>CM028130.1:1690890000-1692191875 GCA_016271365.2 Neoceratodus forsteri | reverse complement strand
TCCCAAATTTAAATGGTAAGCACTTTTCTGATCACTAACTGAAAACAAGATGGTGGATTTGCGAAAGTAAGAGGGCCATTTGCAAAAGTAAAAATGCATTTGTGACACTGTCAAACTTTTTGTTAACTTTTCCCATTGACTTATAATGGGAAATTGTTTTTTGAATAACTTTTGAACCATTTAATATTTTTTCATGAAATCTTCAAAAGACACATCAGGGAACCCGGCCGCACATTCCCTGAAAATTTGGGGATGGTCACGCAAATCGTGCAACCTGTAGGCACGACTGTAGAATTCCTGAAAAAGCATAAACGCACGCACAGATCACACTTAATAACTCCACAGCTGTGTATCCAACCGATACAAAACTTGGCAGATCCCAAGGCATATGGCTCTTGATCATGTACTCCAAATTTCAGGCAAATCCATCAAACAGTTGCAAAGTTATTGAGGTGCAAAATTTGGGGTTTAACATATAAATGGCTTCTCAACCCTAACTATGGTAGCACTACCATGCCATTGTCCTATACTTCTGCTGCTTTACACATGTGATGGGGTGAGAGTTAGGGCTGACAACCCCAATGCACACCCCAATGCCGGTTGGGGGGTGGGCGGGGGAGTCCAAGGGGGGTTTTCAACCCTAACACCGAATTTCCTCACTTTTGTCACTGTGGAACAACCCTAGCTAATGCATTAAATGGAGTTTTTTGCCTCTAATATACATTATGATAGCACGGTAGTGCTACCATAGTTAGGGTTGAGGAGCCATTTACATATTAAACCCAAAATTTTGCACTTTAATAACTTTGAAACTGTTTGACGGATTTACCTGAAATTTGGAATACATTATCAAGAGCCATAGGCCTTGGGATCTGCCAAGTTTTGTACCAGTCAGATATACGGCTGCAGAGTTATTAAGCATGATCTGCGTGTGCGTGTATGCTTTTTCTGGAATTCTACTGTCATGACTACAGGTCGCACGGTTTGCGTGACCTGTCCCGAAATTTTCAGAGAACATGCAGCCAGGGTCCCCGATGTGCCTTTCGAAGATTTCATGAAAAAAATATTAAATGGTTCAAAAGTTATTCAAAAAATTCGACATTGTCGCAAATGCACTTTTTACTGTCGCAAATGGCCCTTTTTCCTATCGCAAATCCGCCATTTTGTTTTCAGTTAGTGATCAGAAAAATGCTTAGCATTTAAAATTGAGACCATCAAGCAACCTAATTCTTTTTGTATTCACCTAGTCGGGCCCTGAGGGGGCTAGCCATGTCTTTATTTTGGGGTAAAACACCCCAGAAATATGTTTTTCAGATTTCTTGAAAAAGTAATTTCCACAAAGTAGTGTCACACTCACAATAGTTTTGCAAATTTTTATGAAAGCTTTCGCAAATTGCGACACTACATTGCGACACTATGACCAAAATAACAGTAATTCTTTGGCACTCCGCTGAAAAAGAACGGTTTGGAGTTTTGGGCTGAAATTTGGAGGGTACGCAGCTGACATGTCACAGATGTGCATTTCAGTGTTTTATTGAAAAAATATTACATGGCGGCAAAGTTACGGTACTCCAGATTTTACACTTTTTCCCATAGGATAACATTACGGCATACGACGCATTGCAACAATTGTTTGGCGCCCTGCTGCAAAATAACGGTTTGGTCTTTTGGGCTGAAATTTGCAGAGAAGACAACCAACATCCCACAGATATGCCTTACAGTGGCTTGGTGAAAAAATATTACAGGGAGGCAAAGTTATGGCAGTCCAAACTTCTGATTTTTTTTCAATTGGAAAACATTACGGCGTTCACTGTGCCTTTTAGGGCCTGTATCTCGAAAACAGTGCGAGATACAGACTTTTTGTCAAAAAACCTCTTAGCCTCCTGACAGGAGCTAAGTACAAAACTAGCCAGGAAAGTGATAATTCATATGACTTTTACAATTTTTTTCTGTGACATACGGTTACTAAGATATAAGCAATTTACTATTCCAAGTCCTCATTTTTGTGTTTCGAGAGTCATTATTTTGCATACATTCTTTGTTCTCACTGACTTTCTCTATACAGCTTTTGGGTAAAACCAGCCTGTGTGCTTACATTACTGTTACCATTACCATTTCTGCTTGTGGTTCCGTACCCGTTTCACTTACCGTTCACGTTTACGACACCATGTGTGTTACCCTTAGCGTTTTCATTTGCGGTTGCGTTTGCATTGTTTTTAACATTTATGTCTACAGTACTGTTTCTCTTTCTGTTTCACTTTGCATCAGCATGTGGATTACGATTTGCATTTGCAGGCATAATGTTACTATGTGACAAGACATCACGTGGCGGGAGCGCAGGGCCGCCGCCGCATTACATTCACTATTTCTCATTATCATTCTCAAAAAGAAGGGAAATTAGAGACAAAAAATTCTGTTTAATGCATAAGTTAGGGTTGTTCCACAGTGACAAAAGTGAGGAAATTCGATGTTAGGGTTGAAATCACTTTTGCACCCCTCCAGCCCACCCCCCAAATGGAATCGGGGTGCGCATTGGGGTCATCGGTCCTAACTGTCACCCCATTCTCCTATTCCTCAGCTTCTTTCAACATGTGATGGGGTGACACTTAGGGCCGATGACCCCAATGCACACCCTGATTCCATTTGGGGGTGGGCTGGAAGGGTGCAAAGGGGGTTTCAACCCTAACATTGAATTTCCTTGCTTTTGTCGCTGTGGAACAACTCTAACTGATGCATTAAATGAGTTTTTCTTTTTTTATATATATATCTATATGTATAGATATATATATATATATATATATATATATATATATATAATATTATGGTAGCACGGTAGTGCTACCATAGTTAGGTTGAGGAGCCATTTCTATGTTAAACCCCAAAACTTTGTACTTTAATAATTTTGCAACCGTTTGACGGATTTGCCTGAAATTTGGAATACATGATCGAGAACCATAGGCCTTAGGATCTGCCAAGTTTTGTACTGGTCAAATATATGGCTGTGGAGTTATTAAGCATGATCTGCGTGCGTGTTTACGCTTTTTCTGGAATTCTACGGTCGTGCCTACAGGTCGTACGGTTTGTGTGACTGGCCTGAAATCTTCAAGGAACATGTGACCAGGGTCCCCAATGTGCCTTTTTAAGATTTGGTGAAAAAATATTAAACGGTTCAAAAGTTATTCAAAAAACAATTTCCCATTATAAGTCAATGGGAAAAGTTAACAAAAAGTTTGACAGTGTCGCAAATGCATTTTTACTTTTGCAAATCTGCCATTTTGTTTTCAGTTGGTGATCAGAAAAATGGTTGGCATTAAATTTGTGACCCTCTAGCAACCTAATGCTTTTTGTATTCACCTAGTCGGACCCTGAGGATGCTAGCCATGTCTTTAGTTTGGGGTAAAACACCCCAGAAATATGTTTTTCCAATTTCTGGAAAAAGTACTTTCACAAAGTACTTTCGTGCTCATGAAAGTGTCACAAATTTTTGCGAAAGCTTTCGCAAATTGCGACAGTAGTTTTCTAGTCTGTGGGAAAATTACAGCAATTCTTTGCCACTGCACTGCAAAAGAAATGTTGGGAGTTTTGGGCTGAAATTTGGAGGTAGCACAGCTGACATCTCACAGATGTGCCTTTCAGTGTTGTATTGAAAAAATAATACATGGCGGCAAAGTTACAGCACTCCAAAGTTGACATTTTTTCCCATAAGATAACATTACGTCACCTGAGGCATTACAGGAATCCTTTGGCACCCTGCTGCAAAATAACGGTTTGGTCTTTTTTCCTGAAATTTAAAGGGAAGACAGCCAACAGCCCACAGATGTGCCTTTCAGTAGTTTGGTGAAAAAATATTACAGGGAGGAAAAGTTATGGTGCTCCGAACTTCTCTTTTTTTCCCATAGGATAACATTACGGCAGTCGCCGTGCCTTTCAGGGCCCGTATCTCAGAAATGGTGAGAGATACGGACTTTTGTCGGAAAAATGCTAAGTACAAAACTAGCCAAGACAGTCATAAATCATATGACTTTTACATTTTGTTCTACATCGTACGGTTCCTGAGATATAACCTATTTAGTATAGCTTTAGCTCCGCTCGGCCGACGAGGGGTTGCTAGAGATTTCAAGAGTGTGTTTAAATTAATCTGGCTGTAGAGCTTTTTCTTATGCTGCCCCCACTCTCTGGAATTCTCTACCCCGTCGGTTACGGCAGTGCACCTCCATGGGGGAATTTAAGAGTGGCCTTAAAACTCATTTGTTTCACATGGCTTTTTTATAGTACAATGCGATTTGTTTATAAAATTGTGGTTTTATGACTGTTTTATATTGTATTATAATGATGATTGTATGGTTTTACTTTCATATGATTGTACAGCACTTTGAAATCTGAAAGTCGCTTTAGAAATAAAATTATTATTATTATTATTATTATTAGTATTCCAAGTCCTCATTTTCTGCTCCGATACCCATTATTATGCATACATTCTTTGTACTCACTGTCTTTCTCTATGCAGCTTTTGGGGAAAACCAGCCTGTGCACTTACATTACTGTTACTGTTGCCCTTTCTGCTTGCGGTTCCATGCCCGTTTCACTTACCGTTCACGTCTACGCCACCATGTGTGTTAGCCTTTGCGTTTTCATTTGCGCTTGCGTTTCTGTTATTTTTTGCCATTTGTGTCTACAGTACTGTTTCTCTTTCTGTTTCACTTTGCGTCACCATGCCCATTGACATTTCCATTTGCAGGTGCCATGTTTCTATGTGACAACACATCACGTGGCAGACAGTTCCCGTCTACGCCACCGTGTGCGTTACCGTTTCTGTTCTCATTCGCGCATGCGTTACCATGTGCGCCACTGTTAGCACTTCTGTTTGCATTGCTGTTCCTGTTACTATGCCACAAGACATCATGTGGCAGGAGCCTGCCGCTGCATTACATTCACCATTTCTTGTTATCACTCTCAAAAAGAAGGGAATTTAGAGGCAAAAAACTCCATTTAATGCATTAGTTAGGGTTGTTCCACAGCGACAAACGTGAGGAAATTCGCTGTTAGGGCTGAAAACCCTAACTCTGAATTCACCCCCCCAGCACCACACACACACACACACACACAGACACACACACACATGCAAGTATGGGGGAGGACCAAGTCAACACAACCAATGACAGACATCCATCAGCAGGTGACAGAAATAAACAATTGTCTAAATGTACTATGAGACATTCCCACCCACCTGACCAGGTACTGCATGCTCAGTGGAGATCAACAGCAAAACTGAGGCCATGTACACCAAATGTACACATCCCTGATTGCAGCTGCACACAATGTACCACACTTAGTAGTTGCATGGCTTACCTACTGATGCTCCACACCAGACCACACCACATGTGGTGGGCCACCTGAGCAATAGAGTTGAGCAAAAC
Organism: Neoceratodus forsteri; assembly: GCA_016271365.2. Taxonomy (NCBI): domain Eukaryota; kingdom Metazoa; phylum Chordata; order Ceratodontiformes; family Ceratodontidae; genus Neoceratodus; species Neoceratodus forsteri. The sequence goes on along the minus strand of CM028130.1, from coordinate 1,692,186,458 downwards.
CAAGGAGTTGTACAGGTATAATATCTCTGATTATAACAATGGTTTGAGAAATGCAGCTTTCTAATTGACTGTAAACATTGTAACAACCTTATGTTTAGTTTTTATTAAGATACATGTAGAGCCTAATCATATGATGAACATGGTTTAATGTTGTTTAAAAAAACAGTTTTATTATTTTAGCAATAAGCCACTCCCAGGTATTATGTTACTGGTCAGTTTGTCACTGTCTAGTGACGTGTGGCACTCGGCTATGCCTCATTCAACATTAAACCCCTACAGGGTGATTAACAGACCATTTAACATAACTGTTGGTCATGCCTTATTGCTGAATTGTCTTTATGAGAAGATACTCTCCCTCTGCTAGGCACTGCAGCAGCTTTGCAACACAGTGTCCCACCCAGTTACACCATACACTGTCTAGTTACTGGAGAATGGCTGTGAATATGAACTCATGAAGATGAACAGTGTAACTTGATCATTACAGTCATCGAAACCTTAGTGTGATTATAACTGACAGAGTCAGTGATGAGAGAATAACCCTGCTGTCCTAGTACACTTATCCCATTGTGAGTTAAATCAATACTAAAAGACATTCTGTTTATATCTACACTATACCTACTTGATTCCTGTTGTACCACAATTAACATAGTTATCACTTTGATAGCATCAGTGACAGAAGTGTGGCAAACCCAAACACTAGGCATACAGCCTGAGTATGAAACAACTGTTAAAAAAATTACACTGTGTCCATAAGTGGCATATATCACTCATTGCAACAATAGTAAATGTATCACTATTTGAATAAGTTAGTCATCACAGATGCAATGAGATTGTCTTTCTCAGGTACAACATACTCAGTCAGTGCCTACAGGAAAATCTATCCTATAGACATCTCCGATACAGGTACGTCATTGTTGACTCAGTAGTGCTATGATATTTAGAAGTTGCTTGGCCTGATCCATGCAATTACAATGTTTCTTACAAAGAATACTTACTGCATCTTTAGTATTGAAACATACTGAAGGTCTATGTACGTACATCAGCAGTATACCTTCATCAGTAAGAATACATCTGATACTGGCAGTACGAATTTCACAGAGTTGAACAGGCAATGCTTTTCCATACGTTTACATCAGCCTCTTTATCTTGAGTAAACAGTTGCAGTAAATGTACTACTATGTAAATCACATACTAAATGTAACACTACTTTTATCTTGAGCATGCTAGTGTCTTGTAGTTAATTTATGTACTTCTCTTAATTAATGTATACTCACTAGTGTTAAAACCTTTCTACAACTGTCATTATGCACCTTCAGCATTTATATTGCCTAACGGCACAGTACCAGTTGTGGTGTGGTGTGGGGCATCGGTAGGTAAGGCCATGCAACTACTAAGTGTGGTAAGTTGTGTGCAGCTGCAATCAGGGATGTGTACGTTTGGTGAACATGGCCTCAGTTTTGCTATTGATCTCCACTGAGCATGCAGTACCTGGTCAGGTGGGTGTGGATGTCTCGTAGTACATTTAGACAATTGTTTGTTATTTCTGTCACCTGCTGCTGGATGTCTGTCATTGGTTGTGTTGACTTGGTCCTCCCCCATACTTGCATGTGTGTGTGTGTCTGTGTGTGTGTGGTGCTGGGGGGGTGAATTCGGAGTTAGGGGTTTCAACCCTAACAGCGAATGTCCTCACTTTTGTCACTGTGGAACAACCCTAACTAATGCATTAAATGGAGCTTTTTGCCTCTAATACATATATATATATATATAGATATTATATATAGATATTATAGTGGCATGGTAGTGCCACCATAGTTAAGAGTTGAGTACCCCATTTAAGGTTAAAGTGTGAAATTTTGCAGCTTAGTAACTTTGCCACCGTATGACAGATTTGCCTGGAATTTGGCAGGCACAGAGTGGTACCATAGATCTCTGGATCTGCCACATTCCGTAATGGTCAGATATATGGTTGTGGAGCTATAAAGTGCAATAGAAAGTCACATTTACACTTTTTTGCGTATTCTTTACTCACACCTACAGGTCACAGGGAACATGCAGCTGGGGTGCCCGATGTGCCTTTCGAAGATTTCATGAAAAAATATTGAACAGTTCAAAAGTTATTCAAAAAACAAGTTTCCCATTCTAGTCAATTGGAAAAGTTAACAAACTATTTGACAGTGTCGCAAATGCAGTTTTTATTGTTGCTTGTTACCCCGTAGTGTCATGAGTCAGACATTTTTTTTTCAGTTACTGGTCACAGAAATGCTAGGCATTTAAATTTCAGACCCTCTAGGGACACAATTCTTTTTGTGTTCACCTAGTCAAGCCCAGAGGATGCTAGCCATGTCTTTCTTGGGGGGTTAAACACCCCAGAAATATGTTTTTGAAATTTTTGTAAACTGTAGTGTCACAAAGTAGTGTTGCACTTGTGGCACTTTCATGATTTTTTTTGCGAAACTGTCGTGATTTGTGACACTACTTTGCAACACTAAGCCCAAAAGAATAGGAAATCTTTGCCACCCTGCTGCAAAAGAACGATTTAGTCTTTTGGACTGAAATTTGGAATGAAGACAGCCAACATCCCACAGATGTGCCTTTTTGTGGTTTGGTAACAAAATATTACAGGGCTGCAAAGTTACAGTACTCCAAAGTTTACATTTTCCCCATAGGATAAGATTACGGCATCCGCCGCACCTTTTGGGGCCCGTATCTTAGAAACAATTCGAGATATGGACTTTTCGTCAGAAAGATGCTTAGCCCCCCCCCCACTAGCAGGCTAAGTAAAAAAACTTGCCAGGAAAGTCATAAATTATATGAAATTTAAATTTTTTTTCCTACATCATACGGTTCCTGAGCTATAAGCAATTTAGTATTCCAAGTGTTCATTTTCTGCTCCGAGGCCAATTATTATGAATGCATTCTTTGTAGTCACTGTGTTTCTCTATGCAGCTTTTGGGGAAGAAAAGGCTGTGCATTTTCAATACTGGTACATTTAGTGTTTCCATTTGCATGTCCATTACCATTTGCATTAGCGTTCCCATCTACGCCACTGTGTACATTACCGTTTCCGTTTCCGTTTGCATTTGCATTACTGTTAACATTTGCATTTCCATTATGGTTTTTGTTTGTGTTTCCTTTTGCATCACCATGTGCATTTCTATTTGTATTTAGTACATTGGTTAGGGTTGTTCCACAGTGACAAAAGTGAGGAAATTCAGTGTTAGTGTTGCCACCTCTTGCACTCCAAGCCCACCCCATTCCCACCAGCAGGCATTGGAGTGTGCGTTGGGGTCATCAGTCCTAACTCTCATCCCATTCTCCTATGCTGCACCACCTAAGCTTGTTTACATATGGGATGGGGTGAGAGTTTGGAGTGATGACCCCAATGCATACCCAGATGCCTGTTGGTGGGGTGGGGTGTGGGTGGGGTGCAAGTGAGGTGGGAACCCTAACATCGAATTTCCTCACTTTTGTCACTGTGGAACAACCCTAACTGATGCATTAAACAAAGTTTTTTTTGCCATGAATAGATATATAGATATATATATTATAGTGGCGCGGTCATGCCACTATAGTTAGGGTTGAGTGGCCAGTTACGTACTAAAGTAAAAAGTTTGGATATTAATAACTTTGGACCCGTTCAATGGATTTGCCTGAAATTTGGTACATGCATTGGGGCACACTAGGTCTCTTGATCTGCCAAATTGCAATTCTGTCAGAGTGCCGGTCTTCATGTATGAAAGTGCTGAAAAATGCAAAATGATCCATTTTGGAGGCACCTTTTGGCATTCTTAATGTGGTCCTGCATGGCTGTTATGTGATGTGCTTCTCTGTGAGATGGCTTATTTGAAAGAGCTTTGGTGGCCGAATATGCCGCTTTTTGTTTGGTGAAAAAATATTAAGACATTCAAAAGTTATGGCACTTTTAAATTCCCATTATAAGTCAATGGGAAAATGTATATGTATCTCTTGTGATCAAAGAATGGGGGTTCTGGTCATCTTGTCTTGCCTGGCAGTCAAAGAATTTGCAGCCTTGTGGTTCAAGAATCTTTGATCCCGAGGAATTTCAAAAATTCTTTGACCGCCATTTTGTTTTCAGTTTACCGATTGCACAAACACAAATATCTCAGCTCAGGGGTCACTTCTGAAGTAAAACTTTTACGGTTTTTACTCAGGGGATTCAGATCTATCAAGCCATGGCTTTGGTTCCATCCAAATCAGTCCAAAAATAGAGTTTTAACTTTTAAATTCTTCATTTGCGGCTTGCTAATGATCTTTGATCGCGAGCCAACAAATTCTTTGATCGCGAGAATCTTTGATTGCAATCATGCATCGCGAGTGAGGGATGAGATGGCCAGATGAAAAAATGTATTTTCTCAGCCCAGGGATGTCGTAGGAAGTCAAATGAGGGTGGATTTTATTCAGGGGGCTTCGTTCTGATGAACCATGGTGGTGATTTACCGCGATTCTGTACATTTTTTAAATTTGAAGAGTTTGAATTCTTTGACTGTGACCCTGCAAATTTTTGATCACAAGCCTGCAAATTTTTTGATCACTAGAATCTTTTATCATGATCATGCATCACGAGTGAGGGACGAGATAGCCCAATTAAAAAAACAATTTTCCCAGCCTATGGGTGTCATAGGAAGTCAAATGAGGGTGGGTTTTACTCAGGGAGCTTTGTTCTGATGAACCACGGTGGTGATCTACCATGATTCTGTTTATTTTTTAAATTTGAAGAGTTTGAATTCTTTGATCATGACCCTGCAAATTCTTTGATCGCGAGATTCTTTGATTGCGAACGTGCATCGTGAGTGAGGGATGAGATGGCCCAATTAAAAAAAAATTTCTCACCCCAGGGGTGTCATAGGAAGTCAAATGAGGGTGGGTTTTACTCAGGGGGTTTTGTTCTGTCAAAACATGGTGGTGGTTTACTGCAATTCCTTCAATTTTTTGATTTATAAGGTTTTTACATCTTTGTTCGTGAGACTGCAAATTTCCTGATCATGAGCCTGCAAATTCTTTGACCGTGAGATTCTTTGATCGTCATCTTTGATCGTGAGGGAGGGACAAGATGGACAGATTTCCATTATGAAATAGATAGGGAAATTTCACTAATGTTTATGATTGAATACTTTGGAAATGGTTTTGTCTTTTAACGTGGAATTTGGAGGTGCTTACATCATGTCTTGTGGATGAAAACTGCTGTGATAATGTATTGTTTCTTAGAAAATGGGCTATTTATTTCCTGGGATCTGATTGGCTGGTACCCCTGGCAGGGGTGCACATTAATTTTCAGTAGATGTCCAGTAAATAAATTGTGCCAGCCCAAATCTGGGCGATGCCCAGTCAGAGATCATTGTTGCCAGTGTGCGTCATAATTCGCTGAAGCACTGGGTACTTGATGTGAAACAACTGTCATTTTTTTTCTTGGTTGGGGAGAGACATTTGCCTCCAACACTTATCTTCAATTTCAACTCTGAAAGAAAAGCACACATAACAGTGTGGGTTTCCTTACACTGTTGGATTCCCACCTCACGTTCCACCCACTCAGTCATGTTGACATTCAGATCAAAAGAAACCTCCTCTGGCTCACAGCTCTGATGGTATCTTACAGTCTCAGGTGTCTAAACATTAGCACAGCTGCCAGTAATTTCTTCTAGCTTGTCTGTGGTGACATAATGTATATGCATGGATAGAGCTACAGAGGGCTATTGCCTAGTTGCTTAAGAATTTGCAATGACTGCCTCCATACACGTATTGACAGTCTTAGTACTGTAGATGGTGGATTACAAAATGATGCTCCAAGTTGACTCTTATCATCGTAAGTTGTCCCCTAAATGAGTCATATCATCCCACTGAGTTGGTTACTGGGCATGGAACAAATCAGTTGACAATACCTGATGCCATTCTGGTACAGAACTCATGTGCCATTTGTGCTAACATGCACAGGTCACACTGGATTTGTTGTTCATTGTAGTTGGGTTTTGTATTGAGGGCATCTTGGAATGGGGAGACTTGCAATGTGTGTTCTGACATGTAACCAGTTCTGGTGAGCTGTAGGTGCATGTGTCAAGCACAGTTGTATGCACAGACATTGTCAGTACTGCCCCGATATAAAGGTAGTGACAGTCTTAGTAGTGGAGATGTTGGATTGGCAAATGGTGGTCAGAGTGCATTCTCAGCATCATTAGTTCTCCTGTAAACCCATCCCATCCCCCTTCCCCTCCTAGTTGGTGACTGAGGATGGAACAAATAACCTGAGAACATGTGATATTGTTTTTGCAGAGTAGGCATGTACCATCTGGTGTAACACATACGCCACACACTTGATTTGTTGTTGGGTGCTGTGTGGGTAAAGTATTGAGGATATGTTGGAATGGGGTACACTAGTGATGTGTGCTATTACTTGTGAGCAGTTCTTGTGAACTGTGGGTACATGTGGTACATATTTAGAATCTTGAACACAGATTGCAAGAACGTGGATGAGAAGTCATGGTCAATAGACAGAACACATGTCCACAAGTGAAAAATGCAGACTGCAAGTTGCAGACATTGCGAGTTGGGCTCAATATGTGGCCCACATGGCAAGGCACAGTGAGACATGTCTCTACATGTAGGCATAGAGACAGAAAGGGTATTAACGTCCTTTCTGTGAAATCTGCATTGACTGGATCAACAGGTGTAGTCACAGCCTTATAACTAGAGATGGTACATTGCAGATTGATGCTGAGAGTACACTGTGATACTTGAAATTTCTCCTCATTATCTGTGAGGTGGTGATTGGTAATGGAACAATTAACTTGACAATAATAGATACCATTGTGACTCTGCACCCATGTGAGATGTGTTCCATGAAACAGTTAGTTAGATGTCTCTACCACCACCCCGCCCTGCTGACTGCTTCCAGGAGATGCTCTCTCTAGTGTTCTACTTAGTCTGCATAGTCAGGGCTATGAGTCACAGTGCAACAGAAGACATGTAGATCAATATTACAACTCTATAACAGTGACTGCTTTAAATTAAAACTCAGGAGACATAGAGAATGTTAACAATTAGTTTATTTTTTAACTATTATTTATATATACATATATATATATACACACACATATATATATATATATATATATAGTCTGAATCGTTTGGTTGCTCTTGGGATGGGCAAAAAAACAGTTTGGTGCATATATCTGTTATCATTTTGTCATCTGTTTTATCATAGTTTGTTGGCATTTCCCTGAGTTTATCTACACTGTTTCTTTTCAGTATGTATTATTTGTATAAGAATAGCGTTTACAACTAAGATTTTTTTATATTTGGAAAGTGGTCTGTATGGGTGTTAATGTTAGAGAATATTTTGTTAACAAATTTTAATTTTTTCTACATTTATTGCTGAGTGGTATTAGTTATGTGTCTATTAACAGTACTTTATTATCACATTTGGTGACCACTTACATGTTAAGAGAATGAATACTAACAAAACATTATTTAACATGCGGTTTTCAACATTGTGGTGGTTATTTTGTGCAACTGATTAAAATATTGCTATTTAGTAACTGATTTATGTTTAATGGTGTTTAGTTACTGACTACATGTTCACATGACACAGTAAGAAACATTAAGTGTTTCTCATGGCTGCATTAATGCATTTCTCCATAGGATAACCACATGTGTAGATTATTCTAGTGGTGTTATAGTTGGTGGGGATATTTTACACCTGAGTAGATACTTTTAGTTCGAAATCAAGAATAACATTATGAAAATTAATTTACTGCTATGTTTCTATTTTGTTTTACTTACATGTGTGACATTTTTTCATTTCTTATTTGAGTACTATTGTAGCTAATTAGTTAGTTAGTTAGATTTTGTTTACCGGGTAAGTACACTAGACAAATTCTGCCTATTTTCACACACAACCTGGGGGAGAGGGATACAGATGAATGCCAACTGACCTTGAACCAGATTAAGCTGTTGGTGGTATTTTTGTGAATGGGGGATATTTGGCCAGGGCACCGGGGAAATTCCCCTACTCTTTTCCAGAAGTGCCATGAGATCTTTAACATCCACCTGAACTACCACCAGAATGGCAGATGGGACCTCAGTTTAATGTCTCATCTGAAAGACACCAACTCAGGAGTGCAGCATCCCTCTCATGCTGCACTACAGTGTCAGTATTGAGATATTAACCCAAGTGCCTGGTGTGGGGATAGAACCAACAGCCTTCTGATCTCCCAGCCTCAGAGGTGAGTGTGCTGCCTTCTGAGCCACTGACACTGCTCGTGATGTGTACATATTTGTTGGTGCTACTTATGTTAAAGTAGTAGTTATTTATTGTTAGTTAAGTCTAACAATGTCAAGGAGTAAAAAAGATGGAAGTATCACAGACGTGTAATATATCTTAGTATTTTATGGTGTGGTGAGGAAACTCATGTTGAAATTGTTGGTAAAGCTGATAATTTATGAGTTTTTAGAAGTATTAGTTATTTGTGGAACTGGGAAAAAATTCCACATCTGACCTCCAAAAATATGGGCAATCCTGTTACAGCAAGAGCACGCCAATTGTTTGCAGTATACAGCAGAAGTATATAATCATTGTAAACTTTTTTGGATTAGTTATGATTTGTATAGATCTGCACAGATGTATAGAGATGTATCATACAGTGGGAATAGGCCAGATAATCACATGTATACATCTCTTTTATAGGGTATCACTTATATCAACTGTAGCACTTAATGCAATGCAATACCATTAAATGCATGGATATAGTTCGTTTGGAACAGCTGTAGATAAAGACAGTTATGGTTGTGTACTGTTTTTTTAAACAAAGATACACATTTCTAAGTCTATTAAACTGACGTACATTCATTTTGAAGCTCAGTATTATATACATATGTACAAGTCTGAGTCGCATTTATTGTCAATAGTTTGTCATATCCAGTGTTGTAAGTCATAAGCCAGTGGCAGATAATGCAGCTCAGATGGTTAATGTCTTCATATAATTTATGTATACTGTTATCTTAAAAACAAACATATACATGTGAATGTCATTATACGTTATATACATGTAATTTGAAGCTCAGTATTATATACATATGTACAAGTCTGAGTTGAATATATGAGTGATGGTCTGTGATATTCAGTGTTCAGAGTGCAAGAAAGTGATAGAAAATTCTATCTCATTGTTTTCAACAATTTTAGCATAGTAGTAGAGATGACACCATGGTGTAGGTAGTCATACTCTCAGTGTGGGGTGTGATAGTTGCATTTGCCAAGACATAACTTACTAACTGATGTTGAGTGATATCCAACGCCCTCGAGTCTGCTTGGATTTGGTGGAAGTCAATTTAGTAAGCATCATAGTAAAGGTCAACAATGTAGACAACAACAGGAAAAAGAGTGAGAACTTTACCTGATGTGTGTTGTTGAAACAAGTAGAATTCTCAACACAATATTTTGCGAACAGTAGTTGCATCTCTGATACGTGTTTCTATAGGTAACTGAATTTGTCATTGCCATGTAAGATTCTACTGGGACACAAGTGAGTACACAGCAATATGTGCTGGAATATGTAAAGTAAAGTAAGGCATCTGCAAAAAAGATATGACTGACTGGCTTCTGATTACAGTTCAATATCTTCAAGTCTACTTGAACAGTAATAATGCAGTTTTTTTCTTGTTAGTACATCTATCTTGCAAATGCTGAATATCACAATTGAATGTTTTTCAAATTGGATTGTGATTAATGATGAGAACAGTCTTATTTTGCATCCGATTTATGAGGATAGCACTGATACACAAGCAATTGTGTACCACAATACCAGTGCCTATGCTTTTGTTTTGGCATTGCTGTACTGTTGTGGTGTCTTTCTGCAATGGCAGAGAAATCTGATAAATCTACATGGGTTGTGGTGATTTTGTGCAACAAGTAGAACACATTGGTCACCATGGGAGGCATCACACACTAGTAGTGTTTGATGAAGGTTGTAAGGGAAATGTATATGTACTTTGGTGGTTGAGAAAAACATTTGGATGGACTATGCAGATGCAATGTTATTTTTGCAGAGACACTGGTTTACTGATATGCTGTGATTAAATAGCATCACTCTTCCATACGTTGTGCAGCATTGGTGCAGCGGAAAATTATGACATATGCATCCTTCAGATTTCTTGGAAGTCTTTCCCTCAGGGTGCATGCTGTATCATTGCACTCCACCCATCCCTTTCTGAACCTTCACCAAGTGACATAGTGTCCAGAGTGAATGGATAGGCTGTGATGGAAGATCATTGCATGGGTGTTAAATTGAGTCCCTGAGAACATAGTTCTCCCAGAAATGAAGTATAAAATTGGCATTGTGACTTTCATGCCTTGAGAATTAAAACACTGCAGTACAATACTAATGTATGAACTTGAATATGTAACTCTCAGAGAGCATACACAAGAACAACCACATCTTCGGCAGAGCCAACAAGTTTCAGTATCAGCAAATAACCTGTGGAATTTCACAGTTCTCTGTTCAGGGACATAGACAGACAGCCAGAGCATATCGTTAGTTGTTTGTGATTCTTTGTGGCCACATGACAAACATGTGTACTTGGGCACATAGTCAATTTTAAAGTGTTGATGCACATCAATGCCATCATCTGCTAAACTGTTTATCATTCCAATCATGAACTCTGTGACATCTTGTTGTGCATTGTCAGCAAACATTGATTGTCCTGCACATTGACCAATAGTTAGTCATAGAGGAGTCAAGCTTTGTGAACTGGGGAACTGGTCTTGAGTACCTCTTATGACTCTCTTTAATACTTCCAACAGAGGCGTCAACTGACTAGAATTTAACACATTAGCAAACTCAGGGATGTGGAGAAGTGCTTGCATAGTTATGTTTGCATAGAAGTTTACTCTTGTTCTGTTGTCAAATGTTGGCAGTGTGTCGACTCCAATACATTTTTTTGCAGGTGAAGATGCAAGTAGTTTCTTAAGAGAGTGCTCTTTAATGGAGTACTCAGGTGATGACTGTGGAGTTTTAGTATGCTGTCTTTTGAGTTTGTGTCCTTCATCAATTGTGATCGCTGTGACAGATGCATATCTGGGAACTGGTAATAAAGGAGCATTTGGTTGGTACAATGTACGTAATCTGTTGTACTCAACTATGCATTTTGTGTCAGCACCTATTTTGCTTTCCACCAGATTCACTATGTGTACTCCAGACAATTGTCTTACACGAGACTAGGCAACATAAAACATGCCATCCTTGAATATACCAGTGCCTATATCTACAATGGCACTATCAAGGCTGAGGCCTTGTGACTTATGTATGGAGACTGCATAAGCAGCACACAATGGAAATTGTTTTCTTGTCACATATATGTCTTTCACAAGTTCAAACTTGACTGTTACTCTGTGTATTGGGTGAGGGATTTCACAGTTGTCAAACTTTACAACTACAAACTCCACAGCTGTACCCTGTATGTTGTGCAGAAACTCTTGGATGTATCCCATGGCTCCATTCACAAGACCTCGGTCGACATCAATGTTTCTGTGAAACATGATACATGCATTTCTACACAGTGGTAGCACAGCTTGCAAGCCAGCTGTGTGCGACACATCACTTGTGAGGTCTTTGAGACACTCAACCATTTTTGATACCATTGTTCAGGGTGATGCCATCTATGGTATCTATGCATGGTAGACTGACAATAGGTTGCTATTTTCTCTTCAGCATGATGCCATTGAACTCTGCACACTGCTTAAGCCTTGGGAATAGACATACAACATGTATCCCAGATTTCTGGACATGTGCAAAGGTATCACATGCATCCTGAATAGGAGCATCATGTCTTGTGATCATGCACTGTCTTAGCATCTCAATGTGGGAGGGTGTCAGTGCACCAATACGCACCTCATCAAGTAATGCTTTATAAGACATGTCACCTTGCTGTCTCATGTTCTGTGTGAGTTCAACATATGAGAAGAACTCACACAGATTGACTGTGCAGTGCACTCAATTGTTTTCTTTGCTTCTTCAATGGATAGCCTACAGAAAACATGTTTGTCATTTACAGGAGCCAGTTGAAGGAGATCTCTAAGAACAAGAATGTTCTTACCACCAAATGACATGTCATCATTGGTACTTAGTATCTCCTATAGATGTAGGTGGATAAGTGTGTGGAGAACATTCGAGACCATGCTGATCTAATCAATTATTAGCAAATGCATCTTGTCAAACATTGACCTCAGTTCAGAGGCAATGTCATATGATGACAATTTTCTGTAATCAGCACTCTTTCCATGCTCAACTGACAACATGAATAACCTATGAAGTGTGATAACACCAATGTTATAAGCTGCTAAACCTGTAGGAGCAGCAGCAACAATAACAGATGTTGCCATATTAGTAAGGTCACGCACTCCTTTGCTTATAGCTTTGATCAAGAAACTTTTTCCAGTCCCAGCAGCACCACTAACAAACATCCTGATTCATGTCTAGTCCTCATAAACATACTGCTTGGTATTGTGCTGAATAGCATGTTTCATAGCGTGTATCACAGCTTGTATCACAGAGTGAGACACTACTCTTTGGTGTGAGTTCAACTTGTTGATAATGTCGGTCCCTGACTCTGACAAGTACATGCTTTGTTGCATTGTGCCCTCAACCTCTGACATTAGCACAGCTGGGTCATTAGCAGGAAGAGGAACACCAAGAGTCCCTTCTCCTTCTACATCAACCATTTCCTGTGATGTTACAGGTGTGTCATCATCTAGGACTTTCTTTGTGTTCTCTAGTTGTTTTTTTCCCATTTCAAGTCTCTCAATGTATGTCTCAGAGACATGACTGTGGGAGGTGTGATATGTTTCCATGAACTATTGTTCTTACATATCAGACAATCTTTTTAATTCAGATTCTGATCACCAAGGTTTAAACAAAAACAATAGAGCAAAGTAATAATGTTCTTTGCTTTCTGCTGTGTTTAAGTTCAGTTTGCGGTGGTCAATTAGCCATGGTTTTCACTTTTTAACAAGTGAGCCATCAAATCCAGTGACTTTATATATGCCTTTTTCTGGGTCTGAAGCAATACCCCACTTGTAGTCATACCATTGAGCAACTTCAAAGAGACAGAGATTGTCCATAGCAGTGTGGCACTGTGGATAGTAGTTGTCAATTAAGTTGCTCTAAAGAATATTTGTGGATGTTGGTATTGTAGCAGCCAAGTCCTCAATCTCTTCATGGCTCTTAAGAACACGGTGCCTGTTCTGCTTGTGATTCACATTCAAGAAATGAATGGAGTTTGATTTCCCATATAGACATACACCTGTGAGTCAGTCATTTGCTTCATAGGCTCCACAATCACAGTGTGACAGAGTCTTAAGCCCTAGTGACCAAAGCCTGGAAGACATTGACCTATCACAGTTAGACAGCTTTTCCCACATTTCTTGCAGGTTTGTTTGCTTGTGCTTAGCAATGTATGATGTAACATACCTTACCAGAGCCAATAAGTTGTCTGCAACAAACTAAATGTCAATGTTTGCTTGCCACATCAACAGAAGAGAAGGAGAATAGTCACTGATATAGACTTCTGATTCTGTGTGAGGTAGTTCATAGACTCGCTTTGTTGACTTTGCTTCCAGGTGGTTTCACATGGCTAAAAATACATCATTCAGTGAAGCAGCTAGGCAAGCTCACCTTGGGAAGCCAAAACGGCAACAAATGTACCACTGACCTTTGTTCTTAACTTTCCTATGACAGTATTTGTCACAGAGATGTCGTTGGAATTTCTGGACCAGTTCCCAAAGTGTTGCGCTGTCATACCTGTCTGGTATCTGACATGTTACATACTTCAAGATGAAGCTTAGAATGTCAACTGTTTCATTGTCTCCAATTCGTGGGGCATCTTTTAACCACAGCAACATATGTATATGTGGGGCTCCATGGGCTTGGCACTCAACCCTCCAGAAGTAATGCTCAACAATACCGAGGGGAGGATTTGTCTTAGACAGTATGAATTTCAGAAGACTGTGGAACCGGTGGTGGAAGTAACATGAAACAGTTACTGGATCAAGTGAGCAAAGTTCATTGAGAGTCATTGTTTGGATGTTCTCAACATCAACGTTTTCCCATCTGAGAAGATCAAGCCGATCATCCCAATAATATTCAGCATAACTCAGCGTCACAAAGCATGTTGCTGGCCCAAATTCTCTCAGCATGCACATTACCTCAGAATGTCGTCTGTACCAATATTTCTTAGTACCACACATGCTGAACAAAATAGAAGAAAGACTGACTTGCAGTGTTTCATCTTTGGTCTGCAACTTCTGTAGTAATTGTGCAGCTGTCATATTGTTGAATTCTGTTCCAAGTCTCAATGTATGAGCATTACTAACAGATAGGACGCTAAGTTCATTTTCCCAAAGAAGGTGAAACAGGTATGCAATGCTTCTTCGAAACTTGTCATCCTTATGTAGTACTCATGAGGCCCTATACTCAGCTCCTGGTACTCGAAGTTCTCATTCATCTAATTGACCACCTGAGCCAAGTGGAAATAGATCAGGAAAAGAATGAGCTTCTAGAGTAGCCTCCCATATACTTACAAGATTGCCCCCCACTTGCTTCATTTGATATAAATCAATATTATCCATTAGTGGGTCTTTGCCGTGCAATGGGTGTATGGTAAATTGCTCATACACATTTTGTGCAGTTGAAATGCCAGCCTTCTCCAGTATTGCCTTGTCAGAGTTGTCTGTGGCAATATCTGTAGAAAGACCACCAAATGAATCGATGTCAATGTCAGCATAAAAATAATTGTACTCTTTTATGAATTGCAAAGCACGCTTTACATTGTCTACATTGACAATGCCTACCATATTGTTTTGGCTTTTGTTGGCACACCATTTACCAAGATGACTACACTGTTGTCCTGAGAAATGGTGTTGACATTTTCTTGCAAAGATAAAGGCAAGTAGACAACAGAACCTTTGAGAGAGCACACAAGTTCTTTGTTCGGTAGGTCTCATGTCTGTGTTCAGCCTGATGATCATTTGAAAAGGCTTCATAGTGTGAATGAGAATCCTTTCAAACAAGTTCAACACTGTTATCTCATCAGGAGTTGGTTCTACTTCCATTTTATTGAGTACAGAATGAGGAGGAAAACTGTCAGTCTTAATTTTTTTGTGACAGTAAGAACAGAGTGACACAGTTGTGACTTCTTCAAAGTCAAACTCGTAAGAGAAGGTATGCATGGAGATGTCTCCACATTTCATTCCAAAGTGGAATGTTTTGCAGGTCCACTGTGACACATTAGTGTTTGTAGAACAATTATTCACATGCTACACAGACTGTATCAAATTTTTCTGTTTTACTTATTTCAAATTTAGCAAACTCATGACCAAAATGTTGTAGAATGTGATCTTCTTTCACCAGTGATGTCTGAATAGTGCTTGTTTCTTCGTGTTCAGTAGCAGTAGACCTCAATCTATGGGTTCTTTGCAACTGTTTAATTAACTCCGTAAGTCCTTTGACATCTCCATCGAGTAATGCTTGAAATTGCATGTAGTCTCGAATAACAGATCTCACTCGATACAACCTTTGCACATATTTGCAGATGCCAGAGTTATGCACTGTTAGCATACGAAAGTGATGAAATGTGCTGTCACAGTTCATGGTCTCTAAGCATGCAAGGGAGTGACCCATCAGGCCTTTGTGAGGCCGAATCTCACACTTGTCAATGGTGTGAAGTAGAGTGTGTCATTCAGATCTCTTTGTGGTTAGAATTGTTGAGAGGAAACTTTTTATAGATATGATAGATTCTTCTCTAACATTGCATGTGATGTCACATGCCCATTGTTTAGCTGACGACTTTGGATCACTTTCAACCTCTTCAACTTCATTGTCATTCCCCAGGTGAAGGGTTTCATGGGATAGAGCTAAGACATTCTGCACTTTTCTGTGTTCATCAATTGTTAAACTGATGTTTCTATTATGTGCATGGTATGTCTCTTCCCAGAAGAATGTTTCTGAGAACTCTGAATAAAACCAGTCTCCTAGAAACACAAGCGAGATATTTTCTCTGCTTAAGTGTTCAAAACATAAAATTCTCATCTCCTCAGTCTTTGTAGTCAATTTATCAATGGCTGACATAATTTCAGCCCATAATTGGGAGAGTATTGCTAGAGCCACATTGACAAATCGTCTTGCTCTTAAGTGGAGTTTCATCAATGAGATCTTACTACACAGTCTGTTCCCTTTGTGCCTCATTATTTTGGAGATCACACACTCAATCCTAGCTCTGTGGACCAGCTTTTTGGAAAACATTGCCTTGCTATGTTGTGCACTAGCAGAGGTAATATGCCTAGCATTTTTTTTTCTGTCTCACATGTTCACACTTTGTTGATGACAGTGCTGGACGTTGTGATTGTACTGTTTCTTGAGGAAGACAACTTGTTGTAGTTTTCTTAGAGGAGGCTTTCTGTTTTTTTAGATGTGTATGATTAATTCTGTCTGCTGTGAACAAAAGACAATTTTTTATGCTTCTGTCGAGGAGTTATACCTTTGGTTCTTGCATGGCATGACGATGAACAAGCAGTACAGCTAGCACTTTGTGTCTGTGCTCTGGTTTTACGGCAAATGGCCATGATGAAAAAGGTCAAGTATTTCTTCAATATCTTCATGGTTGTAGTCTCCTAAGACAACATTTGCCATATGGTAGCAAAAGACAAATAGTGCATAAGAAATTCAAGCCATAGTATTGGGACAAAAAAAAATTCTCCTATGATTTGCATTAGTTTGTCAGAAATTATTTAATTATTCTGTTCCTTGCAGTGTGGTCTGAATATTGCAAGCAGTCTTCACCAGGACAATAGTAGAAAAAAGAATATGTGTGGCAACTTTATTGGTTGATGCTTTTGGGTAGTGGAAAGTTTTAATTTGTGAAACTGTTAAATATTAGTTGTGGCATTGTTCCATGTACTTATGCTGACATATTATGATGATGGGATAGGAAGTGTTGTATTACTCAGTCATGGCAATGATACTGCTATGGGTCTGTCTGAAGGTGGTGATGGTGTTAATAATCTTGTGTTGTTGAAATAATAATAGTTTATTGATTGTTGTGATGAGATAATATACATAAAAACATAGAACATAGACTTTGACGGCAGATAAGGACCACTTGGCCCACCCAGTCTGCTCATTTCCCTACCTATTGGATAAGCTGCAGATTCTAGTTAACCAACAGCCTACTTCCTGCAACCCCCCCACTACAATTGCCTTATGTCTGTCCCAATCACGTTTGACTTCCCCCACTGTTTTAGACCCAACAACCTCCCCAGGAAGGTGGTTCCATGCATCCACCACTCTCTCCATGAACAAAATTTCCTCACATTACCACTGAGCTGTCCCTCTATCTTTAAATTGTACCCCCTTGTTCTTACACATCTCTTTTTCTGAAAGATGCTACCCTCCTGGACTTTGTTCATTCCCTTGAGGTACTTGAAAGTTTCTATCATGTCCCCCCATCCCTCCTTTCATCAAGGGTATACATATTAAGCTCTCTCAGTCTCTCTTCATATGGTTTCTGATGCAGGCCCTGCACCATTTTAGTTGCCCTCCTCTGGTCTGCTTCCATCCTATGTCCTTGCATAGATGGGGTCTCCAAAACTGCACACAGTATTCCAGATGGGGTCTCACCAGCTGTCCATACAGAGGGATAACCACTTCCCTTTTTCTACTTGTGATGCCCCTTCCTATGCATCCCAGTATCCCTCTGGCTTTCCTTACTGACTTCTCACATTGCTTACCCACCTTTAGGTCATCTGATATGACTACCCTCAAGTCCCTTTCTATTTTTGTTGTTGTTAGTACCTCCCCTGCTATTGTGTACTCTTCTCCTGGGTTTTTGTTTCCCAGGTGTATTACTTTGTACTTCTTTGCATTGAATCTAAGTTGCCTTATGTTTGACCATTCCTCCAACCTTGCCAAGTCCCTTGACATGAGTCTGATGATAAGTGTGTAGGAAAGTGAAGCAATGGAAAGTTGCATGAGTTAAAAATTTGATATTTTTGCCACGAACAAAGAATTTGTCGCCTCACGAACGATCCTCGCAGTCAAAGACGCTCGCGATCAAAGAATTAGTGGTCTCACGAACAAAGAATATGTAAATCATATGAAATTACCATAGAAGCTTGTTTAGCTTACTTTTCATGGCAGACACAACTTCTAATGTTTAAATACACATATGTGAACATAGTGTGGTGACAAACTATCTTAAGAATTGAGTTTGTAGAAGTATTACTGTTTTTTGGGTGAAATCCCACGTTTTTGTCGTGACCTAAGAAATTGTCAACTCACGGTGCAAACTCACAATCAAAGCTAGTCGCAGTCAAAGAATTTGCACTCGCAGTCAAAGATTGTAAAAATGTGGGAATAATTAGAAATGTTTGAAACGTAGATATTATTTACTATTTTGGCTAATTATGGATTCTACAGATGCCACCATGGTTCAATGTGTTCTCAAATTATATAATTTACTGTTTTTATTGATCAGACATACTGTGACAATGAAGTCTCACTTTATTCTTGAGATCAAAATTTTTGTATGCTCACGGTCAAACTGAGTCGCGATTCAAGAATTTGCATGCTCGCAGTCAAAGATCATATAAAATGCGAGGATCATTTGCAAATGTATTAAAAATAAATAAAAACACTGTATTTCTTACTTAAGGGTTATAAAAATGCTAGAAGGGTTTATTTTGGTTTTGCACTGTCAGTAACAATTTACAACAAAGTCTCATGTTATTCTCATGATCAAAGATTTTATATGCTGCCTGTCAATCCTCATGGTCAAACCAATTCGTGATTCAAAAATGTGCATGCTAGTGGTCAAAGATCATTAAAAATGCAGTAATTATTTGCAAATGTTTTAAAAGTGAATAAAAACACTATATTCCTTAGTTATGAGTTAGATTGCTTGAAAGAAAAGAGCAGAGAACCTTACCAGAGCAAGGGAAAAGAATTAAGACTTCTTTTGGCTAAGCAGATTTACTGTATGTTGTTATTTTTATTTTGTACTCACAGGGATTGCTACTGTTTGTTGCTAACATTTCATTGCTTTATTTTTCTCTGATTCAAATTGTTGTTGCTGGTATACCTTCTTCTGCATTATTACAAGATGTGCCTACGGGTGTGTGCTAACAGATTACTGCTGTAATCTTCTGATTCAAATTGTCTTTTGCAAGGTATATCTTCTGCTACTGATTTATTTTTCTCTGAGGCAAAGTGTTTCTTACAGGGTAAATCTTCTCTGAAATTATTACTGGTGGTGCTTTACAGGTTTACAGTTTTATCTAACATTAGGATAAGCTTTCAGGGTTACTGCATTTGTTGTTGGCTGTTTCTGCTCTTACCTCCTTGTTCTTTCATCCATGGCTCTTCTTTTTCAGCAGGGGAAGGGCCCAGCCACCCACTTCTATCCCCAACCACCCCACACTACACTCCTTTTATAGGGTACCACAGTTGTGACATTTCCTGAGGCAAAGCAGGAAGGGGCAGATCAGTGGGGCATCCACAAGGTGAGATCATTTACAGGGGCACTAGTAATTTAACTTGTTATAGCAAGTTATATGAAAACAAAACACAAAATCAAACCATTACTTGCACTTTTTCTTCTTCTAATTACTCTGACCCAGTTATAAACCCAGCAACTTATCTGGAATGGATATCATTAACTGTAGGTACTGTGGAACACTTTTCAGAAGGACAGTCTTACAGGATTTAGGACACTATCCTACATGCTGGGCCATTGGAGATCTTAGGACTCAGCTCCGGGCAGCATGGGCAGAGATTACGCACCTCAAATTTCATATTCAAGAGGAAATACATTGTAAGAACCACCCTCCATTTCCCCAACATCCAACAGAAGAACCTCGACCGCAGAGGGTAGTTGGTCCAGGAGGTTGGCAGGTGGTTAAGAGGGGCAAATTGGGTGCCCCATCACTCTGTGCTCTCCAACATATTACCTCCAAAAAACACATACACACTACAAACAGGTATCTGCCTCTATCTCCGAAATCAAACAAAGGGGCAGAGGACACTGAAGAGCAGGACACTGCAGCACAGGAGCTAGCACAACAAAACTCACCCAAATCAGGAACCAAAACAAAAAAAATCAAACAGGAAATCCAAAAAGCTTCTGATCACAGGAGACTCAATTATTCGGGGAGTTGATACCCATCTCCAGCCAGGAGTAATGGTCATATGTCTCCCAGGTACATCAATGTGGAAAGACACTGACCGCATTGCTAAAATAGTTCACAAAGCAGGGAAAACATTGACATCCTGGTACACATAGGGACTAATGATCTTGTCAGCTGGTCAGTTGTGAAGACTAGGGAACACCTGACCAGGCTGGGTGACAAACTATCATCCATTTCATCTGACATCTCCTTTTCTGAGATCCTTCCAGTCTGGGAGAGGGGAGGCAGATGGATGGTAGGTCAGAGAAGGGGATATAGGGGAGCTAAACATGTGGCTCAAGGGCTGGTGCCAGGAAAAAAGACACAGATTTGTAGGGAACTGGCAACAGTTCTGGGAGTGAAAGTTCTTTAAATTTGATAGACTGCATCTGACTAAGGAGGGAGTCAGTGCATTGGGGCAGAAGTTTGACATCTTTGAAGAACATTTAAACTAGCAAATGGGGAGAGGGGTGCAGCACCCCAGGCGTCGAATGGGAAGAACCCCCCTGCCCCCTCAGCTAGTGGTCAAACAGGGATTCAGCATGTTTGCAGTCCATTTGCATCACCAAGTAAGAAAAAAGGTCCATCTCCCCATACCACGCACAGGAGAAATACCAAACCTCACCCAACAACTACCACACCAAAATCTGGCCAATGGAAAATCATGTGCACAAATGCTCACAGCCTAGGAAATAAGATCCCAGACCTGCAGACAATAATGTCAGAGGCTAAACTGGACATAGCAATTAGTGAGATGTGGTTTACCAGTAACCACAATTGGGAGACTTCAGTACCTGGCTATGTACTGTTCAGAAGAGACTGAAGTGCAAAAGGGGGGGGTGGAGTGGCCCTGTATGTCAATGAAAATATCAAAGCTACAGAAATTCAGAACATAGACTTTGACGGCAGATAAGGACCACTTTTCCCATCTAGTCTGCCTATTTTTCTACCTACAGGATATGCCGCAGATCCTAGTTAACCAACAGCCTATTTCTTTCTACCACCCACAAGAATTGCCTTATGTCTGTCCCATTCATTCTTGAATTCTCCCACAATTTTAGACCCCACAACCTCCTCAGGAAGGCTGTTCCATGCATCCAGTACCCTCTCTATGAAATAATACTTCTTCACATTGCCCCTGAACCGCCCCCTCTATCTTTAAATTGTGTCCCCTTGTTCTTGCATGTCTCTTTTTCTGAAAGATGCTACCCTTCTTGGACTTTGTTGATTCCACTGAGGCACTTAAAAGCTTCTATCATGTCCCCCCCTCTCCCTTCTTTCCTCAAGGGTATTCATATTAAACTCCTTTAGTCTCTCCTCATATGGCTTGTCTTGCAGACTCTGCACCATTTTAGTTGCCCTCCTCTGGACTGCCTCTATCCTGTCTATGTCCTTGCGGAGATGGGGTCTCAGAACTGGAGCGCTGATACTCCAGATGGGTCTCACCAACTGTCTGTACAGAGGGATAACAACTTCCTGTTTTCTGCCGCTGATGCCTCCCTATGCATCCCAGTATACCCCAGCCCTTCCTACTGCCTTCTCACATTGCTTGCTAACCTTAAGGTCATCCGATATGATTACCCCCATGTCCCATTCCTTTTTTGTTGTTGTTACTACCTCCCTTCCATTGTGTATTCTTCCCATGGGTACTTGTTTCTCAGGTGCATTATTTTGTACTTATTTGCACTGAATCCTAGCTGCCATACTTCTGACCATTCCTCCAACCTTGCCAAGTCCCTTCTCATCCTTTCCATGCCAGAATACACATAAGGAGCCAGAAGAACTGTGGGTCACCCAGGAAACAGGAAATGGGACAGCCATAAGAACTGGGGTTGTCTACAGGCCCCCAGACCAGGGAGAGGACATAGATACATTATTGTTAGAAGATATACAAAACATGGCAGCTAAAGGGGAGGTTCTGATAATGGGAGACTGCAACATGCCAGATACAAATTGGTCAGTACCAGCTGGAACATCTACCAGAACTAAACACATGGTGGATTCCCTCAGGGGGAGGGCCTCAAACAACTGGTACAACAACCCACAAGAGACAGGACTATCCTAGATCTAGTACTGACTAACAGGGAAGGGATCACAGAGCTCCATGTAGAAGGTCACCTGGGGGCCAGTGACCATCACATGGTATGGTTCAATTTTGCCACTATATCTAAATCATCCCATTCCAAGGCAAAAATATGGGACTTCAGAGGAGCTGACTTTGATGAGATGGCCAACAGAGTTAAGCTAGCCTTGGCAAAAAGAAACACAGGTGCGGGGGTACAGGCAAAGGGGGCAAGCATTAAGGATGCAATACTTGAAGCAACATCCCAGTGTGTTAGACAGAAAAGGAAGTGCAAAAGAAGAAGGAAACCACTTTGGTTCTCAAATACAGTAGCAGAAAAGGTCAGAGCCAAAAGGCTGGCTTTCAGGAAATATAAGGGAACACTGCAGGATGAAGATAGGGATGCATACCAAACTGCCCTAAGGGAAGCAGGGAAGGAAGTAAGGCAGGCAAAGTCCCAAACTGAGGAAACACTAGCACAAACAGTAAAAGAAGGTTACAAGACTTTCTATAGATACATTAGTGAAAGGAGAAAGTCCAGAGGGGGTATTGCAAAGCTCAAAGGAGAAAATGGGGCATGTGAGGAGGAGGAGGACCCTGTAAAAGCATCTATCCAAAATAGATACTTTTGCTCAGTATTTACTGAAGAGAAGGTAGGGCAAGGCTGACAGCTCAGCACCATGGACACGGGGGGGAGGGAGGTGAGCACTACTCCCTTCACAAAAGAAAGAGTCCTACAAGAGCTCGCTAAGCTCAGAGTGGACAAGGCAATAGGACCTGATGGCATATATCCCAGGGTACTTAAAGAGCTAAGGGTGGAACTAGCACAGCCATTAGCAGAACTACTTAGTGAGTCTCTGAGCACAGGAGAGGTCCCAGATGACTGGAGAAGGGCTCATGTGATCCTGCTCCATAACAGTGGTAGCAGGGAGGAGGCAGGGAACTACAGACCAGTCAGTCGTACCTCAGTAGTGGGCAAGATTATGGAGGCACTCCTTAAGGAAAGGATAGTGCAACACCTGAAATCCATAGGGGCACAGAATCCAAGACAGCATGGGTTTACAAAAGGAAGGTCAAACTAATCTCATAGATTTCTTTTAATGGGTAACCGGAGTGGTGGACCAAGGGGGAGAAGCTGATGTCCTCTACCTTGACTTCAGCAAAGCTTTCGACACTGTTCCACATAGAAGATTGATAAATAAGCTGGGTAGGCTCGGGGTGGGTCAGAAGTTGGTCAACTGGGTGGCAAACTGGTTGACAGGCAGAAAACAGACAGTGGTGGTAAATCATATACAGTCAGAAGAGATGCAAGTCACAAGTGGGGTACCTCGGGGATCAGTCCTGGGGCCAGTCCTCTTCAATATCTTCATTAGTGACATTGCAGATGGACTAGAGGGTAAGGCTTGTCTGTTTGCAGATGACACCAATATCTGTAACAGAATAGATTATCCAGATGGGGTGGGCAGAATGAGAAGAGATCTGGATAAACTAGCAAAATGGTCAGAAGAGTGGCAACTGGGATTTAATGCAAAGAAGTGCAAGATCATGCACATAGGGAACAGAAACCCTGAAGCCACCTATAGGCTTGGAGGGGAGTTTCTGGCAGTCACAAAGGAAGAAAGAGACTTGGGCATCATCATCACCGATGACCTGAAATCACCTAAGCAGACCTCTAAAGCAGTAGGTAAGGCTAGGGGGATGTTAGGGTGTATTAGTAGGGGTATCACAAGTCATAAGAGGGAGGTAATAATCCCTCTTTACAAGACACTGGTTAGGCCCCATCTGGAGTACTGCATGCAGTACTGGAGGCCACACCTTCACAAGGACATTAACCAAATTGAGGCAGTCCAGAGAAGGGCAACCAAAATGGTGCAGGGACTGCATTAGAAGACATATGAGGACAGATTAATGGAGCTCAATATGTACACCGTTGAGCAAAGGAGAGAGAGGTGATATGATCGAAACATTCAAACACCTTAAGGGCAATAACAAGGTGAAAGAGTCTAACATGTTTAAATATATTTATTTATTTAGTTTATTTAGTTAAACATCAGTTTAGAAACCTTTGAGCCAGAGGCTCATTTACAAAGGTACCTCATCACAAAGAGGACATCAGAACAGTAGTACAAGGGACACAGTACTTACAAACAAAAAAGTTACAGTTCAATTACAATTTTGTTACGATAGAATACAATCTCCAACGAAGCAAAAGATAACAAAAGGTGCAAAACCTACGGTCGGGGGAGAGCTGGTGGGGGTAGAAGGGAGAGATAGGAGGAGGAATTAGTGAAGGAAGGGGAGCCACTCAGTGAGCATTGTCAAACAGAGTGTATATATATATATATATATATATATATATATAAAATTTTTACACTAGGCTAGCGGCAGTTACATTTTACGAGAGCTAAGCAGGAAGTTTCTGAGCCTGGAGAAAGCCCAAAAACAGAAGCTAAGGTTAGTGAAGTTTGAGACACTGGCAGGGAGGGGTTAAATATAAGAAAAGTAGCAGGACAAGAGGACACTAGATGAAGGCGATTAAGGGGAATGTGAGGAAATTCTTTTCATAGAAAGGGTGGTGGATGCATGGAACAGTCTACCTCAGGAAGTGGTGGCTATGAATACAGTGCAAGGCTTCAAACAGGCATGGGATAGGCATAAGGGATCAATACAGATGAGTATGACTAGATAGGCCACTGACAGAGCAAAGGCCGATGGCACATTTATAAGGTAGAAAAATAAATGGACAGACTGGATGGGCTTTGAGGTCCTTATCTGCCATCAGCTTCTATGTTTCTATGTATTAAAATGCTATCAGGGTTTATTTTGTTGTAAAGCTTTGAAAACTATTGGTTTTTCACTGTGAGAAACAGTTTAAAATGAAGTCTTGCGTTATTTCGCAATCAAAGATTTTGCACGCTTGCGATCAATCCTGACAAACAATGTGAGTTGCGATCAAAGAAATTGCATGCTCACCATTAAAGAAACAGTTAAGTTTGTCATGTGACTTTCCTGAGCCAACAGAATCAAATAATAACACTCTGGGGGCCATTTTAGTTCGAATGATCAAGCAGCAAGCAGACAACAGCATAAAAGTGAGTGTTTGAACTAAATTTCATACAGCTTGGCAAAAAGTTATCTTAAAAGTTATTTGAAGTGGTTTTCTGGTTGATTGACAAGTTAGGAAGGGATGTACATGTTTTTTTTGCCTGATCTTGGTAGGCAGTGTTGACTTTTTCTGGGTGATTTATGGGGTTTAGAGACACTGTGAGATTTTGATTCCATCATGGTCTGGAAAAGTGTGACACAGTTTGGCAATACATTAAAGTTTATAAATATGTCTTTTACTAATAGATTGGTTTTGGAAAAGACGTGTAAATAGGTTGTTGACAGTTACAATTGTCCAAGGAAAACAACTGTATAGGGATTTATTGGAAGCTTGCATTACGTATTATCCATATTTAAATATAGTGAATAAACCTGCTGTCTAGTTGTTTTGTTAAGTTTGTTACTGTCCTAGGAATCTTTTTTTGTGGCTGGAAATTGTGGTTCATGTTTACTATTTGCTATTATATTTCTCTATTTCAGTCCGGCACCATCTTACAAGTAACCAGTCAGTGTGTTAAGCAGATTTAGTGTTCTTTAGTGGTAGGTTAGTTTGTGACAATTAGTTGGTGATCTGATAACACTGAGAATATTTGGCTACATGTGTGTGTGTTTTCCCTGTTGTGGAATCCTGACCTAGAATGATTTTGTGTGTTATTTAGGTTAACTGGGTGGTCCATATACACGTTCAATACAGAGTCACAAATTTATATATTTAGCTTTACAAATACAATAACAGTAATTCTCACTGGTAACAGTTTACTATTTAATTCAACTGTAGTAATGAGACCCCTGCAGTCTAATTAGTATAGTACTGTTGGTTACTGTTGTACATAATCTGTTTCAAGTACTAAGAAATGGTTCCACTCACCACTCAAGCAGCTGGCTGAGAAAGAGAGGGAATTTAGTTTGAGAGAGCATTATGGCTAGTAAGTTAGACCAATCAAAATTTGTGTTGTTGGCAAGTCATGAAGTGTGCCAATCAGATGACAGTATTCTCCCCAAAACAAAAAATAATGTTTAATAAACATTATGCCACTAGAAAGACAGTTTATATACATAGCTAGATCTTCTAGGCTGAATTAGCCAATCTATGAACAGGTAATATTTGTAATTATTTTGTCTGCATTTTTCTGGATGATGCAATAGAATAGTGGTCATTGTGCTGGTTAGACTTGGAAGTACTGGGTAGTCAGACAGACACAATTGTGATATTTCTACATCTGAGTTATTAAGATTTGTCACTCAGCATGGCAGAAAAATCTACAGTGACTGTATGGATAGTGGGATCAAGTTTGGTGAAAAGGGCAGCAGTGTTCAGTAGAGGTAGTCATTTTGGGAATGACTTACACCTACTGCTCAGTGTCTTGGTTTGGGAAGGGTGGCATGAGGTGGGAGCAGCTCACGCCTACCATGTACCATTTATTGGAGACACACCCAGAACCAGACATACTACTTATCCATCTTGGAGGCAATGATTTGGGTACCAAAAGAGCAACTGACTTAATAGAGGCTGCACAGTCTGACTTCCAGCATCTTATCAGTATGTTATCATTGTGTAAAATCCTGTATTCAGATATTACACAGAGCATGGTCTGGAAAGGTGAAGATTACTGTCCTGCACTTGAAAGATCATGCAGGAAGATGAACATACAAATATCTGGATTCCTCCACGTTATGGGAATGCATACTCTTCGTCACCCCAAAATTACTTATGACAAATATTGGCTATATCTAAAAGATGGTGTGCATCTCTCTAGCACTGGTAATAACATTTTTGTTGGGGACCTTCGACATGATATCCTTACAGTTCTGTGATTGTGTGCCTGTAGGATGGTGCCTCTCAAGTACATCACATATACACTGTCAAAAAATGGCTCTTTTTAGAGCCACTACAAATGGTCAAAAAATAGAACTGTTCACATCTTGCACATTGTTCTCTGTATGTTAGGTTGTGAGTGTGTGGGAAACACAGATTCTCTGATGTTTTACAGCAGATCAGTGTAACGGTGGTTGTCAATAGATGAGTAGGATGTTCATTATTAGTTTGAGATTGTATGTGTGTTTTTTTAGGTGGGTTATGTGGCATACTGGTTGTCTATTATTGTGTGAAAGGCTGCTTGTTTTCTATTCTTTGTTAATATGTAGGGTGTGTGCTGTGTTAGTGTTACATTTTGAAACTTTTTTTTACTAACAATTGAGAATGGTCACTTATAAGGGGGGATGCATTATCCAAGTATGGGTGAAAATGTGATGTATTTTTCTGAACATAAACTGGCAAGGAAGGGATGGTTTTGTGACATGAGGAGATATATGGTGTTGATGTAGTGCATTGTGTGTTGGTAGGGTATATTTATTATTTATTTATTTGTTTTTGTTAACCAGGTAAGCACACTAGACAACAAGTGCCTATTTTCAGGTGCGACCCGGGAGGTTACAGTACAGAGAAACAATGGTACATATACAGGGTGACATACAGGCCCGCAACTACAAGTAGGCCAGAATGGAGTATGGTACAATGCACATTGAATAGACAAAGAACAATCTCACCCACACACAGGTTGGGCCAGAGAAACAGCACATGGACAATAGTACATGTTCAGAGCAACAAACTAGAATACAACTACAGGCTCAAAATAAAAGTTCACATTGAAACAGTAGGTGGGGAGAGGTCAGGACAGAGGGTAACAAGATTTGCAGTGGGCAGTATAGGGCTGGAGCCAGGGGGAGCCACTAAGGCAGAGGCGAGCACGGCAGCAGGGGGGAACTGTCCAATCCAGTGACAGGCCCCAGTAGGCAGGTCTGGAGATGGTGAAGGGACCCTTCAGGAGCCCTGAGGGAGGGAGAAAGAAGGGGAAGGGATCCAAGACTGCATAGAGGGGGGAAGAGGGTGCAATCAGGAGGGGACGGTGGGGCTGGGAACTGCTAGAGGGCAGGGTGGCCACAGGAGCATTTAAGTGAGAGAGTAGAAGAGGTTGGGGCCGAGACCTACGAGGTGGAAGAGGTGACAGGCAGCCATAAGTGACAGCTACACTCATATTGAGTGAGGAACCCAGTGATGCTGTTTTGCTGTGTAAAATGTGTGTGTTGTTTAAAAGTTTTTTTACATTTTTTCTGTTTTTCTTTATAAGCTTGATAACTGTCACCAGCTTTTCCAGCACTAACACTCTACTGTCCAGTAAGTATTGTCCTTTTTGTTTTATGTCACTGTTCATAGAATGTATTTTATGAGACTCCATTGTCTTGACCAACATTTCCTTATTGAGTCATGACAAAATGACATAAGACAACTAGATGTCTGTATGTCTTATTGCAATGGTGGGAGGGTGGTTAAATATGTAGTAGATGACAACTGTTAAATAACTATTAAAGATACAACATTAGGTGACAAAATCTTTGGGTATCCAGAATTTGTGTAGTAATGTGGTTCAACTTTTTTCAGTATCACTCAGTGACATATCAAAGGACTTAACCATGTTACGTGCCACATTACTACAACTGCTATTCCACTGAGCAAATCAAAGAATATAGACTTATGACTTTTAGCTTAGGTTGCTTGTTCTTTGTAGTACAATATTTTTTTCAAGAACTATTACTTTCACCTTTTGGTACTTCATTTGCAAAGTGTCATCTTGTTAAGTTTCAGGCAGTTCCTTAGTTCCTGAGTAGTGGCTGTGCAATACCTGCAAAGAAATAAACTTATAAAGTAGTGAAATAAAGAACTTATATTCAAATGCTGCTCATGTGTGTGTCCTGCTAATGAGGAGGTGGGGGGTGTAGTTATAACAAAATGTTAATATTGTGTTAATATGTCTGGTGATTGGGGGGTTGTCTGCTAACAGGATGTGTAGAAGACAACTAAAAAAACAAGGGGAGATATTACTTGTTTTACATACAAGTGCAAATAAAAAAAGGCATTAAGAGTTACTAACATATATATTTTTAATACATCCCACACAGTAATCATTTTGTATGCTTTATTATGCTGTACAGGATAATCACTTGGGTGGTATTCCACGACTAGGTGACATGGTGTTCTCAAATGTTGTCCATCTTGTTGGGTATAAATATTAGTCTGTACCAGTACATCACTTGTGAGAGGAATAGATGGAAGAATCCTCAGTGTGTCTGAATGGTATGCAGCTGTTTGATGTGACCTATCACACTATCCTGTTAATATATTGATAATACAGCTTGTTTTATTTTTAAAGCTGATAGTGCAGCAGCTGTGAATATTTGATGACTATGCTGCTTTGGTAATGTTAGGGAGGGAGTGCATTGATGTGTTTTAATACTAGGCTAATTGTCAGCAAATAATTAATAAATTATCACACATATTTCATTGTGAGTGCTAAGCAACAGAGACAGTAGTAAGAGAGAACAGTATCAATATAATATCTAATAATGTTTTTTGCTATCTATTTTTTGCCTTTCTTTTTTTTTTATAACTGAGAAAATGCCAAAGTCTTGGAGTGACACAGAGGTGTTGGCCCTAGTTCAGGCTGTGAGGGAACATGTGAATGTGTCAATCGTGTGACTAACCTGAGCCTGACCCATACA
This sequence comes from Neoceratodus forsteri, assembly GCA_016271365.2. NCBI lineage: Eukaryota > Metazoa > Chordata > Ceratodontiformes > Ceratodontidae > Neoceratodus > Neoceratodus forsteri. The sequence continues at coordinate 1,692,156,513 of CM028130.1, read as the reverse complement.
TGGGGCAAGGTAGGTGTTTGGTTTGATTAAGACTTCACATTTTTTACACAGCTATACATGTGATACGTGACAACAGTGGGTTCAGTAGTATATCTTGCAAATCCATTGACTGTTGGTGCTGCAGTGTGCCATTCACAGCTTAATCACAGTGCTGTATATACTGGAAATTACATTTAGATTTCCTTGTTGGTAGAGTGGAGTTTGTGTGAAGCCTGCTTGTGGACACTGTGAAAGGAGAGACGTAGGTGTCCCAGCACTACCCTCCTACCTAGACAGGCACCAAGACCTGTGTGTCTGCTCTCAAGTAGTTGTATTGGGCAGGATATCACGACCCACAAAACTGTTCCCTAGGCTGCTGAGTAACACCATATACTATGGGTGTGTGTGTATTGTTGCAGAGCATGTGACAACAGTTGTTAGTACAGTGGTGAATGTCATACTACTGATATATCAATGGATTTAGTCTCATGTTTATTAATGTGTTCCACAGCATGGTGTGTATGCATATTGATCTATGCTGTTTAACAATTGCTGTGCAGCTTTAGTGTACTCTGTGAGTCAGTAGGTGGGTGGTTGACTTGTGGGTGGGGATGAGGCACATGTTGGTGAGTGGGTGACACTGTGGTGGTGGGTGTAAGTGGTCAGGTGGGAAGGGGGATACTTTTAAAGCACCACATTCTTCCTTTTAGAGTCTGTGCAATTAGGATTGCAAGCATGCTGTGTGGACTGCTTGGAAGACTGTATTCCAAATATATATGGTCAGAGTTGGGCCAGTCCACTAGAGCACTGTGTATATATTTATATTATTTAAATTACGCATATCATTACGATTGGACTGTGCATAGGATTTTGGAGCAGCTCAATACATATAATTGTTACTTAATAATACAAATTCATATTATCAGGTACTAGGTTGGTTTGCCAGTGAAGTGCAGGTCAATGTATTCTTAGCAACTGAATGCCAGGTGGATGGTTACAGCTATTTCGTCTACCTGTATGTTAATGTGGCTACAATGAGAAACAACTATATCCATTTGTGCTTTGCATGTACTATAGGCCCATGTCTATTTCATCACTGAATCTTGCACTTCCTCTACTTATTGCAAGTGAAGTTGTGCTGGTGCATCACCCTACGACTGTCTTCCCACTTGAGGTGGTGTGGCGTCCAGTCAAAGAAAAACAATGTGGGTAGCCATGATAGTATATTGAATAGTGCTGAGCCATGGAATTGCACTGTTGAAGATCACTTAGGACATGGCATGTCAGCTTCTAGCAATGCAGCACCAAGTGTCGCACTTTTGTATTAATATTTCTTACACAAATGTTTAACATTTAATATAAAACTAAATGCTATTGTTTTGTGTGATGAAATGAACTAAAGGGTGTTTCCTGATCTGGTTTTATATGGTTAAACTGGGTAATTTTATATAGTTGATGTTTGACCTTCTGGACTATGTTACCTGCTTCAGTCTCATGTCTTCATTATTGCAATGCAAGAAAGTGTGTAATGTATTATTCTTTTCATATGTAGAACTCTGAGCATTTCTGTAGATATTATCACAGTTGCTCAATTTGTGGTTAGATTGTCATCTTTTTTAAGCTATCCACTTTAGTGTTACACAAAACATTCAGTGTACTTTTGTTTTTAATTTTTTTGTCAGGTTAGTCACGCCTTGGAGAGGCAGGAGATAAGAAAATCTCTTGACACGTGTTGAAGGAAGTGGAAGATCACCCGCCAGACATTTTTTAAAGCCAAGTCAGCGGCAGGAGATATGTGAAGCAGTGTCGGGAGTGGTATGACATAGCGTATGCTGTGTGGGAGGATGCTGGAAAACCGGATTTTTGTGATTGTCATCACACCTGTGAGTATACATTTGAAACTGTTGCGATGTTAATATTGAGGGTCATGTGCTACCTATGATTTATAAGTTTGTGGTGACAAAAATGGCTTTTTTGATATTAAAATTAGGTATTATCATTTATTGATAAATAGTAAGCATATAATGTGTAGTATTATACTTGTGTAAGTAGTGATATATAACGGAAAAATATTTTACAATAAAAGGTTAGTAATAATAAAATGAGGAGTGTGTTTGCAGTGATACTATTTTTTTTCTAAGAAGGAAAAGTAAACATTACTTAACTTCTTTGAAAGCAGACAATGATACTTCTGTGGTAGTATTTTACTGTATGTAATACTGAAGATATGACATGTTGTAATATTTTTATGTTACAAATGACTATTTTGAAACATAGGCAGATGTGACTTGTGTGCAAGGTATTTATTAGAAAAGCACAGTGGGAGATTGTGTGTACCATAGTATTTGTTTTTAACAGTGTTCATTGTCACATTGCAAGCTGATGGTGTTGTTAGTTTTTTTTTTTAATTAGCTAGAACAACTACGGAACCTGAATCCTCCCATGTTGTGCAGCTATAACCACTCCCGGAAGGTGCGGCTCAAGGGTCTCCAGTCAAGCAGCTACTTTGCTTGACTCTGCTGGTGAGTTACAATAATGTACTGATGTATGTATTGTCATTTCATAGGTATTATGACTGTTATAGCGCATGAGAATGCTTTGTTTAAATCTCTGCTGATGTTACTTATTCTCATATCTAGTTTGTATAATGTTAGAAAATGTGCAAACCTATTTGAGGCATCTGATTGGCTCAGACACTTCTCTAGCTGGGCATCTATCAGACAATAGACGGCCACCTATTAAAAGGGACAGCCTAGCATGCCCCATCACCAAGATGTTGGTGCCGAGGCTGCTGTCCAATTGGTTACAACCCCTGTATTGCATTCCAAATATCTGCCATTTGATTCTGTCACTTAGCAGTTGGAAAACTGAGCAGCTGAGCTGTCACAAAGTTTAAAGTAGTAAAATACAGTGCAAAGAAAATGCTATGTTCTCTACACAAAAAATAACTGTGCCTCCAAAAAACTGAGTGATTTGTATGGCTAACACAAATTTCTCTGACATGGATTGTGTCTTCTGCACTTACTGTTCTTGCTGCCCCCCACCTCCACCCTGAGACAAGAGCAGTGAAAAAAGAAGCACAGCTCCAGTCCAACGCATATCTCCCACTTACAACTGTCCCATCACTGATGTTGGGCACTTGACACACACGTGTCACCTCCCAAAAAAATCAAATAAACATTCTGTCTGAAACATAGAAACATAGAGGTTGATGGCAGATGAGGACCGCAAGGCCCATCCAGTCTGCCCATTTCTTTTTCTACCTTATAAATGTACCATCGGCCTTTGCTCTGTCAGTGGCCTATCTATTCATACCCACCTGTATTGCTCCCGTATGCCTATCCCATGCCTGTTTGAAGCCCTGCACTGTATTCATAGCCACCACTTCCTGAGGTAGGCCATTCCATGCATCCACCACTCTTTCTGTGAAAAAGAATTTCCTCACATTCACCCTTAATTGGCCTCCCTCTAATCTCATGCTGTGTCCTCTTGTCCTGCTATTTGTCTGTGGCCTATTCATTGTTTGTTGAGCAAGGTTGGCAGATATTTTTCTTGCTGTTGTACAACCCCTCACATACCTCCCCCACATGCTTATCTGGCTGCTCAATACGAACCTGGTGACTGCCTTCAAATTATATTAGCTGGACATCAAACAGGTCATGCACCAGTCATGCCCTACTATCGTGATGCCCTGATGTCATGCACTGTCAACAAGTTTGCCATAATAATGCTTGCTTGTCTCCTTCCCCTGCAATCACATTACATCAACTTCCCTAGATGTACAGCTCTTCACCTTCCATTGTGGATTCTGCTCGCAAAATGTAGCTGTGACTGATCATCGCAGGTACTGGGGGGTGGTGGGGATCTATGGTCTGTGGTTTACACAGAAGAGGGCCCATAGTCTGTCATTGCTGGGAATCACACCAGCCCTGAAACCTTGACAGCTATTTGGGGAGAAAAGAAAGCCCCCTGACTACCTATCGTGTTTCTGCTGCAATCTAGTATTGGGAAACATAAATAAATCCCCTTAGTTTTGATTGCGCTCTTACTGCCATCCAGTAAAGGGGGAAGAAAGAAATCCAGAAAGTCCCCTGATTTGCAATTGTAATCTTTCTGCCATATCTTTAAACAAGTATGCTGTTCCAAAAACTTTGGTTGGTCTGTTCCAAAAATGTTGGTTGGGGGTGTGTGTCTGTGTGTGTGTGTGTGTGTGTGTGTGTGTGTGTGTGTGTGTGTGTGTGTGTGTGTGTGTGTGTGTGTGTGTGAGTGTGTCTGTGTATGTGTGTGTCTGTGTGTGTGTGTGTGTGTACACTAACACAAAAAAGTCCATATTTTTAAAACCATATTCTGATGCAGGTGGAGGAACTATTTTATCACAAAAGATATTTTCAGTATTTTTTTACTTAACAATTTTGTATTGCTCTTATTTATCTTCAAACCACATATGTTTTAAGCACAATAATACCCTCCTAGGTGGGCAGTATGGGCAATACTGGACCTTCTAGGGGCTATAAAGCCCTCTACCTGTGGCGGGCCTCATCACACCGCTGGGCAATCCGGTATTGTCCAATAGCAACCACCCTGTCGGGTATCATTGCTTGCTTATTACTTATATAGTTGTTACATTTGAAATTCCTAGTAAGGATACATTGTAGACTATATTATGTATTCAACATATATTCAAAGAGCAAGTGTTCTAAGAAGAAGTATTTATGTATGTGTTTAGTGTCATGATGAGTATTAACCTGTAAAGGTGTTTTTATAAGTAAGAGAGTATTGCAGCTTGTTAATTGAAAATGAAATGATTGCACATAGCTGCTAATAATTCAACTCACTATACTAATTAGTAGATCGGATGTGTGTTCTGTGATTAGCTGAACACTACATAGTATAATACTTGTGAAGATTAAGGATTTTGCACAACTGGTTGTGCTGATATGTATAATAACAACTGGGTTAGGCTTTTTCCCATAGGGAAACAGTGGCGTAATTTGCCATTATAAAGGAGCGTTTATAACGGCAAACACACACACGGTTTCCCTCGCTATGTGCATGGCCAACCTACAGCTCTGCCGGGTTTTCACTGCTCACCACCAGATTTCTTCGTTAGTCGAAACCGCATCGCCACCACTATCTCTAGGCGGTTAGTAACTATTTCAAAAAAACTTCCTAACAAAAATTACACCGTAAAGGGAATGACAAAACAAGAAAATGTAAACTGCTGCTAAGCGACCGAGGAATCAGCTAAACATCATCCAGACTGCAGACGCACCAGACCATTTATTTTATATAATTGGCTGTGGTAAAAAAGCCTAACCCAGCAATGATATAAAATAAAATATGGGGTGGTGTGTGTAAACTCGAATTTTACACACACCCTCGGGGTTGGATGCCTAGATAAAACCCTCAAGCTTCACTCTCGGGATTTATATGCCATCCAACCCCTCAGGTGTGTGTAAAATCTCATTACACACACCATCCCATACTTTATTCTCTATTTTATTTATGCAAATATTGATATGGAGAGATGAGTGACTCATTCTGTTTCACTATGTTTTTCAGAGGATGAACCATCTGCAGAGGGTGCTGCTGGAGGAGAAGACTCCACAGAGGGTATAGAGATCATCAAGATTGAACCCTCTGTGGAAGAGATGTCACAGTCTCCAGCAGCAGGTCATCCATCGACACCTGCAAGTCCAGGTGGGCCTCCAGCTGAGGAATGTGAGTACTTGTTATATTGTTTGTGTCTTTATTGTTAAACATTAGTATAGGGTGTTGACTATATTGTTCAGTTCAGAGATAGTAGTACTAAGTACTTTACAGTCCTATATCAAAATGTTGTTCCTTGACACAGTAACTGGGTGTTAGTAAGGTTATCTATAATAATATTGTTAGTCATGGTACATTGTCTTGTTGCCTTTTCATCATATCACCAGAACAGTTGTTGCTCATGACTGGTTCTGCTTCAGCCTGTTATTTCTGAGTTTATTTGTTTTGATACAAACCTCTTCACTCTTAGAGCAGTAGCTATGACTGTGTGTATCCTTTGTTCCATTCCTTCTTTGTTTTGTGTTGCAGGATTATTATACTATGGTAACAAACAATCTTGGGTCTGACTGGTCAATTGCCCATCACAGCAGGGACTTATGAAAGAATTAGATAGCAGTATCACATCACACAATGGTATGTGGTATTTTTTTTATTTAGTTTTTGTTGACCGGGTAAGTGCACTAGACAAATCTTGCCTATTTTCAGGCATGACCTGGGGGGAGGGGGATACAGATGAATGGCAACTGACCTTGAACCAGATTAAGCTGTTGGTGATATTTTTAGTGAATAAGGGAAATTTGGCCAGGACACCGGGAAAATTCCCCTACTCTTTTCGATATGTGCCATGGGATCTTTAACATCCACCTGAACTACCACCAATCCAGGCAGATGGGACCTCGGTTTAATGTCTCATCCGAAAGATGGCACCTCAGAAGTGCAGCACCCCTCTCATGCTGCACTACAGTGTCAGTACTGGGATATTAACCCAAGTGCCAGATGTGGGAACTGAACCCACAGCCCTCTGATCTCCCAGCCTCAGAGGCAAGTGTGCTACCTACTGAGTCACTGACACTGGTAGGAGTGTGTATTGTTAAATCAACATATGTAATGTTGTGTATCAGACATGAACTTTTTTTTTGTCTAGAGTGTATATGAAGAGAGCTGAATATAAGTAATAGCTAGGTTGTATATGTATAGTTTTGAGATGTTTTCTTTGATGGAGAATCTACATGTCATCCTCAATGTTCTGTAATGAAGTATTCAATGAAGGGCACAATATGTGTCACAAATGTACATCATCTTACTTGACTGTGTGCTGGTGAACTGTGTGGGTTTTATATATCCCATATCTGTTTGCATATCTGTCTATTGAAGAAGTTGAATAGATAGACAATGGTATATGGATAAGTATGCAGAGACAGGCAGTATTAAATTTTTTTTCATCTTCATTGGTGATAAGTTTACTGTAGATGTTCAATTATTGTATCTTTTCTATGTGAGTAGGTTGTTAAACAATGTCAGAGACTGATGTGTGTAACTATTTTGTACTAGTTAGATGCATCTTAAGAATGTTTTACAGATCACACAACACTGCAGTGATGGTGTTTTACCAAAGTGGTATGTGTCAAAGGCTGAGATATTAAGTGACAATGTCTCAGTTGCAGCATAGTATCACAGACTTACACTGGAATGGTGTTGAGACACATCAAATGGTTATAGAGTATGATAGGGTAGTATTTAGTCCTTGAAATAGACAATATGCGTGCACATGTAGTGTGGAGGGATGGCTGGTGTTTTCAGTAGTAAAATTTCAGACATTGCATCTGCCTGAAGTAGTTTTCAAGTGAAGTAACATGAATTTGTATAAGTGGCTGTTTAGTGTTGGGTGTAAATCTATGTTCCATAGTGACAATAGTTCCACTGTGCACATGTGATTGAACATGACATCATTGTGTAGTACAGTGTTAGAAGTGCAAGAATGTAGAGGTGCTGATGCTTCTTAATGTTATAACTTTAATACATACTTGATATACTAATAAATAAACTGGTTTAAGAGGTAGTGAAAATAAGCACCTACTGTGGGGTTGACAGAATGTGATTTAGGTAGAATATGTGTTTCATTATTGTATATATGATGGTGAGGCTAGATGTGTGTATAAGAAACATTGACAACAGTAATCTTAAGTCGACTCACTTTTTTGTGTAAGTGGCATAGATTGGAATACATCAGACGTATTAAATATATTGTTGACAGACAGTTTGTGTAGTCCATTTTTGAAAAGTACAGTACGGTTTCATCTAGTAACATAAGTCTTGTTTTATTTCCTTTTGTCTACACAGGGCAACTTGCCGTTCTCAATAAGATCAGTAACACCCTCAGCCAGCTGCTCGGGACTGTGCAGAGTGGCAACCAGGCTGCTGCCGAACACGCCCATGACTCTGCAGCAAAGATGAATTATTTAGTTGGTCAGGCAGGAGAGATTATTCAGCAGGGGGCTGAAATAATAGATTTGCTGCAGCGTCACGGGCATGTAGGGCATGCTGCCTTAGTTGCCACTCGTGGGCTTGAGCAGAGCAACAAGGGCCTCACCAAAGTGATTGAGTCATTGAGGGACTTGGAGGAGGCCTCTGTTGCTTCGCTTGAGTCCACACACGGTTTTATGGTGCAGCTGGCTGAGAACCAGCTTGAGGCCTCAGAAGCAATTCCCCAGCTTCTGCACCAGGACCTGCAACATCTAGAGGATAAACAGCCCTCTCAAGAACCTCAGCAAGAGCTCCTCGAAGGTGCCCCTCCAACAGCACCATCTACAGCTGCTGCACAAGAGGGGGCACCTAGCTGCACCTACTCCTGAGCAGCCTTCCACTTCCTCAACACCGTCGTCTCCCCAAGTCCCCACAGCCTGAGCGGCCAGCACCCCTGTGTCACTCCTGGCCACTTTTTTGTAAATAGTTTTTCTTAACAAAAATAATTTATTTACAGTTATTTTTCCTCACCTTTTTCTTATTTATTTAGTGTGAAGCAACACTTTTATTTATTTTCACAGAACTTTTATTTAGTGTTTTATTTATTTTTTCTGCATTTATTCTTTCTGTTTAAGTTATTTGTATATTTAGTTATGTATGAGTTTTTAAACATTTCTGTAAAATACGTTTTCTATTTTTGCTACTAATTATATAAATATATATATATATATATATATATAAAGAGTTTCAGTTTTTCTAAAAATTGTTTGTCTCATTATTCTAGATATGCATATTATTGAGTTATTGCCTAGGGTGGCTGGAGGTAATTACATGTGTGACAGTTTATTGAACATCAGTGTCACAGCAAGGTAACAGTTGGTATGAAAGTGACACACTGTTAATGGTGGTGGTTTGCTTTGCATTACATTTCACAATTGCATTGGGGCTACAGACTCTATTATCTGTTTCTGATATATCTGTGATTTCTTGAGAAATTTATTCTGCTTTCTGTATTTTAATAGTACGGACAGCAGAGAGAAATGGTGCAGAAATGTTGTAAGGTATTTAGAAATAGTTATAAATGTCTGTCACTAGAATAACATGGTGAAATGCTGCTATAGAGAGATGATCTCTGAAGCTGGGTATGGTATTGTTTATTAAAAAGTATAATGATAAGGTTACATTTTCTTTTTTAAGCTGTGGTGACAGAAATAACATTTATTTTTTCTCAAAAAGTAAGGAAATTGATTGCAAAAAACTGCATTATTGCAAGAGTTAGGGTTGTTTTGTAGCAAAAAAAAAGCAAGGAAATTCATTGTTAGGGTTTTCAACCCTAACTCCGGCTTCTCCCCAACACCACTCCACCCCCCAGCCCACTGGCACACACACACACACACACACACACACACACACACACACAGGCGGAAACATACACACACACAACACACAACTACACAGGCAGTACAAGGAAATACAACCAATCACACAGACCCGATCTCTGCAAACACATACACAGAGTGCAACCTGTTCAGAGGAGGGTAAACAAAATGGTGCAGGGCGTGCAGCACAAAGATACAATGAGAGAGAGTGAAACATCTTTTACATTTTACATTTTACAAAGTGCAAGAGAATAGCATGTTTCAGAAAATACAGAAATACAAGAACAAAGTAGGACAATAATGTACAACTTCTTCCAGAAAAGATGTGTTAATCAGTTACCATGAAGAGTTAATATACATATATATGTTGTGATGTTTTGTAACTGGCTGACACAAACTATGAACAGCTATCTGTTTTCAGGAATGAGCTACAAGCACTAGTCTCTTAAGTCACTTACTCACAGTCAGAGTATGCAGATTCAGCTTCTGAAAATCAAGCTCAGGTCTTGTGTACTGGATGTACAAACGTCATTCAGAGTTTACAACAGTAACCTGTAGAATACAGAGGCAGGTGCCTGGTAATGGAGAGGCATGTATCACAATCTAGTGAATGCTCTCTAACTATTATAATAATGCTTGTTGACAGAAGAATTTAAAAAATGTTCTGCTCAGGCCTGAAATGGTTGTGAATACTGTACAGGGCCATGGACAGTGTAGAAAAGAATATACAGTGTCTTGCTACATTGCAGTCACGTGTTGCTGATACTGTAATAATTACAGAATTTACATGCAGATATAAACATACATTTAAGAGATTGCATTTGACACCAGGTAAGGAATGCTTGCACAGTAACACTGTTTATTTCTATATGTCATCAACAAGGTACAGATTCTAGTTAATCAACACGTTACTTCTTCCTGACCCTGACTAGAATACCCTTATGTCTTATGAATTCTACAATTCTGCCACTCCTCATTAGTCCACAACATTGTCAGGAAGCCTGATACATGCATCCAGAAGCCTGTGTGTGATAAAATTGTCATTAACATTACTTCTGAGGCATTGCCCCTCTATATTCAAATTATTGCCCTTTGTTATTCTACATCTCTTTTTCTGGAAGATATAATTTCCTTCACATCATTGAAAGCTTGCACCATGTTCCTCCTCTACTCCTGTGCTCAATGGTATGAATCTTAAGCTAATTTAGTCTCTCCATGTATCTTTGCTGCTGCACACCCTGCACCATTTTGTTTACCCTCCTCTGAACAGGTTGCACTCTGTGTATGTGTTTGTGGTGATCGGGTCTGTATGATTGGTTGTATTTCCATAGTTGTGTGTTGTGTGTGTGTGTATGTTTCTGCCTGTGTGTGTGTGCCAGTGGGGATGGGGGCTGGAGGGGTGGAGTGGTGTTGAGGGGGAAGCCGGAGTTAGGGTTGAAAACCCTAACAACAAATTTCCTCGATTTTTTCACTACAAAAGAACCTTAACTCTTGTGTTAACACTGTTTTTTGCAATTTGTATATATTTACATGTATATATATATATTATGGTAGCACGGTAGTGCTACCATAATTAGGGTTGAGTAACACTTTTAAGGTTAAAGGGTGAAAATTTGCACCTTAATAACTTTACCACCATTCAACAGATTTGCCTGAAATTTGGTATGCATGGTTTGGCATGGTAGATCTTAGAATCTGCCAACCTTTGTACCGATTGGATATACGGCTGTGAAGTTATTAAACAACATCCGTGTGAACAATTACGCTTTTTTGTGAATTCTTTGCTCTTGCCTACAGGTCGCATGGTTTGTGCAACCAGTCCAAACACTTCAGGGAATGTGTGACCAGAGTCCCCAGTGTGTCTTTTGAAGATTTTGGGAAAAAATATTAAATGGTTCAAAAGTTATTCAAAAAACAAGTTCTCATTATAAGTCAACAGGAAAAGTTAACAAAAATTTCAACACTTTCGCAAATGCACTTTTTAGTGTTGCAAATTGCCCTAGTAGTGTCGCAGATCCACCATTTTGTTTTCAGTTACTGATCAGAAAAATGCTTGGCATTTAAAATTGGGACCCTCTAGGAACATCATTATTTTTGTATTCACCTAGTCAGACCCTCAGGATACTAGCCATGTCTTTATCTTGATATTAAACACCCCAGAAATATGTTTTTCAAATTTCTGGAAAAAGTAGTGTCGCACCTTTGACACTTTCGCAATTTGTGACTATACTTTTCAAGACTATGGCCAAAATGACAGGAATTCTTTGCCATCCTGCTGCAAAAGAATGGTTTGGTCTTTTGGGCTGCAATTTAGAGGGAAGGCAGCCAACATCTCACAGACATGCCTTTTGGTGGTTTGGTGAAAAAATATTGCATGGATGCCAAGTTATGGTACTCCAAAGTTGACATTTTTTCCTATAGACTAACATGGTAGTGTATGCTGTGCCTTTCAGAGCTCATAGCTCAAAAACGGTGCAAGATATGGAATTGTCATTGTGACAATGCAAAAACCTAGCCCAGAAACGTATGAATCATGTGAAATTTAAAAAAATTCTCTACGTCATACGGTTCCTGAGATATCAGCAATTTAGTATTCCAACAGCTCATTTTCTGCTCTGAGGCCCATTATTATGCATACATTCTTTCTATACACTGTGTTTCTCTATGCAACTGTTGGGCAAATACAGGGTGTGTGCTTCAGTTACTGTTACAGTTACCATTCCCACTTGTGTTTACTTACCCATTAGCATTACTGTTCCCATGTACGCCACCGTGTGCGTTACTCTTTGCGTTTTAGTTTGCGTATGCACTTGCATTTACATTTACATTTCTGTTTACTTTGCCATTATTTCTGCTGTTTAACATTACCATTTGCATTTCCATTTGCTGTACTGTCACCGTGCACATCACGGTTTGTTTCCGTACATGCTTGTGTTTCTGTTTCCTCTGGTGTTATTGTTGCTGTTACCATTACCATTTGCATTTACAATTGCAGTAACGTGACTGTACATGTAACGGTTTGTGTTTCTGTACATGCTTGCATTTGCATTTCCATTTCTGTTTCCTTTGGTGTTATTTTTGCTGTTACCATTACCATTTGCATTTGCAATTGCAGTACTGTGACCATGCACGTTATGCTTTGCATTTCCATAGATGCTTGTGTTCACCTTTCTGTTTCCATTCCCCTTGCTGTAACACATAACATTTGCATTTACAATAGCGGTACCGTGACCGTGCACATTACCAGTTGTGTTTACATATGCAATTGTGTGTCCGTTTGCATCACTGTTTGTTTTGCCTTCACTTTGCACTTGCATTTCTATTAACGTTTGTATTACCTTTTATGTTTGTGTCACCATGTGCATAACTGTTAATGCTTGTGTTTGCATTGCAGTTACCGTTACAATGTCACTCCCACCACCACATTCTATTCACTATTTATAGTCCTCATTCTCAAAAAGAAGGGAAATTCATGGCAAAAAACTCTGTTTAATGCATCAGTTAGGGTTGTTCCACAGCTACAAAAGTGAGGAAATTCAGTGTTAGAGTTGCCACTCCTTGTACCCCAAGCACACCCTGTCCCCACCAACAGGCATCGGGGGGGCATTTGGGTCATATGTCCTAACTCTCACCCCATCCCATGTGTAAACAAGCTGAGGTAGTGCAGTATAGGAGAATGGGGTGAGGGTTAGGACCAATGACCCCAATGCACACCCCAATGCCTGTTGGCAGGGAAAGGGTGGGCTTGGGGTGCAAGGGTAGTAACACTAACACTGAATTTCCTTGCTTTTGTCCCTGTGGAACAATCCTAACCGATGCATTAAATGTAGTTTTTGCCATAAAAAAAAATATATATATATATATATATATATAGTCATGGCAAAAAACTCCATTTAATGCATCAGTTAGGGTTGCTCCACAGTGACAAAAGTGAGGAAGTTCAGTGTTAAGGTTCAAAGGCCCCCTTGCATTCCCCCAGCCCGCCCCCCAACCAACATCGGTAGGTGTGCATTGGTGTCATCGGCCCTAACTCTCACCACATCACATGTGTAAGCAAGCTGAGGTATAGGAGAATGAGGTGAGAGTTAGTACCAACAACCCCAACACACACCCCGATGATGGTTGAGGTGGGCTGGGTGGGTTCAAGGGAGGCTTTCAACCCTAACACTGAATTTCCTCACTTTTGTCGCTGTGGAACAGCCCTAACAGATGCATTAAATAGATTTTTTTTGCCATGAATTTTCCTTCTTTTTGAGAATGAGGACTATAAATAGTGAATAGAATGCAGTGATGGGAGCGTGATCCCTTCGTGCTCCACGCTCCCACGATGTGATGTGTTGTGACATGGTAACAGTAACTGCAATGCAAACACAAGTGCTAAGAGTTGCGCACACAGTGACACAAACAGAAATGGTAACGCAAACGTTAATAGAAATAGAAGTGCAAAGTGACACCAAAGTGAACAGTGACGCAAACGGAGATGCAAGCACACATGGAAACGCAAGTGATAATGTGCACGGTCACAGTACCACTATTGTAAATGCAAATGTTAACTGTCACAGTGACAATAACGCCAAAGGGAACAGAAACAGAAATGCAAATGCAAGCATGTACGGAAAAGCAAAGCGTAATGCACATGATCATGGTACTGCAATTGCAAATGCAAATGGTAATTGTAGCAGCAAAAATAATGCCAAAGGAAACAGAAATGGAAAGGCAAATGCAAGCACGTATGGAAACGCAAACCGTAATGTGCACAGTCATGGTACTGCAACTTAAAATGCAAATGGTAACAGTGACAGATAAAATAACCCCAAAGGAAACAGAAATGGAAACATCAACCCAAGTGCGTACAGAAATGCAAACCGTAATGCACATGGTCACGGTACCACAATTGGAGATGCAAACGGTAACAGTAACTGCAACAATAATGCCAAAGGAAACAGAAATGCAAAAGCAAATGCAAGCATGTATGGAAATGCAAACCATAACATGCACAGGCACGGGAATGCAACTGAAAAAGCAAATGGTAACGGTAACAATGATGATGCAAAATGAAAGACAAATGGAAATACAAACACAAATGGAAGAGCGTCCGCAAAAGCAAATGGTAATTCACACGGTGATGTAAAGCGAAAAACAAACAGAAATAGTACTGTAGACACAAATGGTAACAGTAATGCAAACACAAGTGCAACTGAAAACACAAAGGATAACGCACACGGTGGCGTACATGGGAATGGTAATGCAAACGGGTACAGAACAGCAAGCGGAAACGGTAAGGGTAACAGTAACGTAAGCACACAACCTGATTTTCCCCAACAGATGCATAGAGAAACACAATGGCCCAGATATTCAAAAGAGTTGAGCCATGCGCAATAGGGTTGTGCCTGCGCAAGTCCAAATTTGCGCCATTCTGTGATATTCAGCAGGAGGCAGTTGCGCCCCTGAAATCATGCTGAGCAACAGCGCAATGATAATGAAGGCATGCACAACCAAAGGGGGATGAACCATGCATAAATGGCGCAGTGTGATATTCAAGGACTTGCGCAATGTGCAACAGTGGAGCAAGCGGAAGTTGCGCCATAGCTGAAATGAGACAAAATAAAAAGGAGCAAGGAAGAGGTGCAAGAACGCTACAGGGAAGCCACATGAGGGCAGAGACACACAGATAGGGCAAGTGGCAGGAACAGGGCAGGCCAGGGAAAGGCCACAGTTAACAGCCAGGCACAGGGAAGGTGTGGGGAGCCACACAGCACAGAGGCCAGCACAGGCAGGTGTACCCAGTGCAGGGAAGGTAGCAGCCAGGACAGCGGGGGAATACAGTAACAGCTGCCGGGGGGATGAATGCAAGCCAGGGACATGGCCAGTGCAACCTTCCACATGGAGGCCGTAATGGGGGGGTGAGAAGGCGGGTGGCAGGGGGGGCATGGCCGTGGAAGGGCCCGTCGGTGGTATGCCCCCAACAGGCAGTACTGAGCCCACACCAGCTTTGAGCTGTACACAGATACTGAGATTGTGGGCCGGTACCACCTGAACAGGGCAATTCTGAGGTGGCTCTGTGAGCTGTGCAGTGATGTGATGCAGGAACCCACACGATGGAGCCATGCCCCTGTCAGTGGAGACCAAGGTAACAGCCTGCATGTGCTTGCTCACCACGGGTACCTTCCAGAGACCAACTGAGGACACCACAGGCATAACCCAGTCAGCCACATCATGCCACCTCACCCAATTCCTCAGAGCACTGCTGCCACATGCTGAGGAGTATGTCCATTTCCCCAGCACAGTGGTGGAGCAAACAGCAAATATAAAGGAGTTCCACAGGGTAGCACATATGCCTGGCATGCTAGGGGCAATAGACTGCACCCATGTGGCCATACACACACCACCTGACCATGAGGGGGCCGCATACATAAATCGAAAAGGCTATGCCAGCATCAACTGCCAGGTGGTGTGCGATGCCAAAGGGTGCATCATCAATGTCTGTGCTATGCACCCTGGGGGAGCACATGATTCTTTCATCTGGCACCAGTCAGCACTGTGCCACAGATTTGAGAGTGGGGACATCCTCACTGGCCACCTAGTGGGTGAGTATGCAAACCACATGGACAAATATAGGGCCTGGGGAGGCATGGCCAGAGGTGCCATGGGTAGTGGCCTACATGGCCTGGGGCAGGGCGATGCTAATCACCAAACTAACCTCCACCCTCTACACACAGGTGACAGTGGATAACCACTCCGTCCCTGGCTGCTCACACCCTACCGGCGGCCTGTGAACCCATCACAGCAACACTACAATGAGGCACACGCCACCAAACGCAATGTCATCGAGTGGGTGTTAGGGATGCTGAAGGTACATTTCCATTGCCTGGACACCTCTGGCGGTGCCCTACAGTACAGCCCCTCAAAGGCCTGTAGGATATTCCTGGCCTATTGCATCCTGCACAACATGGCCAATGAATGTGGTATAGCCATACAGGTCGAAGAGGGGGACAGCGATGGGGACGATGGGGACACTGGTGATGATGGTGATGGGCAGCCCAGCCTTGGCTAATGGGACCCCCGACTGCTCCAGCTGGCACAGCTGCACCGGGACACCATCATGGAGGAGCACTTCAGCCAACTCAGGTAAGTCATGGGGCCATGCGCAACCACCAATGGCCAAGGCACAACCCACAAACACGCAGGAACCCACACTGGGAGTGCATGCCATCAAGGGAAGTGGCAGGGCACAGAGGCACACACACAGCCAGGGATGGGTGAGGATTAACATGCCACGCCTAAGGACACACACACACACACAACGCAACAAACGTGCACAGAGGGCAGATGGCACACTGACACAGAATGCACACCCTAGCAACACACATGTCCACAGGCCACCACACCCACTGCCTGTCCATGTGTGTGTGTCAGATGCTGAGCACCATTGCACATTGGTGTACAGCACAATGCAGGCATCATCATCCACACGCAACTGTGGACAGCAGCTGGGAGGGTGTGTGCAGGTGGACTGTGTGTCCACGTGCAGGGCCAGGTACCCACCCGTGCACTGCCCACTGACACACACAATGCACACAGGGCAGCACCAGACAGTAGCCATGCTGGGAGACAGGTCAGTCTCACGACACAGTGCCACGGCCACCACGAATGTGTGGACGGCCCCGCCGAGACCCACCAGCACTGGCAGGCTGACCACTGGCCTCATGGGGGTGGCAACGATGGTCCCCCAAGGGTTCCACTGCATGAACGTGACCGTGCCTGTGCAGGGGTCTGCAGCACACCGAACATGCCTGCATCAGGAGTGCTCGGGATGCCCATAGCTGAACCCAGCGTCAACAGGGTGGGAGTCGCATGACGCCAGGAACTGGGGGTGGATAGTGCACTGCATAGTGTCCGTGATGCATGGGTACCTGACTGCATGCCCATTGTAGCCATGACAGCAATGAACGTCTGTGCATGCCTGTCAATGGCAGCAGTCACATCCTCCCGCAAACGATCCATCTGTGCCATGATCATTTCGGCGTCCCTGCTGCAACGCTCCTCTGCCCACTCCAGAGACACACGCAGTGCATCCACAGATGTTGCAAGCCACATCTGCTGCTGGACCGATGCTCGCAGTAGGCAGGTGTGCTCATCCAAGAGGTCATCAGCCTCCTCAGCATCCTGTCCCTCAGGGTGTGCAGGGGCCTGATGTTCAGCACCCCTTGAGGGTGGGTGCTGCGCACCAGGACCGGGTATGGACACATCCACAGATGGTGCACAGATGCCACTGCTGAACCCTGTACCCAAAGACCAGTGGGTGACTGCTGATGCTGCCCCTCTGGCTGTCCTACTGTCCTAAACAGACACCACTGCTGCCCCACTGGTGCTGACAGGCACAGCCTGGGACTGTGCTGACATGCAGGCCTCCACGGTGGCACCACCCACAGCCATGGGCATGAATTGCCCTGCTGTGTGTCCATCCTGCGGCACACACGTGTCACTGCCCAAGACGGTCATGTCATCATCACTGGTGCCGGACTCTGCCCCGGCCACAGCCACAGTGTGCTAGCATCCATGGATGCCAGCATGCTGGGACACAGGCAGGGCTTCCTCCACACCTGTCTCAATTACATCAGTGTGGACAGCCAGGTGGCCCCACTGTCGTACTGATCCACAGATACCTGTGGAGGTGGATGGTCCCACCTCCGACCCCATCCCACTGTCCGCAGTGGACAGGCCCACCACTGCTGACCCATGCAGATGCTCAGGATCTGTAAGGGAAAGCAAAGTTGCATTACTGCATGTGACCTATCCTGCCCCCCCAGACAGACCATGACTTACCATGCAGTGATGGGCCACTACCTATCTGGAAGCCACCACCCAGAACACCCTCAATGGCACTGTGCTGCATGCTTGCAGCAAGCCTGTCCTCCACTGGGGTGAGCTGTGCCACCTCCAGCTGTCCCCACCTGTTGCAGCACATGCTGCCCTGATGAAAGCCAACTTCTCCATTACCCTCCTCCTGTCTGTGCCCATCTTCTTCTTATACTCTTGCACAGAGCACTGGTGGCTGCCATGCAGGTTCATGGCATGTGCCACTTCCTCCATGCAGTAGCATGGGCCTGAGGGGTGCCCCGCCGTCCACTGAGCAGTGGCTCCTGATCCAGGTAGACCTCAAAAAGGGCCTCGGTTTTGGCCTTAGTAAAATTCAGCCTCCTCCTCCCACCACTGTTGTCCTCTTCTCCAAGAACGTGCTCTGTCATTATGTAGCCTGTAAGAATGGCAGTTGTTACCTGTGATTGTGCAGTCCCATGCATGTCCCTGAATCCACAGTCTACACTCCCAAACAGCATACAACTCACCAATAAACTGCAGTAACCGACTATGGCCACTGCAGCACATTGTTGCACCTTTATAGCGCAATCCATGCAAATGAGGAGAGGAGCAACTTTAATTAGATGCAAATTGCAGTGCTGCACCATTCAATGGCTGATCGGATGATTTGCATATGACAGCTGAATATCTTGCTGTTGCGCTTTGCGCAATTGTGTTGAATGTGCTGAGCCAATGGCGCAGTTCTGTGGCATGCGTAGTACACCTCACTGTGCATGCCCGGGTTGCTGACACAGGTGTCTGCTGCACTGATGACGTGCTGTGCATGGTAGGCAATGCAGGGCATGGCCACTATTGTGCCAGTGGTGCTATAGCGATGGTCACTACATGGCACTGTGGCAATGGGCCTTCATAGGCGCAATGGCCCAACTGCCTAATAGTCCACTGTGGCACTGGCACACAGGCAGCCAATCACGCTACACACATTGTCATCCAATGGCATTGTGCATGGCCTTGTGCCAGAGACCCTTGACCCTGTGCCCGACCTTTACCTCCTTGGCGCCATGCGTCAGGCATAGGTGCACCTCTATCATGCTGTTCTGTAACAGTGCGATAGGGAATGGCAGCGCTGTACCGCGCAGCATCTGCACGTGGGGAACCACGCTGCAGAGCACCATATTGCCTACTATAGCTATTGCAATGGTGCGGAGAAGAGCTGCTTCTTGGACAGCCATTGAGCTGGCAAATCTGGTGGCCATAGTCGAGCCATACCATGGGCCTCTCTTTGGGGAGGCCCCCCTGGATAGGGCAAGGACCCAGGTGTGGCAGGAGGTGGCCACAGCCCTTGAAGAGGCAACAGGCAGGGGCCATAGTGCAGAGCAGTGCAGGCACTGATATGGTGACCTGCGCAGGAGGGAACCGGAGCTACTGGCCCAACTGAGGTCACGTGCCAGGAGGGGCATGGTCCCACGTCCAGGTAGGGGGTTCTGTCAACACTCTTTTATCATCCATATGAGTCACAGTGTTGTATGTGTCCAGCACATGGGGAGGGACCTATGGGGTTGGCTGTGGCAGTGTTCACAGGGTGTGGGGTGGGTGGGTCTGGCTGGGTGGGAGGCACACTCCTTGGGGCAGCGGGACTTTGCTTTGAGAATGTACTGATGTTCTTCTCTCCTAGTTGTCCCCACAGGCCTGTAAGAAGTACGCATAGTGCAGGCAGAGCAGAGGGGAGTGGAAACCGCAGCCAGGCAGGCCAAGGACCAGCAACATCCACCTGACCAGCCTGATGTGGGTGAGTGCCAGACATCCATGATTAGTATTGCACGATGTGTGACAAGGTGGGCAGTGGGGCATGGCCACCTTTCATTGACATCACTGCCATGCATGCCACTTGTTACAGTCAACACTGTACAGTGGCAATGCATGTCTGGGTGTGCATCACTGGTGGTCCATGCATGTACCAGGTGCATGGCTGTGCCACTGCCTTTGCACCACATAGCCATGTCACTAGATGGCCACGGTGGTGCTGTATGTGATTTGGCCGGTGGATGTGTGCAGCGTTCCACATGGCTGTATGCACCTGGGTGGGCAGGTCCTGTGGATGTGATCACTGCAGGTGGTCACACACCATCACAGTGGTATGTCCCATGGCCATATGCCATGCACAGTGGGCAGGCTGTATGGGGTTGTGCATTCACACCTGTTGACTGTGCTCCCTTGTCTTAGGTGCAAGACATCTGAGGGAGATCAGAGACACCATGCGGGAGCTCCTGAATTTGGCCCATGAGACGGTGGCAATACTGCGGAGGCTAGATGAGTCGGGGGTTGTGCGGTGACACAGAGCCAGAGGGAGCCAGAGCCAGGAATGGCAGAACCTTCAATATTCCCTTGGTCCCTGACTTCCCCTACCCCCTGGACACACCCTCACCCTCACACTCCTCCTATCCCATCTCATTTGTCCACCCCTTCCCCCTGCCCACACCCACTTTTTTTGTGTCCCCCACCACAAACCTGTAAATATTTTTTATTCATGTACATAGTTGAGTTTTCTATTTTTACAATACATTTGACTTTTATATGAATACCGTGGTTGTCTCTGATTTGCAGCAGGCTATAGGTGCTCAGCTGCAGTGGTGTGCATGGCATCAGGGGTGGTGCTGTCATGGGTATGTGTGTGTGTCTGTGTGGAGGTGTCTATGGTGTGGGGGTAGATATCAGTCAGTGTCTGTGTTGTGTGTGTTGTTCCCTGTGCACTGGATGACTGTGTGCAGTGGGACATGGCATGTGCTCTGTGTCCATGGTGCACCCATCGGCCCATCCATGGCCTGTGCAGCTGACACACATGTCTGTCTGTGACCTGCATGGTCCACTGGCATGTCAGTGGTGGCATTCCCTGCAGGGCAGACACTGTACCCATCACTTTGCTGGGTTTCCCATGTCACTGGTGTGGTGCATGCCTGGCTCAGGTGGCACTGTGGGTGACACAGTCATTGTCCCACCTCCATGTTGTGGCTTGTGTGTGTTGCAGGGGATGTGCCCCACTGTCTGTGGCTTGTGCTCCGGGTGACTACTGGTGGTGTATTGGTCCATTGTGCCTGCGCAGGGTGGTTGGCACTCCAGTGTCATGGTGGACTGCGGGTTGTGTGTACACAGCTTACATGGGCCCACAATGGGGGCTTGGTTGCCCCACCACTGCGTCCCTGTGTTGTTGTGCCCTTGGGTATGGATGGGTGTCTGTCCAGACCCTGTGTGGCATCTGGTGTGGTGTATGCTTCCATGCACCACTGTGGGTGTCTGTGCTGGCTGTTGTGGCCAGTGGTGGGCCGGGGCGTGTCACTGGAATACTGTGCAGAGTGCTGCACCACTGGTGGTGGTGTCAAGGACACGACCATCCCATATGGGGTAACTCTCATGCCAACACATGGTCAGTCTCTCAGCAGTACCTCAGGGGACTGTGCATCGTGGCACTATGTCTGCCATTGTTGCATTGCCATGTGCTGCAATCTGCTGATGGGTGCTCATGGTGCGGCTGGCTTGCATGGTTCTGTGATGCACAGGGTTGCATTGACACTGTGAAGGAGGTGGCATGCATGGGGTTTCCTGCTGTGGTGATCACTGCTCATGGGGGGGTGTCTGGGGGTCACAGTGCAGGGTGTGCTGTGCACTGGGGGATGGTGTGGCACAGGGTGGTCTGCCCTCCTTGTGTGCCAGTCATAGCTTGCTGGTAGGTGTGATGGGGCACCATGGCCAGGCTGTGGGTCGGTTGCTTGTCTCCATGGACCAGTGGTTATTCCAGCCCTCCCCTGGTTGTGATGTGTTTGAGGTGTGGGGGGACAATGTCTGTTCTGCTGTGTGTTCCTGTGCCCATCTGTGGCATGGGTGGTGGGCCCTTACCTCCCTGATTGGCAGTTACATTGCTGTGCAGCTGGGGGGCTCCCTGCTTATGCTATGATGTCTCTGGACTGCTCAGCTGAACATCCCTTGTTATGCAATGGCACATCAGATCTGCTCAGCTTCCCCTTCCTAGTTGTGATATGGCACAGGTGGTGCGATAGTCAGTCGTTGGCTGTAGGCGCAATTTGGCCTGCTCCTTTTTTGAATATCGCATCTCTTACTCATGGGCACAATAGACTTGTGCTTGCTCCAGCTATTGCGCACTTTTTGGGTGCAGTTTGAATATCTGGGCCAGTGAGTACAAAGAATGAATGCATAATGATGGGGCTCGGAGCAGAAAATGAGGAGTTAGAATACTAAATTGCTTATATCTCAGGAACCGTACAATGTAGGAAAAAAATTAAATTTCATATGAATTATGACTTTCCTGGCTAGTTTTATATTTATGCCCCAGTTGGGGGGGGCTAAGCATTTTTCCAACAAAAAGTCCGTATCTCGCACTGTTTTCAAGATACGGGTGCTGCGGACGCCGTAATGTTATCTTATGGGAAAAAACGTGAAGTTTAGAGTTCTGTAAATTTGCTGCCCTGTAATATTCTTTCACCAAACCACCAAAAGGCACATCTGTGGGATGTTGTCTTTCTTCCCTCCAAATTTTAGCTCAAAAGACCAAACCGTTATTTTGCAGCAGGGTGGCAAAGAATTCCTGTCATGCAGTGGATGCCACAATGTTAGTCTACAGGAAAAAGCGTCAAATTCAGAGTACCGTAACTTTGCATCGCTGCAATATTGTTTCACCAAACCACATAAGGCAACCCTAAAGGCCTCATTTCCTGACTTTTTGTGTGTTAACCCTAAAAGATGCATTAACAAAGTTTTTGCATAGAATATATTTATATATATATATATATATATATATATATATATATATATATATATATATATGTGTGTGTGTGTGTGTGTGTATATATATATATATATATATATATATATATATATATATTTAGAGCAAAAAACTCCATTTAATGCATTAGTTAGGGTTGTTCCTAGCGACAAAAGGTGAAACAATTCAGTGTTAGGTTGAAAACCTCCCTTGGACCCCCCCACCCCCAACGGCATTGGGATGCGCATTGGGATTGTCAGCCTAACTCTCACCCCATGACATGTGTAAAGCAGCAGAGGTATGGGAGAATGGGGTGAGAGTTGGGACCACGATCTGTCTAATGCCAGTTGGGTGGGGTGGGAGTCCCAAGTTTTCAACCTAACACCAAATTTCCTCACTTTTGTCGCTATGGGAACAACCCTAATTAATGCATTAAACTGAGTTTTTGCCTCTAATTCCTCTTTTGAGAATAATAACGAAATAGTGAATGTAATGCAGCGAGGTACTGCCACATGATGTCTTGTGGCATACTAACAGGAACAACAGCATAAACAGAAATGCTAACAGTGGCGCACATGGTAACACAAGTGCGAATGAGAACAGAAAGGTAACACGACATGGTGGAGTAGAAGGAAATAGTCTGCACGTGATGTGCTGTCACATAGTAACATGGTGCCTGCAAACAGAAATGTCAATGGGCATGGTGACGTAAGTGAAACAGAAAGATAAACAGTACTGTAGACAGAAATGGCAAAAATAACAGAAAGCAAGCAAATAAGTAAGCATAAAGGATAACGCACATGGTGGCAGAGCGTCAACAGTAAGTGAAACGGGTACAGAACCGCAAGCGGAAAGGGCAACAGTAACAGTAATGTAAGTGCACAGACTGGTTTTCCCCAAAACCTGCATAGAGAAAGACAGTGAGTACAAATAATGTATGCATAATAATGAGTATCGGCGCAGAAAATGAGAACTTGGAATACTAAATACGTTATATCTCAGGAACAGTACCACGTAGAAAAAAAATTTAAAAGTTGTATGATTCACAACTGTTCTGGCTAATTTTGTACTTAGCCCCCCCCTAAGCATTTTTCTGATGAAAAGTCCGTATCTCGCACCGTTTCCGAGATACGGGCCCTGAAAGGCACGGCGAACGCCGTAATGTTATCCTATGGGGAAAAAAGAGAAGTTCGGAGTGCCATAACTTTGCCTCCCTGTAATATTTTTTCACCAAACCACTGAAAGGCACATCTGTGGGCTGTTGGCTGTCTTCCCTCCAAATTTCAGGAAAAAAGACCAAACCGCTATTTTGCAGCAGGGATCCAAAGGATTTCTATAATGCGTCGGGCACCGTAATGTTATCCTATGGGATAAAATGTCAACTTTGGAGTGCCATAACATTGCTGCTGTGTAATATTTTTTCAATACAACACGGAAAGGCACATCTGTGAGATGTCAGTTCCGTTTCCTCCAAATTTCAGCCCAAAACTCCCAATGGTTCTTTTGCAGCGCAGAGCCAAAGAATCGCTGTCACTTTCCACAGATGGAAACTGTAGTAGCAATTTGCGAAGCCGCAAAAAGTTTGACACTTTCGCGGAGCATGAAAGTAATTTGTGAAAGTACTTTTTCCATAAATTTGAAAAACATATTTCTGGGGTGTTTTACCACAAAATAAAGACATGGCAAGCATCCTCAGGGTCCGACTAGCTGAATACAAAAATAATTAGGTTGCTAGAGGGTCCCAAATTTAAATGCCAACCATTTTTCTGATCACCAACTGAAAACAAAATAGCCGATTTGCGAAAGTAACAGGCCCATTTACGAAAGTAAAAATGCATTTGCGACACTGTTGAACTTTTTGTTAACTTTTCCCATTGACTTATAATGGGAAACTGTTTTTTGAGAAACTTTTGAACCATTTAATATTTTTTCACCTAATCTTTGAAAGGCACATTGGGGATCCTGGCTGCATGTTCCCTGAAGATTTTGGGCCAGTCGTGCAAACCGTACAACCTGTAGGCGCGACCATAGAATTCCAGAAAAAGTGTAAATGCGCGCACAGATCACGCTTAATAACTCCGCAGCTGTATATCTGACCAGTACAAAACTTGGCAGTTCCCAAGGCCTATTGTTCTTGATCATGTATTCCAAATTTCAGCCAAATCCATCAAATGGTTGCAAAGTTATTAAGGTGCAAATTTTTGGGGTTTAACATAGAAATGGCTCCACAACCCTAACTATGGTAACTACGTGACCATAATATATATATATATATATATATATATATAACACATATATATATATATACATAATGATAGCAGTAGTGTGAAAGTGTCACAAGTTTGACACTACTTTGTGGCACTACTTTCCCCCCAAAAATTTGGAAAACATATTTCTGGGGTGTTTAACTGTTTTAACTTGTACTGTGGCTTGAAATTTGAAAGGCGCATTAAAAATAAAGGTTATTATTATTATTAAAATAAAGACAGGCTAGCATCCTGAGAGTCCAACTAGGTGAGCACAAAAATAATTGTGTTCCTAGAGTGTCCCAATTTTAAACGCCAAGCATTTTTCTGATCAGTAACGGAAAACAAAATGGTGGATCTGTGACACTACTAGGGTCATTTGCAACACTAAAAAGTGCTTGGCAGAAGACACTAGAAGAAAGGACTGCTGTGTGACTGGACTCCTCTACTGGGACTAAAGAAGTAGAATTCTTGTACTTGGAACTTTAATTTAGGGTAAAAAAACTAACAAACAAAACAAAAAAAAGTGTGGGGTTGTCTGAGTTAACTGAACTGAATGGTTTTCTAAACAGTTATCTAGGTGTAAATCTCAGGTGATTGAAAGGACTTGATAGCTGCAAGGTTTAAATTACTTGTAGAAAGATCTAGTAAGTAGGGGGAGTGGCTTAGCTAGAAGAAAGCTACATTTAAAGACTGCTTTAGAAAGATTTTGCTAGTAGCTTGGCAGAAGACACCAAGAGAAAGGACTGCTGTGTGACTGGACTTCTCTACTGAGACTATATTGTCCTCCACCATCCCACCCAAAGCTAGTTCTACTTTTATAGGCACAGAATTTGACTGACAACAGGAACTTCCTGTTTGGGAGCAGAAAGTGAGTGATCACAGAGCCACCAAAGACCCACCATCCTAGAAGGGCAAGAGTAGCTCTCCCACCCCCTCTAGCTGCTGGAGGTCTGCCTCTGAGCAAGTAAGGGGTCTACTGAGAAATATAGGATATTCTTGTCTCA
The DNA here is from genome assembly GCA_016271365.2 of Neoceratodus forsteri. NCBI lineage: Eukaryota > Metazoa > Chordata > Ceratodontiformes > Ceratodontidae > Neoceratodus > Neoceratodus forsteri. The sequence continues at coordinate 1,692,130,295 of CM028130.1, read as the reverse complement.
GAACAGGACAATCAGGAGCTTAAAGGGCACACAGGCAGAAAGTAAGGAGAGAGAGAATAAAAAACAGAGGAAAGAGTAAGGATTGCAAACAGTTAAGGGGCCAGAAATAAGACATGATGGGGTGGTGCAGGGCAGTGGCTGTGGAGCAACAGTCTTCCCGGAGACGTTATGGAGGATGCGGTGTTGTCCCATCTGCAGGCACCTCTCTGGGCTCAGGGAGGAGGTTGCTCATCTCTAGGCTGAGTTGGCTAGGATTTGTGTGACCTCCTCTTCCATTCAGGGACCACCAGTGCCACTGCCATTTCCTCAGAGGTTGCCAAGAAAGAGGAGTGGTGGGACCACAGTGGGCTCAAGGAGGGTGAGGGTGGTGGAACAGAGGTGCATCCCTCCAGCTGTACCTCTCCACAATTCCTATGCCATTCTGGCAAAGTGTAGTTCCTCTATGGAGGTACCCACAGTGGAGACCAAAGTAGGATGCTGGGAACCTCCATAAAGAAAACCCACAGGAGGGTGGCAGGGGACCCCACAGGGGAAGAAAAAAACTCCTGGTGGGGGAACTCCATTGTTAGGAAGGTAGAACTGGGGGAGGAAGGGGAGAGGGAGGTAAGGTGCCTGCCTGCCTGGCGCCATGGCTTGGAGGGACAGGGAGCGAATCCTCAGGATTGCCAGAGCAGCTGCACAGGGGAGGGAGCTGGATGTCATTGTCCACCTAGAGACAAATGACCTGGCTAAGAAAGGGATTAGAGAAGTGCAGGAAGAGTCTGTGGAATTGGGGAGGGGCCTTAGACAAGTAGCATGCACAGTAACCTTCTCGGAGGTGCTGCCCATCTATGGTATAGGAGAGGCTAGGGTGTTCCACACCATGGGATTCATTCAGTGGTTGAAAAACTGGTGTAGAGCTCAGGGATTTGGCTTCATTGGGGATTGGGGATCAACCTGGAGTGATGCAAGCCTATACTGGCATGACAGGTTGCATCTGTCCAGGAGGGGGACCAGGATCCTAGGTGATAGGTTTAAATGCTTCATTGGCAAGCATTTAAACTAGCCAAGGGGGGGCACTGGAAAGGAGCAGGGAAATCCTAGCACCCCCCAAAAAATCATGGTAGAAAGTGTGGTAAACACCAACATAGAGGTGTCGATAGGGAGAAGGGCAGGGGTAAATGGAGAAAGTGACAAAGGCAAGAAGGACAGGGATGGGCAAAAGGAGTAAGGCCATCAGGAAATGGAGGGTAATGAGTACCAATGCCTGTAGTCTGGGCAACAAGCTCCCTGAGCTGGTGGCCTTGATAGAAGAGGGATGCCTGGATATCATAGCAGTCACAGAAACATGGTACACAGAGAACCATGACTGGGATGTTAACATACCAGGGTACATAACCTACAGGAGAGACAGGCAGGGGAGAAGAGGGGGAGGAGTAGCTCTCTATGTAAAGGAAGGGATAAAAGCAACTGAACAAAAGAGTAAACAGGGAGGAGAGGAGGCACTGTGGGTCACCTTGGAGACTGGAAAGGGCACCAAAATCCACACAAGGGTTGTGTATAGACCCCCATGTCAGAGGGAGGGAATGGACAAGGATATGGTAGAAGGCATTCTTACAATGGCAGAAAAAGGGACGATACTGTTGATGGGAGATCTGAATATGCCAGATGTTCACTGGAGCACATTTGCTGCAGCCACATCCAAGAGCAGGGCCATTCATGATGCCCTACAGGTTGCAGGCCTCAGACAGCTAGTTTCGGAACCCACTCGTGAGGTAGTAATCTTAGACCTTGTACTCTCAAACGGGGGCAGTGAGAGGATCTCAGATCTAGAAGTGGGTTGCCATCTGGGAACAAGTGACCATCTAACAGTGTGGATCAGGTTAAACTCAGCTACAGAGTCAAGCCATAAAAAATTGAGGGTACTGGACTTCAGGAGGGCTGACTTTGGCAAGATGGGAGAGTGCCTCACAAAAGCACTAGCAAACAGGCTAGAAGGAGGTGTGGAGCAACAATGGGAAATCATCAAAACTGCCATCACAGAGGCAACAAGCCTTTGTGTGAAGCAAATAAACAAATCAAAATGAAAGAAAAAGCCACTATGGTTCTCAAAAGAGGTGGCTGTGAAAGTCAGGAAGAAAAAGATAGCATTCCAGAAGTATAAGGAAACACAGAAAGAGCAGGACAGAGAACTGCACCAGTTAAGGCAGAAGGAAGCAGAGAGGGAAGTCAGAATAGCAAAGGCCCAGACTATGGAAAAGATAGCCAACTCGGTTAAGAAGTGGGATAAAACCTTTTTATAGGTACACCAGCGACCGTAGAAAGAAAAAGGGAGGGATAGTAAGGCTGAATAGAATGAACGTTGGATGGGCAGAGGGGGACAGTGAAAAAGCAGGGATACTGAATAAATATTTCTGCTCAGTATTCACAGAAGAGGAGGGGGGAGGGCCTAATCCAATTAACAGAAGCACTCTTGATAAGGAGGTCAATCCCAGTCCTTTCACAGAAGAAAGGGTTCTGCAAGAACTCCTAAAACTGAAGGTGGACAAAGCAATGGGGCCTGATGGAATTCACCCCAGAATTCTAAAAGAATTAAGGGGGGAACTAGTGAAACCACTGGCAACTCTTTTTAATAAATCATGGGAGGATGGTGTGGTACCCGAGGACTGGAGGAAGGTGGATGTGATTCCCCCTTCACAAAAGTGGGACCAAGACAGAGGCAGGAAACTACAGACCTGTCAGTTTGACCTCTGTGGTAGGGAAAGTGATGGAGTCACTTTTGAAGGAAAGAACAGTTGAGTACCTAGATGTCAGTGGGGCACAGGACCCAAGGCAGTATGGGTTCACAGCGGGAAGGTCATGTCAGACGAATCTAATAGATTTCTTTGACTGGGTGACCAAAGTAGTAGACCAGGGAGGGGCTGTGGACATGGCCTACCTAGACTTTAGCAAGGCATTTGACACAGTCCCACACAAAAGATTAATAGTCAAATTAACCAGCCTGGGAGTGGGTCCCAGGGTGGTAGCCTGGGTAAAACATTGGCTGGACAACAGGACACAGAAGGTAATGTAAATGGAGTCCACTCTGAAGAAAGAGGGGTTACTAGTGGGGGGTACTGCAGGGTTCAGTATTGGGTCCAGTCTTCATAAGTGACATTGCAGAGGGACTGGAAGGAAAAGTATGCCTCTTTGCAGATGACACAAAGATCTGCAACAGGGTTGATACACAAGGAGGCATGGAAAGGATGAGAAGGGACTTGACAAGGTTGGAGAAATGGTCAGAAGTATGGCAGCTAGGATTCAATGCAAAGAAGTGCAAAATATTGCACCTGGGAAACAAGAACCCAGGGGAAGAATACACAATGGGGGGGAGGTATTAACAACAACAAAAAAGGAAAGGTACCGGGGGTAATCATATCGGATGACCTTAAGGTTAGCAAGCAATGTGAGAAGGCAGTAGGGAGGGCTGGGGGTATACTGGGATGCATAGGGAGAGGCATCAGCAGCAGAAAACAGGAATTTGTTATCCCTCTGTACAGACAGTTGGTGAGACCCCATCTGGAGTACTGTGTTCAGTTCTGGAGACCACATCTCCGCAAGGACATAGATAGGATAGAGGCAGTCCAGAGGAGGCAAATAAAATGATGCAGGGTCTGCAAGAGAAGCCGTATGAGGAGAGACTAAAGGAGCTTAATATGTATACCCTTGAGGAAAGAAGCGGGGGGACATGATAGAAACTTTTAAGTACCTCAGTGGAATCAATAAAGTCCAAGAGGGTAGCATCTTTCAGAAAAAGAGATGTGCAAGAACAAGGGGACACAATTTATTGATGGGGGGGTGGTTCAGGGGCAATGTGAGGAAGTATTATTTCACAGAGAGGGTAGTGGATGCATGGAATAGCCTTCCTGAGGAGGTTGTGGGGTCTAAAACTGTGGGAGAATTCAAGAATGCGTGGGACAGACATAAGGCAATTCTTGTCGGGGGTAGGAAAAAATAGGCTGTTGGTTAACTAGGATCTGTAGCCTATCCTGTAGGTAGGGAAATGGGCAGACTAGATGGGCCAAGCGGTCCTTATCTGCCATCAAAGTCTATGTTTCTATGTTTCTGTGTCGAAATTTGTGTTACCTTTTCCCATTGACTTATAATGGGAACTTGTTTTTTGAATAACTTTTGAACAGTTCTATATTTTTTCATAAAATCTTCAAAAGACACATTGGGAACACTGACCACATGTTCCCTGAAGTTTTCAGACTGGTTGCACGAACCATGCATCCTGTAGGTGCGAGCAAAGAATGTGCAAAAAAAACATAAATGCACCTCGCAATGTCACTTAATAACTCCGCAGCCGTATATCCGACCAGTACGAAAGCTGGCAGATCCCAGAATCTATGGTTATGCCTCGTGCCTGCCAAATGTCAGGCTAATCCATTTAACAGTGCCAAAGGTATTAAGGTGCACAATTTCACCATTTAACCTTAAATGGGGTACTCAACCCTAACTATGGTAGCACTACCGTGCTACCACAAAATATATATATATATATGTATACTGTATATCTTCTATGCAAACAAACTTTGTTAATGCATCATTTAGGGTTAAAACACAAAAAGTCAGGAAATGAGACCTTTAGGGTTGCCCCATCCCCCCGTGGACCCGCCCATCATCCTAAGATTGACAGTTGACGGGGGGGGGGGTGTATTTCCTGGCTTTTTGTGTTTTTCGTAAATGATGCATTAATTAAGTCTTGCACAGAATTTCTACTTTTTGAGAAAGAATAGAAAAGTAGAAAGTTGCACAAGTTGGGGGGTAGCGCGGGCCCTTTGGGCCTCATGCTCTCACCAACTTGCAAATTCCTGCCTAAGATAAGAGTACAAGTACTGAATGTATTGCTGGCAGTGCATATGGGTGGGAGTGTGGGGCTCACCACCTTGAAAGAAATGACAGTGTCAGTCATCAGAGTGGCATTATTCAACACCTGTTTATATGTCAGACACCTAACCACTACAAATTACCTCCATGGCAGTAACGCTAGGCACCCTATAAATGTGAAGCCAGTACCACAATACAAAATGCCAAATGCAAAACATAAAATGTGTCACGCAGTATGGGTGCAGCAAATGAATTTTCCAACCCTCAACACCATAATTCACATGGACAGTACATCCCCCTCAACACGCTCCAAATGCCAATGTAAAAGACCAAACTGTTTATGAGATATAAAATGTGAAAGTTTCAGATTTTCTTTCATTGCACTGGCAGAATTCCACACCTATTAATATTTTACATACCTAACAACTGAAAAGTACATCCATGGCAGTAAGGCTAACTACCCTAGTAATTTCAAGCCACTACCACCATGGAAAACGCTGTCAGCAAAACGTAAACTGCACCACACAATATTTTCACAAAAAATGTGTTGCCTGACACCTAAACACTAAAATTGTCATCTACAGGACATGCTGTCAACACCCTCCAAATTTCAAGTTAAAAGACCAAACCGTTTCCAAGATATTTAATTTGAAAAATTGCTAAAATTGTGCTAGCTGGTCCCTCCAAATCTGCCCCACCTAGTCCCTCCCTCACAATCAAAGATTGCGATAAAAGAATCTAACAATCAAAGAATTTGCGGACTTGTGATCAAGCAATTTTCAGGCTCATGATCAAAGAATAAAAAATTGTAAAACTCAATTGTTAGAGACAAATACATGAAACCACAGCCATGACTCAACAGAACGAAGGCCACTAACCAGATTCCACTCTAGTTTGCCTTTAGAAGTGACCTCTGTTGAATTTTTCATGTGGCCATCTAGTTGTGTCCTCACAATCAACAATCATGGTCAAAGAATTTGCAGGCTCGTGATCAAAGAATTTGCAGGGTCATGATCAAACAATAAAAAATGTTAAAAGTAAATTTTTAGGCAGAAATGCAAGAAACCACAGCCATACCTTGACAGAATGAAGCCCCCTGAGCAAAACCTCACCCTCTTTTGGCTTAATAAGCCACCCCAGAGCTAAGAAAATAGATTTTTTTAAGTCGCCATCTAGTTGTGCCCTCACAGTCAAAGATCATGGTCAAAGAATCTCGCAATCAAAGAATTTGCACGTTCGTGACCAAAGATCATTAGTGAGCCACGATCAGAGAATAAAGAAGTTAAAAACTCTATTTTTGGACCATTTTGAAAGAAACCACAGGCATGGCTCAATAGAGGGAAGACCCCTGAGCAGAACCCACCATATTTTCATTCAGAAGTCCCCCCTAGGCCAAAATATTTGAATTTTTCCGACCGCAAACTGAAAACAAGATGGTGGCCATCATGATCAAAGAATTCCTTGTGATCAAAGATTCTCTGATCTTGAGGCTGCAAATTCTTTGATTGTGAGGTAGGACTAGATGGCCAAAACCCCATTCTTCTTTCGAAAAATTACTATATAAATTTTCCCATTGACTTATAATGGGAACTTAAAAGTTTAATAACGCTTGAATGCATTAATATTTTTTCACCAAATTAAAAGTGCCATGTTCCTTGAACCATGCTCGTTCAGATGAGCTAAGTCGCAGAGCAGCACGCCACACAACCGCCGTGCAACACCACAGACAAAATTCAAAAAACTGAAAAAAAAAGTGGCGAAAAGTGCATTTATTTAGCATTTTGGTGTGCAAAAACCTTATGGTCCAACCAAAATGAAATCTGGCAGATCAAGAGACGCTCCATACCCTATCGTGCATACCAAATTTCATGCAACTCTATTGAAAGGGTCCAAAGTTATTAATGTGCAAATTTTGAGGTTAACATAGAAGTGGCTTCATAATCCTAAATATAGAGGCGTGACCGCTTCCCTATAATATATTCCATGTCTGAGCATGTTGACATGCTCCAGGAAAGGAGCATGGGGTGAGATGTAGGCCTCATGACACCAATGACACACTCTGTCAGACTGTGGACGATTGGGGTTGCATGTGTGAGGGGGGTTAGGGGTTCAACCCTAATGTCTCTTTCCTGACATTTTTTTCTTTAACCCTAAATGAAGCATTAACACAGTTTTTTTTTTGCATAGAATTTCCTTACTTTTTGAAAAAGTGTAATATAAGTAGTAAAAAACACATTGGTGGAGTGGCAGAATTCCGCACCTGTTTACATTTTACACACCTCATGACTGAAAAGTATGTCCATGGCAGTAAGGCTAGCTACCCTATAAATTTCAAGCCACTACCACAATGCAAAACACTGTCCACAAAATGTAAACTGCACCACGCAATAGCTCCACAACAAATGTATTTTCTGACACCTAAACACCATAATTCACATATGCAGGACATTCCGTAAACACTTTCCAAATTTCAAGTTAAAAGACAGTTAAGGTTGTTCCACAGCAACAAAAGTGAGGAAATTCGGTGTTAGGGTTGCCACCCCTTGCACCCCAAGCCCACCCCATTCCCACCAACAGGCATCAGGGTGTGCGTTGGGGTCATCGGTCCTAACTCTCATCACATCCCATGTGTAAAAAAGCTGAGGTGGTGCAGTATAGGAGAATGGGGTGAGAGTTAGGACCAACGACCCCAACGCACACCCTGATGCCTGTCACGGCACCGCAATTGGAAACACAAATGCTAATGGTAACAGCAATGATGACGTCAAAGGAAAGAGAAACACAAACGGAAGCGCATACACAAACACAGATGGTAACGCAAAACAAAACGCAAACAAAAACAGTAATGGAAATGCAAATGTTAACAGTAACACAACCTCAGGTGCAAACAAAAATGCAAAGGGTAACACACATGGTGGCGTAGATGGAAACGCTAGCGCAAATGGTTATGGAAGCACAAGTGGAAGCAGTAACTGTAACAGTAATGAAAGCGCACACCCTTTTTTCCCCAAAAGCTGCACTGAGAAACACTGTGAATACAAAGAATGTATGCTAATAATGGACTTTGGAGCAGAACATGAACACTTGGAATACTAAATTGCTTATATGTCAGGAACCATATGACGTAGAAAAAAAATTTAAATTTCGTGTAATTTATGATTTTCTTGGTTAGTTTTGCACTTAGCCCCCATTGGAGGGCTAAGCATTTTTCCAACGAAAAGTCCTTATTTTGAAGCATTTCTGAGATACAGGGCCCGAAAGGCGCGGTGGACGCCGTAATGTTAGCCTATCGGGACAATTGTCAACTTTGGAGTACCATAACTTTGCAGCCCTCTAATATTTTGTCACCAAACCACAAAAAGGCACATCTGTGGGATCCTGTCTTTCTTTCCTCCAAATTTCATCCCAAAAGACCAAACCATTCTTTTGCAGCAGGGTGACAAAGATTTCCTAATCTTTTGGGCGTAGTATGTCAAAGTAGTGATGCAAATCATGACACTTTCACAAAAAAATCACGAAAGTGTCACAAGTGCGACACTACAGTTTACAAAAATTTTGAAAACATATTTCTGAGGTGTTTAACCCCCCAAAAAATACATGGTTAGCATCCTCAGGGCTCGACTAGGTGAACACAAAAATAATTGTGTCCCTAGAGGGTCCCATATTTAAATGCCAAGCATTTCTGTGACCAGTAACTGAAAACAAAATGGCAGATTTGCGACACTACAGGGTCATTTGTGACACTAAAAACTGCATTTGCGATACTGTCGAATAGTTTGTTAACTTTTCCCATTGACTATAATGGGAAACTTGTTTTTAAATAACTTTTGAACCATTTTATAATTGTTCATGAAATCTTCAAAAGGCACAGTGGGGATCCTGGCTGCATGTTCCCTGAATGTTTCCAACTGTGTGACCTGTAGGCGCCAGCAAAGAATGCGAAAAAAACATAATTGCCACATTTTACGGTGCTATGTAGCTCCACAACCGCATATCCGACTGTGATAAAACTTGGCATATCCAGAGATCTATTGTACCACTCTATGCCTGCCCAATTTCAGGCAAATCTATCATACAGTGGCAAAGTTATTAACCTGCAAAATTTCAGACTTTAACCTTAAATGGGGTACTCAACCCTAACTACAGCGGCAAAAACTGCATTTAATGAATCAGTTATGGTTAAAGTAACAAAAGTGAGGAAATGAAACATTAGGTTTAAGCCCCTGACCCCCAACAACCCACACACCCATCCTCCACAGACTGACAGATGCCAGGGTGTGCCATGGGGTCATGTGGCCCAACTCTCACTCCATTCCATGTGTAAGCAGGTTGACATGCTATAGTAAAGGAGAATGGGGTGAGAGTTAGGCCTCATGACCCCATGGCACACCCTGGCATCTGTCAGTCTGTGGAGGATGGGTATGTGGGTTGTGTGGGGGTGATTAGGGGCTCAACCCTGTTTCACTTCCTCACATTTGTTGCTTTAACCCTTACTGATGCATTCAATGCAGTTTTTTGCTTTAACCCTAACTGATACATTTTTGCCATGAATTTCCTTACTTTTTGAAAAAGTGTAATATAACTAGTAAAAAACATGTGTTGGTGGCCCAGTGCTCCCACCAAGTTGCCCATTTCTGCATAACAATATGCATCTGAGAACCTGTGCTCCCACTTATGCATAGCTACAGAGCCATACAGCAGCCATATAGGGCAAGGAACCCTTGTAACACTAATTTGCTGATGTCTCAGGAACTGTAGCAGCTAGAAATAAAATCCAAGTGTTGTTGTAATTGTGACAGCATGTACTATACACAACAATAATGACCAAACTTGTATATCACATCAGTTCTGAGATATGGGCACTGAAATGCACTGGACAGGTACTCTTTGCACCCTTGTTAAACTAATTTAACAAAATCTCGTTAACTGTGCAACCAACAAAAAACATTCCACTGCAGGCTTTCTCTATGGTTTCAAATCTTGTTCCAGCAGCGTACTGTAGATCAAAAGTGATCTAAACTGCCAGTAGCAAAAACTCTGTATCTCGCTTCATTTTTGAGATATGGGTGCTGAAAAGTGTGACAGACCCCACAATGTTATCCTACAGGGAAAATCTTAACTACCTGATGGCATATGTACGGAACCACTTACTTTCCCAATACCTAAACAGCATAATTCACACCTGTAGTGCATTCCCTCATTACCCTGAAAATACCAAAGTGTTCATTTGCAATGCAATGGTAACATTTTTACATCTTCAAAAATTCCTAGTCCATGAGATAGCAAAATCCTGGGCTGTCAGATTAATCCCCATCCACGAGGTAGCAAAAATTTGAATCCATCAGCAGACATCTGGTCACATCATCAGGGACGTCTGGTCACAAAATTCTGGCTATCTGGACATCCCATGATGGACAAGGCTTGTGGACCAGGATCATCTCACTAACTAGAATTTTGTTGGCTTGTGGACTAGGATCATTAGTGAGCTGCAGTCAAAGAATTTTTAAATTTTAAAAACCTATTTTTTCACAAAAACAAACCAAACAAAAGGCATGACTTTGTAGAGGGTGTCATCCTGAGCAAAACCCATGCCTCATTTTGCCCAAAAGCCGCACGTGGAGAAGTTACAGCATTTTATTTCCAGGAAAAACTGAAAACAAGATGGTGGCTCATGAACCAGGAATTTTTCTGACAGACATTGATTTTTTAGTTCGTGAGGTAGCAAAATCCTAGTCCGTCACCTTAATTCTGACCCACGAGGGGGCATCTGGTCACGCCATCAGGGGCATCTGGTCATGAAATTCTAGCTATCTGGTCACCCCATGACAGACTAGGCTCACAGACTAGGATCGGCTCGTGGACCAGGATGTTGTCAGCTCGCTGACTAGGATAGTTACCGAGTCACAGCCAAAGAATTTTACATTTTTAAAAAGCTATTTTTTGACAAAAATGAACCAAACTAAAGGCATGGCTTTGTAGAAGGCATCACCCTGAACAAAACACATGCCTCATTTGGCCCACAAGTCACCCGTAGAAAAAGTTACAACATTTTGTTGGGCTGAAAAATGAAAACAAGATGGCAGCTCATGGACAAGGAATTTTTCTGATGGACTAGGATTTTTTTTTACAATCCTAGTCTGTGAGCTGACAAAATTCTTAACCATGAGACCATTTTTAGTTTGGAAAAAAATACATATACAGTAAATTTTGGAGTGAACCGAGCATACTCAGAACCCAAAAATTAAAAATTAAATAACTTTTGAACGGATTATTATTCTTTTTCCAAATCAAAGATGTATTGCTCCTTGAGCCAAACTCGTTCTACATTCCAAATTTCAGACCAAGAGACCACACGATGTGGTCACAGTGCCATGGGCAAAAAAACACGTCAAAAGTGGCAAAAGGTGCATTTTTTGGCCTTTCACTGCACAGAAACCATATGTACGAACAAAAAATTCAACTTCATAAATTGAGAGATCTACCATACCAGACCATGCATTCCAAATTTTGTACAAATCTGTTAAATGGTTGCAAAGTTATTAAGGTGCAAAAATTGAGGTTTAACATTAAAGTGCCTACTCAACCCTTACCACAGGGGTGCAACCGTGCCCCTATAATATATATATATATATGTATTGTTTATTACTTATCTGCACTATAATTGTACAAAACTGTTTTGTTTGTGCTGTTTCAAAATACATTTTTAGCCCTACATGTGTCTTTTATTCCAGGGTTGTACCTGGAAATGAGCCCCAGCTCAGTGTGCCTTTCCCTGTTACCAACTTTTAAATAAATAAATTAAGAGTACTGACAATGCTGTAGTCAGCCTACAGACTGTTTACCAAATTGTTTGCTTGTGTCACTTTTAAGGAAAGTCATAGTAACAAAAAAAAAAGTTAATGCATCTGTTAGGGTTTAAAGGGAAACTCCTATCACGTTTCTAGCACTATAATTCTGTTGTCTGCACTCCGGTTTGGCAATCATTAAAATCACTTACCCTGCTGTGTTCAATATTGGAATTTGAAAGTCCTGTTTTACCATTATCACTCCAAGGAATACCGAGCCATGTTCAGTCTGTGCTCCACATCATGCACGCGCTCTCTTTCACGCGGTCTCACCAGCATGCCAGTGCACAGTCTTCTTAAAGGGTTTCTTAAAGGCTGAGGGTTTAGGCCAGGGGAGCACAACAAGCAAGGATGGACTAAATGGAGACAGCAAGGAAGGGAGGACAAGCCAGGCTAGTTTAGCAGATGGGGGAGAAGGACTAGTTGCGAGCAGTGAGGGGGGAGTTAGCAAGGTACAGAAGGATACTCAGGAGGAGGAGAAGCATAGGATTGGAGGGGAGGGGGTGGCCAGGGTAAATAAGGAGGGGGTGGCATGTGACACCCAGATAGGGGGAGGAACACGGAGCTGGCTGGGTGGTGGGGCCGGTAGAAAGGATGAGGGACATGGAAGGGGGGGAATGGAGGAAAAGGAGTGGTCAGAGTGCTCCTGTTGGGGGATTCTATGATCAGGGGTATTAAATGGCATAGGGAGGGAGAAGCCTGGCCAGTTAGAACAAAATGCTTCCCTGGACTAATGGTGCACAGGGCTAAGCATGAGGTGTATCAGCTGGCAAAGGATTGTGGGGGCTCCCCGGACATACTGGTCCACCTGGGTACAAATGACATTGAGGGAAATAGTGAGCTAGAGATACAGGCAAGATTCAGGGAGCTTGCCAGGGTCTGTCATGACACAGGATGCACAGTTTCCTTCTCAGAAATCCTGCCGGTGCCAAGGGCTAGTGGGGAGCACAAAAGGAAGATTAGGGAGATAAACCAGTGGCTCAGGGAGTGGTGTGAGGCCAGAGGGTATGGGTTGATGGGGGATTGGGGGGAGACCTGGGAGGATAAGGAGCTGTATGCTAGAGATAGACTCCATCTCAATTTGGAGGGGAAGGGAATCCTTAAGTTGAAAATAGAGGGGTTCATTGGTGAAAAGTGGGGTTTAAACTTGTGAAGGGGGGAGGAATGGGAGAAAAGGCTGTCAAGGGGGTGATGATAAAGGAGGGACTCTGTCTCCACCCCCCGGGGAGCTGGAGGATTGCGTGAAAAGGCCGACTGGTAAAGTGCAGACCAGGGGAAAACAGAATCCCCATGGGAACACAAGCAGGGGAAATGGAAGTATAGGGAAAGGGTGGAAGGTAGTCCTGCTAAATGCCAGGAGCTTGGGAAATAAAATGCCTGAGCTCCAGGCGATGCTAGCTGAGGGAGCAGTGGATGTGGCAGTGGTCACTGAGATCTGGGCCACTGCAGGACACGACTGGGACCTGAACCTGGAGGGTTACACTATGTTCAGGAAGGACGGGGGAGGGAGGAAGGGAAGAGGGGTAGCAATGATAGTCAAAAACTGCATTGGCATAGGGGGAGTAAAGGAGGCAGAGGGAACCGTGGAAGCGATTTGGGTCACCTTGACAAGGGGGGGCAAGAGAGTAAAAATAGGAGTGGTGTATAGACCCCCTGCCCTGGCGGAAAAGCTGGAGGAGAGTCTGGTGGCAGATGTTGGGGGACACTGCAGACTGGGCAGAGGAATGGTGGTGGTGTTGGGGGACTTAAACATGCCAGGAACAGACTGGGAGACTATGACATCTTCTGTGACCAGGGAACAGAGGTTGTTGGATGTCTTTCAAGACGCGTTCCTAACTCAGCAGGTGGGGGAACTGACCAAGGAGGCACGGGTACTGGATGTGGTCCTGGCAGACAGTGACCAGATTAGGGGCCTGGAGGTAAGGGACCCATTGGCGGGGAGTGACCATGCCACGGTCTGGTTCTGCCTGGACCTAGGAGGGCTAGAAGGCTGCACAAAGACGGAGGTAACTGACTTCAGGGGAACAGATTTTAAGGAAATGGGAAGGATCCTTAAGGAGCATTTGGATGTGATTGGGTCAGACATGGACGCTGATGGTAGGTGGGAAATCATCAGGAGAGGGGTGCAAGATGCTACCAGCATCTGTGCAAGAGTAAGACGAAAATGCGGTAGGGCCCGAAAACCCTGCTGGTGGACCAGGGAGGTCCAGGAGGTGGTGGGGAAAGAAGGCAGCCTATAGGCAATTCAAGTGCTCAAGGAGTGAAAGGGATCGAGGGGAGTATGAGCTGATGGCTAGAAGAGCCACTAGGGTGGTGAGGGCGGCTAAGGCAAGGAAGGAGCAGAACCTGGCCAGGGAAATTAGGAGAGGGAACAAGGGGTTCTTTAGATACATTGGGGAAAAACGAAGGGTGAAGGGGCAGATTAGCAGGATTAAATCAGGGGAGAGATGGGCACAAGACCCGGGGGAGCAGGCTGAGGTACTAAATGAGTACTTCACCTCAGTTTTCACCAAGGAAAATGGGGGTGCTGCATCATACATGGGAGGAGACAGAGATACTGAGAAGGGGGGACCCTTACCGATCGGGGTCTGGGAGAGGGGAGGCATCACTGGCAGGAGGGGGAGGGCTAGGCAGGGAGAAGAGGTACCGGAAATGGAAATCACAACAGAGACAGTAAGGGAAGCCCTCAGCTCCCTTAAGACGGAGAAAGCACCGGGGCCAGATAAATTACATCCCAGAGTGCTGAAGGAACTTGCGGATGTCCTGGCGAAACCCCTGGTGAAGCTTTTCACCATCTCTCTGAGGACAGGGTGGGTGCCCCAGGACTGGAAGGTGGTGCATATAGTGCCTATCCACAAAGGGGGATCAAGGGAGGTGGCAGGGAACTACAGGCCTGTCAGCCTGACATCGGTGGTGGGCAAGGTGATGGAGGGCATTGTCAAGGAGAGGCTGGGGGGGACCTGGAAAAGTCAGGGTGCCTGGATGATAGACAGCATGGATTTGTCCTGGGAAATCGTGTCAGACAAACCTTGTGGAGTTCTATGACTGGGTGACGAGTGCCTTGGACCTGGGTAGACCAGTGGACATCCTCTTTCTAGACTTCAGCAAGGCATTTGACTCTGTTCCTCACATGGGCCTGTTGGATAAGCTGGGAGAAATGGGGGTGGGGAACCAGATGATCAGATGGATAGGCAATTGGCTCCAGGACCGGACCCAGAGGGTCGTAGTTGGCGGGATAGTCTCATCTCCAAAGAGGGTCATTAGTGGGGTCCCACAGGGATCAGTCCTGGACCCCTCCTGTTCAATGCCTACGTCTCTGACATAAGGACAGGAATCAGGAGTGAGATGAGTCTCTTTGCAGATGACTCAAAACTGGGGGGTGGTGGATGGGGAGGAGGGGAGGGTGGCCCTACAGGGGGACCTGGAGTCTCTGGAAAGATGGTCTAGAAAGTGGAAGCTGAGGTTTAATGCAGGGAAATGCAAGGTACTTCACCTGGGGACCAGAAACCCGGGCCAAGTGTACACCCTGGGGGGGGGAATACTACAAGTCTCAATGGCTGACAGGGACCTGGGGGTGGTGGTGGATGTCAAGATGAACAACTCGGAGACTTGTAAGAGGGCAGCAGCCAAGGCCAACAGGATGCTGGGATGCATCGCTGGGGGGATCACCTCCAGAAGGAGGGAAGTGATACTCCCTCTGTATAACTGCTTGGTGAGGCCGCACCTTGAGTACTGCAAGTAGTTTTGGAGGCCACACTTAAAGAGGGACATTAAACTCCTGGAGAGGGTCCAGAGGAGGGCAACCAAAATGATTTGGGGCTTGGGGGACAGGACCTATGAGGAGAGGCTCGAAGAGCTAAATATGTACACATTGGAAGAGAGAAGGGACATGATACAGGTCTTCAAGTGCATGAAGAGGGTAAATAGGGGAGGAACAGTCAGGGTGCTTCGAAGGAAGGAGGAGGGGGCCACTAGAGGGCATGGGTGGAAGCTGGAGGGGGGAAGATTCAGGGGAGAAAGGAGGAGGTGCTACTTCACCGAGAGGGTGGTGGAGCCATGGAATGCACTGCCTAGGGGGCTGGTGGAGGCAGAGACAGTGGAGAGGTTCAAGAGGGGCTGGGACAGGTACAGGGGAAGGGTTCTGGAAGCAAAATCCAATGCAGCAAGAATATCCAGAACTGGGAAAGGAGATGCCAGAAAAGGCGAGGGGGCAGTGAGATCAGCACCCAGGGTGGGGGCTGACCAATCGAGCAGACTCGTAAGACCATTAGGCCTATTCTGCTGGCATTTTAGTACGTTAGTAAAGCTGCAGTGCTTAACTGTGTTTCTCATTGCAGCAGTAGTCAGTGCTGGTGCTCGTGTCCAGCTCCCATTGACAGCTCGGAGCTGTCACAGTGTGTATTGCCTGGGAAATTGTCCTGTTTTTTCCAACATTGTGAATATTAATTTGATGGACCTTGGGCTGTCTGTCACTTTGTGATATGAATCTCTTTGTCTATTGGCCAATCAGAATCATTAAAATTGTCCTACTTATCATATCATTTCTGTGTGTTTTTTTATGTGTACAGACAGTAAAGTGCTGAATTGAACAGTGTTCTGTAATTGTACTTGTGCTTTACCTGTGGTTTATCTACATTTACTGCTTCTGTATGTACATTTCATAGGCATTGTTAATAAGGCAAGTCATTAGTGTAGTACTGTAATATTCATCACTATGCCAACATGTATGGCCAAAGCGTGTGGTAACACCATAGGGAAGAAAAACTTTGGCAGAAAAGTAAACTTTTATCATTTACCTTCTGCACTACAAGAAATGGAGAAATGTCTGCAATCAATGTGTCGTGCAGACATAAACCCAGCTGTGTTTCAGTGTGCTAGAAACCATGTGGTATGTTCTGACCACTTCAGGGACGAAGATAACTGTACACCACTTGCCAATGTATTGAAGAGTGAGTATGTAGTTAAGTAATCATATTTTATTGTTAATAAATAATGTTTTTATCAATGTGTGAAACATTTAACATTTATTGCTTTTTATAGATCCAGAGAACCCTGTACATTGTTTGAGAGAAGGTGCTGTGCCGTCTGTTTTTTCTGGGTCAAGGGTGTCTCCTTTTGATGCCTACTCACTTATGTTGGTAAGTGTACATCTGATACTTTTCCCCCTTTACAGCGTCCTCCCATCCCCGACTCCAGCACCATTGGAGCCACCAGAGCCCTGAAAATCTGTGCTCCCACTGACCCTCAGAGATATCAGGTGCCTAAAGCACCCCTGAAAACCCACCCTGAAGGCAGACAGCATCTGTTGGGTCACTCAATCCAACTTCCCCCTGCTGACCCCTCAATGACCCAAGTTCATTCCAGAACTAGGGTCGCCAGTGTGGTGCAATGTGTGGTGATAGAAACTGTGGAGGGGGATTGTGGAAGCAAATGCGTTGAGGCAGTGGCATTGCATGCAGAGAACGATTAATAAATTGATAATGACGTGCTTTTTTTTAGTATTGTCAAGGTGACTGTGAGCTCAGGTAGGTTTGTGCTGGATATACAGTAATTACTGTTCCACAGTAACAACTTTGTTTAGCTAATAGTTAATCTCTCCCACCGTCACCTAGTCATAGTGATTTCATGGTGAATTCCTCATGCTGTGGAGTGGCGCAGGGCACCTTTTCCTGAAGGCATATCGGAGGATTTGGGGCGGTGGTGGATAGGGAGGAGGGGAGGGTGGCCCTACAGGGGGGACCTGGAGGCTCTTGAAAGATGATCTAGAAAGTGGAAGCTGAGGTTCAATGCAGGGAAATGCAAGGTACTCCACCTGGGGGCCAGAAACCCGGGCCAAGTGTACACCGGGGAAATGCTACAAGTCTCGATGGCTGAGAGGGACCTGGGGGTGGTGGTGGATGTCATGATGAACAACTCTGAGACTTGTAGGAGGGCAGCAGCCAAGGCCAACAGGATGCTGGGATGCATCGCTAGGGGGATCACCTCCAGAAGGAGGGAAGTGATACTCCCTCTGTATAACTGCTTGGTGAGGCCGCACCTTGAGTACTGCGTGCAATTTTGGAGGCCACACTTAAAGAGGGACATTAACCTCCTGGAGAGGGTCCAGAGGAGGGCAACCAAAATGATTTGGGGCTTGGGGGACAGGACCTATGAGGAGAGGCTCGAAGAGCTAAATATGTACACATTGGAAGAGAGAAGGGACCAGGGGGACATGATAGAGGTCTTCAAGTACATGAAGAGGGTAAATAGGGGAGGAACAGTCAGGGTGCTTCGAAGGAAGGAGGAGGGGGCCACTAGAGGACATGGGTGGAAGCTGGAGGGGGGAAGATTCAGGGGAGAAAGGAGGAGGTGCTACCTCACTGAGAGGGTGGTGGAGCCATGGAATGCATTGCCTAGGGGGCTGGTGGAGGCAGAGACAGTGGAGGGGTTCAAGAGGGGGTGGTACAGGTACAGGGGAAGGGTTCTGGAAGCAAAATCCAATGCAGCAAGAATATCCGGAACTGGGAAGGGAGAAGCCAGAGAAGGCGAGGGGGTCAGCAAGGTCAGCACCCAGGGTGGGGGCTGACCAAATGAGCAGACACGAAAGACCGTTAGGCCTATTCTGCTGGCATTTTAGTATGTTAGTATGATTTGCAATTGGGAAATGGTACCAGTCAGCCAATCTGAAGTGCAGATTTTGGAGATCCATTGTAAAATTGCATGTAATCCATTACAGTCAATGGTTTCCTCATGGCACTAATGCAGTTCACTAATGGTATTAATTACTTGAGCTGTGGCCTACTGCCTAACTCCACAACATGGCTGTATAGTAGCATCATCAATGTCTCAATACATCCATTTGCTACAGTGTGTTTCAGCGTACGAAAACAAGTTACTCAGTAATACAGGTGCACCTCTTCTCATGTAACAGTATGGCAGTATTCTTTGCAACAGATGGAGAGAAAGTGAGAGAGAGAGATCAAGCAATATCTTTCCAGACTGTGTGCATGTGTGAGTGTGTGTGTGTGTGTGTGTTTGTTGCTGTGTATGTGTGTGTTTCTGTTTCATGTACTGTGTGTGTGTGTGTGTGTGTTTATCTCTGTTTTTCATTTGCTGTGTGGCTGCTCTGCTGTGAGTAGTGTGTTGTGTGTGCTTGCAGTGTGTGTGCATTGATGCATGTGTGTGTATTGCTGTTTGTGCGTCATTTTCTTTATTTATGTGTCTGTGTGAAATTCGGCCAAGTTGTCTAATGGTAAGACATATGTGTATATAGAGAAGATTGCAGGTTTGAACCCTGCCATGGCCAGGTCTACTGTTAAACTGCATAATTTACATAAAGTGATGGTACTTGCTTCCATGCATCCACCCCCCCTTTCTGCCAGTGCTCCCAGTTCTGAGTCATCTGCAAAGAGACACAGCCTACTTCTAACACCCCTCCCTATGTCCCCAGTACCGAACCCTGGGGGACCTCGCTGATGACCTTTCTTGTGGAGGAAAGTATCCCACTAACCACAACCCTCTGTACTCGCCCAGTAAGCCAATTTTCTACTCACCTGAGCAACTGCCGCCCCCCACCCCATCCCCCCAACTTTGTTAGCTGGCCATTGTGGGGTACCGAATCAAACGCCTTGCTGCACTCCAGCTAGAGGACATCCACCATCCTTTGCCAATCCAGAGCACCCGTCACCCAGTCATAAAACTCCACAAGGCTGGTCTGGCATGATCTCCCCAGGACAAAACCATACTGCTTGTCATCCAGGTGCCCCCACTTTTCCAGCTGCCCCCCAAGCCTCTCCTCCATTAGTTTGCCTACCAGACACATTAGGCTGACAGGCCTGTAATTCCCCATCTCATCTCTGGACCACCCTTTGTGGATAGGTACCACATGGTCCACCCTCCAGTCTTGAGGCACCCATCCTGTCTGCAGGGAGATGTTGAGGAGTGTAGCCAGTGGAGCTGCCAGCACATCTGCCAGTTCCTTCATAACTCTTGGATGCAGCCCATCTGTGCCTGGTGCCTTATCAGTCTATAGCGACCGGAGGTCCTCCTTCACCCTTTCCACTGTGATTTCTCCCTCCCAGCCCACCTCCTCATGCAACTGCCCCTCCACCTCTACATTTAGCCCATTCCCTACCCTAGGCTTTTCTGGTCCTCCAGAATCAAACTGACCTCCCAATTTTGCGGGCTCCCCTTCCTCAGGATGGAAGGATCCCCCTCATTCCTCAGTAAAGATGGATGCAAAGTACTCATTTAGTACCTCTGCTTGCTCCCCTGCTTCCTGAGCCCATCCCTCCTCAGTCCTAATCCTGCTTATTTGTGACCACGCTTTTCTTTCTCCCCTATGTATCTCTAGAACCCCTTTCCCTCCCTCCAGATATCCATGGCCATGTTTTGCACCATACTCACTTTGGCCCCTTTCACCACTCTGTTGACCCTCTTATCCATCAACTCATACACTCCCTGCTCCCTTTCCCCCTTTAGTACTTAAAGCATGCATAGGCATCCTTTTTTTCCTTCCCTGCCTCCTGCACCTCCCTGTTCTTCTAACATGGTTTACTGGCCCTACATTGCTTTCTTCTTAGTTTTGTGCAGGAACTAGTAGCCACCTGCACTCCCTTGTTTATAGCTTCCAGCATCTATATCTGCCTGCTCTTCTCCAAGCACACCCAGAGAATCATGCCCATGCCCACAATGTCTGCTCCCTTAAAGTCTATTAGTACTGTATTACTGCAGTCATCTTCCCTCCCTAGGTACAGCAGAAAGCAGGCCATGGTGTGGTCTCCACCTGCCAGTGGGCTGCTCACCTCCAGACCCCTTATCTGGTCACTGTTTGCTAGGACAACATCCAATATCTGGCCCTCCCAATTAGGCTCCCCCACCTGGCCTGAATTCAACATAGCATGGCCATTAACCAGAGGTGGGAGCTCATAAAGCTGTGTATACTGGAGTCAACCATAACCTGCATCAAGGCACAGAGCAAGAAGGCTATGGCTAACAAAGTAAACTGGGTGATCAAGGAGGTCATTGAAAAGTTAAGGAGGAAAACAGCTGCGTTTAGGAGGTGCAAGAAAACAGGGAGGGGAGGACAGGGAGAAGTTAATGACAGGGAGGAGCACATGAAGGAATTGAAGGAGGTAACACGGTCAGTAAGAGAAGCCAAAGCATCTATGGAGCTGTGGCTACACAAGGCACAAGGCATCAAGAAGGGGGAGAAATACTTCTTCAGGTACATCATGGAGAAAAGGAACTGTAAGGACCACATTGTAAGGGTTAGGAAGGAGGGTGGTTTGCTGGAAGCATGATGCGATAAGGTTGAAGGTCTAAATGATTACTTCTGCTCAGTATTTAATAAGGAGAAATGGAAGGGTGATATCCAAGGGTGGAGGAATGGCAGAAACCAGTGGTGAGGTGTGACAGACGGCGAAATCATGGAGGCACAGTTATTGAGGGTTTTGGGAGTACTGAGGGTGGACAGGGTGCCAGGTCCTGATGTCATCCACCACAGGGTAGTGAATGAGCTGGCAGAGGTCCTTGGGGGACCTTTTGCAGACTGATTTAATGCCTCACTACACTCCGTGTGTGTACCTCTGGATTGGAGGATGGCTCATGTGCTGCCCCTACACAACACTGGCCCCAAGAATGAACCAGGGAACTACAAACTGGTGAGCCTCACATCCATCGTGGGTAAGCTAATGTAGAGTAACCTGAAGGCAAGGTTGGTGGCTCTCCTTCGTGACAAAAGACTACAGGAGAGCAGATAGTATGGCATCATATGTGGCACATCAAGCCAAAGCAACCTGGTACAGTTCTGTGACTGGGTAACTGGAAAATTTGATGGTGACCATGCAGTGTATGTCCTGTCTGTGGACTTCATTAATGTATTCCACTTGGTGCCACATGGGAGGCTGGGAAGTAAGTTAGAAGGCACAGGTGCAGGTGCAAAGCTGGTGAGATGTGTAGGGAACTGTCTTCAGGGAAGACAACAGAGGGTGGTGGTGGTGGTGGAGCTGGCATCCACAAGGGTATTGATGAGCATTGTTCCACAGGGCTCTGTGTTGTGAACAGGGTTGTTTCTGACATTCATTGCAGACATATCATTGGGCATGAAGAGCAATATCAGTCTTTCTGCTGATGACACCAACATGTGAGCGGTGGTGTATGACCTAGGGTGGGCAAGACTGAAACCTTTAAGTACAGGAAATGAAGAAACAAGATGAGTATGGAGGGGCTGTTCAAAATGAGGGAGTGGAGGGACACCCATGGTTATGATATGAGACTGGAGGGAGGAAGGTTCGGTAAGGAGATGAGGAGACCCTTTTTACAGAAAGGGTGGTAGCTTGTTGAAATGCGTTACTGACATAAGTGCTATCCAGTATAACACTGGACTGCTGCAAAAGGGGCTTTGACATGGCAAGGGGGAGGGTCAATGGAGAGGAAGGGTGGTAGGGAGGGAAAGGTGTGTAATAAGGGGTGCTAGCTACACATTCAAGCACACTGCATTAACCTGTACATCTTTATCTGCTGGCAGATTGCACATGTTAATCTCCATTGACTTCCCTAGTATGGAACTGAAGATAAAATGTCTGTAGTTACCTGGCTGGTCCCCTCCGTTGTAGGATCCATCACCCCTTGCACTATGTAGGTGTCTTTGATAGCCTACAGCAGCACCTGTTCCATGTTCCATGGTGTGTATTGTACTTACTGCCAGTCAACCACAGTTAGGTTGAAGTCTACCACTGTAATTGTATTCCATTTGCCACTGACCTTCCTGAGTTGCTGTCCTACCTCCATATCCACCACCTTGCTTTTTGTGATGCTGACCTGTACAGCACTATCATCGTGAGAATCTTCCCTTTTGTGCTTTGGAGCCATGTCCAGCTTCTGTCCTCTTCTCATCCACTTCTTCTGTGCTACACAGTATCCCCTCCATGACATAAGTATACCCTACTCCCCCCTTCCACCACTCCAGGTCCCTGTGGAACACCTTGTATCCCGAGATTGTGACATCCCAGTCTTGGTATTGAGTGTCTCTGGTCTCTGCAATCGCTGCAATATCTTCCTCACCCTCCGCCATCATCGAATGTAAGTGTGCCACCTTGTTTGCTAAGCTTCTTGCATTAAAGGATAGTACATTACACCTTAGAACCTGTCCCTCCTTTTCCCATCTCTCCCCTTCCACTTCTGTCTTGGTAAGTTTCCCTCATTCTCCTCCTCAGTCTCTAGGGGTCAAGGCCTTCTGGTCTCCCCTGGATGGTGCATCCTCAATGCTATCTGACTTTGACTCTCCCCCTTCTCAGTTTAAATCTCTATTCTTTTTAATGTTCTTCTCCAGTGCCTGTGTGAATGGCCTTGTGCCCTCGATGTTGAGCTGAAACCTATCATTTGCATAAAGCACCACATTGTTCCATGTCTTGCCCCACTATCCAACTACTATCCCATACCCTATTTCTGCACACCAACCCTTCAGCCAGCCATTAAACTCCTGTATTCATACCTTTATCGCTGTGATTGCAGTACGTATCCAGGAGTACCTGGGAGACCGTCACTGATGTTTATCTTTTTTTTCCAACTTATTTTTCCCTCCAGTTAGTGCTGTGACGAGGCTCCATCAGGCATCTGCTGTCTTCCTGCCTGCCTAAGACCCAGTCTGCAGTACACAGCCACCGCTGGGTGTGACTATCACAGGTGAGTCACACCCCACCCTACCATGAGGAGAAGAGAGCTGTAGTCGGACAGTCAATCCTCTCCTAATCTGCTGCCATCTAGCAACCCGAGCTCATTTATGGACCCTGGTCACTGTTGTGGTGCAAGGTGTTGCATCCATCACATGAACCCTCAATGTCACTGGGCATTGTCTTCCTCTGCTTACCCTGTACCACTTTCCTACTTCCTGTCAATCTAACCGTGTTCAGTACCACCTGCCAAGACCCCCTTTAGGTGTTTCCAAGACCCTGTTGAGTTGGTACCACTGGCAGAGTGCACCCTTCCATCCTGTGACTACCTGGTCTATGTTGCAGTGCATCACTACTGGCCCCTGTGCCCCATCTCCTCTCCACCCCAGACGTACATGTTCCCTCACCCCCAGTTAGTGTCTCAGTATGTTGATCAGTACCAGAACTTCTGTGAACATCATGCACACTGGACAACCCCCCCACCTTCCACCAAATTACCAGAAACAGTGGTGCCCAAGACCCATTGCAGTTCACAACCATCCATGCTGCAGGCCTACAACCACTGACACTCATTCACATTTCCTTCACCACCCTACTTTGCCCATGCACCAACCGAGTTTGCCGGTGCTACCTGGGATTTGTGAATACCACCAAATATCAAATCCTTGTTTACACCGTGCAAGCTAATTTTTTGCCTTTTCAAAACTTTGTGAGTACTGCATTGGATGTGACAAGCACATAATACACAACTTGTTAACTATGCTCTGATGTTTGACAATCATGTCAGGCTCCACCTTAGCAATGATGGAAATAGGTCCTGCAGCTGAGACTAGCACAGTTCATCCATTCCAGGTGGGTTTAAACTTGTGAGGGGAGAAGGGAAGGGAAAAGGGAAGGTTCTGGCCTTCTCCCACAGGTGGAGGGGAAGGAACACAGGGCAGGAGCAACATATAGTGCACATGTTGGTCCAGGTAGGCAGAAGGCAAGGTGGCCCCATGCCAGGGGACAGGAAGGCAAGGGGGCAGGTTTGAGGGTGGTCCTGATAAATGCCAGGAGCATGGGTACTAACATGCAGGAGCTGCAGGCACTAATGGTGGAGGTGGGGTGGATGTGGTGGCAGTCACAGACACGTTGGCCTCATCTACACACAACTGGGAACTAAACATACCTGGACACACCACATGCAGAAGGGATGGGGGGAAGGAAGGGGAGAGGAGGTAGCTTTTATCATCAGGGATAGCATAGGGATAAGCAAGGTGGAAGAAGCAGGAGACCAGGTACAGTCCGGTTGGGTCACCCTGCAGGCTCCGGGTGGAAAACGGGTGAAGAAGGGGTGGTATATAGACATCCTGTGCAGGAGGACGAACAGGAGAAAGACATGGTGGCGAACCTTGATGACCACTGTGGTGGCAGTAAGGACATCAGTGTGGTGATGGGAGACCTGAATATGCCAGGAGCAGATTGGGGAACCATGGCATCCACATCGAGCAAGGAGCATCGCCTGTTGGACGTCTTCCAGGATGCGATCCTTGCCCACCTGGTGACAGAGCCGACAAGGGAGGAGCGCATCCTGGATGTGGTCCTGTCAGAGGGAGAGCTCATCAGGGATGTAGTGGCGGGTAGTGGACCCACTGGCGAGTAGCAACCATGCCATGGTTCTGTACTCCCTAAAACTGTTGGGCAAGGTAGAACACACAACAACAGCCGTGGTGGATTTTGGGTGGCTGTAACGGATCTCCTGAGGGGTTATCTATATGTGATCAGGGAAAGCAGGGGCACATAGGTATGATGGGAAATGATAACAAAGGGGCTTCTGGAGGCTACCAAGGCCTGCACGAGTGAAAGACGTAAGAGGGCAAAGCTAGGAAGCCCAGTTGGTGGCTGAAGGAGATCCAGGATGCAGTGAGGGAGAAAAAGGCTGCTTACAGCCATTATAAATGCTTTCCGGGGGCTATGTCCAAGGAGGAGTATGATATGGCAGCCAGGAGTGTTGCCAGGGTGGTGACATCAGCTAAGGTGGGGGCAGAACTGACATTGTACCAGGGGATTAGAAGGGGAGAAAAGGGGTTCTTTAGATATATATTAGTGAAAGAAGAAAGGAGAAGGGGCACATCAGTCAGCTCAGGATAGCTGGTGTGTGGGTGGGTGGAAGATGCGGGAGACAAGGCGGAAGTACTAAATGACTTTTTCACCTCTGTCTTTACCAAGGAGGGTGGGAGGGCAGCACCAGTAGGAGAGTGGGGCAGGAGATACAGTGGTTGAAAAGGGCAGGAAAAGGATAAGGAAATACCCAAAGATAGGTTGTTTGATGCAGTCAAGACCCTAAGAGGGGACAAGGCACTGAGCCCTGATGGAATCCACCCAAGGGTGCTCAGGGAGCTGGCAGATACTCTGGCCACCCCTTATCAGATCTTTTTAACTCCTCCCTGCAGTCTGGTTGGGTACCTCAGGACTGGAGGATGAACCACATGGTGCCTATCCACAAAGGGGTCAGCAAGAGGAAACAGGTAACCATAGGCTGGTTTGCCTGATGTCAGTAGTGGGCAAAGTGATGGAGAGCATCCTGAAGGAAAGGATAGAGGAGGTACTTATGGCACAGGGTCACATAGACATTCACCAGCATGGCTTTGTTAATGGCAAACCATGCAAGACAAATCTGGTGGAGTTCTATGAAGTGGTGACAAGGGCACTGGACCAGGGCAGTCAAGTGGATGTCCTCTTTGTGGATTTCAGCAGGGCTTTTGACTCTGTATCACATCATAGGCTACCGGAGAAGCTGGAGAGTATGGGAGGATGGGCAGGTGGATAGAAAATTGGCTGGCAGGGCGGGTACAGCGGGTGAGGGTGGAAGGGAGGGCTCATCCTCAAGGTTAGTCACAAGCGCGGTACCACAGTGGTTGGTGCTGAGTCCACTCCTATTCAATGCCTGTGTCGCAGACATCAGAAGTGGTATCCAGAGCTTGATGAGCCTCTTTGTGGATGACTCAAAGCTGTGAGCAGTGGTGGATGGGAAGGAGGGAAAGTTGGATCTCTAGGAGGACCTGGAGACTCTAGGGAGGTGGTCAGAAATCGGGAAATGAAAGTTTAACGCAGTGAACTGCGGTGTTCTGCACCTGGGAGCCAAAAAGCAGACTGATAAACACACCTGGGGGGGCACACTGCAGGTTTCGAGGTGGGAGAAAGACATCGGAGTAGTAGGGGATGCCAAAGTGAACAACTCAGAGCATTGTATAAGGGTGGCAGCACAAGCAAATAAAATACTGGGGTGCATAACCAGGGGGATAACCTCAAGGAGTAGTGATGTACTCCTTCCCCTGTACAATACCCTGATTATACCACAGCTTGAAAACCATATGCAGTTTTGTCATCCTTACTTAAAGGAGGACATTGCATTACTGGAGAGGGTACAGAGGAGAATGACCTAGATGGTACTGGGGCTACGGCAAAGGCCCTATGAGGGTTCGCCTTGAGGGTGTCCTTCAACTGAGGGAACTGGGGGCCACTGGGGGATACCTCATGAAGCTGGATGAGCGGAGGCTGAGGGAGGAAACAAGGAGGCGCTACTTCAATGAGACAGAGTGGTTGAGCCCTGGAATGTGCTGCCCAGAGAACTGGTGGCTACTACTACTGTGGAGAAGTTCAAGAAGGGCTGGTATGGGTACCAACGGTGGGTACATCCGGGAGCCCCATTGTGAAATATGGGTCTTTGTTGGGAGGGAAGGGTAAAATCGGTGCCCTGTGTAGGCACTAACCATCGAGCAGACTCAATAGATCATAGTACCTATTCTGCTGGCTTCATAGTGTGGTACTATGAAATCTTTTTTGACACAGACAAAACAGTTACTTGTCACACAGACAGTTTTGACATTCACCTTATTGGCATTTGACTTCTATTTACTGAATACTGATCCATCACCTCCCAAACCTGTCAATATTGTTTGCCGACATTGGGGTACACAAACACCTTCTTGGCATGGCCCACCACACTCAAACTCTTTTTTTTGGTAGTATAAAAAGAAATGTCCCTGTTCATCTCCCCAGTACCCCATACCCACCCACCATGTGCACCACAGTAAATCAAAGTTTGAAACAATTTTTTTTTTTTCATATCGCCACATTTAACCAAACTCTGCCTTCGTGACATTGGCAACATTCACATTACTGTGACTTCATACACTTCCAGTCACACTGCATAAACACAGTAATATTAATAATTAATGTTTGATATCTGAAAAGCTTTGTACTGATTCATGTTAAAATAGTACCTTCATATGTATGTGTCCATATTCCATCTGTCGTGGTCTCACACGATAGGCCACCAGTACACAGAAGTCATAAATATGATATTAGCAATTACTGCTTGTATTTCAGTACAGTGAAGCAACTGACATTGGCCATTACCACCAATTATCACTTTCATTTACGAACAACACTTTGACCATGTTCCTTTGCACTTTCTGATGAATGACTGTGGTACTGCAATGGATGTCAGCACGTAATTCATTCATGGCAAGAGCATTGTCATATCCTGCTCCATGGCCATCCAGCGTTCTGTATCTACCAATGACTTTTGCTGCCAATGGCCAGAGACTCCAGAAAATGTGTACAAGGACCACACATACCATTATTCAAAATCAAGTTCAGCTTATGTCACAGACTACAAAGTTGATGACAGAAGTACTAGCTTGCATATTGAGGTGACTGACAGCAATGGAATATGGAGAGACCATTGATTTTGATGTCCAACCAACAACATCCACACCAATTAAAAGGTGTTTGGCTGCGAGCATGAATGAAGTCAGTGATTTGTCACAAGTGTACTCAGAACCCAGTATCTAAAATGATAGCGAGCCATCTATGTTCATACCAGGCTCTGAAGATAACAGCGATACAGATGACGACATGTGCCCAGATGATTCATTCACATCAGATAATGGCCTTGTACAGGATACAAAGTTCATTGTATTTAAAAGTTCAGTGCTGATGTTAATGAGTATGATAGAGTGCCAAATGTACAAATTACCTCTCATATTGACTGACACTTTTGCACGGGGCACAAGGTCGGTTGCAAACTTTTGCTGTGCAAACAACCACAGCTTCACATGGCATTCACAGCCACTGGTAAATTGTATGGGTGCAGGCAATTTATTGCTTAGTGCATCTATTTTGTTCAGTGACAGTACATATTCCCATGTTTCTCAATTATTTTGTTTTTTTGGAATACATATTTTTGCACAGTCCCAATACCATGCAATACATCATACATATCTATTCCCAGTAATACACAATTCTTGGATTTTGGAAGAGAAACAGATTTGGTCATCCCTGTTAGAGAAGACTGACCTCACAGTTATCGGGGATGGCAGCTGTGACTCTCCAGGACACTTGGCTAAGTACTGTACATATACCATTATGGAAATGGACAGTAATAAAATATTGGACTTGTCACTCATTCAAGTATCAGAAGTAGCAAATTCCAATGTAATGGAAAAAGAAGGGTTCATCCATTCTCTATAGTGAATACTGGATGGTGGCCTTAAAGTCAGTACTGTCGCAACAGACAGACATCCACAGATCACGGTGCTAATGGCAAGGGATACCCAGTCTGAAGGCTTGGAACATCAGTTTGACATATGTCTAAATCATTTGTTAGAAAGTTAGCTGCAAAATTGAAAGTGAAGCACTGCGAGCAATTCACTTCATGGATCTGATCGATATTAAACTACTTTTGGTGGTCTGCTGCCACATGCTGTGAAAATGTCATGGTGCATCGTGGAAAATGGATATCAGTGTTAGAACACACAGCCAATGTACATGTTATGTGTTGATGGCTTTGTATATCGACAATCTGATCATGGTGCACTTCTTCCAGATGATGAAAGGACAACTGAGTGGCTTAGAAAGGGAGAGCCGGCCCATGAGGCACTGAAAAAGGTCATCATGGATAGTAGACTGCTGAAGGACACTGGCAAAATAACCACATTTTGCCACACTGGCAATTTGGAAGTCTTTAACTCATTGTTGAAAAAATATTGCCCCAAGAGACATTTTAGTTACCTGGAAATGAATGCATGCACTAAGCTAGCAATGCTGGACTACTTGGAAAACTGCAGTCTTGAGCAGGCAGTGATAAAGAAGAGGAAATACAAGGGGAAAAAGATGGCAGTGGTTTGCTTTCTCAAAACAAACCAAGTAGTGGGTTGTAAAGGAGGTTAAGGAGAAGAAGACATATCAGTATGTTGCATCAATGATTCAGTATGTGGTTCAGTTCAAGTGTGGTACACTAAAAGACATTGAAATGTTGCCTGTTCTAGAACTACCTTCAAACATAGCACCCACCAAACGTCCAGCAGCAGGCAAATTAATCATGAAGCACTACAGTTGCTTTAAGAGTCAGTAAATCAACATGATGAACTGACAATGTTCACAACTCCATATGGAACTACATGATGTCTGCATGACAGTATTAAATGCTCACCTATTACCGGACTATGTCATTTGACAATTGATGGACTATTGCATCCATGCAAGCACTCCTGAGTAGAGCTTACATACTAACAAAGTAACATAATGAAAGCCAGTACAATAGGCCTCATGGTTTATCATGTGTGCTCGGTATCCAGCACTCCTACTGGGTGCTCGTTCTGCTGTCTCCCCCATGATCTACACCAGAATTCCTCCAGCGCTCCTGCCTGTAGCGGGATTTCCATGGTTGTAATTTACCCCTGTACCTGTCCAACCCTAATTCCTTGAAACCTTCCACTCATCACTCAATTGTACAACTCCACAAGGTTGGTCTTGCACTATCTCCCTGGTACAAAGCCATACTGCCTATCGTTGAGGTGACCCATCCATTACAGCTGCCCCCTGAGCCTCTCCCTGATAATACCTTCCATCACCTTGCCTACCGCAGAGGTTATGGTAACAGGCCTGTAGTTCCTTATCTCCTCTCTAGCTCCCCCTTGTGGATAGGCACAACATGGGCCACCCTACAGTCAGAAGGCACCCACCTGGTCTGCAGTGAGATGTTCAATAATTCAGCTAGTGTAGCCACCAGCACCGCCCCAAAATCTGACAGTAATGTATGAAATATTACCTCTGCCAACAACACCTTCACATACATGCATACCACATTGTCCCTCATGACTGTGGTCCACCACCTCCTTTGCAAATAACCTGCAGAACTAGTTGTTTATTAATTCCCGTTATCCCCCAATATTGGCGGTATCGCCATTGTCAATGTATCATGATCAGGTACTGTTATGATATATACAAGTTTGTTGCACGTATGTATACATTCAAAAATTGTCACTCAACTGTTATATTTCTTCTTAATGTTGTATTGGTCATTAAAGTTTAATTAATCAAATCATGTTTCCACTTCCACGTTTTAGTTCCGGATGTAATAAAACTACTTTCTATGTCTGAGTGGCACAGGTAGAAATCCTGAAATGAAAGTGAA
Organism: Neoceratodus forsteri; assembly: GCA_016271365.2. Classification (NCBI taxonomy): domain Eukaryota; kingdom Metazoa; phylum Chordata; order Ceratodontiformes; family Ceratodontidae; genus Neoceratodus; species Neoceratodus forsteri. The sequence continues at coordinate 1,692,099,489 of CM028130.1, read as the reverse complement.
ATTATTAGACTGTGCTACTTTTTTTGGACTTATTTTAGATTTTCATTTTATAATTGCAATAACTCACAACCATCCATGGGTATACCAGGCATTAATGGATGCTCTCATGCCTCAGAACACACGTCAGCCATGCATTAATGCCTAATATACCCATGGATGGTGGTGGGTTATAGCTTACATACACATTGGAGGGCACTATGAAGTCATCTTCCTCCCATGCTGTGATGCCTCATAGGCTATAGTCATTTAAGAAAAGAGTCTCTTGCATTTATTTTACATACTAGTTTTGTAAGAGCAAAGAAAACATGTAAAAGGAAATTGTGTGTCACCCATGGAGTATAGTGCACCACAAGACAATGCTCACAAAAGTAGATACAACCCAAAAATATCATGATTTAATATGCCAAGGTATTGTAAAAAACATACAGTACAAAACAGTAACAGAAGAAACGCATCATGTTTTATTGTTTGTTCAATGACAAAATGCTATAATGACTATGTAACACAATGAAATAGTTTAATTCTGCGGTACTACGTACTTTACCTGTACAGTACGTAAGGTACAAAAAGCAAACACAACAAACATACACTATATGGCTAACTGGCAAATATAGTGTTATGTACTGTTTTATAAGGTTGAAAAGTTAATGAACCTTATTACACATGGAATGATAATGCTGATGACTATCAGTCTCTTCACTACTGTTGTTGGAAGTCTGTAAGGAATGACTGTGTCCATATGTCATTCGGCTCCTCATCAGCTTCATAGAATCTCTTATAAACTCCACTCTCCTCTGGCCACTTGTTTCTGATTGCAGTAACAACACATGATGGAATGATTCGACGAACCTTAGGTCCTAAAATATCATGCACTCAGTGGGTGTTCTGGATGTAGGCAGCGAGGCACATTCCTCTAAAGAAAGTACAAGAAAACAACATGATCTATGTTGCTCATTTCTAATTTTCACACAAGAACATCAAGTGAGCTGCCATACAATACAGGTGATGTAGTTCAGGAGCTGTTTGTGGATCAATGCCTCGCTGGACTAGGGGGGTGTGTACTCGAAAACTGCAGTATGGCACACATGGTACCCCGCTACAACAGTGTCCCCAAGTAGGAGCCAGAGAATGACAGATTACAAAGCCTCACATACATGCTTCGAAAGCTGATGTAAAAAAATCAATAAGGAGAGCCTGATTTCCCTCCTGGAGGCTAATGGGCTGCAGGACTGCAGCCAGCATGGCTTTGTCTCAAGCACATACTGTCAAAGTAACCAGGTGGGGTACTATGATTGGATCAATAGGGAGTATGACAGGGGCCATGCAGTAGATATCCTGTACCTGGACTTCAGCAATGCACTCAATTTGGTGCCATATGGTAAGCAAGGTCGAAAACTGGAGGGAACATGGGCAAGTGAAAAGATGGTGGGATGGGTGGAGAACTGACAGAAAGGGAGACCGCACAGGGTGCTGGTGGTAGGAGAGCTCTTGTCACACAAGGGATGTGACAAGCACTGTTCAACAGGGATCTGTGATGATGCCAGTGTTATTTGGGATCTGCACTGCAGACATTTTGGTAGGCATCAGAAGAAAGATTAGGTTGCTTGAAGATGACACCCACATGTTACAGGACGGTGTTGCAGAATGAGAGACCTGGCCAGAAAATTGCCAGCTGCGATTCAATGCTAAGAAGTGCAAGGTGCTACATTTCGGAGCAAAGAACCAAAGGAGAAGATGCCAGGTATGAGGTATTCACTTGACACTGACAGAGCAGAAGAAGGATATAGGGGTGATATGAATGGGAGCAGTTATACAAGGGATATAGTTTAACAAAATATATATAAACAGCCATCACTGTGGAGCTCAGGGCTGAGGCACTGGATGCTTTACCTCACACTGCACTGTTGACCCCTGTTTTGGAATGGACATGGACTGCTGGAGGTTGGCAGGGGACAAGAAGGACTGAGTGCCCGATGGCTGTTCTCCTTCTCCTGGTGGGGCAGAATGCAGACATCACTGAAAAACAAGGAAATACCACTGCAGTGTTGCTGGTAGATGGATTCCACTGCCACCGTTCAGGGGAACACAAGCAGAACAGCGCAATGTGCATGATGAACCACTACAGGTCTGGGGGAAATAGGGAGGCACCTCCACCCCAGCTGGGGGGTCATCAGGAATCTCACTGTTTAAAGAGCAGGTCACCCAGGGCCAGTTCCAGGATGTACTAGGCCCTGGTGCAAGACTTTGTAGGGGCCCCCCCCTTGTCCATGTGGCACACCCGCCCAAGTGCCCCCCCACCCTGGGCGGGCCCTCCCATGCCACCACGACCAAAAGAATACTGCTGCTGCTGTTATTCCATACAGTCACTACTAGGCAGACTGCAATGCTGGCTGCTAGCTTACTCTGAGAAGAGTAGCAGACTGAGGTCACAGCAGCAGAGCCAGAGAATATCTTGTTATTTGAATGCCAAACAGTGACTCCTATACAGTTAGACTAGGCTGGCTACAATTCTTGCTGCTAACTTAATCTGAGAAGACTAGCCAGGCTGAGGCCACAGCAGCAGAGCCAGAGAATATATTATTTGAATGCCAAAGTTAGTGACTCCGGTTGGTACTAGAATGGATGGACTGTCAGACAGGATTTATATGTTCTTCACAGCAGAATGCTTTATAAGTTGCACAGTGACTTACTCTGAAGAGAAGAAAAAATACTTATTGGTCAGACACCAGACTAACTCACTGTCATTCAGTTGTGTTCCTCCTGTCTGAAGCTTGCATTATGCATAAGCATATGATAATTGAAATAATCTTGGGATTGGGACAAGATGAGAGATTTCTCTTATCTTTTTACTTCTCCCAATCTCCCCAAGATCTTCCTACCCTGACTTTCTAACGGTAGCCTGCCTTCCTAAAGACAATTCTCAGACTGACACAGTGAAGTTATTAGTATAGCCTCTCACTCTGTCAGTCACTCTCAATGCACACTGTTAAGAAGAAAGGGAGAGATTTTTTTTATCTTTTACTTCTCCCATTCTCCCCAAGAGTTCTCCCTCTCCTCCCTGACTGACTCCCCAATCTGCCTTCCTACCTTCCTTCCTAAAGACAAAGACAGACAGTACAGAGTCACACTAGAGTATATTTTAATATTTAGTAGCCTGACAGACACCTTTCCATCTCAGCAGCAGTCAGTGTCAATAAACTGTGACCTGTCTGTTGTCTCAAAGTAGCTCTGCTCAGTCAGCACCCGAGTAGGATCATGCATTTGATCAAATTCAAATTTTGATTTTTTTTCCAATTAAATTCAATCAGTCTAGTAAAGTTCTCTCTCTCTCTCTCTCTCCTTCTCTCTCCTTCTCTCTCTCTCTCTCTCTCTCTCTCTCTCTCTCTCTCTCTCTCTCTCATTCTTCCCCAGCCGGCCCACTGCCAGCACCACAGGGGGCCTAGGCAGCCACAGTACTCACTCCTTCCTGCTCGCTGCCTAGTGCTGCCCTAGCCAGAAGCCAGTTTTTTCTTAGACTTTTCCTTTTAGACTTTGGATGAATAGCGTATTTTTAATATATTGAATGTGAGTGTCTAGTTTACAAGAACATCATCAGGAGACATTAAGCAGAATTGAATCGATTTGTTGAACACGTTAGTTCAACAACAAACTCTTCTCTGACATCCGCGCTCACTCGCTCCTCTGCCACTCACTATCTGCTGCCAACAACTGCCACTACTAGGGTTTCTCGAGAGATGCTCAGGGTGGTGAGGAGCAGCACTGCATCATCAGGAGGGAGGGGCAACAGGAGGGAGCAAATGAACAATAGACCAATGAGCCGGTCAGCCGCAGTTGCCGGGTGGTGCCTTGCCAAGTCAGCCAAGAGAATGGATTTATTATTGGAGCATGCCACTGACTGCCAGCATGGAGAGGAGGAGGACGCCAAGCAAGCGGATGGTGCCACGGTCGGTCTGTAGCATGGATGGGGATTGGTTGAATTGGGGTCTCTGAGAGATGGAGTAGTTGAGGTCAGTCAGAGGTGGAGTGGAGCAGCAGCTCGCACACAACAGCGCCACCACACACCACCAGGTATGTTCGAGGAGGACTGAGGAGAGGACGTTAGTGTGTGAGCAGCATGTGGGACGGGAATTAATTTTTAAATGCAAGTGCCACAGTGAAGTCTGACTCCTGTCCACATGCACACTGACTCAGAGGGAGGGACAGAACCAGTGCAGCGGGTCTCAGAGGGCCCGCCGGCCGGCTGCCTGGGCTCTGGGCAGGACGGTCTGACTGTGAGCAGTTTAAATTAAATAAAACTAAAAAAAAAAGTATGCTCATGTTGACGACCTGCTGGCACTCTGGGCCCTGTTGCAGTCACATCCCTTGCACCCCCTGATGCCAGCCCTGAGGTCACCCAAATGGGCTGGCAGTCTGGGGGATAGGTGTGACGCAGGACGTAATGGGACCCAGAAGAGAGGGGCTACTGTGGGAGAAGGAGGATAAATACAAGATTAAAAAATAAATGTTTGGTATACATATACAGTACATATATTTATTATAGTGGCACGGTAGTGCAACTATAGTTATGGTTGAGTACCCCATTTAAGGGTAAAGTGTGAAATTTTGCAGCTTAACAACTTTTCCACTGTGTGACAGATTTGCCTGAAGGTTGGCATACACAGAGCAGTACCATATATCTCTGGATATGCCAGTTTTGTAAAGGTCAGATATACAGTTGAGGAGCTATATAGCGCCGTAGAAAGTCATATTTATGCTTTTTTATGCATTCTTTGCTCGTGCCTACAGGGTGAACGGTTTGAGCGACTGGTCTGAACACTTCAAGGAACATGCAGCCAGGTCCCCGATGTGCATTTCAAAGATTTTGTGAAAAAATATTAAACGGTTCAAAAGTTATTCAAAAAACATGTTTCCTATTATAGTCAATGGGAGAAGCTAAAAAGTTCAACAGTGTCGTAAATGCAGTTTTAGTGTTGCAAATGACCCCTGTAGTGTTGCAAATCCACCATCTTGTTTTCAGTTGGTGGTCACAGAAATGCTTGGCATTTAAATTTGGAACCCTCTAGGGACACAATTCTTGCTGTGTTCACGTAGTCGAGTTCTGAGGATGCTAGGCATGTCTTTTTTGGGGGTTAAACACCCCAGCAATATGTTTTTAAAATTTTTGCAAAAAGTAGTGTCACACTTGCGACACTTTTGTGCTTTTATTTGTGAAAGTGCTGTGATTTGTGACAATACTTTGCGACACTATGCCCAAAATAGTAGGAAATCTTTGCCACCCTGCTGTAAAAGAACAGTTTGATCTTTTGGGCTGAAATTTGGAGGAAGGAAAGCCAAGATCCCACAGATGTGGCTTTTGGTGGTTCCGTGACAAAATATTAGAGGGCTGAAAAATTACAGTACTTCGAAGTTGAACATTTTCCCCCTTGGCTAACATTACGGCGTCCGCCGTGCCTTTCGGGGCCCGTATCCTGAAAACGCTTTGAGATACGGACTTTCCGTCGGAAAAATGCTTATCCCCCTGTTAGGGAGCTAAGTACAAAACTTGCCAGGAAAGTCATAAATAATATGAGATTTTAATTTTTTTTTACCTCATACGGTTCCTGAAATATAAGCAATTTAGTATTCCAAAGCCTGGATATTCAAAGGGGTTGCACCATGCACAACCCCCAATGCGCCCCAGCACAATATTCAAAGGGGCAGGCTGTGCAATGCAACCCCCGATGCACCAGGGCACATTGGTAATGTATGCAACACAGATGCAGGGGACATGCCCATGCATATGTGGCACATCCCGATATTCAGCCTGGAATGTGCAGCACATATGCTGGTGCAACCCTACATGCGCCGCACACTAGTGCACAAAGTTGAGCCAAACCCCCCCCGCTCAAATGCCGTCCACCCACAGGCGGGCTGCTGTAGTGCATGGTGAAACACAACAGCCGCTGGCCATGGGTGGCCACCTGGCCAGCAGGAACACTATCCACAAGCACCCTGCCCTGTGAGCATTGTGCCCCCCCAACCCATTGCCCGATCACGGGCATATGTACATATATGATCCCTGGTGGTCTAGTGGAAAGCCTCTACCGCCCAATCACGGGCATCGTAAAACATAACCCTGTTGGTCCAGTGGTGATCCCCCATCGCCCGATCATGGGCAGGTTGATAATTATAGCCCTGGGGGTCCAGTGGCAATCCCCCCATCACCTGATCATGGGCAGTTGTACAATCACATACCTGGTGGTCCAGTGGTACACCCTCTTCACCTGATAGTGGGCACATGTAAATTAACTATCCCTGGTGGTCCAGTGGTACCCCCCCACCCACCCACAGAGGACCCCACGCCCAGAACACCCCTGTCATTGGCGGGTGGCAGCACCCTGCATGTCAACCTGCCACCCACTGAATGACAGCGTACAGTATGATCCATATGCCTATTGGTCCACTGCATGGACCAATGGGTGTGCAAACCATAATGTACTACACAGGCCTGATATGTGAATGAACACCACTGGACCACCAGGGCTATGATTATCAACCTGCCTGTGATCAGGAGATGGGGGATCACCACTGGACCACCAGGGATATGTTATGGGCATACGGAAGTGGGGGACTGCAATGGCATGTCATGGTGTCGATCCCCAATGGCTGCAGCCTGGCAGGGCGCCAGGTGCAAGTTGTCGGAGATTGGCGCACCGCATGCAAATTGGGCCATAATGACATGCAGATGGTCCCATTTGTGCCTTGCATGCATAATGGCCTCATTTACATGCCCTGTGCAGAATATCATGGGTGATGTACCTTGTACAACAGCACTTGCGCTGGTGCATCCCCCTGCTCCTACACTTTGTCTTGCGCTGGTGCAGTGGCACTGTGTCATGACCACTGTGTGCACCCTCTGTGCAATATTCAATGGTGCTGAGCCATGGTGCAGCACCATTGATATCACCTGTTCCATGCCCTGGTGCAGCCCAGTTGTGCTGCACCCAGGCTTGTGCCACTGCTCAGCGCAGTCTGAATATCTGGGCCTCAGTGTTCATTTTCTGCTCCAAGGGCCATTATTATGCATACATTCTTTGTATTTACTGTGCTTCTGAATGCACCTTTTTGGGAAAAAAAGTGTGTGCGTTTGCGTTACTGTTATAGTCAGCGTTTCCACTTGCATTTCCATTAGCGTTGCGTTAGCATTTCTGTTTACGTCACCAAGTGTGTTATCCCTTGCATTTGCATTTGCTTTGCTGTTACCATTTGTCTTTCCATTACTGTTTTTGTTTGCTTTTCCTTTTGCTTTACAGTGTGCATTACCATTTGCGTTTGCGTACGTACTTCCATTTGCTTTTCCGTTTGCATTTCTGTTTTCTTTGGCATCATCGTTGGTGTTACCGTAAGCATTTGTGTTTCCAATTGTGTTACCATGACTGCGTGTGTTACCATTTGGTTTGCATACGCGCTTGCATTTGCATTTGTGTTTCCATTGGCGTCATCGTTGGTGCTACCATAAGCGTTTGCATTTCCAATTCCGTTACCTTGACTGTGCGCATTAAAATTTGTGTTTGCGTACACACTTGCATCTGCGTTTCCTTTTGTGTTAGTGTTCCCTTTGGCGTCTTCATTGGTGTTACCATAGCCATTTGCATTTCCAATTGCGTTACCGTTACTGTTTGCATGTTCGTCACCGTTTGCATTTGTGTTTCTGTTGGCCATAGCATTCACGTTTTTCGTAGCATTTCCATTGTCAGTTGCATTACTGTTTCCTTCTGCGTTGCCATTGCCATTACCGTTTGCATTTCTGTTTGCATTTCTCTTACATTTGCATTTTCTTTACCTTTTGCATTTCTGTTGCCGTGAACGTTTGCGTTACCATTTGCGTTACCATTTCTGTTTTCATTAATGTTTGCATTTGCGTTTCTCTTACCATTTGTGTTATCGTTTACATTTGTGTCACCATGTACATTTCTGTTTGTGCTTGTGTTTGCATTACAGTTAGAATTACTATTTTATTTTACCTTACTGTTTCCATCACCGTTTGCATTAACATTACCTTTTGAATTTTTGCGTTTATGTAATGCATTGCACTGTCTTCTGTGACACATAGCACAGCCAGTGTGTGGTTGATTGCTTTGATACTTGGCAGGTAGAAAGACCTTTATTCACGGAATATGAAATTTTTTATTTGGTGAAAAAATGTTGTTCTGTTCCAGAGTTATGGCCATTTGAAGTTTCCCCACTTCGCAATCTGCCATTTTAGTGCATTTTCACCCGCGATTTCCACCATTTTGTTTTGGAAGACTTCTTAAAGGTACAGAAAAATAAAAATGCAATATCTCTGGAATGGTTTGGTCTTTTCACATGGATTTGGAGGGTGTTGAGTGGATGTCATGGAGATGTGAATTATGCTGTTTAAAGTTTTGAAAAGTAATTCACTGCAGAGATACTGCATGACACAGTGAACGTTTTTTGCATAGCATTCTGAATGGTGCTACTGCCTTTAAATTTATAGCATAGGTAGCCCTAGTGGTCTGGGAGTGCCTTGCAGTGGTTTCGTGTGTAAATGTGCAGAATTATGCCACTCTGACAAATGAATATTTGATTCATTACACTTCAATAACTTCTGAACCGTGTGTACAATTTGCCTGCTATTTGGAATGTACAAAGACTAATAATTCATCTTTCAGACTGCCAATTTTTGGGTCACTGGCACTTACAGTTGCTGAGTTGTGTATGTTACATTGTTTGCGCAAGGCGCTGTGCAACTGTTGAACAGATGTACACATAATTCTGGACACACAGTGTGCCATGGTACATGTCTTCATTTACCAATTTTCATTTCTCTCAGTCATACAGTTTTTTGTGCAGCACAGTGACAAAAAATCACATGGTGGGAGTGCTCCTACCACCACAATTCATTCACTATTTATAGTGCACATTCTCAAAAAGAAAGGAAATTCATGGCAAAAAAACTCTGTTTAAGGCATCAGTTAGGGTTGTTCACAGTGACAAAAGTGAGGAAATTTGGTGTTAGGGTTGAAAACCCTAACTGCGAAGTCCCCTCTCCACCACCACCACCACCACTCACACACATATATGAAAGTGGGGGAACACAACCAGTCACACACATCCAGCAGCAGGTAACAGGAATAGCATACAACTATCTAAAGCATGAAACCACACACCCATGCTCCCATCGGGCTGTGGCATGGGGATGTCATTGCGAACTCTAAACTCGGACATTCTATGATCCTCAAAACACATATCACAATGGACAACTGGGCATGCTGGGCCACACACTGCCACCAATACATAACACAGATAACACATATGGTATCATAGGTATCATAGGTGTATCAGAGCAATTTATTAGATTAAAGATCCATATACTTGCAAATATGTTAATACCCCAGGATTTTGTTGCCCATCAAGTATCTGTCTAACTTGTTCTTGAATTCATCAATGGTGTTACTGGTCACTATTTCAACTGGAAGTTCATTCCAAATCTTTGAAACTCTAACAGTTAACCAGTGCTCCTTCCTAAATGTATTAATCCTTTCCCTACAGATTTGCAATGAGTGGTCTCTGGTAGTATATACCTGGTCCTTCAAAACCAGACCAGGTTGTTCCCATAGATCACTATCATTTAAGGCTTTAAATATGCAGTACATGTCGCCTCTCATTCTTCTGCATTCCAGGGAATACAATCCCAAGGTCCTCAGCCGTTCTTCATAACTCTGTCCCTGTACCTCTTTTATCCTATGCATAGCCCTTTTTTGTATCCTTTCAAGACTTTTTATGTCTTCCCTACACCCAGGAGCCCACAATTGAGCACAATATTCAAGATGAGGGTGCACCAAGGAACTACACAAGGGGAGTAGCTCGTCTTTGCTCCTACTGCTTATATGTTTATGTATAGAGTATTCAATGCAGTTTTTTTTTGATAAGTTGAATATAATGAGGTCTAAAACTAAAATTGTTAGTGATTTTAACACCCAAATCACTTTCTTCATTTACCACTGTTAGATTCATGTTTCCCAGTCTATATTGAAAATGTATATTATTTTTCCCAAAATGCAACACAGTACATTTACTATTATTAAATACTGAACCTTTTCCTGAGCCCATAATTCTAGGTCTGTAACAGCAGATTGTAAGACCTTTGCATTGGCCCTATTTTTTCACTACATGCCCAATGCAGGTATCATGGTATTTTGGGGTTCACAAGATCCAAAAGAGGATTTTGCACATTCCCTGAAATACTTCTGAAAATCAGTTTCACAAATGTGATAATGTCGTAGTATGCATTTGAGACACTTTCATGTTTGTGACAGTATTTTATGACACTATTTTGCATGTTTTTGCAAATGCAACACTGTCGTGTCTTCCGTTTGCAACACTGTCATGTTTGAGACATAATTTTGCAACACTACTTTATATGCTTCCACAAATGCAACACTTTCGTGTCTTCTGTTTGCAACACTTTCATGTTTGAGAAAGTATTTTGCAAAAGTATGCTCCTAATGACTGCACATCTTTGCCATCATCCTGCAATCAAACAGTCGGGTCCTTTGGGCTGAATTTGCAGGGTGGCAAGACCTGTTCCACAAATGTGCAATTTCCTACTTTTGTGCTAAAATACTTGAGGATGACAAAGTTACATTGTTCCACAATGGCGTTAGTTGCCATAGACTAACATTGCAGTGCACATGATGCCTTTGCCACCTGTATGTTGAAAACAAAGCGAGGTACATAGTTTTCGCTACTGCCAGCTTGGTTCACCTTTACAGTATGTGAACTAACCTCAAAGAACATACTAAGAACCATACTAAGAACTGCAAGAAGCAAAAGGCTGTGAGGTCCATGGAGTTTCATAGCTTGCATATAATATTTTCAGTGATTTACTGATCTCATGTAACTATCCAATCACTTTTTAAAGGTAATTTTGTTATTACTAACAATGATCTTCTCAGGCAACAGATTCCATGGCCTAGCAACTCTCTTTAAAAAATAGTATGCCCTTTTCTTTGAGTTACATCTGTTTCTTGCAAATTGCAATGGATGGCCTCTGGTGTTTACAGATACTTGTTTAAAGTCAAGACCACAATCAACTAAAAGTAAAGGATCCTGAATGATATCTCATGTAAACAAGAGATCACCCCTAAGTCTCAGGTCCTCAAGTGACATTAGGTTAAACTTCAATAGCCTTTCCTCATAAGAAAGAGATTTGTTAGTTACCACAGCTTTAGTAACTCTCCTCTGAACAACTTTGTAAATAATGTAAGATAACTGATGTTGGATTTCTCCACTTTCTACAGTAACACAGGTATACATCTCCTGCTGGCTGTGTGTGATTGGTTGTGTTGCCTTGGTCCTTCACTTACTTGCATGTATGTGTGTGGTGGAGGTGGGGGGGAAATGTGCACTTAGGGTTTTCAACCCTAACACCGAATTTCCTTGCTTTTGTCACAGTGGAACAACCTGAACTGATGCATTAAGGGAGATTTTTGCCATGAATATATATATATATATATATATATATATATAATAGAGGCAAAAATCATTTCAATGCATCAGTTAATTATTCCAATGAAAAAAGTGAAGTCAATGTTAAGGTTGAAAACCCATGACCCCTCAGCCCCCCCCAACCAGCATCAGGGTGAGTGCTGGGGTCATCAGCCCTAACTGTCACCCGATCACATGTTAAAGAAGCTGAGGAATAGGAGAATGGGGTAAGAGTTAGGACTGATGACCCCAATGCACACCTCGATGCCAGTTGGGAGGGGTGGGCTGGAGGTCCAAGGGGCTTTAACCCCACACAAAATTCCCCACTTTTGTCGCTGTGGAACAACCCTAACTAATGTATTAAACACAGTTTTTTGCCTCTAATTTCCCTTCTTTTTGAGAATGATGATGAGTAATAGTGAATGTAATGCGGCAGCGGAAGGGCCCCACGCTCCCGCCACATGATGTCGTGTGACATAATAACAGGAACAGCAACACAAACAGAAGCGCGAACAGTGGCACACATGGTAATACAAACGTTAATGGTAAAGGAAATGTTAATAGAAATACAAGCGCAAAGTGACACCAGAGTGAACAGTGACGCAAACAGACATTGAAGCACGTAAAAAAATGCAACTGGTAACACGAACAGTGATGGCAGCGGTATTTTAAATGGAAATGTTTAGTGTCACAGCAAAAGAACGTGAAAGAGACAGAAGCGGAGAAACGCGGAACAACAAGCGCACTGCGTAAACACAAACCGTAACTGCGCTGAAACGTATGGTACCACAATTGTAAATGCAAATGGTAACGTTAACATGAAGAATAAAGCCAAAGGAAAGAGAAACAGAAACGGGAACAGAAGCACGTACGGAAATGCAAACCAAAATGCGCACGGGCACAGTACCGCAATTGTAAACACAAATGGTAATGGTAATAGCAAAAATAACAGCACAGGAAACAGAAGCGCAAAAGGAAAAGCAAGCACATAGTGGAAATGCAAACTGTAATGCGCACTGGCACAGTAACACAATTGCAAATGCAAATGGTAACAGTAACAGCAAGGAAGATGCAAAACGAAAGAGAAACGGAAATGCAAACGAAAGGGCTGGCATAAACACAAATGGCAATGTGCATGGTAATGCAAACAAAAATGCAAACAGAAACTGTATGGGAAATGCAAATGGTAACAGTAATGAAAATGCAGCGCGAATGAAGGCAAAAGAATTACTTTACGAGTGGCGTACGGGAATAGTAGCATAAAAAGGTGAAACACAAATAGACAACAGCTAACTGTAACAGTAACAGAGCACACCCTATTTTTTGCCAAACAGGTGCAGAGAAACACAGTAAGTAACAAGAATGTATGCATTGTAATGGGGATCGAAGCTTAAAACGAGCATTGGAAGTACTTAATTGCTAATATCTCAGCAACCGTACGATGTAGAAAAAAAATTAAAATGTCATAAAAATCATGATTTTCCTGGCTAAAATTTTGTTTTTGGGCTATGTAGCTCGTAACAAAAAATCCATATCTTGCATCGTTTTTGAGATAGGAGCCCCGAAAGGAGCGGCATACGCCACCATGTTAGTCTATGGGAAAAAACACCAAATTTGGAGTACAGTAACTTGGTGATTGTGCACTGTTTTTTCACCAAATCATCAAAAGGCACATCTGTGAGATGTTGGCTGCCTTCCCTCCAAATTTCAGCTCAAAAGACCAAACCATTCTTTTGCAGCAGGGTGGCAAAGAAGTGTTATCATTTTGGCCATAGCCTGGAAAAGTAAGTATCGCAATTTTGGGCTTTGCCTACAAATTACAAAGTATATGAGTGCGACACTACTTTTACTCCCTGCTGAAATTTGAAAACATATTTCTGGGGTGTTTAACTCCAAAATAAAGACATGGCTAGCATCCTCATGGTCCGACTAGGTGAACACAAAAAGAATTGTGTCCCTAAAGGGTCCCAAATTTAAATGCCAAGCATTTCTATGACCACTAGCTGAAAAAAATGGCTGACTCATGACACTACTGGGGTGAAGTGTGACACTAAAAAATGCATGTACGACACTTCAGCACTTTTTGTTAACTTTTCCCATTGACTTATAATGGGAATTTGTTTTTTGAATAACTTTTGAACCATTTAATATTTTTTGATGAAATCTTCAAAAGGCACATTGAGAACCACAGCCACATGTTCCCTGACATTTTCGGACTGGTCACACAAACCATGCAACCTGAAGGTGAGAGCGAAGAATTAGCAAAAAAGTGTAAACGCACATTTCGTTGGTGCTTAATAACTCCATAGCTTTATATCTGACTGGTGCAAAACTTGGCAGATTCCCAAGATCTACTGTGCTTGATTGTGCATACCAAATTTCAGGTAAATCTGTTGAATGGTGAAAAAGTAATTAAGGTGCAAAGTTTGACCCTTCAACCTTAAAATGGCTCCTCAACCCTAACTATGGTAGCACTACTGTGCTACCATAATATATATATATATATATATATATACACACATATATATATATATATATATATATATATATATATATATTAGAGGCAAAAACTCTATTTAATGCATTAGGTTAGGGTTGTCCCACAGCGACAAAGTGAGGAACTTCGCTGTTAGTTGAAAACCCTAACTCGGATCACCCCCCAGCACCACACACACAAAGACACACAACATCTGCATGTATGGACCAAGTCAACACAACCAATGACAGAACATCCAGCAGCAGGTGACAGAAATAACAAACAATTGTCTAAATGTACTACGAGACATCCACCCACCTGACCAGGTACTGCATGTCGAGTGGAATCAACAACAAAACAGAGGCCATGTACACCAAGCGTACACATCCCTGATTGCAGCTGCTCACAGCATTACACTTAGTAGATTGCATGGCCTTACTCTACCGATGCCCCACACCACACCACAATTGGTACTGTGCCGTTATTCAATATAACTGCTGAAGGTGCATGATGACAGTTGTAGAAAGGTTTTAACACTAGTGAGTATACATTAATTAAGAGAAGCACATAAATTAACTACAAGACACTAGCATGCTCAAGATAAAAGTAGGTGATTTACATAGTAGTACATTTACTGCAATGGTTTACTCAACATAGAGAGGCTGATGTAAACATATGGAAAAGCATTGCCTGTTCAACACTGTGAAATTCGTACTGCCAGTATAACATGCATTCTTACTGATGAAGGTGTACTGCTGATGGACATACATAGACCTTCAGTGTGTTTCAATATTAAAGATGCAGTAATATCTTTGTAAAATATTGTAATTGCATGGATCAGGCCAAGCAACTTCCAAATATCATAGCATCTACTGAGCCAACAATGATGTACCTGTATCGGAGATGATATAGGATAGATTTTCCTGCTAGGCACTTACTGAGTATGTTGTACCTGATAAAGATAATCTGATTGCATCTGTGATGACTAACTTATTCAAATAGTAATACATTTACTAATATTTGCAATGAGTGATCTATACCACATGTAGACACAGTGTGATTTTTTAACAGTTGTTTCATACTCCCAGGCTGTATGCCTACTGTTTGGGTTTGCCACACTTCTGTCACTGATGCTATCAAAGTGATAACTATAATAACTGTGGTACAACAGGAATCAAGTAGGTATGATTGTAGATATAAACAGAATGTCTTTTTAGTATTGATTTAACTCACAATGGGGTAAGTGTACTAGGACAGCAGGGTTATCCTCTATCACTGACTCTGTCAGTTATAATCACACTAGGGTTTCGATGACTGTAATGATCAAGTTACACTGTTCATCTTCATGAGTTCATATTCACAGCCATTCTCAGTAACTAGACAGTGTGTGGTGTAACTGGGTGGGACACTGTGTTACAAAGCTGCTGCAGTGCCTAGCAGAGGAAGAGTATCTACTCATAAAGACAATTCAGCAATAAGGCATGACCAACAGTTATGTTAAATGGTCTGTTAATCACCCTGTAGGGTTTAATGTTGAATGAGGCATGGAGTGCCACATGTCGCTAGACAGTGATAAACTGACCATTAACA
Source organism: Neoceratodus forsteri (assembly GCA_016271365.2). Taxonomy (NCBI): domain Eukaryota; kingdom Metazoa; phylum Chordata; order Ceratodontiformes; family Ceratodontidae; genus Neoceratodus; species Neoceratodus forsteri. The sequence goes on along the minus strand of CM028130.1, from coordinate 1,692,083,933 downwards.
TAATACCTGGAAGTGGCTTATTGTATCATCAATAAAACTGTTTTTAAACAATATTAAACCATGTTCATCATATGGTTAAGCTCTACATGTGTTAATAAAACTAAACATAAGGCCGTTACAATGTTTTACAGTCAATTAAACTGCATTTCTCAAACCTTATTACAATCAGAGATATTATACCTGTACAACTCCTTGGTTTTGCTGAACTCTATTGCTCAGGTGGCCCCACAAATGGTGTGGTCTGGATGTGGGGCATCGGTAGGTAAGGCCATGCAACTACTAAGTGTGAAGCGTTGTGCAGCTGCAATCAGGGATGTGTACGTTTGGTGTACATGGCCTCAGTTTTGCTGTTGATCTCCACTGAGCATGCAGTACCTGGTCAGGTGGGTGGGGATGTCTCGTAGTACATTTAGACAATTGTTTGTTATTTCTGTCACCTACTGCTGGATGTCTGTCATTGGTTGTGTTGACTTGGTCCTCCCCATACTTGAATATGTGTGTGTGTGTCTGTGTGTGTGTGGTGCTGGGGGGGGAATTCGAATTCGGTTTTCAACCCTAACAGCAATTTCCTCACTTTGTCGCTGGAACAACCCTAACTAATGCATTAAGCGGAGTTTTGCCTCTAATTTCCCTTCTTTTTGAGAATGATATTGAAAATGGTGGATACTGTAATGCGGTGGTGGAGGCGCGGTCTTGTGGCATAGTAACAGGAGCAGCAGCAGCAAACAGAAATGCTAACAGTGGCACACATGGTAACACAAGCGCCGAATGAGAACAGAAAGGTAACGACACGGTGGCGAGACGGAGAGCGTGTGCCACGTGATGTCTTGTCACATAGTAACATGGTGCCCTGTACATGGAAATGTCAATGGGCATGGTGACGCAAAGTGAAACAGAAAGACAAACAGTACACACAAATGGCAAAAAGTAACAGAAACGCATAGCGCAAATGAAAAGCGCAAAGGATAGACGGCGTGGTGGCATTGGGTGTGCATTGGGATCATCAGCCCTAACTCTCACCCCATGACATGTGTAAAGCAGCAAGTATGAGAGAATGGGGTGAGTTAGGACCCACGATCCCAATGCACCCCAATGCCAGTTGGGGGTTGGGTGGGCAAGGGTGGTTTTCAACCCTAACAGCGAATTTCTCACTTTGTGGCTGTGGAACAACCCAACTAATGCATTAAATGGAGTTTTGCCTCTAATTTCACTCTTTTGAGAATGATGTGAGAAATAGTGATATAATGCAGCGGGCGGGGCCGGGCTCCCGCCACATGATGCTCGTGGCATACTAACAGGGACAGCAACACAAAACAGAAATGCTAACAGTGGCGCACATAATAACACAAGCACGAATGAGAACAGAAAGATAGCTGCACATGGTGGCATAGGCAGGAATGGTCTGCCACGTGATGTGTTTCACATAGTAACATGGTGCCTGCAAACAGAAATGTCAATGGGCATGGTGATGTAAAAGTGAAACAGAAAGATAAACAGTACTGTAGACAGAAATGGCAAAAATAACAGCATAGCATAAAATGAAAAGCATAAAGGATAACGCACATGGTGGCGCAGATGTCAACGGTAAGTGAAACGGGTATGGAACCGCAAGTGGAAAGGGCAACAGTAACAGTAATGTAAACGCACAGGCTGGTTTTCCCCAAAACCTGCATAGAGAAAGACAGTGAGTACAAATAATGTATGCATAATAATGAGTATCGGCGCAGAAAATGAGATCTTGGAATACTAAATACATTATATCTCAGGAACCGTACTATGTAGAAAAAAAATTTAAAAGTCATATTATTTACAACTGTCCTGGCTAATTTGAATCTTAGACCCTGCTGAGGGCTAGAAATTTCTGACGAAAGTCCGTATCTCGCACTGTTTCGAGATACGGGCCTTAAGGCGAGCAAACGCCATAATGTTATCCTATGGGAAAAAAAGAAAGTTAGACACCATAACTTTGTCTCCTGTAATGTTTTTCACCAAACCACTGAAAGACACATCTGTGGGCTGTTGACTGTCTTCCTCAAATTTCAGGAAAAAGACCAAACCGTTATTTTGCAGCAGGGTGCCAAAGTTTCCTGTAATCGTCGGGCACCCGTAATGTTATCCTGTGGGAAAACTGTCAACTTTGAGTGCCAGTCTTTGCCGCCGTGTGTATTTTTTAATACAACACTGAAAGCACATCTGTGAGATGTCAGCTCCGTTCCTCCAAATTTCAGCCCAAACTTCCAACGGTTCTTTGCAGCGCAGTGCCAAAGAATCGCTGTCACTTTCCACAAGATGGAAAAACTACTGTCTAATTTCATGGAAGTTTTAGCAAAGCTTTGACACTTTCGTGAGCACGAAAGTAATTTGCAGTACTTTTTCCAGAAATTTGAAAACATATTTCTGGGGTGTTTTACCACAAAAATAAAGACATGGCAAGCATCCTCAGGGTCCGACTAGGTGAATACAAATATAATTAGGTTCTAAAGGGTCCCAAATTTAAATGCCAACCATTTTTCTGACCACCAACTGAAAACAAAATGGCGATTTGCGAAAGTAACAGGCACATTGCAGAAATAAAAATGCATTTGAAAGTGTTGAACTTTGTTAACTTTCCCAGTTGACTTATAATGAAACTGTTTTCTGAATAACTTTTGAACCGTTTAATATTTTTTCAGAAATCTTCAAAGGCACATCGGGGACTGACGCACATTCCTGAAGATTTCAGACTGGTCGCGCAAACCGTACGACCTGTAGCGCACCGTGGGAATTCTAGAAAAAGCATAAGCGGCGCAGAATCGCGACTTAATAACTCCGCAACCGTATATCCAAACCACTACAAAACTTGGCAGATCCAAGGCCTATGGTTCTTGATCATGTATTCCAAATTTCAGCCAAATCTGTCAAACAGTTGCAAAGTCATTAAGGTGCAAAATTACTGGGGTTTAACATAGAAATGGCTCTCAGATCTAACTTATGGTTGCACTCATGATAAAAAGACTGTCATGATCAAAGAATTTGCAGCCTCATGATCAAAGAATTTGCAGGCTCACGATCAAAGAATAAAAAAAGGGTGAAACAGGATTTATTCACTGATTTGAACCAAACCAATAGCATGGTGCAACAGAACGGACCCTCCTGAGCACAACAAGCCCTCATTTGTGTCCCTAGCCCACCCCTGAGCCGAGATATTAGTGTTTTAGGTCACAATGCAAGATTGCGATCAAAGAATCTCACGATCACAAGAATTTGCAGGCTCGCGATCAAAGATCGTTAGCGAGCCGCAATTAAGATTTCAAAAGCTTATAACCTCTATTTTTGACTGATTTGGATGGAACAACCAGCTACGGTTGATAGATCAGGGTCCACCGAGTAAAACCCATCAAGGTTTACTTCAAAAGTGACCCCTGAGCAGACATTTGTGTTTGTGTGATTGGAAAACTGAAAACAAGATGGCAGACCTCGCGGTCAAAGAATTTTGAAAATTCCTCGGGGACAGTAATTCTTGAACTGCGAGGCTGTAAATTCTTTGATCGCCAGGTGAGACCAGATGGCCAGAACCCCCATTCTTTGATTGCAAGATATACATTGTGGAGGAATTTCTTTTATATATCTTTCTTTTATACATACATATAAAGTAAAGTGTGTTACAGTATACTATAATGTAGAGCTGCTAGTGTAGTTAAATATAGCCAAGTCTGAGTAAAAGCTAAGGGTTATTATAGGTTCATAAGAATCACAAAGCAAGCAGAAAGCAATAGCTCGTGCTGGCTGAAACCAGTTCATTAGGTTATGAAAATTAGTAAGCTAGATAAAACTGAGCAGAACTGGTTGTACCAGCCTAAATAGCAGGCTTGGACCGGAAATATAGAGATAGGGCATGTCTGGGCAAAATATAAAAAGATAACAGCATGTAGTGGCATTGAAGAGCAAGCTATGCGTTGTTATGGTATGAGTGAAACCTCATATTGTTTCTCTTAGGTCAGCTTGACCCAGGCATATGAATAAAGCAATAACGGAAAGAAATGAAATAAGCCGGTGGAAAAGTACCTAATGCTTCAATGTGTTTTTTTTTCTGTTACATTGCTGAAAACTATGATTGGCTTATCACTGAAATGTTGGTGTTTTCCAAGATAAGAAGTGCTATAAAAAACTGTGTAAACTTTGTTCGGGAGCTCTCTCCTTTAGCTGAGCTCCCACATATATGTGCAGACAATAAACTGAGTTTATTGGAATAACCATTGGTGTGGTTATTGAGTACATAGAAATTAAGGTAAAAGTATGACAGTAAAGAGATCTGCGACCACAGTTTTGGCGTAGTCGGCAGGATGGCTTACTCTCCATGTCACACTGTGATCGGACTGCCAGAGTCCCGCCTCAGGGAGGGTGCCGAGGTTCAGTCCCACCATATGTGTGATGCCTTTGAAGTGGTGACAGCCATCATTTACTGTCTTGGGTGCAGGGTGGCACCAAAAGTGCTAGGTGGGCACTCTGCATCAGGATGCCCAAAAAGTAGGAGGTGTTGGTGGGCACTCCAAGACGGTTAGGCCGCCTAGACGACTACAATGGGAAATACGGGGACCTCTACCAGATGGATCTCAACCTTAGTACTGTTAGAGATTTTTTTTGTTTTGTTTTTAAACTGCAAACCAGAGCTCTGGAAAAGACTTGGTTTGGTAGATTAAAATGGCCAAAAGAAAACCTTTGAAAGGTTAATAGCTGCAGTGTTTGAAATTTATCATGAAGGTCCTGCAGTCAGTTTTCTTACTCAGACTAGTGTATCGGAAAGAAGAAGAAAAAAATACCTTGGCACGGTAAGTCTGAATTTTTTTATTCAAAGTTGTTTTATGTCTGTCTGTTTTATTTCTGTAATACATATACTAAACAAGGTAATACTCCGTCTTTCTCGTGCATATTTTCTAGCTTATATCTGTGTTCTGTAATTATGTTCTGTTGTCAAGGTTGCGAGATAGGATTGACTGCCTTCAGTGTACAACATGTTACAGTAAAAAAAAAAGAAAAGATGCTTCTTTGCCTCATAGCTGACTGTTTTAATTGGTTTTATTTTTAATGGAACATTTGTGCTGCCTAAATAGGGTCAGTGAAGAACTTTTGTATGTAGCTGTTGGTTGGAGCAGGTAGTGTTGATGGTGAAAAGTTATGACATCATAGATTGCAATGTGCAGAAAGATTTGTAGTTTGCAAGCAATGTGCCAAGCCACTGCTAGGTGAAAATGTAATGTGTTAACAGCTATAAATGGCTTTATCATACTTCTAGTTAAAACCAGAAACTTTTTGCAAAATGGCAGAGTGCCATATTTTGGCTATGCCCCAGAAGGTGTAACCATGTTATACTAGATGTGTTCACTTACAGATGGTATGTTGTGCTGTGTTTTAAAGGTGTTGAAAGGAGTTAGAATGTGTTTAAAAAGTGTTTTGTTCTGGAAAGATTTGGCATGGCATATGTATAAATGTGTTGGTTTAAATTGTCAGTGTTACAAGACAGGGGAGGAGCACATATATCTAAAACACGTACAGTTTTCTAATGAAACTATGGGCATTACCTCAGCAAATTGGTGTGAAACAATGTCAGTCTTATTTTGTGTTAAGTATTTCTTTTTGTGTATGTGTATGTGTGTGTACTGTCTTGGCCAGCAGTTTTATTGTAAAGATTTTAATATCAGTAGTGTTCAAGGACACTACAAAAATAACTGGGTTTGAACGACCCTTGCATGCACACTGTGACCTTTTGCACGTTATTTGACCTTCTTGTGTTTCAACATTTTATGTTACTACCAGTTCAAACTTGATGTGTATTCCATACCTAAAGCACAACTTTTCACACAAAATGTATGTTTTCATGAAAGCACACAAGAGTGAACCATGTAATTTGACTTTTTATTGCAAAACTAGTATTCTAAGTGAAGAGGAACAAACTTTCTTCTCCTCTCATGCTTCTGACTTGCAGCCAACACAGGCAATACTCCAGCTGGAAGGGAGAATTATTCATCATCTCCCATATTTTATTATATATATATATATATATATATATATTATATATATATATGACTAATACAGCGCTTTTGAAGACTATTACACTATCTCCATCAGTTAAAAACAATGGTTTTGGTTTTATGTGTGACCATGGTGTAATCATTTTTTTGTCTTTTGAAATGCATTCTAAGAGATCATGGACGACGGTATTACCATCAATCTGGATTTTTATAAACTCAGCTGACATTTTGTCATGCTTAGGATAAGGAACCCAGGGACGCTTGGCTTCTTTTATCCTATGAAAATAATCTTGTTTTATTTTTAAACTGGTGTGTGTTTGTTTTTTGTTGTTTGTCTGTGTTTCTTCTCTTTCTTCTAGAAAAAAGTTCCCCATCTTTATAGTAAGGTATGAAACTTACTAAACTAATTGTAATATTATCTTGTTATAATTTAAAGTGTAGTAGGTGGGGATCATGTCACCATCCACAGCTAACCTTTTTATTGCTACAGTATTCGAGCTGTCTCTTTCACTTCGAGCTGTCTCTTCCACCAGTAGGAGCTTGGGGGGAGGGGGTTAGCTACCCTTCCTCTATCCCTTCCAGTGTAATACCCACAAAGGTTGCAAGGTACATCACTGTTCCCCTAAAGGGGTAAATAAGGAAAATATGTATTTGCCAATAATTGTTTCTTATTTACAGGTTTTAAAAGACCCAAGGTATTTTAACAGCATAACCCAGCCCAAGCCCTTCTGTTTTTTCTAGTGCAAACAGTTAAATCTCACACCTATTATTGGTACAAGGGTTTCTGCCCTCAGCAAATAATCAGTTACACTGGAGGTGAAGTTGTGGATGTATGTCCACACATATTCATTCTTTGATTGTCTTTTCAGCTTTCTTATCCTGTTAAAACAAATGCAAAGCAACTTTTGTCATTGCCTTACAGCAATTAATGAATGCATTTTTCAACCAGTAAATTCACAGTACTCTAACATTTCTGGACTCTAAGCTAAGTTTACAGTCTACATGTGTTGTTTAAAATGTATTTTATGCATTATGCTCAATACTGAAATTTTCTATTACAAACATGCTTATGTTTCATGTTTATTTTATAATGTTTTGATATACATCTTGCTACACTGTATCATGCATGTATGTATTCAGGAAAGTGCTCCACATGTATAGGTTTTTAATGCTCATAACCAAACCTAAATACTGGGACCAGCATTGCTGACCCACCTACAATATGTTCCAAAGCAAAACCAAAAGTAAAATTAATGCTCCATTTGTCTTATTGCTCACAGGTACCCTGAAGAATGAGTGTACTCTATGCAGGTTTTGTCATTTTACATTTTAACAATTATAATATGCACAATTTAGATTGTACTCCAAACCTATGCTTCAAGCCTTACCCCACTCAGTACTTTGGAGTATTTCACTATACAGGGTAAAGAAGGTAGACCTTTTCACTTGTCACAGGTGCAATAGGCACTGTTATTAAATTGGCATAGGCCAACAACATATGTATTTGTCCCACTAATTGCATTGTGTTAAAGGCATATTGTTCTGAACAATATGTTTGAAGTGTGTAACTGCATTAAGCAGGTTAGCAAGAGAAAAAGGAAGAGGAGACCATTATGGTTTTCCAAAGAGGTAGCAAAGAAAGTGAAAGCCAAAAAGATAGCATTCAGGCAATACAAAAAGACACAGGCAGAAGGGGATAGGGAGAAGTACCAGGAGAAACAAAGGGAGGCAGGAAAGTCAGTAAGGGAAGCCAAAGTTCAGACAGAAGAACACATTGCAAAATCAGTGGTTAAAGGGGACAAAACCTTTTACAGGTACATAAGTGAAAAAAGAAAGATAAAGGGAGGATAGTGAGACTGAAGGGGGAGGATGGGAGTCGTGTGGAGGATGACAACAGTAAAGCTGACATATTGAACAGGTATTTCTGCTCAGTCTTTACTGAGGAAGAGGGGGGTAATGGGTCTGAAGGGAGTACAAGGGGTGAGAATGGTGCAGAAATGGATTGCATCACAAGTCCTATGAAGACAAGTTGAAGGAACTAAACATGTACTCCCTGGAGGAGAGGAGAGAGAGAGAGAATATAAGAGACATACAAGTATTTTACAGGGAGAAACAGAGTGCAGGAAAACACTATTTTTAAGTGAAAAAGATGTTCTAGGACTAGAGATCATGGGATGAAGTTGGAGGGAGGACGATTCAGAGGAAACATGAGAAAGAATTTCTTCACAGAACAGGTGGTGGACAAGTGGAACAATGCCAGAGGAAGTGGTGGGGGCTGAAACAATCACGGGATTTAAGAATGCATGGGATAGATATAAAGGAATTCTAGAGGTCAGGGGTAAGGGAAAACAAACTGAACTTACAAGCTCAAATGGGCAGACTGGGTGGGCCATAGGCTCTTATCTGCCACACTGTCTATGTATCTATGTATCTATGTATTGTAACATTACAGGATTTTTATAACTCAGGTCTCCGTCAGGCCTGCTTGCAACGAACAGGAAATAATGTTCATCACTGTCATAACTGCTTCTGTGATTTAAAAGCAGGAGGTAACCATAACATTGTCATGATTTACAGATGGTCAAATGGTATAACTGAACCTCGGCCTGCACCCCCAGGTGTGCGGTTAATGTCCCATTTTTATTTTTTAATTTTCTAATTGCCAGAATTTAGGCTCTGTCACACCATTCTTTACAAAACAAGAAGTAAATGGTTTAAAAGATTGTTATTTATGTGTTTTTAACTCAGTGTCTAACACACTTTGCAAGTTTGCAGGTTTCCACGGTGTGGCACACACAAGATCTTCACATTCAACAGCAGTAACCTCTGCAAGTGTAATGTTTTCAGCGAAATTACACCTATTTGTAGAACTTTAAATCAACTGAAGAAGGTCCAGTCAGTTCAGACTCTGCAATCAAGCTTATTGTTTCTGCTTACTATGAAGTTAAGTCTGGGGAAGGGGCACTCCCCAACTCCAGCGAGAAGATTCTGCTTCAATTGACCTTCAAGCAATACATCCATTTTCTTCACTGCCGCTTGTTCCAAACATGGCTGGTACTTTCTACAACCCTATTGCTCTGTTATGGACTGTGTTCTTAATGGTTTATTGTCAATTGTTACCTTTTATGGACTGTTAATCTTTATGCTGGGTGTAATCAACTACGACAAAACAAATGCCATGCCAGTGTGTGTGTGTGACTACTCCATTAAAGGACTTAATGCACCCCTGGCCAGTGTGTCTACTAATCAGCCAGCCAGCAAAATGAACACTGACTTTTCTACTATGCTGGTGTTTTGTTTTAAATTACTGTCTGCATTGCCCCATATGCCTTGTGGGGTTACCACCATTCTGCAAATGACATTTCATCTGTACTGTAACTACATCAACCTGTGGATACTTTATGAACTTATGAACTGTTAACTTTATGGACTGTTATGTTTTATAAGGACTTATCTGTCAAGAGACATTATCAATAGATTCTTCAATCAAGCTCCAAGGGTGTGCCACACCTCAACACAAGGTAGCATCTACCTTATTCACTCTCAAAGTGAATTCCATGAACTCTTTTTCATCAACAGAATTGTTATGTTATATTGTGTTATATGTGGTGTCACATGTTAGCATTTTTTCACATATTTCAATTGTGGTGTTGACATCCCTCAATTCTGTATTATGTTTTACAAACTCACCATTGTATTCCATCTGTAACTCCATGCCTTAACTATCTGTATGCTGGGAATCAGTTTTAAATTATATAAATAAAAAGGGGGGTGGTTAGTTGATACAGAGTATCAAAAGGGGGGAGTGTGGAGGAATTTCTTTTATATATCTTTCTTTTATACATACATATAAAGTAAAGTGTGTTACAGTATACTATAATGTAGAGCTGCTAGTGTAGTTAAATATAGCCAGGTCTGAGTAAAAGCTAAGGGTCATTATAGGTTCATAAGAATCACAAAGCAAGCAGAAAGCAATAGCTCGTGCTGGCTGAAACCAGTTCCTTAGGTTATGAAAATTAGTAAGCTAGATAAAACTGAGCAGAACTGGTTGTACCAGCCTAAACAGCAGGCTTGGACAAAATATAGAGATAGGAGCATGCCTGGGCAAAATATAAAAAGATAACAGCATGTAGTGGCATTGAAGGCAAGCTGTACGTTGTTATGGTATGAGTGAAACTCATTGTTTCTCTTAGGTCAGCTTGACCCAGGCATATGTATCAAGCAGTAACGGGAAAGAAATGAAATAAGCCAGTGGAAAAGTACCTAATGCTTCAATGTGTTTTTTCTGTTACATTGCTGAAAACTATGATTGGCTTATACTGAAATGTTGGTGTTTTTCCAAGATAAGAAGTGCTATAAAATACTGTGTAAAACTTTGTTCTGGGAGCTCTCTCCTTTAGCTGAGGCTCCCACATATATGTGTGCAGACAATAAACTGAGTTTATTGGAATAACCATTGGGTGTGGTTATTGAGTACATAGAAATTAAGGTAAAGTATAGACAGTAAAGAGAATCTGCGACCACAACATACAAATTTTCCCATTGACTTATAATGGAAACTTGAAAGTGCCATAACTTTTGAATGCCTTAATATTTTTTCACCAAACAAAAAGCGGCATGTTCAGCCATGAAAGCACTTTCAAACAAATGATCATGAAGAGCAGCACACCACACAATGGCTGTGCAGGACCACATTAAGAATGCCAAAATGTGCCTTCAAAAATTGATAATTTTGCATTTTTCAGCGCTTTCATACACGAAGACCAGCACTCCAACACAAACATATCTAGTGTGCCCCAATGCGTGTACCAAATTTCAGGCAAATCCATTGAACAGGTCCAAAGTTATTAATGTTCAAACTTGTATGTAAGTGGCCGCTCAACCTAACTGTAGATATAGATATAGATATATATATATATATATATATATATATATATTTATACAAAAGTAAATGAGAAGATATTTCAGTTAAGTAGGGTACAGTGCACATACACTCAAGACATAAATTCCACACAATAGTACCACACTGAGAACACTTAATCAGTTTAAATAATAGAATATATATTTTTTTTTGGTTTCTTTTATGTTTCTGCTCCCCCACCTTTGCCCTGGTCAGTCATCATCCGCCCGTCACCTCCGTCCTTCCAGGCACTTACCTGTAAGGCTCCCATGCCTTACCCCCCATGGTGCTGGTGCGGAGACCCCCTCCCACCGTACATGGATGGAGCATGGGATGTTACCTACTGGGACAGATCATGACTGTGTGGCTGTCAAGCCAGCATGACCATCCACCAGGTTCCATTTTCAGTTTTCTTGTCATCATGAAAGGTGGCGTGCAATGACACAGTGGTGGGCTCATGAACGGTCATGCACACTGTACCACAAGCATCTGTCATGTTGTCACTCCTCTGGTATTTGTCTGCGGCGCAAGGTTGATCACAAGCCAAGACCAGGGATGAGGCGTGCAGCAACCGAAGGTGATCCCCACACCATGGAGATGGAGAACTGTTCATTGGAAGCTCAATCCATCTCCTCCCCGATGACTGCAGGCATCCCATGCTCATTTCCGAACACAGGTCATTGGTGTGGTGTGAGGCTCACTGTCCAGCACCTGAACCATCAGCGCAATGGTGCAGCCCAATAAAATATATTTATCATTCATAACATTTATAAGGTAACTGTACCAGTTGGGAGCAGGGTCTGGTAGATGAGGGTGTCTGCAACAACCACAAATGGTGATAAGGGCTAGATGGATAACAAAAGGATCCAAGAAACCAATGTTAAAATTTTGATGCTGAGTGATGCACTGAAGACCATTGAGTTTTTTACCCAAATGATGAGACATTTCAGAACTGCACAGACACTCCCTCAAAGCGGGCATTATAGAACATTTGGTACAGGCACACCAGTCTAAGTTACCAAAGCAAGTGGGCAATACTAAATCATTGGCATCATTGGAGTTTATAGACTGTGAGGTGTCACTTGAAGAAGAAACATTATGGGCGTGCCTTAGCTCAAACATATAGCACCCAATCTGTCCACCAGAATTACTAGCACTCAGCAAAACATCCATCACAAGCTGTTCCATATCACTATCTGTTATACTGCTGCTGTCCTCCGAGGTGTGATGACTTGAAGTGACCATCTCAGAAACAGAAATACTTGCTGAAAGTGAAATGAAACAGTGGTGTAAATCAGAAGTACTCTCAGTAATGGTTGTACACACAGTAGTTAAAGTTGTACGGCACTAAGTACAGTTCAGACTCATGCGTATTATTTTCCCTAACCAACACCAACGATCCCCACTCTTGCATTACATTAGGCATGGTTACTGTACTGCAGCCACTGAGCATAGTTTCATGAATGTGCAGAAATAAGTTTACTGTTACAGTATTCATCACACACACACACAGATGAACCACCATACCGCCGTTATAGTACATCAGCATTATGAGTGACACAATATTGCAAGTGTGCCGGCCCGGTGGCACTGAGGGTTGAGGTTCTAGATGTCACACCTCGCTCCACTCTTGTGAACCAGCTTTCAGAACTAGCCAGGGCCATCAGGGGTCAGCAGGGGAGAGAGAGGATTGAGCATCCGGAGGACAGCTCTCCTCTCCTGGGAGGGAGAGGTTCCTGCATGAAGCTTCACTGGCCTCTGGTAGAAGCTGAAGGCATGGCAAGCATTGAGCCAATGCGGGGGGGAGTGTCAACATCGGTGGTGATGCCTTGGCGTAGGGCATACACCACTCTCACATGAACAGGGAAAAGCATTGTCCGAGTTCCGGGTAGATGGAGCACCAAGGCAGACCCCTAATAGCTCCCACCTGCCTGGTCCCAGTGGCTCCCGATGAACGTTGATTGTTCAGGGTGTTCTGCTCACCTCGTCCCTGCCTGGGGGGAAGATCCATGGCTCCATGGGGGATCTACTGTGGGACCAGGTAGGTGGCAGTAGTGGGGGCAGTCATTCATTGGAGCTCCCGAAGAAGTGGAAATCGGAGAGAGTAGCTTGGATAAAAAGATATTTAAAAAAAATATATTGCAACTGTAGGTAGTGGAAATGACAGTACAAAACAGGAGGAAGATGGCGTGACATACTGTGAAATCACACTACATAGAGTGGTATGAATCTTAAGGGCAGTAAGGTTTAATGGGATTTGGCTCCCTGTTCAACAACGAAGAACATGATTCAGCCACCACGGTGCATTGTGTGGGCACTGCTTCCCCTTGCAAACCATGTTAATGTCTTCATCTCATCAATCCTGCTTCCTGGTCTCAGTAGCATGAGTAAAGTTCAGGGTAGCTCCCTGCAAGAAACCTAAAATCAAAGTGTGTTATGTGATATAAATTGTTTATTTTCCATTACAAACTGAGACCTCCAGCTCTGGAATACAGACTCTGGGTAAAGTGCATGTTGTCTTTTCTTTTAAGGTCCCCAACAACAGCTTCAACGCGCCGGCCTACTCAGGGCAATGCTTCAGGATAGCCTGTATGACATCTGGGTAGCCGGGGTATGTGACTGTGCTAGAGGGATTCTTAGGCATGCATGCATGCTTACCCTCATTAAATATGATATCCAATCAATCTCTACAAAACTGCAAGTCCCTTGTTCATGCACCCTCAATAAATCAGTTCTAAGTCTTTTTTCTTATAATCTGGTTATGTTGTACCTCTGTGTAGAAAGTACTGTGATATAGCTTTTTAGTGTTGCAACCCTTGTTTTTTCAGAGGGTTTCCAAGGCAGTTGAAGCAGAACTGGCCCTGGTGGTAAATGTGTTTAGAGTAGTGTTAACTGCATATTGCTGTGTTAATGGTGATTGAATTATAACAAACTTGTAGTGGCAAGTAGAGAGATTAGAGCTGGCATATCACTGTCACGGAGAGCTGTACCCAGAGCAGATACTCTCCCCTTAAACCTAGCCTCTGGGAGGAGGCACCATTTTTATGGCCTCATGCCCCTCAAACTGCAGTTAGTCATACAGTCATGGGTTGTATCCCTTAGGATAAGGCTACCTAGGGGTTACACATGCATGTACTGTCTCCAGAGAAAGGTGGTGATGGACAGTAAAACTAAAGCAGATGATGGTCACATGCCACAGTGCCACTTTATATATCCATTTCCAGTAAATGAAAGCCCAAGTCATGTCCTCTCTCTATTCTATCCTTCAAGGAGTACATGTTCAGTGCCCTTAGCCACTGGTCATATGCCTTACCCTGACAAACTGCTTTCATTGTTGTAACACTCTGCAATATGTTATGTAGAAGGTTAATGTCCTTTCCGAGTTGTGGGCACCAGATCTGAACTCCGCACTATACATGTGGCCTTAACAGTGACCTGTAGAAGGGAAGTATAAATAACATGATTTCATTTTTATCAATTGAGGAGAAAATGTAGAATGGACTGAGTTATACAGGAAGTGTACCAATAGCTGGTGAGCACACCACTTGAATACTGTGTTAGGTTCTGTTGCTCGTACTGGAAGAAGGATATAAAACCACGTGATGTTGTCTGCAGGCATATAAAAAGCATGATACAGGGCATGGGTGTCAGCACATATCAGGACAGGCTGAAGGAAGTGAACATGTACTCCCTGTAGGACACAAGGGACAGGGGCATACTATATGTTGTTATCTAGTTCTCCACTTTAGTGGCTGCTTCCATTGGGATATTTTCCCCACGCATGCACAGTACATTCCTGGTCTCCTGCTGCACAGTAATGCTGTCTTTAGTCTCCATTGCCATATAGGCCCCGCTCGCCCTCCCAGCCCTACAGCCAGCAAGGATCCACAGACCAAGCTCCCTCCTGGAGCGATTACAACATGCGGGTGCAAACAAGATGTAATTAAACTACCTCCAACAAGCAGCACCCTTGTGAGGGGGGGTTAGACCGTCAACACGCTGCACGCATCGACTGCTGTGCCCACCCACCCTGGCACGGCATTTCCTTTATAGACACTCCCTAATGACATCACTGCCTCTCCTTCACTATTTTAAGTCCCCACTTTGCCATTTATACCTGCCAACCACTAGAGGGACCCATACTCTCCACCCTAGTTACACTATCTATTCTCCTCCCTATTACTTTATAGATCCCCCCTAACCTCCTGAGCCACTCCACTCCTCTCCAAGTCACACCTACCATTACCCACACCCCCCTCAGCACCCAGCCCCACAAACTAGCCCACATTCTGACTCAGGACTGCTCAGTTGAACCTACACCCAGTGACCACTAGGAGTCGCTCTTTCTCACCCTATTTCCAAACCCAACCCAGCCTGCTACAGATCCCCTGAACATGGATCTCTGCCCTCACCCAGGCACCTCACCAGCTGCCCTAGCTGAGACTTGAACCTTGTACCCTATCTACCAGAGTTCGTGTCACTACCACTAATCCAAAGTGGTATCCACATTTTTTAGAAGTCAGCCTAAATACTTCTACCATACTACCAGGCTACCACCAAAGAGCCATGTTAAACCACCTCCTCCTAAAATGCCTCCCCCTTATTTACTTTCTAGTACCCCCATACCACCAGCCAGCCATCCCCCCTGTATCACTGGTACCAGCACCGGCAATTCTCCCAGACATAGCTCGCACCAACCCCACACTTACCATGTACACTGGCCTACAACACCCATTCCCTATGTACCATCCCAACGCCTTCCCAGACCCCCTTGGTGGCTTATCGTTCTCACCCTCCCATCCTTCCAATCCCTACCTATCCCGTTTCCCCAAGGTCCCCCCCATCCCCTCATACATGTAGGAAACACACATATTGCCATGTCCTGGTCAGAGCTGTGGTCTTCCTTCTACTCCTAACAGGCAATATATATCCTAACCCAGGCCCCTCCCAGACCAGCCCATCAGGTGGGTCCCCCCGGTCTGAGTGTTGCCTCCTTGAATATATGCAGCATCTTGAAAAAATTTGACACCCTCCAATGCTGGGTCATGCTGCACAAACCTGACATCATTGAACTGGTGGAAACCTGGCTATCAAAATCCACACCTGACTCCTTTGTCGCCCTCCCTGGCTACACCCTATACCGGGAGGATCGTGTAGGCAAACACAGGGGTGGCTGTGCAGTTTATACCAGGGATTTTCTCACTGGTCAAGCACTTCCTGCCCTGGCCCTGGCAGGTGGGGCACAGGTTCTAACCCTAAAACTTACTCCAGACCTCTCCAGGGGCCCCCCTGCATCTCACCTCTGCCTACATTCCACCAAAGAACCAAAACCCAGCGTTATCATCCTTAACTGATTATCTTGCCACCCTCCCACATAGGGCTGAACAAGTCCTTGTGGGGACCTCAATGTGAACTGGCTCAGTCCCACCTCCACCACCACCCGGGACTCCTTTGCTGCCATTGATCTGACACAGCTAATCTCCCAACCCACAAGAGCAAACCCTAAGAGAGGTACCAGCACCCTCCTAGATGTTATCATCACCAACCACCCCAAAAAAATCCTGGACATCCAAATCCTCCCTGACTCACTCAACGACCATTCCCCAATCACATTCCGCTGGGTGACCACCTCGCCAAAACCCACAGCCCAGCACATGTTTTGTCAGTGTCTTAGACCTGGTGGGCTGACAAACCTCAGGCAATTTCTTGCCCAAACAAACTGGACTCCCATTCACCATGCTCTGGATATAGACTCTGCCCTTGTCTTCTTTTCCCAAACATTTAACAAAGCCTGAAACCTCTTCGCACCCTTCACAGCTGCCCGAACCAAAAAACATAAAGTGCCCTGGATTACTCCTGCCCTATTACAGTTGCTTAGACTTAGGGATATCCCGTGGCACCTCACAACAGAAACAGGCTGGCCAGCTGATAGACAGGCCTACAACGCTGCATGGAATAAGTGCACCTGGGCCATCCGAAAAGCCAAGGCGGACCACTATCAAGCCACCCTCACCTCCTCCTGGGGGTGTGCCCGAACCTTTTGGGACAATGTCAAACAATTGAATGGGAGCACACGCTGCCCTCCCCCATCCCAGCTAACCATTGGCGACACTACCGTTATGGACCTTACCTTTCTACCTACGCAGGGTAACTGCCCAGGAAGCTAGACCCCACCTGATCCATGCGCTAAAAAGCAATAGTCCTGGTGACGACTCCATGGACCCCAGCATTCTCCAGCTGACACTGGATCAGGTCCTTGCCCCACTCACCAGCCTTCTCAGCAAATACCTCTGTGCATGCATTGAGAAAATGCTGCTGTGTGCAAATGACGTCATCATCTTTGCCTCCCACCATAACCCTACCTCTCTCCAGGACTCCTTGCAGCTTTTCTATAATGATGCAGAAGAAGTAGGCTGCTGGTTAACTAGAATCTGCAGCTTATCCAGTAGGTAGGGAAATGGGCAGACTGGGTGGGCCAAGCGGTCCTTATCTGCCGTCAAATTCTATGTTTCTATGTTTCTACAGGCATTGCAAAAATACCTCAACACATCCTTTATGGACCTCAGCTCTATCCTCCCCAGTAATTTCTTCGACCCACCACCCTCCCTACTGGCCCCAGCCCCCCAACACCCTAGCTTCTACCTATGCAGGGTAACTGCCCAGGAAGCTAGACCCCACCTGATCCATGCACTAAAAAGCAATAGTCCTGGCGACGACTCCGTGGACCCCAGCATTCTCCAGCTGACACTGGATCAGGTCCTTGCCCCACTCACCAGCCTTCTCAGCAAATACCTCTGCCTGGGGCAGTTCCCCACTGCATGGAAAACTGCCATTGTCATTCCCATTCACAAAGGGGGTGACAGGTCCTCAGCCTGGAACTACCGGCCTATCTCCATACTCCCGCCCCTCTACAAAGCCCTTGAAAAACTGGTTGCCATGGAAATCACTGAGTACCTGACCAAACACAACATCCTCAACCCTGAACAGCACGGTTTCCATGCAGGACACAGCACAGGCACGGCACTAGTTGAATTCTCAACATTCCTACACACATCCCTGGACTCTGGCTCCCTGGCCGGGGCAGTGTTCATCAACCTTTCTAAGGCTGTCGATACTGTCTCCCAACCCCTCCTGCTGGGTGCCCTCTGCCACACTGTCTTCGCTACTGGGCCACTTGTCAGGTGCATCAGCTATCTATCAGCCCACTCCCAACATGTCAAAATTAGTGGAACACTCCCAAAAATGTGTCCCATCCACTCAGGGACTCCTCAGGGCTCCATCCTGGGACTCCTACTCTTCTCGCTCTACCTTAACACCCTGCCCAGTGCATGCACTAAGAAAATGCTGCTGTGTGCAAATGACATCATCATCTTTGCCTCCCACCATAACCCTACCTCTCTCCAGGACTCCCTGCAGCTTTTCTATAATGATGCAGAAACCTGGTTTAAGGAGCATAGACTGATCATAAATCTCAAAAAAACAAAAACGATGCTCTTTGTCCACCCCAAAACAAAGCCAGCAATTTCCCACTCCATATCCTCCCCTGCTCCAAACAGCCTCTAGAGCAAGTACACTCCTACAAGTACCTAGGGGTCACCTTTGACTCAGCCCTCACCTACCACACCCACATTGATGCTCTTGCTTCAGCAACCAATGTGCGGCTAGGTATCCTATGCCGCTACAAAAACTGTCTCCTCCCCCACTACCCTCCGGCTTGCAGTGACATCCTCTATATTATCCCTGGTTGACTATGGACTACTGGTCTATGGGGCCGCCGACACAACTGCCCTCAACAAAATCTGCCTCATCCTAAACAAGGTGTGCAGGCTAATCACTTGGGCCCCTAGGCTCACACATTCGTGCCAGCTCTATGGGTTGGCAACATTGCTGAACCTAGATGAATGGCTGCGATATCAAACTTGCCTAATAGCAAATAAAACTCTTCTAGGACTATCCCCACCTGGGCTGACAGCCTCCTTCCACCTAGCCCAACCCTTGGTCTGTACATGGCCCTCCTGCAAGACCACTTTCCAGGTACCAAGATCTAGGACCTCCCATGGACAGAGATCATTCCACCATAGAGTCCCTTCCTAGTACAACTTGCTCCCTTTACCCATCTCAGATGCCCCCACGATTTCCAAATTCAAAACTGCACACAGAAGTGAACTATTCAACATGCGTAGTTGCACCTGTATAACTTGAGGCGCAACCCTCTGTGCCTTGACAATGCCCACTGGGCAGTATCCTTACCGCACCTCTTTAAATTCATACCATGGATGTTTCTACTGACATTATTCCTGTTGCTTGCCCTTTCTCCATGCGAGTATGTACCTCTTCTGGTTAAATTGCCTCTGCTCTGTTGCCTGCTCATACTGTAGTATTACTATGTGCCACTGTAACCAAACTGGCCTCTCTGTATATTTATTTCATCACTTGTGCCTGCTATCGATGTAACCCATATCCTGGAACCAAAATGCGTGTATATGTATTTATCATGTTCTTTATCACATGTGTCTGCAAACTATGTAACCTACATCCTGGAACCATGAATGCTTGTATTTGTATGTGTCCTCTTTGTGATGAAGTACCTTTGGAAATGAGCCTCTGGCTCAAAAGTTGTAAACTGATGTGCAAATAAATAAATAAATTGATGCATTCAATAACCTAAAAGACATAAATAGGGCTGGTACTAAACATGATCAAAAGAGATGGAACTGCCTAAATTTGAGGGCTGTTGGTTCATGCACAGAAGGAAATAAGGACGCACTTTGTCAACAAAAGGGTTGCCCCTGAAAAAGGGACCTCTGAGGCCCAGTGGGCCTACCCTGTCATCAAAATTCAATAAATAAATAGAATAAATAAATAAGGTGGTGTAATGAGGAGGGCGTGGCTAGCTGCTCAGCCATCAACACGCTCTTTCAGAGAGCTCCCTAAGATTACTATGTAAAATCCAAATGAAAATAGAGTTACAACCTATATAGTGAAGCAGAACTAGATATTTTTGTTCACTGAGGGTTTGTGTATCGCTAGCGGGTGGATTACGCTATTATGGGATGGAAAAACGCTGACAAATCTAACTTTTTTGTGCCTCGCGGTGGGGCTGCAAAGGCACCGACAGAATCCTCGGAGTCTGTATTGGAGGAATCCGGCAAAGAGCACTCCCACCCAGCATCAATAGACTCACTCCAGCATGCTGTTTCTACCCTTACTAAAACAGTCCAACATATGGACAAAAAAATGGACTCGTATCACGAACGAATGCTGGCTATGGAATAAAAGGTAGAGGGCTTGACGGAAACAACAACAAGTGCAGAAAGAACCACCAATAAAGCCTTGGCCACAGCTACATCTTGTGTAAAAGAACATACCCTATTGCAAAGTAGGCTGGAGCATCTTGAAAATACTGTCAGGGCCTCACATGTCAGAGTTCTGGGGGATCCCTGAGAACACTGAGGGAGAAGATTTGTGCTCATACATGACTTCTTGGCTCAATCAGACCTATGGGTTGGACCTTCAAGACTTAATACTTCGTGCTTACTGGATGACACCACGGAGACCCGGTGGACAGAAATCAGAGCCCCGTACAGTGTTAGTAGTCACAGTCTCTTCAGTGATCCATGATCGAATCCTGCAAGCTGTCAGGGCCAAGAGAAATGTGCACATTGAGGGATCCCAGGTATTGTTATTCCTGTACCTCTCTTATGCAACCAGAACAAAAAGAAAAAGTTTTGATGCAGTGAGACGGCGATTTCATGATTTGGAGATCCCGACTAGTATGTTGATGCCGGCTCGACTCCATGTAAACATCGGGCAGAAAACATATATTTACACTGACCCCAAAGAAGCTGGTAGAATGACTGAAAAGCTTGAGGTCAAAAACACAACCCGAGAGGGAGAGAGGTCATCAGAGTTGGAAGGCGAGGAAGAGACCTAGAAGTAGACTTTTGAGTCTGGAAGTCCTAAATCCAAGTGGCAAGTACTACTAAAATTCTCGGCGACTGCCGTGGAGAAGGTTTGAAAAGTGTTGCAAATGATATTACGGGACTTTCCCACAGAAGATAATTAAAATTGGACAGTATCCTTTGGAATCTTGGTCCACATGGAAAGATTGTTGATTTGAACTTAAAGTTTCTCTA
Organism: Neoceratodus forsteri; assembly: GCA_016271365.2. Lineage (NCBI taxonomy): Eukaryota > Metazoa > Chordata > Ceratodontiformes > Ceratodontidae > Neoceratodus > Neoceratodus forsteri. Next base: position 1,692,062,889 of record CM028130.1, on the reverse strand, counting down.
AATATTTCTTTGTTTCTTTCTGCTACGGACAATCTAACCTTTACTGTTACCAAGTTAAGTATGAACATGGTGCTGGTCTAATGTTTTTGGTTTTGGTACCAAATTTAGTTAAAAGGGTGGTCTTGACACTGATTGTTTATCGAAGTCTCACTTTGACAGCGACTATTAAAAGTTGTTTGCCGAATAGGCTTAAGGAAGCAAACTGAGAGGGGAAGCATTACTCTGATTTATTTAAGGGTGCTTACAAATAAAGGCTTATAAGGCCGTTTATCATATTGTAAAAAAGTTAATAGGATACTAGTAGTTTAAGGCATTTAGCAGCTGATAAGCCATTTTGTATAATTTTGGAACAATTTATGGTACTCCCCCTGTATCTTGTAACAATGGTAACACCAACTCACTTTGCCTAATATCAAATTAATATGGAAATCTGTTGTATGCTCTGTTCCATGTGTAAATTTTGTACTGTAAAGTATAAATATATAAATAAAAAGTGTTAAAAAAAAGGTGGTGTAATGAGTTGCCGTACCACATGGTGTTGGCAAGTGAACTTTGCCAAAGGCAACATTTCTGTGCCATTACAAAATTGTTTGACAAATCACAATATGAGAAACAAAATTCTAAGACAGCAGGAGACACATCAAGACTAAGGCTGTAAGACATTAAGGGTGAAAATGACTGTTTTTCACGGCACCTGCACAGCAAAATATGCCACTTTTCATGGACAACAGAGAGGGTGGTTACAGCAGCATAAGTTCCTCCTGTAAATTATTATCTCGTCCTTTGTGCACAGTGCTGGATCATTGTACGCCACTCACCCTCAATCCCCATATCTTTTATAACAGTCCTGCGAACCTGGATGTCTGAACTGGGTGCCCTGCTGTAAATGAAATAAAACAACTGTACTTTACAGCATTTACTCTACGGTAATTCCCAGCTCTTTGAGCTTCGGGGTCAGTGCCTTAATACAACCTAGGAGAACTTTAATTACTACAAGGGGACATACTTTAGGAGGATCTGGCTCTTGTAAGAGTGAGGTCCTTCATCTTATTCTTTTAATTGTCAGTTATTTTTGCACAGACATGAACGCCAGACCCGAAGTGAGAAGTTGATACTCTTCCAGTCAGCAACACGTTTAAACACCATTTAAACACCATTCTAACTGAGACTAACTAAAGTTAGCTCCTTATAACAGGATTGCAAATTAAAATGTGTTACTAATCAAGATAAGTAGTAAGTTGCTCAAGGTAATGGAAAAAACACGGGAACAAAGTGCAGTAATTTAGACAACACAGAGAAGCCTGGAGAAGACAATTAAACAGTTTATAACTAATTACATAGCACATTATGCTTGCAGACAGTAGTCTTGTCATTGAAATTGAAGCATAGTGCCTGAGATTTCTAGCAAAAAATAGTGTTTTTTAAATATATTATCAAAATGTTTCCAAAACACGGTAAAAGTATGAAATTAGTCAATTTCATGGTAATGCCTGTAATACACGGTGATCGTGAAATCTGTGCATGGTGTGAATTTCTTACATCCTTAATCATGACATCTTTGTTGTGGTGTCCAGAACTGGACACAGTAATGTATGTTGCCTCTCATCAGGTATAGCTACTGAAAAGTAACACCTCAGCATTTCTGCTGATTATACCACCACTATGCAACACTGTATGACACCAACCATAAATGCTGCCTTGAAAAAGTGGATGCCCACCTTTATAGGGTGTAATGTGATAGGCAAAGTGATTCCTTTATGCTTCAGGTCATAACTGCATCCCTCTCCCCACCACACACACACACACACATATACCCTTTGATCTGCCCGCACAGACCCACACACACATTGCACTGATTAGTGAAAATACATACCAGCATGCTGGTGACCTGGGTTTTGGAATGGACTTGGGAACCAGAGGGTTCAGCTGGGGTGGAAGAGGATCGAACATCTGAGGGACAGCTGTCCACTCCGGGTAGAGGGGAGGGAGGGATGTTGGCCTGGCCTTACAGTTACAACCACTGGAGGCCTGGTGGCAGCGCAAACAAGAAAGGGTGTACTACTTTTGGTTTCACTCACTACAACATACAATGGCAATCTATTCCATGGTCCTATGATCTTTAAGGTGAAAAAATATTTACGATCAGAGGATTGAAAGGATTTGCCCACCAGTTGTAGAAGGTGTCTACGGGTATCATGTGAATGATCTTTAGATTGCAATCCCAATTCACATAATAAATAAGGGTCTTGAACAATATCATAAAGCAACAATATGTTACCCCTAAGTCGATGGGTTGCTAACGGCATAAGATTTAGGGATTGCAACCTAGAATCATAAGACATGGTCTGAAACTCTAATAAATGTTTATTAAACTTCATCTGTACCACTTCTAATGAATTACAATCATATTTATGATATGGGCACCATAATTGGGAGGCATACTCCAGATGAGCCTGACATAAGCTCTAAACAAAGGCATCATCGCCTCTGGAGTCCTAGAACTAATATTTCTTAGAATGAACCACATGGCTTTGTTTGTTTTACATATAGCTTCATGCAGATATTTAGTATATGACATGTTGTCTGAAATGATGATACCTAAATCTTTTTCATCTGAAGTTTTGCCCAAAATTGAACCAGCCAATTTATAAGTGGTATGCAAATTATTAGCACCCAAATGCATGACCTTGCACTTGGATGGGTTAAACTTCATCCCCCAGGTATTAATCCAATTGGAAATGACATCAAAATCATGTTGGATGTCATTTACTAATGAAGGAGTAATACATGAACCCCCCAATTTAATGTCATAAGCATACTTGATAGTTATAGATAGACAGTCGATAGTAAGATCTGAAATGAAAGCCTGAAAAAAGAAGGGACTCAAGACAGACCCCTGCAGCACGCTGCTACTCACCAAGCCTTTACCAGACTTAACTCCACTAATAAGAACCTGCTGAGTTCAACTATGAAGCCAATTTTAAATCCATCCTATAATAAAGCTGTTAATTTTAAGCTTGTATAATTTTTGAATCATGGCTCAATGAGGCATGACATCAAACGCTTTGCTGAAATCAACAAACACTATATCACAGGGTGTACATCTATTCGAAAAACTACTAATCTGTTCATAAAAACAGAGCAAATTAGTAAGACAGTTTCTGCCACCTTTAAAACCACGCTGTTCAGGGTCATGATTATCCAGGATTGGGAAATAATGTCTTTAACAAGACTTCCAAATAATTTACATGTAGATGATGTAAGACTAGTAGGCCTATAATTCTCCCAGTTGTCTTTACACCCTTTTTATGGATAGGTATAATGTAGGCCTCTTTCCAATCCTTTGGGACATAACTGACGTTAATAAATAAATCAAACATACTCTTTAAAGGGTAAACAAAATCTGCTAAGAGAAACAATAAATGACCTGCAATGTTATCTGGGCCAGGGCTATATTTTCCCTTTAGAGATAGTACAGAATAGTTTCTGGGGTAGTAGTTAGTGGGGTAATCCGTGTATGTTGGTAGACTGGTATTGACATTTTGAGAATTAACAGAAAAAGCAGTGTTAAATACCTCAGCCATAGCAGCAGGGTCAATAATAAGTTTGTCATTATAAAATAGTGGGCCAACCTGACAGCAAGGTTTTTTTTAATGAACTGATGCATGAAAATAAATATTTGCTGTTTGATTTCTTTGCTTTTAAAGCCAGATTAAATTCCTATCTATTCTTAGCCTTCTTGATCATGGATTTACACCTTTTTTGAATATTACAGTAGGCAGTCCAATTTAAGTTTGATTTATTTTTTAGAAAAAGACTGTATTTTTTCTTTCAAGTCTGATTAATTTTTTAATAGAATTATTCATCCATTTTGAAACCCGTTTAGAATTCAATATTTTAGGCTTTGCCTGAATGAATGAATCTATAACATAGGAACGTGTGTTTTTAAATGTGTCCCAGTGCTGCTCAGGGGATCTATTAAGAAATAATGTATCCCAATAAAGAGCATGCATATAATTATTGATTGAATCAAGGTCAGCTGTATCATACAGATACACTGTAGTTAAATTAGGATGATATACACTCTCTTTGAGTATTATAAACAATATGGTATTAAGGTCACTAGTGCAAATAGGGTCCCCAACCACTACATTATCAATTGCAAGTGTGTCATTAGTAATTACTAGGTCCAGACATTTGTCATTTGTCACCTCTGGTGGGTGCAAGAACATTTTGTCTAAGATCTTAATTTAAACAGGTGGACAGAAATTTATTACAATTGCTACCAGTTGCCGTATAATTATGCCAGTTAATGTTGCCCAAATTAAAGTCTCCAGTAATGACATTATTTCCTAAGGAGCTCGCTATTTCGATTTCACTTAATAAAACATCCAAAATGTCTGTTGTAGAATTTGGGGGTGATAACATGAGCCCAGTATTAAGTACTCATTAACAGATAAAAACACTTTCACCCAGATTGTCTCAGTTTGTTTATCATGTTTTTTAATGTAACTGGACACATCAATAGATTTGAGTTGATTATTAATCAGCAGGGCAACCCCTCCCCCCTTTTTGCTCAGTCTGTTTAAGGCATATGCCACATAGCCTGGGATTGTGAGTTTCCAGAAAGCCTTATCATCACCCCATGTTTCACTAATGAAAATAATATCCACATTATCAGTGTAAATGTTTGTTTTTAAATTATCAAGTTTATTAGTCGAGCATCTAGCATTGAAGCTTATACACTTTAAAGAATGACTGATACACATGCTGATGTTAGAAAGTGATTCCTGAGATGAATAAACTATGCCCTGCCCTCCCCTCCCCCATAGTTAGTTTAAATATTTGTGAATAAGTGATGGAAATGTTTGTCCTAAGAGAGCAATCCCCTGTCTGTTAAGATGTAACCCATCCTTGCTGAACCAATTATCATTGTATTCTTCCCAGTGGGTCACACAAGTAATGCCCTGATACAAACACCTTTTACATAACCATTTGTTAATAATCTTGATTTTACAATTAAAGAAGGACTCTGGTGGTTTACAAAGTACTAGTTTGACTCACCATTCCATAGTTCATGTGGCCCCATGTCGAAACACAGCAGAATTTCAGTTATAATCAATTTGCACAATAAAATATTTGGAAATGTGTAGTACCACACTGTACCCGCGAGCTGCAGCTGCCCGATTTGTCTCTCCGACCAGAAGCACTCTCCTGAGGTAGCCACTGACAGCACTTATTTGGGTCTAGCTGTCAGTGGCAGGAATGTTCATAGGAGGCGCATGATAATTGTACTTTTTCTATGTATTATTTGTGGAGAGGCTAAATGCATCTAGATAGTTACCTTGCCCAGTGCTGAACAGTACTTTATTTAACTCTGCAGAGAGCATAGTTTGCTGTAGCTACCATTTCCTTGTTATTCAGTGTGTCGTCTGCATTGTGATGGTTTGACAGCTCAGCTGTTATCTGTGTGGGCAGAATAGGAGTTATTGTTGTGGCTTGTTATTTTTTATTTGATCGTGTGCTGTACTAAAACTATTATTTACATGGTTGTAGTTAATAGTTGACACACTGCATTGTTCATCATGCATAATACTGCCATCTGTCTGTCATGATGTAACAAGTGTGATGTTTTAGTCCATGTTGCGTTATTCTGTGGCTCACAAGTAATTGTGTTTTAATTTCTGAGGTGCATTACTTTCATATGTGATACTTTATCCCACACTGCCTTGTGTACGGGTTGTAACTGAGGTGACAGTTATGAGGTTACATTTCCTCTGCTAATACCAGTGAGTGCCGTTGAGTACTACAGCTGATTATGTAGTGCTATGTAATTTTTAGTCCTGATATGTAGTGTGGTTTCTGTATCACTGGTTTGTCATGGTACCATGTTGTCTCACCCATAAAAGTCACTGCAGTGTTTCTCATGTGGTATTCAAGCCACTATACCTTTCTGTATTGCTACCTTACTGTATTGAGACATTCACTTTTCTGTCTCAGTTGTTACTGACTTTTGTGCTACATTGATAATTGCTATCTTTCTTCCTTTGCCATTTCTTGGTATTTATTTTCTGAATAATGTAAAACATATGTGCTCGTCAATTATTTTTTACAGCATCTTCAGAACAACGTAATAAGCATTAGTTTAGGCAATTGCTGGATAGCTGTGTTCTGTGCAGCTGTTTCTGCTTATAGTGGTTGCACTGTAAACTTTTAATTCAAATTCATAGCTGTAGGTACTGTAGTTATTCATTACACTTGACTCTCCTCAGTGTATCTTGTTTCTTCATAATGCCTTCTCCGTGTGTTGCTGTCAATTGTGGGAACACCCATAAAATGGGGTTTTCTTTGTTTACCTTCCCTAAGGACCCCCATTACCTTCAACTGTGGAACACTTTTGTGAAAACAAAGCGTGCTGACTGGGTTGGGCCTAGTGAGTTCAGTGTGCTTTATTTGGCACACTTTACTGAGGACTGCTATGATCCCTCCACATTGCTTCAGTACAGGATGAAGTTTGTCAAGTGCCTTCGGTTGCTGCCTATGGCTGTGCCAATAATTCATTCACCACCACGCACACCGACTGTTACTTTGCAGGTTGCTGAATCAACGGTTGACATGCTATGTCATACCTGTGGCAGCAGTGCTGGATCATCACATTCAGAACCAAGTATTAAAAGGAAGAAGATTGGTGGAGTGTTTCGTAAAAGACAGTTGGTCAAGGTCAGTATTGTCATGCTCTTCTTTACTTTCCATTTTCCTGTAGTAAGTGACAGTGTGTTCCTTTGTGGGAAGAAACATATCTACTGTCATGGTCTCTTTCTGTGTGTGTGTGTGTGTGTGTGTGTGTGTGCATATGCATGTGTGGTTTTGTGTGAGTGTGTCAGTGAGTGTATCTGTGTGAATATGCGTGCTTGGCTATGCATGTGTGTGTGTTTTTCTGTTGCTGTGTCTCTGTGACTGTATTTGCATATCTATGTATTTGAGTGTGTTTCTGACTCTGTGTGTTGCTTGTGAGTGTGTGCCTGTTGTGACTGTTCAGTACCGGTAAAGTGAATGTATGGTTCTGGTGGGTGCAATCATGTTGCGACATGGACATGCTTTCTGTGACATAAAAGATTGTGGTTTGGTCCTCCTTCCTGTAAGCTCGGACTAGGATCAAATCCAGGGTAGTGAATTATGGGGCAGTATACTTCTTGCTGCAGCTACTGTGTGTATGTTTCACTGTGTGCACTCTCACATCTGCATGCTTCTGTATAAGCATGTGTTTGCACTTCTCTGTATGTGATTCTGTATGTGTGTCTTCCTGTCTGTGTGCAGCTGTGTGTGTGTGTGCGTGTGTGTGTGTGTGAGCTTTTTGGTGTGAGTTTATGTATACGTGTGTGTGTGTGTGCGTCTGTGTCTGTGTTTCTGTCATCTTTTTCATGTGAGTTTCTGTATACATATGTGTGCATGTGTCTCTTGCTGGTTTGGACTGTCTGTGTGTGTGTGTGTGTGTGTGTGTGTGTGTGTGTGTGTGACATGACAATGTATGAATGTAGATGACTATCAATGTATGAAATAGTATGCACATCACTCCTCCCCCCGGTCCTGAAGTAGGTGATAAAGAAATAATCCAGCCTGTGTTTCTGTACTGTTCTCAGACATCCTACCATACAGTATGGAATATTATACAATGATGTGTAAAAATCCTGTAACCTCATTGGTGTAAGCATGTCAGATGACCGTGGGTAAATCCTGCATAACCCACGGCTGAGGAGTGTCATTTATAAACAACATAATTAAACATATTTTACATTTATTTTACACATGGGTGCATTGTATAATCGCAGTAAGGCACTCCAGGGTGTGAGTTATTGGGTGATTTAACCACGTGACATACCACACAAGGCACGGGTAAATCCCCAATAACCCACACCCTGTTGTGCCTTATTGCTTAAATAATGTACAATCATGTTGCCATAGTGTATGGTCCCCCTTTCATGTGCCTGAAACTGTAGCAGCATTACAATCTGTTATGCTGCACAGTAAGGTGGCTAGTGCTACATAGGCACGTGAATGTGGATTGTGTACTACGTATGTTGGATAAGTAATGTTTCTGACCATATATTATTGAAAGTATAGCTGCCTGCTAATACTCTACATTGTGGGTACCTGTCTGTTGACAGTTATGGGTTCACACTACTACAGTCCTGCAGCGGTATGGTGCTGTTCACCTGTCTACACATGTGTACAGCCTGTGAGTAGCAGGCACATTTGGGACAGTTTTACCATGGCAAAGGGTGTGCATATCATTTTCTTGATGTTGTAAAGCTGCGTGTAACTGGTGTACTGCAGTTACGGTGCCTACATGCTGTAGTTCTGTGGAACATTTGTCATGTGAACTGCATAACAACATGTGTTACTACTTGCACATGTAATGTTCACTTTAGACATTAGTGTAAAATGACATGACTTCATTTGACTTTGATTTACCCTTCATTCCCAAGATACTTCGCCAGTACGAGGACATTGCTGATGCGGATGACACTACCGGTCTGATATCCATTGATACTGATGTGGCACCAGACATTGCTGATACCTGTAATCCAGCAGTTGATGTCACCTCAGATATAACATACCATGAAGTCCAAGAACACAGCAAGGTGTCAGAAACTACTTATGTGTCACGAGGTACTCAGAAATCCTTCAAAAGACCACCATATAAAAGCATAGGTAACTATCATGTACTATAATGCTGTGTTTTTCATTGTCCATCACAAGAATCGGGGTATAAAGCTGCGTAGTGTATTGGACACAGAATGTGTAAAGTCAATCTCATTATATGCCCTCAATAAACTAGCAATGATATTTCCTTGTTACAAATGTGATAAATTCAAACTTCAAGTACAGTACTGTGAGGGTGAGTTGTAAAAAGTTAGCTTTCCCCTGTCCTTATTAATCAGTGAAACTGTCAGAAAACATTAGCATGTTAAGATTGCTACACATGGGTTCTGTAAAAAAATATTAAATGAATAGACCTGATGGAATCACTACAGTAAGTGGTATTTATTTACCGTGTGTTGGTCAGCTGCTGTACAATAAAACATGCTGTACCTGTGCCAAGCTTTATATACAGACAGCATAAAACTCCACTTTTAGCCGGCGTTATTCAATGCATTGTGGCCTCTGTTCCACCATGTGAGCCCGTTGTGGTGGTGTGAACTTTTTTACATTGTTAAACTGCGTGTTGTTTAAAGAGTAGCAGCATGGCACCCTCGTCCACGTGTACTTGACAATGGAAGATTTTGCTATCCACATTTTCATGATGGCTGCCTTAGCCTTTGTGGTACCATGAGACATCTGCAGTGCTTATGAGTTTCTGTGGACATGACAGATGAATATAATACTGTTTGGATGAGGTAGTCTGTCACCATGGGTACTGTGAGTACTCGTGGTTTTTAGTCCCTGTATGCATTATGTTGTGTAAAGGCCATACGGACCCCAGGCACTGGGTCATAATGTTGCATGACATTGTGATGCATGGGAAAATCATGCTGACAGAATAGTTCTATTTCTGGGATGTGGTAGAGCCTGCCCAAACTTCCCACAATAAACAGTCTCGTCTCCAGCAGGTGTGGTGTGCAATTTGGGGACTGCGCAAATAAAACAAATATTTCAATTTTCTGGGATCAGGAATAAAACACTTTCCCAGAATCAGTGCCTGTGTCCCTGCTGCTGTGTCTCATTCCATTGAGACATGGCAGCTGCTCGGCAGAAGCCAGTCCCAGCTGAGGTCTTGTACTGTGCTTGGGATTGTTAGAATGCTGCAATACCACATATATCACTATGCACGGTATTGCACCATTGTCTTATTTGGTCAGTGCTATTCTGTGTTACCTAGAATGTTGTATGCTATGAAGTGTACCACATTATTACCTTGTAGTCATAACAGATAGTTTTTGGTTACTGTTATCACATGACCCGTGCTGGTTTTGCACACATCGACTGCGGAATTGAATGGTGTCACATGACAGTCGATGGTAGCATAACAATTTACAGTTTCATGCTTCAGCAATGTTGTACATGGTCAGCATGATGTAATGAAGATATGCATGGTACAGGTGGCGCATGTACAGGATTGCTGTCCCACTTCACGACGTGCGAAGGCATGCAGCAAGCACATCATGGTTACTGTTCAACAAAGAAGTGATGTTGAGTCTTCATATTGTGTTTTGTACATGACAAAAGAATTGCACATGGTGTCAAAGTAATATATATTGTGATATTTCATATTGAAAAATTACAGACATGGTGACCACTGCCAAAATTCTTAATGTGTATTATGCACTTGATATCTCTTGTCAGCCACTCAGTCAGTACCAAAGTATAAGGATGCAAGTGTACAGACAGATGTCATGGTACACCACCTTTTCACATCTTCACCTGTACCTAGTTCAGAGTCCGAGTCAGACAGTGAGCCACTTCCTGATGCTAAAGATGTCAGCTATGTACCAACCAGCTCAGTTAGTGAGTTAGGGGTAGACATAAGTAATCCAGAAGCAAGGTAAGATATTGTTTTGAAATTATTGTAATAAACAATGGACTATTACAATACATTCAGAATTTCAAATGTGGCACCATGACATTAGATGAATAAGGAATACCCATGACTGATAATTTGAGTACCTGGCTCAGTCTGTTACTGGGTAACACCAATATCTGCGCAGCAGTTCACAACACAGATGGGTGTGCATAGGACACATGGTCACGTAATCATACATGAGTACTGGTCGTGAATGTGCCTACTGTGTTTCAACACAAGGTAGTTGCAGATTATGTAATTCTTGTACAGGAACAGTAAACGTCAGTACTGCTTACATCGGTTGTGGGCAGGGATCATTGAGGAGAAGGATGTGAGGGTCATAATAATGTGCAGCATGAAGAACTCTTTTTAATGCAGGAGTGCATGAGATACAGGGAGCTGGAGCCTTAAATTTATTGCATGTGGTCTGATGTGTAGGCACAGGAGGTCATTTCTCCAATGTGCAGGTGCATAGTCAAGCATCAGTTGTCATACTGCATGCAAAGCTGTATATCATATCGGAGGAGAGATATCAGTGTACCAAATGCAATATATGGCACAAACCCTGTGAAACCAACATGTCATGCAATGCACAACATACTAACTAAGGCTGATTTACTTCAGTCTGTTCATGCTCTATGACAGATGCTATAGGTGTAATATTATTGAATCCAGCAAATATTTGCGTGTGAGCAACCAATGTGGCCATATTGGCTGTTGTGGATGTGGTCACTGAGGGACACGGGGGTGCACATGTTAACACTGGATGTGTTGCAGGTTCAGGAGTGAGATGTGGAGGCATTACTTCACTGAAAGGGTAGTGTGGAAATGGAAAGTTGTACCACCGCATTTGGTGGGTTGATGGACGGTGTGGAGCTTCATCCGAGTATTTGAATGTGCATTTCACAGTGCAATGATTGACTGGCTGGTTAAATGGCAATGAACACTTCCATTATGTTAAGGGCACTGTTTTGTGGAGGCAAAACTGCATTCTGGGGTGCTACTTGACCACAGAATCACACTTACTAAACTGTGATGGCTGTTTCTTCTTGCCGCCAAACTTGGACGTGCATCCCCATGACGTGTGTGGAGATGTGCCCTCAAAGCATAAGCTTAAAGGAGTACACTTCTGTGGTCCATGATCCACAGGCAGGCTGCTGTAGTACACACATCAGCATGGCATGCTGCTCACCCTGGCAATCCAGTGTGCCATATCCACCTGCATCTACATTGCACAGCCAATACATCAGTGAAGCACTTTCAATTGTCACACATATTCCAACGCGTGCACTGTCTGTTTCATGGCCGCCACGTGCGGCAAGACAGTGCAATTTACATAACACACACCAAGACTCCGAGCCATGACAACCCACCATGCCATCCACAGTGCCCCCTTTTCCCAGCAGACATCTACCCCCACACACACGCAATGCGCCTTCACCCACCCCACTCACACTTCCCTGAATCTGTCCCACTGCATCATGCAGTATAACACATCCTCCTACAACCATGGCAGCTCCCCGACAGAGCACTGTGCAAGTGACAGGCAAAGTACATCCTGCATGCCACTGGTGGACACTGTTGATATGTGGGCCTGTAGTGTGAACTTCAAAGTGTCAGCAATGGGCTGCAAGATGTACATTACTTGACAGTCACACACAGATCTGTTGGTGGTAAGCTGTGGTGGTATGAGGATAGGTTGTGCTGACGGCCATGTGGGAGATATGCAGGCATATGGGAGTGTGATGGTTAGTGATTGTCTTCTTGTGGTGTGGTGTGTGATGTGGGCTAGGGAAGTGGGGGGGCTGGCTTCCTGTAGATTTACTGGTCGATGGGTATGGCTCACACAGGTTTTGGTTTTTCTGTGAACTACAATGAAGTCCCACATGTACCGGGTGTGTAACAAGCATGGGGGATAGGTGGTGTGTCCTTATTTGTTGTGTGCCACAGGAAGCATCATCCCAACAGGTCATGCTGTCCAGGTTGTGCATCAAATTGTCCTTCTGGGGCACACCTATGTGTGGATGGCATGCAGTTGCCCCTGTATGGAGTGGTGGCTGTTGAATGGATGGGGCCCCCACTGGGCACCTCACCCATGACAGGTTGTGTGGCACATTGAGTGTGGTACATCACTTCATGCCACATGGAATTGTTGCCATGATGACATGCAAATGGACCACTGTGCTGTGCATGAATAATACTTACATTTGTTGTGCAGTTACCATAACAGCAGCAAACAATTGTATTGATATTTCCATGTGTACTGACAACCGCATTGTAGAAATCATGTGTCAATGATACATGGCACACAAATGTCAGATTTACACATTACATGTAGAAACACTATCTATGCAATGGTTAACTTATTAGCAAGTTATATAAAAAGAGAAAGAGTGATACAAGGCATACTGTGCTACTGAGTTCCTGCAATGTGCGCAAGGCAGTCAGATGGTGAAAGAGAAGTGCACCATGGATGCGTAACACTCAGTGAAAGTACATCACAGTTATGTACTTGTTTGTTTAAAATTTATTTTTGTACAGGTTTATCTGTTGGGAAATTAATCCCCATTTTCAACAAATACCTGTGTTATCATACAAAACATCAAACATAACAAAAACACACAATACAATAACAAAAATTAATAACAATTACAACTAACATTTAAATAATTAAACAATTCATGCTTAAAAGTATACAAGTCAGAAATTTCAATAATTTCACAAGACAAACCATTCCATGACCTAGCTACACTATTCTGTAAAACCATATCCCCATACGATTTAAATTTTGAATTGTAGGCAATTTTCTTGTTGATCTCCTAAACATATCTAAGTATTTAGTGTCTGAATTCAAACAAATCAAATACCTTAAAGAATGCATACTTGAATGTATCAAACCATGACATATCATGAGCCACACAAATTCTCTTCGAGCTGATGGATATAACCATCCAAGTTCTTGAAAGACTATACAATGATGAACTCGAGATTTGTTATTCAGTATATAATTCCCCAATCTATAATAGATCTGATCCAACTTTAATAAAGATTTTTTATAAGAATGTTTATATAATGGAAGACCATATTCTAATACAGGTAACAACAGGTACTTATTGGTCACAATTCAATATATGTATTCTACATGTACAGTTTTGCTGTAACACTCATCTAATTTCTGCTGTCCCTCATTAGGTTATCACAGGCAGAAACATCTAAACCAACAAGTGAGTGGCACTGGCAGGAAAGAAAGTTTATAGTGTTCGAGTCATGCTTACTGTGGTTGTTTAGCATCTGTATGCAGTGCCAGTCAGCAAACAGTCCAACTGTGACTAAAATAAAGGGGACATTCATTGTAGTACAGCAGAGATGTTCAAATTGTGGCTATGAAAAAACATGGTCATCACAGCCTCTCATTGGTGACTATCCAGCAGGAAATGTACTGCTATCAGCAACCATTGGGTTCAGTGGAGTGTCACCACAGAAAGTACTAAGGATGCTGTGACATACAAGGATTCAGTGCATCTCAGACCCAACTTTCTATGAACATTCGAAACACTTTGTGCAAACAACCATCCATGATGTGTAGAAGAGAAGCAAGGAGAACATTGTTTCCAGTATCACAGCACATAATTACAATATAGTTCTGTGTGGTGACACAAGATGTGGTAGTCCAGGGCACTCTGCCAAATATGGCACTTACATCTTGATGGAGATGGAACACTAAAAGATCATAAGTGTCAGCCTTGTTCAGGTTAGTATTCATCACTGATGATGTCTGTACAGGAATTGCCATTTACAAACTGTGGCATACACAGGTTTGTCATCTTTTTTTTTTCTTTCGGTTACTGCTGCTGAGACAATGCAAATGGTGTGTCAAAGTCTTGTGTACAATGGCCCATGCGGGTGACTCTTCCCAATGCCATGGATGATATTTGCCCATCAGTGGCAATACAGTTCCCACCCCACTGGGTCTGTAAATAGCCTCCCTGGTGCAGTATTGGCACCCTCACCCGTCCCCTACTACCCACAACCTGCAACCCCCCCGCCCCAGTTCATAAATAAGATTCTGCTACCAGCACAGCCCACCACACACCGTGACAGCCAGGCACAAAATGACCTGTTGGTGCATGTACTGTGTATGGTACATGTAGTGACAGTTAATTCATCATCCAGATATGGTAGCGTATGGATATGTGCACAAGTCAGGATTGACAGGTATCAACTGTGGGTGTGAGGCACTTGGCGCACAATGTGTGAGCTGTGGGGTGTCAGTACAGCAAAAGGGAGTCTATTTACAGTGACAGTTTGGATGGGGAGGGGTGGAGCTGTACATCACCAGGGAACACACATTGGTGAGTGCTCCGGTCAGGATGCAAAGTTGCACAGAGTGGACAACCATCCCGTTACATGTCTAAGTAGTGTTACAGCAGTGCTTTGGTGGTGTGATGCTACTTGGTACATAGTTCATGGGCAGGTTCTTAAAAACTGGGAACTGAGCACTATGTCATTGTCGCTGTGCCACAAACCCCCTAACGCATTGATGCTCCCGCTTTCATGGTGCAAGGCGGTTGGTAGCATGGTTTGTCACAGGCAGCCTGTTGGAGGAAGCAGGCTTCATTCAAAAATCAGTCTGGTATCTTACCTTTGTGAACAGTGGCTCTTGCATGACGCTGGACCCAAGTAGCTTGCATCACATTACGGCATTTGGAACTGTTGCCGCACATGTAGTAGTGTATTGCCCGACCAACAACTGTGAAATATCCATGGCCATCTGTTTAAATACCAACTTTCCATTTTGTTTTGATAAAAGACAGAACACCAGGAGGAAGGAGCTTCAGGTGTAACTAAAACTTCTCTACTGGGACTAAGAACTAGATCTCTTGTACTGGGACCTTCAATTTAAGGTAAAAAAAGGAGTTAGTGTGTTTGTCAGAGGTAGTTGAAGTAAATTGTTATCTGTTATCTGTGTTATCTGTGTACTTATCTAGGTGCTTGTCACAGGTGTCAGAAGGGAATTGTTATCTGTGAAATTAACTAAGTGCAGAAAGATTTGCAAAGTAGGGGGAGTGGCTTAGCTGGAAGGAGCCAGGTTAAGACCAGATATAAACACTACCCTAGATAGCTTCTGCCAGAGAACAGACAGAACACCAGGAGGAAGGAGCTACTGGTATAACTAAAACTTCTCTACTGGGGCTATATTGCCCTCCTTCCCTCCCCCACCCTAAACCAGTTCTACTTTTATAGGCACAGGATTTAACTGACAACAGGAACTTCCTGTTTGGGAGCAGGAAGTGAGTGATCACAGAGCCACCAAAGACTCACCATCCTAGAAGGGCAAGAGTAGCTCTCCATTCCCCAGCTGCTGGAGGTCTGACTCTGAGCAAGTAAGGAGACTACTGAAATATAGGAACTTCTTGTCTCAGAACAGGAAGATCAGGAGCTAAGAGGTGCAGAGACAGTAAGTAAGTAGGGAGAGAAGAAAAAAAAGTAAATAAACAAACAGAGGAAAGAGTAAGTATACCAAATAACAGTTACGGGGCCAGAAAAAAGACATGTTGGGAGTGGTGCAGTTCAGTGGCTGTGGAGCAGCAGTCTTCCGGGAGATGTTCTGCAGGATGCAGTGTTGTCCCATCTGCAGGCACCTCTCTGGGCTGAGGGAAGAGGTTGATCATCTCCAGGCTGAGTTGGCTAGGATTTGTGGGATCTCCTCCCACCCAGGGACCACCAGGGTCACTGCCATTGTCTCAGAGGTTGCCAAGAAAGAGGAATGGTTGGACCACAGTGGGCTCAGGGAGGCTGAGGGTGGTGAAACAGAGGTGCATCCCTCCAGTTGTACCTCTCCACAATTTCTATGCCATTCTGGAAAAGTGTGGTTCCTCTATGGATGCACCCACAGTGGAGACCAAGGAGGATGCTGGGAACCTCTACAAAGGAGATCCACACAAGGGTGGCATGGGACCCCATGGGGAAGGAAACAACTCCTGGTGGAGGACTCCATTGTTAGGAAGTTAGAACTGGGGCAGGAAGGGGAGAGGGAGGTAAGGTGCCTGCCTGGTGCCATGGCTTGGAAGGACAGGGAGAAAATCCTTAGGATCGCAGGAGCAGCTGCACAGGGGAGGGAGCTGGATGTCATTGTATACCTAGGGACAAATGACCTGGCTAAGAAAGGGATCAGAGCAGTGCAAGAAGCATTTTTAGAGATGAGGAGGGGCCTTAGACAAATAGCACACACGGTAACCTTCACGGAGGTGCTGCCTGTTTAGGGCATGGGTGAGGCTAGGGTGCTCCACACCATGGGATTCAATCAGTCATTGAAAAACTGGTGCAGAGCTCAGGGATTTGGCTTAATTGGGGACTGGGGTCCACCTGGAGGGTTGCAGGCCTATACTGGCATGATGGTCTGCATCTGTCCAGGAGGGGAACCAGAATCCTAGGTGACAGGTTTAAACACTTCATTGACAAGCATTTAAACTAGCCAAGGGGGGAGGCACTGGAATGGAGCAGGGAAATCCTAGCCCCCTCCAGAATATCAGGGTACTAAGTGAGGTTGACACCAACATAGAGATGTCAATAGGGAGAAGTGCAGGGGTAAATTGAGAAAGTGACAAATGCAATAAGGACAGGGATGGGGCAAAAAGGGGTAAGGCCATCAAGAAATGGAAAGTAATGAGTACCAATGCACGTAGTCTGGGCAACAAGCTCCCTAAACTGGTGGTTTTGATGGAAGAGGGATGCCTAAATATTGTAGCAGTCACAGAAACATGGTACATAGAGAACCATGACTGGGATGTTAATATACCAGGGTACACAACTTACAGGAAAGACAGGGAGGGCAGAAGAGGGGGGAGTAGCTCTCTATGTAAGGGAAGGGATAAAAGCAACTGAACAAAAGAGTAAACAGGGGGAGAGAAGGCACTGTGGGTCACCTTACAGACTGGAAATGGTACCACAATACACACAGGGGTTGTATATAGACCCCCATGTCAGGGGGAGGGTATGGACAAGGATATGATAGAAGGCATACTTAGAATGGCAGAGAAATGGGAGATACTGTTGATGGGGGACCTTAATATGCCAGATGTTAACTGGACCACCTTTGCAGCAGCCACTTCCAAAAGCAGGGCCATTCTTGATGCCCTTCAGGTGGCATGCCTCAGAAAGCTAGTTTTGGAACCTACTCATGAGGGAGCAATCTTAGACCTCATACTCTCAAATGGGGACAGTGAGAGGATCTCAGATCTAAAAGTGGGTAGCCACTTGGGAACAAGTGACCACCAAACAGTGTGGTTCATGATAAACTCAGCTACAGAGTCCAGCCATACAAAAGTGAGGGTTCTGGGCTTCAGGAGGGCTGACTTTGGAAGTTGGGAGAGTGCCTTAGAAAAGCACTAGCAAACAGGCTAGAAGGAGGGAGGGGTGGAGCAACAATGGGGAAATATCAAAACTGCCATCACAGAGGCAACAAGCCTTTGTGTGAAGCAAATAAACAAATCAAAATGAAATAAAAAGCAACTATGGTTCTCAAAAGAGGTAGTGGTGAAGGTTAGGGAGAAAAAGATAGCATTGAGGAAGTATAAGAAAACACAGAAGGAGCAGGACAGAGAACTGAACCAGTTAAGGCAGAAGAAAGCAGGGATGGTAATCAGAACAGCAAAGGTACAAACTGAGGAAAAGATAGCTAACTCGGTTAAGAAGGGGGATAAAACCTTTTATAGGTATATCAGGGAGTGTAGAAAGACAAAGGGAGGGATAGTGAGGCTGAATAGAATGGATGGTGGGTGGGCAGAGAGTGACAGTGAAAAAGCAGGGATACTGAATGAATACTTCTGTTCAGTATTCACAAAAAAGGAAGTGGGGTAGGTGCCTAATCCAATTAACAGAAGCACTCTGGGGGTCTATCTCAGTCCTTTCACAGAAGAAAGGGTTCTGAAAGAACTCTTAAAACTGAAGGTGAACAAAGCAATGGGGCCAGATGGAATTCACCCCAGAATTCTAAAAGAATTAAGCAGAGAACTAGTGATACCACTGACTACACTTTTTAACAAATCATGGGAGGATGGTGTGGTACCCAAGGATTGGAAGAAGGTGGATGTGATTCCCTTTCACAAAAGTGGGACCAAGACAGAGGCAGGAAACTACAGATCTGTCAGTTTGACCTCTGTGGTAGAGAAAGTGATGGAATTACATCTGAAGGAAAGAATTGTTGAGACCTAGAGGCCAGTGGGGCACAGGATCCAAGGCAGCATGGATTCACAGTGGGAAGGCTATGTCAGATGAATCTAATTAATTTCTTTGACTGGGTGACCAAAGTAGTAGACCAGGGAGGAGCTGTGGACATGGCCTACCTAGACTTTAGTAAGGCATTTGACACAGTCCCACACAAAAGATTAATAGTCAAAGTAACCAGCCTGGGAGTGGGTCCTAGGGTGGTAGCCTGGGTAAAACATTGGCTGAACAACAGGACACAGAAGGCAAGTGTAAATGGAGTCCACTCTGAAGAAAGAGGGGTTACTAGTGGGGTACTGCAGGGTTCAGTACTGGGTAAAGTCCTTTTTAATGTCTTTATAAGTGACATTGCACAGGGACTGGAAGGAAAAGTATGCCTCTTTGCAGATGACACAAAGATCTACAACAGAGTTGATACACAAGGTGGCATGGAAAGGATGAGAGGGGACTTGGCAAGGTTGGAGAAATGGTCAAATGTATGGCAGCTTGGATTCAATGCAAAGAAGTGCAAAGTAATGCACCTAGGAAACAAAAACCCAGAGGAAGATTACACAATGGGGGGGAGATAGTAACAACAACAAAAATGGAAAGGGACCTGGGGGTAATCATATCAGATGACCTTAAGATTGGCAAGCAATGTGAGAAGGTGGTAAGGAGGGCTGGAGAGATCCTGGGATGTATAAGGAGAGGTATCACCAGCAGAAAACAGGAAGTTGTTATCCTCCTGTACAGACAGTTGGTGAGACCCCATCTGGAGTACTCCATCCAGTTCTGGAGACCCCATCTAAACAAGAACATAGAAAGGATGGAGGCAGTTCAGAGGAGGGCAATTAAAATGGTGCAGGGTCTGCAAGTGAAGCCATATGAGGAGAGACTAAAGGAGCTTAATATGTATACCCTTGAGGTAAGGAGGCGGGGCATGATAGAAACCTTTAAGCACCTCAGTGGACTCAACAAAGTCCAAGAGGGTAGCATCTTTCAGAAAAAGAGATGTGCAAGAACAAGGGGACACAATTTGAAGCTAGAGGGGGGAACGGCTCAGGGGCAATGTGAGGAAGTATTTTTCACAGAGAGGGTGGTGGATAGATGGAACAGCCTTCCTGAGGAGGTTGTGGGGTCTAAAACTGTGGGAGAATTTAAGAATGCAGAGGCAGACATAAGGCAATTTTGTGGGGTAGGAATAAATAGGCTGTTGGTTAAATAGGATCTGCAGCTTATCCTCTAGGTAGGGAAATGGGCAGACTAGGTGGGCCAAGCAGTCCTTATCTGCTGTCAAAGTCTATGCTTTTATGTTTCTATTTACAGTCACTTTTGGCTGCACCACTTTCTCATATCTTTTTGTACCGCATAGCAATGAGGTGAAGAGTGTGTATCACATGGAGCTAGGGGGCCTAAAAAGGGGGCTACAAGATATCAAGCACTGTGGTCTGCATCCATCCACCCTAATCATGGATCAACAACCCCAGATACAGAAGTACAGTACCTGTGTGAGAATGAACCATCACTTATTCATCAATATGATGTGTGGCACTTTGTAAAAGGTGTATATTTAGTATTATGTTAATCCACAAAACTTAGATATTTACCACCTCTTGTTCCACAAAATGTACCCTACGGTTGCATTTGCACATCATATCTCAACTGTACTGTCCCATCACTTTCTTCCCTCATGTCCACCTCATACCTAGGAAGTCCCACCCCCTCCAGTCCTTAAGCTTAGCATTCACATAAGTTCCGGAAATTTCCCTGACCCACTACTCCCATCTTCCATATTCATTCTTACCTCTCTAAATATAACAAACTTTTAATTCATCCCAATGTGGCAAATTGCTCCACACTCCTTGACATGGGTAAAATTATAACCAAATAAATGAAGTCCCTGTTTTCAAATGTGACGTCCTTGTAGGGATAACGAAGAAGTTGGAGTCATACACTGCACAAAAGCAGTGCGAGAGCATCCAGGAGTGGATCCCCAGTATTAAAAAACATGTTATACTGGATTCCAAGATCGACACCAGATGAAAGTGGTGAACTGATGCAGGCCAAGCTGGAATCCATCACCAGCCATATACAGGGAGTTCACCACCATGATAACTCACTGTTCCCAAACTGTGCACATGGGCCACTGGATGACACTATTTGGAAGAGGAAGTGGATGACACCCTGTAAGAACCTTTTTCATGTTTCACCATCATATGAAAATGGTAACATTACATTGCAGTGTACATAGCCCCATCAATGTATTGTCGAGACTGCGGCAGTCAATACCCATTCCACATTATAACAAGCGGCTGAGAAATACAGCTGTCTGGTTGGTTGTAATCGTTAGATCATCCCTATCTTGGTATCCCCATACCCATAGCTATACCCATCTGTGGTATTTATTCAGACAGTATTACAGCAGGCTTTTGACTATTTACAGGATTTTCTGTTGAGATCTAAATTAGTTTTAAATGAGAAAAAATCCCAGGTAATGGTATTTCACAGGGGGAACGATGTAAATCTGGAACAAGATGGGTTGCAGATTACAACCAATACTGGTGGTATTCTGCAACAAGTTGATAAATATAAATATTTGGGGGTTTATTTAGATAAAAAAAACTTGATTGGCATAGTCATTTTGAGTATATTTTGATGAAAACAGGAAAGTGTTTAGGATCCCTATATAGAATAAGGAATAGTATGTCTATAAATGTTAGAAAACTTGTGATCACTGTGGTGGTACTACCCATGTTAGAATATGGGAACTTCATGTATATGGAGGCATCTAAAGAGCAGTTATATAAGCTTGATATTATGTATAATAAATTGGCAAGATTCATATTAGGTGTACCAAAGATGACACATAGAATAGACATGTATAGGGAGTTGGGTTGGTATACCTTATCTCAAAGGAGGGGTTTAAGTTTAATCTCATCTGTGACTAAATGTCTATCTGGGAAAGTACCAGAGTATATGGCAGGGTGCATTATAGTTAAGAATCCTTCAAGGGGATTGCACTCGGAAAATAATTTGGAATGTTTGATACCAAAACAGAGAACGGTTTGGAGAAATAATCATTTTATAAATCTTGGACCTTTACTGTGGAATTCCTTACCTGGGATATTAAGACCATTAGACAAAAAATTCCAGTTAAATGTAATAAAGAAATAGTTTATGGAGCACACAAGTATTGAGGGGGAATTAGTTTAGAAATAACTATAGAAAATTGTTTTATTATTTATTTTATGTCTTGAGTGTATTTTTTTAATTTTTTGTTATTGTATAAATGTATGTATTCCTGTTTTGTGTAATGTAGGGATATAATATTTATTATATTGTTACGTTTAATTGTATAAATGATCCGAAGTGTAACTGGTTTGATTCTCTGGACCTCACTGCAAATGAGCTTTGCTCAGTGGAGTAATCCATATTCATTATCTTATGAATAAAAATTTTTACTACTACTACTATCTTAATCTTTCATTAACATACATGTATAGTCTAGTAATATGCTGAACAATGTGTCCCACTATTTCCAAAACATTGTTATTATAATAGCAATAAGGCATGCACAGGGGTTTGGTTAATGGTAACTAGATCACTCTCTCGTGCCATTAAGCACTCAGATCGACCTCGTGCCACATTACATGGCTATGTGGTGTAAACCATCCATTAACATAACCCTTGGCTTATTGCTGGATTTCTGATTGCCTGTAATTTATGTGCAAATCCTTGAACAGATAACTCTTTCATACCCTGCACATGTTAAACAACTGGGTCATGTTCTAATAGCTGTAATAAAGTTCGTGGCATGTGTAGCACTGTGATTAACACACGTCTTCTGTTGTCGTCAGTCCTGGAAAACAATGCAAGTCATGTGTAAATCACACAACACAGGTCCTCTGCTGCTATAGACCTAAACTGTCAAATGAAAACATTACAATTAGGTTGCAATGAACACATGTTGTGCAGAAATAAATTCATTCCAATTGTTTCAATCAGATGAGAAGGCATATGAGAAAGTTGAAATGACCCTTGGCACAGCCATGGTGAAATGCGATGTCAAAAAGCTATCTCCAAACCATCAACCCTCATCGTTGGAGAGCTTTCACAGCCTTGTGATCCAGTACGCACCAAAAAGTTTAGTGTACAGCTACAAAGGGATGTACACGAGGTGATCATTAACTTTTCTTTCTTATACCTGACATGTAATTTACCATGTTCTGTGTGGGTAAAAAAGTACTAAACTTGAAGCTGTACAAATGAAATACATTCAATGGGAGTGTTTTGGGGGAAAGAAGGAACCGCCACTACAATGACAGGGTAGTTGAACCATGGAATGCACTGCATGGGGAGCTGATGTATGGTAGTACTGGGGTAATGGTACAAGAAATTCAGGGACACTTACAGAGTAAGGTTGCATCCCTGAGCAACAATGGGAAATGGAGGACCTTGTAGGGATGTAGAGGATGTTACAATTGGTCACTAGTGAAGGCAGTGACCGTACAGCGCAGTTGATAAACAATAGGGCATAATCTGATGTCTTCATAGTATATAATACTACATTATTTGTTAACCATGTACGGCAAAGTGACACTTTTACACGTGTGACTATCAGTATTATAAGAAATAAATTAAACGTATAGCAAACTTTTTGCTATTACTAAGTCTTTTTGTTTTCACCTATGTTTCATGTATTCACAGAATGCTACTAGCAGCCATTCACTTCAACAGCTACTTGGGCAGAGAACAGGCAGTGTCTGCTGAAGGAGAAGCATGCTTCGCTGTTGACATACCAAAGTACAAAGGTGGTGCAGGAGTGGTCAGATGCAAAAAAATGAACACATCTTATGGTAAACTTTAAATTTTATTTACCAAAATCAGTCATTTCAGAACAATGAATCACAGGTAAATGACCTGGTACTGAATAGGTCTTGTTAAGCTACCAACAATGTTCCCATAAAGTCAGGAATAATATTGCAGCAGAAATATCAATGGACACGTCCAACTAAACTGTGAATGATACCATGCATTGTATTTGTTGCTGGCAAAGCTGTGACACTGTCTACGCTGTATTTCTTTCACTGACAAAAGTCACAACAAGGGAACTGCAACACCAATACTGAGTAATGCACAGGTCACACAGTCCAACAACAAGTAACTCAGCAGACATGATAGAGAGCAGATGTGCTGTACTTCGCACATTTGCAAAGACAAACTTGCACAGTGGGTGGTTCAATGTATACAACTTGTTGAAGTCCTACTTCACACAGAGGCATGGCACACTGTGACATGGACGTCTACCTTGAAATTACATTCCACAGATAAGGTATTGGTGTTCATAGTTCAACTTCTTATGTCATACTGTGCTGAATGATGGCCAAAGATTACTTCAAAAGTTTGGATTTTTTGTTTGCTGAAAGGATCGTAAGTGGCACCACAGCATCGGTCATCAAATAGCTTACAGCTTCTGGTACCCCACACTGCACAACAACTTCGGTATCAGTCACTCGATTACATTGTGATGTGTGAAAAGAGAAAGCGCTGGGGTGGGCAAGCACCAAACCACTGTATGTTGTCCATATTAAGTGACTGCGTCACGTTTCCACTCAGACTGTTTAAAATGGCTAAGAAGATGCATCAAAAATAGCCACTATTAAGTCAGATTGTGCTCTCTCTCCCATGCACTTGCTATGGCCACATGTCACCATATCAGAAAGCATGTGGTTGAATTTTAATTTGCTTTCCTTCCACTCACCCCTTGGGTCAAACTCCCACCCCTGCCTACTCATCAGCACCCGAGTCTGTTTTCAAAGAGGGGTCACCAGTGGGGTTTCAGTTTTTGAGGATCCCACCCCAGCATGTGGAAGCTGTAAGGGATAAGCTGGCAGATGCTTCAGTGCCAGTTACAATCCATTTAACAAGAAAATGCTATCACTGTTGAGTAACTATTTTTGCTCATGTCGGCTCATGCAGCTAAAAGGTAGTGGGCTATGAAGACCAGTACATGCTAACATTTGTTTACATCATCACTGTAACATTACAAAACAATAACCTGTGTTTATTTGTGGTAAGCAGGATGGGGAGGGAGAAAAGGTATCTTCAAAGCAACCGTCCCTTTCAATATACATAGCATATTGTTTGCATTAGTATTATACACTTAGCTCATGATGGTATGTCAATGTTTGAGACGACAGATCAACAACACATTGCCATATGAAGTACAAAACAGTAAGTAAATACAAAATGTGCTGTATAACTGTTACTCATGACTGTTTTTTTCAATTTCAGCATTTGTGGAGGACATGCTGTCAACCCTTGAAAGTGCTGTCCAAGCAGGCAAACCAAAACAAGAGTGGTGTAACAAGGACGTCCCACCTCTGCTAACTTCTAAATTTCCACCAGTGGACAAACAGATGGACATTGAATGCTGGAAAAGAAACCGACGATTCCACAGTATGGCTGTCCGCATGCAGAAACCTCACATACTGTTCAGATGGCCACCTCTCCCTTATCCGGTTCACAAAACAGGCTGGCAACACCACTCTAACTTTCCTTCCCAACCAGCCCCAACACCAGCGAACGAAGCTGTGGTAGGACAGGAATCTGTGATGGCTGAAAAATACAAATATAAACATTGTTCAGTAACTGAACTGTAATGATGACATATAACACAAATCATTGTTAAATGAAGTGTCCAACCAAAGGTATTGGGCTTCATAACCCAATCCATTACATTGTCTGCAGCTGGCAGGAATTAAATTTTTACTACAAAACAGCTAACTTCTTTTTGAACAGATCACAAGTGGCATAGAATCATCAGACAGAAGATCCCTTACAGCTTATTGCTGCCCTCCCACGCCCCTACTCTGCACACACGCTCTGTGACATTGTAACATCTGACCAGGGAGAGCACAGGAGGGAGGTCCATTTAAGTATGTAGGTGCTATTTGTCAAGTTTTTTTTTCCCCATTGCAAAGCATATTAGGAGAAAATTACAGCAGTCAGTTAACTAGTATGGATCATAGTAGTTAAGCGACTGCTGTCATTGTCTCTTAAGATGCTTTCAATTGCAAAAAACTTTATTACAAAATAGCAGCAACAGACTTACAATGTCCTCGGCCATGCACTCTCCCACTATAATGTGTACCCACATTGGGGTGGTGGGAGTACTACCCATCAGAATCAAGCAAATAAAAGGACCAATTGATACTGTCAAATATGTGGCTGTCAGCCAGCCCAGTGGCACTGAGGGTTGAGGTGCTGGATGCCACACCTCACACCACGCTGGCATCCCGGGTTCGGGCACGAACTCAGGTCATTGAGGGTCGGCAGGGGGAAGGAGGATTGAGCATCCCAATGGATGCTCTCCTCCTTTGGGGTGGGTTACCAGGGGTGCCATATGCACCTGACATCCCTCACGGGGTATTGGTGGCTTCAGAGGGCTGGAGTCTGGGAGGTGAGGACATTGTTAGGCACTTGGCAGGTGTGTGTCAGCATGCACTTGCCTGAGCTGACATCCTCAGGGAAGGAGGGGATGGGAAGGGAGAAAAAATGGGAAAAAAAATCCTCAGTGGGCCTAGATGATGGCCACTCCATGCCATCCAGTCCATGAACCATAAGCAGACCCCCCCATGCAGGTGCTCCACAGTGGTAGGAGGGGAGAAAAAAGGAGTTACTGAGGCAATCTAGGGGACAGACTCAAAGTCAAGGAGGCATGGATGGCATGAGCAATGCCTGAAGGAGTGGAACGCTGAGGGTGAGAAGGAGGGATAAAAAGAAAAAAAAAATATGTGGCTGTCCAATAAACCAGCCACAGTATGGTGATTTCACTTTATTATGACAGATGGGCAAGACTACTGAAGCACAGAATGAGGCACGGACATGACCACTGACATGAACAAGGGCAGAATAACCCACAGTACAGTAAGTAGTCAGTATTGTACTCCACAGTGTGTGTAGTGCCATGATAATGCCATGCCCTGGGGGACTAAAGCAGGAGGATGCTGGCCGAGTACGTTGAACACCCAAGAAGTGACATTAACCATGCACAACACACAAAGTGTAGTGTTTGCTACAATATGCACAACACAGCTTGTACACAATTGAAGTAATAATGACAGCAGTGATTGCATGGGTCATACGTGGAATGGCATTTATGAAATTTCAGAAAATGTGGTGCTGAAAAGCCATACAATAAGATGAATGACAATATGCTAAACATGACTCGGTATTGCAACACCATTGCACGATTCTCTGCCAGTTTCAGAATTACATCTGCTGTATCCATCACACACATAATTAAAAAGTTACTGCACCAGCCTGGTGGTGCAGAGGGTTCATGAGCTGGATGCCACACCTCGAACCATGCTGGTGACCTCAGTTCAGGAATGGATTCAGGACGCTGGTGGTCAGCAGGAGATGAAGAGGATTGAGCTTCCAGGGGACTGCTTTCCTCTTTGGGGGTAGGGGGAGTGGGTCACCTCACTCAACAGCGGCTCCCAGTGGAGACTGGGGGCACTGTTCAGAGCAGTGCAAGAAGGGGAACACTAGATAACCAGAAAATGGCTCACTATGTTCACTGGATGATGGATCCCCCACTGTGCAACAGCACCGGAACCTCCACGGACCATGTCTTCCTTAGCAGCGCTTCCGGGGGCCTAATTAAGAGTGCGCTGGGTAAGCCCCCTCAAGGTGCCTTCCCCCTTGGAGGAGGGGGACCCGTCCAGTGATGGGATACACCAGGATATCCATCGAGAGCCGACTGCGATATAAGGGATCGAGGTGGCCCAGGAAGAGGATGTCCGCTGAGTCTTGGAGTACTGTGGAGCCTGAAGGAGAGGGGAACACGGGGGCATGAAGACGAGTAAAAACAGATTAAAAAAAAATTAATACGTTTCACTTCAGTTTGCAGAGAACAATTGCATGTCATGGATTTTTCATGATTCTCTGCAAAGTCAATTTCACTATACATTTGGATGTTCTTTAGGAAACATGCTGTTTCACAATGAATATTGATTGTTTTATTGCACTCTGCTAATGAACTTTGTGAACCACTGGGCACACTGAAACTGCTGGCATTAGACAAACTTGGATAAGATAATTTTAGCATATCCTCTACTTAGTAAATATACACCTTTAATAATGGAAAAAGAACTTAGTAAGTGTATGCAATGTTTGATGTATAGTGAGGGAAAGTATGGGAGCGAGTATGTATGTGTTAATTGCCATCTGATTACTACTCTTGAAGCAGAAATAGCATTTCTGCTTAATATTAAACCAGTTTCTACTTATATTAGGGAATTGGAAAGTTACATTGATCTTATAAATGAACAGCTTCATTCTAATGAACAATTTCCTTCACATTTAGGTAGCATTTCTGTGCCTCCTGATGAGGAGACAATTGTAATGACTAGTACTAGTATACCTGGTGCCTCTGCTCCCTCTTATAAGGTGGATGATTATCCACCCTCTTCTCATGATAATGATGACTGGACCATTGTCACAAAGCCTCTTAAAAAAAGGAGGGGTGGTCAAATGCACAATAGTGCCCGTATTGAAACTCGTAATTGGTTTGAGCAATTGACTGTATCAAATAATGAAGTGCTACATGATTTATCCTGTGCATCACCCTCTGTTGATAATAATGGTTTAAAAACACTTTTCAATCAGGAGTTAATGCCCATGAATATTTGTCCTAGTAAGTCTCAAACTACCAAATCAATACCTATTAAGTTAATCGCTCCAGAGTGTGATAAACAATCACCTGTTTCTGATTCTTGTACCCCTACTGTCTCAAAACAAGTGTTAGTCCTGGGAGATTCAACCATTAAGCACATTGACAGGGCGGTATGCAATAGTGACAAGAGCAACCACACTTGTTCTAGCTTCCATGGGGCCAGGGTATCTGACATTTCCTCAATGATGCCTAAAATTTTACAAAGTGTGGGGGAAAATTCACTGGTTATCATACATGCCCATGTTAATGATATAAGCAACACCCCATTTAATCAGTTACAACAGGACTATGTGGCGTTATGTAACCTGTAACTTGATAGGGGATGCTGTGTATGTATATTGGAAATTCTACCTGTCCCAAGAGCAACATCTACCATGAGGCAGAAAATCAAAGCCCTAAATGAATGGCTGAGAAAGTGGTGTTTTAAGCAGGATATACCCTGTATTACCCACTGGAAATCATTTTCAGATCGTTCTTCCTTATTTTGCTGGGACAGTTTACATCTCAGTCGTAGGAGTAGTACACTTATGAGGAAAAGTAACACTAAAATCATAAATCATTGTTTAAACTAAAAACAATGGGGGAGAATGGGTCTATTCCCAAATCTCTGAATACTTACCAAAATATTATTACAACTTAATGTAAATTCCTAGCTTTGAATGCAAGATCTTTAAACCAACTCAAATTAGCAGAACTCGAAGCCAAATGTAAAACTTTAAATATAGGTGTGGTGGGAGTAACTGAAACTTGGTGGGACACATCCTCAATTTGGTCCAGAGAAATTCGAGGTTATAAGTTATATCATAAAAACAGATTAGATAAGCAAGGGGGTAAAGTTTGTATGTACATACAAAATGATATTCCTTCTTTTGAAGTGTGTTCTCCCTTTCCTTTGGAAAGTATATGGGTTAAAATCCTATTGAAGGAGCAGTCCTATATAACTATTGGTAACATATATCGACCTCCATCTGCAAATTCAGATTACACAACTGATATGTTTAAAGAAATTACACATTTTTCAGAATCTCAAGATACTGTAATATTTGGTGACTATAACCTCCCTCATATTAACTGGGACTCATTCTCAGGACAGTCCTATGCCAAGAAAGGACTAATAGATGTGGTAGTTAGTACTGGAGTACAACAACTTGTTACCGAACTCACTTGAGGTCCTAATATTTTGGATCTATTATTTACTAACATAGAGCAACAAATTAGCAATTTACAAATTTGGGATCTACTTGGGACCAGTGATCATTCATCTATTCTTTTTGAAATTCAACAGTTTAAAACTATACAAAGAAGTCATACTGTACAAAAAATTATAATAAAGCAAATTTTTCTAAAATCAATGAATACTTACAAAACATAAACTGGGAATCTAATCTTCTTAATTGTACAACACAACAAGCTTGGGATTTTTTTTAAAACATTGTACATTATTTGGAAAATACCTTTATTCCATCCAAGAGGAAATTTAATAATAAAGGAAAAATCCCCCCCTTGGTTTAACAAGACAATTAAAAATCAGATTAAAATAAAAATTAAACTTTTTAGGAAACTTAATAATTCTGTTCCATTTAAAACTGTTATATTACATAAATACAGATTATCTGTGAAAAACTTTTAAAAAATTCTATTAAATTGGAAAAAAAAATAAGCTAGAATTTAAACTAGCTCACACAAAAGACTGTCACAAATCTCTTTTCCCTATAAAAATAGTAAAAAAGATGTATCAAGGACCATTGGTCCCATTATAACCAATGGCTCTTCTCTATCTGATATAGAAACCTCAAATCTCTTTAATAAGTACTTTCGTTCTGTCTTCTCTCAAAAATCAACTATTAGTACATTTAAAGTTCACCACATAGATTATCATAGGTTCTATCCAACTGACATTATACAGGCTACCAAAAGCCTAAAAAAAATACTAGTCCAGGCCCAGATGGTATTCATCCAAGGTTTCTGATCAAAACCTCTATAAATATTTCTATACCTTTGTCAATTATCTTCAGCAAATCCTTCCAAGAAAGCATTGTACTAAATGATTGGCATTCAGTAATAGTTACTCCCATATTTAGAAAAGGCAATAGAGGTTCTGTGCAAAATTATTATCCAATTAGCCTGACCTCAGTGGCTGGTAAATTAATGGAACGAGTAATGAAGTCTCTAATAGATCAAGATTGTAAAAAAATTAGGAATTTATGATTCAAATTAGCATGGGTTTACTCCCAAGTATTCCTGCACCACCAATCTGATATCTTTTTACAATAATATAAGTACTCTACTAGATGTGGGTATCCCTACTGATCTAATTCATTTGGACTTTAGTAGAGCTTTCGATAAAGTCTCACATGAAAAACTCATTACTAAAATGCACAATCTAGGTTTGTCACCTGATATTGTCAACTGGACTTTAAACTGGTTGACAAATCGTTCTCAGAGAGTCAGAATTAATGATATCTTGTCTGATTCGGGTAGTGTGACAAGTGGTGTACCACAGGAGTCGGTCTTGGGTCCAACATTGTTTAATCTCTTTATCAGTGATTTACAAACAGGGCCAAATAACTTCATGGTTAAATTTGCAGACGATACTAAATTGGGGGGCAAGGTTAATAATCAAGAAAATATTTCTGCATTAAAGAAGGATTTGGAAAAATTAACACTTTGGGCAAATGAAAATCATATGCAGTTTAATCAAGACAAATGTTTAGTAGTGCATTTCAGTGTAAATAATCCAAAAACGATATATTATATAAACAGACTACCACTTCACTCATCAAATTGTGAAAACGATTTAAGGATATATGTTAATAATAAGCTTACATCAAATGATCACTGTGTTAGAACTGCTTGCATGACCAACAGACTTTTGAAGCAAATAAAACGCACTTTTGTTTATCGCACTGAACAATGCCTTATTCCATTGTATAGGGCATACATTAGACCGCATCTAGACTATGGCTCCCCTTTCTGGAATCCAAACCAAAAAAAAGACATAGTAATTCTTGAACAGGTTTGAAGGAGAGTAACTAAAATGATTCCAAGATTAACAAACTTAGATTATCAGAACAGATTAAAAGCTACTGGTCTCTTCTCTCTTCAGACTAGAAGATTAAGAGGTGATATGCTTATGGTTTTTAATTTAATAAATTCACCAGATCTAATGGAAAAATGTGATCTAATACTCCCCAAAAGGAGACATGTTCCGAGACTGCATAATAAACAGCTTGAAGTAAAAACTTATAAAACCAGCAAAAGGGGAGATTTTTTTCCAATAAGAACATTCATTGTATGGAACACCTTGCCACAAGAATTGGTAGAGACAACTAGTGCCACTGTCTTTAAAAACAAATTAGATGTTTGGTTGAGGGATAACAGATAAATAATGCCCCACATAGTGTGGGGAACAGTCTCGATGGGCTCTGGCCTTCTTTTGTTCTTTCATACCAAGTAATACCAAGTAACCAACCTATATGTCACACAGCAACTGCATGTCTACATATCCAATTATATGACAAGAGTGGTACTGTATCCATGACTGCAAGCTGATTACAGCACACTGTTAATATCTATTGACAGGATGAAATACTGTTGCAATGATGTCTTGTGGGTGGTAAATAAAGGAATAATGACTGACATGTTTGGTGTTATGCTGACATACGATCCTGCCTGTGCTGGTTGTGCCCCAGTCCACAGACCCAGGGCATCAAACATCAGAGAAGGGATTTTACAACACCATAACATCCACAGTGTCATGCATTATCTCTATTATTCAATGGTTTGGTGTTTTTCCAGAATAAAAAGTTATCATTTTAAAGAAACTTTTTTTATTACTGTGTTATAGTGTTTTTCTTTGTTCGCAGAACATAACAAACACAGACACATAGAAACACAGAAGTTGACAGCAGATAAGGACCGCAAGGCCCATCCAGTATGCCAGTTTCGTTTTCTGCCTCATAAATGTGCCATTGGCCTTTACTCTGTCAACTGCCTCTCTATTCATACTCATTTGTATTGCTCCCTTATGCCTATACGATGCATGTTTGAGTCCCTGAACTGTATTCATATCCACCACTTCCTGAGCTAGGCCATTCCATGCATCCACCACCCTTTCTGTGAGAAAGAACTTCCTCATATTACCCCTAAATCGGCCTCCTCTAATGTGATGCTGTGTCCTCTTGTCCTGCTATTTCTCTTATATTGAAACATGTTAGACACTTTCTCCTTGTTCATGCCCTTAAGGTGCTTGAATGTTTCAATCATATCACCTCTCTCCCTCCTTTGCTCTGGGGTATACATATTGAGCTCTGTTAATCTGTCCTCATATGTTTTGTAATGCAATCCCTGCACCATTTTGGTTACCCTTCTCTGGACTGTCTCAATTTGGTTAATGTCCTTCTGAAGGTGTGGCCTCCAGTACTACACACAGTACTCCAAATGGAGCCTAACCAGTGTCTTGTCAAGCAGGATTATTACCACCCTCTTCCGACTTGTGTTTCCTTTACTAATACACCCCAACATCCCCCTAGCCTTGCCTACTGATTTAGTGGTCTGCTTGGATGATTTCAGGTCATCGATGATGATGATGCCCAAGTCTCTTTCTTCCCTTTTGACTGCCAGCAACTCCTATCCCATGTCAAGGCAATGTCATTATGAAAGCAATGGTGATGCAGTACTGTGAGGTAAGTCATGCAGTGCCTCACCCAGCTGCAACAGTGGGACAACACTGTGCAGCACTGCTCAATAAAAATCTGGAAATTTACAAAATTTGTCTATCACTGATACAAAAAAGAGAACAAATGACACAATTAAGAGGAATGAATTTCTGGGGGCCCAAGAAAAGTTGACTTACAAGTATACCCACTATTAACACGTAGTCGCAAAGAGTACATGACTCAGTTTATGTATAAAATTTTTTTTTACAGATTTCGTACTCATTCACAGGCAGGCCTTCATTGTTGTGATACTTTCTGTATGTGAAGTGAACTGTCTCCAGAACCCATATACTTAAGCAGACTTCAGCAAATCCAGGGTGCTCAGTGATGCAGAAAGGTACATCAGAGTCAGGTACAACACTGGGGATATCAGTCATCTTTTCAACTACTCGATTGATCTCTTGGCAACAGCAGCATTCAAGCTCAGTGGGCATCACTACACAATTGCCCCAAGTGCACCTTAAGAAAAACAAGAAATGGAGACAAATGTCAGTACTACGTGTAATGACAATTGACATTATTTATTATTTTTGCCATTGACACATTACAGTGCCATTGCATGGATGTCCATTCCCTGTCCACATAACACTTAGTTGCTAAGACCATCCTGGGCATTGCCATTAGGGAACTGCCATCCAAAACTTGTTACCTAGAGTCATGTGCCCACGGACTATGGGCAACTTCCGAGAACAGTCAAAAGCAGATTGGATGCTGACTCAGTCCATGTCTCCAGGTACAGCATACCATCACATTGCCTGGGACACACTACTTACTGTCTGTGTGTATGTGTCTGGGGGGGACCTGACTCACAGACACAGTCACACCATACATTAGTTAAGCAATACGGCATGACAAGATGTGGGTTATTACAGGATATACCATGGTCATGTGATGTGTTTTGACCAATGAGGTTACAGGATTTTCATACCCCATTGTATAATTATGTGTAACGTGCTGGCAGGTACATCCCACATGTACTGACCACTGTGTGCATGTGTCTGTGGGGGGGGACCTGAGTCACAGTCACAGTGAGACTGTACATTAGTTATTTTTAAACAATGGCGTGTGAAAGTCCTGCAACCCCAGTGGTTGAAACATGTCACATGCCTGTTGGTAAATGCTGCATAACCCACAGTTGAAGAATGGCATTTATAAAAAGCAGAATTAAACACATTTTAATTTCATTTCACACATGAGTCCATTGTATAATCACAATAATGCACTCCAGGATGTGAGTTATTGGATGGTTTAACCACTTCTTAGGTGACTAAATCACTTGGCTGCACCTC
The DNA here is from genome assembly GCA_016271365.2 of Neoceratodus forsteri. Lineage (NCBI taxonomy): Eukaryota > Metazoa > Chordata > Ceratodontiformes > Ceratodontidae > Neoceratodus > Neoceratodus forsteri. Next base: position 1,692,028,374 of record CM028130.1, on the reverse strand, counting down.
ATGACACACCACACAAGGCATGGGTAAATCCCCCATAACCCACACCCTGTTGTGCCTTATTGCTTAAGTAACATGCTGGCGCTGGCATGTACATACCTCATGTACTGTCCACTGTAAAAATATGTATGATGTGTGGTGGTGTGAATCCTGCATCTAGGCTGGTTGTGTCAGGGTACAGATCATTTCAAATGGCCACTGCATACTATCACATTGCTTGGGACGCACTACTCAGTCTCTCTGTGTATGTGTCTGGGGGGGGCAGTCACAGCCACAGTGCCACCGTACATTACGTATCTGTAACGTGCTGGCAGGTACATCCCACATGTACTGACCACTGTGTGTACATGTCTGGGGTGGGGGGCCGGAGTCACACACAAGGTGCCACCTTACATTATTTATTTGTAATGTGCTGGCAGGTACATCCAAGGATTTATTGAACTCTAACAATTGATTAGCTTTTTGCTCATAAAAGTGCAAAATCTTTGTGAAAATGAATAGCTCTAGCCTAACTGCGTTTAACAAACACAGCACTTCTAGAATATCGATATAAATGCTTTCTGTACAGTTACTATAGTCCCAAGAAAAAAACTGCTAATCAATTATTTAGAACCCTGACATCCCACATATACTAACCACTGTGTGTATGTGTCTGTGGGAGGGGGACCTGAGTCACAGTTACAGTGCCACTGTACATTACTCATTTGTAATGTGCTGGCAAGTACATACCTCATGTACTCTCCACTGTAAAAAAATGGCCACTGCACACCATCACATTGCTTGGTATACACTACTCAGTGTCTGTGTGTATGTACCTGGGGGGAGGACCTGGGTAACAGAGACAGTACCACTGTACATTAGTCATTAGTTACATGCTGGCACATACATATCTAATGTGTCATCCACTGTACAAAGACTGCCACTGCAGACCATGACATTGCTTAGGACACACTACTCAGTGTCTGTGTGTATGTTTCTGTTGGGGGGGGAGGTCCTGAGTCATAGCCACTGTGCCACCATACATTACCTCAGTTAGTGTCTACTGTACAAAACAGTATGACGGCTGGTGGTGTGAATCCTGCATCTAGGCTGCTTGTCTCTGGGTAGAGACAATTGCAAATGGACACTGCATGCATTAACATTCCATAGGACACACTACTCAGTCTATGTGTGTGGGGGGTAGACCTAATCACAGCCACAGTGCAACTGCAGACCCTCCAACTGTACCATTTTTGCTGCTACAATACCACATTTGTAACACTGGTACTGGATCCTGCCTAGTTTGTACCGTGTACTGAATTTTCAGCTGCCTCTGTCCTGCTTCAGATTTTCCCCCCAAATGATCTTTTGTGTCTCTGCTCAGTTGCCATGAGTGCCAGCATGGGGAGTGTCCAATGGTCCCCAAGGTAACCATGCCCACTTACTTGAATCTGGTTGTCAAAACATACTGTGGCACCGCCGGCACAGGGGCAGGCACTTGACATTGACTGCTTGACCCCAGAAGCAGCTGAGAGTGCTGCAGCCTTTACCCTGTGACATTTGACTGTCTTGGTGGGCATGACAGTCAGACTGTCAGTTCCAGGAGAATAATCACTGAATAAGTCACTGTCGTTACCAGAATTAAGCCCCTTGTTCTGCCTCTGGACCTCCTTACCGTGATACATGCCTTAGTCACATCTAGGTTTGACTACTGTAACGTGCTCTATCTCGGGGTCACAGGAGGATCTGTCTGCAGACTGCAGCTGGTGCAAAACGCAGCTGCCCGGTTGCTGACTGGGCAGCAAAAGTTTTGCCATATTACACCGGTTTTATGTGAATTGCACTGGCTGCCAGTCAGGTGCAGAGTCCTCTTTAAGGTGGGTCTTCTCACCTATAAGACCCTACACAGGCAGGGCCCTGGTTACCTGTCAGACCTTCTGTCACCTACCCTCCCCACCCGCCCTCTTCGATCTTCTAGTGATGGCTTCCTGACCATTCCCAGAACGAGGCTAAATTCAGCTGGTGATAGAGCCTTTAGTGTTGCGGCTCTCGTTCTGTGGAATTCTTTGCCAGCTTTGGTCAGGGAAGACCCCACAGTGAATATTTTTAAGGCCCGCCTGAAGACTTTTCTTTTTTCCCAAGCTTTTGATATTTAGATTAGTATATACAGTAAAGACTGTGATTGTAGTAGATTTATTTATTCAATCTGTATAAAATTTTGTGTGTTAAATTTTGTGTTTTTAAAATTCTGTGTAAAATTTGTACGGCGCCCAGAGCCTCCGGGATTGGGCTTCTTTTAAACAAATTTTGCTTTGCCTTGCCTTTGCCTCGTTGTCTAGCTTCTTGTTCCAGTATGCTCCAAGCCACAAGCACATTTTGTGGCAATTAATTATTTTATTTACTGGTGGCGCACAGAAGTCATCAGTGCAGGACCGGGACCACAGCTCCCCAAGTAGTTCTGTCACTTGTGGTGTGTTGGGGTGACTGCAGGTCCAGGGTACAGCATGCTGTGACCGACTGACCAATGACCAGGTGAGTGGAGAGAGCCACGTCGGATGATCCTCTTGCCTCAACACTCACTAGTGGTTACTTAAGTGCTGCATAGAGAGCTCAGCAGACAAATTACAGAGACACAGAGCACCACTGCTCGTCAAGCTGCATAAGGTATACTAAATGTGATCTCATTCAGGATAAAATTAAATTGACAGATCAGTTTAAGTGAATTGCTGAAAGTTCTGCCTCTGGGGGTTATTTATTGTCCAACTATCATTGGCCCGGGCATGACCAAGGTGCTTGGATCATCTATGTAACTGCCATAGGGAAACCTAATGTTATTGGGGCACATTGGCATTCAGGGGTTAACTAAATGCTTGCTGCTGAACCATAACACTTGGTGCATTTGCAATGGTGCTGTTTCATGTAGTTTAGCTTCCTGACTGACCAACAAGGAATGTCCGACTTATTTTATAAATTGCTTTGTTTGTTACACATCGAAACTTTGCTGAAATTATACTCAGAAGTTACGTGAGACAAATGTGGGGACAGTAGTCACCCCTCAATCACAACACAGAACTGTACATAATTTTATCTGACAAATGTTGGATGGTCTGCAACTGTAGTGTATATTATGTGTTTTAAGGTGTTGGCATGTGAAATAAACAGATAAACTGTGACAGCATAAGAAAGTCCATGTTTCAGGGGACACATTAGGTGAAAACTGTCTGCTTTTTACACAAAAGCACTGACAGAACAGTAAGGTAAAGGAATATACAACCACCACGAGGTAGAGTCAAGACGGCTCTCTGATTCAGAACTGCTGGGACTGGAGGACGTGACTGACTCCTCATCACTGCACAGTGGGTCCAAACAATATGGCGTTTTGGTGACAAGATCAGAGCCATAAATCTCCCTCTCGTCTGATGAGCTGTAACTTTCTTCAGTGCTAGCCATTACTGTGGTCCAGACAGGCGGCTTAGGAGAACACGTCACACACACTGCTGAGCTCAGACTGACGCGATTCATGCACTTCCGGTTTTGCGACTAATACTTATTGAAATTAAAAATGAACAATACATTTTTTTAAGGTATTTCACTTGCGATTCTGCTACTTAGGGAACATGAAGTCCGCTGACAAAAAGCGAGGTATGTTTACCAGAGTCCCTCTTTAAGTGCTGTGGAAAAACCGGGGATTGGAAGAATCTCAGACAGATAGCACATCCATATTCAATAAGTTTATTAGTCATTGCCACATATGATTCTTTAACATGCTGAATAGAGTCCTAATATATACTGTTAGCCCCATTGTGAATTATAATGAGGGGGACTGGGGCCACTACTCACAAGAATAGTATCTACCATTCTAGTAATATCAGCAATCTTTGCCCCACTAAAGCTGGAACATGTTCTATTTGCTTTATCTGTATTACAGATCTGTATGGATCTGTCCAGGTGTTTAGTGATAGAATCCCCGAAAACAAAGATTTGTTTAGAGTCAGGTGACTTGTTAATGATTAAGGGGGGAGGAGAAGGTTCGGTAAATAAGTTTATTAAGGACACTGATGATGTAGCAACATCAATCAAATTAGTGCAAACATGAGACACATTTTCAGTGCTTGGCCTAGCAATGTTTAGTTCAGTTGGTTTGAGTAAGGCAGTTGAAGCTAGGTAAACAGGAAAAGAATCATCAGTATAAGGTGTGTTAGTATTAGGCAAGATGTCACAATGCTTTGTAGCCATATTGTCAGTTTTACTGTGAACCCCAACATCAGAACTAGCAACCTCAGAAACCAGGGGATCAAATCTATTATGTAGTTGAATGGCATATTGTTGTGGCTTTCTGCCCCTTTTACTTGCTCTTGAGCTTTGAACTGTATACCATGCCATATTATCTTCACTATCACCCTGATTTAGTACTTCGTCTTCCCTGGCACGTTTTCTAGAAATATTAGATGGTTCTTTCAATGCAGTGACTAAGTGTCTGGTACTATCTAGGATGGGAGCATCAGTAATATGTAAGGGGGAAGTAACACTAACCACCTGAAGGGGATCATGGGCGGTAATACACCTGTTGTGCATTACCTGTTGACTTTTTTCTAAAGCTGCCAATCTAACACTAAATCTACTAATCTCAAGCACTAAGTCCTGGTTTTCTTGACATTTTAAACATATGAATGAATGAGTAAGGCATTCCCCTGTCCCAATTAGATGCATAAAATAATTAGTATGTTGTAGTCCAAACAGCCCATCAGTTGTAATAATGGTAACCTGGCTAAATTCATGGCGGGACAGGGACTCCATTTGATAACTGCTGCAAGTAACACAAAACTAACAGAGGCTAACTACTGGTTGCAAGCAACCTCACTTGCTAACTGCTTGAGGATGTACAACTTACGGGTTTCTGTGGTTGTTATGAGCCTCAAGTGCCACTAGACCCACAAGACATACTAGACATGCGCAGACATGCATGTCCCTGTGCACGTCTCTGCGCGCTCGACCCGCTCATGCGAGCGGGCGAGTACTTTATAGCAAGTGACCCGGAAATGCAATTCCATATATCAGGTTGCCTGGTAGTGAAGTCCAAACTAAGTTTAAAATGCCCCAAAATAGTAAAACGCTGCATTATTACAGCAAAGAGTACACTGAAAACTCCCATGATTTTAAAAGTGTTTGCACAAGCAGTATACAGTGTCCCAGTAGGTCAGCTCTGCTACAGACCAGCGTTTTACCCTGTTCACCTCAGAGTGAGCATGCAAACCTAAAATAACGAAGTTAGGCAGACTTTACAATAGTACGCAACTGACCAATGCTGTCCACACCAAATGTAGTGTTCTACAGCATACAGTCAGAATAAGTGCAGCATACAGCTCCTCGCTCGCAGAGGGGTGAGCACTTAATAGCAGGTACATACATACATACATAGATACATAGACAGTGTCAGCAGATAAGGGCCTATGGCCCACCCAGTCTGCCCATTTGAGCTTGTAAGTTCAGTTTATGTTTTCCAAGAAGTTTGTTGCCCCTTACCCCTGACCTCCAGAATTCCTTTATGTCTATCCCATGCATTCTTAAATCCCGTGATTGTTTCAGACCCCACCACTTCCTCTGGTAGGGTGTTCCACTTGTCCACCACCCGTTCTGTGAAGAAATTCTTCCTCATGTTTCCTCGAATAATCCTTCCTCCAACTTCATCCCATGCCCTCTAGTCCTGGAACATCTTTTCACTTAAAAATAGTGTATTCCTGCACTCTGTTCCTCCCTGTAAGATACTTGTATGTCTCTATCATATCCCCTCTCTCCCTCCTTTCCTCCAGGGAGTACATGTTCAGTTCCTTCAACCTGTCCTCATAGGACTTGTGATGCAATCCATGCACCATCTTTGTTGCCCTCCTCTGAACCTTCTCTAGCCTGTCTATGTCCTTACATAGGTAAGGTCTCCAGAACTGTACAGTGTACTCCAGGTGGGGCTTCACTAGTGTCTTGTATAGTGGAATTATGACCTCCCTTTTCCTGCTGGTGATGCCCCTGCCTATGCATCCCAGCATCCTATTTGCTTTACCTGCTGCCTTGTCACACTGTTTCCTTGCCTTGAGGTCATCAGGAGATGATAACTCAAGATCCTTTCCTGCTTGGTGCATGCTATATCCTCACCCCCAACTGATATATTGTGCCAGGGTTTTTGTGCTCCATATGCATTATCTTGCACTTCCTTGCATTGAATTTCAACTGCCAAACCCCTGACCATTCTTCAAGTTTCTGCAGGTCCCTTCTCATTCTGTCTACACCCTCTGGTGTCTACTCTGTTACAGCGCTTTGTGTCATCAGCAAACAGTGAAATTCTGCCTTCTAGGTCCTGCGCAATGTCACTGATGAAGATATTGAATAGGACCGGTCCCAGAACTGATCCTTGTGGTACCCCACTGGTCACTCTTCCCTTTGTGGAGTGACAACCATTTACCACCACCCTCTGTATCCTGCTGCCCAGCCAGTTACCTACCCACCACACTACTGTCCTGCCCACACCCATATTCCCCAGTTTGTGCAATAGTCTTCTATGTGGCACAGTGTCAAAGGCCTTGCTGAAGTCCAGATAGGCCATGTCCACTGCCCTCCTCTGATCCACCTCCCTAGTCACCCAGTCAAAAAATTGAATGAGGTTGGTCTGACATGACCTCCCCCTGGTGAAACCATGCTGCCTTGGGTCCTGTAGTCCATTGACAACCAGATGTTCCACCAATCTCTCCTTCAGTAGTGCTTCCATGATCTTCCCCACTACCGAGGTGAGGCTGACTGGTCTGTAGTTCCCCGCCTCTTTTTATTCCCACTTTGTATAAGGGGACTACCATCTGCTATCCTCCAGTCTTTGGGTACCTCTCCTGTTTCCAGTGATCGGCTAAACAGGATAGACAGAGAGTTCAGCCACCACCTCTCTTAGTTCTTTAAGGACCCTGGGGTGCACCCCATCTGGCCCCATTGCTTTATCAACTCTTATTACTTCCAGTTCCCTCAGGACCCTTTCTCATGTAAAGGGACTTGCGTCCATTTCTGCACCATTCTCACCCCTTGTACTCCATTCAGACCCATTACCCTCCTCTTCCTCAGTAAAGACTGAACAGAAATACCTGTTCAGTATGTCAGCTTTACTGTTGTCATCCTCCACACAGCCCCCATCCTCCCCCTTCAGTCTCACTATCCCTCCCTTTGCCTTTCTTTTTTCACTTATGTACCTGTAAAAGGTTTTGTCCCCTCTACCCACTGATTTTGCAATGTGTTCTTCTGTCTGAGCTTTGGCTTCGCTTACTGACCTCCTTGCCTCCCTATGCTTCTCCTGGTACTTCTCCCTATCCCCTTCTGCCTGTGTCTTTTTGTATTGCCTGAATGCAATCTTTTTGGCTTTCACTTTCTTTGCTACCTCTTTGGAAAACCACAATGGTCTCCTCTTCCTTTTCCTCTTGCTAACCTGCTTAATACACAATTCTGTTGCTCTTGTAATCCCCATTTTAAATGTTGCCCACTGTTCCTCAACCCCTGATTCCTGTCCCATTCCCCTTAATGCCTCTTTCAAGTATCTTCCCATTTTCCCAAAGTCTGCCCCCTTAAAATCCAGGATACATGTTTTTGTGTGGTTTGGTTCTGCTCTTTCTGTGATTTCAAACCACAGTGACTGGTGGTCACTGTTTCCCAGGTGCTCCCCCACTGTTACCCCCTCACACTGTCCCTGTTTGTGAGCACAAGGTCCAGTATTGCCTTCTGCCAAGTTGGTTCCATGACCAAGTGCTTGAAGAAGGCACCCTGAAGGGAGTCCAGGATAAATCTGCTCCTAGTTGATGCTGCTGCTGGGATGCTCCAGTCCACGTCTGGAATATTGAAGTCTCCAACCAGTACTACCTCACCCTTGTCTGCCATCCTTTGGATGGATAACATCAGCTCCCTATCTGTTTCTTCGTCTTGGGCTGGTGATCTATAGATTCTATGCGATTCTGTATATAAGATTGCCTGGTAACGAACTCCAAACTAAGTTTAAAATGCCCCAAAATAGTAAAACGCTGCATTATTAAGCAAATACATACAAATAAATAGTACACTGAAGACTCCCACTATTTTAAAAGTGTTTGCACAAGCAGTATACAGTGTCCCAGTATGTCAGCTCTGCTACAGCCCAGCGTTTTACCCTGTGCACCTCAGAGTGAGTATGCGAACCTAAAATAATGAAGTTAGGCAGAATTTACAACAGTTCACAACCTACCAATGCTGTCCACACCAAATGTAGTGTTCTACAGCATAGAGTCAGAATAAGTGCAGCATACATGTCATCCATGTAATCCAGTGCATATTCACTTGCCGCAGCAAGGATGCAATCCACAAGCCTGTGGAAGATTGCAGGAGCATTCTTCATTCCAAATGGCATTACTCTGAAATTGAATAAGCCATATGGGATAACAAAAGCAGACCTCTGCCTGGCTGCGGGAGTTAACGGCACCTGCTCATAGTCCTTAATCAGATTTATCGTGGTCAGGAACCAGGCTCCTCTAGCCATTCCAAGGTCCCATCCATTCTGGGCATGGAGTAGGTATCAGACTCTGGACAGTTATTGAGCCTCCGGTAGTCAGCACAGAATTGTGTGGTACTGTCCTTCTTGGGGATCAGGACCACAGGCAAAGCCCGTGGTCTGCTGAACTCCTGGATCACTCCAAGGGCCAGCATCTCCCTGAGTTCCTCCAGCATGGTCTTCTTAATCCCTCCAGGTACCCTGTAGGGAGACTGCCTCAATGGAACTTGGGTTTCAGTGTCCACATGGTGTTCAGTCATTGTGGTGTACCCCAGATTCCCCATGAACATGTTCCCAAATTCACGCAGCAGCCCCCTCATCTCCTCGGCCAAGGCTGATGTCAGCTGCCCTGAGAGACTGAGGTTATTCACTGAAGATCCCTCCTGGGCTTCCCAAAGGAAGTCCACCAGGGAATCAGCCTTGTTCCCCTCCTCTAGCACACTGCACACAGCAAGGACCATCTCTTCCCTATCGTAGTAGGGCTTCATTATGTTCACATGATATACTCTCTGCCTGCGTCTTCTGTCAGGCAACCATACTACGTAATTAATATCACTCATTTTTCTGATTGTGGAGAATGGACCCTCCCATGCTGCCTGCAGTTTATTGTGTTGGACTGGGATGAGTATCATCACTTGCTGTCTGACTTCATACTCCCAGGCTCTGGCCCCATTGTCATACCAGGCTTTCAGTTGCTGTTGTGCAGTGGCCAAGTGCTCCTGGGTGAGCCCCATGAGCTTCTTAAGCCTGGCCCTGAAATTTAGGACATTCTTCACAACAGACTCCCCTTGGGATGCAAGGTCACCTTCCCATTCACCCATGACTAACTCTAGGGGCCCTCTCACCCTATGACCAAACAGGAGCTCGAAGGGTGAGAACTCTGTGGACTTCTGTGGGACTTCCCTGTATGCAAACAAGAAGTGGGACAGATATTCATCCCAGTCCCTTTTGTGCTGGTCAGTAAATGCCCTGAGTATAATTTTAAGGGTTTCATTGAACTGTTCAACAGGCCATTAGTCTCGAGGCGATAGGGTGAAGCATGGAGGTGTTTCACCCCCCACTTCTCCCACAAATTGGTCATTAAGGATGACATGAAATCCATCCCCTGGTCTGACAAAATTTCCTGTGAAAACCCTACTTGGCTAAAGATTCCCAGGATCTCATCAGCTACCTTTTCTGCCTCAAGGGAGGACACGGCCACTGCCTCAGGGTACCTGGTTGCATAATCCACAACAGCCAGTATGTATCATTTGCTCGTGTGACTTGGGGTACTTAGGGGACCCACTGTGTCCATGGCTACCCTCTTAAATGGTTCATCGATAATAGGCAGGGGCACCAAAGCTGCCTTTGCCTTGTCTCCGACCTTTCCCACCTGTTGGCAATGTGAACAAGTCTGAGAGTGATTTGCCATGTCTGTGTACATGCTTGACTAAAATAAGTTATTGGCAAGCTGCTTTTTTGTGCAGTTAAAACCCAGGTGGCCTTAAAAAGGAATATCATGGGCCAGGGCCAGAAGCTGCTCTTAGTAGTCCCAAGGGACTACCAGCTGCTGGAGTACCTCTCCCTCTAGCTCCCTCTGTGGTGTACACTCCCTGTACAACAGCCCATTTTCCCAATAAACTGACTTTTTACTCTCGTGAGAGGCCTCAGCACTATCTGCTATCTCTCTCAGTTTTTGGAGGGTAGAATCAGTTCGCTGTGCCCTGCCCAGCTCCTCTTGTTTGACCCTCCCCAGTTCCCCTTCAGGAGGAAAGCTGCCCCTGGTGGCAACTTTCTCTGCTTGCAGCTGGGGTTCAGGGCTGCTATTCTTAAGTAGCCCTTCACCCACACTAACCACTTCCTCAGCTGCTGAGGGATGGGTCTGCACAGGCTGTGTCATGCCCTCCTCCCCATCAGAAGCTTGCCCTTTTGCCTGGCTATGAGTAGTAACACATGCTAGGTTTTCCCTGGGGTCAAAATCATTCCCCATGATCACATCCACAGGGAGATCAGGTACAGCTCCCACCTCCTGTACCCCATGGCTGCCCTCCCAGTTCAGGAAGACCCTTGGCACTTGGACCGCTTGGACCCGTAACTCCCCAAATCTTGGAGACTTGCCCCAGCAGAATCTGCTCTGCCTGGAACAGATCCAGCCTTACCATGGAGATGGAGGCACCCATGTCCCTTAATCCCTGTGTTACTGTCTCATTGACTAGAATAGGGTGCATATGCTTGATAGAGTTTGGTGGCACTGCAGTGCATGCATAGTTTACCGACTGCAGTGTACTGTCTTGGTCTCCCCTCCCATAGGCTTTTACTCTTTACTCCTGTTTTTAGGGCATTCATAGGATAGATGCCCCACTTTCTGGCAAATCCAGAATTCATTTGCCCCAGGCTCCTTTTTCCCCTTAGAACTGGTGGGTTCTGTTTTGGGCATGGGTGCAGACTGGTTTCCTTTAGGCTGCTTCCCTGGGTCCCCTTAAAACCATGTGCTGCCCCACTCCCATTGTTCTTATGCTACAAATGTAGTATGCTGGCCACAAACAAATCAGCACTTTCTGCTGCCTATTTTGCAGAGTTTGCTTACAGTTAAATCTTTATTTGCTGTACAGTCATTGCCTTTGCCCCTTCTACCCAATGGTCTAAATAAGCACACATTTGGACATGCAGTTCTACATAGCTGTATCCTGAGCCTTTTAACTCTAAATTTCCATCTATAAGCCTCATGAGTCTGTTCAAAACATTTTAATAACATTCTTATAACTTTATCAAAGTCCATGCACTCATTCTCATCCAATCGAGCAAAAGCATGCAAAGCACGGCCAGTAAGCAATGGGGTCAAATGGGTCATTTACAGGGCCTTGTCTGATTTAAATTGCTCACAAACCCTCTCAAATGATTTTAAAAACAAATTCAGGTCATCCCCCTCCTGGTACTGTGGGAACATTTTAGAATTAATCATGGTTTAGTGGGTTGAACCTCCTTTGCCATTACTTACGGTTTGTCACCGTGTTTGTTGGCACAGTTTTTCCATCTCAATCTGTGCTGTCATTCTCTCTCTCTCTCTCTTTGGTCTGCTTGTTCTCTCACTCTCACACTGCCTTTCAGCCTCCAGCCTTGCCTTGAAGTTGTGCATACTGCAGGGCAAACTCTACCTTCAGGATCTCAAGCCGATGTTGATTGGACTTCACAGCTCCCTCAGCCTGTGCCACAAGGTGCACTCCCTTGCTCTGTAGTTGTGACCACCATCTCATTACCTGGGTAATTGCCTTCAGTGACCGCCTGCTGATCAGTTATTGGGCCATGCCCATTTGAGATCATCTGCCCCTTTTGCAGCCGGTCATATGCCAACAGGGCTTCCATGAGTGCACTCTTTGTCACACTCTCACAGACAATCCCTCTCTGCACACAGCTCATGAAGCTGCTGTTCATAAAATTTGACACAGCCTGAGGAGCTCATATTCTCTAGCTACAAAGCAATAAGCTGTATAGAAATAAAAAAAGTAGTAAACAATGCAACCTTTTGAAATCCTGTTTCATGACTGTTAAGGTATATTTCTGCTGGTACTCCTTCACCAGTGTGCTGTCTCTCTGTCAGAGTTCCTGCCTCACAGAAAAACACACTGTACATTGCTCTGCACTGCACTGGTACCAGTTGCCACACTGATCCCACCACGCTGCCAACCAATGTGACAAAATTCCCACACCAGGGACTTCCAAGTTTACCGCCACCATCATGGTTTTTACCAACAGGAACCAGGAAACCTGTTTTTTATTTCCTCCTTGATTAAGGACAGGAAGGTCAAACACAATAACTATGGGCCAAGTGCCTCTTCGGAGATGGACTGCAAACTGAGTCCAGCACCTTGGACGGGACACTCATAGAGGACACCACCTCATTTAGATACCTTGGGGTTTGGTTGGACTAACATCTTAACTTCTCTGGACATGTTGATGCCATCCTGAAAAACTTGTACCCCAAGCTTGGTGCCTTATATAGGAACCAAAGTTGTATCCCTACTTTGCCCAGGCATGAACTTGTCCAGAAGATGATACTCCCCATTTTTGATTATTATTGTTTATTTGTTTATTGATAAATATCGGATAACACCTTTGAGTCAAAGACTCCTTTAAAAAGGTTCCACGTCGTACATAAGACAGAGACAACCATGAACAAAGTAACAACTAACAAAGTAATTAAAGACAAGGGCTACAGAATGGTTGCAAATAAATACAGAAAATACAAAATAGCAGCAGGGAACACATGGTAACAGAGAGCTGCTAACAAGGTACAAAGTGCAAATGGTTACAGGTACAAATATAACATTTTAGGGTGATGGCACTAGCCATGTCCAGGAGTTCATTCGTTGGCCAAGGCAGGACATTGGGGTCCATTGTCAAGAGGTGGGAGACCAGTGTTAGGTCCATGGTCAAGGGAGGAGGTGGGGGGAGGTGGGGTGGTAGAAATGGAAGGTCAGGTTTAGGGGCAGTCACATTCTGATCCCTGGGTGATAAGGTCCCTTAGCTGGGACTTGAACCAACCAAGTTTGGGTTCAGTGAGGAGGGAATTTGGGAGTGAGTTGAGCCAGGATGGTGCCAGATATCAAAACGTTCTTTGGCCTGAGGTGGTCTTGCAGTGAGGTACAGCTGAAGTGGGTAGTCACTGATTGCCATGTGAGGTGGGTAGACAGTGGGGACTGAAGTAGTGGGGAGAGGGCTAGTGGGAGTAATCCTAAGGTGATTTTCTTAGCAAAGAGGCAGGCCTGGTACTTTAGCCTCCCATCGAAGTTGAGCCAGTTTGCAGAGGTGTAGAGGGTGCAGGTGTGTAAGTCTATGACAGCCTATAGCAAGTCAGCAAGCCTTATTGAGGGCAAGTCTAATCTTGTGTAGGTGGGTGGTGTCAGCTGCACCATAGATGATGATTCCATACTCAATTAGAGATAGTATAGATGCAGAGATGGCTAGGTGGAGAGATTCAGGGGGAAGGCAGTGTTTATAGCAGTGAAGAAGACCAATATGTGCATTGAGGGCGGTGCTGAGCATCCAGATGTGGTTGTGGAAAGTAAGGCCAGTGTCTAGGGTGATGCCAAAGTATTTGAAAGTGGTAACCTGCTCAAGGGGGTCTTTCGGTGAGTTCAGAATGAGCAGGGGTTGTCCTAGGTTCTTGTTTTGGGGTGTGCAAACATCATGGATTTAGTTTTTTTGTAATTTAGTACTAACCTATGCTGAATGAACCAGGATTTAGCTTCAGAGAAGGATTTCTGGAGTGCTTAGTGGAGGGCTGCGGGATCAGTGTGTGAGTCGTAGAGGACTGCATCATCTGCATACAATAGAATTTTTCTCGAGCAGGCATTGGGCAGGGTGTTGAGGAATAGGGAGAAGAGAAGTGGGCCAAGAATAGAGCCTTGAGGGACCCCAGATCTGACTTTGTGGGGGGATGACAGGGAGTGGGCAATCCGGACTGTCTGGGTTTTCTCAGATGGATAGCTGGCAAACCAGTCAATGGTCTCATGGGAGAGGCCTATCTGAGTGAGGGAGTCCAGGAGAAGCGAGTGGTGCATGGTATCGATTGCCTTTGAGAAGTTTATAAAGACAGTGCCAGCAGTGTAGCCGGTGTCCAGGGATGTATGGAGGGCATTTGTAAATTCCAAGAGGGCAGTGGTGGTGCTATGGTTGTGATGGAAGCCATGTTGTTCAGAACACTGGATACTATATTTAGTGAGGTAGTCCATTAGTTGGGTGGCCACCATTTTCTCCAGGGTTTGAGAGAGGGGAAGCAGGATTGATATTGGGCCGTAGTTCTCAGGCAGGGTGTGGTCACCACTTTTAAGGAGAGGAGTGATGAGGGCAGATTTCCATTTGGTGGGGAACTAGCCCAGAGAAAGGGAGCGGTTCAAAAGCATGGTAAGGGGGGAGAACCTCATTGAATGTGAGTCTAAGCAGTTTCATGTCCAGTGTGTCACTGCTGAAATGAGATTTGTTGAGGTCTTTGAGTAGGAGAGGGGCAGCTTCATGCTGGGAAACTGCTTTAAAGAGGAAAGGGGAGTTGGGGAGGGGGCAGAGTGGTGTAGGGTGGGTGGGGGTGAAAAAGTTGGGTGGGAAAGCACCAGTGAGGTCAGAGAAGATGTAATTTAATGTGTCTGTGATAAGGGCTGGGTCTGAGGTGATAGATCCGTTGGCCCTGACATGGGTAGGCGGGGCAGTGGAAGCTTTGCCAATTAGCATTTTGAGAGAGTCCCAAAACTTGCGACCTGAGCCCCATGTGCAAGGTTTTATAGTACTCAGCCTTTGTTTTTCGAATATCCCATGTGCATTTATTGCATGCTTCCTGGTAGCGCTGTCTGCCAAAGGGTTTTCTGGTATCATGTGCAATGTGCCACAGATTGTCTCATTCATGCATCTGGTCCAAAAGGGCTTGAGATAGCCAAGGTGTGTTGGCACCTTTATTTTTTGACCAGCATAGCACTGGGGAGTGGTCACTCAGAACATCGGGTAGTACCCTGATCTGTGTAGCTTTATGTGGGGCGTTAGTGAGCCCTAGATCTAGGAGGGTGGCAGTACCAGTCCTCTGGTTTATTCTAGTGGCAGTAGTCACAAGCTGGGTCAGGTTTGAGTAGTTGCAGCATCCCTAACAGGGGCTGAAGTGCCAGCCAGCCAGTTTGTATTGAAGTCTCTGAGGGCGATGATGTCAGCATTGTCAGGGAAAGTCTGGAGATGGTTGAGGACAGAGAGGAAAGCGGTCTTCTGATTTGGGGGAGATGTATACTGAGGAGAGGAACAAGGGGGCTCTGTTACGGGCAAGAGTGATCTTCAATGTGAGAGATTGGGCCCCGTGTTCAAGTGATGGGGAGGGTAGGGCATTATTGCAATGTAGTCTACGGTGCTGCTCCCAAGTCCTCCCTGGCCAGATTGAACACTCTCTTTAACTCCTTCTGCTACTTTGCTCTTGATGCTCCCTCTCAGACTCATCATTGTGATCTTTACCATGCCCTGTCCTTTCTGTTGCTTGCTAATAGGTGCCTCTCCCATTGCGCTAAACTCACATCTAAATACTGGCTGGGTGAACTACCTCCTTACCTCATCTCTTCTCTCTCAACCCCTCCCACTCACCCCCCCCCACTCCTTCAGATCTACTGACACTTGTATCTTGGCGGTCTCTCGCCACTCCACATAACGAACAGTCTGGATTTTCCTATCACTTCTCTAAAGTCTGGAACTCCCTCCCCTCTTTAATACACCACTCCTTCTCCTCCTACTCCCTCAGATCTTCCCTACAGAACTATCTCTCCTCTGGTTACTCTTGCTTTAATCCACCTTAACCTCCTCCCTAATTCTGCTTCAGCTCACACCCCTCAAAACTATTCCCCATAACCTCTATTCCTCTGTTCCGTTACCCTCCCTTCCATCTTCCCCCCATCCTCCCTATTATCTTCTCTCCCTCCTTTACCCAACTATTATCTTCTTTCCCTCATTTATCTTGCCTTGTTCAACCCTCTGGTGGGGTTCTTAGTTTCCTGAAGGGGCCAGGTCTTGGCATGCCTCTCTCCATCTATTATCCACACTACACCACCTTTATCTTGCCATCTTCTGACCTCTGGCAGGGTTCTCAGCATCTTGCTTGCCCCTAAAGCTCCTTCACACTTGTTGAATATTAGCACTTCCGTTGTATCTAAGCGTATTGCACTGTCAGTTTGCCACTGCAAACCTGTTATGTCTCTGACCAAAAACAGTTTTTTTCTCCCATTTAAATGCCTTCCAGCTACTCTAATTGTATATTTTCCCTTGTTGTCATTGTTTACATACACACCCAATGTGTCTCTTGTTGTACACACTCTATGTAAACTTTGTGTTACTGTTTCAATCTCTGTAAACAATCTTCATGTCCCCCAACCCAGGTTGCACCATGAGACAAGCAACCTTTTGTTCAGTGTGCCGTCCTGGTGAAACAGTTCAATATATAATAAATAAAAAATAGTATCCTGCTCTGCTAACCAGCCTAACAACTCATCCTTACTTCTTATGCCCCATGTCCTCTCCCTCCCAATTCTCTCTGTTGGTTCTAAGCCCCCCTACCATAAACCGATAGTCAAACCGAAACTGCTGAAATGCATCCTCTTTAGGCTTGCTTTATTACTTCTGCTCCTCTCCGGCAACAAGCACCTTAATCCAGGGGCCATTTCATTGCCCAGTCCTACTAGTCATCATGCTGGTGGCCTCTTTCTAGCCTCAGTAAACATATGCAGCCTGCTGCAGAAACATGACCTTTTCCAAGGCTGGATTATGCAGCACAAACCTGTCATCTTGGCTGTGGTTGAAACATGGCTGTCTCCCAAAATACCAGACTCTGCCATCACCCTGAATGGCTACTGTGATGATAGCCATCTGCTTGTTATTATTTGTATTGTATTTTTGACATAAATATATGTTTTAGACTTTGGCTTAGAAAACAGGCCAAGCAGAAAAGCATCATGGAACATGGGTTTTGAACAGAAAAAAGTGTCTGTCCTTTTCCCTGATCTAGTGGACAAACTAATTAAGTGCTTCCTTCTGACATCAACCTGTCAGCTATACACCAGGCTGTAACAGGTTGTAAAACAACTACTGCTTTGAACCTAGGAAATTGGCCATTACAGACTGCATTTTATGACCTATCAGGAGGAAAGCAAACTCTGACAGTTACCTGTGAAAATCTTCACATAGGTAAGAGAATTGTCTTTCAGGATGTTCTCCTGAAGATAAAAGGGGTGATTCTGACCTGTCATAATTCATGCCATGTGGCTCACTAATTAAAAAAGTATATATATTTTTTCTTAAGTGGGATGTTTAGCAATGTGCAGATGCATGTGACTAATTCAGTATGCAGGAATGAGAGTGATCTCAGAGCCACAACAAAGCTGTGACTTCACAGGCTGGGTGGAACCATTTTCCCCTCATGATATTGTCAAGTCGCTGAGAGAACATTGCATACGTGTGTTTGGACTTTCAAGAGACACTTGTGTTGTGGACTGTAAAAAAGCACTTCTGCCAAAGTTAGGTAATTTCAGCACTACTATTTTCTAACTGAAACTGAGGTAGGATCAATTACTCAGTAAGAAAGCATTTGGTTTTGTAATTTCCATTTCTTTTATTTGACTGTACCATTAATGTTATATGTTCTGTGTTTTGTATTTTATTTACTATTTTTAATTCTAGTAAACTCTGTTTTCCTTGAAATCCTGCCTGAGCCTTTTTCTCATTTTGAGTGTGAATGCTGGGACAGTGTTGATAATTCTGGCAGAACTGTTAAAGTGCTGATAGTGTGTCACCATATACACCAAGGTAAGGAAATACTTAGGTCTCAATTGTGTCAGAAGGGATTGAGAACCAGGTTATGTGCTCGATGGGTTAAGTATTACACTGCATTCCCCAAAGAGGGTGTGATATTTGGACCTGTTAGCTGGGCATGCTAGTGAAAAAAAGGGTTCATAGTTGACCCCAGGACTCGAGACTGGTAGTTGATCGGACCCAGAATAGACAGGATGATGTCCATGTTTGTCTCTCTGTTCACAGATTGCCCTTCGAGGTTGGGTACTGTGGGAGCAGAGGGCCTGACCCCCAGAATGCGTTTGTGACAGCTACGTGTTTTTCTGAGAAGATAGGTTGGGAAAAAGGGAAGGAGGATGTGCCATCTACCTCTGAGACTCTTTCCAAGGCCATGTACTCCAGACCACCCTCCCAGGTAATGGAGCTCAGGCCCTGACTATCAAAATAGCAATTGGTAACATGGGTAAGTCACTCATAGTTATGTCTGTCTACATTCCACCCTGAAACTCAAAACTTGCCTTCAATTCCATACTTGACTGCATCTCCCAGTTGCCCAATAAGGCTGAGGTCATTGTTCTGGGTGATTTTAATATTAACTAGAGGAGGCAGTATAGTGCAGTGGTTTAAGGCTCTGAGCTGCAAACCTGGAGAGCTGGGTTTGAATACCACAGCCCCCACCTGCATACTGTGTGACCCTGAGCAAGTCATTTTACATCCTTGTGCTCCCAGGTTGCACCTGTAAACAAGCTTTCAGCTTAGAGAGTGTCTCTCCTGGTAAAAACAAAAAACAAAACAAAACAAAAAAGAAAACCTGGTTGACCCCCTCAGCTGTGCCTTATAGGGATACTGCTGCAGCCATCAACCTTACACAACCTGTGCTGTCCCCACAACGATCAATTATAGGAAGGGTACCAGTACCCAGATTGACCTCATCCTTACCAACCATCCAGAGAGCCTCAATGATCTCCTGTTCTTGCCTGACTCACCAAGTGAACACTCTCCCATTCTTTGCAATTGGTCAAATCGTTCCACAAAACCCCCTCCAAAATTTCTTACCAGCGCTCCCTCAAAAAAGGTTAACTGAGGCAATTACAGGATTACCTCCTAAACTGTGACTGGACCCCTTTAGACACTGCCTCAAATGTTGACAGTGCCCTAACTTTTTTCATTTCCACTTTTAACTCTACCTGTGACATTTTCACCCCGTACTCCAAGTATATCATAAAAGGCCCTAAAACCCCATGTATCACTCCGGCACTCTTTGATCTTATGTGCACCCATGACAATATCTGGCAGAAAGCCCTAGTGACTGGTCTCCCTGCAGACAGGCAATGCTATAGGGCTCCAAGAAATGTATGCACCTGGGAGATTCACCATGCAAAGGCTACCCATTTCCAAGCTAGCCTCTCATTCACTTGGGGCTCAGGGAGGAAGTTCTGGGATAATAATAATAATAATAACTTTATTTTTAAAGTGCCTTTCTACAACCAAGGCACTGTGCAGCTTTAAGAACAGATAAAATCCAATAAGAAACATAAGATTTGCATACAGTAGGTTAGGTAAATAAATAACTGTCTGAATATAATTAATCCTGATAAGCAAGATACCATAAATGGGTCTTCAAGGTCCTCTTAAAACTCTCCACAGTTGTGCACTCACGTATCTGATGAGGTAGAGAATTCCACAGGGTCAGGGCCACATACATTAAAGCACGGACCCCTGATGTTTTAAGACATACGCTGAGAATCTCTAACAACCCCTCATCAGCTGAGTGGAGTGGTTGTCCAGGGCAGTAAGGCAGCAGGAGCTCTTGCAGATAGCCTGGGCCATGTCCATGCAGGGCCTTAAAGGTCAGAAGCCCAACCTTGAATGTGATCCGCCACTGAATCAGCAGTCAGTGCAGTTCATGCAGCACTGGTGTGATATAAGTGGAATGGAGAGTCTCCATCAACAACCATGCTGCAGCATTTTGCACTAGCTGCAAGTAGTGGATATCACCCCCCCCAATAGCCCTAAGTACAGGAAGTTGCAGTAGTCCAGGTGCAAGGTCACAAAGGCATGGCTCAATGTTTAAAGGTGGCAGATGGAACAAGGTGCTTAATCCTGGAGATGTTCCTGAGATGGTAATGTAACCCCTAGATGGCGCTATCCCAGGGGCTACTACCCCTACCTGATTTGCCACTAACAGGTTGAGGGGCCTGGATCCAATGGTGGGTGCCTCCACCCAGAGGTCAGGGTTTGCAATAGTTAAACTTACTTGGTCACAGCCCTCTGGGACACTGCAACACCCCCCTTTCTTCCCACTAGTGGCCCACACAATATATCAGAATTACCTTCACAGTATACACTTACCCCCAGGACTAGTTCCGGCACTGGGACCTCCTGTGAAATAAGATACAGTGCAACAATCACAGTACAGTATTTTAACATAGACAAATACCTCAGGCAGTATAACTTTGCTGAAACAAGCAGCTCTGATTTATTTAGGGGGATATAACAAGGACAGGGAAATCAGGTTAATTAGCTTATCACTTTACTATCTACCTATGGCTCTGTGCACAGGCCTATCCCTACCAGTTACTGTCCTGGGTGCCCAAGCCCTAGTGGCTAGTCCAAACCGTGGCAGCTGGTAGGGGCCCTTTCACACAGTGAAAAGAAAAATTAGTTTAAACAGTCAGCAGTACAGTGATTCCATTTGGATTTAATGTGGCAATTCAACAGGGAACAACCCTGAATTAGTACTCACGACCTCCAAACAAGATAGGGTCCTTCAACATCAGCAGGGCTACTCTTGAGCTCCATGAGACTCTTCACACATTTATATGGTAAACAGTCACAGGCAAAAGTCCTTTAATGGCAGCAGGATTCACTTGAGCTGCACAAGCCTCCTCACACATTTATATGGTAAAAAGAAAGTACTATACCAGGCAGGCTGCTTCTCTATCGATCGCAATTACTGCACAATACCGGGAGAACACACAGCAGATTCAGTTCCTGACAGACCGAGTGCAATTCAACAATTTCTCCAGTCTTCTACAGGGTGAGCCTGGTTTCTACTCTTCAGAGATCCTTTGATTCTTTTCACAGGACGGATTCAGTCCTAACAAGCAGTTACACAAGCTGCAGACCGGAACTCTGGGCCTTACACTTTTTTGACTGAAACTGTGCACTGAAGGAGCACAGGGTTTCTTTCCCCTTCACTGCCAGAGCTAAACTGAAACTCCAACAGACAAAACCGGGCACTTCCTTTGAGTTCCTCCCAGTTCTTGACTGGATTGGCTGTCACTCACAATAGACTGCTCCTGTTGGTCCAAAAAGGCGCCGAAGCCTAAACTGCATCTCCCAGAGTCACTGCCCATACAATCCTCTTGTGGCTGGCTCAGATTATGAGTCAAGTTCTGATTCGTCCAAGGCACCATTTTAGAGCTAGCTTACCCCACTGATTGGTCCAGTTCAGCAGTTCAAAACTAGAATGGGGAACTAGGCAAACACAGTTCTGACTGCAAAGAAAGCAGGTTAGACAAACTGTATTTTCATTATTACTCTAAATTATTTCTGGCAAACAGTTACATCTTTCAGATAGGTTCCTTTGTACTCCTAGTGACTGCAAAAATGGAGTGAATTGGAAGCAGTTCGAGTGGTACTCAAACAGAGAAACACACAGTCCCTCCATACAAACTAATTATGTCTGCAAGCAGACGGCTCTTAAAGAGACAGTACCAGAGGCTCTAAAAACACTCACTGATAAATGGCTTAAACGCCAAACACCATTCAGGCTTGGAGCATTCAAGCAAGATCCTGGAAGTCTTTTGGGAAACCCCATTTGCAGGGGGGTTACAGTAAAATAAGGACTTGATGACTGCTGACACCTGTGAACACAGTGTCAACCCGTCATCAAAGACCACCCCCAGGTTTTGCACCCATTCAGGGGAAGGCAGCTGGACACCTCCAAGACAGAGTCCAGAAGGTTGTCCAGGCACCAACCCCTCTGTCCAGTGACAGAGATCCACCACAAACACCTCGGCTTTTCCAGAGTTCAATTCCAACCAGCTGGATTTCATCCAGTCCTGGATTTCTGCCAGGCAGTTATTAAATACCAAGCACACACTATCCTGGTCGGGTGCAAAAGACAGATAGAGTTGGGTCTCATCAGCAGAGCAGTGAAGCCTCAGCCCATACTGTCTTACAATGTCTCCAAGGGGCAGCATATACATTGCACACAACATGGGGGACAACACTGACCCCTGAGGGACCCCACATGGCAGAGAGAATGGACCAGAGGAAAAAAATTCCTGACACCACCCTCTGAGATCTGGGAGTGAGGAAAGATTGAAACCATCTGAGAACTATTCCAGACAGGTCACAGATGACCCTCAGGCACCCGAGAAGCACCCCATGGTCCACGGTGTCAAAGGCTGAGGAGAGATCAAGAAGTACCAAGATGGAGCGGCGCTTCTGATCCCTCACCATCAGGAGATCATTGAGCATCCGAACCAGAGCAGTCTCAGTACCATGTCTCTTATGAAAACTGGACTGGAGAAGTTTGTAGATATCGTGGATGGTAAGGCGGTTCTCCAGCTGTAGCACAACAACTTTCTCAATCACCTTCCCTGCAAAGATAAGTTTTTAGATAGGTCTGTAGTTAGCAAAGGAGCTTGGGTCCAGAGCAGCTTTCTTCAGGAGTAGTGTCATCACTGCCTCCTTCAGGGAGCTGGGAAACTCACCCAACTCTAGGGAACACCAAACTATCTTCATGAGGACAGGGCCAATACTGTCAGAACACCCTATAATCAGGGAAGTTGGGCCTGGGTCCAAACTACAGCACGTTGGGTGCATACCCTGGGCAATCTGCACAATATCCACAATTTCCAGCTGGTCAAAAGAGTTCCAGGCAAACTAAGGAGGAGTGACCAGGCACTGACCACCATCAGCTCCCATAGAGTGAGCCAGCAGGATCTCAGCCCTGATGCTGGCCACCTTATCTGCAAAGAAATGAGCAAGCATATCACACTCAATTTGTGAAAAGGCTCTTTAAACCTGCAGACAGGATGGGTTGCACAACCTATCCATGGTTCAAAAGAGCTGAGCCAGTCGATTCTGAGTGGCAGCAATCTCTCCAGACAGGAACTCTGCCTTCTTATGGGTGACTGTTGATTGATAGATTTGGTAATGTTCTATCAATCTAAGGTAGTCAGCATTCAGGGTGGATTTTCACCAGTAACGCTCTAACCTTCGTTCTACTCATCGGAACTCCCTCAAGGTCCAGTCAAACCATGGAGACCGAGGATGGAGAGAGAGGGGACGAACACGGACCAGAGTGATAGAGTAAAGCGCCTCAGTAACTGACTTATTATAGGCCTGAACTAGGCTTTCTGGGCTCTCGCTTGCCCCCAATCCAATAAGTCTAATACCACCAGTAGGCCATCAGGGCTCACATCCACAAAGGGTGATATCTAACCATCCCTACAGGGGCAGGCCTATAACGGGGGCCTGGAAACTGAACCTTATATTGTTATGATCTGACCATCCAACTGGTTCCACCACCTGATCAGAGGTTTCGATCCCCAGGAGGAAAACCAGGTCAAGTGAGTGACCAAAACTTATAAGTTGCAGAGGCAACAACCTGTGTAAGGCCCAGTGATGACATCAGCTGGAGGAAGTCCTGACAGAATTGTGAGAATTCATCATCGACCCAGGTGTTAAAGTCACCCAGGACCGTCAATCTGGGTGGCTCAAATGCCATGTCGACCCTGAAGTCCGCTACTTCCTCTAGGAACCGTTTCTCACCCCTGGGTGGACAGTTGATGAAAACGATCCTACAGCCTACACCTGCAACAATGGTACACTCAAATGAGCTGGCTTCCTCAACTGGCACACCTACAAGGCCCAGTTCATCTTAAAACAAATGGCTACACTCCCGCCCCTGCAGTCCAATCTCAAGCGGTGTATCACAGAGAACCCAGCCAGAACAGCAGCCTCCAATATGGGGCCAGCATTATGGTCCAACCAGGTCTCAGTGATGCATGCCAGATCTGCTGTCCCAACAAGATCAGCAATTACTGTTGTCTTGTTCTTAATAGACCTGGCATTGCATAACACTGCTTTAGTCGGACGAGATTCTGGTGCTGACCGAGCTATCAGCCCAAAAACATTGGAGCCCATGAGTATGGAGACCAGGCATGGAAAACCATGTTCCAAAATCCATTTTGCCCCAGGGCATCTCCTGGCTCTCACTACCCTGATATGAAGACTCTGCTCACTCTCCCTCTGATGTTCGGGGCCCTGATCCAGGCCTGTCCCCTGCAAGCAATTCCTAGTGCTCTGCTATGTTGATATACTGCAGCCTGCAGTGGGGGGGGTTAAAGGGGTGAAGGTCCCAAAGTTCAGAGGGCGAGTAGTGCACAACCAGGAGAGTAGCCTGCCAGCACATCTAAACCACCAATACGTCAAATCACTCACACCCAAAAAACTAATAATATACTCAAAATAATAACAACAAATTAACCAAACAATAAGTACATACACATATAACAATTATAAGTTTGCTAAAAACAATTTGAATTCTGAAGGAACAGAGTGCTCCCACCACTCTGCATAAATGGTCCAGAATAATTCAATCCTCCACTCTCTCTCATAGAGTGGGGGAAAGGAATCCAGAAAACAAAAACCCCACACAATGTCACTGTCCAAAATGCTTTGATCCTACACTCTCTCTCACAGAGTTGGGGAAGTAAATCAGCAAGCGATAGCCCCACACACTAGCTATATAGAGGACCTGACTAGTAAACCTGCCTCATCTGCCCCCTCTTGCTGAATATCAATGGTGCCATTATTCAGGATCTGTGGCTCACTACAAATACCTTCAATGCAGCATTATCTAACCTTAGTGGGGTTCTCTCCCCTCCAGATATTTTCAATAACACTTCCAGTCCCCCCCAGCCTCCCCCCTCAGGTATCCCTCCTTTCTGCTTTAGGACCGTCTCCCCTCAAGCTGAATCTTACCTTACCAGGGTCTTGGGGAAATCTAGATTTGGTGGAGATTCCCTGGATTTGAAGCTTCTGCTACTGGCCCTTGATGCTGTCCTATCCCACTTTACCAAACTTCTTAATCTCTCCCTCTGTCTAGGCCAATTTCCTGCACAATGGAAGTCGGCGGTGGTTACACCTATACTTAAAAGTGATGACAGAACCTCCCATTGTAACTATCACCCAATCTCCACCGCCCATCTCCAAAGCCCTTGAAAGGATAGTATCTGATCAACTCTCTGAATATCTCTTAAAATGCAACCTCCAATGTCGTCAGCAACACAGGTTCAGGATGGGCCACAGTACTAGCACTGCCCTCCTGGAATATACTGATTTCATACATAAAGCCCTTGACCTTAGCACTTAGTTGGGTCTGTGTACATAGACCTAACAAAAGTCTTTGACACAGTCAATCACGCACTCCTTATTGAATCCCTCCCATCTATGGGCCTCTCATGAGATGCCACCTCCTGATTCACCAACTACCTTATTAGGAGATCACAGCAGCAGAAAATTAATGACACTCTCTTCTCCAGTCTACTGCTTCATTCTGGGGTCCCCCAGGGCTCAATTCATGGCCCGATCCTGTTCAGTCCTGTCCTCAATACCCTTCCCCTTGCTTGCAGTGGGAAGATGTTACTCTACACAGATGACGCCATAATCTTTTGTAACCACCATGATTCCACCTCACTCAAAGTGATCTACAAATGTTCTTTTTGGAATCTGAATCATGGTTCTCCCATCATAAACTCATTTTATACTACAAAAAACTAAAGTGATGATGTTTGCCAATCCACAAAACAAAAAACAAAGGCTCTCCACTAAACATTCTCAACTGTCAACAAAACCCCCTGGAACAAGTACATAATTTCAATTGTACAATGGCAAGAAAGAATCCTGGACTCTGATTCATCAGTGTATGCCTGAGACAGTGATGTTATTACACAATAACATCACTGTATTGATGATCTCCTTTAGTATTTGCTCTTCTCTTAAGAAACAAAGATATACTGCCTCACTAAAAATCAACTAAAAACATAAACAATTTTTTTTATTTTGTATAACATCGAGCCATTGTATAATTGCAATAAGGCTCTCCAAGGTGCGTGTTATTGTGTAATAATGTCACTCCTGGGGTGGTGGAAGCACCCGGCTTTGCCTTGCGCTTCAACCCACCCTAGGAGTGACGTTATTACACAATAACACACACCTTGTCATGCCTTATTGCTTAAATATCTCTGCATCACTCTTGACTCCACCCTCTCTTTCCATGAGTACATAAACCAGGTCTGTAAGGTGGTAAATACCAGAACTGGCCTTCTCTACAGACATGGATCTTACATGCCATCTGATGCCCTTCACCTGGCTGTAACCAGTTCAGTACTCTGCTGTCCCCTGAAACTAAAATAGTGATTGGGAGGGATCATCTCCTCACCATACTTGAATACTGCTCTCCAGCAATAGCCCTGGCACTCCCTTCTCTACTAAATCACTTGAGCAGATTGAGCAGAGGTGGCAGATTCATCACCCTAGCCCCATACCGTACTCAACTCTGTTACGTCTACCAATCTCTGGGCTGGCTCCCCCCTCTCCAATTGGAGAGACCTTATCCTTAGAGTGCTCATATCAAAAATGTTGCAAGAAGGGGCAGAATCACCTTTGGTGGGGCTACTGATGCTAAAAAGTAACAGACGCAAACTGAGGTCGCTGGTTGTAGGCTACTGGAATGCCCCAGATGTAATACTGAGTTGGGAAGGAGAGCCTTCTTCTATGCAGCAACCAAGCTAGGGAACTCCCTTCCTAATGAGCTGCAGGCTCTGATTTCACCTCACATGAAGTAATGTTAGGCAGATCCTTATGTACTGTACATGCTATACGAAGTGAGGGTAAATGTCTGCTGGACACCCCAGTTAAAGCATATGGCTAGTTCAGTAACACAGATGTATACATTGCTAAGAGATGGATCCTAGAACAGCCAATGCCCTGGAGACAGTGCTCAATCGTATTTGTTTGTCTGCTCTACTAGTACTGCTACTGTATCTTTCATTACCTGTGCTTCAACTTGGAGATTTTTTTCTGCTCCACTGTATGTGTTTTGCAACTGTGTATTGTAACAGATGAGTCATCTAAGTGGCCCACATCATGCCTGAAAATGGTCCCTGGGATCAGAGCACCCACCTGGTAAAAAAATAAATAAGTCCTGTCCGTAGTTGATTATGGCATTGTTATATACGGATTGTCAACAGATACTGCATAAGCAGAATTAAGATCGCCTTGAACAAAGTGTGTTGGCTTGTGGTTTGTTTGTGATCTGGTCATGCACACCTGTGACATGTACAAACAAGTGAATGGATTAAATTTCAAGGGAAGGTGTTTTAACCAGACCTGCCCGTTAGCTAGAAAGACAGCCATTCGTCTCTCTCCTTCTGCTGCCCACATCTCCTAACTCTTGCCCCAACTACTCGGGCAGCCAGAAGCTCCTCTAAAGTCACTTTCCTTGTCCCATTTTGTAGGACTTCCATGGGGCAGTGGATTTTTATGTACAGGGCTCCTCTCTGGTTGAATGGCCTGTGAATAAATTAGGCCCTTTCAAAAATAAACTCTGGCAGCATCTCCTTGCCTCATGTTGCTGCGACTGTTACTAGCCTTTCCCTTCATTCTCCTTCCTCTAAGTCCCCCCACCCCAATCCTGATTTTTATTATGACAATGTCACTTCTGACAGCACCAAGTACTATTTCCCCTTCCCCTCATCATCCCTATTATTTTTCCCCTTGTCTTCTTCCCCCTATTTCTCCTGCTCCCACCTACCCCCGATCCCTGCTATCTTGTACTTAATTCTGACAGGCTTTTATACTGCTGATTGTAACCTACACTGTATGGCATGTCAACACAGTGTTTCTTTGTATATTGTATGTAATTTGTTCTTGCACTTTGTATTCTGTTATTGCACCGTTGTATTTTTTGGGAACTATTTGACGTTGAGCTTTTGTAAAGGAATCTCTGACTCAAAGGTTTGTAATTCCAAGATTTCAATAAATAAATAAATAAAATAAATGGTCCCATTTGAGTCCAGAGTATGGCCTGGAAAGCACCCCTCATCATGGTTTCAGAGGAGACTTGAACTCTTCTCCAACCACTAGCGGCACCCTCAAACTCTTAGCTGGGGGGGGCAGTTATGGGCCCCTGTTATCAGAGAGGCTTCAAACCTCCCAAAACAGCAACCCCTAGGCTAAGAAATGCCTATAACCCCCAATCCCGGGCTTAGAAAGGCTTATAACCCCCCTCACCTAAACCACCAGGTGGCTTAGAGGGACAATAACCCCTTACCACTAAGCTAAGTGACCTATAACCCCCTAATTAGAAAGACCTATAACCATTCTTAAAAAATACCAGCAAACAGGTTTAGAGAAACCTGTTCCCCACCCCAACCAACAAGCTTACAGAGACCTGTCATCACCCCTTCCCATAACCCCCTAACCACCAGGCATAGAGAGACCTATAAACCCCCTAATTACTAAGCTTAGAAGGAACCTACTGTAGGACTCCCTGATCGCAAGACTTAGCGTGACCTACATGACCACCAGCCATTAAGGCGATCTATAATCCCATTAACCATGAGGATTAGAGGGCTCTATTAAACCCTTTGCCCACCGGAAAAAAAAAAAATGAGCAATGATGAAGGAGTGCGATCAAACCCAAGAGCCAATCTGCTGAGCAACCTTATCTGGTGCATGCACCATCTGTGCACAGAGGCAGTCGCAAACAAGCAGCAGCTTCTTCCCATTGTAATAATCCTCTCCAGTCCATGGTGTCAGAGCAAACAAGAGAGCGAAACTCCACCTTCAGCATCTTTGCTCATGTAAGACCCCCCTGCCGCACTCCCTGCATCAGTTTTCAACAAGAAACTTTCCCCAGAACTGGCCACAACACCAGGAGCCAAACAAGCTCAGGCTGTGGTGACAGCAGCATGCAAATTCTATGTCACAAGTACAGTAAACCCTCCCCATTGACGAGTGAAACCAGTCTATCTCAGAGCTGACTGTCTTTCCTCACAGTCAAGAATGGGCACAAAATAGAGGGCTTTCATATTTCGTACCATAGTCAATGCATGTTCATTACCAGTTAATTATGCTCAGTTTTATGTGCAATTTGTGGCTCATCAAAGGGGGTTTTGTGTGTTGACTGTAATGCTGGCTTGAACAGGCAAGTGCCCTAGTTTTGAATGGAGGGGTGCAGCTATACCTACTGTCCCCCTAGATCTTCCACAATAGTCCTGTAGTAAAGCATGATTTTCACTGTCTCACTAATAGGTCATACAGGTAACGGGACTGTGAAAGCAGAAATGGGACAGTCCTGCAGGAAACAGAATGATTGGCAACCCCACAATTATTTGGCAAGTCAGGGAGGGAGGGAGCTTGAGTTTCTTGGGTTAACCACATCACCTCACTAGTGTCTGTTCATGTGTATGGACTCAGGTGAAGAGCTGACATGGACAGCATTCCTCATATGAAGAAATGGCACTGCCCAGATGGAGGATGCAACTGTGCTCAAGATTGAAATGCATTCCAACAGTGACACTAGGAGGCCCTGTGGGAAGAGCTGCTAAATCAGGAATGGGGTAGGGTAGAGAAACATATTGGTTACTGGCTTAGGGTCACACAGTGTCTAAGTGACAGTGGTGGGATTCACATTTGAGTTTCAGGTTTCACAGCTCTGCACTCTAACCACTGGACCATGATGACCCCATTCCAACCAAACTGCCATCAATCTACAAGAGGAAGGGTGAGTTTTGCACTCCACCCATATCTGTCTAGCAGCAGTGCTGTAGAAGATTGAATTCACTAGCAAATACAAAAGCACTTAATTAGTCCATTACTGGATGCCCATACCAACACTGCAAATTTCCCAAATCCAAAAAGAACAGGAAAAAATTATTTTCCTGAAAAAAATAAAATTAAATTAAAGACTCACAAGAAAACTGCTACAACAGTGGACACGACACCCTGCTTATAGGAGCAAGAATTGCCTAAAAAACCTACAAGTTGTCTTTGACCCCTTCTTAAGGGGTTAAAAGGATACACTACATATCATATCCATTCCCTGAACTTCAGATGTCATTTTAATCTCCCAGAAATGCTGTCCATCTGTAAGTTCCTTGTTTCCCTGAACCACTGCCACTTCACAGCTGAACTCCGTGTGGAAGTACATAGTGCAGTAATTGCAGCTTAGCTGTGTCTCTGATGACTTGCTGCAGTTGTCCCACACCTATTCACAATCTCTGCAAAAAGAAGGCTGGTGAGTATTCTGCACTTGTCCTTCCTTTTCAGTAAAACAGAAGCAGTGGTTAAGCTGACATAATGCCCTGCCAACACATGTGTTTCCATTTAGATCTCAGGTGTGTGTGGGGGAGGGGGGTCACTGTACCATCCCTTAAAATTATAGACGTTACAAAATTAATTTTGGGGATGAATCTTCTTCAGTCCCTAAGGTGCCCTGACCCCCCTCATCATCTCAAATTCTCCTCCCATCTGCTGATTGCTCCCATACCTGGATGCCTGTAGTAATGTGCTGCATATTGTCTCCAAATCTTCAGGGTGGCTCCCAGTCCATCTGTGCTGTCTGGTGATGCCTGCCATTGTCTCCAATCATTTTCACTGCCCGCTGTGCCTTTTTTTCTCTCCTGCAGCCCCATTAGACTCCTACTCCTCTCCTCTCCTCTTTCTCTGTCCACTGTCCGCCCACTCCGATCTCCTCTCAGTTCACCACCTTGTACTCTCCCATGGCTTACCCCCAAGGTGGGAAGGTGAGGGAGACCCCAACTCCCCCACCAGGCATGGATCCAGATCAGGTGGTGTCCGTGGAGACAGCACACACTGGCGGACAGTAATCAAGCCACATGACCTGGCTGCCACTATTTCCAGTTTTCTCCCCTTGTAGGAGCATGGTGTGCAATGATGCCTTTGATGGGGGTGCGTACACTCCTGTGCATGCCCACATCAAGAGTCTGTTGTGCTTCTGCACCATGTTTTTGTGACTCTGTGCCATTGAGCCCCAGCCTCCGCTAGGGGTCAGGTGTGCACTGGCAAATGGAGATGGAGAACAGTCTATCAGATGCTCGATCCATCTCCTCCCTGCCAACCCAAGTTGGTTCCCGAACACAGGTTGCCAGCACGGCGTGAGGTGTGGCATCCAGTGCCTTAACCCTCAGCGCTACCAGGCTGGTTTGGTGACTGTGCCTTTTGCAAAAGACAAGGTGGCTGGCAGAAAATGTCCAGGAGAAAGCGCAAAGATTTTGCCATATAGATTTTCATATCCCTCCCGTCGGTCACCCCCCCAGCTGATCCATAGTGACCCCAGCCCCATCACCTACCTTTATACAAAGTTGTAGGGTTCAAGTTCAATCATAGAGCCCCTTCTGTCAGTCGTCACCCCTATCTGACCCATGGTGATCACAAACCCCATAACATACCTTTACATGGTTCCAGTTGTTGTAGAGTGTAGATCATCATGATCATCATCCTAGCATCTTGGCTAATTTTTCCTCTTGCAGTTTTTCTTTCTAGAATCCCTTAAATGTGACACCAAACAGTTCCCCAGCATGGTGTCATATACACACAGTGAGCTCCAGGGAAGGAGCAAGCTTCAGGAATCCCTGCTGGATCGCTGTTGTGGCAGAGCTTGGCACCAGTCCCGCTCTGACTGGGAGGGCAGCCATTTAACAATGCCCATGTAGTACCCCAAAGTTAGGGGCACCACAAAGAAATGGGGTCTCCCCCCCAAGTAGGATTTTTTTTTTGCAAGTTCCCCCATTCCCTCCCTCCCTTTTCTGCACCATTCAGCATTGAGAAGGGAGGTCTTGGGCAGGAGACCCTCCCTGCAGGGCTTGGCATGCCCAATCCCCTGGCCAGAAGCCAGGACCTCCCCCACCCTACAAAAGGGCCAGAGAGTGGCAAAAAGAGTTAGCTTACAGCTGGGCTAGGAGGGTGGAAGATGCCGAGAACATGGGTGGTTAACATACCTCTAGTGGTCCCATGGCTCCTCCAGCATCGCTCCCCTCCGGTCGGTATCCTGGGTGTGTGGTGGCAGCAGCAGCAGGGTCAATTGGGTGGAGTGCAGCTCCCCGATGTGACCTGTTCCACCTGGCAGAGCCCCGATCGGTAAGGGGGGGAGAAAAGGGCAGATGTACCAAATTGTACAACCAAGAAATATGTCTGGGTGGAAAACGTTCCCCAAACCTGTAGTTCCACCCCAGCAGCCGTGCAGGCTAGAGAGGAGCTGGGTGGGAGCCTGGCTTCCCAGACAGGTTTCCTGACTCCTCCCAGCAGCGCTGGAGTCCTGGGCTGTGGCGGGGAGTGGGCAGAGTGCCCAATCTTTTGTTTTAACTTGAGTCATAGGCACAGGGCCGGTGGAGGGGAAAGGGAAAAATTGGGGGGCCAGAGCCCAAAAGTACAGAAAGGGCAGCAGGCAAAGTGCCTAGAGAAAAGTTAAAGGGGGGGCACAGTGGGCTCCCTGGTTGGGCTGACAGTCCCGAGGAGGGAAGGGATCAGGGAGCAGTGGGCCAAGTGCCCAAAACAATATAAAGAAAGGTTCCAAGGTTGGGAAAAGCCCCTAAGGTATTTTTTGTTGTTGTTGTTAAATTATTATTGTTATTTGCAGTTTAAAGGGGTGCCGTGACTTAGAAGCCCTAAAGGGTGGTAGGGGCAAGCTGTGAGGATCCAGGGATGGAAGTATAGCCTAAGGATTGGAGTGGTTGGTGGTGGATGGGCTTGGTGCATCTAGCAAGCCTGGGTTTGAGTCCCAAAGCCTCCACCCAGCAGGCTCTCATTGGTATTCATGAGGGAGGTGGGACCAGGGCGAGAGTCCTGTAGACTCAGGTATAGGGGTAGTTATACACATTAATGAGGTGAGGCAGTGGTCTAGGGGCCCTGGGTAGCCTACAGTGTTCTGTGCGGGTCTTCTAAGCACCCCCCAACCAAACTGTGCTGTTGCCTCCCTGGCACCCCCTAGAGACTGCACCCTGCTCATAAACTGCATTGTTTCCTAAAAAGAAAAATGAACTGTTTGCTTGCTACTGAATTGTGTGACCAGACTGTATCCTTGCACTCGACATCCAGCTTCACCTTTGTTGCCCGGACCAGCTTCATCAGAACCTGACACTGACCCAAGGAGATCTCCGACCCATTCACCATCTGCAGCGAAACTACCTCCAGTGATGTCAACCTGTCTTGAAGTTCTGCCACAAGTATTTCAGCATCATTCCTGCAGTGGTAAGTGGTAGAGAGCCACTTGTCAGGTATCCAGTAGTAAGTCAGCTTAGGTTCCACCCTTGCTCAAGCAAGAGGGACCACAGATAACATCATGCATGCCCGTTTCTTATTTTGCCAACTGGCCATAAGTGTGCGTGTGCCCATGTCACTCTGAGAGGCTTCCTGAAGATTGTATCACCAGCAGTCTTCCTGTTGGAAGGTCATCTGCGTGCTGGGGACCTGCCAGTGGCCATTGTTGTGGATCGCTCCAGAGAACCATCTGCCGACCAGAAGTCTTCAGCATCTTGCCTGGAGCCACAAAAGATCACCAAGTTCTTTGTTATCCAGCCAGCAGTGTTCCTCTTTGTGTTCTGTTCATCCAGGGGATGCCCTGTTATGGCCTGTTTGTAAAAAGTGCTTTGTGGGTTCAATGTCCACCTGCTGAACAGCCAATGCCTAAAAAAGCCCAGGCTTGGTTCGTCAGTTGTTTCATCACCTCAGCCAAGGACTTGGATTAAGAGGTGTTAACCCCCTGTTCTTGGTTCAAACAATTGTTAATCCCAATTGTATTGTTTTGTTTTTTATTATGCTGTAGCATTATAGAAAACAGTTCTCCTGTTTTTATTGTCCCTAATAAATAAACCTCTTGCATCTTGGTCAGTGAGTAGGACTTCCTGCCTCACCTTCTAGACCTGTCTGGCCTATCCTAAAATTGTTAGGGGACCTTCTGACCTGCTACATCCATCCCCACCCAGCTGCCTGAGGTCCATGAACCCAGCTCCCATCACATCTGACTTCCCCAGCAGGCATCCCTGATATCTCACCCCCACCCTGCTGCCCGAGGCCCATGAACCCAGCTCCCATCACATCTGACTTCTCCAGCAGACATCCCTGGTATCTAGTGGGGTGCATAAAGGGCATAAAGCATGCATGCATGCTGCATCACTCCTTACCAGTGTGAGTGCCACAAAGGTTGATCAGCTATAAATTTCCATGAGCAGCACAATGCTTGCTAATGTAACCTACCATGCTGAGGGGCACAGGAGAATGCCACCATGTCCACTGGGGCTGCTCTGCCTGCTTCATGAGTGGTATATGAGATAGATGACAACTTATTTTTATCTAGGTACTTATGGTTAGGAGACAAAGTTTCAAGCATAGTCCTGTACAATAAAACCAGTGCTTAATTTGTGCCGGTGCTAGCCGGGGCTTAGCCCCAGCACCTCTTTTCATTCCGGGGCTGAGCCCCGGCACCTCTAACTTAAGTTCTTTTCTCTGACTGAGCCGACTCACAGTACTGAGTAGAGTAGTACTCACAGTGTACTTGCCGGCTTGCCGCACAGACAGCAGTGACTTGTGCTCATCCTTGCTACTTGCCCGGGGGGGCAGGGGGTGAGTTCCAGATGCCGGCGGGCGCGCAGCACGCTTCATGCATCACCTGATCAACTGTTCTGTGGTCAGGTGGTGCATCTGTCTGTCAGGCAGCGCAGCGTAAATGTAGTGGGACGGACGGGGGGAGGAGTCAGAGTGACTACAGTTGGCGCCTTGCCGGGTCGTTGCTCGAGTCATGTTGGTGTTGTTGCAGCAGCAGGGCAAAGCTGTGGCTAGGCTATAAGTTAAATATGCTCCGTCCGTCAGTCCTCACATATTCTCATCTGCACTGCACAAAAAAATGTTCTTGGGCAAGTGGGGCGACACATGGCGAACTGAAGTTAGGGAATAGTGGTTTTTGGTGGCTGCTAAAAGGATCAAAATCGGGCATCATGGGGTGGGGTGGCTGGGAATAGAATGAGTGGGCCAACCGAGCACCGAGGTTGGGAAACTGCAGCCGCGGCAGTGGTGGGAAAGTAGCTGCTGGTGCTGGGCTTCTGGCTGGAGCCTGAGGGAGGAGAGGAGGAAGTTCAACTAAGGAACTTGGAAGCCAGGCTGCTGACTGAGGCAGCAAAATTTATCATTCGGGGTGCTAAAATGGAGTGCTGAAGAATGCAGCTTGAAGCAATTTAGGAAGAAGTAACAATCAGAAGGGCCAGGCAGGCAGCATTAAGGCAACTTAACTTACTTGGGATTGAAGGAGAAGTCTGTGCACAGTGCATTTGCAGGGCAGAACAGAAGAAGCAGCCTCTGCTTCAGGCAAAAGACTTGAGACTTCACTTACTACCTACCTAATAAACAGAAATAAATAAGTAGTAAACCACAAAAAAAAAAAAAAAAAAAAAAGTGAAGAAGCAGACAGACTGCATTAAAGCTGATAGGTTCAGTCTGTCTGTCTGGATTTGACGATTATTTTTACTTAAAGGTTTTCCTAGTTCTCCACAAGCTGAAGTAAAAATAATTCCCTTCCGGCCTTCCTGACTTCTTGGGAAAAACATTTTTTGTTACCTGGACGGAGTCAGGATATTAGAGACTGTCACTCACCTTATTAAGCAATAATTGCAAGCAAGCCAGAGACTAGAGGCAGAGCAAAATTTAAGGCAGAGGAGCACGTGTGCGGAGTGCGAGCTTGGTTTAATTCTCACAAGTTCCACTTACATATAGCACATTACTGTGCGTGACACAGTGACAGTAACTGTCTTTGTCTCTTTCAAGGGGCTGGGGCTTGAATAAAAAAAAGGCTAATACAGACAGAGGAGCACTTGTGCGGACTGCGAGCTGGGTTTAATTCTCACAAGTTCCACTTACATATAGCACATTACTGTGCGTGACACGGTGACAGTAACTGTCTTTGTCTCTTTCAAGGGGCTGGGGCTTGAATAAAAAAAAGGCTAATACAAGCAGAGGAGCACTTGTGCGGACTGCGAGCTGGGTTTAATTCTCACAAGTTCCACTTACATATAGCACATTACTGTGCGTGACACGGTGACAGTAACTGTCTTTGTCTCTTTCAAGGGGCTGGGGCTTGAATAAAAAAAAGGCTAATACAGGCAGAGGAGCACTTGTGCGGACTGCGAGCTGGGTTTAATTCTCACAAGTTCCACTTACATATAGCATATTACTGTGCGTGACATGGTGACAGTAACTGTCTGTCTCTTTCAAGGGGCTGGGGCTTGAATGAAAAAAAGGCTAATACAGGCAGAGGAGCACTTGTGCGGACTGCGAGCTGGGTTTAATTCTCACAAGTTCCACTTACATATAGCACATTACTGTGCGTGACACGGTGACAGTAACTGTCTTTGTCTCTTTCAAGGGGCTGGGGCTTGAATAAAAAAAAGGCTAATACAGGCAGAGGAGCACTTGTGTGGACTGCGAGCTGGGTTTAATTCTCACAAGTTCCACTTACATATAGCACATTACTGTGCATGACATGGTGACAGTAAGTGTCTTTGTCTCTTTCAAGGGGCTGGGGCTTGAATAAAAAAAAGCTAAGTGAGATAGGCAGAGGAGCAGGTTAGATCTCTATTCATTTTGGAGACAGGCAGACAGCTGACACATAAATCCCAAAAAAATGTCTCATGGTCAAAAGAAAATATGGTCGTATTTTTTTAAGCCAGGAGGTAGTATGAATGAGGGTGAGCCGGTGACTAAGAGGAAGAAAAGGAGAGTGATAAAACTACAGAAATGAATCTGAAGATGTATCAGGTGCCACTGTTACATGTGTCAGCAGTGCTACAAAGAAAAGCAAGTTCATGATTTTGAAGGGAATAGTGTTGTCGAAACAGTTGTTCCAATAGTGACTCTGAATCACAGAGCTCTGGTAGTGAAGATGAATTACCTGAACAAGTTGTGGCTCACAGCAAACATTTACTTCCTGCCGGATGGACGTGTGAACAAAACATTTTTTTCAGAGCAAATACCGGTGGTTAGTCATCAACGGATCAAATCTCGGTTACAGTGTGTGTCAGCAAGTCAGTAACTTGGGTCCTGAAAAATCTGCTGGAATGAAGCTGGCTAAAGAATGGATCGAAACCTGTGTTACTTCATACGGTACCAATAAAGCAAAGCAACAGAAATCACTACAGAAAAAGATAGGAGAACATGCACAAACTAAGTCACATGTCGCAGCTTCTCACATTCTTGAGCAGTCAAAAAAAGACACATTGCTGCAATTAGCTGCAAATGCACAGTCTGCCCAAATTGCAACTACGGCCAGAATCTTCAGAACTGCTTATAAAGAAGCAAAGCGTAACCGCCCGTCATATGGTTTTGAAGTAGAAATAGACTGTCAGCAGTTGAATGGACTAGACATGGGGAGGATTTTGCATTCCAATGTGGCATGTTCTAACATTCAACATCACATTTCGTCTGAGATGAAGAAAAAGTTGTTTGCCCAAATCACAGCGATTGCTCCTAAAGTGAGTCTTTTACTTGATGAAGCTACTGCTTTAAACAAGAAGAGCGCTTTAATTGTGTACATGCGACTGATGTTACCTGGCATGGAGTCTCCTGCTAATTTATTTGTGGACCTTGTGGAGCTGCAGAATCTGACTGCTGAGGGAATAGTGAACAGTTTATTGTCTGCGCTGAAAAAAATTAACATAAATGAAAACTTTCTTGCCAAGTGCCTGGTAGCAGTTGCTTGTGATGGAGCTTCAGTGATGTTTGGATGCAATACAGGTGTCGTGAAGCAGTTGCAAGACATGTTTCCAAATATCATATGCTTGCTGCTCTGCTCATCACCTAGAGCTTGTAGTCAATGATGTCATGAAAGATGTTGGAGCTACTAATCACTTTAAAAGTTTGTTAGACAAGCTATATTCTCTTTATAGCACATCTGGGAAAAATAGGTTAGAGCTGAAGGAATGCGCTGAAGCACTTGACATTCAGATTTGCAAGATAGGTAGAGTGTTAGACACCCGGTGGGTTGCGGCAAGCTTTAGAACAGTAGAGGCTGTTAGGAATGCTTACCCTGCTCTCTATAAGTACTTCACATCTGCGGCTAATGACATTTCTCGTGACAGCACAACACGCAAAACCTACTCTGGTCTAAGCAAACGGTTGTCATCTATTCAGTTTGTCAGCAACCTTGGAATTATGTATGATGCCCTACAGGAGTTGTCAGAGTTATCTCTTGAATTGCAACATCGCGATTGTACAATTGTTGATGCACACCGAGCTATCTGCCGCCAAACAGCGGTATTCGACGCAATGGTAGAAAAACAAGGCAAATTTTTGTCACAGTGTGAGAAAGCCATAGAAGAAAGGATGTTTCAGGGTGTCCTATTGCATGAAGGAAATGTTTGTGACAAGAAGATTCACCCAGGACAATTTTTCCAGCTAGCACACAACTTCAAAGCGTATGCTGTCTACAGGAGGCACAACTGGTGACAAGACTGGATATGAGAATCTGATCACCGAAATGAAAGTGCTATATAAGCAGTACTGGCCCGATGAGCTACCTACACTGTATGGAGAAAGTGAGATTGAATCTCTTTGCAGAAGATTTGCTATTGGTACTACTCGTGAAACCATTCGGGCATACAGGGTGTACAAGGAGTCAGGTGGTAAAGAAATTCAGGAGCAGTATAAGTACCTCTTGACAGCCGTGAGCACTATTGCTATCTCCAGTGCCGAGTGTGAGTGAGGCTTTTCCCAAATGAACCTCATATGCACATCAACACGAGCATCAATGCTTATTGAAACTATTTCATCATTACTATTCCTGAATCTAGTCAGCCCACTATTAAAGAAATTCAATCCCATCCCTTATGTTCGCTCCTGGCTTGCCAAAGGGCACAGATCAGCCAATGATACACAAAGTAAGGAAAGAAAACATGAGGATAGCCAGAGAAATATGGAAATTCTATGGTCTTTTCTCGATATGTAGAGAACAAACCAAACCAAACTCAGAATTTCTTTCTGCAACCTACAAAACTGGTGTAGCAACATGGATGGTTACTTAATGGTATTTGTAGCTTAATACAGAAACTGTTTTTGGCTAGCAGGCAGCAGCTGAAACAGTCGTTATATACTCTTTTCTTTGTGCTACACTTCCACCATGCATTACCACACACATCAAATTACTGTAGTATTTTGTGCAAGCATCCATCATAAAGTAATGGTGGCCTAGCTACCACCACCATCCATTACATCATGATGGATACTTACAAAATAATATAATAACATTTGTTAAGGAACATTAGTGTCTTACCTGGTCAATCCAAGCTGGGGATTAGCTATTCATCAAAACTGAGTCTGTTCCTGAGGAATTCCTGCAAAGGAAAACAAGAAATTTAAACAGGACACAAAGAAACAAGGGTTGGATTTAAACCACTTGTAAATCATCAAATTAAAAAAGTTTTTATACTTATCTGATAAGGCAATTAAGACATGTCAAGACCTGTAAAATAAAAGAGAGGTAACTAAATAAAATCTTCTAGAAAAATATTTTTTTAAAAAAGACAGATGGTGCAATGCTAGACATTTTAATATCCTGTTCTGATGAGGGCCCCCAGAAACTCCTGGGTTTTAGATGGTCTGTTTTGAGTATTGTGGCTTTTATTGAAGATAGAACACACTTCTGTTACAGGTTCCCTAGTACCTCCATGTTGTTGCTTAATAAGGTGAGCGAGAGTCTCCAATATCCTGACTCCATCCAGATGATAAAAAAATGTTCCCCTAGGAGTCAAGGGGATGCTCCCCTTGACTTATAGAGGGAACATTTTTCATCTGGACCGAGTCAGGATATTGAGACTCAGCATTCACTCTTATTAAGCAACAACATATACCATGGCATCTAGCAGGGTACAACTTTGCCCAATGCCTGGTATTGTATGGTGTGCACGGTGGCCTGGGGTTTGATAAGTATTAGACCACGTCAATGTGATATTATAAAATGTTCTTACTTCAGCAGCTAACCTCCCATTCTAACAAATTAATTGCAGCAGGAGCATAATTAATGTTATAGGTAGGCCAGAAGCCCTTGGGTTTTGGATGCTCTGTGGTGAGTTTGGGGGCTTTTATTGAAGATAAAGCACACTTCTGTTACAGGTTCCCTAATAGGGAACCTGTAACAGAAATGTGCTTTATCTTCAATCAAGGAGCATTTAACAGAAGTGTGTTTTATCTTCAATTAAAGCCCCAAAGCTCACCACAGCACTTCTAAAACCCAAGAACTTCTGGGGCCTTCCATACCCCACACCCCTGGCCTTTGGATCCACAGTACCTTGCCATAGCTTCTACATGCCCATGATCCTTTAGCTATAAAAACCTTTTCATGCTTCAGTTTTAATTGGTTCTTCTATTACTTGTACCATGCTAGATGTTATGTGGTACATTGTGTTGCTTAGTAAGGTCAGCCACAGTCTCCAATACCATAACTCCGAGTATAAAAGGCAAGATGCTGTGAATTGACCCAAAGCCAAAGACCAGGGGTCTGAGACCAGTAGGCACCAAAGCTCTTGGGTTTCATTTCAGATGCTCTGTGGTGAGTGTTGGCCAGGGTTATATATTGCACATAAAACACATTTCTATTCTTTGTCCCCAAAAAATTCTTCCCTTGGATTCAGGGATAGGGAACCTGGCACAGAATAGAAATGTGTTTTATCTATATAACCCATCAAAACTCACCACAGAGCATCTAAAACCAAAGAGCTTTCTGGGGCCTACTGGCCCCAGATTCCTGGCCTTTGGTTCATAATCTACATCTTGCTCCTTTATACAAGGCTTCCACAGTCCTTTACCAGTGGTCAGCCAGACTCTACAATAATTGACTCTACCCCCAAACAATTCTTACCCAGATTCAGGGTAGGGAACCAGACACAGAAATGTGTTTTATCTGGAATATAAATATAACCCCCCAAATTCATTACAGAGCATCTAAAACCAAGAGCTTCTGAGGGCTTACCACCCCAGACCCCTGGCATAGAGCCAATTCAGCATCTTGCCATTGCATTATACTAAATGCCCAGCCATGATCCTTTATCAGTGCCTGGTCAGCCAGGCTCTCCAACCTGACTCCACCCAAAAAAAATTCTTCCCTGGATTCAGGGGCAGGAGCCTGATATAGAAATGTGTTTTATCTGCAATATAACCCCCAAAACTCACCACAGAGCATCTAAAAACCCATAGCTTCTGGGGGCCTGGTAGCCCCCAGACCCCCGGCTTTTAGTGTTTGGACTAAGAGCCCTGGCAACTCTTTCTTTACAAATTAAGCACTGAATAAAACATATAAAACATCACACATAAATTACATATGACACATAAAACAACAATTGGCACAATGTGCCCTTTCCCCACCAGACCCAAGTCTCTACCATTTGTAATTGTTTTTTTGGAAATGAATAGAATTTGCTGCCTCTCCCTTAAAAAGATAACAATAAAATACTGCTCTAAGAAGTCTTCGAATTAATTAGAAGTGTTTCTATTTTGTCCAGGCCAGTGGCATGGATGGCTGAGGCATGACTGCCTTGTCTCCTGCTGGGCCATTATTCCTGGTTTGGAAGTGGACCAGGGCTGTGTGAAGGCTGCCCAGGGGAGGATGGATTAGGCATCCCCAGAACAGCTGTCCTACCACTGGGTGTGGGGATGTGTGAGTGTGTGTGTGTGTGTGTGTCCCAGTACTTACCTGCCATTTGGATAGCAATGTAGTGGTATTAACAAACAGGGAAGGGACCCCACTAATAGGTGCTGGGGATCTCTACCAAGGCAGTGCTTGCACATTGCACCACTACACCTGATATGGACCCTGTGGAGAAAATGTAGAAAGAGCACCCGACTGCAGGATGACAGCTTGACTCCTTGAAGACCCTGAAACAGTGACTGGGTACCTCCACAAGTCCTGTGGCAGAAGACAATGGAGTGGCATAAGCCCAGCAGAAGCTGGGTGACAGAGCCTGGGGGAGGGTTGGCCTGAAGGGGCTGGTCAGAACAGATCAAGGAGAAAATGGCTTCTCTACTGAATCTGTGGCATGGTTCGATAGCTATCTTGGCAACTGGACCCAATGTGTAAAAATAGTGGACATGCTCTCTGACACTAAAGAGGTACGCTCTGGTGTCCCCCAAGACTCCATCCTGGGACCACTACTTTTCAGCCTGTTCCTCAACTCTCTCCCCGACTCCCATCCTCAGCAAATTATACTCTATGCAGATGACGCTGTGATTCTTGTCTCCCATCAAGACCCAAGTTACCTACGACAAACCCTTCAACATGGTTTCACCTCAGTTGAAAACTGGTTCAAAGAAAAAAAAACAAGACCATGATTTTCACCAGCCACCAAAACAAGCACAAACATCTCCAACTCTCCTTAAACACCTGCCTAGGCAGCACCCTGGAGCAGGTTGAATCCTTCAAATATCTAGGAATCACCTTAGACTTAGGAAGAAGTAGGCTGCTGGTTAACTAGGATCTGCAGCTTATCCATTAGGTAGGGAAATGGGCAGACTGGGTAGGTCAAGCGGTCCTTATCTACCGTCAAAATCTATGTTTCTATGTTTCTATGACTCCCACCTGTCCTACGCTACCCATATAACTAATGTCACAAACACAGTGAACTCTAGACTGGGTCTACTCTACCGCCTATGGCGGCACCTGACAAAAGAGGCCCCTGCTGCCACTGTTCAAAGCTCCATCTTCTCCCAGATTGATTATGGCCTTGTCATCTATGGAGCCGCCACTGCCTCGACACTCAGAAGGGTAACCACCACCCTAAACAAGGCCTGTCGACTCTTCATTGGTGCTAAACATCTCACACACACCTGTGACCTCTACTCACATGCAAACTGGCTTCAACTTGAAAATAGAATTCAGTACCAAACCTGTGCGGTTGCAAAGAAAATCCAGTTGGGGATCCTCCCCCCCCGGTGTCTGTTCTGTTCTTCAAACAAAAAACAGCTCTAGAATCACTAGGGGATCTAAGCCACAACTGTTTCACATCCGCCACTGCCACTCAACCCAAGGCCAATGATCATTCACCTACAGGGCCCCCACCTGGTTTAATGGTCTTGCCACTGATACTATCACCTTCACTGGACTAGGTGACTTCAAATCCAGGCTCCGTAGCACCTTTGTCGCTTCCAGCACCTGCGATTGCCATGGATAATATTCTACACCACTCCTCCACTGCTCACCTTTACCAGGCCCCGTGACCACTGCACTTGCCCTCACAGGCCTCTACCCTTCCCGCACTTCTGCAACTGACAATGCCGGCTGGCTGCCTCACACCCTTCCCTGCCCCCTAACCATTTCCTCCCTACCATTCTCTCCTCCCTGCTCCTCCTCTGACCTCCTGCTACTGCCCCCTTCTTTTATCCTCCCACCTTCCTTTTTTTCCTATCTCCACCAATGTTTCCTCCTTGCAACTTGTGTTATTGTAACCTATGATGTGAAACCTTTGTTATGATGTGGAACCTTTGTAAAAGAGCCCTGGGCTCAAAGGTAAACTTATAATCCTAGAATAAATAAATAAATAATAAAAATAAAAATACTAATTTTAAAAAAAATTCTGTCTTTATTCCATGATTTTAATAGAGGTTCTTAGCCTCCAGATTTGACAGAGTTGCGATAAGCCTGACCACCAAAGGCAAAGTGACACCCTCTGGTCAGGTACTCGCTCCTTCAATTTTAACATACCATTGCCAATACTATGATTTCACTGTTTTCCCTGTCTTATGTGGAAACCACTCTAAGGCTTCAGTTTTATAATCAGTGTGCTG
The DNA here is from genome assembly GCA_016271365.2 of Neoceratodus forsteri. Classification (NCBI taxonomy): domain Eukaryota; kingdom Metazoa; phylum Chordata; order Ceratodontiformes; family Ceratodontidae; genus Neoceratodus; species Neoceratodus forsteri. The sequence goes on along the minus strand of CM028130.1, from coordinate 1,691,984,711 downwards.
GCCCATAAAATAAACAGAGAAAGCAGTGATATCACATGATTTGAAGGCTCCTTTGAGCAGCATTTGGGCGTACACTGGATTCCGTTTCTTATATTGGCCACACATCAGCAGCAGCTCTACAAAGTTTTAGAAAACTGTATAAGAACTGTGATTAAATTCAGGGTTATGGTTGGTATGTTCTTAATTATTTTTTGTCCTGGAAAATCACCCTGATGTGTGACAGTTTATGTACAGTTGTGTCCTGGGATGGATTATATAGACCTATTCTATTTACAGGGGAAATGTTGTTCATGACAACAGGGTTCAATCAATCAATCAATCAAAATCTTTATTCATCCAGGTGGGCACCATTGAGCAAGGCTCACTTGCAAGGTGGACCTGGTCATGAATACATCAAAGTACAATACAGAAGCAGGTATACAAAAAGCAATAATATACAAGGAAGCAAAAGTATATAATGTGTATACAATACAGTACAAGGTTGAAATAAATAAAAAAAACAGCATTATTTTACAATTGAAGAAGTCGGTAGATGTACAATCAACCATAGGCATACTGGGGTTATAAGCAGAGATCTTTTGAGTGAGGCAGCCGGCAACTATACTTATAGGGGAAAGAGGCTGTGTATTGGGTGGCAGGTTAGAGAGGTAAAGAAGAGGAGGGATATATTACCGATGACCTGGGGAAAAATTGGGCTAAAACCACAGAAAGTGACGATGGCTGTCGTGTACTTGTTTATTATGATAATGACGGAGGAGGGGTAGATAATTGGGACACTGCTATGGATGGGGTGGGACTTTAGCCAGGCTGGAGCGGACATGAAAGGGTGGGAGCAGCAGGAAGAGTTAATAGGGAAAGAGTGAGAGTCAGGGGTAGAAACATGGTGGGTGTCAGGATGGAAAGGGGGAGTTGCGGAATTAGTGGGCTAGCGGTGAGGAAAACATTTGCAAGGTGCTTTCAGGTAGCGATCATAGAGCGCCTTGAAGATATTCAGGCTAACAAGGCAGCTCAGCTTCAAGTTCCTTTGTAAACCATTCCACAATGTGGGTAAAGAGAAGCTTAGAGCAGCTTTGTTGAAATGAGTGTTGACCCTTGGAACTTGGAGGGCAATTAGGGAATAGCTTCTTAGAGCGTAGGTGTCTAACACACTCCGGGAATACAAACTGAGACATATGAGGGGAGCTTGTTGGTCACCGCTCTGAAGGTCCATAGGGTGGCGTTTCTATTCCTTCTATAGTGAAGGGAAGTCCAGCCTAATGATGAGTACAGGGAGCAGTGGTGTGTGGAAAGTGGAAGGCCAGTAATGAACCTGATAGCTCTGTGGTAGAGGGTGTCCAACTTAGCCAGTGCAGAGGCAGTGCAGTGGCTGTAGAGCAGGTCAGCATAATCTATTAAGGATAGGAAGGTAGCTTGTACCAGCTGAATCTTGGCCTCCTTTGTGAGCAAGTGGTTATATCTGTAGAATAGTCCTAATATTTGGCTTAGTTTCTTCTGTAGTTCTTCGAGATGGTCAATGAAGGAAAGCTTATGATCGAGCCAAACTCCTAGATATTTGAATTTAGCTACATACTCAAGTGTTTCTCCAAGAACAGTGGTAATTTGTGGGATAGCCCCCCCCCATGCAGGAATTGCTACATGCAAGGGGGGGAGAAGAGCATGGATTTTGTCTTTTTTGCATTGAGCAAAAGCTTTTTGTTTATGAGCTGGTATTGTAGAAGGTTAAATTCAGCTTGGAGGTCTTCACAAGCTGCTTCTGGCGTGGGACGACAAGTAGAGTACAGTGTCGTCCGCGTATAAATGGATGTTGGCTTTTTTAACAGGGTCATTAATGTTCTTAATGTAGACTGCAAAGAGGAGGGGACCAAGGATAGAGCCCTGGGGCACACCCCTCAGCATAAGTTTTAATGGAGAAAGATCACCTGCAGCTTTAACCTGCTCTTTCCGTTCTCCAAGGTAGTCTGCAAACCAGCACATAGATTTATGGTCCAGGCCTAAGGTGCTTAGGGAGGAAAGAAGCAGGGTGTGATTGACTGTGTCAAATGCCTAACTAAGATCCAAGAAAATGGCACAGACATGCTTCTTGTTGTCAAGATCTAGGAGCCAATCATTGGTCACCTTAGCTAGGGCTGTTATGGTGCTGTGCTTTGCTCTGAATCCAGACTTAATCCCTACTTTTACGGTAAGTGTCATATGATATTTAACTTCCAACTGGACAGCCACCAAAGGTGGGCAAAAGGAACCTTAGTGTAATATCTCATCTGAAGGACTGTACCACAACATAGTAGCACCCCAAACTGCTGTACTAGTGTCAGTAATGGAAATTAGTCCAAGTTTCTGGTGTGGGACTAGAATTTAAGACCTTCTGATCTTCCAACCCCTGAAGCAAGCTTGCAACAAACTGAGCCACCAAGATCTGAAGGGGGGGATACTCACTAGCTGAGGTGAGAACCCATAACGGGTTACAAGCAATAACGTTTGATAGGTATAATAATGTGTGCATTACCTTGGAGGTCTTGCTCCCTCCACTGGAAATGCCAAAAGATAGAATGATAATGTGAAAAAAATGATGTACAGAGCACAAAGTACTTTAGGCAGGATTTGAAATCAAAAGTGCCAAAACACAGCTGTCTGTGCAGTTTCCAAATTTTAGGGAGCCCATCTGAACAGCAAGCTATTTCTATGGCTAACACTGGGCACACAGGTATGGTTCTATGCATTCAAAATGCTGAGTGAGGTGTCATCACAGTTAGTACATTGAAGGAGATATACTGTAATTCGTATTCTTTTACATAATGCTACTTATAGTCATCTTCTCCACACAGGCAATTCTCTAGTTCATGGAAGCACGGCCAGGCTTCATCAATCTGCCTGTAACAGTCACAGTACTCCTCTCCGATCACAATGCTTGGGATGTACAGCAGGCTTCAAGTCACTGTGCAGCTGGGAATAAAACAGCAGAATAAGAAATCTAGTACCCAGTATTAAGAAAGCCTAAATTAATACATTGCTGGAAGCCATCCAGAACTTAACAATACTTTCCTACCTGCCTCCTCTTAGGGAACACTGATTGATTAGAATTAACAGTGCTGTATGAAAAAAAGTATATATTCTGATCACGTTTATTTAAGCTGCTGCTGCACAGAAAACTCAGCCTACATTAACCAGTAAAAGGACAGGCTAGGACCATCCACATCCCCGGGGGAGGGGAGTCTGTGACCCCTTGCACCACCACAACAGGACTTTGATTGACCCAGGTCACTGGCATAAAGTCAGAGATGCAAGTAGCAGCTAACATAGGTGTTACAAAAACTCAATGGGGGCAAATAAACTGATGCTGGGACAAAGGGTAGTGTGTATCAGAACAATAGGTTGGAATACCAGTTTCTTATTATGGGAACTTAGCTAAGCCTTCGGCCCCATGTCATAAACTATGCATAAAACCATATAAACAATGTAAGACTGCCTCAAACCTTACTTTACAAACTATTGTTTAAAGTTCTATATAAATATAAATAACGTTTACACCAACACCCATTTGTAGTATATACAAATTTATTGTATTTGTCCTTGTACAGTATAACTAAGGGAAAGTGGAAAATGCATACTAAGCCAAAGTTTGTTTCCAGGTGTGACCTGGGGGCACAAGGAAGTTAAATGACTTGCTCAAGGTCACACAGTATGCAAGTGCGGGCTAATGGGATTCAAACCCAGGTCCACAGGTTTGTAGCTCAGTGCTCTTAACCACTACACTATTTATTTATTTAAAATATTTATCAGGAAGGCAGAAACATTACTCAATTCCAGATGTGTCGTGGGGGTAGGGTAGGGTACAAGGACAGTATTCAAATGCAAGGAATTCATCCTCTCAGTCATCAGAATGCGAGGACTACCGCCCCCTTCTCCAGGACCAAAGGACTCTCCCAGATCTCCATCAGACAATCCTTCATTCCTGGATATCATGAGGCACATTCAGAGTATAGGCATCTCTATGTCTAGCACACCCACCTGGTTATCAAAAGCAAATAAATAAAATAAAATAAGTACAACATTGAATAACAAGGACCAGAATACAGTAATGGAGTACATAATGCATGCAAAAATGCATACAATATAGAAGTACCAGGTACAGTGTAAAATAATACAATGCAACAGTTAGAGATTGGAGCAGGGTAGTTATAGAGACCAAGCTAGGATACCCACATGCATCATAGTGCTGCATGAATGTGCTTATTCTGATAATTTGGAGGGGCTGACCTTAGAGTGGGCAGATTATTTAGTTGCATGTATAGGTGGAGGAGAAACGAGCTTTGAGTAGTGAGTTTAGGTGTTGGTTGGGGAGGCATGCCAAATGCCCATGGGGAGGGACGTCCATACACTGCCTCACAATTATTAATAACTTTTGCATAGATAATAATCAATGTAAACACAGTGAAAGCAGCCTAAATGCAAAACAAAAAAGTTTCAGAAAAACAAAACAAAAGCACACAGCATGCAGTTTTGGTGACTTGCAAACAATAAAATTGTTCTTGTATAAAGATTTCAAATAGCTTTGTCTTATTAGTATTTTAAAACTTCTCTTTGCAACTTATTCAGATACCTTTTCTCATGCAAAATAGAGGATAATGTATGCGGAATCATTGGTAACCGTGCTGTAATTGCTTCAAGAAGTTACCATAATAACTTTGTAAACCTCAAGAGCGAAGTGCAAGAGGTTTTCTGTTCTCACGGTAACCTCGAGAAGCGGTTTCAGTGAGGTTACTGATTATTCCCTATACATTATATTTTATAGTGTATGGGCAAAAAAAAATCAAGTGCCCACTAGTTTTAAAGAAAAAAGTCCGTATTTTATGTTGTTTCTCCATAGCGCCGCTCTTGATTTATGCTAGATCTCACCACTGCAGCCATTCATTGTCAGCCACTTCCGCAAAGCTGCACATGCGCATATTCATTCTCACTGTTATGGTACTGATGTGACGTAGTCAAGAGGGGCTAACAACCTCTAGACATCACATCAATACCATAACCATGTTATAAACAGTTTGAACTCAAACCATAATAAGGGCTCCCTATACATTATAATGTTTATATATCATTACTTAGATTGAAGCTTTGACTAGATACTCATCAGTCTATATATATATATATATTGCAATTAAATAAGCTTTATTAAAAATATGGATTGACATACAAAAACAATTGTCATGCAATGTGCAGTCCAAAGTCTCAAACAATACAAGTGGACCAATACAAACATATTTTCTATTGATGTATCTTCTCCACCCCCCCACTCCTCCCAAAACCCCAAAACCCTCCACCCCAACCCCTCACAAAAAAAACAACCCAGACATCATATGCTTGTACAGGAAATGTGTTAGCTAGCAATCCATTGATTTTAAGGCAAAAGACCAGAGACTTATCACAAGGTAGCTCAAATCAGCATTATTGGGACTGACAGTAATACTTTTGTCTGTCCACCAACCTTCATTTCTCTGCCAAGAATTGTAGGAGAGGCTTCCAGATGGTATAAAATGTTCTTAAATTATGATATTGAATTGCGATGGCTCTCTCAGAATTTAATGCAGTTAGCATTTCTTGCAACCGTTCCCTCTGGGATGGAAAGGAAACATCAATCCAATGACTAAGTATGGGAAGTTTGATTACTGCCGAGATTAGAGCCATCCAGGCTCAGTGTTGCTGAGACTTAATAGCCATATAATTACCAATTATGCAGACTTCTAATGAGAAATAGTGAATGCGACCAAAAAGAGAAGAACATGACTGTTTAATAGTGTTCCAGAAAGATGCAACTCCTGAACGGCACGGGGTCATAATGTCACATTATGCTGCATGGCAAAATCTCGCTGCCAATACAGCGTGATTTCTGCCATGTGGCATAACTCTTTTTTTTGTGGGGGGCTCCACCCCCTGTACCCCATTATGGAGGCTGTACCCCCAAACCCCACCAATAAAGATTCTCAAATCTGAGGGGGTTAACTCAGGGAGAGCACAAACTGTTAAAAAAAAATAAATGTTTCTGGGACCAGGAATCAAATCCAGTCCCAAATGCAGCACCTGAGTTCCTCACTGTAGTGGTTCAGTCCACTGAGCCACAGCAGCTGCTCGGAGGAACCCCATCCCAGCAGAGGTCTTATCCTCTGCCTGGGATGTTTTGAGTGGTACAATACCATGTACAGCAGTATTCGCAGTATTGTACCACTCGATGTAAGCTACAGCACTGTTGGGGTTTAGCCATAATGTCGTACGCTATTAAGTGTACAACATTATAATCGGGTATGCTCTTGGACAGGTCCAAATCATATGGATCAAGGAGTCATATTCCAGACACTTGCTGCTTGCCTATGCGGTACAGCCTAAGCGGAGTGTAGTACAAGTTATGTAATATGTTAAATTTAATCAGGTGCAGTCTGTCCTGTTTATTTTTTTTTAACTTTAAGTTTTATTCATGCAACCAGATAAAACATTATACAATTAGAAAACTCTTTTCAAGTACATTCCAAATATAGAGGCAGGACTTTACAATTTCAGATCTTCTCTTAATAGAAAAATATTCATGTGAAGATAGAACTTTTTTATAGCTTTAACTTACATCATTTAGTATAAAGCCCTACATCTCTATATATCCTTAAATATTCTTTCAGCAAGTACTTTATATAAACAATTACTAAATTTATAATAATTAAATGTTTACATTAAAAACTTAAAAGTGTTAGTAATAACTTACAAAATAAATAAAAATGCCCTTCATTATCTATAAATCCATTTAAGGGTCTACCATTATGTTAATTTTAGCTTATTTCTTATCTATAATATGGATTTTATAGCTAACGGGGAAGGGAGATCAATTTATATCCCCAATAAATCATCTTAAGGGGAAAAGAAAAGCTAGAGGTACTAGGGAAGGAAGGTTGGAAAAACCTTATGGGCTTTCTACATCAGCTGAGTGCCCATTTTAAGCAGTGGATGTGTCATCTAGATAGAGGTCCCACCTAGTCCACCTGTTTATATATTGTGGAGTTCGATGTGAGAGAGAAAAGGTGATTTTTTTCATTTGTTTGGCTCATGGAAATTATACAGTATCTTTCCATTTTTGAGGGGTGGGGGGGTGTTGGTCAACCATTTCTTATTTATTATTTTAGTTATTTAGATTTTGGTAACCGGGTAAGCCCGCTGAGACCAGAGATCCCTTTTTCAGGGGTGACCCAGAGTTAGTTACAGTAAATACATACAGAGGTATCAATATACAGTAATTATAGCTGATACATATTGGGAAGTTGGTATCAAACATTTAGCACAGAGACAGGACACCTTGGTATACCTTTAGCTGGAGCTGCTGTTAGAATATTCCAAAGATACTTTGAATCTGTGCTTTTCAATTCCCAAGGGAACAGTCCTAAGATCACATGCTCTGCTCTAGGGGTAGTTGTAAGTGCAAATATAAATTTGAGTTGCCTCAGGATGTTTTCTCAATATTTCTATATGGTGGGGTAGAACCATAAAATGTGGGCCTGTGTGGCATTTTCCATACCACACCCCCTCTAACAGCTGGAACCAATTACTGGATTTCATTTAGCTATCTGGGCTGGGACCCTGAAGTATCTACATCTCAGTTTCCAGACAAATTCTCTCCAACAGGGAGAGGATGTTGTGCGCCATGAGTTTTTCCAAATTTGAGACCAGGAGTTGTCCGACAGAGGTTGTCCCAGGTCTTCCACCCATCTGTACTTAATGTATTGTGTTGAGTACTGCAGGTCAGCTATATGGTTTGAATAAAGAATAGTTATTGTTTTCTCTCCTGCATTGGCGTTCCAGATGGATTTGAATACAGGAGTAAATGTTTTAACTGCGGGTTGTAAACACGTCCTCCTAAGCTGTGTGTTTATGTAGTCTCTAATTTGGTAATAATGTAATAAGTCCCTTTGTTTCCACTGGTACTTTTGTTTAGCATCCTCGAAAGATATAATCTGTTCCCCTTTGAAGAGTTGCCAGGGGGCTCTGCAGCCTCTTGCCTCCTGGGCAGCATACCAGGGATCTGCATGTACCTTTATCTTTCTGGCTGTTTGGGTCCTGCTCCGATATCTCCATAGAAACATCAGAGTCAGGCCTTTTTGACAACCCCTTCAGAAACCCTTTAAGGCAGCTACTGTTCCTGTATAGATAAGAGAGGGATTCAAGTCTATCGTGTGGGTATTAAATACCTGATCTTGTATGGTCGGGATACATGGCGTTCTTAGATCTAAATCTTTCCATCATGAATGATATCTTGTGTGCAGTAGCAACAAAGCAATTCACAGTTGGGAAGCTACCCAGTATCTCGCCAGACAAGGTAGAGCAATCCCTCCCTCTATTTTTGGTAGATACAGGATTTGAGATCTGATCCTTGGCCTTTTACCTTCCCATACATATTTTAACAGGAGACTTTGCCATTTATCTAGGGTCACTTTTGAGACTAGGCAAGGGACACATTGGAATAGGAAGAGAAGTCTGGGGAGAATATTAATTTTAATGGCCTGTATTCTAGAGTGTAGTGGTAAGGGGAGCGGGGACCATATCTGCATGTCTCTTGAGATTTATTGTATCAGGGGGGATAGTTTAGTGTAAAGAGGAGTGAATTTTTATTTGCCAGGTTCACTCCCAAGTATTTTATATGGGGTGAATCCCATTTCAAGGGAAAGTTGGCCCTCAACAGAATGGGAGGTTTATAGTTAAAGCATAGTACTTCAGTTTTACTGGCGTTTAAAGAGTAACTGGATATTTTTGAGAACTTCTGGCGGAATTCAAATAGATTAGGGACTGAAGTTTCTGGGTTTGTTATGTAGAGTAAAATGTCATCAGCATAAAGTGCCAACTTCTGATCGGTTCCATTACTAGATATCCCTTGGATACCCGGGTTCTCTCTTATTCCTTGTGCTAATGGTTCTAAGTATAGGGCAAACAGAATCAGGGACATCAGACATCCTTGTCGAGTATCCCTTTTAAGAGAAAAAGAGGGCAAGACATGGCCATTTGCCCTAATGAATCCCTTTGGTGTTTTATAAACTTTAAATATTGTATTTATGAACTTGAGGGGGAGGTTGAATTTATGTAATACTGCCCTTTAAAAAGGCCAAGACACCTTATCATAGGCCTTTTCTGCATCCAGGCTTAAGAAGGTAGCTGGGAGGGAATTTATATTAAGATGGTGTATTATGTGCACAGTATGGTGTAAATTATCCTGTGCCTGTCGGGTGGGTATAAACCCCACCTGGTCTATGTGAATTAGTGTCTGTATGATTTGTTGTAAGCGTCTTGTTAGGACAGACATAAACATTTTATATTCAGTGTTAAGTATGGATATGGGATGGTATGAGGGGCAAAGGTTGGGGTTCTTACCTGGTTTATGTATAACGGATATGATGGCATGGTCCCAGGAATCTGGGAGGCATCCAGAGTCTTGCATAGCGGAGTTGAACACCTGCAGGAGTATAGGCGTTAACTTTTCCTTAAAATGCTTGTAGAATTCTGATGGAAATCCATCTGTGCCAGGACATTTTGTAGTTTTTAAATTTGAGATTTCTGTATTTAACTCTACGTTAGTAATGGGGGCTATTAGTTTGGCTTGAAAAGTGGGGAGGGGGACCATAGGTAAGTTAAAGTTTTCAAGAAATTCAGTTATTTGGGGTTCTTCCGGAGGGGGTTCCGGTTCTTCATATAGTTGTGTATAATAAGTGCAGAAAGCCTCCACGATGTCTGGGGTGTGTAAAAGCTGTTTCCCGTTTTGTGGATGTCTCAGAGAGGGAATAATGGCCTGCGCTCTCTGGACTCTAATACACAATGCTAATAGTCTTAGGGATCGGGGACTACCCTCATAATATTTTTGTTGCAGGTAAAGAATCTTCTACTCTACTTGATAATCAATAATTTTATTTAATTCTTGCTTTGCTAGTAGCAACCTTTTGTTGAGAGGGGCTTCATATTTTATTTGGAGTTGGCACTCCAGGGACTGAATCTCCATATTCAGTGCCACTTGTTTGGCTTCTCTTTGTTTTTTCTTATATGCCGAAATAGATATGAGTGTCTCTCTCATAATTGCCTTTATTGTGTCCCAGAGAAGTGCAGGAGAAATCTCTGAGGAGCTATTATTTGTTATTGCCTGATCTATAGTCTTTCCTATGGATTTTGTTACTTCTTGATCTTGTAATAAAGAGACATTTAGTCTCCAGAAAGTACATTCAGAAAAGTCTCCTAAAAACATTTTCAAGAAGACAGGAGCATGGTTGGAAAGCGCTCTGGTACCAAACCAGGAGTCATTGACCTGCCCTGCAGCCTCTCTGGGGACCAACAAATAATCTAGCCTGGAGTGAGTATTGAGGAAGGAGAGAAATACGTATAGCTTCTTTGAGACTTATGCAAAGATCTCCATATATCTGTGTAACTCAGCTCCGCAAGGAGGGTAGAAAGTTTTTTTGCCAGGTTGTGGTCTTTTCTCGGGGTATTAGTAGTAAAGTCCACAATGGGATTAAGTGCGATATTTAGATCACCTCCCATAATGAGCTCTCCTTCAGTCCATTCTTGTAATTTAAAAAAAATGGAGCGGTATATAGAGAAATCAGAGCTAGGGGGTACATAGATGGAGGCCAGCGTTAACATTTTATTGTGTAGCCTTCCCTTGAGGAAAGCAAATCTCCCCTCTTTATCCATTAGTTTGTCAATCTGAGTAGAAGAAGGGGTCTTAGTGGGGATCAGTATAGCAGCCCACATCTACGGCCCCTTCCATATGAGTTGCATGCAGTGGAACCAAAAACAAATTTAGCTAATTTATTGTGCTCTTGCAAGGAGAGGTGTGTTTCCTGCAACACTATTAAATCAGCCCCTGCTTTCTTTAGAAACCCTAGAACTTTGCTCCTTTTGACTGGATTAGTTAGCCCATTTACATTATAAGAGCATATTATAATAGGTTTATCCATTATTTTGAAAGGATTTAAGATTCATAATGTAATCTAGCCATATTCCTTCAGAGACAGTTCCAGCTTCCCTCTCAGTAATATGTAGAATATACAGACCCTTTAGTACAGTCATTTGCTTATTAATTAGGGCAATAGTTAGTACAACAAACATTAGGTAACACCTGTAACCACTTATTGAGATAATTAACATCAGAGATCCTTTCTCTCTTCTTTTACCGGTCGGGTTAAGCCGAGAATTGACCTATAAAGAGAGGGAGATTATAGACAGAACTCCAAATTCTCAACAACGGAGTTCTGTTAGAAATAACTTTTAAACTAAGTAAATGAACTTCCAAGGTTGGGGGACCACCTAAAGGGGACCCCTGAGCCTCTCCCTGCTGATGGAAGTTACGGGGGGGCTTGTGAGGAGGGGGAATGACTCACTGTATCGAGTTTTCCTCACCAAATGACTCTGTAAGGAGTGATTTGAGCAGTACACTCCACCAGGTGAGTGCTATGAAGGTAATAGGCAAAAGAAAAAGACCTATAGGATCCACCCTCCTCCCACCATGAGCAAAAAACACTGCTTATATATTTCAAAATCTTCACATCCATTATTCATTCTGAGGACCCAGGTTAAGATATGCAGCATTAGCTTTGGGGCTGCATCTAATTAATTACCCAAATAGCCAGGGAAGGAGGCTCTGTTGAGATCAGGTCAATGTTAAAATGAAAACACGGTTTTCAGAGCTCCCTATCGGTCTATCGAAGTTGAAAGTTTGTATTTGCTATAACATACTTTGGGTTGTATCAGTTAATCATCATGGTACTTGATTAAGCTGGGAGTAAGTGGCTTTCGAGTTCTCACCAGCTCTATGATGCATTTCGCATCCGAGAAATTGGGTCCAGGGCTCAAGCAAGACCAGTTCCAGCCCTTCAGGTAGTCACTACACACAGGGGAGTTCCGCTGTGAGGCTCGCTTCACTGATTGCATACGCTCCATAGCATCATGTATTGCTCTTGGGGGGAAGTAGCTCTACATCACTGTGTCACCTCATTCCAAGCCAGAGGGAGGGAGCGCTGTTGCTTAATTCATTCCACATCTACAGCAGGCACATCAATCCCTCTTTTCAGCATCTCTTCCAAGGCTTTGCATGGAGTCGAGTATATTTGTACCCCATCCTGCCAATGTACCTGTAACTTTACTGGCAATGGGGTTTGAACTTTTATCCCCTGTTCTCTGAGTGGTTTCAGCAGTGGGATATACATCTGGCGAGCTTGCTGCACCTTAGGGGAGTAGTCGTGATCCAAGGAGAGCCTTGAATAGAGGTAAGATAAAGATTTTTTGGCCCAGGCTCTCCGTAACAGATCTTCTTTTGTTTTGTAGCTGTTTACTTTAAAGATTATGGAGCGGGGTCTAGCGGTAGGACCTATTGGCTTGGGGCCAAGGGATCTGTGGGCTCATTCGATCAATAAGATGTAGTCTTGTGGAAGATCTAGGACATCTCTCAAAAGGTTCTCGAGAAAAGTTGCCATTGGGGGTTCCTCCAATCCCTCTGCCAGTCCGTAGAGCCTTAAATTACTTTGACGAGAGTGACCTTCTAAATCAATGCACTTTGCTTGAAGGGCGACTGACTGTTGTAAGATGGCCTCCATCACTTTGCCCATCTGTGTAGTCATATCCTCTAGGCCTGAAAGTCATTCTTCAGCTTCAGTGACACTAGTATCTATGGTAGATAGTTTCTGGGATAGGGCTTGAAATTCTTTTTTATTCTCCAGCCGCGAGTCATGAATTTCTCTAAGAAGGGTCTCGTAGCGGGTCCAAGAAAGTAAGTCGGCCTCCCTGTCTGTGTCGTAATCAGACCCATAAGGGCTGTTCGGTTACTGACTTCTACTCCGGTGGTGCATCTGGGCCATCGATCCTATGACATCTCGCTTTTTGGAAGGAGTCTGTTTGACAGACAAAGTGCCTTTATCTCTCTTGTGACCCTCTTTTGACATTTTAACAGCTCTTTATGTCTGGATGCATTATTTTAAATGCCCAAATTGGGGAGGAGGATCAGGCCTAAGCTGTGAGCTACTCCATGGTGGAACCGGAAGTCCAATCTGTCCTGTTTAAAGAATCAGTATAAATCAGACCATGCTGACTTTTACTTGGCAGCACTCCAGGGCAGGCTAGCTGCCAGTGGCAGGGATAGAGCAGGACCAGGAGCCTGTAAAGGTAAATTACCTCCCTACTGCTCCTCTGTTGTTTGGGGGTGTTAGTCTGTCACTTTGCATTGACTGCCCCTCCCACCCAGGAGTGTCTCTAGCTTTATAGCCCCTCCCAGGTCATGTGACTGACCATCAGCCTAATTTACAAAGTGTCTATTTTCCCCTTAGCTCCTTATATTCCCTGGCCACTAGGAATCACAGCTGTGCCTATTTTTGTTTTCCTTACTCATCCTCCCTTGTATCCATGCTCTCTTTGGTCTTTCCCTTGGCTCCCCTGCTACTTCCTGTCTCTCCCTTGCCCAGGACCAAACCTAGCACCCTCTACACCCAAGGTGGTGTTACTACCACTGTACTACAACAGTTTCCCCTGTAAGTGCATTGCCTTTTACATCCTACATCCATTTCCCACACTGCCCCCACCGCCACCCATCTCCACCATGACTATCTTCTCCCCCCTCTCCCCAGTAGTATTCTTCATGCTGATCCACCTCCTAGCACTTGCTCCTGTCCCAGCCCCCTCCACACCCTACCCACCCCCGCTACCACACCCAGTTTTCAACACACCTCCACCACTTTGTTCCTCCATGCCTCCCCACCCAACCCCCCTTGCAGCAACCCCTCATCCACCCTGCCTACTGCATCAGTCTGTCCACGTTCATCGCTACCCACATAGTCTCCTTCCCCATCCCTGTTTTCAGTCTAAAAATGCCCACTTAACCACCCACACCTGACAATCCCTCAAGCAACTCCAGCTATTATTGATCCGACCCCTGCTTCTACTCATCCTACTTATGCCCAGAAATGTTCACCCTCACCCAGGACCCTCCTCACCTTCCACTCCCAGCTACTCCAAAGTTGATGGCCTGAAATTAACTACCATTAGTATCTGCAGCCTGCAGAAAAAATTCTGATTTCCTCCAAGTCTGGATTGCCCAGCATTAGCTAGATATACTCTGCATGGTAGAATTCTGGCTTTCTAAAAATACCTCAGATGCTGCCATCTTCATCCCTGGTTACTCAGTCTTCTGGGCTGACAGGTGTGGTAAATGTGGAAGGGGCTGCACTATCTACCTATGTGATTCCCTGCAGTGCCTCACCCTCCCTCCAGCCTACCTAGATCACAGTGCTGAAGCCCTCACTCTGCAAATCACTGTCAATAAAGCCTCTACCCCTTCTAGTTACTGCAGTCTACATCTCACCAAGGAATCAAAAGGCTGCTTTCCTCACTACCCTTGCCTACCTCTCTCAGCTGCCCCCTAAATCTCAATGCCTAGCACTTTGAGACTTCAGTGTTAACTGGCACTCCCTCTCAGCTGCCCCACTTAAGGATGCTATCCCCACGATGGACTTCTTCCAAGTAGTCTCCATCCCCACCTAGCTTAACCCTAAAACTGGCACCACAACCCTGCTTGACCTGATACTATCTAACCACCCCTGGAAGACTAGGTTTGCTGGCCAAGGCACCTAGCTTCACCTGAGCTGTTTCCTTCTAGGTTGCTTGAAAGGACAGAGCAAAGAACCTTACCAGAGCAAGGGAAAGGATTAAGACTTCTTTTGGCTAGGCAGATTTACTGTGTGTCATTTTTATTTTGTACTTACAGGGATTTTTACTGTCTGTTGCTAACATTTTATTACTTTATTTTTCTCTGATTCAAATTGTTGTTGCTGGGTATACCTTCTGCTGCATTATTACAAGGTGTACCTACAGGTGTGTGATAACAGATTACTGATGTAATCTTCTGATTCAAATTGTCTTCTGCAAGGTATATCTTCTGTTACTGCTTTATTTTTCTCTGTAGCAAAGTGTTTCTTACAGGGTATATCTTCAGTGAAATTATTACAGGTGGTGCTTAAATGTTTGCAACTTTTTATCATAAGGCTAAGCAAAATTACTGTTTGCCACTATTTTATTTATTTTTTTGCTGAAAGGTTTTTTTTTATCTCAGAGGTGTTGCAGTCTTCTTTTCACACTGAAGGAGCTAATTGCTTTCCTCCCACAGCTGTTCCAGAGGATTAGGTGCATATATGGGGGGTGGAGCTGACAAACTGTCAGTAACTTCCAACAGAAAGAAGGGTTAAAAGATCAGGTTAGTTGATATCTTGGAGGTGGAAGACTAGGTTTGCTGGTCAAGGCACCTAGCTTCACCTGAGCTCTTTCCTTCTAGGTTGCTTGACAGGACAGAGCAAAGCACCTTACCAGAGCAAGGGAAAGGATTTAGACTTCTTTAGGCTAGGCAGATTTACTGTGTGCTGTTGTTTTTATTTTGTACTCACAGGGATTGTTACTGTTTGTTGCTAACATTTTATTGCTTTATTTTTCTCTGATTCAAACTGTTGTTGCTAGGTACACCTTCTGCTGCATTATTGCAAAGTGTGCCTACAGGTGTGTGCTAACAGATTACTGCTGTAATCTTCTGATTCAAATTGTCTTTTGCAAGGTATATCTACTGTTACTGCTTTATTTTTCTCTGTAGCAAAGTGTTTCTTAAAGGGTATATCTTCTGTGACATTATTACAGGTGGTGCTTTACAGGTTTTTCAGTTTTATCTATCATTAGGATAAGCTTTCAGGATTACTGCATTTGTTGCTGATTGTTTCTGCTCTTACCTCCTTGTTTCTTTTATCTGTGGTTCTTCTTTTTCAGCAGGGGAAGGGACCAACCACCCACCCCCATCCCCAACCACCCCACACTACACTCCTTTCATAGGGTAGCACAGTCATGACATTTTCTGTGGCAAAGCAGGAAGGGGAGATCAGTGGGGTATCCACACAGTGACCTCATTTACAGGGGCACTAGTAATTTAACTTGTTATAACAAGTTATACAAAAACAAACAAACAAAACAGAAAATCAAATCAAATTTTTGCTTTCATTTTCTTCCTTCTAATGACTCTGACCAGGTTATAAACCCAGCAAATTATCTGGAATGCATATCATTAACTGCAGGTACTACGGAACACTTTTTTAGGACACTGTCCTACATGCTGGGCCATTGGAGATCTGAGGGTCAGCTCCAGGCAGCATGCGCAGAGAATGCGTGCCTCAAATTTCATATTCAAGAGGAAATACATTATAAGAACCACCCGCCATTTCCTCAACATCCGACAGAAGCACCTCGACCGCAGAGGGTAGTTGGTCCAGGAGGTTGGCAGGTGGTTAGGAGGGGCAAATCAGGTGCCCCATCACTCGGTGCTGTCTAACATATTAATTCCACCAACCATATAAAAACTACACACAGGTAGCTCCCTCTATCTCTGAAATCAAACAAAGGGGCAGAGGACACTGCAGCACAGGAGCTAGACAACAAAACTCACCCAAAACAGGAACCAAAACAAAAAAGCAAAAAGGAAATCTAAAAAGCTTCTGATCATAGGAGACTCTACAATTCGGAGAGTTGATACTGTACGTATCTCCAGCCAGGGGTAATGGTCAGATGTCTCTCCAGTACATCAGCATGGAGAGACACTGACCACATTACTAAAATTGTTCAGGAAGCAGGGGAAAACATTGACATCCTAGTACACATAGGGACTAATGATCTCACCAGCCTGCCAGTTGTGGAGACCAAGGAACACCTGACCAGGGTGGGTAACAAACTATGATCCATTTCATCCGGCATCTCCTTCTCTGAGATCCTGCCAGTCTGGGAGAGGGTGGCAGATGGATGGAAGGTCAGAAAAGGGGAAATAGGGGACCTAAACATGTGGCTTATGGGCTGGTGCCAGGAAAAAGGACACAAATTTGTAGGGAACCGGCAACAGCTTTGGGAGTGAAAGTTCTTTAAATTTGATGGACTGCATCTGACTAAGGAGGGAGTCAGTGCATTGGGACAGAAGTTTGATGTCTTTGCAGAATATTTAAACTAGCAAATGGGGAGAGGGGTGCATCATCCCATATGTCGAATGGGAAGAACACCCCTATCCCCTCAGCTAGTGGTCAAACAGGAGTTCAGCATGTTTGCAGTTCATTTGTATCACCAGATAAGGAAAAAGGTCCAGCTCCCCAACTGACGCACAGAAGAAATGCCAGACCTCACCCAACAAATAACACACCGAAATCTGGCCAATGGAAAATCATGTAAGCAAATGCACGCAGTTTGGGAAACAAGATCCCAGCCCTGCAGGCAATAATGACAGAAGCTAAACTGGATATAGTAGTAATTAACGAGACATGGTTTACCAGTAACCACAGTTGGGAGACTTCAGTATCAGGCTATATACTATTCAGAAGAGACCGAGGTGCAAAACAGGTGGGGGTTGAGTGGCCCTCTATGTCAATGAAAATATCAAAGCTACAGAAATTCAGAATACACATAAGGAGCCAGAAGAACTGTGGGTCACCCTGGAAACAGGAAATGGGACGGCCATAAGAACTGGGGTTGTCTACAATCCCCCAGGCCAGGGGAAGGACATAGACACATTACTGTTAGAAGATGCACAAAACATGATAGCTAAAGGGCAGGTTTTGATAATGGGAGGCTTCAACATGCCAGATACAGATTGGTCAATACCAGCAGGAACATCTGCTATAACTAGACACACGGTGGATTCCCTGCAGGGGGAGGGCCTCAAACAACTGGTACAACAATCCAAAAGAGACAGGACTATCCTAGATCTAGTACTGACTAACAGGGAAAGAATCACAGATCTGTAGGTAGAAGGTCACCTGGGGGCCAGTGACCATCACATGGTATGGTTCAATTTGGCCACTACAACTAAATCATCCCTTTCCAAGGCAAAAATATGGGACTTCAGAGGAGCTGACTTTGATAAGATGGCCAACAGAGTTAAGCTAGACCTAGCAAAAAGAAATACAGATGAGGGGGTACAGTCAAAGTGGGCAAGCATTAAGGATGCAATACCTGAAGCAACATACCATTGTGTTAGAGAGAAAAGGAAGTGCAAAAGAAGAAGGAAACCACTTTGGTTCTCAAAAATAGTAGCAGAAAAGGTCAGAGCCAAAAGGCTGGCCTTCAGAAAATATAAGGGAAGGCAGCAGAACGAAGATAGGTAGGCATGCCAAACTTCCCTAAGGGAAGCAGGGAAGGTAAAAGTCCCAAACTGAGAAAACACTAGTATAGACAATAAAAGAAGGTGACAAGACTTTCTATAGATACATTAGTGAAAGGAGAAAGTCCAGAGGGGGGATTGCTGAGATCAAAGGTGATAAGGGGGGTATGAGGAGGAGGACCATGTAAAAGCATCTATCCTAAATAGATACTTCTGTTCAGTATTTACTGAAGAGAAGGTAGGGCAGGGTCCACAGCTCAGCACCATGGACACAGGGGGGAGGGAGGTGAACACTAGTCCCTTCAGAAAAGAAAGGGTCCTACAAGAGCTCGATAAGCTCAGAGTGGACAAGGCAATGGGATCTGATGGCATACATCCCAGGGCACTAAAGGAGCTAAGGGTGGAACTAGCAGAGCCATTATCAGAACTGTTTAGTGAGTCTCTGAGCACAGGAGAGGTCCCAGAAGACTGGAGAAGGGCTCATGTAATCTCGCTCCACAAGAGTGGTAGCGGGAAGGAGGCAGGGAACTACAGACCAGTCAGTCTTACCTTGGTAGTGGGCAAGATTATGAAGGCACTCCTTAAGAAAAGGATAGTGCAACACCTGGAATCCATAGGAGCACAGGATCCAAGACAGCATGGGTTTACAAAAGGAAGGTTATGTCAAACTAATCTCATAGATTTCTTTGACTGGGTGCCCAGAGTGGTAGATCAAGGGGGAGCAGCTGATGTCACCTACCTTGACTTAGCAAAGCTTTCGATACTGTTCCACATAGAAGATTGATTAATAGACTGGGTAGGCTCAGGGTAGGTCAGAAGTTGGTCAACTGGGTGGCAAACTGGTTGGCAGACAGAAAACAGAGAGTGGTGGTAAACAGTATACAGTCAGAAGAGGTGCAAGTCACAAGTGGGGTACCTAAGGGATCAGTTCTGGGACCAGTCCTCTTCAATATCTTCATCGGTGACATTGCAGATGGACTGGAGGGCAAGGTTTGTCTGTTTGCAGATGACACCAAGATCTGTAACAGAGTAGATGACCTAGATGGGGTGGCCAGAATGAGAAGAGATCTGGATAAACTAGCAAAATGAGTCAGAAGAGTGGCAACTGGGGTTTAATGCAAAGAAGTGCAAGATCATGCAAGTAGGGAAGAGAAACCCTGAAGCCACCTATAGGCTGGTAGGGGAGTTGTTGGCAGTCACAAGAGAAGAAAGAGACTTGGGTATCATCATCACAGATGACCTGAAATCATCCAAGTAGACCATTAAAGCACTAGGTAAGGCTAGGGGGATGTTAGGGTGCATTAGTAGGGGTATCACAAGTTGGAAGAGGGAGGGAGGTAATAATCCATCTTTACAAGACACTGGTTAGGCCGCATCTGGAGTACTGCGTGCAGTACTAGAGGCCACACCTTCACAAGGACATTAACCAAATTGAGGCAAACCAGAGAAGGGCAACAAAAATGGTGCAGGGACTGCATCAGAAAACATATGAGGACAGATTAACAGAGCTCAATATGTATACCTTAGAGCAAAGGAGGGAGAGAGGTGATATGATCGAAACATTCAAACACCTGAAGGGCATTAACAAGGTGAAAGAGTCTAACTTGTTTCAATATAAGAAAAACAGCAGGACAAGAGGACACAGCATGAGATTAGAGAGAGGCCAATTAAAGGGTAATGTGAGGAAGTTCTTTTTCACAGAAAGGGTGGTGGATCCATGGAACAGCCTACCTCAGGAAGTGGTGGATGAATAAAGTGCAGGGATTTAAACAGGCATGGGATAGACATAAAGGAGCAATACAGATGAGTATGAATAGATAGGCCATTGACAGAGCAAAGGCCAATGGCACATTTATAACATAGAAAAAGAAATGGGCAGACTGGATGGGCCTTGTGGTCCTTATCTGCTGTCAACTTCTATGTTTTGATGTTTTTCCAGAATCTCAGGTGTAACAGTGCATCCCAATGCCATGAGTGACCACTGTCCTGTGACCTGTACCTGGTTCTGTAAAAACTCCACCCCCCCAAACTCATTTTTCATTGGTGTCTTAAGCCAGGCATACTCCAGTACCTGAAACTGCACCTCAATTCCCTAGACTGGTCACCCATCCATAATGCCCCGATGTCACCTTTGTGCTTGACTTCTTTATCTCTGTTTTCTCCACCGCCTGTGATAGATTTGATCCTTTCCTGAAATGTGTTATCAAGGGTCACTCCATCCCCTGAATTACCCAGACCCTCCTGGACCTGATGCACCTTCGTGACTGCATGTGGCAACGTGCCCTCGACTCAGGCAAACTGGTCAATAGACAAGATTATTGGTTGGGCCATGAGAAACAAATGTACTTTGGAGACTCATAAAGCTAAGGCTGAGCACTACAAGTCCTCCCTCACCTCTACCTGGGGCTCAGGCAGAAAGTTCTGGGACAATCTAAAAGAACTAAATGGTAAACCAGTGTTGCCTACTCCCCCATTGTTGTAACCCCTCACCCCTGCCTTTTTGTCAGAATTACAGGTGGCATGCTGTTGGCGCTGGCAGCAATACCTGGTGGGGACCAGGGTTCGGGGAAGATGAGGTTACTCGGCACAGGGGGACCTAGGTTTGGCTACTCTGCACAGGGGCACCCAAGTAAATCCGAACACATTAAGCAAAAACTGTAATGTCCAGAACCAGGAATGGGATTTTACAATGTGGCCTTTATTCACAACTAGCTGAACACAACAAAACATAGATGGACCCCCGTGGGGTTCCATTTACTGGTAATGCAGATTAGAGACTACAAGGTGGTCCACTGGAAGAATGAATCAATTTTACTGTTTTCAGGCTCTGGACCCACCAGGCACACAGCCCGGACTTGCACGAGCTTTGAGTACACAGCCCGACTGGCCCGGCTCCCCTGCCGGCCACTTGAATGGTGGTCCATTGGAAGAATGAACCCATTTTCTGGTTGTGGCTCCCCACACCACTTAGAATCGGTGACTCCTAGAGAGATTTCCTTCTTACTTCTTCAGACTCCCATCTCGCAAAGAGAAGTTTCTTCACACTTGTTGTGGCTCCCCACACCACTCAGAGTCTGCGACTCCTAGAGAGATTTTCCCATTTGTGACCCACGTCTGGGTACTTCCCTTATCACTGGCCAAGTGCATGAGGTAAGTAGCAATCACAGTAAAAATCCGTAGAGGTGGACCTGGTTACTAACGATGGGGGGTGTTCCCACCTCCAGCTCCCACAGCCCATACCCGGCCATTTCTCTGGAAAAACTGAAACTTTTGAATGTAGGTTAAACGGTGGATAAACTGTCGCACCCCCTCTACAATACTACTTGAATTCACACAGCACTCTAGCTTTTGACACTACTCGATTTGTTTGTCCTATTCCTATAGGCCTCCCAAATAGTAGTTCAATTCCTAGATTTCTTCACATATCATAGACTGAAGAAACACATTTTTTGCCCTCTCATATTAGAGCAAACACTCACCCTTTTGTTACAGGTGCCCCACAGGAGAATTTCAACTCTTCCCACTTTTCAAACACAGACTGAAACTGAAATAGGCAGCTTTCTTTCTACTGCAGAAATTTAGGGGATTGCCGCTGGAATCTACATGGGGATCTTTACTTCCCCCCCCTCGGAGGGAGGGGCACTGAGACCTGAACAGCGGACTCCACCACCACTTGAAGGCAAAACTGGAACTGCTCCATCCTCTTTGAAAGCAAACAGGAGACTGACCTTCTCTTACAGAAGGCAAACAGGAACTGACCCTTCCTGTTTGAAAGCAAACAGGACACTGACTTTGAAAACTACCAACGTTCTATCTAACTCACTCTGCTGCAGATTCCATTGTGGCTTATGCAGCTGCGACAGTTCTATTGGTGATGTCATCTCTCAGTATCAGCTGGTGACTGAGAACAGCACAAGCTGCCTTCCCTGCCTACCACTAGATCTTACTGGGATTCTAGTAACCCCGGGTAACATGGGGTTACACTCACCCTTGACCAGGAAAATGACTGTCCCCAGTCATTATGCACCCGGCCTTAGGCTATCCCACCCTATGTGCTACCTGTGGAGAGGGGTGATCAGGCCCCCTCCTACCATGTGCAAGCACAGGAAGGTGACACTAAGGGCCTAGAGGTCTGTAACTGGCATACCAGCCTCTACACTATCCACTTACTATGGACACTCAGTGGCTCTGGTAGAACAATCCAGAGCATAGCCCTGATAGATCAGCACTGTGGTCCCTACTGCAGGTCAGGGCCACAGCCTGTCCATCCCCCCAACCCTCTAGGGAAAACCTATCTGCCTCTAACACAATATTCCAAAAACCAAAAACAACCCGGGGACCTCCCTGACCTTGGGCAACCTGCAACCACACCATTAAAATACCACATTCCTGCTTCCTCCCTACCCCCACAACTGCACCTGTGGAAGGAAAGGGTTAGTACGGTAACCACCATAGCAATAACACCACAGTACTTTAGATTTCTACACAATAAAGCACTGACGAGGAACTCCGATGAGCCCCTCCTCCTCTTCTTGTCTTCTCTTCTGTCTTCCCAGGAACACCTGTAAGAAAAAGAAAGACAAAACACATGCTCCTAATCTGCATACACAATCTACCTAAAACCCCTACCATCAAAAACACTGAAAAATCCCAAAAAGATTTTTTTTTTTTAAAAAGGTAGAAAAACAGTATTTGCATTAGAATACAATAATGACATTATCTACAATACACATTTGGGGGGATGGAGTGCCCTAAAAGTCCCAACTAGTGACCACAAGGCCTGAAGGCTAGTCCAATAGTCACTCCTGGGCCGGAGCCCGGTGAAGCACAGTTCTAACAGGCCAAAGTCCCAAAGGGGAGAGTCTTTGTGGACAGTTCACACATTTTTGAAGTCTGTAGTGTAGGGTGTGTACTGCAATATAATAAAGATAGAAAAGTTCGGACTTACCAGCCATTTGTACTACAAGACTCTGAAAGACCCTGAACTGCAGCCGAAGACTCTCCCTGGCAGCATTTCTTCTGATACAGCTGGGCGGACATCTTCCGGGAACCACAGGAGGGCACATCTGGAAACAGCTTGGCTGATGTCATCTCTGGAGATGGAACCTTAGAACAGGAACAAAAAGAAAGCAGCTGGTCCGACGTCACCCGATTACCAGGCGATGAACAGGAAACAGCTGGGCTGGTGTCCTCTCTGGATCTGAAGTCATCTGGTGGGCCAGTGGATGGTTGCTGGACAGGACAGTACAATGTAGACTGATTAATGTGGGGTACCTGAGTCCTGGTTATTCATATTGGTGGATCAATAAGGTCACTTCACAGTCTGGTGTGACAGTATTGACTACCACTGCTCAGCTCTCCATTTTGTAGGCATGGGCACATTTACTGGGAGGTCCTTGCACTGAGGCCAATAGTACCGGGGATCAGGGGCTTGAATTATTACCCTGTCTGGGCACACATAATTCACACAGTGGGAGATTTCATGTCCCTATCTGTCCACCACTCTCACTCTGTCCATTAACAGTGTCCTGCCTCTTTTCTACTGGGTATACTTTTCGTGGAACAGTCTATTCTTTACATGCTGGTTGGCACCAGGATGCACACTTTTCATTGCTTCGTCCCAGATCCAGGATTTCCTGCAGTTCTCAATCTCCTCCCAGACTTTCTGTGGAAAGGTAGGAAAGGTCATACCATAGATCTCATTTGCCTTTCTACGAACCAGTCTCTCATCTTTACTTGCTTTGGTCAATCTGAGACCGCTGGCCTGGCTTGGGGGTGGCCAGTCCTGGTTCTGCCAGCTTCGCATCCTCAAGGAAATTAGAAATGGATCCCTGACTTCTTCCTCCTGTAAAGCCAGAGCAGTGGCATCACCACCTTCTTCAATACATTCCTCCAAGGCAAGATCTTGAGGCTGTGTACCCATTCCTTTCTCACAAGGCCACATAGGTTCCCCCTCATCTTCCTCTTCACTGAGGATCTGAGCCCAGGAGTGAGCAGTCGTTCTCACACCTGAGACTATCCATTCATCACTAGGCCCGGAGGTCGACACCTCCCATTCAAAGGCCTCCCACATCTCATCTTCACCTAAGAGACTTGGGCTAGGCCCCCACCCAGGGGTCTATTGATGCTTTATCCGAACTTTCTTTCTGGGATCCAGCATCCAAAACTTCAACTTCTGATTCTCTCTCTAACTCTGCACCCTCTAGCTTTGTGCCACACTCCCCTGAGGGACCTTCCTCCACAGGCTCCGCCTGGTGCTGTGTGCTGCCAACTGCAGATTCCTGAATTTTTGTCCATGTGGGGACCAAACGAATTGGAGGCGCTTTATACAAGCCATATTTTTGAAGGCATCCAGCACAGTGAGGAATCATGAAGACGTCCCTTCCAGCACTCAAGCATATTTGGCATACACCCACTGGATAATTAGGAATTGCCACATCAGGAGGCAGTTGCCCTCCATAGCACCACTTTTCAATATCTCTCAGTCTATTTACTGCTCCTGTTACTGCAACCCGGGCATGATCCGGGTAATGAGCTGGTCCTGAGGCCATAACTGCAGAAAAATAAAAAAAAGTTCACTGTAACTGAAAGTCCCACTTTACTGAACACACTCTGTAGTTTTAAAATGGCTCCTCTGCTGCTGTGTTTACTTTACTACCCCACCCTGTAATGGCAGCGGCAGCACTGCTATGCATCAACATTTAGAATCTTGGTCAAGCCACTGCGCACCTGATTTACACAAGCTACTGATAACTTTTACTCAAACTGCACAACTTGCTGTGATCTGGCTTCACACACATTTAGAGGATTTTCCTTGGACTTTTCACAAGCTTGTAACATTCATTTAATTCACAGTCCCTCTAAAGCATCAGGTTTTAGCTCAGGATTGCCTGCTTCTACTAGTGTTGCATTTTGCTACAACCCACAGTCTCTCTCTGGCTGCAAACTTTAAACTGAGGATACAATAATGACATTATCTACAATACACATTTGGGGGGGATGGAGTGCCCTAAAAGTCCCAACTAGTGACCACAAGGCCTGAAGGCTAGTCCAATAAAGAGTATCTCCTGGGGCAGAGCCCGGTGAAGCACAGTTCTAACAGGTCAAAGTCCCAAAGGGGAGAGTCTTTGAGGACAGTTCACACATTTTTGAAGTCTGTAGTGTAAGGTGTGTACTGCAATGTCATAAAGATAGAAAAGTTCAGACTTACCAGCCTTTTGTAGTACAAGACTCTACACGAACCTGCACTGCAGCCGAAGACTCTCCCTAGCAGCATTTCTTCTGATACAGCTGGGCGGACATCTTCCAGGAACCACAGGAGGGCACATCTGGAAACAGCTGGGCTGATGTTATCTCTTGGAGACGGAACCTTAGAACAGGAATAAAAAGAAAACAGCTGGTCCGACGTCATCCGATTACCAGGCGATGAACAGGAAACAGCTGGGCTGGTGTCCTCTCTGGATCTGAAGTCATCTGGTGGGCCAGTGGATGGTTGCTGGACAGGACAGTACACTGTAGACTGATGAATGTGGGGCACCTGAGTCCTGGTTATTCATATTGGCGGATCAATAAGGTCACTTCACAGTCTGGTGTGGCAGTATTGACTACCACTGCTCGGATCTCCATTTTGTAGGCACGGGCACATTTACTGGGAGGTCCTTACACTGAGGCCAATATTACCGGGGGTCAGGGGCTTGAATTATTACCTCGTCTGGGTGCACATAATTCACACTGTGGGAGATTTCACATCCCTATCCATCCACCACTCTCACTCTGTCCATAAACAGTGTCCTGCCTCTCTTCCACTGGGTATACTTTTCGTGGAACAGTCTATTCTTTACATGCTGGTCGGCACCAGGATGCACACTTTTCATTGCTTCATCCCAGATCCAGGATTTCCTGCAGTTCTCAATCTCCTCCCAGACTTTCTGAGGAAAGGTAGCAAAGGTGATACCATAGATCTCATTTGCCTTTCTACGAACCAGTCTCTCCTCTTTACTTGCTTTGGTCAATCTGAGACCGCTGGCCTGGCTTGGGGGTGGCCAGTCCTGGTTCTGCCAGCTTCACATCCTCAAGGAAATTAGAAATGGATCCCTGACTTCTTCCTCCTGTAAAGCCAGGGCAGTGGCATCACCACCTTCTTCAATACATTCCTCCGTGGCAAGATCTTGAGGCTGTGTACCCATTCCTTTCTCACAAGGCCACATAGGTTCCCCCTCATCTTCCTCTTCACTGAGGATCTGAGCCCAGGAGTGAGCAGTCATTCTCACCCCTGAGACTATCCACTCATCACTAGGCGCGGAGGTCGACACCTCCCATTCAAAGGCCTCCCGCATCTCATCTTCACCTAAGAGACTTGGGTTAGGCCCCCCCACCCAGGGCTCTAATGATGCTTTATCCGAACTTTCTTTCTGGGATCCAGCATCCAAAACTTCAACTTCTGATTCTCTCTCTAACTCTGCACCCTCTAGCTTTGTGCCACACTCCCCCAAGGGACCTTCCTCCACAGGCTCCGCCTAGTGCTGTGTGCTGCCAACTGCAGATTCCTAAATTTTTGTCCATGTGGGGGCCAAACAAATTAGATGCGCTTTATATAAGTCATATTTTTGAAGGCATCCAGCACAGTGAGGAATCATGAAGATGACCCTTCCAGCACTCAAGTATATTTGGCATACACCCACTGGATAATTAGGAATTGCCACATCAGGAGGTAGTTGCCCTCCATAGCACCACTTTTCAATATCTCTCAGTCTATTTACTGCTGCTGTTACTGCAACCCGAGCATGATCCGGGTAATGAGCTGGTCCTGAGGCCATAACTGGAGAAAAATAAAAAAAGTTCACTGTAACTGAAAGTCCCACTTTACTGAACACACTCTGTAGTTTTAAAATGGCTCCTCTGCTGCTGTGTTTACTTTACTACCCCAACCTGTACTGGCGGCAGCAGCACTCCTATGCATCAACATTTAGAATCTCGGTCAAGCCACTGCGCACCTGATTTACACAAGCTACTGATAACTTTTACTCAAACTGCACAACTTGCTCTGATCTGGCTTCACACACATTTACAGGATTTTCCTTGGACTTTTCACAAGTTGGTAACATTCATGTAATTCACAGTCCCTCTAAAGCTTCAGGATTTTGCTCAGGATTGCCTGCTTCTACTAGTGTTGCATTTTGCTACAACCCACAGTCTCTCTCTGGCTGCAAACTTTAAACTGAGGCTAAATTCACTTCCATGCACACATTCAATGGCTTTACAGACTTGCACTTGCTGGCAGGACTTCACACAGTCGTTATTTGCAAAGCGACTACACTGCTGCACACACATTTAATATGCCATAGCTGAAAATCACTGATTGAGCAGTTTTTGGATTGTTTACTTACTGTGATCAGTAGCAATTTGCTGCGATGGGGAAAAATGGCCTGCAGCCAGTTTTTGAAGGCCTCAGTATGCAAACGGGAGGGCGGTATTAGCGATCATCATTTTAACCACCAAACTCGCTATTTCCATGATCGATTTGAGGGTTGAGCCCGATTTTAAACAAACAAGTCAATTTTTAAATTGTTTACAGCGCTTTGAGTATTCCAAGACGCTCCTCCACTGCCAGTACACGCACTGCACTCTCACTCCTTCTCGAATGCTGGGGCAGCCTCAGAAGAGCTGGCTGAGGGGCGGGACTAATTGCAGCCTGACCAACCACACCACACCATGCAAATGAGCCTCTTCTTCCTCACAAGGGCTCTTCTCCTCACGGCAATCGTCGAGCAGGCAAATTTAAACTGCAGAATGCATTTTTTTTCAACTGACTCCACGGTGAGAGCCCATTTCAACCATATAACATTGCCATTAACTCTGCAGTCTTTCCATTTACACAGAAAGCATTTCCAACATCCAGGGCATAATTTCTCTGTTGCTACCCCTAGTCTTCCACACTTTCCTTCACAAGAATTCATTTTAAAAGCATTTCAAATGTCCAGGGCATAATTTCTCTGTTGCTACCCCTAGTCTTCCACACTTTTCTTCACAAGAATTCATTTTAAAAGCATTTCAAACATCCAGGGCACAATTTCCCTGTTGCTACCCCTAGTCTTCCACATTTTTATTTACAACAGTTCATTTTTAAAGCAGGCAAAAATGCTGTAAACAGTTTTTATGCTGGACAAGGGCACACTCTTTGGCTTTACAGCTCCTTGGTAAACAGTTGGCATTTTTTAAACAGCAGCACAAGATTCACAGCACACAGCAACACATTAGGGAAATTGCTTCAGCTTTTTGGGCTACCCACTGCCAAATAGCCAAAACGCTAGCCCCCTTGCCCAAGCACCTTCCTTCCTGGCCAAATCCAAAGTGGTGCCTCCATTTTTGTAACCCCTCACCCCTGCCTTTTTGTCAAAATGACAGGTGGCATGCTGTTGACGCTGGCAGCAATACCTGGTGGGGTCCTGGGTTCAGGGAGGATGAGGTTACTCGGCACAGAGTGACCTAGGTTTGGCTACTCTGCACAGGGGCACCCAAGTAAATCCGAACACAGGAAGCAATAACTGTAATGTCCAGAACCAGGAATGGGATTTTACAATGTGGCTTTTATTCACAACTAGCTGAGCACAACAAAGCATAGATGGACCCCCATGAGGCTACATTTACTGGTAATGCAGATTAGAGACTACAAGGTGGTCCACTGGAAGAATGTACCAATTCTACTGTTTTCAGTCTCTGGACCCACCAGACACACAGCCCGTACTTGCATGCGCTTTGGGTACACAGCCCGACTGGCCCGACTCCCCTGCCGGCTACTTGAATGGCGGTCCATTAGAAGAATGAAACCATTTTCTTGTTGTGGCTCCCCACACGACTTAGAATCTGCGACTCCTAGAGAAAATTCCTTCTTACTTCTTCTGACTCCCATCTCACAAAGATAATTTTCTTCACACTTGTGGCTCCCCACACCACTTAGAGTCTGTGACTCCTAGAGAAATTTTCCCATTTGTGTCCCACGTCTGGGTACTTCCCTCATCACTGGCCAAGTGCATGAGGTAAGTAGCAATCATAGCAGAAATCCGTAGAGGTGAACCTGGTTACTAAAGATGGGGGGGTGTTCCCACCTCCAGCTCTCACAGCCCATACCCGGCCATTTCACTTGAAAAACTTAAACTTTTGAATGTAGATTAAACGGTGGATGAACTGTCACACCCCCTCTACAATATTACTTGAATTCACACAGCACTCTAGCTTTTGACACTACTCAATTTGTTTGTCCTAGTCCTATAGACCTCCCAAATAGTAGTAGTTCAATTCCTAGATTTCTTCACATACCCAAGGCTGAAGAAACACATTTTTGCTCTCTCTCATATTAGAGCAAACACTCACCCTTTTGTTGCAGGTGCCCCACAGGTGAATTTCAACTCTTCCCACTTTCCAAACACAGGCTGAAACTGAAATAGGCAGCTTTCTTTCTTCTGCAGAAATGTAGGGGATTGCCCCTGGAATCTACATGGGGATCTTTACTTCCCCCCCTCAGAGGGAGGGGCACTGAGACCTAAACAGTGGTCTCCACCACTTGAAGGCAAAAGTTGAACTGCTCCTTCCTCTTTGAAAGCAAACAGGAGACTGACCTTCTCTTTCAGAAGGCAAACAGGAACTGACCCTTCCTGTTTGAAAGCAAACAGGACACTGACTTTGAAAACTACCAACGTTCTATCTAACTCCCTCTGCTGCAGATTCCAATGTAGCTTATTCAGCTGCGACAGTTCTATTGGTGATGTCATCTCTCAGTCTCAGCTGAGACTGAGAACAGAGTGAGACAGTGTGAAATCCATTAAACTGGAGTTTCACAAGCTGCCTTTCCTGCCTACCACTAGGTCTTACTGGGATTCTAGTAACCCCAGGTAACAAGGGGTTACATTCTCCCTTGACCAGGAAAATGACTGTCCCCAGTCATTATGCACCCGGCCTTAGGCCATCCCACTCTATGTGCTACCTGTGGAGAGGGGTGATCAGGCCCCCTCCTACCAGGTGCAAGCACAGGAAGGTGACACTAAGGGCCTAGAGGCCTGTAGCTGACATATCAGCCTCTACACTATCCACTTACTATGGACACCTTGTGGCTCTGGTAGAACAATCCAGAGCATAGCCCTGATAGATCAGCACAGCAGTCCCTACTGCAGGTCAGGGCCACAGCCTGTCCATCCCCCCTAACCCTCTAGGGAAAACCTATCTGCCTCTAACACAATATTCCAAAAACAAAAAACAACCTCGGGACCTCCCCTACCTTGGGCAACCTGCAACCACACCATTAAAATACCATATTATTGCATACTCCCTACCCCCACAACCACACCTGTGGAAGTAAAGGGTTAATACAGTAATCACCATAGCAATAACACCATCGTACTTTAAATTTCTACACAATAAAGCACCGATGAGGAACTCCAATGAGCCCCTCCTCCTCTTCTTGTCTTCTCTTCTGTCTTCCCAGGAACACCTGTAAGAAAAAGAAAGACAAAACACATGCTCCTA
The DNA here is from genome assembly GCA_016271365.2 of Neoceratodus forsteri. Taxonomy (NCBI): domain Eukaryota; kingdom Metazoa; phylum Chordata; order Ceratodontiformes; family Ceratodontidae; genus Neoceratodus; species Neoceratodus forsteri. Next base: position 1,691,954,026 of record CM028130.1, on the reverse strand, counting down.
ATCTGCATACACAGTCTACCTAAAACCCTTACCATCAAAAATACTGAAAAATCCCAAAAATATTTTTTTAAAAAAAAAAAGATAGAAAAACAGTATTTGCATTAGAATACAATAATGACATTATTTACAATACACATTTGGGGGGATGGAGTGCCCTAAAAGTCCCAACTAGTGACCACAAGGCCCGAAGGCTAGTCCAATAAAGAGTATCTCCTGGGTCAGAGCCCGGTGAAGCACAGTTCTAACAGGCCAAAGTCCCAAAGGGGAGAGTCTTTGTGGACAGTTCACACATTTTTGAAGTCTGTAGTGTAAGGTGTGTACTGCAGTGTCATAAAGGTAGAAAAGTTCGGACTTACCAGCCATTTGTAGTACAAGACTCTGCACGAACCTGCACTGCAGCCGAAGACTCTCCCTAGCAGCATTTCTTCTGATACAGCTGGGCGGACATCTTCCGGGAACCACAGGAGGGCACATCTGGAAACAGCTGGGCTGATGTCATCACTGGAGACAGAACCTTAGAACAGGAATAAAAAGAAAACAGCTGGTCCGACGTCATCCGATTACCAGGAGATGAACAGGAAACAGCTGGGCTGGTGTCCTCTCTGGATCTGAAGTCATCTGGTGGGCCAGTGGATGGTTGCTGGACAGGACAGTACACTGTAGACTGATGAATGTGGGGCACCTGAGTCCTGGTTATTCATATTGGCAGATCAATAAGGACACTTCACAGTCTAGAGTGGCAGTATTGACTACCACTGCTCAGATCTCCATTTTGTAGGCACGGGCACATTTACTGGGAGGTCCTAGCACTGAGGCCAATAGTACCGGGGTCAGGGGCTTGAATTTTTACCTCATCTGGGTGCACATAATTCACACAGTGGGAGATTTCACGACCCTATCCGTCCGCCACTCTCACTCTCTCCATAAACAGTGTTCTGCCTCTCTTCCACTGGGTATACTTTTCGTGGAACAGTCTATTCTTTACATGCTGGCTGGCACCAGGATGCACACTTTTCATTGCTTCATCCCAGATCCAGGATTTCCTGCAGTTCTCAATCTCCTCCCAGACTTTCCGAGGAAAGGTAGGAAAGGTCATACCATAGATCTCATTTGCCTTTCTACGAACCAGTCTCTCCTCTTTACTTGCTTTGGTCAATTTGAGACCGCTGGCCTGGCTTGGGGTTGGCCAGTCCTGGTTCTGCCAGCTTCGCATCCTCAAGGAAATTAGAAATGGATCCCTGACTTCTTCCTCCTGTAAAGCCAGGGCAGTGGCATCACTACCTTCTTCAATACATTCCTCCGAGGCAAGATCTTGAGGTTATGTACCCATTCCTTTCTCACAAGGCCACATAGGTTCCTCCTCATCTTCCTCTTCACTGAGGATCTGAGCCCAAGAGTGAGCAGTCGTTCTCACCCCTGAGACTATCCACTCATCACTAGGCACGGAGGGCGACACCTCTCATTCAAAGGCCTCCCACAGCTCATCTTCACCTAAGAGACTTGGGCTAGGCCCACCCCCACCCAGGGGTCTATTGATGCTTTATCCGAACTTTCTTTCTGGGATCCAGCATCCAAAACTTCAACTTCTGATTCTCTCTAACTCTGCACCCTCTAGCTTTGTGCCACACTCCCCCGAGGGACCTTCCTCCACAGGCTCTGCCTGGTGCTGTGTGCTGCCAACTGCAGATTCCTGAATTTTTGTCCATGTGGGGGCCAAACAAATTGGATGCGCTTTATACAAGCCATATTTTTGAAGGCATCCAGCACAGTGAGGAATCATGAAGACAACCCTTCCAGCACTCAAGCATATTTGGCATTCACCCACTGGATAATTAGGAATTGCCACATCAGGAGGTAGTTGCCCTCCATAGCACCACTTTTCAATATCTCTCAGTCTATTTACTGCTGCTGTTACTGCAACCCGAGCATGATCCGGGTAATGAGCTGGTCCTGAGGCCATAACTGGAGAAAAATAAAAAAAGTTCACTGTAACCGAAAGTCCCACTTTACTGAACACACTCTGTAGTTTTAAAATGGCTCCACTGCTGCTGTGTTTACTTTACTACCCCAACCTGTACTGGCGGCGGCAGCACTCCTATGCATCAACAGTTAGAATCTGGGTCAAGCCACTGCGCACCTGATTTACACAAGCTACTGATAACTTTTACTCAAACTGCACAACTTGCTCTGATCTGGCTTCACTCACATTTACAGGATTTTCCTTGGACATTTCACAAGCTGGTAACAGTCATTTAATTCACAGTCCCTCTAAAGCTTCAGGTTTTTGCTCAGGATTGCCTGCTTCTACTAGTGTTGCATTTTGCTACAACCCACAGTCTCCCTCTGGCTGCAAACTTTAAACTGAGGCTAAATTCACTTCCTGCACACATTCAATGGCTTTACAGACTTGCACTTGCTGGCAGGACTTCAAACAGTCGTTACTTGCAAAGCAACTACACTGCTGCACACACATTTTATGTGGCATAGCTGAAAATCACTGTTTGAGCAGTTTTTGGATTGTTTACTTACTGTGATCAGTAGCAATTTGCTGCGATGGGGAAAAACGACCTGCAGCCAGTTTTTGAAGGCCTCAGTATGCAAACGGGCGGGCGTTCTTAGCGATCGTCATTTTAACCACCAAACTCGCTATTTCCATGATCGATTTGCGGGTTGAGCCCAATTTTAAACAAACAAGTCAATTTTTAAAGTGTTTACAGCGCTTTGAGTACTCCGCGACGCTCCTCCACTGCCAGTACACGCATTGCACTCTCACTCCCTCTCGAAAGCTGGGGCAGCCTCAGAAGAGCTGGCTGAGGGGTGGAACTAATTGCAGCCTGCCCAACCACACAACACCATGCAAATGAGCCTCTTCTTCCTCACAAGGGCTCTTCTCCTCAAGGCGGTTGTTGAACAGACAAATTGAAACTGCAGAATGCACTTTTTTTTTTTTCAACTGACTCCACGGCGGGAGCCCATTTCAACCATATAACATTGCCATTAACTCTGCAGTCTCTCCATTTACACAGAAAGCATTTCCAACATCCAGGGCATAATTCCTCTGTTGCTACCCCTAGTCTTCCACACTTTTATTTACCACAGTTCATTTTTAAAGCAGGCAAAAACACTGTAAACAATTTTTATGCTGGACAAGGGCACACTCTTTGGCTTTACAACTCCTTGGTAAACAGTTGGTACTTTTAAACAGGAGCACAAGATTCACAGCACACAGCAACACACTAGGGAAATTGCTTCAGCTTTTTGGGCTACCCACTGCCAGATAGCCAAAACGCTAGCCCCCTTGCCCAAGCACCTTCCTTCCCGAACAAATCCAAAGCGATGCCTCCATTTTTGTAACCCCTCACCCCTGCCTTTTTGTCAAAATGACAGGTGGCATGCTGTTGGTGCTGGCAGCAATACCTGGTGGGGACCTGGGTTCAAGGAGGATGAGGTTACTCGGCACGGAGGGACCTAGGTTTGGCTGCTCTGCACAGGGGCACCCAAGTAAATCCGAACACAGGAAGCAATAACTGTAATGTCCAGAACCAGGAATGGGATTTTACAGTGCGGCTTTTATTCACAACTAGCTGAGCACAACAAAGCATAAATGGACCCCCATGGGGCTACATTTACTGGTAATGCAAATTAGAGACTACAAGGCGGTTCACTGGAAGAATGAACCAATTCTACTGTTTTCAGGCTCTGGACCCACCAGGCACACAGCCCGGACTTGCACGCGCTTTGGGTATACAGCCCAACTGGCCCGGCTCCCCTGCCGGCCACATGAATGGCAGTCCATTGGAAGAATGAACCCATTTTCTTGTTGTGGCTCCCCACACCATTTAGAGTCCATGACTCCTAGAGAGATTTCCTTCTTACTTCTTCTGATTCCCATCTCACAAAGATAATTTTCTTCACACTTGTTGTGACTCCCCACACCACTTAGAGTCTGCGACTCCTAGAGAGTTTTTCCCATTTGCGACCCATGTCTGGGTACTTCCCTCATCACTGGCCAAGTGCATGCGGTAAGTAGCAATCACAGCAGAAATCTGTAGAGGTGGACCTGGTTACTAAAGATGGGGGGTGTTCCCACCTCCAGCTCCCACAGCCCATACCTGGTCATTTCTCTGGAAAAACTGAAACTTCTGAATGTAGATTAAACGGTGGATGAACTGTCGCACCCCCTCTACAATATTACTTGAATTCACACAGCACTCTAGCTTTTGACACTCCTCGACTTGTTTGTCCTATTCCTATAGGCCTCCCAAATAGTAGTTCAATTCCTAGATTTCTTCACATATCCCAGGCTGAAGAAACACATTTGTTGCCCTCTCATATTAGAGCAAACACTCACCCTTTTGTTGCAGGTGCCCCACAGGCGAATTTCAACTCTTCCCACTTTCCAAACACTGACTGAAACTGAAATAGGCAGCTTTCTTTCTTCTGCAGAAATTTAGGGGATTGCCCCTGGAATCTACGTGGGGATCTTTACTTCCCCCTCCTGGAGGGAGGGGCACTGAGACCCGAACAGCGGTCTCCACCACTTGAAGGCAAAAGTTGAACTGCTCCTTCCTCTTTGAAAGCAAACAGGAGACTGACCTTCTCTTACAGAATGCAAACAGGAACTGACCCTTCCTGTTTGAAAGCAAACAGGACACTGACTTTGAAAACTCCCAACATTCTATCTAACTCCCTCTGCTGCAGATTCCAATGTGGCTTATGCAGCTGTGACAGTTCTATTGGTGATGTCATCTCTCAGTCTCAGCTGAGACTGAGAACAGAGTGAGACAGTGTGAAACCCATTTAACTGGAATTTCACAAGCTGCTTTCCCTGCCTACCACTAGGTCTTACTGGGATTCTAGTAACCCCGTGTAACAAGGGGTTACATTGTTAACAAAAGTACTGCTGTCTCAGACCCCAAACACATAGCTGATATCCTTAATACCTCCTTCTCCAACCTCAGTGGAATACTCCCTTCTCACTTCTTTGATCCCCCTCCTCCCCTGGCCACCTCACCCTACACCACCCTGCCATTTCTCTTCAAGACAGTCTCCTCTTCCGATGCCAGGCTCTACCTTCTAAAGACATTATGTCATGCCCATTACAGGGCTGATTCCCTTGACCTCAAGCTTCTACACCTCACTCTCTACACCATCCTCTCTCCCCTCACCTCCATCATCAGCTGCTCCCTCTGCCTCGGGACCTTCCCCTCATTTGAAAGGCTGCAGTCATCACACCAATGCACAATGGTGATGACCTCTCTAATGCAGGTAACTACTGGCTGATCTCTATCCTCCCCCCACTCTCTAAAGCCCTGGAAAGAATCATGTCTGACCAACTGACTGAACGTCTTACTAAAAACAATCTGCTCTGCAAGCAGCAGCATGGTTCTCACCAGGGCCACAGCACCACCTTTGCGTTGCTGGAGTTTTCTTCCCCCCTGCACTTTGCACTCAACAAAGGCTATCTTGCCGGGGCAGTCTTCATGGATTTGTTGAAAGCATTCTACACAGTCAACCATTCCCTCCTCCTGTCTGCACTAATCAACACTGGTCTCTCCCCTGAAGCCACCAGCTGGTCACCAACTACCTCTCAGGTAGAACTCAGCAAGTAATGATAGGCACTACTCTCTCCTCATCTCTCCATGTCAGGTTCGGGGTCCTGCAGGGTTCTATCTTCGGGCCCCTCCTCTTCAGCATATTTCTCAGTGCCCTCCTCACGGTTTGCTCTGGGCATCTGGTTCTCTAGGCAGATGATGCCATACTGTTCATCTCCCACTCAGACCCCCAACAACTCCAACTCCATCTTCAAAAAGCCTTCTCTGAAGTGGAGTCCTGGTTCACAGAATACCGACTTGTCCTAAACTACAAAAAAATGAAAGTGATGCTTTTGCTAACCCCCAGAATCAACATAAGGACCACACCCTCAGCATCCTCAACTCCCAGTCTCAATCTCTCAACCAGGCTACCTCCTTCGAGTACCTCAGAATCCATCTGGACCCTGCCCTTAATTTCCACACCCACATACATCACCTCTGCACTGCTGTAAATACCAGGATCAGCTTACTACACCTGGTCAAACACTACCTCACCCGGATACCCTCCATCTTGCTGTCTCCTCCTCTGTCCTTGCCCTCATTGACTATGGGATCCTAATCTATGGCACAGCTGATACCACATCCCTCCAAAGAGTTAGAGTAACCCTCAACAAGGCCTACCAACTTATACTAAGCTGTGACCGCTACACTCACACATGTTCCCTCTAACAGCAACCCAGCTGCCTCAGCTTCGACAACAGACTCAAATACCACACCTGCCTCATGCCGAAAAGATCATCACTGGGCTACACCCCCCCAGTCTCACTCCCCCTCCTGATGCCTGCTTCCCTAACAAAAATCACCTGCAACTCCGTTAAATCCCCATATCTCATCCCTCGCCTCTGAACCTCACTTGGTCAGTGAACCTTTACTTACCGAGCCCTGCTCTGGATGAACACCACCCCTCACCCCATTATATCTGAGCCCAAACTCGGCCTCTTCAAAACCCTCCTCAAAGACCACCTCCAGACCAACAAAGTCTGTGACTGTCCTTAACCCCCCCATACCCATGACAGCCCCAGCTCTATTTTTCTAATTAAGAGCAATCCCCTGTTCTCACAGTTCCTGTTGTATGTGACACTTTCAGGCCTGTGCCCTGGCTATGACTGTCTCTTGTTCCAGTGCTTATCTACTGTAAATTATTATGTACCCAAACTGTGTATGTTGACCTAACTGTTGTACTTGACTCTGCCAGGCCTGTGTCCTGGCTGTGACTGTCTCTTGTTCCAGTGCTTATCAACTGTAAAACATTATGTACCCGAACTGTATATGTTGACCTAACTGTTGTATTCTTGTCTACTGATGTGGTGCCTTTGGAAATGAGTCTCTGACTCAAAGGTTGTAAACCTGAAATGTCCAATGAATCAACTGAAATAAAATAAATCAATTGCTAATAGAACGTAGTAGGAGTACTAGAGTTCCAAAGTCTGGTTCCCAATTCCTTATATAAATCAGAAATTGGTCTATCTTTGAATACCAAGGAGCCAAGGAAAAAAACATCTGGAAGCCACATCTGCCCATGGTGGCACTCCCATGAAGGAGGAAAGGCAGTGTTTAAGTTGAAAATACCAAAACACTGGAAAAGCAGGAAGATGAAAAAGTTTCTGAACTGTGTTAAAGTTAAGAATGTCCCCTCCTAACAAAATCCAACAAGGATGGGGATTTTAGCCCTTTCCAATCCAATGGCTGAATTACTTTGTTACCTATGAGAACATTTAAGTTGTTGAAAAGTGGTTCACCAGAATCCTTTTGACTTTTGATTTAAAAAAAAAAAAACATGCACAATTGCTGATGAGCTCTTACTGACCACCCAATCAAGGAGGATTTTAAAGGGGCAGGAATTTTACTAAAGGGAATGTAAAGAAGTAAGGGTAGTGCAATCTGAAAGGGTTGGGCTCAAAACATTTTAGTATCCCACCACACCAGAGGGTGGGACAGAGCACTTGAATCACCCACCCATTTCAGATATTTGCTTACATGAAAGGAAAAATAATAGAGGAGCAGGTGTGGCACTTATAATATCCCTCTCTCCCTAGGATGGCACAGTTTCTCTAATGATCATCGAGGGCATTTTCCCTTCCATAAAAAGGTAACTGGATTGTTTTTATTTTGTTAAACCATGTTCTGGAGAGGGGGAGATTTAACACAAAGAGGGGGTACATAAATCTTGGGAATATGGCCATCTTCAAAATATTAACCCTGCCCCAAATGATAAGAGGCAAACATTGCCATCTGGCAAGGTCCTGCTCTACTTTCTTCACTACTGGATCTAAATGCAAAGCTTTTAAGGCTTGCAAGTCTGGAGTGAGTTCTATTCCCAAACATCTGATAGAACAAAAAGTCCATTGGAGACCCAGTCCTTCAATATCCATCTTCGAACAAGAATTTGAGAGGGACAAAACAATTGTTTTGTGTCGGTTTAGTTTGTATCCCAACAATACACTATAGTCGGCTCAAGAACTGTGGCAAGAGATTTGTCCCAATTTGATAAATGTAATAATACATTGTCTGCAAACAGAAACTTTACAAAGTTTGCATTCATGTGGTCCAGTTCTGATGCACCTTACCCCCTTGGAGCTATTAATTTTCCTTGTTAAGGGCTCAGTATATATAGATTGAATAGCATGGGTGAAAGGGGGCACCCTTGGTGTGTTCCCCCAGTTAAAGGATACCTAAACAACATTTTGACAACAAACTATTCAAAAATCTGACTTCTTAGAGAACTAAAGGAAAGGCTGCTGTATTCATTAGTGCTAAAACTACATTTATATAATTTACATAAATGCGGTTCCAAAGCATTTGAAAAATGTAAAATCAGCCTTCCCAATTTAAAAAAAAACTGCCTTACCTGCTTCCTAAAATCGTCACCAAATGTGTTAAGGGATGACATCATTGGAGCCAAAGTCAGAGAGCTATATGGTGCTCTATAGTGCTAATTAGTTCTTTTTTCCATTGGTATAGAATTGTTTCACCAAAATTGTCAAACCGTGTGCATTATTAAGATCAATACACATGGTAGGCTAGGGTTCTGTTCATTTTACTTACATTAACATGCTGAAAATTGTGTTTTAATCCAACTGACTTTCTATTTGGTAAACCACAGTGCAGTACAAATCTTGAATAACCTGGTGGTCTAGTGGTTATGGAAGATCCAGGATGCTACAATGGGGGATGCTGGGGTGGTATGCATACTTGATATGCACTTTTTAACATGTTTATTAAACCTTTATATTTTCTGCTATTATTCTTTTCCAGTACATTTTTGACAGCACCTACAAATATAATCCATAGTTTTGAATGTAAACATTTGTACAATCAATAAATCAAACTTTGTCAACAAAGTGAAATGCAGCAGCAGCAGCAAGAAAGTACATTAAAATGGGGGAGGGAGTTGCAGCTGCACCTATCACCACCCCCTAGATCCACCACTTGTTTGTAGCAAAGTTCTTGTGTAGCACAATACCAGAGTTCATACTTTCTCAGAAATCAAAAATGTGCTTGTCTGGTCTTCTTTTTCCATGGGAAATAATAATAAGAATCAACATTTATATAGTGCTTTTCATACACATGTATTCCAAAGTGCAATACAAGCAATGCTAGACTGGTAGTGAAGTGACTGAACGTGTAGTGGCAGCCATTTCACACACAGTCTTGGACAATTGCATGAACTGGTTTTATGGGAAGGGGAATGTTAGTCAGGACAATGGGGTCATATAGTGATCATGGTGCTGGCAGCCCCACATTTTATTTCTCACAGTGATCTGCTCATATTTCTTCCCTTCTGCCTTCCCCTTCCCTGAATATAGCAGTACCTTGCAGGAGTGGCCTTCTCAGTCCCTCTCTGGTATTCATTCTTCACTACTCCTCCTCACACCAAAAACTAGTGAGCTCATCACCCTTCTGCATCATTAATGCAGGTAGTACAGTCCTCAGTTTGACATATCAAAAATAAACAAATCATTCTAGTAAGTCAGGCTGGTAGCAGCAGGAAACAAGAAGAATGATGGTCTTTCTTATCCTTAAAAGATCTAGGGCTACCTTTGATTAGGCACTATTAAATGATTGGTGTGCGCATGATTTTGCATGTCATTTAATAGTGCCTAATCATAGGTGGTTTAGATCTTATATATGGGTAGAAAAGCCTATTCTATCAGCCTAGCTTACCAGAAGATCATGTTTATTATTAAATGTAAAAATAACATGGGAGACTGTACTAGCCACATTCATGATGTGGAAGGGTAGTGAGCTCACCAGTTTGTGATGTGGGGAGCAGGTGAGAAGAATGAATGCCAAAGAGGGACTGAAGAGGTTATTCCAGCAAGGTGTCACAGATTCGCTCAGCCGGTCAGCCCTCTACTCCCAAAGTGCCAAACTCTGAGTGTAGAATTGTGAACAGTGAACAGTACAAGGTAACCCTCTTGTTTGTTTTGTGGGTTTGAGTCACCTTAGTCTCAAGTTCTGGAGGGATTTAAACTGATAACCTCTTGTTAGCATACCCAATTATCAGGCTCAGATAATTCTGTCTTCGGGGGGGGCTAGATATCTTTGCTTACGGCCACCTAACTAGGTATTGCAAAATGAACCCTTAGAACTATATGCAAGACCTTAGAGAACTCTATCCGTTTCTCAGTTTGGTATTACAATAAGCTCATACACAGTGTCAACTATAACCCTTCAAAGCTTCACTTGTATGAAAATAAAATTTCAAGGTACACCAGGCAGTTTCCATTTTTAAAATATATATCTTTACTTTAAAATAGACAAAATAGGAAAACAGTAAAATACAGAACAAGATATCCCAACACATACAACCTTAAAACAAACAGGTTTAAAAGTGCAGATTCCTATAAATAATAACACTCAGACTGGTTTTATCTAAGGCCTCCTTACTTCTTAATCTCAGTGCTTTGATGTTCCTCCTCTCCCAGTCAGTAATATGAATGTGACCCCTCTAAGGTCTGCTCAGTAGTTTAAAAAACAGTCTTGAGATGGCCTTCTCTCTGAGGTCACCTAACCATGCCTTGGTGTATAAAAATGAATATTTTATAACACAGGCTGTCCTACTAAGATATTTTAAAAAATAATAGATAACGTAAGGAATCGCATCTCTTTATGTGACTGGTCCAAACCGGTCTGTGCTCTGCTTTTCCCCAGACATCAAAAGTCTCTTTAACGTCATTCACTGAAGAGTCCAAGCAAATGTATATTGGACTCCTTAATTTAGTCTGGGACCTGGTATACCCATACATCAAAGGTCTCTTTGATGAAATGAGCTGGTTTCCTGGGAGGATACCCATAACACTGGCCTGTGTCCCTTTTCTCATGACACCTAGGGCACATCAAAAGATTTCCCTGAGGGCATTATAAAATGGATATTTTGGTTCCTGGCTTCAAAGCAAATTTAACAAAGTAACTGCATTCCAGATAGCTGCAGTTTTAAGCTACATCCTGTCCTTTGAACTTATCCCTGGTGGGGGTTTGATGTGTCAGTTCCAGCAAGACAGTATTTTCTCTTGACACAGTCCATCATACATTGTTTTATATTTACAAAACAAAATGATACATGGAGCAGAACCAGCTTTCCAAGTGTGACAATTCCTCCCCACCTAGACTGAATTTGGGAGCTCTATCCCCTGCATGGGATGAGCTTCTCAAATCAGTTCACTCCTCATACTCATATGACAACCCATCTAAGTTCTGATTGGTCGCTCCAACCCTATGTAGAATGGTCATATCATATCCTTGCAAAGCAAGACTCCATCTTAGTAATTGACCATTGTTTTTCCCCATCTGCATCAGCCAAACTAGGGGGTTGTGATCAGTCTGCACCACAAAATGCTGCCCATACAAGTATGGCTCCAATTTCTTTAGGGCCCAAACTATGGCAAGACACTCCTTTTCCACCATGGAGTATGATTGCTCCCTGGGAAGTAACTTTTTACTCAGGTAAGCTATTGGGTGGTCCTGCCCTTCAATGAATGTCTGGCTCAGTACTGCCCCAATACCCACATCTGAGGCATCTGTGTGGATTATAAAGGTGTTACTATAGTCAGGACTTGTCAAAACAGGAGCACTGCACAGTACCTCCTTTAGTTTGGAAAAGGCTTCCTCACAGGCTGGGCCCCAGGTAATTTTCTTGGGCATCTGTGTCTTTGTCAGGTCAGATAAGGGAGCAGCCAGGGCACTGTAATTGGGTACAAATTTTCTATAGTACCCTGCTGTCCTGAGAAAACTTCTGATCTGCTTCTGAGCTTCTGGCCTGGGCCATGCCTGGATTACCTCTATCTTTATTTAGTTAGGACAGAGCTGTCCCTGGCCCACCACATGCCCGAGGTATGCCACTTCTCCCATAGCCACCTGGCACTTCTCTGCTTTGACAGTGAGCCCGGCCCTCTGTATCCTGTCCAGCACTTCCTTAAGGTGGGATAGGTGGTCCTCCCAGCTGGTACTAAAGATGGCAATGTAATCCAGATATGCCACGGTGTACTCCTCAGCACCATTTAACACCTGGTTCACCAACCTTTGGAAAGTAGCCGGGGCATTCTTCATTCCAAAAGGCATTACTTTGAACTCAAATAAACCTATCGGAGTGATGAAGGCTGACCTCTCCCTAGCTCTGTCTGTCAATTCTACCTGCCAATACCCCTTTGTCAGGTCAATGGTCTTAAGGTAGGTCACCGCTCCCAACTTGTCCAGGAGTTCGTCCATCCAGGGCATCTTGTAGGCATCTGACTTTGTGACTGCATTCAGTCCATGATAGTCTACACAGAAAAAAAGTTGAGCCATCTGGCTTGGGTACAAGGACTACAGGTGAAGCCCAAAGACTATGGGATCTCTGGATTACCCCTCAATCCAGCATCTCCTCCACTTCCCTCCTGATGTCCTTTTGGACAGCCTCTGACACCCGATATGCTGTCTGCCGTATGGGCATCTGTGTCTCTGTCTCCACATTGTGAGTCGCTAAGGGGGTTAGTCCAGGCTTGGTGCTAAATAAGGGGACAAAGTCTGCTAAAACCTCCCTTACTTTCTGGATCTGGCCCGGGGTCAGCTGGGGAGACAATTTTACTGCCTCCACAGAGGACTCCCATTTACTCTCTTCCAGCAAGTCCAGAAGGGGGGTCTCCTTCGTCCATCCCCTCCCCATGACTACACACTGCAAACACCATGTCAGCCTTATTTGCATATGGCTTCATCATGTTGACATGGTACATCCTTTCTATCTTTCTACGGTCAGGTAACTCCACAATGTAGTTCACATTGTTTACCTTCCTAACCACTTTATACGGTCCTGCCCACTCAGCTTGCAGCTTGTCTTTCCAGACCAGAATAATGACCATGACTTCCTGACCCACCATGTATGAGCGAGCTCTGGCTCTCCTGTCGTACCATACTTTTTGTTTCTGTTGGGCAGCTGCCAGGTTGTTCTGGGCTGTTCCCATAAGCTCCTTCAGCCTTCCCCTAAACCTAAGGACATAATCCACAATGGGAGTTCCCTGGGTGGTGTGCTTGCCTTTTTAGTCCTCCCGGATCAAGTCTAGGGGCCCACGTACCCGGCATCCATACAAGAGTTCAAATGGTGAAAATCCTGTTGACTCTTGGGGCAGCTCCCTGTATGCAAACAGGTAAGGAAGGTATTTCTCCCAGTCCCTCCCATGCTGTTCAGCAAACACCCAGAGCATTGACTTTTGGGTACCATTGAATCATTCCACAAGTCCATTGACTTGTGAGTGATACGGTGTTGTGCATATCTGCACCACCCCACACTTCTCCCATAAACATTTCATCAGGTCCGACATGAAGGAACCCCCTTGATCAGTGATTACCTCCTGTGGAAACCCAACACAGGAGAAAATCCCAAGTAAGGCATCTGCCACTTTGTCTGTCTTCAGAGAGGATAGGGTGACTGCCTCTGGGTACCAGGTGGCATAATCCACCATGATCAGAATGAATCTCTTCCCCAAGGAGCTGGGGGTATTTAAAGGACCCACACTATCCATTCCCACCCTCTAGAATGGCTCCTCCACTATGGGCAATGGTATCAGGGCGGCTTGGGTTTTCTTGCCCGCCTTCCCTATTTCTTGGCACTGGTGACAAGACCTGCAGTACTCCTTCACCTGCTGGGTGAAGTTAGGCCAGTAGAAATTCTGGACTAACCGCTGTGTAGTGCGCATGATTCCCAGATGACCAGACAAGGGAATATCATGGGCAACCTTGAGCAACTGCTCATGATATCCCTTGGAAATAACAAGCAGCCTGCCTAGCACCCCTCTCTCTGTCTGTACTGCCTGAGTGCACATAAGTCAATTTTCCCAATAAACCTTATGTCTGCTGTCATCTCCCTGTGCTCCATCAGAGTCTGCCTAAGCCCTCAGCTTCTCTAAACTAGGGTCACTCCTCTGAGCAGCTGCAAACCCCTCACACAGTCCCAAAGCCTAGGACAGGTCTCTTTTAGTTGCTAAACTAGGGTTCCTAGCACTAGCATCAGGGCCCTCAGGATCACTGTCAATCCCAACCCTCTGACAAGGGTCACCCTTCCCTCTTCTGAGTAACCCTCTGTAGCTGTGTGGTTACTTGCTACTCGGGAAATTTCTACCCCATTTTTATCAGTCTCCCCATCTGGAGACACAGGCTGGGGAACCAGCCTCTCTGGAGTTTCCACACTGGTTTCTGTGGGGTTCAGGGAACTACAATTCTCCCTTGCCACTTGGCTACGGGTAACTGCACATACCATTCCCTGCTGGAGATTGTTAGCCAGGATCACATTCACTGCTAATGTTTTGGCTACAGCCACCTGTTGCACAGTTCCCCCTGTTTCACCCCAGTCTAGGAGAACACTAGCGAGGGGCAATGTTTTCTCCCTGCCCACAAAGTCCTGTACAGTGACATATTTATTGGGTATAAGCTGACCAGGCTGTACCAGATCCCCCTTTACCAATGTCAGAGATGATCCTGTGTCCCTTAACTCCCGCGTCTATACACCATTTACTATGACTGGATGCATGTGTTCCCTCATGTTCACTGGCATGCTACCAGGGACACACAAACAACCCACTTCTTTTCTAGCACCCGGTTGTGTATTATGGCTTGTCTTTTTGGGACACTGTCTGGCAACATGTCCAGTTTCTTTACACAACCAGCAGGCATTTCTTACTTCAGAGAAATCTTATAATTGAAACCTGAGACTAACTGGTTTCTGTGGAGGCAGTGAGGGTTTTAGCTGCCCTGAAGGCGTGTTTTTCCCTTTCTGCACTGCCATGCCTGCCCCATTCACTCTCAGAGTAGGTCTGCTCTTGGCCTCTTGCACTATTTTGGGATCTCGGTCCTCTAGCCAGGTTTTTAGCTCTGCTGAGCAAGCCCAATAAAACTGTTCTAATAAAACTACATTTTCAATTTTATCAACAAAGTTTGCCTCAATTCCTTCCCACCAACGTTTTAAAAACTGACGTTGTTTCGTGGCTAGCTACTCATAGCTCATATCAGAGCTTCTGCTGAGCTTACGGAATATAGCTCTGTATGATTCAGCAGTTTATTCAAACTTTTTTAACAGTGCAGCTTTTAGCTTACTGTAATCACTGCTGTTCTCATTGTCCACTTGACCCAATGCATCCTGAGCCTTCCTGGTAAGTAGTGGGGATAGCTGGAAGCTGCAGGACTCTCTAGGAATTTTAGCCTGAATACAAACTTTTTCAAAAGAATTTAAAAAGGCATCCATGTCATCCATGTCCTCCCCCTCTTTAAATTTGGCTATTAATTTGGAGTTTAATTTGTAACCCAGTCCTGCAGTCCCAGTTAAACCCAAGCCACTTATCTGCTCTGGTGCTGCTGGTCGGAGTCGTATCTTTTCCAGTTTGTGTTGCCTCTGGCACTTCTGCTCAGATACCCAGAAAAGAAAATTAGGCCATCTATGTTAAATTTTGGAGATTTGTCAGGTAACGAATGTCACACATTTTGAGTGTCCCCATATCCATAGTTTGTCTGCACATTCTATCAGGTATATTTGTTTTCATCCCCTCATCTGCTTAATCACTAACTAAACTAATCCCTGACTCTGTCTTTACATAGATACATAGACAGTGCCGGCAGATGAGGGCCTATGGCCCACCCAGTCTGCCCATTTGAGCTTGTAAGTTCAGTTTATGTTTTCCTAGAAGTCTGTTGCCCCTTACCCCTGACCTCCAGAATTCCTTTATGTCTATCCCATGCATTCTTAAATCCTGTGATTGTTTCAGCCCCCACCACTTTCTCTGGCAGGGTGTTCCACTTGGTTTATCTTTATTGGCCCATCCATGCCTGATTCTCTGTAATTACTGTACACTGAAATTACACAAACTCATGCTGAGTGATTCTTTTGCCCATCCTCAATATCTTGTAATATGACAGACATGATGGATATGACAGTAACACATTTCCTTGATGTGTAGTGAAATCTCCCATCCCCATACACATCCACCTCCACCAGTTAGTTATTTGCCAACAGCTCTGGTTCCCACCTACAGTATCCCATACTCGAACCGGCGACTTAGCATTCCGATCTTCATTACTGCCATCAGAAGACTGAGTTATCAACCAGATTGTACTGTTTCTATTGATTGTACTTTCCTGGCTGGTTGACATCATGGGCAGCAGACAGTAGTGGAAAACAATTGAGGGTTATTTCATTGTCCAGTAGATGATGGGATGATTTGGAGACACAGAGGAAGCTCACTACTTGACAGGGTTGTGTGTGGGATCTGGGGTGGGGGAATTATGTTACTATGGGGTATCAAAAATTATGAGTTTTCTGCATTTCTACTTTATTTTCCAGTGGGTATTCTTGATTAAAACTGGGACTTCATTTTGAAATGGAGAGATCATAGGTTTATGTGTGAACTACTACATTTTGAATGGCTGCTTTTCCCATTCATTTTCACACCACTGACTTGGCATCATTTTGCACTATGAGGGTACATTATGAGTTACTTTTTTTATTGACAATCCCATTGTCACCTTACACACTGGATCCCAAGATAAAATTTGGGCGTAGTTCAAGTGGGGTGGATAGATTTTTTTTGTTTTGTTTTTTTTTAACTGAGAATCAGCAGGCACTGCTCAATGAATGATTCACATCCATTGTGTGCTAATTTGACTGCTCATAGAATTAGTAAAAAATAATAGTTCTGCATTCTGGCCGAGTGGGGGTGGGGTGGGTGATTGGTTGAAATTGGTTTTGTAGGCGGCGTCTCACTCTTCTCATCACTAAAAACTGAAAGCACCTTCACACTATGCAAGTACTGTACAGGGAAATGAGTAGCTCAGTACTGTACAAGGTACTGCTAAGCCTGTTTCTGTTCTTTCTGATTGCAGGTATCATGGTCATTGAAGAGTAAAGAAGCTCAGCTGTTCACGTAAGTGTCAAGTATCAGGGACAGGGTTGGGTTCTGCAGATGTGTGCTGTTTATTTTTTTTATGTCTTGGGGTCTTGGGGTCAGGCTCTGAAACTAAACCAGAGAGAGGGACCATGCTGCATGGGATGGATCAGTCTGTATGTCAACTGAGCAGTTGTTTTTTTACTGAACTAGTTAGGACCTCTAGGAGGTGATATGGGTACACTGAAGGGCAGGTGCAATGTAATCAGGTAATGTAATCAACACCACCACCTGGCGCATTACTGCAGACATTGATGGTGAAGCAATTAATTGAACAGCACCACCTGGAGCATTACAACAGACTTGGTGGGGATTCAATTAATTAAGGGCTTCAGGAATACTGCAGACCAGAATACCGCAGTGCCGCATTAAGAAGATAATGCTCGGTATACCTCTCGTTAATACCGCATCTGCCGAGGTATGCCAAGGTACCGCAACACTTTTGAATAATTACCACTGTAGGTGTACACAACTCTCTGAGGTACAGGATTACAATCTGAGGTGTGATCATTCTCTTCATGAGATTGCAAACTCATATGTAGCCCCAGGCAGTACTAAGGACAGGATATGGGTGGTGAGGTGTTCAATAGAAGGCAGGCTAGGTGCAGGGGGTTCACATGGAAAAAGAATACAAGAAAATCTTATCTGTGGATTAACAAGAAAGCATGAGATTTGGAATTGGACCACCCCAGTACTTCACTGTGTGACCCTGAGCAAGTCACTTAACTTCCTTGTGCTCCCTGACCACACTTGTAAACAAGTGTTTAGCTTAGTGTGTCTCTCCTGGTTAAAAAGAAATTCAGGGCATCACATAACCACTAAATCATCAGGTATTTGAAGTGTTGTATTGTACTGTGGTTTACCAAAGAGAGTCAGCTGGATTGCACATTTTCAGTAAGTTAAAGTACATAAAATAAACAAAATCATAGCCTAACACCTGTACTGATCACAATAATCCATGTGTTAACACATGGTGTTGATCATTCTGGTGAAACAATTCAAAACAGAGGGAAAGAAGAACTAATTAGCACTATGGTGAGCGATGTGAGTC
Organism: Neoceratodus forsteri; assembly: GCA_016271365.2. Lineage (NCBI taxonomy): Eukaryota > Metazoa > Chordata > Ceratodontiformes > Ceratodontidae > Neoceratodus > Neoceratodus forsteri. The sequence continues at coordinate 1,691,935,976 of CM028130.1, read as the reverse complement.
TGTGCATCTGGCTCCAGTGATGTCATCATGACTCATCACTTAACACACTTGACAGACATCTTAGGAAGAAAGTAATGCTGTTTTTTGACAGTGAAAGGCTGATGTTTACATTTTTCAAAAGTTATGAAACTGCATTTGTGTTATTTACATGAATGCAGTTTTAGCATAAATGTAAACAGCAGCATTTACTTTACCTCACTATGAAGCCAGATTTTGGAGTTTGCAGTTTTAAAAAACTGCTTGTTTAGATATCCTTTTAAGAGAAAAGTGAGGATAATACCCCATTACTCATGACCTCCTCAGTGGGGCAGAGATATAATATTTTAATCAATTTAATGAACTCTGGCAGTATACCATATTGAGGTAAAATACTAAACAAAAAATCCCATGCTACCCTCAGCACTCCCTACCCAGATGTGGAGAGAAGATGAAAAAGCTTACAAAAATTATCACTAGACTGTCTTCCTGCAACAAACCCCACCTGTTTAGGACTTTTTAATGTTGCCCTCACCAGTTTAAATTAGAATACCATAATATTAGCTAGAATCATAATATTGGTATTTAGTAATGAGATGGATCTCTAATTATCAAGAAGTGAGGGATCCTTTCCTGATTTTTGTAGTACAACAATACAGGCTTCAAAAAGAGCAGTTTCTTGAATATTATAAGAGAATAAATAGTTAAATAGGTCTGCTAGAATAGGGGTGAGTTCGAAGTTAAAACATTTATAGAAAGAAGATGGAAAGCCATCTGGGACCCTGTCCACTTGGACATAGCCAATGGCATACCAGACCTCTTGCTCGGATATAGGTTCCTTCAAAAGCTCTTGCTGATCCTTTGTCAATCGTGGGGGATCTATTCCTTGCAGGAAGAAATTAAAGGATTCTGAAAAGTTGTCTCTCTGTGGAGGGGCAGTATACAAATCCTGATAACATTTCTTAAACATCTCTACTGTCTTTGATGGGTCTGAAGTTGTTGTACCTGATTCTGGGCCTACTAATGCTGTTATCCAGCATGAAGATTTTTGTTGTTTCAGCCTACTATCAAGGAGTCTCCCCACCTTCTCCCCCTGGTCAATATATGTTGCTTTCATTCTCAATGTAGAGCAGCTAACTTTGTCCAATAGATGGGCAAAATACTTTGCCTTCAAGGATTGGAGCTGATTCCATTGCTGATCTGACAATCTTTTGGACAAACCCAACTCCAGTTCCTTAATTTTAGATAACCACTCTTCCACTAGCAAATTTTCCTTTTTCTTTTTTATAGTTTTATAGTTTATAGTATGTTAGTTGCTATTCTTATTAATTCCCCTCACCATATTGCCTTTAGGGAGTCCCAATTAACATCCCTTGCCATAAATGAATAAGTGTTTTCTTGCCATGAGGTCATAATACATTTTTTCATATGTTGCCTAATGTGGTCATCAGCTAAAAGAGAAACATTAAGGAACCAAGTGCCAGTTCTAGGAGTACAGGGAGACACCCTCCAAGTAAGCCAGATGGGTGAATGATCTGACAACACTCTTGGATAAATACTCATGCCTTCCACCCTTCATGTAAAATTTGCTAAATAAAAATAAATCTATGCGTGAGTAAACCAGTGAAGCAGTGAATAAAAGGTGTAATCTTTTTCAGAGTTGTGTAATACCCTCCAAGGGTCCTCCAGGCCCAGATCTGACATAAATTCTGGTAGCCCTCTCTGGGCAGGAGACAGGGCAGCTCTATTGTGAAATGACCTGTCCATATCATTGGAAAAGACAAAGTTCCAGTTTTCTCCCAAAAGGCAGGTGATATTCTGTAGTGTAGCTAATATAACAGCTATAAGAGGAGAAAAAGGGGATATCACATTCAGTCCATAAATTGAGCCAAGGACAACTTCTGCATTTGCTAACCTGCCATGAACAATAATATAATGACCATCTGTATCATACCATTCTTTAATCATTGTGAAGGGGGTCGATTTATGAATCAAAATCGCCACATCTCCACATTTGGCATTTGAGCCAGCACCAAATACCTGACCCACCCAGAGTTTTTTTAAATTACTTAGCTGGTCTCTCAAGGTATGTGTTTCTGTAGCATAGCCACATGAGAGTTATATCTATTCAAATACCTAGTATGCAATATTTTTTTTTGTTATCTCTCCCCACTTTAATATTCTATGATAGTATATTAAAGCTACCTATTTAAATAAAAGTATGAAAGCTGTCCAGACATGCCTTTCCTGAATACTGGAAAATATGTCCTCCCACCTTCCCACCTCCTCACTTCCCCAACCCATACCTCCCCCCTTCCCCAACTCATACTAGTATTCTCCTATTTAAACTTACTTCTACTAACCTACATATCCCCCAGGATGGATGCCTACTCCTATATATCTGGTCCATGATACCTGGGGAGAAGCGATCCACCTCATGTAAGCTAAGTACTTATCTAGCTACCGTCTATGTTGCATTTTCCCTAAGCCCCCTGAAAACAATGATATCAGTCTATTCCCCTCATTTTTCTTTATTTACGCCATCAGGAGATTTACCCCCACTTGCAGAATTAGATAAATGTGGTTCAGAAATTGTAGTCCATAATAGGGTATACTAGACCCCCATTCATTAATAGTTATTTATTTATTTAAATTTTGGCAACCGGATAGGCCCACTGAGACTGTAATGGTCCCTTTTTCAGCGGCAACCCAGGGTTAATTACAGTCAACAGTACAATAAGAAGTAGGAACAATTCAAGGGAAAGTGTGCATATACAGACATTAAAATCAGAACATATACCATACAATCACAGGCAGGTTAGGTAACATTTAGAATAACATTGGGTAAACACTAGTTTCACAAGAGTGGCAGTTACATAAGGTTCTTTTATCAGATCAGTTTTATGGGTTACAATTTCAAGTGTTTCAGAAGTGATAAGATTCAACTGAAATAGGATACCAACCTGTTAGGCTGCAGGTTTTTAGTATCAGAGGTGGAGTGCTGTTTTCTATCCTCAGCGGAGGCATGCACAGAGGCTTAGCTCTAGAAGGTACATCTTTAGGCCATTTTTTAAAATCCCCTAAGGAGCTGCAGTCTTGAAGATTGCTAGGTAGGCCATTCCATAGGGACAGGATGTAATTTTCGAATGACCGAAGACGTAGGCTTGTTCAGACTTTTGGGACATGGAGGAGTCAACAACACGAGGATCTAAGTGTTCTTTTAGGCTGCTTGAGTACTAAGGTATGACTCAGGCTGGGGGGAGCATCCGTTTGTAGAAGCTTGAAAGCTAAGCATAGGGAAGTGTAAGCCAGTCTGCCCTCCAGGGAGGGCCAATTCGGTGAGTCGAGTATATTACAGTGGTGTTCTAGTAGCTGAGCTCCCAGGGCAAAGTGTCCTATTCAGTGGTACAATTTTCCTAGCTTTCACACCTCTGTGTTTTGCATTGAATGTAGCACTGGGGCACCATAAAATAAGGTGGGCAGGAGTATGCCCTTGGCTATCTTTAGCCTGGATGCCTGAGTAAGATAAGGGGTTAGACGGTACATGAGCTCAAGCTTTTGATTTAGCACCTTGGTTAATTATTCAACATGAACCTTGAAAGAGCAATCTTGATTGATACAGACTCCCAGGTATTTGATGCAATCCACCACCTCAATAGGATGGCCGCTGGACAGATAAGGGGATATTAGACATGTTCTGTTGGGGCCCAATTTACTGGGTCTGAATAGGATGGCTTTGTTTTTTTTCTCATTTAGGACTAGCCTATTTGTCAGGAACCAGGTTTCCAGTAGAGAGAGATCATGGTTCAGGAGTTGGTTTAGCTGTACAGCATTTGAAGCAGATCTGTATAGTACTGCATCATCCGCATAGAGGGTCACTTTCTCTCCGCTGCAGTGCTTTGGTAGGTTGTTGATAAACAGGGAGAAGAGAAGGGGCCCCAGTATTGAACCTTGGTGGACACCCTCAGCAATGGAGCACTTGCCTGGCTCCACCCCCCTGCCATCTGATTATCTGAGATCTGTCTTGCAAGTAATCTTTAAACCACTGTGTTGAGTGGTTGTCCAGTCCAAGAGAGCTAAGCTGCTGGATAAGCAATTTATGGTCTACTAGATCAAAGGCCTTAGTAAGGTCTATGAAGACTGCACCAGTAAGTTGGCCTTTGTCTTGGGCAGCAAGGATGTCAGATGTTAGATCGCCAGGGCAGTATCAGTACCATGTTGTTTTCTGAATCCATGTTGTCGTGGAGTGAGGAGGCTATGTTGTTCAGCATATGCCTAGACTTGTTGGTATACAATTCTCTCAAGCACTTTAGTCAGTGTGCAGAGAATAGAAATCGGTCTATAGTTTTCAGCTAGCTCACTGGGTCCTCCCTTAGGGATCAGGGTAACCAAAGTTGTTTTCCAAGCTGAGGGGACTTTGCCTTCCATCAGCGACCTATTGAACAACCACATGACTGGCAAGGCAATTTCTTGGTCAGCCAGTCTGAGTAACCTGGGTTCAACCTTGTCATAGCCTGCAGAGCCATTTGTCTTAATGCTTCTAATGAGCTTTAGGACCTCAGTTTTTTATGTTAATCTAAGGTGAAAATTAGGTGATGAAGGGAGATTCAATGAGTCATCCAAAGATGGCTGTTTTGGGCTGCAGGGATGAACCCTGTACTTGCCAAGGTCAGTGAGGAATTCATTAAAGGCATTTGCAGCATCTTGCAGGTTCGTGTGGTGGACATCTCCCACAACAATGTCACAGGCATTTTGCGTGTGGTGGCCTTTCAGGAGCGCATTTATTTAGGACCAGAATTTCTTGGGGTTAGAGAGATTTTTTGTTTGTAGGTTCTTAAGGTACTGTCACTTGGCCTGTTTTAAATCTTTTTTACATGAGTTTCTGACCATTCAGTAATGGACCCAGTCATTGGTTAAATGAGTGGATTTGTACCTGTCCCAGGCCCTGTCCCTTTCCCTCATTAGTTTTTTTAGATCACGTGTCAGCCACCTAGACTGTTGTCCTTTGACTCTCATTTGTTTTAGAGGGGCATGTTTGTTGGCGGCTGAGAAGAAATTAAAGTAACCCATGATTATTTTCTCATGGGGAGGCAGGTCAGGGATAAGCCTAATAAGGGCCTTTAGTGCTTCCGTCGCAATCTTAGGAGGGTGGTAAAAACATCCTATTAGTAGTGGCTTTGTACCCCCCAGCAGTACTTTTACAAATAGTGTTTTGCAGCCCTCATCCGCCTTTGCTGGAATCTCTGCTAAGGACACCATTAGTGATTCCTTAGTATATATGATAACCCCTCCACCCTTTTTTCCTATTCTATCTTTTTGAAAGGTTTTGAATCCAGGGATCCTAATCTCATGTGCTAAGATCATGGGTTTGAGCCATGTTTCAGAGATGGCTAATACATTAGGGGAGTGTAGGTCCACCCAGGCTTCAAGCTCTTACAGTTTAGGTCTGAGACTATTAATATTGATATGTACCATTTTTAGCCCTTTAGTGTTGGTCCAGCAGGGCAGAGAGGGAGTTACATTTGAGATATTTGTGCAGGGGGCACCTGTGTTTGTTTCAATATTCCCTGCTAGCAGGAGCTTTAGGAGAAACTATACCTTCCAGAATGCATTGGATGGGTGTTGTAAAGATAGGTGTTTGTTTAATTTGAGGAGTGTTGCACAGGCATAGCAACAACCATTATTCCTGATACTGTTCAGAATAAGCAGGCTAGGGTAGTGGCTTAATTGAGTATAGACACAGGGATAATGAGTTAGTATGAGGCCAGGTGGCAGACTATGATTCACCTCAGAGTTTAACATTAGGTGGTCTGTATATAGTGTAAGAAAGATATAGCCACTCCCCAGAAGTATGCCCAGCAGCATACTTGGTATTATAAATTAATTTTGGACTACCTAGTTTATGATACAACTGGCAGTTTTGTGAGTAGCAGGCAATTTGGTAGGGAGAGACAGAGACACTTCCCAAGTTGCACAGTAATTTGCAGGTGATGCAAAAAGGTTGGGATTAGAGCAAGCAGGTGCAGTGATGGCTAAACACCACTAGAGGGGGTACTGGAGTTTTGTATTGGGCACGGCAGCCAGAAGCTCCTTTTGTTATAGTGGCCACTAGTGGACAGCTGTGATAACCTGCAAATAGAAAAGTTACCAGATAGGTTAATTTCAGTCAGGGGCTTTATCCCATAAAAAGGAGTGACGACCAAGGGGGGTGGTGGGGCAGCTGATGTGTAGCATCAGTGGGGTTCTCACTCTGCTGTTTGCACTCCTCGCTCGTACTGGTCTCCTTTACCTGTGCAGATTTTTCAGTTTGAATTCTGCGCCTTTTGCAGGGGGTGATCAGCGTGGGGCTTGGGAAGAGTCCGTTGGCTACGGGGGAGGGCTGCTCGGTTGCTCTCTCGACCCAGAAGGCTCCCAGGGAGCAGGTTTGTCTCTGCAGAGAAGGAGGAAAAAGGTAAGTCTTTTATACAGATCCTACACAAAGCAGCAGACTAAAGGAGCATTGGGGGTTGGGATCGCATATTCAAGGCAGTTAAGGTTAAAGGACAAAGAACCTCTGTGCATAAACACTGAGGCAAGGGTTACGCCAAAGGGCATTTGGCTGGGAAGCCAAGTTTCAAGAAAATACAAAAATCACACATGCCCCCACAATGCAAAGCATCATGGGCTGCATATGCAAATCACCACAGAATGTTATGCTGGTCCAACTTTAAGCAGAATTGCATGGTGCCGAAAGGCCTCTCACACAGTTTGCAAAGGGTGCTAACAGAAAACATAGACACGTGTTTCATCCTACCAGGACTCATCAGTATGCCTCGTCTGTTTGACACCCCAGCCCTTTGCCCTTTGGGGTAACCCTTGCCTCAGTGTTTATGCACAGAGGTTCTTTGTCTTTTTAAATGGTTTTTTTATTTTAATGGGTTCACCACAATATATCCCAGGCACACTGCCTTAGGGATGGCTGGTCCATTCCACTGGGGTGTCAAACAGACGAGGCATACTGATGAGTCCTGGTAGGACAAAACATGTGTCTATGTTTTCTGTTATCACCCTTTGCAAACTGTGTGAGAGGCCTTTCGGCACCATGCAATTCTGCTTAAAGTTGGACCAGCATAACATTCTGTAGTGATTTGCATATGCAGTTAAGGTTATTTTAGCCCAGCTCTGAGTAAGCTCATTATAGGACTTTCTAAACAAAGAGGGCTCAGGTGGAGATGAAGCAGTTTTTGCAGGCACTGGGGTTTGTAAGGTTAAAAGGTGCAAAGGCAGTAGGAGTTTAGCAACTTGGGTAATCAGGAAAAATATTTTCTCTGGCAGTACAAGTTTCATTGATTCAGTTTAAAATAAAGGTCACGGTCACAGAATGAGCTTACTATGGCATTTGATGTTTCACTATTAAGGTGCTCTGCTACTTCCTTACAATTCACAAGTACACAGGGAGAAAAAGTGAGCAAAAAAAAACAATCAGCACTTGTGTGGCAACTGAAAATAAAGTTTAAGTCTTTCAGTAAAAAATGGCGCTCTTCCATTTGCACTCCTCGCTCGTCCTGGTCTCCTTTACCTGTGCAGATTTTTCGGTTTGAATTCCATGCCATTTGCAGGGGGCGATCAGCGTGGGGCTTGGGAAGAGTCCGTCAGCTGTGGGGGAGGGCTACTCGGTTGCCATCTTGACCCAGAAGGCTCCTGGGGAGCAGGTTTGTCTCTGTGCAGATTTTTTGGTTTGAATTCCACACCTTTTGCTGGGGGCGATCAGCGTGGGGCTTGGGAAGAGTCCGTCAGCTGTGGAGGAGGGCTGCTCTGTTGCCCTCTCAACCCAGAAGGCTCCCGGGGAGCAGTTACTTACCTTAAAAATGAACTCCAGTTGAATGGGAAGGCATAAAAAGAACTGAAAAGGAGGGTCTTTTAGATCACAGTGCCTTCTAATTTCTTAATTTAAATTTCCATCCTTACCTAAACTCAAAAAAGGTGTATGCTATGGTAGGGTCACACAACAAATTTTTATTTTGTAGCATTTAAATAAATATTGCAGCAATTACTGTTTTTACTATAAGGCACCATTAGCTAATCACATGATGCTGGCAAAATGTTTTAAGATTAATTAAGAGCATCATCTCTACCATTGTATGTAATAATCAGGATATCTAATCGGTATCTCCACAATGTGGCAAGCAAAGAACAGAGTTTACTAGTCCATTTCTTAAGTCTGATTAGTGTCCATCAAGTTTGCCTGCCTGTTCAAAAAACAGAAGTCATATTAAAGTGAAAAGGATATATATAAAAGCATGATCCCCCCTCAGGGTTAGTCCCACTTAAAGTCCTCTACGTAGTTTTCAGAATCCTCCGACCTAGCAGGTCCTTTAAATCAATGAAATGATTTGTAAGCCATGTGTCCCCAATATTATCCAAAACATTATGGCCCAGATATTCAAAAGGGTTGCGACATGCGCAACAGGGTTGCGCCATGCGCAAGTCCAAAATGCGCCATTCTGCGATATTCAGCAGGAGGCAGTTACGCCACTGGCACCAGGTTGCGCTAGAGAGCAATGCAAATGAATGCATGCTCAACAGGAGGGAGGATCCATGCATAACCTGCGCAACCTGATATTCAGTCGGGTTAGCAGAGTTGTGCCGCTCAACCCCTTGCCGGGCGGCAGGCGGTGGATGCTGTCGCACCGGCCCGGGGGGAGCGGGTGGAGGGGCTGCGAGGTGGGGGGGACACTAGACACCAGGGAGATGTTTGGGGGGTTCTGCAGACATTCTGCCCGCGATCGGGCTTTACGGTCCACTGGACCACCAGGAGTTATTCGGGTTGGGGGAGGGTGACATCTCTGCCCGCGATCGGGCACTGGGGGTTATGCAGGTTCTGCCTGCGATCGGGCACTGGGGTTTATGCAGGTTCTGCCCACAATCGGCACTGGGGGTTGAGTGCAGGTTCTGCCCGCGATCGGGCACTGGGGGCGACATGTACGGATTCTGCCCGCGATCGGGCTATGGGTGATGTGGGGGGACATGTACGGTTCTGCCCGCGATCGGGCTATGGGCGACGTGTGTGTGGGGTGACATGTATGGGTTCTGCCCACGATCGGCTATGGGTGATGTGTGGGGGTCATGTAACTGTGATGCCCGCGATCGGGCTGCATTGTGCGTCGGTCCCCGACGGCTGCTGCCTGGCAGGGTAGCCAGGAGCAAGTCCTCGGGGATCGGCGCACCTACATGCAAATGGCATGCAAATGGGGCCATAAAGAGATGCAAATGGCCCCCCCTGCGCCTTGCATAAATTATGGCCCCATTTGCATGTCACCTTTTGAATATCGGAAATTTGCGCATGGCGCAATGGTACTTGCGCCACCGCAAGTTAATGCTCAACTCTGGCAACTTGCGGTAGCGCAAGTTCCACTGCACCATGCGCAAGTGCTGTGGCTCGGGGGCGATATTCAAAGGAGTTGCTCAACAGCGCAACTCCTTTGAATATCACCCCGGCCACACCCCTGCGCAACTATTTTGAGCAGCGCAGGGGCTTGCGCCTCAGACTGGCGCAGTTTGAATATCTGGGCCTATGTCTCTAGATTAGAAGCTGAAGTTGCAACATTGCAGAAATTCAAAATTCCATCAGGTAAAAAAAAATTAAAAATCCACTGTCTTCTCGCTTAGCAAAAACTGAAAAGAATTATCTGACTTTGCCAAAATCAAAACACTGAAACTCTCCACTTCCACATGAAATTTCAGCAGATAATCAATCACTGCTCCATCAATTACATCTGAGCTCTCCCAGTATGGCTGCTCAAAGCACAGGCAAACATTTTTTATTAAATCCTCCCTGGCCACGTACTCACCGAGGAAGCCACCAAACTGATTTTGGGCCTGACCTTACCCCCCTGTACTAAACTCCGTGTGAGGAGCTGGGCCAGTTCAGTGGCAGCTGAAGGCTATTTCATGCGTCCACCACCCTCTCGGTGAAAAAATACTTCCTCATATTCCCCCTGAGCTGTCCCCCCCATCTTCAGATTGTATCCCCTTGTTCTTGCACATCACTTTTTCTGAAAGATGCTGCCCTCTTGGACTTTGTTGATTCCACTGAGGTACTTAAAAGTTCCTATGATGTCCCCCTTCCCTCCTTTCCTCAAGGGTATACATATTAAGCTCCTTTAGTCTCTTCCCATATGGCTTCTCTTGCAGACCCTGCACCATTTTAGTTGCCCTCTTCTGGACTGCCTCCATCCTGTCTATGTCCTTGTGGAGATGGGGTCTCCAGAACTGGATGCAGTACTCTAGATGGGGTCTTACCAACTGTCTGTACAGAGGGATAACAACTTCTTGTTTTCTGCTGGTGGTACCTCTCCCTATGCATCCCAGTATTCCCCCAGCCATCCCTACTGCTGTCTCACATTGCTTGCCAGCCTTAAGGTCATCTAATATGATTACCCCCTGGTCTCTTTCCATTTTTGTTGTTGTTACTACCTCCACCCCCCCCCCATTATGTAATCTTCTCCTGGGTTTTTGTTTCTCAGGTGCATTATTTTGCACTTCTTTGCACTGAATCCAAGCTGCCATACTTCTGATCATTCCTGCAACCTTGCCAAGTCCCTTCTCATCCTTTTCACGCCTCCATGTGTATCAATCCTGTTGCAGATCTTTGTGTCATCTGCAAAGAGGCATGTTTTTCTTTTTAGTCCCTCTACAATGTCACTTATAAAGACATTAAAAAGGACTGGACCCAGTACTGAACCCTGCGGTACCCCACTAGTAAACCCCCCTTCTTCAGAGTGGACTTAATTTACAATTACCTTCTGTGTCCTATTGTCCAGCCAATGTTTTACCCAGGCTACCACCTTGGGACCCACTCCCAGGCTGGTTAATTAGATTATTAATCTTTTGTGTGGGACTGTGTCAAGTGCCTTGCTAAAGTCTAGGTAGACCATGTCCACAGCCCTTCCCTGGTCTACTACTTTGGTCACCCAGTCAAAGAAATCAATTAGATTCATCTGACATGACCTTCCCGCTGTGAACCCATGCTGCCTTGGGTCCTGTGCCCCACTGGCCTCCAGGTGCTCAACAATTCTTTCCTTCAGAAGTGATTCCATCACGTTCCCTACCACAAAGGTCAAACTGACAGGTCTGTAGTTTCCTGCCTCTGTCTTGCTCCCACTTTTGTGAAGGGGAATCACATCACCTTCCTCCAGTCCTCAGGTACCACACCATCCTCCCATTTGTTAAAAAGGGTAGTCAATGGTGTCACTAGTTCTCCCCTTAATTATTTTAGAATTCTGGGGTGAATTCCGTCAGGCGCCATTGCTTTGTTCACCTTTAGTATTAGGAGTTCTTTCATAGAAACATTGACTTTGACGGCAGATAAGGACCACTTGGCCCACCCAGTCTGCCCATTTCCCTACCTACTGGATAAGCTGCAGATTCTAGTTAACCAACAGCCTACTTCCTGCAACCCCCAACTAAAATTGCCTTGTGTCTGTCCCATGCATGTTTGAATTCCCCCACTGTTTTAGACCCAACAACCTCCTCAGGAAGGCTGTTCCATGTATCCACCACTCTCTCCGTGAAAAAAAATTTCCTCACATTACCCCTGAGCGCCCCCATCTTTAAATTGTGCCCTCTTGTTCTTACACATCTCTTTTCCTGAAAGATGCTACCCTCCTGGACTTTGTTGATTCCCTTGAGGTACTTGAACATTTCTATCATGTCCCCCCATCCCTCCTTTCATCAAGAGTATACATATTAAGCTCTCTCAGTCTCTATTCATATGGCTTCTGCTGCAGACCCTGCACCATTTTAGTTGCCCTCCTCTGGACTGCTTCCATCCTGTCTATGTCCTTGCATAGATGAGGTCTCCAAAACTGCACGCAGTACTCCAGATGGGGTCTCACCAACTGTCTGTACAGAGGGATAACAACTTCCCTTTTTCTACTTGTGATGCCCCTTCCTATGCATCCCAGTATCCCCCTGGCTCTCCTTACCGACTTTTCACATTGCTTACCCACCTTTAGGTCATCTGATATGACTACCCCAGGTTCCTTTCCATTTTTGTTGTTGTTAGTACCTCCCTGCTATTGTGTACTCTTCTTCTGGGTTTTTGTTTCCCAGGTGCATTACTTCGCACTTCTTTGTATTGAATCTAAGTTGCCACGTCTGACCATTCCTCCAACCTTGCCAAGTCCCTTCTCATGTTTTCTACCCCCCCTTGTGTATAAACTCTGTTACAGATCTTTGTGTCATCTGCAAAGAGGCATACTTTTCCCTTCAGACCCTCTGCAATGTCACCTATAAAGATGTTAAAGAGGACTGGACCCAGTACTGAGCCCTGAGGTACTCCACTAGTAACCCCCCTTTCTTCAGAATGTGTTCCATTCGCTATTACCTTCTGTGTCCTGTTGTGCAGCCAGTTTGCTACCAGGCTACCATTCTGGGACCCACTCCCAGGCTGGCTAACTTGATTATTAATCTTTGTGCTGGACTGTGTCAAATGCCTTGCTAAAGTCTAGGTGAGCCATATCCACAGCCCCTCCTGGTTTATTACTTTGGTCACCCAGTCAGAGAAATATTAGATTGGTCTGACATGACCTTCCTGCTGTAAATCCATGCTGCTTTGGGTCCTATGCCCTGCTGGCCTCTAGGTACTCAACAATTCTTTCTTTCAGAAGTGATTCCATCATTTTCCCTACCACTGAGGCCAAACTTACAGGTCTGTAGTTTCCTGCTTCTGCCTTGCTCCCACTTTTGTGAAGGGGAATCACATCTTCCCTCCTCCAGTCCTCAGGTACCGCCCCATCCTGCCATGATCTGTTAAAAAGCATGGTCAGTGGCGTCACTAGGTCCTCCCTTAGTTCTTTTAGGATTCTGGGGTGAATCCGTCAGGCCCATTGCTTTGTCCACCTTGAGTTTTAGGAGTTCTTTCAGGACTCTTTCTTCTGTGAATGGACTGGTGTCAACCCCCACCCAGAGTACTTCTATTGTCTGGTTTAGGTAACTCCTCCTCATCTTCTTTTGTGAATACTGAGCAAAAGTATTCATTCAGTATCTCTGCCTTTTCACTGTCTCCCTCTGCCCACCTCCCCTCTCCTTTATTAATCTTCACTATCCCTCCCTTAACCTTTCTATGCTCCCTAATGTACCTATAAAAGGTTTTATCCCCCTTCTTAACTGAGTTGGCTATTTTTTCTTCTGTTTGGGCCTTTGCTAGTCTGACTGCCTTCCCCACTTCTTTCTGCTTTAATTGATACAGTTCCCTGTCATGCTCCTTCTGTGATTCCTTATACTTTTTGAATGCAGCCTTTTTCTCCTTAACCTTCCCTGCCACCTCGTTTGAAAACCATAGTGGTTTTTTACTCCGCTTCATTTTCTTTATTTGTTTCACACAAAGGCTTGTTGCCTCTATGATGGCAGTTTTGATTTTTCTCCATTGTTCTTCCACCCCTCCTTTTTGGTCATTTGCTAGTGCATTTTTCAGGTATTCACCCATTTTGCCAAAGTCAGCTCTTCTAAAGTCCAGTATCCTTGTTTTTGTATGACTTATCTCCATGGTTGTGCTCATTGTGAAGCACACTGTACAGTGGTCGCTTGTTCCCAGATGTCTACTGACTTCTAAATTTGTGATCCTCTCTCCATTTGAGAGTACCAGGTCTAATATTGCTCCCTCCCGAGTGGGTTCCAACACAAGCTGTCTAAGGCCTGCCCCCTGCAGGGCATCGAGAATGACCCTGCTCTTGGATGTGGCTGCAGTACCTGTTATCCAGTTAACATCTGGCATATTCAGGTCCCCCATCAACAGTAGCTCCCCTTTTTCAGCCATTTTGAGAATATCCTCTATCATTTTGTTGTCCATTTCCTCCCCTTGAGATGGAGGTCTGTATACAACACCTGTGCGGATTGTGATGCCATTCCCTGTCTCCAAGGTGACCCAGAGTGCCTCTTGTCCTCCCCCTTTACTTTTTAGTTCTGCAGCTTTGATCCCTTCCCTTATGTATAGAGCTACTCCACCTCCTCTTTTACCTTCCCTGTCCCTTCTGTAGATTGTGTACCCTGGTATGTTGACATCCCAGTCATGGTTCTCAGTGTACCATGTTTCCGTGACTGCCACAATATCCAACTGTTCATCTTCCATCAGGGCTACTAGCTCAGGAAGCTTGTTTCCTAGACTATGGGCATTGGTACTCATTGCCCTCCATTTAATGTTGGCTTTATCCTTTCCCCATCCCTGCTCTTACTGTCCTTGTCTTTTTTCCATTTACCACTGTCCTGCCCTGTGTTGAGCTCTGTACCTCAGTGTTTACCTTACTACCTGCCATGTTTTGCAGGGGGAGGCTTGACATTTCCTGCCTTTTATCAGCACCTCCCCCTTTGTCTAGTTTAAAAGCTTGCCAAGGAAGCATTTAAACCTATCACCTAGGAGCTTGGTTCCCTTCATGGACAGATGCAGACCATAATGCCAGAATAAACCTTTATCTCTCCAGGTGGCCCCCCAGTCCCCCAATGAAGCCAAAGCCCTGTGCTCTGCACCAGTTTTGCAACCATTCATTAAACTGCGTGGTGTGCAGTACCCTAGCCTCACTCCTGCCATGGACTGGTAGCACCTCTGAGAAGGTTACCATGCTTGCTACCCATCTGAGGCCCCTCCCCAACTCCACAAATTCATTCTGCACTGCATTGATCCCATGCCTAGCTAGGTCATTTGTCCCAGGGTGGACTATGATATCTAGTTCCCTCTCCTGTGATGCTGCTTCTGCAATCCTGAGGATTCGCTCCCTGTCCCTCCAAGCCATGGCACCAGGCAGGCACCTTTTTATTTATTTATTTAAACAGCAGTTTGGAAAACCTTTGAGCCATAGGCTCATTTACAAAGGTACCTTGTCACAGTAAGACAAACGAAAATACACAGTATAACAGTACAACACAGTATAACAGTAACTTAAGACATAGATACAAACAAGCTGGTACAGGTAGGATTGATGCAAACAATACCAGAGTTATGTTGTCCTCAGCAGCTCAGTAGTAAGCTTTGTCATAAGTATTGAGCACGGCTTTGACTAGTGGCAATTACAGCTTCGGGTGTTAATAAGGTGGTTACGTAAGGAAGTTTTGAAGCACGATATAGTTGGAGCTTCGGAGATGGAGGGGGGCAGTGTGTTGAACCAGGAGGGGGCCCTAAAGCTGAAGGCTCTTTGGCTGTGAGAGGTCTTTACTTTACCTTACTTCCTTCTCCTCTCCCTTTCCCAGGTTTACCCCCCTAACAATAGAGTTCCCTATCAGAAGCTGTTTCCTTCCCCTGTGGTGTCCCTTGCCACCCTTTTGTGGGTCTTCCTTGTGGATGTCCTCAGCTTTTTTCTGGGTCTCAACTGAGGGTGCCATCATAGAGGAACCTTGCTCTGCCAGAATGGCATATGATTTGTGTAGAGGTACAACTAGGGGGCTTCGCCTCTGGTCCACCACCCACACCCTCCCAGAACACACTGTGGTCCAACTGCTCTTCATACTTTGCAACCTCTGAGGCAGTGGTTGTGGCAGTGGTGCTCTTTGGAAGGGGGAGGCCTCCTTAGTCCTTGCTAGTTCAGCCTGGAGGTGGGCAACCTCCTCCCTCAGAGCTGACAGTTGCCTGCAAATAGGATAGCAATGCAGTTTCCAGAATGTCTCCCAGAAAACTGCTGCCCCACAGCCAGTGCATTGCACCACTCCCCACATGTCCCTCTCCCTTATAATATACTATATATAAAAATATATATATATATATATATATATATATATATATATATATATATATTATTTGTGGTGTGTACCTGCCCTTTTTGCACTGTGCTGGGTTATTAAGGATATGACAGTTCTGCCCCAAGACCTGTTGAGGAAGTGATGTCAGAACTGTGGCTATAAAGGAAATGCCATGCCTGAAGAGACCTTTCTTCGTGAAAGGACTGGGATCAACCCCCCTATCCAGAGAGCATCTATTAATTGGATTAGGCACCTCCTCCTCCTCTTTTGTGAAAACTGAGCAGAAGTATTCATTCAGTTTCCCATCTTTTTCACTGTCCCTCTCTGCCCACCCACTGTCCATTCTATTTAGACTCACTAGTCCTCCCTTTGTCTTTCTATGCTCCCTGATGTACTTATACAAGGTTTTAGCCCCATTCTTAACACTAAAAATAAAAATATTTAAAGTAATACATAGTAGTTGTTGTAGAATTTGAGATTTCGTTCAGGTGTAGGTGAGAGTTTTGCTGTGAAAAGTCTTTTTTCCTTGTGGCTGGCTCTGCTGCAGATCCTGTCTCTCCACATTTGAACTTTGGGCTCTTGACCTCAGCACCTCTGGTACAAACACAGCAACCATGACTTGGTCCTGTTGTTGGTCCAGACATCACCAGACAGGCTTGGCTCTTGGCTTAGGTTTTAGCAGGGATTTCAGTACAGTAAGAAAAACAGCATTGGCAGCCCCACAGGCACAGATTCTCTCAGCATGTTGTTCAGGGCAAAAATGGGTGGCTCTCCCAGTAGGTGGGTGGCTTCATCTCCTCTGGCCAGAGCATCGTCCAGACATCATTTCCTACAAATTTTACCAATTTTTGATTGGATCATGCAGATGTAAGGGGTGGCTATCCACTAGTCTTTAGGACAGTCCCATTTGCTCAAAGTCTCTTAACTCAGGCCATTTTTCTGTTTAAAACTATTTTTCTCTCTTGCATCCAGATACAGTTAGATACAGACTTGCAATAAATTTCTGATTCAGAGTAAAATTTGGAGTATTTTGATACCAAGCATGGCATGTTTATCTTTCTTAAAATGTTCATTATTCAAAAAGTCTTTTATAGAGTCAGTTTTCTTGCAGACTTTTTAAAAATACTCATATGTCATTAATCTACATTTCTTGCAGTTCAAAATAATATATATTTCTTCCAGATAACACTTTAGGAAGTTACTCAAAAGACAGAAAATATTTCTTCAGAAGTGGTTCCTTTGTCCTTGAGCTGGCCATGTGGTCCATAATTCACTTGTTGACAGCTCCTTCTCCAAAAGATGTTAAAGCAGAATTCTTGAAAGTGGCATAAAGTACAGTTATGTAAGAATTTACCGTAACAGTAGATCTTCGAGAGGAACTCTTGCAGCAGGCAACACTGTTAGGACTAAGTCACCAGGTGCTAGGACCACATGGAAAACTTCTAGCTAGCAGTCATTAGTGGGGGACAGCCCCCAATGTTGTCATGCTGACATCTGCATATGGTATAAAAGGGGCAGTCCCCCAGACTATCATCTGTTCTCCCGCCAGAGACCCCGGCATACTTAGAAAAAGGAGAACCAAGATGGTTCCTCATAACCGAGGAAAGCAGCATAGCTAAGATGGAGAAGCAGCAAACTGGGGGAAGGAGGGAGGGAAAGCAGTGACAGCTGAAAGAGCTCCTCTTAAAGATCTACTGTTATAGTAAGTTCTTATGTAACTGTACTATCTTACTTCCAAGGGGCTCTTGCAGAATGCAACACAGTTAGGACTGAGTCCCAAGAAGTGAAGGAACTGACTCAGTCAGCTGGGAGGAGGAAAGTGGTAGCCATAGGCCATTTTAAGAGAGAAGGCCCTGAAGGACTACAAGTCCAACGTCAGTTCTGTGCCTAGAGGCAATGTCCAGACTGTAATGCTTGATGAAGGTAAGGACAGAACTACAAATGGCAGTTGCATAAATGTTAACAGCAGACACATTCTTAAAAGAAGCAGCTGTGGCAGCCATGCCCACCCTGGTAGAAAGGCCTTTGACCAGACCTGGAAAAGGCTTTTTGTACTTGCGGTAGCAAGGAGATCCTTCTTCCTGGGGGCTAATGGAACAAACAACAGATCAGTTTTTTTGAAAAGATGGGTGCTGTCCAAATAATACTGGAGCACCCTGTGAGCATCCAGAGTATAAAGTGTAACCACCCAGTCCCCTGGGGTTACTAGAATCCTACCAGTGTTGGTGTTAGGTAGGTAGAACAGACAGCTGATAAGGACCTCATTAGGGACTGAATGCTTGCCCCACCTATATGGAGGGCACACATCAGGTTTTATGAATTAAAGAAACTGTAGTATGTAGCGTTGCATCTTATAAACCTAATTTTATCTGTTGCCTCTCAGAAACCTTTTGGAACACTTCAGCTGTGGGATATGCTTCCACAGTGTTTACATTAACATAAATAAAAAAACCAAGCATGAGAGAAGGCACAAGCCATTAGAGCTGGGCATCAGATTGGGTCACAAGTTTGGGTCACTCGGGTTTGGCAGTGTTCGGAATTAATGGTCTGAATCGGGTTTCAAAGTGCCAAACCTGAAACAGAAACCCAAACTTTAGACCCACAATTTCCCAGCATGCTGCATGTAAAGGAGAACAGTAACTTGTGTGCTGTTCAGTGTGTCTTTTTTTAATGTTCTAGCTGGCTGTCGATTGGTCTCATCTCCCCTGTTCCTCCCAGTTCAGCAAAGTGGGCATGTATCCATGGAGACTGAGGAAGGGTGGTGGTCAGAGGAGGAAAGGACCACAGCAGTGTGTTTTCCACCAACTCATTGAGCATTTAATTTAGGCCCCAGCCACCCAAAATGACAGCTGACACCAATGTACCAAAAGATTGATGCTGTCTGCCTCCCACTTCAATGAGAAAATCTGGGAATCCCTTATTTAAAATATAAGGGTATGTATTTTTTTTTAATGTGGACTGGAGAGACCATGCTGCATCCCTTGAGATGAGGACTGAGTGTCACTGACTGTAGTGTCTGGGGCCCGATTTTACTCCCTACCACCAGCCTGTGTTGTTAGCCTCAGTCAGTCCATCGCTTCCCGAAGTAAGCAAATGTACCCTGTCTCCTCACCACCTACATGCATAGCATAGTATAGTAGCTTGGTTATTATTAAATATAATAACCAATCTCATAAGATGAAAGGGTTCTTCTGTCCCTGTTCCACCTTAAGGCCCATTACTGTGTCCATCCAACTCTCGGTTGTGGCTGAGCATGAGTGGGAGAGATATCGCCACTGTGGGGGAAACTAGGGCCCTGCAGCTGGAGTCAGCAAATTTGGCATTTATTTTCAGGCCAAAAGTGGGACATTTCAAGTTTTGCCCGGCCAGGCTCGAAATTGACCCATTGGGCCACATCTGTCAACTTGCACAGCCCTGCAAACCATTGTAGTGAATGCAGAAGAGCAATTATAAAGCATCCTGTAAAATAAGCTTTTTATAACTATTTTGTTATTCAGGTTTATAAGATGCAACACTACATCTTATAAAGGAAGATACAGTGTTCAGAACAGCTAAAAGTGCAAGCTCTGCAGAGTAAATATGCTTCTGCAGTGGTGTTCAAAACTTTATTTTCTTATTTCATAAAATGTCATGTATGTCTTTCACACATATTGGAAGAAAGCAATATGTTTCCAGTGTTTACAGGGGACATGAATTCACTATTTGCACTTTTTGAAGGCATGGTGAGATGTTTTATGGTTACTATACGGTGGACAACTTATGAGGTAGCACAAATGTACTCTATGTTTAATGAAGCGTTTCAGCTTAAACGGTACCTGCCAGTGTTTTTTTTTTCTGTGTGCCATTTTAGGTGGTCCAGTGCATGAAGAAGGAAGTTTAATTTAGGTGACACAAGGCCATGGTTTGTTTCCATGATACTCCTACGGTAAGCTTGTGCAGTTGCCTGTCATCCTTACAGAAATGAATGGTGTGTGTTGTTATTTGCCATTTAGTTAATGGGCTTGAAAAATGATGCATGCTGATTGGCTGAAAGGCCATGCCAGGCATGACTTTATTTTTCAATAGGTGCCCAGAAAAAAAGCAAGTGCCAGTTCGGGGTGCACCATTACTTACCATATCATTGGACACCTCGAATTTCATAATTGACCAGACACCATTTTTGTCTGTCACTTAGCAAGTTGTCAGCCAATCAAGCCTCCCCCACCACATATTCTCTCTCTCTCATAAGTGAAAACACAGCCAATAATCAAGAGCCACACATTTAAAAAACATGAAAGAAAAACAAAGCTCTTCAAGCCATCAGTCCGATTGGCTTCATGTAACCTATGGTAGGCAGAGAGGGGTTTTCAAAAGGGCAACTTGTGCCAGTAGCAGTAAAACTGGGACCTAAAGTCATTCAAACAAAAGCAAATGCAGAGGTGCTGGTAGTCAAACTGCAGAGGGCATCAAATGTATAGTGACAGGAGTGTGTGTGGGGGGGGCAGAAACCATAAATGTTTTTTCACTGAGGTCTCCTTTTAAAACACCCAACAGAAAAAGAAAAACTTCTCCATACATTATCACTGCACCCTCATGCTACACTGGAAAGTGGGCAGCAGCAACTCCTTTCCGAAGTGACTGTTCTATCGGGAAGGAATAATGATCGCAAACTACTCGCTGGCTAACACAAAAAGAAAAGGAAAACTGTCAACAAATATGGGGCAGGGAGGGAGTGAGAACTGACAGCAGACAGGTAGCTCCTTTTGAAACAAACAGTCCTTTTACAATCGCAATAAAATGAACCCTCCCCCCAAATAAACACAGACTACAACAACTCTGTGGTAACTACAGAGTTGTGGTGTGCCAGGGAGAACCAAAATCCAAAAGTACAAGGTTAATTTTTTTACTGCTGTTTCTGAGAGGGAAGAAATAACAAAAGAAAAGCAGAATAAAACAAATCAATCTAAATAGTAGCAGCACCCTCTACAGGCACTACTAAAGGAACTATTTTACAGCAAAACTGACTTAATACCTTTTTACTTGTTTGTAATGTGTTTTTCTTATTTCTAAATATTTTATGTAATTGTTACCTATAGTCCATTTTCTAAGCACAATAATACCCTCCAGGGTGGGTGGGTGGTATTAGGGAATACTGGACCTTCCAGAGGCCATAAGGCCCTCCGCCTGTGGTGTTGGGCCTCATTATGCCCTAGGTGGTCCAGTATTCCCCAATACCGCCCACCCTATCGGGTATTATTGCTAACTTAGTTTACAGTAATAGGTGCACAGTGTTATATGTTTTATATTTATGGCATTATCTCCTATCATGGGCTGCTTTGTGACATTGTCCCCGAGTTCCTGTAATGAGTGAGAAGGGCATTTTATTTAGCGTTAATGATTTCAGAAGCAGTACTAATCAGAGTGTAACGCTATTCTCTAATTTGTGATTGTCTCACTCCATGTTACTGTATTTTGTTTATTCCAAAAAAAATCCCTACTGCAGGTGTCTTAGTCCACATTAGGGTTGGTGTTATTTAGTAAATGTAGTGTGCAGCCTCTACTGTGTCAGCCACTGTTACATGGACCATTTTTGTGAATAACTGTTGCCCACTGTAGACCATCATACAGCTATTTCACAAATGTGCAATGTTTTCTCCAAAATAAAATCATTGTAACATGGATTCTCCAAAATAAAATCATTGTAACATTACTGAAATGTTATTACCTGACAGAAGTTGGGTATCTCTTTTTGTGGTGGTCAAGCTGTGTTCTCAATGCAAACGATGATTACACACTGTTCAGGTTGTACCAAACAAAATATGTTGTGGCACTTTTAAACCCCCCTACTGATATGTAAATTACAAAATCTGTATTAAACTATGAACTTACATTTAAAAAAAGATCAATATTTTGGAAAAAGTATGATACTGTTTCCCTAAAAGGGGAATGGAACCCCAAGCCTTTTCTTCTGATGCCAGCAACTGAGCCTCTGAATCATTGTGTCTGATACCTCTGTGTAGTGTTGTTTTTTCCTCTTATTTTCAGTTCCTCAGAATGGAATCTGAGGAACTGTAAATAAGAGGTAAAACTGAACAGCTTATATTTGGTAGAAAGGTAGACTCAGTAGCTTAGACATCTGTCTGGTATTAACAATGTAGTGTTTCCTATTCTCAAATCACATTTCCTACATACTGTATATCTATATAGGCATCCTGCATGGCTACAGCCACTGTTATTCTGGCCATCTGTAGCTTATAACTGCTGATGGCTGCAGAACAGCATAAAGCCATGTGGCAAATGTTCTTCCTATGCTCCAATGAAACATAGCATCAAGACTGAATTATAATTTGCTGTCAGATGTGGGGTGTCACTTTCTGTGGTGGTCCAGTTGTGTTCACAATGTAAATGATTACACAATGTTCAGTTTATCACCATAGGGATAATTAAATCACATGATTTATATTAAAGATTTCACCTATGTTTTATAAAAATAATCTAATAGTTTGGAAAACAAATTAAAGTTTATCTCACATTGGGAATGGAATCCATAACCTTTATCATCTAAGCCCAATAACTAAGCAACTAAGCTATCATCTCTATTAAATCTAACATATGCTGTTTTTCCTCTTATTTTCAGTTCCTCAGAATGGAATCTGATGAATTGTAAATAACAGGTAAAACTGAACAGCTTATACCCATCAGAAAGGCAGACTCAGTAGCTTAGACACCTGTTTGGTATGAACAATGTAGTGTTTCCTATTCTCAAATCACATTTCCTACATATATCCATATAGGTATCCTGCATGGTTACAGCCATTGCTACTCTGGCCATCTGTAGCTTATAACTGCTGCCGGCTACAGACCGGCATAAAGCCACGTGACAAATGTTCTTCCTGTGCTCCAATAAAACATAGTAACAAGGCTGAATTACAATTAGCTGACAGAAGTGGGGTTTCACTTTGTGTGGTTGTCAAGCTGTGCTCACAATGCAAAGTATTACACAACATTTCATTCTTTTTCAATTAATGGAAAATTAAATCACATAGGCCCCTATGCACCAATGGGGCGAGGGAATGCAGAAGCCGCATGTACCCCACCCACATAGCTGCACACCCAGAGACAGATACATACTGGTGGTATTCATGACTGCCAGCCACTTGTCCATGGTCCTGCCCCCTTGGCATGTGGGAGTGCAAAGGAAAGATACACAGACCAGATGGACATCCAGTGTGATGTCTGACCTAGTCCACCAGTGGATCCATTGTACCTGTGGGCATGGAGATACGGCTGCCACCGTGCAGCACGTGGAACACAAGAGGCGGGCTGGGCGACCATTCCCAGAACAACATTCGCTGTCCATGGTCTGCGGTAGCATGGTGTAGGGGATAGCAGTCCCCAACTGTCTGTCAGAGATCGGGGGGTGATATTCTGGGGGGTGCACAGACCTTATGGCAGGGGTTCCCCCTGCATACTGTGTGCCCCCCATGCCCAGCACTCTGTGACTCTGCATGTCGTGGAGTGCAGACATGCAACCTGCCTGCCCCTACCACATTGCCCTTCATGCGGTCAGGTGGTGGGTCTGCGCACTCCATGAGTTAATCCCATGGCTGACCATGTGGGTGGTGCAATGGGTGTGTGCAGAGTGGTTGCACTCCCCAGATACACGCGCATAGCCACTCCACCCCATTAGTGTATAGGGCCATGATTTATATTAAAGGTTTCATCTACATTTAAAAAAAAAGTTTAATAATTTGGAAAACAAACTAAGGTTTCTCCCACCTTGAGAATGGAATCCACAACTATCATTACTGAATGCTAATAACTAAGCCACTGTGCCACCATCTCTGATCGAGCTAATTTATGTTGTTTTTCCTCTTATTTTCAATTCAAGGTCAAACTGAACAGCTTATATCTGGTAGAACAGTAGACTCAGTAGCTTAGATACCTGTCTGGTATGAACAATGTAATGTTTTCTATTATACAGTAGGAGTGAAGTGATAAGCCATTAGATAAATCTGCATATCAGAGCCACAGTGTGATATCCAAATCATGACGTGTACACCATGAAAACTACTACACGTTACATATATAGTGTACACATCACTGATAAATATCATCACTCTGTACATTTCATACACAGCAACAATGGAACTATGTTCCCTTACCTTAAAAAAAAAACTTGAAAATAATTACCCCAAAATGGCAAGCTACAAATCCTCGTGTTGACTTGGAATACCAAAGCTCTCAACTTGTAAAACAAAACAAAGTATATCCAGTGAAATAAACCGAACACAAGCCTTCATGATCACATAAATATCTGGCTGTATATAGTAAATATCTGATTAAAAACTTAAGATATACCAGAAAGAAAGACACATTTGCCTGTAAACTAAACATGTAAAATTGAGACACATACCACATATCTGCAGTCATAGATCCCTGACCCGATAACTGTACTGAAATAAAAACATCCACAGTAAATGTGGGAAAGCACCTCAAAATATATCAAATAAATCCCCACAAAATTAAATAAAAAGTAAATAAAACATTTACATAAAAATATTAAAAACTTCACAGAAACTACATGTCAAAATCTGGAAGACAAACCTCGCCCACAAACCCACAAAATAGAACAACCAATCACAAACAAACTGAAAATACTACATCCTAGCAACAAGACCCATCAGCCCATTCCTCAACCACAATATCACATTCAACAACCAAACACGCTGCTATCCTATCCATGAACCATAGAAATGCCAATATGAAACCCCATTCAAAACAATAACCAATCAAAAACTACCATGAAAACTCATTGAGAAAACCAAAAGCAACACTGCGGAGGAACATGCAACCAAAAGAAAGTACGGAACAGTAGTAGACTACAGAACAAGTAAATGACAGAAAATAACAGTAAAACTCCTATTGTATAAAACGTATATGTGATAGCTAGGTGCTTGACACCTAATATATCTGAACTTGAGGCAAATGAGCTTGGGAACAATCACTCATGGCCTCACTATGCTCCACCACTTGTGATATTTCCTGAGCTCATTTGCCATTCATTCAGATATACAGTAGTAGGTATCAAGCACCTAACCATCACATATCCCCTTGTTCTCAAATCACATTTTCTATATATATTGCCATATGGGGTACTACTTTACCAGCAACAATTTTTTTATAGCCCCCTTCACCCACCACCACT
This sequence comes from Neoceratodus forsteri, assembly GCA_016271365.2. Lineage (NCBI taxonomy): Eukaryota > Metazoa > Chordata > Ceratodontiformes > Ceratodontidae > Neoceratodus > Neoceratodus forsteri. The sequence goes on along the minus strand of CM028130.1, from coordinate 1,691,911,105 downwards.
CCACATTCAAGTTTATGCTGTCTTATTGTTGCTTTTACTTGTTCCTAAGTATAGACAATTTTCAAATGTATGTCCCTCTTAGCATAACAAATAAATGTCTCAAGGAGTGTTCAGGTATGTGTGGCAGCTGATATTTAATGAGAAAAAATGTAAATTCATATACTTTGGGTACAGAAGCTCATGGGTAGATAACTGGGTGTGGGGGGGGGGTTGTTGTTAGAGACCACAAAACAGAAAAGAGAACTAGGTATGGTAATATCTGAATACCAAAAGGTGGACATGTAATGTCACAAGACGGTGGAGTGAGTAAATAGAAAACTTGTGTTCACGGGGAGAGTTATCATCAGAAGAAGGAAGGTGGTGATAATGCCAATGTAAAGGTTATTGGTGAGGCCTCTTTTTGAGTAATGCATCCAGTTTTGGAGATGGGTGACATGATTGAAAACTTCAGTTACTTAAAAGAAATACATCAAGTACAAGAGGGAAGCATCTTTAATATATTTAATATGAAACTGTGTATTAGAACTAGAGGAGATGACATTAGACTGGAAGGGGGTAGAAAAAGGGGCAACGTGAGGAAGTAATTATTCATGGAAAGGAAGGCAGATGCATGGGATAGCCTCCCAGCATGTGGTGGTATCAAAGTCAGTGGCGGAATTCAAAACTGCATGGGATAGGCATAGAAGAACCTTTGTGGATCAAAGGATAAGTACAGGCCAGATATTCAGTAGGTTTTGAGGTTTTTGGTTAAGAAGACGTAAACAGGGCAGAATGTTTGGGCTTTGCAGACCTTACCTATTGTCAGATTCTATGTTTCTATTTCTATGTTACTTCAGACTATGCCCTCATGAAGTACCCCTCTTTCTCAGATAGAATAGACCCTCTGAACTAAAAATGTGTTTGGCTGTCAGGTACTTTAAGGTTTATATAGAAACATAAAAACATAGAAATTGTCAGGCCCATCCAGTTTGTCCATAAGCCCTAACCCTTGTTTGCAGATTCTTATCCTAACTAGTCAGTGGATTTTAAGCATTCTTTCCCTCCACTAAGGCCTGTCCTAGGTATGCTTGAATCCCTCTATTGCACTCACTCCCTCCACCTCTTGAAGTAGACTATTCCATGTGTCAACTACTCTCTTCATGTAGAAAAACATTCTCATATTTCCCCTTAAACTACCTCATGCCAATTTCATTTCATGCCCACTAGTTCTCATACTACTATATTGGAAGGTGTCTTCCCCCTGCATTTTGTTTATGCCCTTAAAGTACTTGAATGTCTCTATCATGTCACCCCATTACCCTACTCTCTTCCAGAGAGTACATATTAAGATCCCTTAATCTCTCCTTATATGTTTTGTGGTGCAAGGCCTGTACCATCTTGATCATCCTCCTTTGTACCGCCTCCACCATGTCAATATCTTTGCATAGGTGTGCCATCCAGAACTGCACACAGTACTCTAGTTGAGGCCGCATTAGTGTTCCATGCAATGTCATCACTACCTCTAGCCTTTTGCTAGTGATGCCTCTGCCTACGCACTCCAGCATGTCAGTGCCGCTCCCTGCAGGCACTGAGCACTGCTTATACACATTTAGATCATCTGAAATGATAACCCCACATGCATCTTTCTTCCCTGTTGATCATCAGCACCTCTCCATCCCCATTCTGTTGCTTTCCCACGGGTTCTGTAACCCAAGAATAATTCTTTTGCACTTGTTAAAGTTGAACCTCAAATGCCACACCTTGGACCATTTCTCAAGTTGCTACTTGTCCCTTCTCATGTTGTCCACCACCTTCTGGAGTACCTGGCCTGTTGCAGATCTTGGTGTCATCCGCACACAGGCAGACCATTCCCTCCCACCCTTCTTCAATATCGTGATACCCTGCTGGTCACTCCCCATTCTCGGATTGTATCCCATTTAACCCTTCCCTTCCTTCACTCTGTAAGCCAGTTCCTGACCTAGTTTACCACCTGGTACCCCATGCCCAGACTACCCATCTTATTAACCTGCCTCTTATGTAGTACAGTTTTGAAGGGGTTCCTGAAATAAAGGAATGTGGTATATACCATGCCAATGAACCTGCCCCCCCCACACCGATTTAGGTCCTTCGTCACCCATTCAAAAGATCTAGCCCCTGGTGTGATCAAATACTATCTGACTGAGATCTGCCCACTACATGGAATTTGGGATGCCTCTTCTTCTGGTTAAAGTAGATGACTGTGTGGTCCAATCCACATCTGGCATATTGAAATCCACCAGCAAAAGATCTGTGCCTTCAGTTGCCATCATGAGTATTTCCTCCACTAGTTTCCTGATTATTTCCTCACCCTGTGCATAAGGCCTGTATATGGCCCCTGTGTGTATTGCTGTGCCATTGCCATGTTCGAGGGTGAGTGTCAGTATATCGGTCTCCCCCTGTCTATCCTGTACCATGGTTGCCTTTATGTCATATCTGACATACAGGGCCACACAATCCCTCCATTTTAACCAACCTTTCCCTCCTGAACAAAACAAGACCCAGTTCACTAATAACACACCCATTAATAGCAGTGTACCATGTCTCTGCTATTGCTGCTTTGTCCAGGTCTGTCTCAACTAACAAGGCCTCTTGGCCTGGGATTTTATTTCACAGGCTGTGGTTATTAGTTATCATTGCCTCCTAAGTTTTACAACCTATCCTCCCTCTGCTACTGTTTTTGCTCCCCTGCCGCTCCCCCCCCAGTTATCTTTTGTATGTGACCTTGATTTCTGATCTTCTCCCTTTCTGTCTGTTTCAATGTTCACTGTCATCAACTCATTTTCCTTCAGTTGCCCGGGAGGGGGGAGTGATATTAAGCCTCCTGACCTTCCTGTCTCCCACTCCCCAACTTATTTAAATCCTCTTGTATTCCTCTTATATCCACTTTGAACCCACGCCAGGTCATCTGTCCATGGGCATGCAATGACACTCATTTCCTCCCTCCTCACACTCGCCCTTGTTATCATATGGATCCACTTCCCATCCCTCCATGCAGTGCTTCCTGAACTATACATAAAAATATGACATTTACCAGTATGAGTATAAGTATGTTACTTTTATTGCCTTAAAGTGCATTCTTAACAAAAAAATAAATGATATAATAACTAATTACAAACATGTTTCTGAAACAAACTATAGTCAGAGTTAATCACTAATTATACATTTCTTCAAAATATTAAAATTATTACTTTACCAAGAAGTGCAATACAATTTTATTTACTATTGCGTAAACAGGAGTAAACTCCAACAAATTCAGTTTTTTTATAATCGTAAAACTAAATGTCTTCCTCCCCAAATTTATGAAATCCTTCATATGAAACATCTGGATACACGCTACTGATGTTAGCGACTGCATAAGCTGGAATCACTGTTTGATTGAGTCTTCCTAGGAACCCGTGTGATTATACCGTGAACTGCCTGTATGAAGCAAGTCTGAACCATCTAGAAACAAGGCAAAAAAAACATGACTTGCACATGTACTGTCTATTATAAGTGCTCACAGGAATATTTGGCTAGTGCAAGGCTAGCAGCTCTAGATAAACAATGTTAGTCAGTGAGAGGTGGCATCAACAAATCTGTAATATAGAATGGGTCTTACAAAAGCTGCACATTGTACATTTCCAAAAGCCTGACATTATTCACAGTAACAATGAGCACCATGGTTCATGAAGTCATCCTGACAGCAATACATTACACTGCACTGTTGAATGCTTGTAATGATGCATTCTAAGTATAATCCAGCATTCATAAAGGAAAACTACACCCTTATATCATTTAAATTTTATTAGAAAATGGGCTTTTTATTTGGAGGCATCTGATTGGCTGGTACCCATTCCACAGGGGTACATTAACTTTCAATAGATGCCCACCAAATACAAAGTCCCAGTTGAAACCTGCCTCATGCCCAGCCAAGTATCCTTGTGCCTAACCCACTTCATCATTGACTGAAGCACTGGGCACACAATTTAAAAATGCTGCCATTTTATTTATCGCTTAGTGAGAGAGCGAGTGAGCCCCACCACACACACACAGATGTACAATCAACTGTGAGATACACTCCAGTGGCAACACTTTTTTTTTTTTACTTTACCATCATTGCAGCTTATGTCAGGTAGGCTCCTGGTTGCTGTCTCCTGTTGCTCCATCACGGCTCTCCTTCAGTTCACCACCCCACCCCATCAGTGCCCAGTTTTAAACTTCAGCCACATTCATTCAACCAAATAAACACTCTTTTCCCATCACTGGATTTAACATACCCCACTACCCATTGGTATTAAATTGCTCCATTTGATTTCTATTTTTTTAACAAAGCGGACTTCTTTCTTGAGTAAATCCCACCACCACCATCTTAACGACCCCCCCACAGCCCATGAATAAAACCACAATGTTACAGCAAATGAAACCAAAACTGCTGTCTTCAACTTTTATACTTCTAAAATGCCACTTTTTCAACAAAACAGACCACCCCCGAACGTGAACAAAACTGCAGCCCAGCAGTATACTGAAGTTTCTGCCACTTTGCTCATCCATTTCTGTTACAAAATGTACAGCCTCCCGTGCTTGATTTCAAATGTGTTGTGTTTTAGTACATCAAAGTCGACTTGCCATCTCCCCATCAGTCTGTTTAGTTTAAAATAAAAACCTCATGTTCACATAAAAAAACTAAACACAACTGGCACCTCATCAAAACAGTGTTTCAATCACCTGTGAGCTCCCGATACTCTGTTTCCTTGGCAGTTCAGTCTACTCTAGCTTGGAAAGGTATAAAAAAAAAACACTTTTTTCCCTTGATCTCACACAGATGTGCCCAGCAGTGCAATGATAGTAGCTCTAGTGGTGATACCTCTCTCTCTCTCTCTCTCTACTGTTGCTGTGTGGGGGAGAAACCACTACCAAAAGCCTCAATGACTGAGGCTCTAGAAGGACATAACTCCCTAGCTCAAAAAAAATCCATAGAACTGTATAGGTGGAGGAATTATTTTATTTAAATACATATTTTAAACTAATGTTTTATTAACTTTTTTTACTTAACTTATTTTGTTTTACAGTGCCCATTTCTAAGTGCAATAATACCCTCCAGGGTGGTATTGTGCTATATCGGACCTTTCAGGGGCTATAAGGCTCTCCGCCTGTGGCATTGGGCCTCATTATGCCCCTGGGCTGTCTGGTATAGCACAAAACCGCTCACCCTGTTGGATATTACTGCTTACTTTGTTTCCATGTCAACAGACAACTCCTTTCCTGTAGCTGTTGGGGCCATATGTGTTAGCTTTAGTTTGTTTTCACTGCTCATGGTATCCCTCTGTGACTGCCCTGTGGGTCTCCATTTCATGGTTGTTGAAATCTCATTGTCCATGAGAACTGCATTAGCATATGAGAACACGATGTCAGATCAACCATTTATATCACGTATTTCTATGATGAAAGATCAAATACCCTACAAAAACTCTCTGGAAACACATGAACTGAATGGAGTTTAAGGGAAAGAAACCTGCATTATAACTCAGATGGTTTGCAAAGCTCACTGAAGGTAAAGGTAATATTTCATACCTTGCAGTTTGTTTCTTTGAAGACTAATTAAGTGGATAGGCATACTGGGGTGTTTAAAAGCTGAGTACGCATCATGTTCTCTTATGCTAATGCAGCTCTCAGGAACAATGAGACTTCAACAACCACCAAATGAAGCCTCTCAGGACAGGTACAGGGCCTAGAATGAAGTGTGAAAACAGACTTTTAGTTGCATACATCTCTAACAGCTACATCAAAAAATTGTCTGTTAACATGGAAATAAATAACATTTAGAAGATATGAGGGTGTAGTTTTCCTTTAAACTGTTGATTGAAGAATCATTATTTATATTAAAACCATGCCAGAAGCCACTCATTGCTGGATTAGAGTGGTTTCTCTTACATGCTATTAAGATTCCAAATCCAAACAGAGGATGTCTCTCGCTTGGCACCTGTCTACTGTCTCACTGAGACAGTAAAAGAAGTCAATCAGATTTGTTAGACACAATCTCTCCCCCACCCCATGAACCCATGCTGCACCGCATCCTGGGGACCATGCTCATCTAGATATTTCACCAACCTTTCCTTTAGTATGTTCTCCATGAGCTTGCTCACAATTGAGGTCAGACTGACTGGTCTGTAATTCCCTCAGTCAACCTTGGGACCGCTTTTGTGGAGGGGCACTACATAAGTTGTTCTCAAGTCCTACGTTACCACTTCTGACTCTAGTAAACTATTAAGAAGGTCTGCCAGTGGCCCTGTCAGCAACCGCAGCCAGTTCCCTTTAGTACCCTTGGATGTACTCTGTCTGAACCTGGTGATTTGTCCACCTTCAATGCTAGCAGCCCCTTCCTCACTCTAGCCTCCTCTATCACTACATCTGTGCCCTCCTGCTCCTCTTCTCCCTCCTAAAGACACTGGTCCATCCTTATTCCTAGTGAAGAATGAACAGAAATATTCATTTAGTATCTCTTTTTTTAATGAAATATACTTTATTGATTTTTAACAACAAGAGGAAAAAACATCACAAAATCATGCAATACTATGTACTGGTGCCCGTTAATAAAAAAAAATACATACTAAACAATATTACAAAGCAGATCCCTATGGAAGGCAAGTTACAGCTAGAAACAATGAAGGTGCATACCACCCCTGACCCTAACCCCACCCTCTCCCACAGTTCAATCCTGCTGGAGATATAGAAAAGAGGAAAAAAATGGACTAAAAAAAGAGAGGAAAATCACACAGAAAAGAGGCTTGACAGAACAGATACTGACACCAACTAAGACACCGATCACTGGGAATGGATTGAAAGAGGGGTGAAAAGAGACTTCCACAGACATGTGAAGGTCTGAGGGTGCATTCAATGATAATCAATATGCTTCTCTAATATAACAGCACACATACTTTCACTGTGCCATTCTTTCAAAGATTGAGTCAACTCGTCTGGCCAATGCCAAAGTATGACTAGTTTTGCTATGACAGAAATAAGCTCCATATGAGCCTTCCGGATACCAAAGAATTCTTGTGGGTAAAGTCCAACCAGACAGATGTTAGGAAGGAAGAAATCTTTATGTCCCAATAAAGGATCTAGAGAGGCTTTAATAGTCATCCAAAAAGGCTGAATTTTCACACAATCCCATAGCATATGGCGTAAGGTGCCCTCTACCTGATGACATCTGTTGCATATCGAGGAAGCCACTTTTCTCATTCTATATACTCTAATCAGAGAAAAATAACGTTTATGCAGCACCTGAAACTGTACTAATCTAAGTCTGTCTTGTTTAACAAACTTATAGAAATGTCACCATATTCTAGCCCAAAATGACTGATCAGAAGGAATGCCGAATGCCTGTGTCCAATAATAACAGACTCCCATAGGAGCCCTAGCATCTGATGCTTGCAACAGCTTATAAATAACTGAAACCTGATGAGGCATGGTGACTACAGGCAGGAGCATCTCCAACAAAGAATGAGTTGCTAACTCCCAGGACGTAGGCCTAGCAAAGCATTAACTGCACGGGAAATTTGCAGATACTTAAAAAAGTAAGTATCGGCCACAGAGAGAAGCGCTGTTTGACTAGGGGGACAACAAAACTGCATCATTCTCAAAGAACTGCAACAAAGCAACCCTTTCCAATTGAGGGCAAAAAAGAGAAGGGATGGGCCACCCCGCAATCTTGATGTTCAAGTTCCCAACTATTGACTGAGATAGATACAGTGACTACTTCCAATTAAAATAAAACTCCAGCTGCACTTTAGCCTTAAGGGACCATCCCAAAGGAGTAGACTGCAAATACCACGGCAGTTGTTCAAATTTTGCATAGATCCAGCTGGAAAGGCCCACCCCCCAAGTAATGAGTGAATGCTTTATTTCAAGCCACAGTTGGTAATAACTAGCACTCTCAGGAGGGATGAAGGATAGCTGCTAGTGCAAAAACTTATGTGCATGCAATGCACAATAATACAGGAAAACGTTAGGTAAGGAAAAACCTCCATGTTGCTTAGGTAGGGTCAACTTGAAGTATGAGCACCTAACACTCTTACCTTGCCAAATAAAAGTGTTTATTAAGGATTGTAACCAAGAAAACTAGGCCTTTGGTAAAAAAAAAGTCCCAACATACCTTGGGGTATAATACACATGGTAAAATATTAATCTTAATAATGCTTATTCTACCCCACAAAGAAAGGGGAAGTGAAGACCACCTATCCAAATCCAACTTAATCCATTGTAGCAAACTGGAAAGATTAACTTTCATAAGCAAAGATACCAACCTCACTAAAAATACTCCTAGATATAATAACTGCTGAGGCTCCTATCGAAGACCTAATGCAGTCATCTCGTCTTTAAAAACCTGCCCATTCAGAAGTAATACCTTTGTTTTTGAAACATTACACTTATAAGCCAAGACCTGTGAAAACTGAGTGATGGTGGCTAAAACAGCCAGTAACACTTGAGCTGGATTCACTAGGTGCAACAGAAGATCGTCCACATAAGCTGACAACAAATTATTCCTTCCTGATACCTGAATCCTGCTATCTCCATGAGCATGTTGTAGTTGTCTTATCAAGGGCTCTAAATATAAATTAAAAAGCAATGTGGAGAGGAGGCAACCTTGTTATGTACCACAATGAAGAGGAAAAGAATTATAAAGTATCCTGTTACACCAAACCCTCACCAATGGATAGGAATACAAGACCTGAATCCATTTAATAAATGCATGGGGGATCCCCAGTTTCCACAAAACAGCAAATAAGAAGGGCTAAGAGACCCAATAAAAGGCCTTCTCAGCATCCAGAGAGACCAGGACCACTAAGGTCCTGCTCTCCCGGGACACTGTCATAAGATGGGGGAGCTTTCTCAGGTGATCACTGGAGTACCTAGTTTTCATAAACCCAACTTGAATCAGGCTAATAAGTGCATCAAGAACTGCTGCAAGCCTAGTGGCTTAAATCTTAAGAGACAATCTTAATATCAGTGTTAATTAATGATATAGGATAACTACTTGATAGGAAATTATCTTTATCGGGTTTAGTAATTAAAGCTTCCAGGAAACAAGCTTCCAGAAAAAAAAACGAGTGCCAAAAATTATAGAGCTTGACTAAAAAGGGAGCTAACTCAGCCCAGAAAGTAACATAAAAGTTGTTACTGAAGCCATCAGGCCCTGAAGCCTTATCAAGAGGAAGCTGCTTTTTTATATATGTACTTTATTGTTTATTTATTTCCACATACATCAGTAATGGAAGCATACATATAGTAACAGACCAAAAGAGAAAATACTTTTGCCTATAGAGGAAACAAGTCTTCTTAATTAAAGGAGCAGGTGCATCCACTATATAGAGATACCACATCTGGGGGTTTACATAGGAACACTAAAATAGAACTTCTGAAGATTAGCTGTAAGAGGAAGCTGCCTTATGGCTGAACATACTTCTCTAAGGGATATGGGCTTAACTAAAGATTCTGCCAAGGCCGGCTCCAATACTGGCAAAGGCACTGAGTCCAAATAAGCCATAACAGCTTCCGAGCTAGAAGTAACGGAGGATTAATTTGAATAAAGCTCTGATTAATGGTAGTGAAAAACAGTAGCAATATGGATGGGGGGTGTCTCACATCCCCCAGTCTGAGCAGAATGGAGCTGGCAAATTCCTCTAGCAGCATCAAGCTCATGCACGTGCAAAGCTAACAATTTACCTGCCTGATTCCCAGATTCAAGGTAATTAAACTTTTTGTGTTGGAAGGCAAGATCAGCTTTTTGGGCCATAAGTTTGAAGTATTGGGCCCTCCATTCATGCAAAAAGAATTCGCGTGTTGTTGGAAGAAGTAGAAGAATCCATATTCTCCCAGTTCCTGATGTCCCTTAAAATACCCTCCAGAGCATGGTTAAACTTATTTTTTCTACTTTCTGCTAAACAAATGAGCTCTCCCCTAATAGCATACTTGGCAGCACCCCACAGAATATCTACTGCATCTATGGAACCCTCATTTTCTTGGAAAAAGAGCTATATGTAATCCCTAACTTTCTCTACAATATCCAAAGAAAGCAATAATTGTGTATTAAGCCTCTACAATACATCCTGCTACCCAAAAGACCCAAGTGAATGAGTAAGAGAGACAGGCGCATAATCCGAGATCACAGTTTCATGGTGGTACACTGCCAAAAGGCCCTGAAGTAATTCCTGACTAATGAGAAAAAAGTCTACCCAGGATGACGTCGAATGTACAGCTGAGTAAAATGTGTATTGCCTCTCTCGGTTGGGTGTAAAATATGCCAAGGTTCTGCTAGGCCCAGATCCTCCACCATCTCCCTTAATGCCCTTAGTGCTGGCAAAAGACTCCTATGATGGGACTCTGATCTATCAATTTCTGAATAAAAAAACAGATTCCAATCACCTCCCAAGATCATGCCGCACTCAGAAAGAGCAGAGAGAAGGGCAGACAGCTGCACACAAAAAAGGAGGGGGAATCTAGATTTGGACCATAAATTGATCCCAATACTATCTGGGAGTTCCCAACCCAGCCCTGTATAATGACATATCATCCATCGGGGTCCACACATTCTTAAATCAGTCGAAATGACACCTGATGAGCTATAAATATAGCAACCCCTCCCTTCCTAGAACTGACCCCTGCCCCATAAATCTGTCCAACCCAATCCTGCCTAAAGTAGTTAACATCAGTCTTCAGCAGGTGCGTCTCTTGTAGGCAAGTGATACTAACTTTCAGGTGTCTGAGATGATGTAATATAATTTGGCACTTGCATCTGTCCCTGGCCCCTTTAACATTCCACGTGATTAACTTATATGGTCTGGCCATCCTAAGGATAGAATATAATTATTACCAACCGTACCATCTTTATACACCACATACAAAAAAAGGAACAACCCACTGAGCTGTGGGCCCCCCCAAGCCAGAACCTGTATAGAAGACCCATAATCAATGAAACCCAAAACATTAGACAGGAAAAGGCAACATGTAGATCCCAACCACCCCAGACTGCACCCTCTCCCCTCCCACTAATACCCACACACAAAGTAACAAATAGAAATCCCCAAAATACAATACAGCAAACCCAATTCTCAAAGACTGCACCTCCCAGATGTGCAGGCCCATGATGAGTATGTACAACCAAGCTGCACAGTGCCCTCCCCCTTACCTCCACTACAGCCCTCCCATCATGCCTCACAAATATTACAAGAAAGTAAAGAGAACAGTCACATGCTTAACAACAAACACATATAAACATAATATAACTGGCAATCGACTAATGGAAGGCTACAATATGTCTAAATAATAGAGGCTAAGTTACTCATCAATGCATAAAAGTACCTCCCCTCAACAAAAGATAAAAAAGCAACCATATAAATCACTAATGGGGCAGCAGCCCCTATTCACTTTGCACAATAGATATTTAACTTCCCCAACCCTGTACCACAGCACAGAAATCCCTCATGCAACAAATAAGAAACATAAATATTCTACCCCATAACTACCAGTAAGCAGAACTACCACACCCCTTCCATAAGCAAATCAAATCAAATCACTTCATGAAATTAACAGAGAAAAGAAAAAAAAAGGAAAGAGCTAGATAAATAAGTGCCTTACCTTATGTCTCGGGGAGCAGCCCGGTGCACTGGGAACATTCCTGAAATCCGGGAGATCACCATGAGGCCTATGACCCTGAGGGGCAAAGAAACGACTCAGAGAAACCCAGGAGCTACCTGGAAAAATCCACAATGGAAGAAAGAAGAGGAGGCAGACCACCCCCAAATCCTCCTGAGGCCTCCAAAATCCAGAAGAAACTCCACTCCCCCCACACACAGCAATCCCCCCTCCCGCTAGAGACAGTAGGGGTCTGTGCACAGTGATGCAGGTTAGTACAACCTCTCAAACAGCTCACTGCAAAAACCAGGAGAGACACTCCCTTTGCAACAAGCCTTCCCGCCTGCTACCCTAAACAAAATTATCATATAGACCAAATAAGCCAAATGGGGGGCTCTGGACATCCAGGCCTCTGATCAAGAAGAGGGGGAGAAACAGCCATGACACAGAAAACAAGTCCCAAAATCTGAAACTGTCACCAGGAGAGAGCCCATCACCACAAACCCTCACTTCATCTCAGAACTCAGATGTAGTCATGTTGCTGAAAGGACCTCCTGTCACACTCTTCACTAAAAGCAGCCAAGTCTCTCCTCACTACCTCTCCACAGTGTGTATGGCAGGAGGGCAGTATGGAGTCACTATTGATGCAAATCCATAGTCTCAAGGAATAGGAATCTCAGGATGGGAGTGGTGTACAGGCTGTCCTCCCAGACAGAATAATTAGGGAACTGGCAGGACAGATCAGGAGGGCCTGTGGAAAGGGGAGTGTGGTGATAATGGGGGACTTCAACCTGCCAGAAGTGGACTGGAGTACCCCAACCGCCAAGAATAGAAGGGAGCAGGTATTGCTGGATGCCTTCCAGAACAACTTCCTGATGCAGATGGTCAGTGAACCATCCAGGTTATGGAACACCCTTGACCTTGTTCTGGCAAACGGGAACTTTGTGAGGGAACTGAGGGTGGAAGAACCACTGGTGGGGAGTGACCACCACTTGGTATGGCTCACATTGAATATGGGTAAGGAGGGAGTAGTATCCATCTCAAGGGTGCTGAACCTCAGGAGGGCCAGCTTCAGAAGAATGGGGGAAGTAGTAAAAGAGTACCTAGCAAAAAATTCAACCTAGTGTGGAGACTAACCAGAAGCGGGAGCTTGTAAAGCTGGGGGTAGTGGAGGCAACTAAAATCTGCGGCAAGGTCAGGAGTAAGAAGGCTAAGGCAAAGAAACCTAGCTGGGTGAGCAATGGAGTCATTGAAAAGGTAAAGAGGAAAATAATGCCTTTAGGAGGCACAAAAAAACAGGGGGAAGGACAGGAAGGAGTACCTGAAGGAAGCAAAGGAGGTGACAAGGGCAGTAAGGGCAGCCAAGGTGTCAAAGGAGCTCAGGCTGGTGGTGGGTATTAAGAAAGGAGAGAAGGACTTCTTCAGGTACATCAGGGAGAAAAGGAGCTGTAACGACCATATAGTAAAGATTAGGAGGGAAGGGGGATGGATGGGTGCAGGGGTGAAAAGGCAGAAGTGCTTAATGACTACTTCTGCTCGATATTTACTAAAGAAAAGGGGAGGGTGATACCCAAGAGGGGGTCTGATGTCAGAAACAGAGAGGGAGGGGGAGACAGACAGGGAAATCACAGAGGACAGAGTGCTGGAGGGCACCGAGAGTGGACAAGGCACCAGGGCTGGATGGCGTTCACCCCAGGGTACTGAAGGAAATTGCAGCGGTCCTAGTGGGGCCTTTGGCAGACCTATTCAATGACTCACTAGATTCAGAGTGTATACCTCAGGATTGAAGGATTGCTCGTGTGGTACCTCTCTATAAGAGTGGCTCCAAGGATGAACCAGAGAATTATAAACCTGATGGAGACAATCCAGAAGGAGAAGTTGGTTTCCCTTCTGGAAGCCGGTGGGCTGCAGCACAGTAGACAGCATGGCTTTGTCATTGGCAGATTCTGCCAGACCATCCTGGTGGAGTACAATGACTGGGTAACTAGACAGCTGGACAGGGGCCATGCAGTGGATGTCCTGCACCTGGACTTCAGTAAGGCATTCAACTCAGTGCCGCATGGGAGAATAGGAAGTGAGCTACAAGGTACAGGGGCAGGTGCGAAGATGGTGGGCTGGGTAGTGAACTGGCTTCAAGGAAGGCAGCAGAGAGTGGTGGTGGTAGGAGGGGAGCTATCATCCTCAAGGGCAATGATGAACAATGTTCCATAGGGCTCAGTGTTGGGAATAGTGTTGTTTGGGATATTCATTGCAGAAATTTCAGTGGGCATTAAGAGCAAAAATCAGTCTGTTTGCTGATGACATCAAGATGGGAGCAGTGGTGGATGACCTAGGGGGATGGCAAGGACTGCAGGAGGATCTGTCAAAGCTGGAGATCTGGTCAGACACCTGGCAACTGGGGTTCAATGCCAAAAAATGCAAAGTACTGCATTTTGGGGCAGAAAACTCTAGGAGGAGCTACCAACTGGGGTGTGTGCAGTTAGCTGTAACTGAGGAAGAGAAGGATCTGGGGCTGAGCAATGAACAACTCAGCACGATGTAGAAAAGTGGCTGCAAAGGCCAACAGAATGCTCGGTTGTATTGCTAAGGGTATATCCTCAAGGAGGGGGCAGGTGATTCTTCCATTGTATAGATCACTGGTTGGGCCACACCTGGAGTACTGCATGAAGTACTGGTGCCCATACCTGAAGAGAGACATTAAGTTACTGGAAGGAGTGCAGCACAGGGCAACAAAGATGATCCGTGGTCTGGGTGACTTACCTCATGAGAGTAAGCTGAGGGAACTGAACATGTACTCACTGGAGGAGAGGAGGGAAAGGAGGATATGATTGAAACCTTCAAGTTATATGAAAGGAATAAACAAGACCAGTACAGAGGGGCTTTTCAAACTAAGGGAGAGGAGGGACACCCAAGGCCATAATATGATATTGGAGGGGGGAGGTGAAGGAGGGAGATGAGAAGACTCTTTTTTTATGGAGTGTGTGGTGGCCGGGTGGAACACATTACTGGCAGAAGTGGTATCCAGTAGAATAGTGGGCAGCTTTCACAGGGGATGGGACAGGGCAAGAGGAAGGCTCAGGGGAGGAGGGCAAGGGAGGGAGGGGCAGCTGCAGAATAAGGGCTGCTAGCTGCACAATCAAGTAGACTTGGTAGCCCATAAGGCCTTTTTCTGCTGGCAACTTTCGTAGGTTCATATAACACCACCTCTTTCTCCTCTTGTTGGTGATTCCTCTCCACATGCACCCCAGCATCTCACCAGCCCTGCCTACATAGAAACATAGAATTTGACGGCAGATAAGGACCACTTGGCCCACCCAGTCTGCTCATTATAGCTTGTTTCACTGCTTTGCCACCTTGAAACCCTAAGGTATCTTTCCTGCTTTGTGACTGTCAATACCTCCCCCCATTGTATCCTTCACCCCTGGGTTTCTGTGCCATAGGTGCATGATTTTGCACTTTTTTGCACTGAAACCCAGCTGCTGTACCCTCAACCACTCCTTGAGTTTTCTCAGATCTCTACTCACCCCTCACAAGAATACTTAACCTACTGCAGATCTTATTGTAATCTGCAAAGAGGCATCCCTAACTGCTCTTCTGCAATGTTACTTCAATGTGCTTATGCAACTGGATGGGATGAGATGGAATGATGCTTGTGTAACTTGATTTGCTTTGTGGCTTTCTGCCTCTCTATCCATGGGATATACCACCCTGTAGGGGTATGATGAAAGGAACCCTAGAGGAAGGTTCCCCCCTTACAGGTGCCACAGGAATGATTGCATTGGTTAAAGGTAGGTTAGGAAGAAGTCCAAAAAGAATACCCAAGGTGTTGAGCATCGCAGAGGCAAGGGCGATGAATGAATTAATTCTGAGAAGATGATAAGGGCTGACTTCCCAAGGAGAGAGGTGAAAGCCGGGGCCACCATCCAACAGTGGAACCTAACTAATTAACCGAAGAAAGCACTAACTCTAGTGATTACTATGACAACTGACACAGAGGAGAGGAGAGGAAAAAACCCTTTGAGGAGAAAACCTCTGGGGATCCAAGGCCTGAGTCACCTTCCCTACAGACTGAAAATGTTTGATTTGAGGACGTATGTCATTAAAGAGAAGGGTTCATTAACAAGAGGGATATGAGTAAGGAGGATGATGATGGGATAGGGAAAATCCCAAAAGAAAGCACAATGGGGGAAAAAATCCAAAAGAAAGCACAGATCGAAGGAACATGTGGCAACGAGGAAGACTGATGATGATGAGGATCACCACAGGAGGGTGGCAGGTCAATGAGATAGCATAAGACCCAATGAGAGGTATGCTTGACTGAGCGGTGCAAGTAAGTAGACACTTAGGCCAATAAGGCATGCTTGATTATGCGATATGAACGAGTAGATTCTGAGGTCAGAATCAATGAGGTAGCTAAGATTCAATGATAGGAATGCTCGAGTAAGCATTGTAAATAGAGAAACTTTGAGGTAAGGATGAGTGAATGATGACCGGAATTATGCACCTGATACATGCAGCAGGATGGCTGCGGGTCGATGAGGTGGCACAGGAGTCATAATAGGTATGCCCAAAAGAAATATCGATTGCAGGCCACGATTGGAGTGAATCCATGATGGCCAGTACAGAATGTGAAGAAGAGGAGACAGGAATGAACTTGAAAATGAACGTGAACAAAGCTAGTATGCTTGATAGAGTGACGTAAGTAGGCTCCTCGAAAGGAAGTAGACTTTGAGGCCAAGAAGGCATATCTGGAAGAAGGCATGTCTGGAACCAGAGGTATGCGAACCAGAGGGTACGCCCAGGTCGAGTGATAGGAGCAAAATCGGACAATGTACTATGAGGAAGGAAGCCATGAGGGGAGTGAGTCCATGATGGCTGGGAAAGAAAAGGCACTAGGACGAGGAAGGCAAAACAGGAAACGGAGGAGGTACAATGATGGATTGAAGCCATGGAGGCTGGTACAGGAAAGTGAGGTATGAATCTACTGCAGGGATGTGATGGCTAGATTGATCGATGTAAGGCAGGAGATGCCAGATGGAGGCAGCCAGAGACAGCCAAATGATGCGGACAGCAGAACAAGCAAGAATGCTATGAGCCGACCCGGTGGTACAGAGGGCTGAAGCACTGGTGCCTTACCTCACACCATGCCGGAGACCTGGGCTCAGGAAAGGACTCGGATGCCGGAGGGTGGGCAAGGGAAGGAGTAGGATTGAGCATCCGGAGGACTTTTCTCCTCTCCTGGGATGGTTTGGGATTGGCACCACTCTGTAGCGGTCCCCAGAGGAAACCAGGGGAAACTAATAGGCAGCACAACTAGGGGATAATCAGAGGAAAAAACTGAAAAATGGCATCTCCTCCTACCGGATGATGGCCACCCAGACCAGTGCCCACTCGAGCTCCTCGGCAGCCAACCCACCGCAGCAGCACCCAGGACCAATGCCAGGGCCAATAGGTCATTTTTCCCTGGAAGAGGAGGACCCACCCGACGCAAGGGTTACGTCGGGTTACCTTGAGGTGGCTGCAATGTGTGGTCAGGGTCAGCGACGGAGACGAGCGAGAGGTGAGTGTCCTTGGCAATTGGACTGAAGGGGAAGTAGGTGAGTCGCAGGGGAGATAAATAGATAATACACACAAAAAAAGAATGCTTTGAAATGGAGGCTGCAGGGCAGACTGAGCCTGCCAGTGACAGACAATGAGGGGAATGGAATGATAGACAAATAAGGGGGCTGAGGCCAGGTGAAGGAGGGCCTTGGTGATTCAAATAAGTCCTAGAAGTAGTCGGACATCAGAAGGGAAGCAGGAAAAGGCAAACAGATGGAAGGCAGGCAACAGGAAATGGAGCCCAGACATGACAGGAGCCAGCCGACCCCCAGCAATGGGGAGGAAAGAAGAAGACAGGAACCGAGCTGCTATGGGTGGGGGGGGGGCAATGACCAGGCAGAAGCAGAACAGTTTTTTAATTTTATTTTTTTCTTCTCATGTGCATGATGTGGACATGCTCCCCACCCCCACTGTCCATGGCCAGAACTGCCAATATGGATGGTGGGTGAAGAAAAATGGAAAGAAATGGCTCTGGCAGGACAAAGAAAGCCCATCCTGTACAGTGTGAGCTGTCTGGAAGATCAGGTGCATGAAACATTAGATTGCTTCATAGAGAAGGACACAAGAGACAAAAGGCTGGGGCATCAGAAGAACTGCATATCTAGGCAGAAAGGAGATCCTAAGGGTCATGTACTGATCATAATGCATTGATGCACTTGCCAAAGTCGGAGAAATAGGTATAAAACTATACAGAAGTAAAGCAGAAAACAGGGTAAGGGTAAATGAAAGAAAATGGGGTACCAACCAGATGGGAAACACTGTGGTCCTCCTGGTCCGAATGGAAACCTTCACCATACCACTACACTTTCTGGGGTCAGCCACTTCATCATGAAACTGCTGTCAGTAAAACCCCTGGTTCCACTGAGAGTTGTAAACTGGCCCATGAATTGTTGCCAGAAAATGCTGAAATGAAGAATGTGCTACACATTCTGACCCGTAGCCAATAATGTGGAGGGCCAATGCCAAGATGTTGTAATGCTGAGAGGTCGAGTGGGATGCACAGCAAAAGCAGTGAAGTGTAATTGGGCAGCCAGGGGACTGGAGCAGGAGACATGGCCGCAGAAGTGGCAGGTGGGGGTGGGGCCATCGGGCAGAGGTGTGGAGCTAAGCTCAGACAGCAGGAACATGCCACAAGAAGGGGCAGAGGAAGAAGCAAGCCAGGAAGGAGAGAAAGTGATACAGCACCACAGCCATAGAGACAAGCAGAAGTGTTCAGTGCAGAAAGGAGAGAGAAATGCTCCACACGGAGCTGTAAGGAATGCAGAAAGTGGGGAGGTAGACACACAATGAATGGGGGAGGCAGATGCACAATGGACGTGGGAGCATGGAACAGGCAGGCACACAAACGAAAGTACATCCAGGAGGCTCATAGGGAACGAAGATTGGAGGTGGGGAACAGGTGGCAAAATGCTGAAAAAAGAACGAGAGACGTTGGGAGCCAGCGGCCAGAGGCAACTGCCGAAACGCGAGAAGATGCAAGGAGCAAGGAAGAGCGGTGCCTCTGGCTGCAACTAAAAATGAATCCTGGAGGGACCCAGGATGAGTGACCTTTTAAGCCCCATGGGGGGGTGATGTTGTTGCTCTGCCCATCGAACCTCGGGCTTAAAGTCCTCCCATTATGAATACATTGAAGAGGAATGGTCACAGCACTGAACCTTGATGTACTCCATTGGTTACTGTCCCCTTATTAGAGTGAGTGCCATTTACCACCACCCTCTGTCACCTATCCATCAATCAGTTCTTTACCCAGTTTACCACCTTGGGTCCTACCCCTAAAGTTCCCAGTTTCCTTGTCAGCCTCCTATGTGGCAAGATGTTGAAAGCCTTGCTGCAGTCTAGGTAGTAATGTCAACCGCCCCACCCTGATCTGTTTGCTGGGTTCATCAGACATGACTTCCCTCCCTTGAATCCATGCTGCTTCGGGTTTTGTAACCCACTGGGTTCAAGAGCCTCCACTAGCCTTTCTTTTAATAGTGTCTCCATTATCTTCCCCACCACTGATATTAGACTGGCTGGCCTATAGTTGCCAGCCTCTTCCCTGCTTCCACTCTTATGAAGTGGGACATCTGCCTTCCTCCACTCCTCTGGAGCTACTCTTGAGTTGTTTAATAGGGCTATCAGATGAGCAGTCAGTAAATCCCCGAGTTCCCTCAGCACCCTTAGATGTATCCCATCTGGCCTCATAGCCTTGTTCACTTTCAGATTTGCAAGTCCTGTCAGCATTCTTTCCTCTGTGAATGGACTATGTTTGCCTCTCTCCCCTCAGTGTCCCAGCTGTTTTTATGTGGTCAGTATCCCTCTCCCTCCACTGTGAAGACTGAGAAGTATCTATTCAGGATATCTACTTTTTCTCCTCTGCGCAATCTCCCCTGCCTTTCTTATCCTCAAAATTCCTCCCCTTGTCTTCCTCTTTTCACTCATATATCTGAAGAAAGTCTTGTCCCCATTGACTACACCTTTGGCTATCCTTACCTCTGTTTGCACCTCTGTGCCCCTCACGGTCTTCCCTGCTTAGCTCTGCTTTACCTAGTACACCTCCCTAGCCTCTTCACTCTGTATCTCTTTGTACCTCCTCAATGCCACCCTTTTAACCTTTACCTTCACAGCCACCTCAATTAAGAACCATAAAAACCATAGTGGTCTCTTTTTCCTCCTGTTTTTGCTCACTTCCTTCTCACAGAGGTTTGTTGCCTTCATTATGCCTTCCCTTAATTTAACTCACTGTTCCTTCACCCCACCTGGCAATCCCCCCCCCCACTAGACTGTCTGAGGCATTCTCCCTTTTTATAAAAATCCTTTCTCCTGAAGTCCAGGACCCTCATCCTTGTGTGGTGCATCTCTTCTGCCTCCTTCATATGAAACAACATTGTATGGTGATCACTGGTTCCCAGGTGACATCCCTCCTTGACATCTACAACACTGTCCCTGTTTGTGAGCACCAGGTCCAGTACTGCCTCACCTGGATGGGCTATTTGACTAATTTCCTGAGAAATGTCCCCTGCAGGGAGTCTAGAATGGCCTTGCTTCTAGACAAAGCTGTGACTGCAAGTCTCCAATCTACATCTGGGAGACTGCAGGCTCCAACCAGCAGCACCTCCCTCTTTTTTGGCTACATGGCAATTTATCCCCAGGAGTTAATTACACAACAATTTGCTCTGTCAAATTAGTTCTGGTATTAATTGGTTCCTATGACAATTTGTCCCTGGACAATTTGCACCCTGGATAAATAATATAAAATAAACTACAGGTGGGTGCAATTCACCCACCATACGTGACAATGTGCTTGAGGGTAGTAGCAGGTGAAGGCGTACTGTCATTTTATTTGGACTACAGTAGGACATGTAGTGGGAGTGAATTGTTCAGGGTGACTTTTCGTAGGAGCTGACTGGCACCGGAGCTAATGTGATGGAGTGAGTACACGTGGACTGAATTGGCAGGGATGGGATGAATTGATGTTTCCTGCTCTTTTTTATCATACTAATGGCTTTCCCAGTGCCTTATTCAACTGTTTTCCTGTTTTGGAGGTCTGTATATTACCACAGTGAGAACAGTTGCTCTGGTTCCTGTCTTCAGGGTAACCCACAGCATCTCCAACCCATTCTTTATCACTATGTTCCCAAGCACTTCCATCACTCTGATAGTCTCCATCATGTACAGAACAACCCCTCCACCATCCCTACCCTCCCTATCCCTTCTGAACTAAGTGTAACCTGGTATAACCATGTCACAGTCATGGTTCTCAGTGCACCATAACTTAGTTATGGTCACAAGATCAAGGCACACCTCCACCATGATATCCTACAGGTCTGGAATGTTATTTCCAAGATTCCTTGCATTGGCACACGTGGCTCTCCACACCTTGCTATCACCCTGCCTGCAACTTAACCCCCCCCCGCTACCCTTATCATGTCTTGCTACCTGAATTGGACTCTTTCTGCTGTCAGAATCTATGTTTCAATGAAGATGGCAGGAGGAAAGTTCAGGAGGGATATGAGAAAATTTTACTTCACAAAGGGTGCTTAAGCCATGGAACAGTCTGCTGACAGAGGTCGTAGGAGCAGGGACTATAAATGGGTTCAAGCATGGCTAGGACAGACCAAGAGAAACCAGGGAAGTGAAAGATTCAGGGGGTGGGTGTAGAATTCTGGTCAGGACATTAGGTCAGGGGCTGAGATAGGGTTGTTTGAGCAGACTGGATGGACCATGGGTCTTCTGCCAGCTGTAACTATGTTTTTATGCCTGGTAGTCATTTGGCACTAAAAAGATTAAAAAGGGGCTGAAAACTATTAAATAAAAAGCCATTTTTACATTGCTGTTTACATCACACAAAACTCCTCATAACTGTGCCGATGACAATGTGAACCAGCACAAGAAACATAGAAATATAGAATTTGTTGGCAGAAAAGGACCACTTGGCCCACCCAGTCCAGAGACTGCAAAACTAATTGAGCAACACTGTATTTCCAAGCAGATGTACCCTAGTGTCAGTGGGTGGGAAGCAGACATTTTCTTTATCACTATTTCCCCCACTTTTGTGACCCTATCCCATATCCCCCTGACAGCCTGTCCAACCCCCCACCCCGAGCAACAAACTCCAACAGCTACCCCCTTTCTCTGACCAGGTGGCCTGTCAAGCAGGTGCCTTCAGAATCAATGTCAATGCTCCTTAGTTGACTAGCAGGGGATGTGAGAATACCTGGCAGCCTGTGTCCTCCCTACACAGTGGAGAGCACTGCACCTCTTTGACATGCCTGGCCCCCAGCCAACCTCCAGTGTGGAGGCTTGCATGCTAACCACAGTCTCCAAGGGGGCAGCAGAATAGCCTGCTGTTGCACCACTGGGGCTGCCAGTCATCTTTGTAATTTTCTTCTTAAAAACCTTGTGTACATTTCATATAGACTGGGTAAGTAAAGGGAGTACACGCAACAGAACTCAAGATAAACAAGACTTTTAGTTGATTTACAGATGGACAGCCTTCAAACTTAACATCATAACGTAATTCTCATCCTCAAAGGTAAGCCAGAGCATAATAAAGTTTAAAATACTGCCAGTCCCTCTCCTAAGTTTGAAATGAACACCTTGCAGCATTTTTTTTATATCCTTCATGTTATGTTTTATTAATAAAAGGTCAAAGACATATTGTACACAATTCAAACATACAAGCCATGCTAGTGTGTTAATGTACATGGTATGTCAATAATGAACCTGAAATCCACTGATAATACATGGGGTCAGCACTCAAAGAGTAAGTACAGTAGCTAACGTTTATAAGCATTCATTGTTTATTACATGGAACAGGCTACTACAGTAATTTTATACAGCACTATTCAAACACAATACTTCAGAAAGCATTTTCCAGTACAGGTAGTGCAATGACTGTGTGCAGAGTAGACACAGCAGCCATTCAGTGTTCAATAACATACTAAAATGCCAGCAGAGTAGGCCTCATGGTCTATCAAGTCTGCTCTGGAGTCAGTACCCTGAACAGGTACCGTAACTATCTTCCTGGTTCTTCCCATGCTCATCCCTCCCCCACCAAAGTGTCCCCCATGAAAGTGCCCCCCCGACAAGCATTACTCAGCTTCAACCCCCACCTATACCTATTCCAGCCCCTCTTGAACCCCTCCACTATAGATACCGCTACCAGCTCCTCAGGAAGTGCATTCCATGGTTCCACCACTCTCTCAGTAAAGAACTGCCTCCTCCTTCCCCGCCTGAGTCTTCCACCATCCAGCCTCCAACTGTGCCCACTGGTGACTCCTCCCTCCTTTCTCTGAAGGATCCCATTTAGGCTTACCTTATTTACTCCCTTCAGGTATCTGAAGACCTCAATCATATCCCCCCTGACCCTCCTCTGCTCTAGCAAGAATAGATTGAGCTCAAGTCACTCCTCGTATGTCATATCCCCTAGCCCCTGGATCATCCTAGTTGCACTCCTCTGAACCTGCTCAAGGAGCAGGATGTCCTTACTTAAATGCGGTCGCCGAAACTGCATGCAGTACTCAAGGTGTGGTCTAACTAGGCTGTTGTACAGCGGCAGAATCACTTCCCTGCTTCTTGTGGTAATCCCCCCGGTGATGCAGCCCAGCATTCTACTGGCCCTGGCTATGGCCCTCCTGCATTGCTCAGAATTATTCATTTTGACATCCACCAGAACCCCAGGGTTTTCTTCCCTAGATGAAGCCTGCGCCATGTCCCCTACTAGGGTGTACACATGTTCTGGGTTCCTACGCTCTAGGTGAAGCACCTTACATTTGCTGGAGTTAAATTTCAGTTAAACATCCCACATTTTGTTATGAACTGCATATCTGTCTCATGGAGAGAAGGGAATGTTGTCAAGACAAAGGCAATAAGTATCCTACTCCTTTTATACAGCACTATGGGGTTTAATTTGTATCTAGGCAGGCAACAAGAAACCATGGTTTAAGGTCCAATTTGAATGATGGCTCCTCCAATAGTGTAGTTCCCTCTCCACCCCCACTACATTAGCTTCAGCACTGGATATGTGCCAAGGGCATAAGTGTGGGACTAGATCCCTCAAACTTCCGGTCTCAAGATAGAGGTACTACCAATGAAGCAACACAGACCTAAACCCAAATCATATACTGAAGAACAGTAGTATAAATTCAAGGATGGGGGGCAGATTCCAGTCCTTGAAGGTTTATCCAACTCTGACTAAAACCTTAAAGGGCAGTGGGCAATGTTCTACTGATGGTGAACACAATATTTAAACACAATTCAGATAACAGTTTGCCTATTTTTTTTTCAACCAGGAGAGACTCACTAAGCTGAAAGCTTGTTTCCAGATGTGACCTGGGAGCACAAGGAAGTTAAGTGACTTGTTCAGGATCACACAGTATGCAAGTGGAGGCTGTGGGATTCAAACACAGGTCTCCAGGTTTGCAACTCAGAGCCTTAAACCACTGCGCTATACTGCCTCCAAATTATTATTAAAGAGGTCATTTGCATAAACTAGGATCTTTTTTTCCTGAAGAGAACATCTGTTTCAGTTGCCTAGTCCCTGGATGTAATGACAATTGTATAGTAATAAATTAACTGGCCATCTCAGTGTTTTGCTGAATTGCACCTTAATTATAACTAGGTCCTTACTGATAATCTAGAAACAAATGCCATATTTTCTATTTTAGCAAGTGATTTTTTTTATTTCCATGTGTGCTTGTCAGTACCTAAACAATCCCAGTTAGTTTCTTTCATTTTATTTTACTTCATTGTCTCTGCTCGATTTATTGTTGTGATAGTTCTATGAAGTTCAACTCTGAGTAAGATTCTGCACCCCCTTTGACATGTGACATCACTGCTGTCAGTTGGTAGGAGCAGAGATTAAAATAAAACCATAATGATGTGAGAGGAAGTAACTAGGATTGGTCAAGTACAGACTGAACATGAAAAAAAAAATCACTTGCTTAAATAGAAAATATTGCATTTTTTCTGGCTTATTAATAAGGGTCTGCTTTTGATTAAGCTGCTACTCAGCAAAATGTCAAAAATGGCCAGTTAATTGAATAAAATTTTCTAGGTATGTCCTGAGCTTAAAGAGCTGCTGACACCTCAAATAAAACTTTGAAAAGCATAATAATTAGATACAATTCAGCTTGTATTCCAAATATATTCTATACATTTCTCCTCCCCATCTTTTATTACAGAGGACATTTGCACAAATACATGATTTTATCTCTTAAGAGTTAATCTGCCTTTGTAGCTTACTCCCTACTTCATGTCATAATCCTTGACGTCAGTCTGTTGCCATGGGAGTATCTGTGATGGCATAATCAGTGCATTATGATCTCATGTAGGGAGAAAGCAACAGGAATAGATGAACTTATGTTTTCATGCAAATGACCTCAGTAATAAATAATAGGGAGGAAAAACACAGAACTAATGTGAAAAATAAACTGAACTGCGTCTAAATATTATGTGTTGTTTACGTTATCCTGAAGGCGTCAGCTGCTCTTTAAGTCACATTCTTTTTGTGGTTTCATTTGGATTTCTAGTTGTAGAACAATGTACGGTACTTTCAACACAAGAATACTTCAGTTTCTACAGAAATGGGACAGGCCTTTAGCAAAATAGGTCAGTTGCTTGTTCCCCATCCAAGGTCAAAATACTCTGCTTGTGACATCACTGTCATTCTCATGGCAACAATTTGGGATGTCACATCAGAGGATTCGGACTTCATACGTCAAAAGAGTTGCGGGGGCTAATGAACATTAGGAGATAAGGCTCTTGTGTCCATGCAAATCTCTTCAGTAGTAAATAATGGGAAGGAGAAATATACATAAGAATCACAAAATACAAGTGGGATTGTGTCTTGATGTTATATTTTTTTGTAGTTAATCTTTTTATTAAACAGATATAAACAAACACACAAAAAATATAAAGTTTCCCCTGAGGTGTAAGCAACTCTTTAAATATTAATTATACCAACTAGCTAGATATGACATGAAGAAGCAAGGGAGAACCAGCCTTTGTAATGGGTCAAGTCATCTGCTGGTAGAGGACAAAATCCATGCATCCCATTCTATTTGCTATCATGGTACTTAGTCTCAATTCAGACAAACAACTACTATAAACCTAGTTCCTGTACTTGGGTATGTATACTTAAAAGGAACTGCTCTGCATTAAAGAAGCTCCTATAGTCTGGTATCGATTAACAAAAAGGGATTGATTTGTGCTCAGGAAGAACCTACAGATCACATGAGGCTTGATCGCATGGATACCCCATAAAAATTTTGATTGCTAATGTTCTGTATAATACTAGACATGAATAGAATTCACAGTGGCTCAGAATTATCACCATGAAAAATAGTGGGAGCTCAGTGAAAGGACACCATCATTTCCCTCACTGCTACACACACAGACAGATACACACACACACTACAAACACAGTCACAGTTTGTTGCTGGAGTTAGGCTTGGCTTTTGAACTGATTATTAGGAGGGATCGCTTTTCCTAAGTGCTGCCCAACACTCAGGCCATAGTGGTTTTCAGCATTAGCTTCCTGGACCTCTTTCTTCAGCATGAACCCACCCTGGAAGGTCAGGTCAAACATGGTGCCTGGAACAAAATGGATTGGATCCTCCTGCAAGATGTTCTCAAGACGTGCTTTCCACCCTTCAATCATCTTCATGCGGACCTCGGGGGGTGAATATCCAGGGCCCCAGGATATCTGAGGTGACAAGACTTGAAGACCACAGAAGTGAAGGATGCCATTCTAAGTAAAACAAAAAGACATAATGAATGAAGTATGAGAATTTCACTCACCCAAAAGAATGAGTACCCCCCAACATTGTACACAGTGTGCAGCAGGGTCACTGGTAGTACAGATATTTGTATAAAAGTGATCAACACAATAAACAAACATATTCTGAGTGAGGAATAACATTTTTTGATGAAGACTACATCCACACATCCAAACCAACAAGGACAACATCAGGTATTCGAATGTCCCTGTCATAGTCACCATGGGAAACACACTTGCCTGAACTGAAAGTCAATCCAGTTACCTGCTCCCTTGATGACTGCTACCTCAGGCACTGCTTGAGCAACACAACTTTCAAGAAGGTCAGCCAAGTGGCACATAGAGCATTGGTATCCATGCCTCACCTGCTGTCACACCGGTGACATGGGTTTGGTGACAGGACTGAGCCACTTGGGGGTCAGCCGAGGGGAGGAGGAGGAGGAGGAGGAGGAGAACTGAGTGTCCCAACAGAAGCTCTTCTCAGGTGACCATGGGTGGCTATGTAATGAGTGGAGGGATGTGCCATGATGGAAGGATCATCCCCACAGAGCATCAGTGGGTGCAGGGAAACCAGAGAAAGAAAAGTGGAAAATACTGTCAATGGCAAGATGCTGCCCTGCAGATCCTTGCAGACTCCAAACCACCTACTGGGCACAGGGCACCACTTGACTTAGCCAGGCATTGGAGCGGTTAGGGGGTCTCCCCCCAATGGCCCTGCCACAGGGGGCAATCTGTGGATATATTGTTGGCCCCAAGGTAAGTTCCAGAGATGGCGAGTGATGGGCTTGAGGTAACTGTGTGGGCTGAAGGGGGTTGCCAGGTGGAGTAGGAAGCAAAAACAAAATCATGTACAGAACTTTCAGGTACATAGAAGGTAACTGGGATTTATTCACTACTGTGAATGTTTGGCATTGGAATTAAATGACTGATAACAAATAAATAAAAAAAGTATATAAAAATTACTCCCATGCTGTCTTCAGGCCTCATGTGCTAATCAAGGGGGGGAGGAAGAATAACAAAAAAGTAAACAGTGTTGCCAGAGAGTTGGGATCTCAGAATAAAGGCAGAAATGCTTGTGAGGACTAACACAATAGGGTGTGAGAAAATATACATAAATAGACCTCCTGGGGTGGTAATTTGGTGATCTAATGTAATCTAACTATGAAGTATGTTATTCCACATAAAAATGATTTTAGTTTTTCTGAAAAAGACTGCAGTTTGTTTTCTTTGTGAGGAAAGGAATAAGGTGCATCATCCTACCCCATGTGACCATGTTTCAACCACTCTAGAAGGAGGACTTGACCAGACCCCACTTTATAAAAATTGCATAATTACACCTTGCACCAATAGTCGTAAACTACACAGCCCAAGGGATATTACATTTGTTGCCAATTTCAAAATAGTTGATTGAATAAAAATATCTCAGCCATTTGGGACTTTTTTCATCATTCACTATGAAGAAAGGAATACAAATTGTATTTAATTCTAACTGGCAGAGATACGGGCGACCATGTGCCTTCAAACAACCAAGAATTGTATATTCATAACCATACTGTACCTGCCAGCCACTTGTGAGACTTTATGAGTCTAGCAATGGGAGAGCAGTGATGCAGTGACTGTTCTCTGCACAACAACGTGGTTATATGCCTGATATATGGCTCAGGCTCTAGTTATCTGAATGACCTCCTTACATCTGCCTTCCCAGTCCGATCCCTCCGCTCCTCCACCAAGTGCCTAACAGTACTGAGGACCAGACTAAAAACCTCAGGTAACTGCTCATTTGAGGTGGCCGACCTGGCTCTCTGGAACTCACTTCCCAGATCATTCAGAGAGGTGCCCTCAGTAGAGGTATTTAAAGGGGTTCTAAAAACCTCTTTAAGGATGTGTTCCTAGTCTAAATGCAGCTGGCTTTTAAGAATCTATTTATTACTATTATTTATTAAAATGAATGTTTATTGTAGAATTTTAGACTGTTATATAGAACCCATGTGCAGCTATATATATATATACACACACTATAGTGGCACAGTAGTGTCACTGTATTTAGGGTTGAGTACCCCATTTAAGGTTAAAGTGTGAAATTTTGCAGCTTAATAACTTTGCCACTGTATGATGGATTTGCCTGAAATTTGGTAGGCCAAGAGCGGTACCATAGATCTCTGGATTGGCCAAGCTTCATACTGGTCAGATGTATGGTTGTGGAGCTATAAAGCACAATACAAAGTCATATTTACGCTTTTTTGAGCATTCTTTGCTCATACCTACAGGTCGCACAGTTTATGCGGCTGGTCCGAAAACTTTAGGGAACATGCGTCCCTGATGTGCCTTTCGAAGAGTTTGAGAAAAAATATTAAATGGTTCAAAAGTTACTCAAAAAACAAGTTTCCCATTATAGTCAATGGGAAAAGTTAACAAAAAGTTTAACAGTGTCACAAATGCAGTTTTTAGTGTCGCAAATGACCCCTATAGTGTCGTGAGACAGTCATTTTTTATTTCAGTTACTGGTCACATAAATGCTTGCCATTTTAATTTGGGACCCTCTAGGGACACAATTCTTTTTGTGTTCACCTAGTCATGCCCTGAGGATGCTAACCATGTCTTTTTTGGGGGTTAAACACCCAGAAATATGTTTTTAAAAGTTTCATAAACTGTAGTGTCGCAAAGTAGTGCCGCATTTGTGGCACTTTCGTGATTTTTTTTGCGAAAATGTCGTGATTTGTGACACTGTGCCCAAAAGAATAAGAAATCTTTGCCACCCTGCTGCAAAAAAACGGTTTGGTCTTTTGGGCGGAAGTTTGGAGGGAAGAAAGTCAAGATCCCTCAGATGTGCCTTTTGGTGGTTTGGTGACAAAATATTAGAGGGCTGCAAAGTTATAGTACTCCAAAGTTGACTGTTTTTCCCACAGACTAACATTACAGTGTCCGCCGCGCCTTTTGGGGCCTGTATCTTGTAAACGCTTCGAGATATGGACTTTTCATCAGAAAAATGCTTAGCCCTCTGCTACAGAGCTAAGTACAAAACTAGCCAGGAAAGTAATAAATAGTATGAAATTTTAATTTTTTTTCTACGTCGTACGGTTCCTGAGATATAAGCAATTTAGTATTCCAAGTGCTCATTTTCTGCTCCGAGGCCCATTATTATGCATACATTCTTTGTCTTCACTGTGTTTCTCTATGCAGCTTTTGGGGAAAAAAGGGTGTGCGCTTCCATTACTGTTACAATTAATGTTTCCACTTGCATTTCCGTAACCATTTGTAGCGTTCCCCTCTACGCCACTGTGTGCGTTACCCTTTGCACTTTTGTTTGTGCTTGCGTTTGTGTTACTATTACCATTAGCATTTACATTACTGTTTCTGTTTGTGTTTCATTTTGTGTCACCGTGTGCATTACCATTTGCGGTTGAGTATGCGCTTCTGTTTGCGTTTGTGTTTCCTTTGGCATCATCGTTGCTTTCATCATCAACATTTGCATTTCCAATTGCAGTACCATGACCGTGAGTGTTACCATTTGCGTTTCCGTAAGCACTTGTGTTTGAGTTTCCGTTTGCATTGCTGTTCGCTTTGGCGTTATCATTGCTGTTACTGCAACTGTTTGCATTTCCAATTGCATGCCATTACTATTTGTATCTTCATCACCGTTTGCATTTCTGTTGCCCTTAGCATTTGCATTTTCGGTTGTTTCTGTTGGCAATTGCATTACTGTTTCCTTCTGCGGCACAGTTGCCTTAACTATTTGCATTTCTGCTTGCGTTTGTGTTGCTGTTTGCATTTTTCTTACCATTTGCATTTTTGCTGGCTTTACCATTTACGTTACTGTTTTCATTAACATTTGCATTTCTGTTGCTGTTAGCATTTGTGTTACCATTTCTGTTTTCTTTAACATTTGCGCTAGCATTTCTCGTACTGTTTGCATTGCCATTTATGTTTGTGTCACCATGTGTGTTACCATTTGCGCTTGCATTTGTGTTACCATTAGCGTTACTATGTGACAAAAAAAAATCACATTCCATTCACTATTTATAGTGCTTATTCTCAAAAAGAAGGGAAATACATGGCAAAAAAACTCAGTTTAATGCATCAGTTAGGGTTGTTCCACAGCGACAAAAGCGAGGAAATTAGGTGTTAGGGTTGCCATCCCTTGCACCTGAAGCCCACCCTGTCCCCACCAACAGGCATCAGAGTGTGCATTGGGGTCATCAATCCTAGCTCTCACCCCATTCTCCTATACTGCACCACCTCAGCTTGCTTACACATGGGATGGGGTGAGAGTTAAGACTGATGACCCCAACGTACACCCCGATGACTGTTGGTGGGGACAGGGTGGGCTTGAGTAGCAAGGGGTGGCAACCCCAACACCAAATTGCCTCACTTTTGTTGCTGTGGAACAACCCTAACTGATGCATTAAACTGAGTTTTTTGCCATGAATATATATATATATATATATATAGAGAGAGAGAGAGAGAGAGATATTCAATGCAAAAAACTTAGTTTAATGCATCAGTTAGGGTTAAAGCAATATAAATGGGGAAATTAGATATTAGGGTTGAGACCCTAATCCCCCAACCCCCAACCCCCATCCTCCACAGACTGATAGATGCCGGGTGTGCCACTGGGTCGCAAGGCCCAACTCTCACCCCATTCCATGTGTAAACAGGTTGACATGCTACAGTAAAGGAGAATGGGGTGAGAGTTAGGTCTCACAACTCCATGGCACACCCTGGCATCTTTCAGTCTGTGGAGGATGGGGGAGTGGGGTGGTGGGGGGGTTGGGGTCTCAACCCTAATGTCTCATTTCCCCACTTTTGTCACTTTAATCCTAATTGATGCATTAAACAAATGTAATGAATTTCCTTACTTTTTGAAAAAGTGTAATATAACTAGTAAATAGCATGTGTTGATAGGCCCCATGCTCCCACCAAGCTGTCCATTTCTGCATAACAATGTACATCTGTCACAGCAAGGGCCCTCTGGGCCCAGTGCTCCCAATTACACATAGCTACAGAGCCATGCAGAAGCCCTACATGGCAAGGAACCCTTGTAACTCTAATTTGCCAATATCTCAGGAACCGTAGCAGCTGTGAAATGAATTCAAGTGCCATT
Organism: Neoceratodus forsteri; assembly: GCA_016271365.2. NCBI lineage: Eukaryota > Metazoa > Chordata > Ceratodontiformes > Ceratodontidae > Neoceratodus > Neoceratodus forsteri. Next base: position 1,691,879,516 of record CM028130.1, on the reverse strand, counting down.
GTAATCATGACATTGAGACGTCCATGCAAGTCAATGAAATCTGTATCTTGCATCATTTACAAGCTACAGGCACCGAAAAGTGCTGAAAAGACACCCTTAGAACCCTTGTAACATGTTTTTGCCAATATAGCTGTAACCGTAGCAAGTAGGAAAAAAAATCCATTACTGATATAATCTATGATTTCCAAATTTATTAACCTGATGCAAGCGAAAAATCCATATCTTGCATTGTTTTCGAGATACGGGCACTGAAAATTGCTATGGGTGCTGCAATGTTATCCTATGGGAAAAATAAAAGCTTTGTGATGCCATATCTATGGATCCAATTAACTTTTCAACAGCTAAATAGCATAATTGACATCTCTGGGGCATCCCCTTAATACCCTGCAAATTTCAAGTCAAAAGACCACAACATTTATTTACAGTGCAGTGTCAAAGTTTTTAAAATCAATGTTCGCAAGGTAGCAAAATCCCCAACCATGAGATCAAACTCCTTTTGCGAGCTGTCAAATCCCCTTCTGTGAGAAATCCTTGACCGTCAGATTTTGGCCATCTGGTCACAAAGTGACGGTCAAGAATTTTGCTACCTCACAAAAGGGGATTGCTCGTGGACTGGGATTTTGTCAGCTCACAGACTAGGATTTTGTCAGCTCACGAAAGGGGATTGAAAAACCCAATCCTCTTTCACAAGATGACAAAATCCCAGTCTGTGAGCCAATCCTCTTTCATGAGGCGGCAAAATCCTTGACTGTGAGTAAATCCATGTCCGCAAGAAGGGCCATCTGGGCACAAAGTGACGGTCAAGGATTTTGCTGCCTTGCAAAAGGGGATCGGCTCGTGGACTGGGATTTTGTCAGCTCGCGAAAGAGGACTGGAAGCAAGTAACTAAAAAAGAATTTCTAAATTTGAAATGGCCATTTTTTGGCCACAACAAAGCAAACCAAAGGTATAGATTTGTAGAAAGCATCACCCTGAACAAAACCCATGCCTTATTGAAACAAGAAGTCACCCATGGAGGAAGCTACGACATTTTGTTTGGGGGAAAAAATGAAAGCAAGATGGTGGCTTGCAGATAAGGAATTTCTCCTCACAGACTAGGATTTTTTAAAATCTCCTTTTGTGAGCTGACAAAATCCTTGACTGTGAGCCCAATCCTCTTTCACAAAACATGCATATAAATCTCAGAACCCAATGCTCAGAACCCCAAAATTAAAAATTAAATAACTTTTGAATGGATTAATATGTTTTCACCAAACCAATGCTCGATTGTTCTTTGACCCAAACTCTTTCTACATTCCAAATTGCAGACCAAAACACCAAATAGTGTGGCTGCAGCATGATGAGCAAAAAAAGACATCAAAAGAAGCAAAAAATTTATTTTTCAGCACTTCGCTGCACAGAAAACATAAGTCCAACCAAAACACAACTTAGCAAATCAAGAGAGCTTCCATACCAAACCGCGCATTCCAAATTAGGTGCAAATTCATTTAACGGCTGCAAAGTTATTAACATGTAAAACTTAGGTTTAACATTAACGTGCCTACTCACCCTAACTATAGGGGCGATATACACATATATATATATGTATATGTATATATATATATATATATATATATATATATATATATATATATATGGAAGTGGGCATCATATAAATAACATTTAACTACCTACCTGATTCCATTAAATAGCGGTAAGCCATCGTGCCATCATAGCCAGAGAATTTCTGATTGTAATATTGTGCTGCTGTAGTACTTATTAGTGAATTGGACTTGGTATACTGATGGTCCAGGTGAGCTCTCTCTAAGGGTAGCCATAGATCCTGGTCTTCTGTTTGCGCTACAATCCAGCTACCATGGCAAGGCTGAAGAACTATATACTGAATCTGTACAGTCAGATGAGCTATCAAGGCCAACAGTGTTATAGCACGTTATAAAATGGCAGGGTAAAATCATGTAATCTGATTGGCTCTTATTTATGTATAAAATGTGGTTCACACATGGCTAAAGAAAAAGGACTGCAAAGATTCTGGAACCCAGATCAATGGGCATTTGGAACACAGGCATTTCAGTTAGCTCCCTATAGCCAGAACTGATCTTCCACCACAAACATGGATGCTACCTTTACACTGTAAATAAATTTCATCTGAGCCCTAAAAATAAAACTACCTTAAATAAAAAATAAAACAAATTAATTAAATGTTGTTTCCCTGATCATCACACTCTCCTTATATACATAAACAAATTAGAAACAAGTATTGTTTATAGTTTTCACAACTGTTTCTTTGCTGACAGTGAAAAATCCAACTTCTATCTGTACCTGCTCATCAGGGAACTGTCTTCTTCTTGCACCGACAGTGAGATAATTGAGTCTCTGGCTGTAACAAAGGCCTTTGTTGTCTGTGTGTACAGAGTGTTAGGAGAGAAACACTCTACCAGTGGAACTGAACAGAATTTTGAATCCATGTATTCCATGGCAAACATTATATGATAAACATTCCATATCTTGAATGTGGGAAAAAACAGGAAGAAGAAAGTAGGGAATAATACATGACATCATCATCAAGGAAATAATTTGTAGTGGGTGGAAGGACTATTTTATCGTGAATGCACACAAGTAAATCTATTGTTTCTACATATAAACATGCTTTTCCCAACTGTTAAAAGTTTTTAAAAAAGAAGCCCATTTTATAAGTGCAATAGGGCACTCTGGGATGTGGGTGGAATACATTTTTCCACATGGCCAGTGGCTAAAGTCACTCAGCCTTCGGCCTCATGCCTTATTACGCCCCTGGCTATGTGATAAAATGCATTCCACGCACACCCCATCATGCCTTATTGCTTACATAATCGGTATGCAGATACTGCCTACAAGTTTTACTTCTGAAAATACCAATTTTACACATAGAAACATAGAGACTGTTGAAATACATCTGACTATCTTACCTTCTTCCTCTCTCACCTTTCAATCTACATGTGATGAGTTTCCAGTAAGCTATTTTTGGTTTGATAATCGCTCCTGGATTTTTTTTCACTTTAATCTTATTCCCTTTTACTTTTTTTGTCACTTCTATTTTATCTATTTTTACCCATTTTCCATATTCATACGAATACAAAGGTAATTAGGAGCCAGTTAGGCTAATAGCCCACAATGTTCCATTACAAGCAATACTTTAAAGGGATACTGTCAGCTTTTTAGCTGACTTTTAAGACCCATTTAAAAAAAAAACACCTAACCATATCTCTCTGATTTCTAAACAGATTTCTCTGATGAAGCCCTGTTTGAAGGGTGAAACACAAGCTGGCAGTGCGGAGGCTCTGCTTTTCTTGAATGTACTGCTATCTGCTGCTGTGAGATGGTTAGTAAAGAAGCACCTTAATCAACTGGGACTGTAGTGTGCTTGAAAATTCTTGTTTTGGCTAGGGTGAGTGCTCTCCTTTTGCATTCTAGTGACTATGAACCACGTAGGAGTAGCACCACTCCCTCAATGCTCACCTTTCACTTGCATATCTGACACATTGCCTATCACATACTTTGTGCTTATTTAGCACAAAACATACTGTACATTCAGTGCTGGTTTTTCAATCATTTTAATAGTTGTGGACTGCAGCTCTGCTGTGTGCACTGCTAGCATGTTGCCAAAGTGCTGTAAACTCATCCACAAACAAGTCTGTTTTTATTTTCTAAGTGGTATCGGTCAAAAAGATTTTCTACCAGATGACAGTCTCCTGAGCACAGCAAACTAACTGCTCTGAAAAAATTAAAAAACAGTCGGCTATCATATTCCATTCTCTTTCAGAACTATAAAGCCCTGATTCCAGGCATGCACAGTAGCGTCAATGCTTCCAATCTTAAAACTACACCCCACCCCTAAAACAAATCAGGGTGCTCTCTTCCTTGGGGTCATCAACCCTAAGGCTCACCCCATTCTACGCACTCCAAAAACATACACACATAATGGAGTGAGGTTTAGGGTTGACAACCCCAAGGTATTTATTTTATTTAGTTTTTGTTGACTGGGTAAGTGCACTAGACAAATTCTGCCTATTTTCAGGCATGACCCGGGGGAAGGGGATGGACATTGCCTATCTGAATTTTGGCAAGGCCTTCAACAATGTGCCACACAGGGTGGCTGGTAAAGAGGTTAAACAGCCTAGAAATGGGATCCAAAGAGATGAATTAGGTTAGAAACTGCTTAACATATAGGAGACAGAGGGTGATGTTTAACAGCACTCACTAATGATAGGAAAGTGACCATCAGGGTACCACAGGGCTGTGCTGGGACCAGTCTTCTTCAATGTCTTCATAGGTGACATTGCAGAAGAACTAGAATGGAATGGATGCCTGTCTGCAGACAATACCAAAATCTGCAATAGGGTGCATGCAGGTGGTGGTAAAGAGAATGAGCAGGGATCTTGGGAAACTAGAGGAATGGTCAAAAGCATGACAGTTGGATGGAAAGTCACATCAGCCCCCTTGTGGCATGAATTTTTTTGGAAGATTATGGTGTGATTCTTTCAAACACTAACAATCACACACCATTACAGTAGCTCACGCTCCAACAAACGTTAGAGGGGCTGTGGCTATACTAGTAGCCACTGGCGCATTTTTGGGGGATGCCCCATCCTTGTCCCTTTTTGGCAATCCATTCAGCAAGCTGTGCAGAGTATAACCAGAGTGCTCTTACCTTTGCAGTTTGAGAAGTGGGTGCTAGGATTTCCGGAGAGATTGATACCAAGGGTGACATGAGGAAAGTCTTACTAACACTCATAGTAGTGGCCCTAATGTGCATTACAGCTAAATGGCTAAAGCCTCCCCCAAACTAGACAAACGGATAGTTAGGGTGACAGGGGTTCTGTCAATGGAGGCCCTTATGGCCCAATTACACCTCAGATTTGAATTACATGAGCAGAGATGGTGGGTATGGCATGTCTGGCTTCAGTCCCGAGCCTTACAACCCAGTCAAGCACAGTAGCTATGGCTCAATAAGATACACATTTCAAAAAATGGATTTCTTTGACTGTTCAGTGGGGCTGAAAACAAGAATAAAGTTATAGGTATGTGAGATCATTTATATGACACTCTAACTTTGGATATAAGGGGTTGGATGGGAGGAGGGGGGTGGTACACTGAATGGCTGGGTTTTGAATAAATACAACATAAACTGTTTTTTAGAATCTTTTTGATTTTTGTTGACACTTTGTGTTCCTCTGTTTGTCTGGGAAGTTTCAATCCCTGGGGTTTCAGAATTAACTCTGGCTTTTTTCAGGCATGGCGAATCTCCTTTTGGAGACTAAGACTCAAGCACATCCATTCTACAGCTGTTCAACTACTGGGGTCTACTCCAACAAGACAGAGATACAAGAGACTTTTATGTGGACATTTAAGAGAGACTCTTTATTGTAGATGTTACTATGGTTCGCATTGATATTGTTTTAAGAATCAACTACATGCATGAAATTGTATAACAGGCTGTATGCTGCTTATTCCTATAATAAAGCTGAGTTTTAAAAAAAAAAGCATGACAGTTGGGGTTCAATTCCAGAAAGTGCAAAATCATGCTTCTAAGGCACAGGAACCCAGGAGCTGGGTATAGGATGGGTGGGAAGGTACTGACAGTCCCATGATAGGAAAGAGAACTTGGGGTTATCATATTTGATTACCTTAAGATGGCAGGGCAGTGTGACAAGGAAGTGGATAGGGCTAGTGGGATGCTGGGATGCATATGGAGGGGTATCTCCAGCAGGAGGAGGGAGGTGGTGTTGCCACTGTACTGCTCACTGGTGAGACCCCACCTGGAGTACTGTGTCCAGTTTTGAAAACTGCACCTTAGAAAGGACATAGACAGGCTGGAGATGGTTCAGAGGAGTACAAATAAAATGGTGCTGGGGTCCTATGAGAAACACTAAGAAGAAGAGACTGAGGGATCTCAACATGTACACCCTGGAAGAGAGGAGAGGAGAGTGGAGAGAGAAGTAACATGGAAGAGATTACAAGTACCTCACAGGGGTGAACAGTGTATAGGGAGTCTCTTTCAGATGTGTAAAAGCACTAGGATCAGGGGGCATGTGATGAAGCTGGGGGGGAGTTCAAGAGAGATGTGAGGAGATATTTCTTCACTGAAAGGGTGGCAGATGCCTGGAACACACTTCTAGAAGTGGTGAAGGCTGAAACAGTGGGGTGTTTCAAGTATGCGTGGGATAGCCATAGGGGTATTTTACAAAGGAGGTTGGGAGGCTTGAGGGTCACTGAAAACCAGCCAGGGTCTGCAGAGGCGGAATAGACAGGGAACATCTGGGAAGACTGGATGGGCCAAGGGTGCCTGTTCGAACAAATTCTATATCTCTATGAGGGAATTTACCAGTTGGGACCCGATGGGTCAGTGCTCAGTCTAGTATTGTTCAATGTGTTCATTATGCAATCGGGGACAGCATTAAAGGCAAGTTCTGCCTCTTTGCGGATGACACAAAGTTCTGTGGGAGGGTGAACACAGATGAAGGGGTACAAGACCTAAAAGAGGACCTTGTGAAGCTAAAGAGGTGGCCTAGCTACTGGCAGCTGGAGTTCCATGCTAAGAAGTGTAAGATCATACACATAAGCTGTAAGAACCCAAGGGATGAATACAGCTGGGGGGGGGTCAAGGTCTCTGTATCATAGGAGAAAAAGGACTTAGGGATAGACATTTATCAGCAACCTAAAGTAGGCTATGTACTACAGAAAGGTAGCAGCCAAGGCTAACAGAATGCTGCGATGTATTGCTAGAGGGTTCAGCAGCAGAAGGATGTAAGTTATCCTACCACTGTACACATCCTTGGTGTGGCTGCACCAGGAGAATAGTGTGCAGTATTAGAGTCCCTAACTCAGGAAGGATATCGACCAGCTTGAGGCAGTACAGAAGAGGGTGACAAGGGTGGTTCAGGGACAGCAGGATAATGAGTATGGGTATGGGCAGACTGGATGGGCCTTGCGGCCCTTATCTGACATCAACTTCTATGTTTCTATGAGGAAAGACTGATAAAACTCAGTATGTAATCACATAGGCAGAGGAGGAAGAAAGGGGACATAACTGAAACCTTCAAGTACTTGAACGGTATAAACAAGGTGGCTATCAGGGACCTTTTGACTTAGTGAAAACAAAACCACAAGGGGGCAGTGCTACAAACTGTTGGGGGGATGTAGAAGAAGGAGGTCAGGAGACGCTCCTTTATAAATGGGTGATGTCAGGGTGGAATGAGTTCCTACATAATTTCCATCAAATGGAGTGCAGTCAGAGGTGCTAAGACATCAGCAATGCATATTAGGGATGGGTGAACTGGTTCGTCCAAAATATGAACTGACCCAAACATGCCAAAGTGTTCGTAAACGAATGGCTTTCAAACACCTTTAGCTGTTTGGATCAGTTAGGATGGCTGCTGTATCATGGTAAATGCAGCGTGAGAAGCACCAAAGCAGGAGGAACCCACAGGAGGGACCAGAGGCAAACTCTGGTTCCTCATTGTACGGCTGAGCTGTCTATCTCTCTAAGGTGGCACCTGATTGGGTTGCTGTTCTAGCAGTCCACATGATCCTCCTTTAAGGTACACAGAGGAATTGGGACAGAGAAGGAGCAGCAGCTTCTGTAGGCTGCTCTGTGCTGCATGTGGATTCGGTGTGCTTGACTTATGCTGCTTGCGGGGAGGGGGTTGCCCCTTGTGCAACAGAAGTTGACTCTGTAAAAAATGAAAGAATAATTTATATATGTACTAAACTAAAGCAAAACAAGTGAATTAGAAGGGGAAGTTGGGGGTGGGGAGTAGGGGACTGGGAGTCAGGGACTCGGGAAGGGAATGAGCCGAGGACTGGGTGAGGGAGTTGGGATGGGAGCAGTTATTGTAGGGAGAGGAGACTCAGTGAGGGGAGGAAGAACTTGGTGGAGACTGGGGGCAACTTGTGAGAAAGAACTTGAATAAAGACAAACTAGTGCAGACAAGAAAGAAGAGAACAAGAGACTGAAGAGAGATTTCACTTTAAGTGCCAGAGCTAGACTGCTCTTGTTTTTTGGGGGGGGAGTAGCAGTCTAGCAGAGGGGGTGAAGCCTGTTGAACTGTGCCAGTGTGCCACCCAGTATCACACCACTCCTAGTCAGCCTTCTTGCTGTTTGCCCTATTGACCACCAATAACAAGTCAGCTCTCTCAGCTCTCCTGCCTGTGCTCAGTCACTTCAGTGGGGATTTTTTTTCATGGTATACAATGTGTGTGTGTGAGGGTGTGTGTGTGTGTGTGTGTGTGTGTGTGTGTGTGTGTGTGCGTGTGAGTCTGAAATAAAAAATCTTCCAGCCAGTCATCAGTGCATCAGTGCCACTTCTTGCATACTGTGTGATCCCCCCCCCCCGAGAAGTCAGTCACCTGTCACTGTAATCCCTGTGCTTGCTCAGTGGGGTATAAGCTTTGGCTCAGTGGGCAGGGCATTCTGTCACATCAGGTGGACAAAATAAAAAAATATCCTTGAAGGGAAAATGTACTGAGTCAGAGAGGGCTAGGCCAGGCAGGGTCCCTGAATCTGTATGAGTAGCAGCAGTGCCTGCAGCATCACCCTTAACGTAGGTGGTGTGTGAAATAAAGTGTGAGTGTGTGTGTGTGTGTGTGTGTGTGTGTGTGTGTGTGAAATAAATCTGTCAGCCAGTCATCAGTGCACCAGTGCCACTTCTTGCATACTGTCTGTGTGACTCCTTCCCCCTCCAGCAAGAAATCAGTAATTAGGAGGCAATATAGCACAGTGGTTTAAGGCTCTGAGCTACAAACCTGGAGACCTGGGTTTGAATCCCACAGCCCCCACTTGCATACTGTGTGACCCTGAGCAAGTCACTTAACTTCCTTGTGCTCCCAGGTCACACCTAAAAACAAGCTTCAGCTTAGTGTGCCTCTCCTGATTAAACAATTCTCCCCCCCATCTGTCATCTTCCTCCCTATGCTTCGTGGGGTATAAGCTTTGGTTCAGTGGGCAGGGCATTCCATCACGTGGAATAAACAATGAAAAAAGAAAACAAATAGTACTTGAAGGATTCAGTATTTATGTGTGTCAGAGAGGGTTAGGCCAGACAGGGTCCCTGAATCTCTGTGGGTAGCACCAGTGCCAACAGCATCATCCCTTACCCTAGGTGGTGAATACTGTGATATGTGTGTGTGTGTGTGTGTGTGTAATAAAATCTGCCATACAAGATGAAAAGGATGAAACAATGGCAATCTGCCAGCTTTGCCAAGTGTGTGAGGCGTGCAAAAAAGGGTAGCCACCTTGGCACTGGGGGCCAGCCTACTCACTTTAAAGAGCAGCTGATGCCTTCAGGAGAACTTTACAAAAACATAATATTTAGATGCAGTTGAGTTTGTATTTCACATTAGCTATGTATCCCTCCTCCCTATTATTTATTACTGAGGTAATCTGTATGAAAACAGGATCTTTGCTCCTAAAGAGTTCATCTGTTCCTGTTGCTGTCTCCCTACTTTAGGTCATAATGCACTGCTTGTGACATCACAGTTACTACCATGGCAACAAACTGTGATGTCACAACAGATGATTATGACTTGAATTAGGGAGTCAGGTGTAGAGAGAGATGAACCCTGAGGGATAAAGATCATTAACTCATGCAAATGTCCTTAGTAATAAATACTGGGGAGGAGGAGTCTATGGAGTATATATGGAATGGAAGCTGAATTTGTACCTAATTATTATCTTTTCAAAGCTTTTATTAAGGCGTCAGCAGCTCCTTAACAGCAGGCACATGGCATTGTGGACTCAGCACCAGAGGGAAGCTGATGTCGTAGTGGGGCATTCATCCTCACCAACCTTATGCAGCACAGTATCCCCTTCCCAAGTAACAGCAAGTAGCCATGTAGGTAAACAATTGTGAATTAACATCAGAGAATTGCTACAGGCATGAGGAGGATGACTTTAAATGTTCCAGTAGCAGTCAGAGTAGCAGTGAGAGTGCTTTGAGAAGTGCTGCCAGTGCCAACACGACTCACACCATGACAAATCACGTTCACAATCATCACGAATTTCAAATTTTCACTGGCAACTATTTGTGATAAGTGCCTGTAGTCTGTCTACTAAATCAACCCGTTATTAAAACATCCATTTATTTTAAAGATTTCCTCAACAGAAGCACCAGTAATGTAGCATGTATATTTGCAGTGTTTTTCTTGGATCTCTACTGCTTCTGTTGCACGTCACATAGTCACTACTCATCATGATGACGAATCTCACCACTTCAAATTTTTTGGATGCAATCCTGTTTTGTGTTTTTTTTAATCTTCAGTTTTATCACTAATCAGGACACCCAGTTATCATGTCACGTCACTCACGAGCCTTGGTCCAGTATGATGTTTCTATTATTGTTCATGTTCTGCAGAATGCCCTACTAGCAGATGGACTCAAATCTTTGACCTCACAATCCAGCTGTATTTAATCCAGTAACTATAATCTCACACTGAATTTTGTAGCATTTATAATATTATATGTGTATTTCTGAATCAGGCAGTTCAGGGAAGTACAGCCATAGCTATTTCAAATTTTCAGTGGCAACTGTTTGTGGAAGCTCAGTTCTATCCGTTTCTGGTGCTCTGAGAAGCACTGCCAGTGCCAAGTTAATGACTCAAGATGAATCACGTTCACTGTCATCATGAATCACGCCATTTCAACCTTTTTTTGGTGCTACCCTTTTTTTTTTGTTTGTTTTTTTTTTAGTCTTTGTTTTCATCACGAATCAGGACACCCAAATATCATGTCACATCACTCATGAGCCTTGGTCCAGTACGATGCTTCTGATAGTGTTCACATTCTGCAGGATGCCCCAACTGTTGTGTTCCATACCGAGAGCCATTGCTTAACACAATTGGTGACATACATTACAAACACATTGTCCTTGTCTACAAAAAGTCATACTCAGGAAACTGGTTTAAAAAAAAATAGAGATCTGGGACTTGCCTTCCTTTGGACCACGTCATCATTATCCTGGGGGTGGGTGGGAGGTGCAGCCAGTACATGACATGATTGTACTGGTAGCAACTGTGTGTAACCCCAAGGTGGCGCTATCCCAAGGGCTACTACCCCTGCCTGCTTGACCACGAACAGGTTGAGGGGCCTAGGTTCTATGGTGGGTGCCTCCACCCAGAGGTCAGGGTTTGTAGGGGTTAGACTAGCATGGTCACAGCACTCTGGACACTGAGACCCCCTTTTATTACCTCTAGTGGCTCGCACAGTACACAGGAGTTTCAGTCCCAATACCCTACGTATACACACTGTTCACTCATAAAGTACCACTTACCCTTGAGACTGGTTCCGAGGCTCGTCTCTGAGGACTCCTGTGGAATAAGGTTAATCAACATACTCAAACCAGTACAAGGCTTAACATATATAGGTACTAACATTTCAGATAGTTTAAAGTTCAATAACCTCAAATCTGGTTTATTTAGGGGGAATGAAACCCAGGAGGGGGAGATTGGGTTAATTTGCAGAATTAAATCACAACACTGTGCACATATACAGGGCCTAAAAAAGTCACAATCTGAGTACCCAGGTTGGGGGCTAGCCAGGTCCCTTGCCCAGAGTTGGCCAGCAGGTGCAAGTGGATAGGGCCCTGCAGAAAAAAATATATGCACAACACCCAATTGTAATCCGGTGCCAGATGGCTCAGTCCATGAAGCAGTGAAACAACAAGAATTGGATGATACACTTGTGATTGAAAACAAGCTGCAGGGGAATACAAAATCCAAGCTGAAGACTGGATGGTGGATGTTCTTCTGGATTGCCAGAACAGGCCATGGAGACAAGGTCCTTGTGACTGGACCCCACTGCAGTTGATAGCAAATGGATTTAGTTCGAGACAAGCTGGAGTTTGCCTCCAGCTTCAGCACACAATTCACTGTACAGGGGATTGGGAATAGCAATCCCCCACAAGCACTATGCACATTCATATGTAAAAGGAAAGTACTATACCAGGCAGGCTGCTCCTCGATCCCGATCACAATTACTGCAAAATACCCGGGAGCACACATAGCAGCTTCAGTTCCTGACAGACCGAGCATGATTCAGCAAATTCTCCAGTCTTCTACAGGGTGAGCCTGGTTTCCACTTTTCAGTCTTCCTTCCTCCCTCTCAGAAACCTTGGATTCCGTCCGATTAACGCTTACTGAGGCAGCAGGCCAACTTCAAGGCCTCTCACGCGCTTCCCGCGTGAACTGTACACTGCAGCAAAATAGAGCTAGTACTCCTTTCACAGGTAACCACACTCTGATTCTCCAGCCTCCATACAGGGCATTTAACTCAGGTTCCAACAGGTTCAATTGGTCGATTTGACTGTCAATCACTCCAAAGCCCCCTCTGTTGGTGCAAAAAGGCACCAAGGTCCAAATTACACTTCCCAGAATCACTAGCTATACATTCCCCTTGTAAACCGGCCCCATAGAGAGTCCAAATTCTGGTTGGTCCAAGCAGTCACCATTTCAGGGTTCCCTTAAACCAATTGGCCCAGCACAGCAGTTTTAGGTCCAAGATGAAGGGGCAATTCACACAGAGTCCCAGCTGTAATAAAAGCAAGTTAGACAAACTACAATTTTGCTAATGCTTTAAATGATTACAGGCAAACAGTTACAGCTTTCACATGGGCTCCCTTTGCACTTTCAGTGACTGCAAAAATGGAGCGATTACACCACAGCTCAGGTGGGATTTGAGCAAGGGAACACCAACCCTCCTGGAGAAGCATTAGTTATGCCCGCAAGCAGACAGCTCTCAAAGAGGCAGTATGTGGAGACTCTACCAGCACTCACAGTGCCATTCTAGCAGCTTAAACGCCGAACGCCAGCAGACAGGGGGAACACTTAGGCAAGCTCCTAGGAGGCTTTTAGGAACCCCCATTTGTAGGGGGGTTACACCCTTCCTGGCCTGAAAAGAACTTGGCGTCCGCGTCAAGTAGGTACCCTTATAACACTTTAAAGAAGACTACTAAATACATTTACATCACTAACAGTTAGGTTTGCATTCTTTAAACCACAATCATATGTTAACTTCTTGGTCATATGCACTTATTCTGTATTTCACAGCTTACTACATGTTACCACATTATGCATACAATAACATTTTACACTCAGGTCATTACTTCCTGCACATGAAACTTGAAAAGAGGGGACCCTACCTTATCAGCTACCTGGGGGCTTAGACAAGTAACCAGTAAAAGCCTGACTCCTTCCAAAAAGAACTATCCTGTACATAAGTTAGAGCTCCTAGCTTTGAAGTGGGCCATTGTGGATCAATTCCATGAATACTTGTATGGGGTTAAGATATTGGTAAAAACTGACAACAAGACAAGACAAGTAATCTGCAGTTAGCACCTAGGCTCAGTTTGGGCAATGAGCTCGGGGTCACATACACTACCTTATGGACCACATTGAGAGGCAAGTCCACAGGTCTGCCAGGGGATTCGTAGCTTAAACATACCACAGGCTTCACAGCTCGACCAGTCCTTCTAGGGGGAACCGTTACAGTCTCTGTGTTTTTATCCCCGCTTTCAGCAGTGTCTTCACTGGTCAGGGGAACCTTCATTGGGGTAGAGAGGCTAGAACTGGGGCACTTTCCGCTCCAGGAGTTGCAATCTCTGAGTCCTCAACACTTAGCCCACATGGCGAGTTTTCTGACATTGGCAGTGAACTGTCAGGGCACTCAACATACTCTTCTTGTTCTGGTATATCACCATTCTGTCCCAGCTCATTATTTTCCCCCCTCTGAAAGCTCATACAGTTCAACCATACACAATGATTCCACGTCATCCGACTTGATATTCTGCACTTCACTTTCTGGGAGCACTGGCTCCAAAGACAAAGCTAGGGGCTTAGACAGTCCAGAAGGCCCAGCTTCATCTCCAGGACTGACTAGTGGATTGCCCGAAACAACTGACTCAGCTCGTAAGAAGGGTAGTATTCAAAGTCACACTCGATTTCTTCTGACATAGACGGACAGTCATGTTCAACTGGGACTTGTTGTAGGGAACACTAACTCAGCATCTGTAGGTACAGACTTTCTTTGCTTTTTCTTAGCAGCAGCTCGGGTCACTGGTCCAGAGGGAGCACTTTCTGGTGGCTCAGACTCAATCAAGATTTTTCCAATGGGCAGTAAATGATTTCTATGCATTGTTTTAACATCTTTTGAATTATTCTCAGGCCTTACTTTGTAGACAGGCAGATCATCTAGTTTTCCTACCACAATGTGGGGGAGATGGTGCCACCTATCAGCAATCTTGTGTTTGCCATGCAGTCCCAGACTTCTTAGCAACACCTGATCTCCCTCCTGGAGTTCCAGTGCTTTCACGTTTTTATCACACCTTTCTTTGTTGGCAAGATTTCTTTTGGCAGCCATGGTTTGAGCCAGTTGGTACGCATGATTTAGTTAGGCCTTTAACTTTTGCAAATACTGTAAATGGTTATCAGCTCGAACCCCATCAGGAGAAACTCCAAAACAAACATCTACTGGTAGTTGGGCATCTCTTCCAAACATCAGGTGATAGGGGGAGAACCCAGTGGCATCACCTTTGGTGCAATTGTAGGCATGTACCAGGGTGCTAATTTGTTGACTCCATCTAGGCTTGTCCTTTGGGTGGAGGGTGCCTAGCATATCTAGCAAAGTTTGGTTGAAATGTTCAGGTAATGGGTCCCCCTTGGGGTGGTAAGGGGTGGTTCTGGACTTTTGCACTCCCCACAAAGAAAGCATCTCTTTGATCAAATGACTCTCAAAGTCCCTCCCTTGATCAGAATGGATTCTTTGTGGTGCCCCATAGTGAACAAAGAAGTTTTCTATAAGTACTTTGGCCACAGTGGATGCCTTCTGGTCCTTGGTGGGGAAAGCTTGAGCATATCTCGTAAAATGGTCAGTGACCACCAGCACATTACTGATATTTCTTTGATCCGGCTCCAAACTCAGAAAGTCAATACAGACCAGCTCCATGGGGGCACTGGTGGTGATGTTAACTAGGGGGGTAGCCCTCTGGGGCAAAGCTTTCCTCTGTAGACAGTGACTACAAGTTTGGACATACTGTTCAACATCAGCCCCCATCATAGGCCAATAGAATCTGGATCTTACCACATCAAGTGTTCTGTCTATGCCAAGGTGCCCCATGTGATTGAGTAGGGACCTCAGCACCAAGTCTCGAAAGGCAGTGGGCAAAACTAGCTGTTTGTCTATTTGTCCCTCTCTGTCCACTGCTCCCTGTATAACAGTCAATTAATCAGCTTCAACTTAGGACCTTCCTTGTATAACAATGCAATTCTTCAATCAGTAGAACGTAATTTGGATACATCTTTCCCTGCGTAGAGGGCTTCTAGGGCTGGTTTAATCATAGGATCTCGGGATTGAGCCTGCTGAAGACTGCCATTGTCTAACTGAGGCAAAGCACAAATGTCTAATGTGGAGAAGTGGCAATAAGCAGCAGGTATGCAATTCTCAGAGGCCCCCAGTCCACCAAACAGTCAACTGTGTCTGGGACTACTTGCTCCGCTTGGTCAAACTTCTGGTAGATTGTTCGAATATCAGGTTCTGACAGTTTGACCCAGCCATTTCGAGAAACAGGCCTCCAGGTGAGAGCATCAGCATCTATGTGGTTCAGGCCTGTTCTGTATTCGACAGCACAGTCGTATGTGGATAATGCAGAGAGCCACCTATGGCCAGTAGCATCCAGCTTAGCTGAAGTTTGCACACAGGTCAAGGGATTGTTGTCAGTTTTTACCAATATCTTAGCTCCATACAAGTATTCATGGAATTGATCCACAATGGCCCACTTCAAAGCTAGGAACTCTAACTTATGTACAGGATAGTTCTTTTCGGAAGGAGTCAGGCTTCTGCTGGCAAAAGCCACTGGTCCCAGGCCATTCTCGTGCTCCTGGTACAACACAGCCCCCAGACCTTGCAAGCTAGCATCAGTGTGTAGGACATAAGGTTTTGTTGGATCTGCATAGGCCAGGACAGGAGTGTGAGTAAGCTGATATATAACTCATGAAAAGCAGCTTCACAATCAGGTGTCCATCTGGCCCCAAATACTTCATTAGGACAGAAATACACTCTCTCAATCTCAGGGGAAGTTGACCTTTTGTATTTTTTGTGGGTTGGAGGGTACCCTTGAGTAAGGTTAAGTAAAGGACAGATCACTATTGAATAGTCCTTGATAAAATGGCGATAGTAGCCACAGAAGCCCAGGAATCTTTGCAGTTCTTTTAGATTGTGGGGCTGTGGTCAGGTGGTCAGGGCCTCAACTTTACTCGGGTGTGTCTCTATTCCCTCGGTGGAGACTGTGTGTTCCACATACTTTACAGATGTTTGGAAGAATTGACATTTATCGATGAACAGTTTCAGGCCAAAGTCTTCCAGTCAGCCCAGCACCTTGAACAATCAACTCTCGTGTTCCTCCAGCGAGCTGCCAAACACAATAACATCATCCAAGTACACCAGGCACTCTAATAGGTTCATGTCCCCCACTGCACACTCCATCAGTCATTGAAAAGCGGCTGGGGCACTGGAAATCCCTTGAGGCATCCTCATGAACTCACAGAAACCCAGCGGGCAGATAAAGGCTGTCTTCTCACGGTCTTCTGGGGCTATTGGAATCTGGTAGTACCCGTTGCAAAGATCCAGCACAGAAAACCACTTGCTACCATTCAGGCAGTCCAAAGCATCCTGAATGCGGGGCATTGTATACTGATCAAGGATAGTCCGCCGGTTTAAAGTGCGATAATCCACGCACATCCTTACTGTCCCATTCTTTTTTCTCACTACCACAATGGGGGAAGCATAAGGGCTTCTGGATTCTTGTATGACACCAGCAGCTAGCATCTCTTGCAGATGCCGTCTCACATCATCTATGTTGGCAGGTGCCAGGCATCAAGACCTCTCACAAATGGCCTGTCATCATGTAGTCGGATATGGTGCTCAGCTCCTTGCACATATCCTATGTCCCATTCCTTTAAAGAAAACATCTGGTCTCTCTCTGGGCAAGTTTCTCACGGATCCTCACTTTCCATTCAGCTGGTAATGGGAAGTCACCAAAATCAAACAAGTCAGGCATTACTCTATCATTCTTCCCCAAACTCTTGTTACTGGGTAGCACTGCAGTGTCTGCACAATGCACATTAGCCAGGGTGCAACCTCTGTTTACTTGAATCTCTCTGTCAGACACATTACGAACTTGAACCATTACCCTTCTGGCATAAGCATGGGCTCTAGCAGGCAAAATACTAGGCTTGACCAGCAGTCCCTCTGGCAATTTTCCATCGCCTGGTGCATCCAGCATTAATATTTTATTCTTGACATCCTTTCTGATATGGACCTCTCCCTGTAAGGTACACTGGGCATTTGGCACCAGGATCACAGACTCAGATTCCTTTTTCCAGACAACTCCGACCGGTTTCTCTGGTTCCACTTTGTCAGCATCTCTCTGGGTATCGTAGGCCCTCCTGATCAAGGCTGGAATTCTTAAAGCCCTACCAGTCCGGGACCCCTGTTTTTCATAACATAACTGTGCCAGCCGTCCAAACAAATGTGCATTAGTCCCAATTAGTAAAGGAACCCCATCATACAGTCCAGTAGGGGGAAACACTACAGCCAAGGTCTCCACTTGCTCTGCCATGCCAGCTACAGAGGTGGGAAAGGACAACAAAATTTGGATATAGCCGGAGTAGGGGTAGGCTTTTCACTTAGACCCCAGACATGTAGTCCTTCCAATGGTTGCAGGGGTACATCAGACAAATGCTTCTGATACTAACCCTGGAACAAGATTGTCACTTGGGAGCCACTGTCTAACATAGCTCTTGTAGGTACTCCATTCACTTTTACAGTGGTCTCCATGGAGGGACCCACCACTTCAGACCATTCCAGTGGCTCTGATCTGGATGTCAATCGAGCATTGGCCCAGGTGGCATAACTTTTTCAAGTGGCTCCCCCTGGTGGTTGAGCGTAGGTTCTGGGATGCCAGGCCACTAACCTATTGGTAACTTTTCTTAAGTTCTCTGGCAAATGACAAGCTGACTGAAAATGCCCATCCTCCTCACAATGGTAAAAGAACTTAATGTCTCTAGAGTCCTTGGAGGGTGGGGGGGGTCTCTTTTCTGTTGGGGCACCTCTGGAGCCCTGTGGGGCTCTTCTTGAACTGGGGGCTTATACCTTTGGGCTTCTGTATCTCTACTTCTATTGGGGGTGAGGGCAGCCCTTTGCAGCTCCCCCACCATCTCTCTCAATTCTCTTAGTTCTGCTAGCAGGTTATCCTCACTCTGCGTCTCAGGGGAAACAACACGCACTCTCACTCCACTTTTGGGTTCAGGGGGAGCCTGATACAGATCTGGCTCTCTGTATGCCTCAGTCAATTCCTTAATTAAATCTCTCAACTGCTGGGCCTCATCTAGCTCATTCTTTTTGGGGGTCTGACAAGTGTTCATAGCCCCAGCATAGGGTTCCCAGCCCTCTTCATCAGTTTCAATCTCATGGATCTCTCTCTCATCAAATGGCAGCACTCTGGAGGGCTGGCCCTTCTGTCTTGCAGCTTGAGCTTCAGTATTATTACGCTTGAAAATCTTGCTGACTTCAATATGTGATCTAATCTGACCTGGTTTAACGTGTTGGCAGGCACTCTCCCTTTTTGGTGGGCCCTCGGCAAAGCCCTTTCTATCCTGGTGACAAAGGCAGACAATTTCTCAATCTTCCACTGTTTGGCTGACTGGAATTTCCATAATAAATCATCCCCAGATTCTGTGCTGCCAAACACTCCCTCTAAGGCAGAAAGATATTCTGCTGCAGTGGCCTCCAGACTAGTAGCCCATAAGAACTGGATGTCTTCCAGAGCAGGGCCTCTCAAGCTTTCCATCAAGCGCTTCCTCTTTTCCCCCTCTGAACACTGCCATTCCTGTACTAAAGGGGTAGCATAGACCATCCAGGTCCCCAAATCATCTTCCCCCGAAGGCACTGGGATAGTTCCAGGGAAAAGTCTCAGCCTCCGATAGGAATCCAGTTGAATGGGGGGAATTACCATAGGGGGTGTAGCTATTATGGAGCTCTTGGGAGACACAAGAGAAGGGAGTGAGGAAGGTAAAGGTGTATGGTCCCCCGACAAGTCTAACACTTTTACTGCCTCCTAGACAGTTCTCCCTTCAGCGGCTAGCAGCTTGAGCAGCTTTCTTTTAAAGCTATTGGTCCTAGGAGACCCACCCGGGGTGACGAGACCACTAGATATATGAATAACCCTCCATCACTTCTGGGCCCCTTCGGGTAAAATCACAGGTGGTACCTTTTCAGGGTCTATGGGGGAACTACATGAGAGTAGCACTATCAAAGTTTGGTCAAACAGGTCAGCGCCTCATCCCTTTACTTTACTTTGCCCAAACACTTAACATGTTCTACAGTGGACACAATGTCAGCATTGTTAGTCCTCAAGGGGACATCCAGCAACAGAATACCCTTTTGGGGTCTATTTCCTCAGCTTCGCACCACCCCATCAATTTGTGCACCATCAACTTATGGGGGTCAATTTTTAACTTGGGCATAGTACTCCCCTCCATTTTTTCCTTTAAATTAAACATAATGGGGTAATTCCTTCACGTGGCCGCTAGAGGACGCTAATCCCAGCGGTGCCTCCAAGATGTAACCCCCAGGTGGCGTTATCCCAAGGGCTACTACCCCTGCCTGCTTGACTACTAACAGGTTGAAGGGCCTAGGTTCTATGGTGGGTGCCTCCACCCAGAGGTCAGGGTTTGTAGTGGTTAGACTCGCTTGGTCACAGCACTCTGGGACACTGAGACCCCTTTTATTCCCTCTAGTGGCTTGCACAGTACACAGGAGTTTCAGTCCCAATACCCTACATATACACACTGTTCACTCATAAAGTACCACTCACCCTCGAGACTGGTTCTGAGGCTCGTCTCTGAGGACCCCTGTGGAATAAGGTTAATCAACATACACAAACCAGTAAAAGGCTTAACATATATAGGTACTGACACTTCAGACAGTTTAAGCAAGCAATAACACATGATGAAGTGTGGTTTATCGCCTGATAAGAGCATGCCCAGGGTGCATATACCCCTGGGCACGCTTATCACGCTTACAAACCACACCTCGAGTGTTATTGCGCTATAAATGGGCCCTTCAATTAATGGATCCTTATGTAAGTGATTAAAAGAGAAGAGAGGAAAAACAAATCTAGAAAGGAAGTTTGAATAGGAGAAATAGGAAAAAAAATAGTCCCATTTGGGAACTGTTTCCTTAGTAGTAGAGAGCTAGCTATGTATTTCTTATTATATTTTTCAGGTGGTTAAGTAGCATCCCCCCCCCACACACACACATTTTTTTTGTTTTGTAGTGTGTTAAGAAAAAGTGCTCAGAGTCTCTGTTTGCTTGAGAGGAACTGTAGGCTTTACTGAAAATTAACTTGTAACTGAGTCCTTTCTATGAAACATCCTGTGTATTTAACAAGTTGTATTTTGCGTTAGGTCTTTTTTTAGAAGGTGCTGACATCTGAATTGCAAGAGGAAGAGAGTGTACAGTTCAGAAAACATCGCAATCACGAGCGAGCATTGCCATGGAAACAGATGCAGTGGTTTGCAAGATTGTGACCGTTGGACTCTCTCAGTTACTGGGCATTTAAAAGTTTAATTTTTGGATTATCTTTTCTTGTTTTGGGTCTAACAAGGTGCTGAGAGTCAAAATCCATCAGGGAGAGAGTCCAGAGTTCAGAAGTGAGTGCAAGTCCGAGCGAGTGTTGCCATGGCAACGTACAATGACATTTGTCGGCAGTTTTGTGAAAGTACGACTCTAATTTGATACTCCTTTTTGTAGTGTTGGAAATTTCAGAACGCAGAAAAAACACAAGAGAGGCTCAGAAAAAGAGAGAGATTCTTCAGTTTAAAAAGTCTGTCCGTGTCACTATGAATGTGAGGGAATCGAGTGTATAGAGAAGGAAAATGACAGGGTTTAAACAGAGGAGCAGAGGGGTAGCCAGCAAAAAAAAATAAAAGTGTGTGCATATTAGCTTATTAGGGTGCAAGTGAAACACTTTTGTTGGTTGCATTTTGAGTTTTTCCCCTGCCGAGTTGAGCTCTGATGAATGAGTTCTGGTTCTGCGATTGGGTTGTGATAGCAGCGTGCAGTTTGAGCAGTTGTCAGCACAGACTACTGATTTCCCGCTGCCACTCACTGAGCTGTGCCAGGCTATGTTTTTTTTCTGCTTGGCACAGCTGAGTGATTTGTTGATGTTAAGGGGCAGACTGGCAGACGTTAGTGCTGGTTGGGTAAAATATAATGGATTAAGGTTACGGCTGGGAAGCTGAAATAGCCAATCAATTGCTTACATTTTTTAGCCCATTTTATAATGTTCAATAACCTCAAATCTGGTTTATTTAGAGGGAATGAAACCCAGGAAGGGGAGATCAGGTTAATTTGCAGAATTAAATCACAGCACTGTGCACATATACAGGGCCTAAAAAAGTCACAATCTGAGTACCCAGGTTGGGGGGCTAGCCAGGTCCATTGCCCGGGGTTGGCCGGCAGGTGCAGGTGGATAGGGCCCTGTAGAAGAAAATATATGCACAATACCCAATTCTAATCTGGAGCTGGATGGCTCAGTCAATGAAGCAGTGAAACAATAAGAATTAGATGACACACTTGTGATTGAAAATAAGCTGCAGGGGAATACCCTGATTTGTACTCACAATATCCAAGCTCAAGACCAGATGGTGGATGTTCTTCTGGATTGCCAGAACAACAGGCCATGGAGACAAGGTCCTTGTGACTGGACCCCACTGCAGTTGATAGCAAACAGATTTAGTCTGAGACAAGCTGGGGTTTGCCTCCAGCTTCAGCACACAATTCACTGTACAGGGGATTGGGAATAGCAATTCCCCACAAGCACTATGCACATTCATATGTAAAAGGAAGTACTATACCAGGCAGGCTGCTCCTCGATCCCGATCACAATTACTGCAAAATACCCAGGAGCACACACTGCAGCTTCAATTCCTGACAGACTGAGCATGATTCAGCAAATTCTCCAGTCTTCTACAGGGTGAGCCTGGTTTCCACTTTTCAGTCTTCCTTCCTCTCAGAAACCTTGGATTCTGTCCGATTAATGCTTACTGAGGCAGTGGGCTGACTTCAAGGCCTCTCACGCGCTTCCCGCATGAACTGTACACCGCAGCAAAATACAGAGCTCCTACTCCTTTCACAGGTAACCACGATCTGATTCTCCAGCCTCCATACAGGGCATTTCCCTCAGGTTCCAACAGGTCCAATTGGTGGATCACCTGTCAATCACTCCAAAGCCCCCTCTGTTGGTGCAAAAAGGCGCCAAGGTCCAAACTACACTTCCCAGAATCACTAGCTATACATTCCCCTTGTAAACTGGCTCCATAGAGTCCAAATTCTGGTTGGTCCAAGCAGTCTCCATTTTAGGGCTCCCTTAACCCAACTGGCCCAGCACAGCAGTTTTAGGTGCAAAATGGAGGGGCAATCCACAGAGTCCCAGCTGTAATAAAAGCAGGTTAGACAAACTACAATTTTGCTAATGCTTTAAATGATTACAGGCAAACAGTTACAGCTTTCAGATGGGCTCCCTTTGTGCTTTCAATGACTGCAAAAATGGAGCGATTACACCGCATCTCAGGTGGGATTCGAGCAAGGGAACACCAACCCCCCTGGAAAAGCAATAGTTATGTCCGCAAGCAGACAGCTCTTAAACAGACTGTATGTGGAGGCTCTACCAGCACTCACAGTGCCATTCTAGTGGCTTAAACACCGAACGCCAGCAGGCAGGGGGAACACTTAGGCAAGCTCCTAGGAGGCTTTTAGGAACCCCCATTTGTAGGGGGGTTACATGTGGTAGACAAGTCCCTGATCTCACACAAAGCAGCTTTCTTATTCTGAGGAGATCATTTAGCTAAATGCACCTTAACCAGATTGATTACAATTTAAAAATGTTGCTTAGCTCTGTTTTTTGCCCTGATAGTAGTGGTAGTAGCAATAGTGAAGTGGTGATGGTGCTCTGTGTTATTTTGCCATGTTGGTTCAAGTCATGTTTCATATTGAGAGCCACTGCTAAACAAAAGTAGGGCCAAACATATCCCCTTCTACCAAAAGTCAGACTCGGGATACTGGTTAAAAAAAAAAAGAGAGTGATGTGGGACTTGCCTGCACTTGGGTCAAATCATTGCATCTTCCAGTAGGCACATCCACAGTCACATTATTCACTCCTCATCTT
Organism: Neoceratodus forsteri; assembly: GCA_016271365.2. Taxonomy (NCBI): domain Eukaryota; kingdom Metazoa; phylum Chordata; order Ceratodontiformes; family Ceratodontidae; genus Neoceratodus; species Neoceratodus forsteri. Next base: position 1,691,856,264 of record CM028130.1, on the reverse strand, counting down.
ATTTCACTACTCATGCTGTTTAGTACTAGTAAACTGTGGTTTAATGACTTTTTTTCTATAGATATGTTGATTAAACGCTGTTTAAAATGATTTTTTTCACATACAGTTACCATAACACCATAAAGGTTATAAATGGTTTGGATAAGGTTCAGATAAGCATCTGAACATTCTATTGCTTATCAGAACCTTTTAGAACCTCAGAACCTTTTGAGGTTCTCCCATCCCTACTGTTTGTGGCTACTAGCCTATAGGAAAAAATCATCCCACACAAGCTGCTATATTCTCCTCAGTATCAGTTTATTAATGCCAAATTCAGCATGTCAACATTAGGAGACATGTTTTAAAGTGCAAAATGATGCAAAGTACAAACCTTTAGGTTAATTATCAAGCAATGCAAAAATGAGGGTGATACCCAACCATTCAGATCTTCCATCTCGCTGTCAGTAGACCATGACCCTTAACCTTGGCAGTGCACTGTCCCCTTATGAGTTGTGCCCACACACCTTCTGTGAGGAATGGATATACTGAAATGAGCTCCCATTTGAGGTTGTCAGTCAGAAGACATTGGGGGGTGTTCAAAAGAGGGTGGGACAGGATGAAGGGGATGGTGTGGATTAGCAGAAAAGGGGCAAGGCCCACTGTAATCTCTGCAGCAGAGGCACCACAATCAAGCAGACATAATAGACCAAACTGCATTCTGCTGCAAGCTATTTCGTATGTTTGTATGTCTCATCAGGGAACTTTAAACTATATTTTTTAGAAACATAGAAAATGTCAATATAAAAAGACCATTACTCCATCCAGTCTGCCCTATCATACCCCAGGACCTATTGCCTAGTCAGGGTTTTCACCCTCATCTCCCATCCCCCCCCCACAGCCAAGCCATGCAGAACTGACCTGCTTAGTAACCAGAAGCATAAAACCAGTGAGTATTCTAAACTATTATAAATGTAGGAAGAGCTCACAACCAATCAGAGCGCTCCTTTCCTTACATGTGAGACACTTGTATTCTGTAAAGAGTATCTCACGTGCAGCTGCCCTGGAAACAGGCATGTTTGGGTAAGGATATCAAAAAATTAATATTAGATTATTTGATTGAGCCTGATCAGTACTATATTAATACTGCTACCAAGACCATTTCTAGGACTGTAAGAGTGGTCTCACTTTTTTTTTGTATCAGAACCATTTACCTTCAGTTCACAATTCTCATACCCTAAGAATATGCATGAGACCACTCTTACAACCATAAGAGTGGTCCCGGCAGTGGTATTAACATACAAAAAAACTGACTGAATTAATAAACATACAAAGTAGCCAGCAAAATTACACCATCTGGTCTATCAAGTCTGCTTGTTGTGCGGGGATTTCAGCTTTGTTCAGGCTGAACTTTCCGACCCCCCATCCCTATTTCATCTCTATCCTCCTCCCCTCTCCTGCTCTTAATCCTCCCTCATATCTATCCTAGCCCCTCCTGAAGCTGCTCATCATCCTCGCTGAGATCACCTCTTCTGGCAGTTTGTTCCACTTGGTCACCCACCTTTTCTGTGAAGAAGTGCCCTAACCTCCCTCCTAAACACCCCCCTCCCGCTTAAGGCTGTGACAGCTCGTAGTTTTGGTGCAGCTTTCCCTGAATAGACCTTCCTTGTTTACCCTATTGAACCCTTTCATATTCTTGAAGGTTTCAATCATATCTCCCCTCTCGCTTCTGTCCTCCAGAGAGTACATGTTCAAGGCCCCCAGTCTCTCCTCATATGATCTACCCTGCTTCTCCCCAATCATCTTTGTAGCTCTCCTCTGGACCATCTCCATCAGGTTGATACCCTTCTTAAGGTTAGGACTCCAGAATTGCACTGCATACTCCAGATGCAGTGTCATCAGTGACCTGTACAAGGGTAGAACTACCTCCTGTCACCTACTGCTGATCCCCCTGGCTATGCAGCCCAACGTCCTGTTTGCTCATGCCACTGCCTTCTTGTACTGTGCAGAGCGTTTCAAGTCACTAGATATCATCACTCCCAGATTTTCTCTTCCACTGTGGGAGTTACTTGGCCCCTCCAAGGTAGCAGTCTCTCCTGGGGTTTTTGGCTCCCATGTGCATGACGTTGCACTTCTTTGTGTTACTTGCTTGGTTTGCTTGGTTACGTGAGATACATGAAGGCATGGTGCCCATCGAGAGTATCTCCCACAATGTTGTGGATCATTGTTTGCTAACAGTTTCTAACCATGAATCTAATTTGGTTTTAAATGTTTCAAAATTGGTAATATTAACAAGGTCATTGGGTAATTTGTTCCATATTCTGGGGGTCCTAATTGTAAAAAAGTGTAATCTTTCATTAGTATTTGCTTTTAGAACAATTAACTGTTTGGTGTGTAGTCTGGGAACTAGCTTCCTTGTTGTGTAGTTTAGTCCACATTGTTGCATCAGGTTTGATTGTTTCAAAATTTTATGAAGAAACAGGAAATCTCCCCTCAGCTGCCTAGTTTCTAGTGAATGAAGTTTTAGTTTTTTTAACCTGTCATCATATGATAAGTATGCCAAATGCGGTATCATCCTTGTTGCTGTTCTTTGGATGCTCTCAATGGTAGCTATGACCTTTTTGAGATATGGGCTCCAGAATGGTAACCCATAGTCTGAATCCGGTCTAACATACGTCCTATACAAAGGAATAATACAGTTTTCATGTTTTGATACAAATGTACGATTTATTCTTCTGAGTAATCCATTTGAGTTTTTGGCTAATTTGTTGCAGTGGTCACTAGAAGATAATTTGTCATTAATATTAATTCTAAGGTCTCTTTCACAGTTTGTTGTTTTTAATAATATATTATTTAGTTTGTAAATCTGATGTGGATTATTATTACCGAGGTGAAGTATGGTACATTTATTGTTGTTGAATTCCATACTGTTTAATAATGCCCATTCCTTAATTTTATGTAGATCTGTACACAGTTGGTTTATATTATCTGGAGTGTTAAGCCTAGTTGCCATATCCCTGACCACCTTTCAAGTTTTCTTAAGTCCTCCTTAAGATCTTGCACCCCCTCGTTGAGTCCATCCTCCCACAGAGCTTGATGTCATCTATAAATTGACACATTTTGCCCTTGATGCCATCACCAGTATCGTTAATGAAAACATTGAACAACACTTGACCTAGCACCGAGCCTTGTGGGATGCCACTTGTGACCTCTCTGGTACTAGAAAGCTCTCCTCCAATGATCACCTTTTGGGACCTGCTCCCTATCCAATTTTCCACCCATTTAACCAACCTCCTTCCTATTCCATGGTCTGCCAATTATCTGATCAGCCTATTGTGTTATAGCGTCAAAGGCCTTGCTGAAATCCAGGTATAGGATGTCCACATCCTAGCCTCTATCCACTGTTTTGGTTATCCAATCAAAGAAGTCAATCAGATTCATTTGACAAGACTTCCCTTCCATAAAACCATGCTGCCTTGCATTCTGTAAGCCATATTTCTCTAAATACTCTTTCTTTCAGTATGGTTTCCATAAGGGTGTGTACTACTGAAGTCAGACTTACCAGTCTGTAGTTCTCTGGGTCATCCCTGGGACCGCTCTTGTGGAAGGGCATCACATGTGCCATTCTCCAGTCCTGCAGCACCATGTCCAACTCCAACAAACAACTGAACAGGTCCGCCGGTGGTTCTGCAAGCTCCTCTGCCAGTTCCTTTAGCACCCTGGAGTGCATTCCATCCAGGCTCAGTAATTTGTCTGTCCTCAAAGCTAACAGCCATCTTTCACTCTTTTCTTTTCTATTGCCCCCATTTGTCCCCTTCCACCCTTCTGGTCCCCTTCCCCACCCCACCCCCCTGGCACCAGTCCATCCTTCTCCTTTGTGAAGCCAGAGCAGAGGTATGTGTTCAATAATTCTGCTTTCTCCCAGCTGGTGCTGAGGGTTGAGGCATTGGCCACCACACATTGTGCCACACCAATGACCCATGTTTGGGAGCAAGCACGGGTCACTGGGGGTTGGCAGGGGTGGAGAAGAATGAAGCATCCTTGGACAGCTCCTCTTCTCCGGGTTGGGGGGGTGTCCCAGTAGTCTGTGCTTGCCTGGTCCCTAGCAGTGGCTGGGGACTGGTGCAATAATGCTGTGCCTACTGCGGGGGCAGAGGAGCAGCCATTGGATATGCTACGGGTGGACACATGCCTAGGGCATCCCCTGATGGCATAGCATGCTCCAATGCCCATGAGGGAGAAAAGCAGTGAAAAAGAGGGCTTCCTGGTTAGGCGGCTTGATGGTCGTTCGATAAGCACTGGCTCTAGGGGCATCACCTGAAAACTGAATCCAGACAGGGTTGGTGAGTTGGGGGCTCCCACCACCCCATTAGGGGGGTAAGCCATAGGAGTAGAAGGTGAAGGACCCTAATGGGAATGCGGTAGGAGGACGGCAGCCAGAGTCTCTCAGGGATTCCTGGGAATGGGAGCAGACCAGATTGCCAGTTAAGAAACAATATAACAAAAAGAACTTAAAAAATTCTGCTTTTTCCCTGTTCTTTTCCACCCACCCTTCACTTTGTCTTAGTCTGACTATCCCTTCTTTCTTGTCTTTTTTCTTGCTTATGTAGTGGAAGAAAGCCTTCTTCCCCTCTTAATACCTTCCACTAGTTGCAATTCCTTCTGAGCCTTTGCTCTCCAAACTGCCCTTCCTGCCTCCTTCGCCTGTCCTAGGTATATTTCTCTATACATCTCCTTCTTGGTCAACTTAATTTTCCTGTAGGCCAGCCTCTTGTTGCTCACTGCTTGGGTTATCTCAGAGCTGAACCAGCTTGGTAGCTTGATTTTGAAGTTCTTTTAGTACTTAGAACACTTATCTATTGTTGCCCTTACTCCTTCCTTTATAATATTCCATTTTTGGTCTACCTCCATTGTTGCAGTGATTTTTGCTATATGCACTTTTAGTACCTCACCCATTTTCCCAAAGTTCGCCCTCCTAAAGCCCAGGATTCTGGTCTTAGTGGTGACTCTTTCCCTGCCCACGTCCAGCCCTAACCACATTGAAGGAAGATTACTTCCACCAATGAGTTTCCTGAATGTTACATCCTGTACATGCTCTCCACTCGTGAGTACTAGATCCATGATTATTTTTAATCTTATTTTGATTTTTGGTAACTGGGTAAAAGCAACTGGGTCACATGGCCCTTTTACAGACATGACCCGGTGAGGGTCAAAAGACACTCAGTACATCAAAAACAAAAATACATATAGAGTAAAAAAAACAGACAAGAATACATACAAAACATCATTGGAAGGTGACAATAATAAATAGTTGCAGAAGCATTTACACAAAACATTACACAATCTGAAATAGATTTAAAAAGAATTCTAGGTATATCAGCAAATAATCATGTAGTTACATACTGACCTTATGCTAAAGTACACATTTCAGTGATTTCTAAACTAGTATAGACTTTGAGCATTGTGCAAATCATCTGCTAAATCATTCAAGATTTTTATATCAATTTGTTTAAAAGATTTTTGACACTATGGACGGGATAGAAACATAGACTTTGATGGCAGATAAGGACCACTTGAACCAACCCAGTCTGCCCATTTCCCTACCTATTGGATAAGCTGCAGATTCTAGTTAACCAACAGTCTACTTCCTGCAACCCCTCACTATAATTGTCTTATGTCTGTCCCATGCATGTTTGAATTCCCCCACTGTTTTAGACCCCACAACCTCTCCAGGAAGGCAGTTCCATGAGTCCACCACTCTCACCATGAAAAAGAATTTCCTCACACTACCCCTGAGCTGTTCCCCCTCTAACTTTAAATTGTGCCCCCTTGTTCTTACACATCTCTTTTTCTGAAAGATGCTACCCTCCTGGACTTTGTTGATTCCCTTGAGGTACTTAAAAGTTTCTATCATGTCCCCCCATCCCTGCTTTCATCAAAGGTATACATATTAAGCTCTCTCAGTCTCTCTTCATATGGTTTCTGATGTAGACCCTGTACATTTTTAGTTGCCCTCTTCTGGACTGCTTCTATCCTGTCTATGTCCTTGCATAGATGAGGTTTCCAAAACTACATGCAGTATTCCAGATGGGGTCTCACCAACTGTCTGTACAGAGGGATAACCACTTCCCTTTTTCTACTTGTGATGCCACTCCCTATGCATCCCAGTATCCCCCTGGTTCTCCTTACTGACTTCTCACATTGCTTACCCACCTTTAGGTCATCTGATATGACTACACCCAGATCCCTTTCCATTATTGTTGTTGTTAGTACCTCCCCTGCTATTGTGTACTCTTCTCCTGGACTTTTATTTCCCAGGTGGATTACTTTGCACTTCTTTGCATTGAATCTAAGTTGCCATATGTCTGACCATTCCTCCAACCTTGCCAAGTCCCTTCTCATCCTTTCTACCCCCCTTGTGTATCAACTCTGTTACAGATCTTTGTGTCATCTGCAAAGTGGCATACCTTTCCTTCCAGACCCTCTGCAATGTCACCCATAAAGACGTTAAAGAGGACTGGACCCAGTACTGAGCCCTGAGGCGCTCCACTAGTAACCCCCCTTTCTTCAGAATGTGTTCCATTCACTATTACCTTCTGTGTCCTGTTGTGCAGCCAGTTTGTTACCAGGCTACCACCCTGGGACCCACTCCCAGGCTGGCTAACTTGATTATTAATCTTTGTAAAGGACTGTGACAAATGCCTTGCTAAAGTCTAGGTAGGCCATATCCACAGCCCCTCCCTGGTCTATTACTTTGGTCACCCAGTCAAAGAAATCGATTAGATTTGTCTGACATGACCTTCCTGCTGTGAATCCATGCTGCTTTGGATCCTGTGCCCCGCTGGCCTCTAGGTACTCAACAATTCTTTCTTTCAGAAGTGATTCCATCATTTTCCCCACCATTGAGGTCAAACTAACAGGTCCGTAGTTTCCTGCTTCTGCCTTGCTCCCACTTTTGTGAAGGAGAATCACATCTGCCCTCCTCCAGTCCTCAGATACCACCCCCTCTTCCCATAATTTGTTAAAAAGTGTGTTTAGTGGTGTCACTAGGTCCTCCTTTAGCTCTTTGAGGATTCTAGGGTGAATCCCATCAGGCCCCATTGCTTTGTCCACCTTGAGTTTTAGGAGTTCTTTCAGGACTCTTTCTTTTTTCTGTAAATGGACTGGCGTCAACCCCACTACCCAGAGTGCTTCTATTGTTTGGCTTAGGTAACTCCTTCTCTTCTTTTGTGAATACTGAGCTAAAGTATTCATTCAGTATCTCTGCCTTTTCACTGTCTCCCTCTGCCCACCTCCCGTCTCCCTTATTAATCTTCACTATCCCTCCTTTACATAGAAACATAGACATAGACTTTGACGGCAGATAAGGACCACTAGGGCCCATCTAGTCTGCCCATTTCCCTACCTACAGGATAGGCCACAGATCCTAGTTAACCAACAGCCTATTTCTTCCTACCCCGCACAAGAATTGCCTTATGTCTGTCCCATGCATTCTTGAATTCTCCCTTTAACCTTTCTATGCTCCCTAATGTACCTATAAAAGGGTTTATCCCCCTTCTTAACTGAGTTGGCTATCTTTTCCTCAGTTTGGGCCTTTGCTTTTCTGATTGCCTTCCCCACTTCTTTCTGCCCTCATTGATATAGTTCCCTGTCGTGCTCCTCCTGTGATTCCTTATACTTTTTCTCCTTAACATTCCCTGACACCTCTTTTGAGAACCATAGTGTTTTTTTATTCTGCTTTGTTTTCTTTATTTCTTTTCACACAAAGGCTTGTTGCCTCCATGATGGCAGTTTTGATTTTTCTCCATTGTTCTTCCACCCCTCCTTTCTGGCCATTTGTTAATGCATTCCTCAGGTATTCACCCATTATGCCAAAGTCAGCCCTTCTAAAGTCCAGTATCCTTGTCTTTGTATGGCTTGTCTCCATGGTTGTGTTTATTGTAAGCACACGTGCAGTGGTCGCTTGTTCCCAGATGTCTACTGACTTCTAAATTTGTGATCCCTCTCCATTTGAGAGTACCAGGTCTAATATTGCTCCCTCCCTCCCGAGTGGGTTCCACCACTAGCTGTCTAAGGCATGCCCCCTCTAGGGCATCGAGAATGACCCTGCTCTTGGATGTGGCTGCAGTCCATGTCGTCCAGTTAACATCTGGCATATTCAGGTCTACCATCAACAGTATCTCCCCTTTTTCAGCCATTTTGAGAATGCCCTTTATCATTTTCTTATCCATTTTCTCCCCTTGAGACAGGGGTCTCTATACAACCCCTGTGTGGATTGTGATGCCATTCCCTGTCTTCAAGGTGACCCAGAGTGCCTCTTGTCCTCCCCCTTTACTTTTTAGTTATGTAGCTTTGATCCCTTCCCTTATGTAGAGAGCTACTTCACCTACTCTTTTACCCTCCCTGTCCCTTCTGTAGATTGTGTACCCTGGTATGTTGACATCCCAGTCATGGTTCTCCATGTATCATATTTCTGTGACTGCCACAATATCCAAGTGTTCCTCTTCCATCAGGGCAACTAGCTCTGGAAGCTTGTTTCCCAGACTACGGGCATTGGTACTCATTGCCCTCCATTTAATGTTGGCTTTATCCTTTTTTACCCCATTCCCGCTCTTATTGCCCTTGTCTATTTTTCCATTTACCCCTATCCTGCCCTCTGTCAAGCTCTGTACCTCAGTGTTTACCCTACTACCTGCCATGTTTTGTGGGGGGAGGCTTGAACTTTCCTGTTTCCTATCAGCATCTTCTCCCTTGGCTAGTTTAAAAGCTTGCCAAGGAACCCTTTAAACCAGCCACCTATGAGCTTGTTTCCCTTCGTGGACAGATGCAGACAATCATGCCAGTATAGCCCTTCATCTCTCCAGGTAGACCCCCATTCCCCAATGAAGCCAAAGCCCTGTGCTCTGCACCAGTTTTTCAACCATTCATTAAACTGCATGGTGTGCAGTACCCTAGCCTCACCCCTGCCATAGACTGGCAGCACCTCTGAGAAGGTTACCATGCTATGCAGAGCAGCTGCGCAATGCGCAACAGTGAAGCACCGGTGCAACTGCGCCAATGCACTGCTAAGCGATATTCAGCAGCAACAGATGTGCCATGTAACTTCCAATGCACCAGTGCACAGTTGTAATGAATGCAAGTGCAAGGGGCGTAGCCATGAATATGCGACGCAGTGCAATATTCAACGGCAGATGAACGTCGCAAGCGTGGAGCAAACGGGACTTGCATGGAGCAGACTTGAGACCATAAAAAGAGGGAGCAAGTGAGGGAATGACGTTTGCACCACAGGGGAGCCAGACAGTGGGAGAGTGAGGGGGCAGGCAGACCAGCCAAAGGGGAGCCACAGAGTGAGAGGCAGGCTGGTAGAGGCACAGAGTGGGGACCAGGGAGCCTGAAAGAGCCAGAGTCTGGGGGAGTGAAAGTGTGTGTGTGTGTGTGTGTGTGTGTGTGGTCGTGGGACAGGGAGCAAGACCTCACGCAGCAAGTGCCAGTGACACCCAGCACAGCAGGGGCTGCACAGGGCCACAGAGAGGTGGGAGGAGGAGGAGGCCACAGACTGCAGGGCAGGTGGCCACAAACAGGGGTGCACCCAGTGCAGGGGCAGAGACAGCAGCCCACAGTCGGGGGGGCCAGGGGAGAGTGCTACCCAGGTGGGAGGACATACAACCCAGGACATGGCCAGTGCCATATTCCATGGACGGACCTGTCGGTGGTATGCCCAGAACAGGTGGTACCATGCCCGCATCAACTTCAAACAGTATAGTGACACAGAGATAGTGAGCCGGTACTGCCTGAACCGGGTCATTCTGAGGTGGCTCTGTGAGCTGTGCAGTGAGGAGATGCAGGCACCCACAAGACGGAGCCATGCCCTGTCAGTGGAGATGAAGGTCACGGCCGTCATATGCCTGGTCGCCACAGGCACCTTCCAGAGACCAACAGGGAACACCACAGGCATAACTCAGTCGGCTGCATCACGGCTCCTCACACAGTTCCTCAGCACACTGCTGCCACATGCTGCAGAGTACATCCATTTCCCCAGCACACAGGCAGAGCATACAGCAAACATGCAGGAGTTCCACAGGGTGGCATGGTTGCCTGGCGTGCTAGGGGCCATCGACTGCACCCATGTAGGCATCCGCGCACCATCTGGCCCGGAGGGCGTAGCCTACATAAACATGAAGGGCTACCCCAGGATCAACTGCCAGGTGGTGTGCGATGCCAGGAGTGCATAAACAATGTAGGTGTCACACACCCTGGAGGAGCACACGATGCCTTCATCTGGCACCAGTCGGCACTGTGCCACAGGTTCGAGAGTGGGGACATCCCCACTGGCCACCTAGTTGGTGAGTATGCTGTGGATGTGGTATGCTGGGTACAGCAGAGCAGGGTGTGTGGGCTGCTGGGCATGGGTGCCAGGGGGTGTGGCCAGGATGGCAGGAGGTGCACTTACACAGGCTACCATGCTAACCAGAGTTCTTTCCACACAGGTACAGTGGCTACCCACTCCGGCCATGGCTGCTCACCCCATACCTGCACCCATCGACCCCAGCACAGAAGCAGTACAATGAGGCACATGCCAGCACACGGAACATCATCGAGTGGGTGTTCGGGCTGCTGCAGGCTCGATTCCATTGCCTGGACAGGTCTGGTGGTGCCCTACAGTACAGCCCCTCAAAGGCCTGCGGCCTATTCCTGGCCTGCTGTATACTACACAACATGGCCACGGACCATGGGATAGCTGTCGAGGTTCAAGAGGGGGACAGCAGTGGGGACGATGTGGCTGCTGGTCCTGCTGGTGGTGGGCAGCCCCCCCCAGGTGAAGGGATCTCTGGCTGACAAGGATGGTCCAGCAGCACAGGGACACAATCACTGAGGAGCATTATGGAGCATGCAGGTGTACATGGCCACAGGCAGGGCCAGTGCCCGGGTCACAGTGTACAGGCAGGCATGGGCATGCACTATGCCAGGGTCAGTGGAAGAGGGGTGTGGACAGGTGTGGGGAACAGACACCGACGCAGAATGCAGCACAGGTCCACACACCACACACACACACGTGCATGTATACATGCACACAGGACCCATCATGCCCCTGTCTAGTGGCGGGCACTGGACATGTGTCAGACACTGAGCGGTGCTACATAGTGGCAAGCAGAGCAGTGCTGGCATCATCATGCACACGCCACAGCAGCCAGCAGCCAGGAGGATGGGCACATGGGCCGTGTGCAGTGTCAATCACGGATGCCATGGGATGCACACACCACACCAATGGGCACACAGGGCAGCAGCATACGGCGGACATGGAGGTGGGTGAGTCAGGACTGCTGCACAGTAGCACGGCTGCCACGGACACGTGGACAGCCCCATCGGGAATGCACAGCGGTTGCAGGCTTAGCGTCCATCACAGGGGGTGTCACAGATAGACCCCCCCAAGGGGTGAAACTGCACGACCACGAATGGATCCACGCAGGTGTCTGCAAGTCCCCCAAACATGCCCACACCAGGCGTGCTGGGAATGCCCACAGATGATCCTGGCATAGACACCGTGGGGGTCACATGACGAGGGGCCTGAGGGGTGAAGAATATGCTCCATGGTGTGAGCGGCGGATGACCATGCACCAGGGCAGCCAGTGGTACCAGTCTGGCCGTGACCACAGCGGTCAGCCGATCCATGGCTGTGGCCGTGTCCACTCACATACGCACGTTCTCAGCTAGGAGCAGGGCGAAGTCCCTGTCCCACCGCTCTGCTGCCTGGCGCAGCTTCACATGGAGCACACGCACCTCTGCCACGACCAGTACCTGCTGCTCAACAGAGGCCTGGAGCAGACGGGTGTGCTCATCCAAGGGGTCGGTGCCCTGGGGCGCAGGGACACTGTGCTGACCCACGGGTGTATCCCGACCCTGCGGCCCAGCACCCTGTAAAGGTGGGCACTGAACAGAGGGTCCCTCCTGGGGCTGGATACCATGCAGTGCACCAACAGCGGGCACTGCCTCAGGCCCCCCTCAACACCATCCAGCCGCTACTGCCGCCCCTCCAGCCACTGTGCACAGGGTAACACTGGCGAGGTTGCACCACCAACAGTACCACCACCAGCCATAGCTGCACCAGTGGCAACCTCAACTATGACAGTCACAGTGGCCAGTGTGCAGGCAACCACCACCGGGTCACCGTCTGCGCTGTCATGTCAGGCGTGTGGTATGGGTGTCTCCCCTGTGGCTACAACATCGCTGTCCGGGATGTAGGTGTCATCATCAGAAGCAGACCCCACCCCAATCTGTGTCTCAACACACAGGACACCATGCCTGGTGTCATGCTGAATCGCAGCCAGGACCTCGTCCGCAACCGCACCACTGGCATCTGTACAGAAAGCAGTGCTGACCTGCAGTCGATCCGGCCCACGGTGTCTAGTGGAAGTGGATGGCCAGTCCTCCGGGTCCAGGACTGCACACACAGTGGACACCCCCACTCCTGCCACTGCATGCAGGCGCTCAGGAGCTGAAAGGGAACACAATTGCATTAGTGTCGCTGATGCCCACCCCTGCCCCAGCCCCCCTTGCCCATGTGCCTCCATCACAGCCATGCCTAATGTGCAGTGATGGGCTGCCACCTGTCTGGAATCCACTGCTGGGCACCCCCTTGTTGGTGCTGCACTGCATGGTGTCTGCCACCATCCCCTCCTGTAGCATAAGGATGGGCACAGCAGGCTGACCCCTGCCTGTGGTGGCATGCGCCGCCCGGATGGCCGCCACCTTCTCCTTGATGCACCTCCAGTCTGTGCCGACCTTCTTTTTGCACTCTTGCACAGACCATTGGTGCCTGGCCTGCTGGTTCACAGCATGGGCCACACCCTTCCATGCTGTTGCCTGGGCCTGTGGGGTGCCTGTGGAGCTGCTCAGGAGTGGCTCCTGGTCCAGGTACTCCTGGAATAGGGCATCAGATTCCGCCCCTGGTGAAGTTGAGCCCCACAGCGTGTATCTCACCACTAAGGGATGCAATACCGGTCCTTACCCTGTGCATTCCCCTGGTGCCTTTATAGTAGATCACATGCAAATGAGGGGTTGCGCAACTGTAATGACATGCAAATGCAGCTGATGTGCCACAGATAGGCTAATCAGCTGATTTGCATACAGCGGATGAATATTGCAGAGTTGCGCATTGCATAATGGGGTTGCACATGCACAAGTCAAGGTGCAACATTGTGCCATGTGCAACAGCCCATGCCACATGCATGAGCGGTCCACTGGCACTTAGGACAGCAGCGAGGCCTATGCAACATGCACGTTAGGCATTGGAGCACCCGGCCTCTATTGCACATGTGGTGCCCATGCGCTGTATGGCCTATGGCACCCAGGTGCCAGTCAGCCGATGGCGCTCTGGCACCATGACATCGATGGCACCACTGTGCTTTAGGTGCCATGGTGCCAGTGTGCAATAGGACCGTGTACTGTGGCATCCATGTGGCCCTAATGTGCATCATGCCTGCTATGCTCAATGGCGCTGTGGCACAGGGGGCGTGGCCAGACTCTTGACCATATGGGTGTCCTATGCCCTTGTGCGATTGTCATTGGCAGTGCATCACGGAGCATGCACATGTGCTGCTGGGCACCATTTTGCCGTGCCGATCTAGCTGCTATCATGCTGCACCGTACAGCACCCAGGATCCCCAACTGGACACAGGTTGAGTTGGTCAACCTCGTGGCCCTAGTGGAGCCACATGCTGGCTCCCTGTTTGGTCAGGTGCCCCCTAAGCAGGCCTCGGACCGATGTTTGGCAGGAGGTCGCTGATGGTCTCGAGGAGGTCACAGGTGCACGCCGCACTGGGGAGCTGTGCAGGCACTGCTATGGGGACCTGCAGCAGAGAGACCAGGAGCGGCTGTGGATGCTACAGGCATGCGTTCGGCGGGGTGCCATGCCATGGCCAGGTAACTGCACAGGGCCTGTGCCCATTCCCATCCAGTGGTCCGTGGGGTGGTGCCATTGGCATGCCATGCTGTGGGGGGGGCTTGGGCAGTGCGCCCTGTTGGGAGTGGTGGTATGCTGCAGCTACCCAGTGCCACCGTGCCACTGGCACGATGCGCAGGATGCCACACTGTGCTGGGGGGGTCCTGTGGTGTTGCCTGGTACTGATGTGTCTTTCACCATACGTTCCTAGGCCCTGAGGATCAGAGACGGGCCCACCTCACTGGAGCTGTAGCTGGGCCAGGACAGGCCACTGCAGGGGGACGTGCACCAGTAGCAGGCCACATGGACATGGTGGCTGGATAGCTGCAGGGTGCACCTCAGCATGCAGGTAGGCACATTTACATGCTTCTGTGTTGTGTGGGGCAGGCAGTGGGGGTTGGGCACAGCCCTCTGTGTGCATGGCACCCCCTGCTGTGCACTGCCTGCAGTGTCCTATGCACTGCATTGGGCTATCACACATGTGGGTGGCTGATGCAGGTGGGCTGTGGGTGCACCCAGGTTCTGGCTGTGCCACTGCCAACTGACTGCATGGCCATGTCACCTGCCATGGCAGTGGTGTGCTGCACCCACGAGGGCAGTGTTGGTGTGCAGTGCTGTGCACAGCTGTGGGTACCTGGGCAGGTGGCTTGTGTGGGTGCACTCACTGCAGGTGGTGGCATGCCAGCCCAGGGGTGCATGTCAACGATGCCCGTTGTGCACAGTGGGTGGGCTTCAGCATTCTTGCCATGCACTCATTAGGTGTTCAATTCTTTGTTGTAGGTGTCAGGACATGTGATCCACATGCACGCCTTCTCCGGCAGATCCTACGTGTGACAACAGCCACACTATAGGTGGTGCAGCAGCTGGCACTGTTCCAGCAAAGATGGCAGTGCCAATGCCCATGACGGCCTGCAGTGGGGTGCGGACACCCATAGTGACCATCCACTGAATTCCTCACCCCTTCCCTGTGCAACCTCTCTTACCCTCCCTTGTCTCCTTCCCTTGCCTTTGCCCCTGTCTCCCTTCCCTGGCCTCCCTGACTGTGGTTGGTCCCTCTTTTCCCCTTCCCTTGTACATTTGTAAATAGTTTTGTTTATCATGTTGCAATACATTATTTTCATTTACCCTTCTGTGTCCGTGTCTGCTCTGCGGCTGGTGTGTGCAGCCATGCTGCAGTGGTTTGCCTGGCTGCTGTGTTGTCCACCTGGGGTGGTTGGGGGTTGTGCCTGGTGGTGTTCCACCATGGGTTGGGTGGGGTGGCTGTGGTCTGTCTTTCCAGGTCGTGTGGTGTGTGCCCTCTGTGCTGTTTGCCTGTGTGTTGCTGGCAGTGGTCCGGGTGGCATGTCCCCAGCCTCCCTGTTGGTGTTGCCAGGGGTTGTGCGATGGGGGCTCTTGTTGCCACCCTGCCACCGTGCCCCGCTGGGGTGTGCATGGTCAGGGGCCTACTGCCTCCTCCTGCTCACTGGACGGTGTGCCCACATGTTGCCATCGTACCTCTCACGTAGCACACTATGCGCCCCGGTGGTGGGACCTCTCACCCCTGTGGCATGCTGCCTGCTGTGCCTGTTGCCTTTCCATGTGTGTCCTGGGGCATGTTCCTGTGCACCTTGCACACTGGTGGCTGCTGCTCATGTGCTACGTGGCTTGCTCTCCTGCACATCCCTGGGTGTGCTATGGTGCTTCTTGACATGCTCCCTGGCGCATCCCTGGTCGCACTATGGTGCTTCTTGTTTTGCTTCCTGGTGCATCCCTTGCTGCGCTATGGTGCATCTGTGCGATATTCAGCCGCATTGTGTAGGCGCATCCTGTCATGCGCAACCTTTGAAAATCACCCCGGATGCGCCATGGCACACTGTATTTGCGCTGTGCCCCTCTTGAGCCTCCCTCTGGTGCAGTTCTGAATATCCCGGCCTGTGTGGTTTTGCAAATTGAAGCAGTTAAAAGAGTTGAATTTTTGGAATGCAATGTTCTAGTTGAAAAACATTATGCATAGGATTAGATTCAGTACTTTGAATTGATTTAAAGACAAAACAAGCCCTTTGCAAAATATCTCTGTGTTCAAGTGATAACCACCCCAATCTAGTATACACATTACAATGGTGTTCCCTGGGCTTGGCCCGCAAAGCAAATCTACATATAGTATTAAACAAAATATATCTCTGATGTCCAATTTTCTCTGAAGCAGTATCCCAGACTAGACTTCCATAGTCCAATATGGGCATTAAGCAGGCTATAGCTATGGTCTTTCTAGCATCATCCATAAGATAATCGCTCACTACATATAGGGCTCCAATTTTCTAACCTAGTTGTTTGGTAACATTATCTACATGGGTTTGAAAACTAAGATTACTGTCCAGGGTAACTCCCAAATATTTGAAATCTGGGACAATATCTAATGTTGTAGGTTTGCTAGGTTTTTTAAGGAAAAAAGAAGGCCGAGGCCCATCTAGATTTTCCCCCACACAGAGTGGAAAATGAGAGCATACAATTCTGGATTAACCAATTATCAAGACCCTTTTTAAAGACTTCTACACTAGTAGCATTGACCAAATCCTGTGGAAGTTTATTCCAGTGTCTCAGAGCCCTTACTGAAATGAAATTTAATCTCTGGTTTGTTTTAGCTTTTGGAACAATAAGTTGTTTGTTATGGCATTTTGGTACAGTATGCCTTTCAGTTAAATTTAGTCCACATTTGTTCATTAGTTCAGGATCTTTCATCAGCGTGTAGACTAAAAGTAGATCCCCTCTAATTCTTCTATGTTGTAAAGAATTTAACCCTGTAATCTGAAGTCTAGTCTGGTAGAGGGAATGTCGTAATCTTGGGACCATTTTGGTTGCCCGTCTTTGAATTCTCTCAAGGCAATTTATATTTCCCTTTAAATAGGGGCTCCAAAAGGGGGGATCCATAGTCAATTAGCGGTCTGATACATGCCCTGTAGAGGGGTATTAGGCATTGTTCGTTTGTAACAAAGGAGTGTTTGATTCGTCTAATTAACCCATTTGATGTATTAGCTATTTTTTTGACAGTGATCTATAGATGACAGTTTAGAGTTTACCAATATACCAGGATACTTTTCTTTATTGGTTGATTTAATTACGATGTTATTTATATGATAATTATTTTGTGGGTTGTGGGATCCAAAATGTAAAACCACACTCTTGCCAGTGTTAAATTCCATTTTATTTTCTAGTGCCCATTTCTCAATGTGTTTGAGATCTACTTTAAGGGAATCAGAGTCATGAGAATTATCCACAATATCCCCCAATTTAGAATCATCAGCGAATTTGGATAACCAGTTTTTGGAACCTATTTTCATTTCGCTTATGTAAATGTTGAACAAAATGGGTCCAAGCACTGAGCTCTGAGGAACCCCACTAGTAACTGCTCCAGAGTTTG
This sequence comes from Neoceratodus forsteri, assembly GCA_016271365.2. Classification (NCBI taxonomy): domain Eukaryota; kingdom Metazoa; phylum Chordata; order Ceratodontiformes; family Ceratodontidae; genus Neoceratodus; species Neoceratodus forsteri. The sequence continues at coordinate 1,691,838,952 of CM028130.1, read as the reverse complement.
AGACACAGCCATTTATGATGACTCTCTGGGTTCTGTTTGCCAACCATGCATTTAGCCGATTTATTAAACAGAAGGAGAACCCTAAAGTTTCCATTTTTTTAATTAAATTACTATGGGGGACCTTATCAAAGGCTTTTCTATAGTTGAGTAGAATGACATCCATCTGTTCTTCATTATCAAGGCCCAGACTTATATTATTATAAGAATACTAACAGATTTGAGTGCAAGAGTGACCAACTCTAAACTCGTGCTGTGTGCTATCATTTATATTTAGTTTCCTCATTTCTTCCATTAGAAATGCTTTTATTATTTTTCCATGATTCTGCAAATGATTGATGTAAGACTTATAGGGTGGTAATTCTGAACACATGATCTGTTACCTTTCTTATGTATTGGAGTTATAGATGCCATTAACCAGTCAGCAGGAATTTCAGCTGACTAAGGATTTGTTAAATATTATATTTAATGGGGTGGATATTACTTCAGCTGTTCCAATAAGAAATCTAGCAGTGTTTTTATCAGGCCCTGGACTAGTGTTTTTATTTAAAGATTTCAAAAATGAAACTATGTCAGAAGCAAATATATTATGGTTATTACTAGAAACAAAACACGTACTAGGATCCACCTTTGGTAGGTAAAGTTCTTTTTTTGAGAAAAAAATGAACAGAAATAAGTATTAAAGAGATTAACTATATCAGTATCAGACTGCACAGTAATGCATTTATTAGTGAGTGGACCTATCTTTCTGCAATTTCCCTTTTTATTGTTTAAATAGGTAAAGAGTGGTTTATAGTAATCTTTAGTGTGAGCCAACTTAAATTCTATTTTCATTTTGGCTTTTTTAATCAAGTTCTTCAGATTCTTTAAAGTGTTTTTATATTTGATATAAAGCATACTACTTTCACTTAGATGACTATTTTTAAGTTTTTTAAACAACTTAGCCTTTTTTTTTGATTTGCGATCTAATTGTTTTATTTAACCATACAGGTATTCTATCCTTTTTATTATATATATTTTTGGGGGAACATGGTTTTCTTCCAGGTGATAAATATATTTTTTTTAATTTAATCCATGCCTCATTTGTCGTAAGAGCTTGAAAAGACTTATTTCACAGAATACTGTGTAATTTCTTAATAATACTCTTGAAATCAGCTCCATCATAGTTCCTATATGTTGATTTCTTTTTAAGACTATGATGTTCCACTAATAATTCAAACAGAACTACATGGTGGTCACTATTTCCCAATGGAACTAACATCTGAATATTGGTCAGTTTGTGGCTCATATTCGAAATAAGAAGATTGAGGATGTTACTGCCTCTAGTTGGAGAGGAAATTAATTGTGACAACCCCTGTTCAGATAACATAGCCAGGAAATCTAGATCAAATTTACTACTGTTAGAGTTTGTGGTCCAGTCTATATGGGGCATATTGAAATCTCCCATGATTATTACATCCTTGTGCTTGGAAAAATGTATTACATCCTTAATCAATGCATCTCTATAAGAAGAATCAGATGATGGGCAGTTATAGAAGTTTCCTATTATGATTTTTGAGAGACCTTTAAGTTGTACTACCACCCAAATACTTTCAGTGTTACTTTGGGGCTGAATGTCATAGGAGGGGATATCTTCTCTCACATAGATACAACCCCACCCACACATTTTTTGTCAACTCTATTTTTATGATGGAGTTTATAGCCCAGTATTTGTTGATTCCACACAGAGTTTGAATCCCACCAGGTTTCTGTTATTCCTGTAATACCTAGATTGAGTAATTTACTTTTTGCTTCTAATTCCATCAGTTTGGAGAGATTTAATGATTGTGCATTTAGAGACAAGATGTTACAAGTTCTTTTAGACTGAATTTTTTGGCAAGTAAGAGACGTCGGCATTTCCCCATTCTCCCCCTTTGTATTAAGTTTAAATGATTATTGATATTTAATATGGATTTCCCCAACAATGGTACTGCCCCTTCTGCTAAGATTCAGTCCATCCCAACTATACCAAGGATGTTTATCAATGAAGTCCTCCCAGTGTGCAACACAAGAAATATTTTGTGTGATGCACCATTTTCACAGCCATTCATTTAGTCTTTTAATTCTTGAAGTTACAAACTGAGTGGCTCTAGGAACTGGCAAGATCTCTGGGAAGCATGCTGTACACCCTTTTTCCATAAGCAAGTTGTTTACAGCAATGTAATCATGTTTCAGTTTATTAAACTAGTGTTATGTATGTCACTAGTGCCAGCATGGATAATAACTAATGGATTTAAACCTGGATTTTGTAAGATGTTAGGAATCATAGCAGTAATATCAGACACTTCAGCAACCCTGAAACTAGAGCAGGTATGATTTACCTTATCTGGATTACAAATTACCCTATCAATGTGTTTAATTATTGAATCACCCAAAAGAAATATTTGTTTGTGATGTTGTGTTTCATTTAAAGGAGTAGGGTTTAGTTTTTTGCTTGACGTGCAAGAGCTTCTGGGACTAAGTATTTCATGGGATCTAGAGTCAGATGGCATATGGGACTTAGATGCTACTTTGGAGCTCTTAGCCTCTACAAGGACGGGTTTAGATAGTTTTGCAGTTTCCTGTAGAATGCTTGAAGTTAAGGTATCTGAGTTACTAGTCATAGCTTGAGGCTTTTGCTTAATTAGTGACTCAAACCTGTTTTGTACCATCATCTGCTATTATCTTAAAAGGTTCCTGTAACTTCTTGAATTTGTGAGCTGAACAAAATAACATTCCCTTATTTTTTTTTCTTACTAATAATTAATCGATTTTCCTTTAGCCATCTTGTTAAGTTTTTATAATGATTACCCAGAGTCAATTGGACTATAATAACTGATCAGCAATTTCTCTCAATGTACTGATCAGGTTGATATTTTCCATAACAACCGGCTGGTTGTTATGACATTCATGAGCCATGCCAGTCAAACTGTGCTACTGCCTCATTGGCCAACATTCTGTATGTGGGTGGGGCCAAACAGTCTCACAAACTGCTGGAGAAAAATTGCTGGCCTGTTATTATAAAAAATGAAAGATGGGGAGGATGTTTCATATGAGAATTTAATGCACACCCTCGTTGTGGGATGCTTTGACAAACCCCGAGGTATGTAGCATCCCACAACTCGGGTGCATTAAATTCTCATATCAAACCCTTCCCCATCCATTATTCTCTATTTCTCAATCTTTGTTTGCTGTATACAACGCCACATTGTCTGCATACAATATAATTGATGATTCAGTACAAATAGATGGTAACTCATTTATAGAAATTGAAAACAATAAAGGTCCCAAAATTGAGCCATAGGGAACACCATACTCCATGTTTCTTGCTTCAGACAATACTCCATTAACACAGACTTGCTGCATCCTTCCAGTAAGATAACTATGAAACCAACAAACTACAGAGTCCCCAAAGCCCAACTTGCTAAGTTTAATTTCCATTGGGGGTGAGCTACAAGATTGAAGGCCTTGGTCAGGTCCACAAACATTGCCCCAACATACATCCTGCTATCCACATTAACATGCAGGCCATTTGTGAACCTGACTAAGGCTGTCGTCATATCATACCTCTTCCGGAAACCATGCTGTGCCATTGTCAACAAACTGTACTTATTTAAGTACTCCAAGATCTGAAAATGGAGTAACTTTTTGTGTATTTTATCAACCACTGACAACAATGATATTGGTCGATAATTGGTTGCCAAGTTTGCCAATCTGCCTTTAAAGATGAGAGAGACTGTTGCTTTTTTCCACAAATTTGGAACAATGCCTGTACAGATGGATTTATTAAATATTATTTGCAAAGAATATGCTATTTGTTTAGCAACATATTTTAATATTTTGGGTCTAGCATATCTGGTCCTGACCCCTTTAAAGCATCTAACCCAATTAATTCAGAATATACCACTCCCCAAGAGATTTCTCTGAAATAAAATTTAGGTTCGGGCTTACTTACTCCTAAGGTATTTAATTTAGTTGGTTCATCAAAGTCCTGTACATAATCCTGTAAACTAGTAAATGTTTTATTAAGATAATCGACCATATTTTTATTATCGGTTATCTCTTGGTCCCCATCCACCAAACCCCTAATAACATTCTTTACACTAGGAAAAATCAAATTATTTAAACTTTGCTACAATTTACAATTATCCTGAAAGCTGATAACTTGCACATTTTTATAATAATCGACTTTAGCCTTTTTTATGTCTCTTTTACAATAATTTCTCAACTGCCGATAACAATTCCAGTCTCTTTTGAGTATGGATTTTCAATAAATCTGATTGGCCATGTCTCTTTCTTTCATTAATTTTAGGAGTCTGTTATTTAGCCACTTGTTACTAACTCCCCTCATTCATTTACTTTTTGTTTTTGGTGCTCTTTTGTTTATTATTTATTCCAATATTTTCTGGAACAATCCAATGGCCTAATTTATATCACCTACAGTTTGTAATTCATACCAATTAACCTCAGAAGGGAAGGTGGTCATCGTAGGGGATTTCAACTTGCCGGGGGTTGACTGGAGCATTACGGTCAGCTCCAATGCTAGGGAGCAATTGTTCCTGGACGCGATCCAGGAGGGTCTCCTGACACAGTTGGTTACTGTACCTACTAGGCTAAAGAACACTTTAGATCTGGTATTGTTGAATGGGGAGGCAGTGAGTGGAAGTAATAAGAGTTGATAAAGCAATGGGGCCAGATGGGGTGCACCCCAGGGTCCTTAAAGAACTAAGAGAGGTGGTGGCTGAACCTCTGGCTATCCTGTTTAGCTAATCACTGGAAACAGGGAGGTACCCAAAGACTGGAGGGCAGCAGATGCAGTCCCTTATACAAAAGTGGGAACAAAGAGAAGCAGGGAACTACAGACCAGTCAGCCTCACCTCGGTAGTGGAAAAGATCATGGAAGCACTACTGAAGGGAGAGATTGGTGGAACATCTGGTTGCCAATGGACTACAGGACCCAAGGCAGCATGGTTTCACCAGGGGGGTCAGGTCAGACCAACCTCATTGAATATTTTGACTGGGTGACTAGGAGGTGGATCAGGGAGGGCAGTGGACATGGCCTATCTGGACTTCAAGCAAGGCCTTTGACACTGTGCCACATAGAAGACTATTACACAAACTGGGGAATATGGGTGTGGGCAGGACAGTAGTGTGGTGGGTAGGTAACTGGCTGGGTGGCAGGACACAGAGGGTGGTGGTAAATGGCTGTCACTCCACAGAGGGAAGAGTGACCAGTGGGGAACCACAGGGATCAGTGCTGGGACCGGTCCTATTCAACATCTTCATCAGTGACATTGCGAGGATCTAGAAGGCAGAATTTCACTATTCGGCTGATGACACAAAGCTCTGTAACAGAGTAGACACACCAGAGGGTGTAGACAGAATGAGAAGGACCTGCAGAAACTTGAAGAATGGTCAAGGGTTTGGCAGTTGAAATTCAATGCAAAGAAGTGCAAGATAATGCATATGGGGCACAAAGCCCTGGCACAATATATCAGTTGGGGGTGAGGATATAGCATGCACCAAGCAGGAAAGGGATCTTGGGGTTGTCATCTCTGATGACCTCAAGGTAGGGAAACAGTGTGACAAGGCATCAGGTAAAGCAAATAGGATGCTGGGATGTATAGGCAGGGCATCACCAGCAGGAAAAGGGAGGTCATAATTCCGCTATACAAGTCACTAGTGAGGCCCCACCTGAGTACAGTGTACAGTTCTGGAGACCATACTCACGTAAGGACATAGACAGGGTAGAGAAGGTTCAGAGGAGGGCAACAAAGATGGTGCATGGATTGCATCATAAGTCCTATGAAGACAGGTTGAAGGAACTGAACATGTACTCCTGGAGGAGAGGAGGAGAGAGGGATATGATAGAGACATACAAGTATCTTACAGGGGAGGAACAGGGTGCAGGAAAACACTATTTTTAAGCGAAAAAGATGTTCCAGGACTAGAGGGCATGGGATGAAGTTGGAGGGTGGACGATTCAGAGGAAACATGAGAAAGAATTTCTTCACAGAACGGGTGGTGGACAAGTGGAACACCCTGCCAGAGGAAGTGGTAGGGGCTGAAACAATCACGGGATTTAAGAATGCATGGGATAGACATAAAGGAATTCTAGAGGTCAGGGGTAAGGGGAAATAGACTTCTAGGAAAACAAACTGAACTTACAAGCTGAAATGGGCAGACTGGGTGGGCCATAGGCCCTTATCTGCTGATACTGTCTATGTATCTATGTATCTATGTAAATAAAGATGAAGGACCCACTAGCCGACAGTGGTTTGGTTTAATATCACGATGTGCAGGGAGCCAGAGAAATCAGTTACGTGGATGGTAAACTTCAGGGGGGCAAACTTTGGGAGGATGCAGGAAGTACTGAAAGGGAAAATGGAGGGCATAAGGCAGGAGATGGGCATGGAGCAGAAATGGGATATTATTAAATGTGGGGTTACAGAGGCAACAGTAGCCTGCACCAAGGCATAGAGTAAGAGTAGCAGAGCAAGAAAACCAAGTTGCTTGAACAGTGAGGTTGTGGAGGTGGTGAGGGCAAAATGAGTGGCACACCAGAGGTTTAGGAGGATGGGGAAGGAATTGGACAGGGAGGAATATGCAAGATGGTCCAGGGAGGTGACCAGAAAAATGAGAGAAGCCAACGCCCAGAAGGAGCTGAGATTAGCACAGGGAATGAATGGGGGGGGGATAATTTTTCAGATTCATCAGGGAGAAAGGGAAGTGCAAGCAAAAAATAGTGAGGATAAAAAGGGGTGGGGAGTGCATGGAAAAGGGGGAGGAGCATGCAGAAGCACTGAATGAATAGTTTTGCTCAGTGTTCATGGAAGAAAGCAGGGACCACTACTAGCATGAGCTGGGAGGGTGGGGACAGGGGGAGAGGAGGTGACAGATGGAAGAATTGAGGCAAGTAGAGTCCTAGAGGGACTGAGGGCACTGAAGGTACACAAGGCACCAGGGCTGGATCATATCCACCCCAGGGTGCTGAGGGAGATGGCGGTGGTGTAGGCGGAGCCGCTGGCTGATCTGTACAGCACCTCCCTGGAGTCAGGATGTGTGCCACTAGACTGGAGGATGGCACATGTAGTACCATTACACAAGAGCGGGGCAAGGGATGAACCGGGTAATTATTGTCCGGTAAATCTCACCTCCATTGTGTGCAAACTCATGGAAACAATACTAAAGGAAAGACTTGGGTCATACCTGGAGGACAATGGCCTCCAGGATGTGAGGTAGCATGAGTTTCCTTCAGGGAGGTCTTGTCAAACCAACCTCACCCAATATTATGACTGGATGACAGGTGAGCTGGATAAGGGTCATGCGGTGGATGTTCTTTACTTGGACTTCAGCAAGGCCTTCGATTCGGTGCCTCATGGGTGGCTTGGGAAGAAGCTAACTGGTGTAGGGGTAGGGGCAAAAATGATGAACTGGATTACAAGCTTGCTGAGTGGCAGGCTGCAACGGGTGGTGGTGAGAGAGGAGCTCTCAACTTCAAGGCCGGTGACGAGTGGGGTGCCACAAGGCACTGTGTTGGGGCCAGTATTGTTTTGGCTCTTCATATCAGACATTGCACATGGGGTGGTGAGCAAGGTAAGTCTGTTCACTGACGACACCACAATTGGAGTAGTGGTGGATGGAGATGAGGGATTGAAGCAGCTGCAGGGGGACCTATGCAAGCTAGAGGAGTGGTCAGAGAGGTGGCAGCTGGGGTTCAATAAAAAGAAGTGTAAGGTTATGCACTTGGGGTGAAGAACCCAAGAAGAGAATATTGGCTGGGGGGCTTAAGCTGGGGATCACGGAGGAGGAGAAGGACCTAGGGGTAATGATAACAGGGACCATGAACAACACTGCCCAGTGCAGGAGAGTGGCTATAAAAGTGAACAAAATGCTGGGGGTGCATAGCGAGTTTTTCTTTCCAGGCAAAGAGAGGCAATCTTGCCCCTCTACAGGTCGCTGGTAAGGCTGCACTTAGAGCATTGTGTGCAGTTTTGGAGGCCATACCTAATGCGTGATATCAGGCTACTGGAGGGGGTGCAGAGGAGGGCAACAAAGATGATATGTGGAATGGAGGGGAGAGACTATGACAGCAGGTTGGGAGACCTGAATATGCATACCCTGGAGGATAGAAGGGACGAGGGGGACATGATACAGACATTCAAGTATCTGAGGGGAATCAATAAGGATGGGGTAGATGGGATCTTTAAGATAAGGAGGGGGAGGGTCACCAGGGAGCACGGGCTAAGAATAGAGGGGAGAAGATTTAGGAAGGAAATGAGGAGACACTATTTCACAGAGAGGGTGGCAGCAAAATGGAATGCCCTTCCAGAATGGGTGTTTTCATGTAACTCTGTGAACAGCTTCAAAGGGCATGGGACAGGAACGGGGACAGTGAGGGTGGGGAGGTGGGGAGTGGCAGTGGGATGACAAAGGGAGGGAGGGTGGGGCAGCTGCAAACTATGAGTGCTGGCTGCACACTCCAGCAGACTTAGATAGACCGGGTGGTCTGTTTCTGCTGGCACATTCACGTGTTCGTATGTTCATTTGCAGGAAGATCCTGCTTTATCCCTTGTAATTTAACATTGTTTAGTGATCTTGTTTCAACAATTCTGAAGTTCCCCTTTGATCTTTTGTCACTCCATAAACAGTAAATTGGACAATGATCACTGATAACATCAGGGAAAAAACCCTGAGGTAACATTATTTGTTATATCATTGACTAAGATCCAATCAATGAGTGATGACTGCTTTGTCTTAGAATTCTGTCTGGTACTCTCAGTTACAATTTGTTCCAAGTTAACGTTTTGCAACAGCTTCCTATATTTATTTACATCATGCCCTAACCAATTCAAATTTATATCACCCAACATTATCTTTTTATTTTTAAAATGTTCTACTATTTTTATAATATCTTCTAATCCCTGTAATTTTGAATTTTGGGGATTATACACACACCCTACTATTATGTTTTTCCTAGTATAATTTCTATGAACAGACTTTCATGACCAGATTCTAATAGTGGAGTAGAAATTTCTCTTCCCTCAAGATACTCTTTGCAAAATATGACAAGGCCACCACCCTTTTTTCTAGTCTATCCCTTCGGATATGACAATAACCTGTTACCAATGACTGGCTGTCATCAATTCTGGGCTTCAGCCATGACTCAGAGACCAACATCAGACGAGGATCTTAAGCTGAAATCCATGCTACCAATTCCTGCTCCTTAGGTAACATGCTACACATGTTCAGGTGTGCTGGTCTTCATCCTAAAGTACGTAACCAGCCATTCAGCACATTTTCAAGTGTTCCTTGGTTCTCCTCTACATCTCCAGATTGGAGAAGTTTTTACTACATATGTATATAGGACAAAAATTAATTCTCATCAGGTACAAATAAGCACCCAAATCTCTCTGTTCCTTTTTAAGGAGACCAAGGGCCACTAAATTCACCTCTTTAGTGTTTTTATTGAGTGGCAGTTCAGATTGGAATTAATTTTCATTTTTGTCTACCCATTCAATTTTCTGTACAATTAAATCTGTTACACAAAAAGCCATGGAATACAACTGAAAACAAGTAATACCCTTATTCATCATGATGATGTGTTATATAGGTAGCACTAAATAATTAGCAGGAGGAACTACACCACAAATAAGATCGATTGGATGAAAAATAATTGATTTGGGCTTACAATTATACAAAGTCTGGCAAAATAAAATTAAATACAATCTAGTGCTCTCAGAGCTACACTAAACTCAGTAATTACATTTAAAACCTGGTACAATAGTACTGAATACTATCAAATTATTTATTTAGATTTTGGTAAGCCCACTGAGACCTGGGGTCCCTTTTTCAGGGACGACCCGGAATTAGTTACAGAGAGTACAAACTTAGGAACATCTACAGTTGTAACAGTTATATATATATATATATATATATATAAAATACATCACAAATCAATAATCAAACTCATGTTCATACATACAGTTAAGAGACCACGGAGTACAACAAATTTTGAGAAATGGTAAGCAGTCAGATTAACAGCCTAGCACAGTAGATACTTCAGAAGGGCAGTCAGGGTCAAGGCAGTGGAGGTAGGCAGGAGACCAGGGCAAGGTGGTTAGCGGTTACAGCTACAAAGGCTGAGTTCGAGGAGATAGGGTTTGAGGCCAGATTTAAATTGGGTGAGGGAAGGTTTGTCAATCAGGCTGGCTGGGAGGGAGTTCCATAGGTGGGAGGCAGAGTATTGGAATGAGCGTTTGCCATGCTTAGAGCGAATCCAAGGGATGTCTAGGAGGTGATTTGAAGAGGATTGGAGGGTTCGACTTTGGGCTTTAGGGGTGAGGAGTTCACAGAGGTGAGGAGGGGAGCCAAGGGTAGAGAATTTATAGGCAAGGCAAGTGGTCAGGTAAGCCAATTTGTGCCACAGATAGGGCCAATTTAGGTCCCCAGGGGCCTTGCAGTGGTGTCACCTAGGGGAGGAATGCTCACAGAGCTACATTAAACTAATTAAATTTAAAACCCATTTACAAACTACCTACCATTAAGATTAACCTATTTTATAAGACAATGAAACTATAATTTAAGCCCTGGGTTACATTATCAAAACATGAGTACTGAGTGTTATAAACTTTAAAACACTTGAATATGAATAATAAAACTTAGCACTACCACGCAACTAACATGTAAACCTCATACCTTTCTTTTAGGTTAAATAGTGAGACTTGCATGTAAAGTCCTTTTCTGTTACCAAGTGGCACAACCACTCACGCTCGCAACACAGTGCTAGCACTGTATGTGGTGCGAGCCTTTGAACGTTACTGGCTCTCCTCCTCTTCTGATGCTTCACCAGCAGATTGGCTCCTTCTCCAGATCAGCTGCTAGTTGTAAAAACCCCTCGGGTAACACCAGGGCACAATTCGTTTATCAGGCACGACCTTAGCACTACAGAGGGGGAGCTTTGGCACAGTTCAAGACAGATAACAACACTACTTTTTAACAGGTATGAGCCTTGAAATGGAGCAGCAATGGGGCAGGGACATTTCCAGTATTTTCTGACTCCTGGTACATGTTGTTGTCGGTATACTTCAGTCCACCCTGGATAGGTTGAAGTCCCCCACTATTACAAACGCCCCCTTCTCTGCAGCTTTCAGAATTTGCAAACTCATGTCTTTGTCCATTCCTTCATCCTGATTGGGTGGTCTGTAAACCACCCGCAACCTCACCTTCCTTGCCCTACTGGGTTGTAGTTGGACCCACATCACTTCTGCCTTCTCTTCTTCTGATTCCTCCCTTGTGCTCGTTATGCTTTCCCCTAATGAATACTGCCACCTTGTCTCCTTCGCCTACTGTTGTGTCTCTCCTGTAAAGCCTATACCCTGGAACTGAGAGGTCCCAGTAATATTTCGGTGAGACCAAGTCTCTGTTAATGCCACAACATCTATCTTTCCTTCTGCAAGCAGTACTTGCAGGTCATCCATCTAGTTTCCTAAACTATGTGCATTCAGGGACACTGTCTTCCATTCTGCATCTGAGCCCTCACCTTTCCCCCTCCTGCTTTTTATTTTTCTCTCTATGCTTCGCTCCTCCACCATTTTCAAACCACCCTACTCCCCCTTCTCCCTGCAGTCCCCCTCTTCTGTTATGGGGGGAGGTTCATTCATGTCCATCTCCCTTGGTCTTTTGACCCTTGGGGCCGCCTGCCCCCCCTTCAGCAGTTTAAATTTAACTTCTGGATGATGTACCCTCCCAATTTGTTCCTTTGTACCCTTGATCCCTCCCTGTTGAAGTGCCGTCTGTCTGGTGCATACAGAGATATATCTGACCACATCTCCCCCCATTCTCTGATTAAGTCAAACCTCTCATCCTAGCACCACTCCCTCAGTCAGACATTGAAAATCTGTGTCTTATCTTTCATTAATGTGCTAGCTTTTGGCACTGGTATCACCTCCAAGAATGCCAGTGAACTTGCCACCTCCCTGCCGATCACCCCCAACTCCCCGGACCAACCTTTAACCACCTCCAACTCCTAACCCTGCTAGGTTGTTGGTGCCTAGATGAATTATTATGTTTGTTTCCCCCTTCTCCCTTTTACCATCTCCCTTATTTCTGCAACCACTCTCCCTGCTGTCATCTCTGGCATGCACACCACTTTCATAATGGCATCCTTGTCCCCCTTCCTTCTCCAAATGATGCCCTTAATCATGGAGTCCCCAATGATTGTCACTCTACCTCTCCTATCCACCATGTGCCCTACCCTTCCAACCCTCACTCCTGCAGAACCTGTCTTCTCGCTAACCTCACTTAATACAATATTTAGTGCCCCCTGCTGACTCCACAGTTCTCCCGACCGAATCTCCCTTTCCCTCTGAGCCCCTTCCATTTCCCCTTGTCTGTATTTACCCCACTGTCCCCCTCTCCCTCTAAACCCTAGCCTTTCCAACCCTTCCTTCATTCCCTCCACTAAGCTCTCTTCTTCTCCCCTTCTCCCTTGACTTCTCTGTATTGTCTCATTGAATTAATAATTGCCACTTGATGATCTTAGTAGTGGCATTGACATACATAAAAACTGAGATTACCTCAGTAATTCCAACTTGATATAAGCTGGACCTTGGACTCCGAAAGGGTGCGATGTTAAAGCTGGTGGAGTATACCAGCAAGGTGGCAAAGAACTCTAAGATCAGTCTATAAATCATTGTATATCTGGAGGGAGGTATGTGCACTTTTCTCAATGGATTTTAATTAAACCATTTAATGAATAATGCACAAAAGATTGTGTGTTGTGCTTGGATAATGTCAAGCCTTGGGTGACTAGTTTGAGGCCACAGGCTGAGTGCTGCCAACACTCAAGAAGCGACACTATCCCAGCACAAGAAACACCATGGAGTGCATTATTCCAATGATACAACAGCTCAAAAAAAAAAAGGTTAAAAAAGTGTTAGAATTACATTTTATTTCTTTATTTTAACTCTATTTTCATAAGGGCAGAGATACCTAAAGAAAAAACTTCCAGCATTTCTGATATGCCAGTAGGCAATGTTAGTGGTGATGTTCTGTCTGTCTGACTCTCAGTTTCAGTGTCCTCCTATGTGTCTTTGTTGTCATCAGTCATCCAGATCCCAGAACCCTGATCACTCCTCCCAGTTTTGTATTTATTTCTCATTTTTGTTTTCATCGTCTGATTCTCTCCTGAGATATGCCCTGCTATCCCATGCCCTGCTGTGCTGAGCATGATTTGAGCTTGCTGTGCTGTGAATAGCAAGTGCTGTACTTCCTCTTTCTCTGCAACCGCCACCAACTCGTGGTTCACACCATGGCTACAATTTTTTATCTGGTTCTCTCCATTCAGTTGGTGTTTGCAGCAGGAGAGAGAATTATTAAACTGACTTGATACATAGCTCATTTGGTAAGTGAAGCATAACCAGTACATGTACTCACTTACTTGCAGCTGTTCAGAATGGGGTGTGAAGTCGACTGTTGTGAAGCCGACTTCGGTGTTGGCATTTTTTAATCATTATCTAAAAAAATGCAATTTGTGTTATGTTAGACGCATTAACAGTATTGTGGATTGTTTTGGGCTTAGTTTGTGGCAGTGGGAGAGAGGAACTGAGTTAAAAAAAACAAAAACAAAGCAAGTACTGTCAAAAGTCAGAGCAGCCATGACAAGTGTGGGCAATTTGGACATGAGCCGAGGAATGATTCTTTTCACATTTTTTGTTTCCAATTGTTTAAACAGGTGAGACACACTAAGCTGAAAGCCTTTTTACAGGTGCAACCTGAGAGCACAGGGAAGTTAAGTGACTTGCTCAGGGTCACACAGTATAAGCAAGTGGGGCTTTAGGATTTAATATGGACATGTGTGTGCTGGGACCTTATCTGTGATGTACTGTGACAGAAACATAGACACACAGAATCTGTCGGCAGATAAGGACCATACAGCCCACCTAGTCTGCCCATTTCCCTACTCACTGCTGCAACCCCAGATCCTATTTGATCTGCGGTTCTCCTGCTCTGCACATCTCCGTGGTACCCTTACGTCTATCCCATGTACTCTTGAACCTCTGTGTTGTTCTTGCACCCTGCCACTTCTACTAGAAGGGTGCTCCACTGATCCACCACCCTTTCAGTGAAAAAGTACTTCCTAACATTACCCCTGAGCCTTCCACCCTTCAGCCTCATATCATGTCCCCTTGCTCTTGTGCAGAGTTTTCTCTGAAATATGCTTTCCACCTGGACCCTATTTATTCTCCTAAGGTACTTTAAAGTCACTATCATACCCTCCTTCTCCTTTCTTTCCTCCACTGAATAGATAGTAAGGTCACAGAAACATAGACTTTGACAGCAGATAAGGACCACTTGGCCCACCCAGTCTGCCCATTTCCCTACCTACTGGAAAAGTTGCAGATTCTAGTTAACCAACAGCCTAATTCCTGCCACCCCCCACTACAATTGCCTTATGTCTGTCCCATGCATGTTTGAATTTCCCCACTGTTTTAGACCCCACAACCTCCCCAGGAAGGCGGTTCCATGCATCCACCATTCTCTCCATGAAAAAAAAATTCCTCACATTACCCTTGAGCCGTTCCCAGTCTATCTTTAAATTGAGCCCTCTTGTTCTTACACATCTCTTCTTCTGAAAGATGCTACCCTCCTGGACTTTGTTGATTCCCTTCAGGTACTTGAACATTTCTATCATGTCCCCCCATCCCTCCTTTCATCAAGGGTATACATATTAATCTCTCTCAGTCTCTCTTCATATGGTTTCTGATGCAGACCCTGCACCATTTTAGTTGCCCTCCTCTGGACTGCTTCCATCCTGTCTATGTCCTTGCGTAGATGAGGTATCCAGAACTGCACACGGTACTCCAGATGGGGTCTCACCAACTGTCTGTACAGAGGGATAACCACTTCCCTTTTTCTACTTGTGATGCCCCTTCCTATGCATCCCAGTATCCCTCTGGCTCTCCTTACTGACTTCTCACATTGCTTACCAACCTTTAGATCATCTGATATGACTACCCCCCGGTCCCTTTCCATTTCTGTTATTGTTAGTACCTCCCCTGCTATTGTGTACTCCTCTCCTGGGTTTTTTGTTTCTCAAGTGCATTGCTTTGTACTTCTTTGCATTGAATCTAAGTTGCCATTTGTCTGACCATTCCTCCAACCTTGCCAAGTCCCTTCTCATCCTTTCTACCCCCCCTTGTGTATCAACTCTGTTACAGATCTTTGTGTCATCTGCAAAGAGGCATACCTTTCCTTCCAGACCCTCTGCAATGTCACCTATAAAGATGTTAAAGAGGACTAGACCCAGTACTGAGCCCTGAGGTACTCCTCTAGTGAACCCCCTTTCTTCGGAATGTCTTCCATTCACTATTACCTTCTGTGTCCTGTTTTGCAGCTGGTTTGCTACCCAGGCTACCACCCTGGGACCCACTCCCAGGCTAGCTAACTTGATTATTAATCTTTTGTGTGGGACTGTGTCAAATGCCTGCTAAAGTTTAGGTAGGCCATATCCACAGCCCCTCCCTGGTCTATTACTTTGGTCACCCAGTCAAAGAAATCGATTAGATTCATCTGACATGACCTTCCTGCTGTGAATCCATGCTGCTTTGGGTCCTGTGCCCCACTGGCCTCTAGGTACTCAACAACTCTTTCTTTCAGAAGTGATTCCATCATTTTCCCTACCACTGAGGTCAAACTTACAGGTCTGTAGTTTCCTGCTTCTGCTTGCTCCCACTTTTGTGAAGGAAAACATCTGCCCTCCTCCAGTCCTCAGGTACCACCCCATCCTCCCATGATTTGTTAAAAGTGTGGTCAGTGGTGTCACTAGGTCCTCCCTTAGTTCTTTTAGGATTCTGGGGTGAATCCCATCAGGCCCCATTGCTTTGTCCACCTTGAGTTTTAGGAGTTCTTTCAGGACTCTTTCTTCTGCAAATGGACTGGTGTCAACCCCCTACCCAGAGTGCTTCTACTGTCTGGTTTAGGTAATGCCTCCTTATCTTCTTTAGTGAATACTGAGCAAAAGTATTCATTCAGTATCTCTGCCTTTTCACTGTCTCCCTCTGCCCAACTCCCCTCTCCCTTATTAATCTTCACTATTCCTCCCTTAGCCTTTCTATGCTCCCTAATGTACCTATAAAAGGTTTTATCCCCCTTCTTAACTGAATTGGCTACTTTTTCCCTCAGTTTGGGCTTTTGCTATTCTGACTGCCTTCCCCACTCCCTTCTGCTTTAATTGATACAGTTCCCTGTCGTGCTCCTTCTGTGATTCCTTATATTTTTTGAATGCAGCCTTTTTCTCCTTAACCTTCCCTGACACCTCTTTTGAGAACCATAGTGTTTTTTTACTTCACTTTGTTTTCTTTATCTGTTTCACACAAAGGCTTGTTGCCTCTATGATGGCAGTTTGGATTTTTCTCCATTGTTCTTCCACCCCTCCTTTTTGGCCATTTGCTAGTGTATTCCTCAGGTATTCACCCATTTTGCCAAAGTCAGCCCTTCTAAAGTGCAGTATGCTTATTTTTGTATGGCTTGTCTTCAAGGTTGTGCTTATTGTGAAGCACACTGTGCAGTGGTCGCTTGTTCCCAGATGTCTACTGACTTCTAAATTTGTGATCCTCTCTCCATTTGAGAGTACCAGGTCTAGTATTGCTCCCTCCCAAGTGGGTTTCAACACTAGCTGTCTAAGGCCTGCCCCTGCAGGGCATTGAGAATGACCCTGTTCTTGGATGTGGCTGCAGTACATGTCATCCAGTTAACATCTGGCATATTCAGGTCCCCCATCAACAGTATCTCCCCTCTTTTCTGCCATTTTGAGAATGTCCTCAATCATTTTCTTGTCCATTTCCTCCCCTTGAGATGGGGGTCTGTATACAACCCCTGTGCGGACTGGGATGCCATTCCCTGTCTCCAAGGTGACCCAGAGTGCCTCTTGTCCTCCCCCTTTACTTTTTAGTTCTGTAGCTTTGATCCCTTCCCTTATATAGAGAGCTACTCCACCTACTCTTTTACCTTCCCTGTCTCTTCTATAGACTGTGTGCCCTGGTATGTTGACATCCCAGTCATGGTTCTCCGTGTACCATGTTTCCGTGACTGCCACAATATCCAATTGTTCATCTTCCATCAAGGCTACTAGCTCAGGAAGATTATTTCCCAGACTACGGGCATTGGTACTCATTGTCCTCCATTTAATGTTGGCTTTATCCTTTTTTCTCCCATGCCTGCTCTTTTTTGCCCTTGTCTATTTTTCCATTTACCCCTGTCCTGCCCTCTGTTGAGCACTGTACCTCAGTGTTTACCTTACTACCTGGCATGTTTTCTGAGGGGAGGCTTGAAATTTCCTGCCTCTTATTAGCACCTCCCCCCATGGCTAGTTTAAAAGCTTGCCAAGGAAACATTTAAACCTGTCACTTAGGATCTTGGTTCCCTTCGTGGACAGATGCAGACCATTGTGCCAGTATAGACCTTCATCTCTCCAGGTGTACCCCCAGTCCTGAATGAAGCCAAAGCCCTGTGCTCTGCACCAGTTTTGCAACCATTCATTAAACTGCATGGTGTGTAGTACCGTAGCCTCACCCCTGCCATGGACTGGCAGCACCTCTGAGAAGGTAACCATGGTTGCTACCTGTCTGAGGCCCCTCCCCAACTTCACAATTCCTGCACTGCACTGATTCCATGCCTAGCTAGGTCATTTGTCCCAAGGTGGACAGTGATATCTAGTTCCCTCTCCTGTGATGCTGCTTCTGCAATCCTGAGGATTCGCTTCTTGTCCCTCCAAGCCATGGGACCAGTCAGGCATCTTACTTCCCTCTCCTCTCCCTTCCCCAGGTCTACCCCTCTAACAATTGAGTCCCCTATCAGAAGCTGTTTCCTTCCCCTGTGGTGTCCCTTGCCACCCTTCTGTCGGTCTCCCTTGTGGATGTCTTCAGCATTCTTCTTGGTCTCCACTGAGGGTGCCATCGTAGAGGAACCTTGCTCTGCCAGACTGGCATATGGTTTGTGTAGAGGTACAACTAGTGGGCTTCGCCTCTGTTCCACCACTCGCGCTCTCCCAGAACCCACTGTGGTCCAACTGCTCTTCATACTTGGCAGCCTCTGAGGCAGTGGTTATGGCAGTGGTGCTCTTTGGGTGAGGGAGGCCTCCTTAGTCCTTGCCAGTTCAGCCTGGAGGTGGGCAATCTCCTCCCTCAGAGCTGACAGTTGCCTGCAAATAGGACAGCAACGCAGTTTCCCTGCAGGTCCTTAAGTCTTTCATCATAGGGCTTCTGGTGCAGTCCATGAACCATCTTCACTGCCCTTCTCTGGCCTGCCTCTATTTTGTCAATGTCCTTCTGGAGATGTGGTCTCCAGAACTGGACACAGTACTCCAGCTGTGGCCTCACCAGTGATCTGTACAGTGGCATTTATTTATTTTGTTTATTTGAAAATGTTTCACCAGGAAAGACAATGTGAGCTGTAAACAGCTCATTTCCAGAAGCTTTGGGGGGGGGTTAAAATAGCTGGGACAGCAAAACAACACATAGTAATACAAGAGCAATACAAGCACAGCTATCAAAACATAACAGTGTGGTAACGGTACAGAGCAGAATGACCCAGACCAACCAGCCAGGGAAACAACCATATTTGAATAATCAGACATTGCAACAGCCCAAGAGCAGGTGATCCTGTAGGGTATAGGTTAAAGGATGGCTGACACAGTTTGAAGTAGTATGGAAGTAGGCTGAGCATAAGATCTTAAGATCATAAGATGGGAGGCAGTATAGCGCAGTGGTTTAAGGCTCTGAGCTGCAAATCTGGAGACCTGGGCATGAATCCTGCAGGACCCACTTGCACACCGTGTGACCCTGAGTAAACCACTTAACTTCCCTGTGTTCCCAGGTTGCACCTGTAAACAAGCTTTCAGCTTAGTGTGTCTCACCTGGTTAAATAAAAGAAGATGGGAAGTGCTAATGTAGACCCATGGGAGGGCAGTTGTAAGACAAGTGGGGAAGAGGGAAGGCAACGGTTAGAAGGTGGGGGGGAAGAAAGAGGAAGGGAAGTAGGACAGCCAAGATTAAGTCCCTTTCAGGATGCTGAGAACCCTGGAAGGGGGACAGGACTAGGTTGAAGGGGAGGGGAAAGAAGGGGAGAGGTAAAGAAGAAACAGCAGGAGAACAGAGAGGGTGGAGAGGGGAAAAGAAAGTAGGGAGGTGGGCAGGTGAAGGATTAGAAATTGGGGGGAAGAAGAGGGGTGGATGACAGAGCCAATCTAAACCCCTTTGGGATGTAGAGAACCCTGTAAGGGGATCAGGAATAGAGAGTGGAAGGAAAGGAAGGGGGAGAGGAGAGGAGAGGAGAGGAGAGAAGGCCAGGACCTGAACCCTTTCAGGATGCAGAGAACCCTGCAAGAGGGCCAGGAATCAGGCAGAAGGATGGGAGGGGGGGGCAGGAGAAGGAGTGCTTGAGAAGGGGGCAACAGTGGGGGGGAGTTGGGGTAAGACATGGAGGGAAAAAAGGGGGCAGCTGTTGGGGGAGAGAGGGGTAGTGGGGTGGTGAGAGTAGAGATGTGAAATTGCACAGTAGGTTGTAGATGGTAGAGAGTGCAGATAAGACACAAATGTGGTGGGGTGGGAGGAGGGGGTATGAAAGGTTTTTATTTTTTTATTTTATTTATTGAATTCTTGGATTACACCCGTGAGCAGTTGCTCATTTAAGGGTTCCACATCAGTTACAAGGACAAAGGTACATCAGAACAGTAATACATGTTTCAGACAGGATAACAGTAAGATACAGCAATACAGTAGTACCTTTTTAGACAGAGTTCCTGTAATGAGCACAGCAAATTTAGTATCATTGGCAGCAAGTAATTTGCCTGAGTCAAAGTTAGGGCACCCTACTGGGTTGCATGAAAGGAGAGGATAGTGGCAAGGGTGCTAGAGTGTGGGTAGGGAGTAGGGGAGTATACAGAATGAGTGGGGTAGAGGTGGCAAAGGTTGTGAGGTAGGGTGGTGACCTGAAGTGCTAAGGATAGATCATGTCAGATGAGTAGGTTAGATGTGAGATAAGCATGCTAGGTGGAAGCACCTACCAGGTTATAATGTTGTATGCTTAATAGCGTACAACATTAACGCAAACCCGACAGAGCGCTGTCCATGACTGCAAATGGTGCAATACCGTGTATACTACTGTATGCGGTATTGCACCATTCACACACTCCCAGGTAGAGGATAAGACCTCTGCTGGGGGTGGGTTCCACCAAGCAGCTGCCATGGTTCACTGGACTGAGCCACAGCAGCAGGAACCGAGACACTGTGTTTGATTCCCAGTCTCAGAGATTTTACTTTTTTAAGCAAATTGTGTGCTCCCTGAGTTGGACCCCCCCCGGAGTTGAGAATCTTTAGTGGGGGGGGGGGCGGGGCGGAGACCCCATTATAGATGATGCCACATGGCAATATCACGCTGTATTGGCAGTGCGATTATTAAGGTGGCATAATGTCTTGCAACATTAAGACCCAGTTCCGGTGGAAGCATGAGGTAGAGAAGAGAGAGGGAAGTTTTAAATTAGGAGCCTAGGAGGTATGTCAGAGATAGAGGAGTGGGGACAGAGGAGTAGGGGATAGTGTGCAAATGTGGGGGAGTTAGGAAGGGGGGCTAGGAAAAGTATAATTAGGGGAAAGGAGTTAAGTAGGGCTAGAGGAATAGTGTAACCCCTTTGTTACCCGGGGTTACTAGAATCCCAGTAAGACCTAGTGGTAGGCAGGGAAGGCAGCTTGTGAAACTCCAGTTAAATGGGTTTCACACTGTCTCACTCTGTCCTCAGTCACAGCTGAGACTGGAGAGATGACATCATTATAGAATTGTTACAGCTGCATGAGCCACAGTTGGAATCTTCAGCTCAGAGAGTTCTTAGAACCTTGGGAATTTAAAAAGTGAGTCTTCAGTTTGTCCTTGAGCAAGAAGGAAGCATCAGACTGTAGTTTGAGTTTTGCCTCCACACAGAAGGAAGTTTTTCTGTGTTTCACCATTTATAAAGTGGTGGAGACCGTCCCCTCGGTCTCAGTGCCTCCTCCCTCTGGGGGGGGTAGGAAAAGGTCTCTGTGGGTTCCAGGGGCAATCCCCTTCTCCCACCAAGGAAAGAAGCTGCCTGAAATTACTTTGTCTGTTTGAGTATACAGAAAAGGTTAAAGAACTTCGCCTGTGGGGCCCTGCAACGATTGGGTGAGTGTTTGGCTCCAGTGTAAGGGGCAAACAACTGTTTTTTCAGTCAGGAAATGTTATTGGGGACTGCTGTTTGGGAGGACTATATACACTAGGATGAACAAATGGAGCAGTCAATTCAGTTTCAAGTTTCAAATGGTTTTATTGGGGACTGCTGTTTGGGAGCACTATATACACTAGGACGAACAAATGGAGCAGTCAGTTTAAAGTTTAAATGGATTTAGAGTTCACAGTAGAGGGGGTGCATCAGTTCATCCACCATGCAATCTACATGTTACAGTCCTAAAGTTTCTGTGTGTTCAGAGAAATGGCCAGGTATGGGCTGTGGGAGCTGGAGGTGGATAAATCCCCATCTTTAGTAACCAGGTCCACCTCTACAGATTTCTTCTGTTTTTGCTACTCGCCTCATGCGCTTGACCAGTGATGGGGTGGGTACCCAGATGCAACTTGAAAATCTCTCTAGGAGTCGATGACTTCAAGTGGTGTGGGGAGCCACAGGATGGGAACATTACTCCTTGTAGGATGGGAGTCTCCCTGTTTGATGGGAGTTTCGAATTGGAAGTATGAAAACAAAATCTCTCTAGGAGTCGATGACTTCAAGTGGTGTGGGGAGCCACAGTTGGGAGCCTCCTTGTGTGATGGGATGTCTTTCCAAGTAGAGTTTGGGTTCATTCGCCAGTGGACTGTCAGTAGAGTGGCCGGCAGGGGAGCCGGGCCAGTCAGGCTGTGTATCCAATGCGCATGCGAAGTCCGGGCTGAGTGCCTGGTGGGTTCAAAGCCAGACAACTGTTGAAGTGTTCATTCCTCAAATGGACCACTGTGTTTAACCTCTAATCTGCATTACAGTTACATAGCCCTGTGGGGGACTATACATAGCTTTGTTTATGTTCAGTGAGTTAATAAATAAAGTTGCACTGAAAAATCCCAATTCTGGTTCTGGACATTACAGTTATTGCTTCCTGTAGTTGGATTTACTTGGGTGCCCCTGTGCAGAGTAGTCAAACCTAGGCCTCTTGTGCCAAGTAGCCTCATCCTTCCCCGAACCCGTAGATATACACTCCCCACCAGGTATTGCTGCCAAATGCCAACAGCATGCCACCTGTCGTTGTTTTGGTAAAAGGACAGGGGTGGGGAAGGTTACAAAAATGGAGGCACCGCTTTGGATTTGTTTGGGAAGGAAGGTGCTTGGGCAAGTAGGCTAGCGTTTTGGCTATCTGGCAGTTGGTAGCCCAAAAAAGTTGAAACAATTTCTCTAGTGTGTGCTGTGTGCTGTGAATCTTGTGCTGCTGTTTAAAAAATGCCAACTGTTTACCAAGGAGCTGTAAAGCCAAAGTGTGTGTCCTTGTCCTGCATCAGCATAGTTTACAGCGTTTGTCAGTATTAAAATAAAGTTCTGTGAAGAAAAGTGTGGAAAACTAGGGGTAGCAACAGAGAAATTGTGCCCTGGACGTTTAAAATGCTTCTAAAATAAAGTTCTGTGAGGAAAAGTGTGGAAAACTAGGGGTAGTAACAGAGAAAATGTGCCCTGGACGTTGGAAATGCTTTCTGTGCAATACTAGAGACTGCAGAGTTAATGGCAATGTTACATGGTTGAAATGGGCTCCCGACGTGGAGTCAGTTGAAAAAAAAAAAAGTGCATCTTTTCAGTTTGAATTTGCCTGCTCGACGATCGCCATGAGGAGAGAAGCCCTTGTGAGGAAGAAGAGGCTCATTTGCATGGCGTCGTGTGGTTGGTCAGTTTGCCATTAGTCCCGCCCCTCAGCCAGCTCTTCAGTGTCTGCTTCAGCATTTGAGAGGGAGACAGAGAGTAGTGCGTGTACTGGCAATGGAGGAGCATTCGCGAAGTGTTCAATGTGCTGTAAACAGTGAAAAGTGACTTTTCTAGTTCAAAATCGGGCTCAACCCACTTATCGGTCATGGGATCAGTGAACTGTGTGATTAATACTATGATCGCGGAGACTGCCCGCCCGTTTGAAATCCGAGGCCTTCAAAAATCTGGCTGCAGGCCGTTTTCCTCCATCGCAGCAATCTGCTACCATAACAGTGAGTAAACGATTTAAAACTGCTCAAATCAGTGATTTTCAGTAATGCCATATAAAATGTGAGTGCAGCTGTATAGTCGCTTTGCAAGTAGCGATTGTGTGATATCCTGCTAGCAAGTGCAAGTCTGTAAAGCCATTAAATGTGAGCATAGCAATGAAAGTAGCCTCAGTTTAAAGTTTGCAGCAGCAGAGAGACTGTGGTTGTAAAATAAGTGTAACGCTAGTAGAAGCAGGCAATCCTGGGCTGAAACCTGAAGTTTTAAAAGGGACTGTAATTAAATAAATGTTGCCAGCAAGTGAAAAGTCCAAGGAAAATCCTGTAAATGTGAGAACAGCCAGAAAGAGCAAGTTGTGCAGTTTGAAATAAAAGTTAATAGTAGCTGATGTAAATCGGTGCGCGTGGCTTGACCAAGTCTGAATGTTGATGCACAGAGTCATATACCATTACAGGTGGTGGGGTAGTAAAGTAAACACAGCAGCAGAGGAGCCATTTTAAAGCTAAGCAGAGTGTGTTCATTTAAAGTGGACTTTCAGTTACAGTGAACTTTTTTTGTTTTCTGCAGTTATGGCCTCAGGACCAGCTCGCTACCTATGCCCGGGTTGCAATAACAGCAGCAGTAAATAGATTGAGAGACATTGAAAATTGGTGCTATAGAGGCAACTCCCTCCTGATGTGGCAATTCCTAATTATCCAGTGCGTGTATGCCAGATGTGCTTGAGTGCTGGAAGGGATGTCTTCATGATTCCTCACTGTGCTGGTTGTCTACAAAAATATGGCTTGTATAAAGCGCCTCAAATTCATTTGGCTCCCACATGGACACAACTTCAAGAATCTGCAGTTGGCAGCACACAGCATCAGGCGGAGCCTGTGGAGGAAGGTCCCCCGGGGGAGTGTGGCACAAAGTTAGAGAGTGCAGAATTAGAGACTGAATCTGAAGTTGAAGTTTTAGATGCTGGATCTCAGAAGGCAAGTTTGGATAAAGCATCAATAGACCCCTGGGTGGGGGGGCCTAGCCCAAGTCTCAGGTGAAGATGAGATGCGGGAGGCCGTTGAATGGGAGGTGCTCACTGCCCTAGTGATGAATGGATAGTCTCGGGTGGAGAACTACTGCTCACTTTTGGGCTCAGATCCTCAGTGAAGAGGAAGATGAGGAGGAACCTAAGTGGCCTTGTGAGATAGGAACGGGTACACAGCCTCAAAGATCTTGCCTCAGAGGAATGTGTTCAAGAAGGTGGTGATGCCACTGCCCTGGCTTCACCAGAAGAAAAAGAAGTCAGGGATCCGTTTTTAATTTCATTGAGGATGCGAAGCTGGCAGAACCAGGACTGGCCACCCCCAAGCCAGGCCAGTGGTCTCAGATTGACCAAAGCAAGTAAAGAGGAGAGACTGGTTCGTAGAAAGACCAATGAAATCTTTGGTATGACCTTTCCTACCTTTCCTCGGAGAGTCTGGGAGGAGATTGAGAACTGCAGGAAATCCTGGATCTGGGATGAAGCAATGAAACTTGTGCATCCTGGGGCTAACCAGCATGTAAAGAATAGACTGTTTCACAAAAAGTATACACAGTGGAAGAGAGGCAGGACACTGTTTATGGACAGAGTGAGAATAGTGGACGGAGAGGGACGCAAAGTCTCCCACTGTGTGAATTATGTGCGTCCAGATGGAGTAATAATTCAAGCCCCTGACCCCCTCTACTATTGGCCTCAGTGCAAGGACCTCCCAATAATTAAGCTCGTGCCTACAAAATGGAGAGCCGAGCAGTGGTAGTCAATACTGCCACATCTGAACTGTGAAGTACCTTTATTGAACTGCCAAAATGAATAAACAAAAATTCGGGGCCCCACATTCTTCAGTCTACAGTAAACTGTCTGCAATCACCAACCGCCAACTGGTACCACCAGATGACTTCAGATCCAGAGAGGACACCAGCCCAGCTGTTTTTCTGTTCATCACCTGGTAATCGGATGACGCCGGACCAGCTGTTTCTCTTTTTTTGTTCCTGTTCTAAGGTTCCTTCTCCAGTTATGACATCAGCCCAGCTCTTTCCAGATGTGCACTCCTGTGGGTCTCTGGAAGATGTCCGCCTAGCTGTATCAGAAGAAATGCTGCCAGGGAGAGTCTTCGACAGGGACCAGGTTGGTGACGTTCGAATACTTCAAGAGGCTGGTGAGTCAAAATTTCTTTTTATTCTATCTTTATGACATTGCAATACACACCTTACACTACAGACTTCAAACAGTGTGTGAACTGTCCACAAAGACTCTCCCCTTCGGGATTATGGCCTTAAAAGACTATGTTCACGGGGCTCTGGCCCAGGAGAGACTCTTTAATGGACTGGCCTTCGGGCCTTGTAGTCACTAGTGGGACATTTAGGGCATTCCATCCCCCCAAAAAAGTGTATTGTTATCAATGTCATTTCTGTACTTAATGTATATACTGTCTTTTCTACTTTTCTAAAAAAAAAAATATATATATGTTTTTCTTTTTGGGATTGTTTAGTGTTTTTGTTTATCTTGTATGGTAAGGGTTGTGGTTGTTGTCGTTATTTAGGTAGATCGTAAATGCAGATTAAGGTGTTTTGTTTTTTGTTGTTTTTTGTCTTTTCTACAGGTGTTCCTGGAAGAAAGAAGAGAAGACAAGAAGAGGAGGAGGGGCTCGTCGGAGTTCCTCATTTCAGTGCTTATGTTTAGAAATTAAAGTACTGTTTGTTTCTAATGTTGTAGTTGCAGAATGCCAAAGGTCGGGGAGGTCCCCGGGTTTTGTTTTTATTTGGGATATTATGTAGAGGCAGATAGGTTTTCCCTAGAGGGTTAGGGGGGATAGACAGGCTGTGGTCCTGAACGGCCGTAGGGATTGCAGTGCTGATCTATCAGGGCTATGCTCTGGACGGTTCTACCAGAGCCACTAGGTGTCCATAGTAAGTGGATAGAGTAGAGGCTGAAATGTCAGCTATAGGCCTCTAGGCCCTTAGTGTTGCCTACCTGTGCTCGCACAAGGTAGGAGGGGGCCTGATCACCCCCCTCCGCAGGTAGCACATAGGGTGGGATGGCCTAAGGTGGGGTGCATAATGACTGGGGACAGTCATTTTCCTGGTCAAGGGCGAGTGTAACCCCTTTGTTACCCAGGGTTACTAGAATCCCAGTAAGACCTAGTGGTAGGCAGGGAAGGCAGCTTGTGAAACTCCAGTTAAATGGGTTTCACACTGTCTCACTCTGTCCTCAGTCACAGCTGAGACTGGAGAGATGACATCATTATAGAATTGTTACAGCTGCATGAGCCACAGTTGGAATCTTCAGCTCAGAGAGTTCTTAGAACCTTGGGAATTTAAAAAGTGAGTCTTCAGTTTGTCTTTGAGCAAGAAGGAAGCATCAGACTGTAGTTTGAGTTTTGCCTCCACACAGAAGGAAGTTTTTCTGTGTTTCACCATTTATAAAGTGGTGGAGACCGTCCCCTCGGTCTCAGTGCCTCCTCCCTCTGGGGGGGGTAGGAAAAGGTCTCTGTGGGTTCCAGGGGCAATCCCCTTCTCCCACCAAGGAAAGAAGCTGCCTGAAATTACTTTGTCTGTTTGGGTATACAGAAAAGGTTAAAGGACTTCGCCTGTGGGGCCCTGCAACGATTGGGTGAGTGTTTGGCTCCAGTGTAAGGGGCAAACAACTGTTTTTTCAGTCAGGAAATGTTATTGGGGACTGCTGTTTGGGAGGACTATATACACTAGGACGAACAAATGGAGCAGTCAATTCAGTTTCAAGTTTCAAATGGTTTTATTGGGGACTGCTGTTTGGGAGCACTATATACACTAGGACGAACAAATGGAGCAGTCAGTATAAAGTTTAAATGGATTTAGAGTTCACAGTAGAGGGGGTGCATCAGTTCATCCACCATGCAATCTACATGTTACAGTCCTAAAGTTTCTGTGTGTTCAGAGAAATGGCCGGGTATGGGCTGTGGGAGCTTGAGGTGGATAAATCCCCATCTTTAGTAACCAGGTCCACCTCTATGGATTTCTTCTGTTTTTGCTACTCGCCTCATGCGCTTGGCCAGTGATGGGGTGGGTACCCAGACGTGGGTCGCAACTTGAAAATCTCTCTAGGAGTCGATGACTTCAAGTGGTGTGGGGAGCCACAGGATGGGAACATTACTCCTTGTAGGATGGGAGTCTCCCTGTTTCATGGGAGTTTCGAATTGGAAGTACGAAAACAAAATCTCTCTAGGAGTCGATGACTTCAAGTGGTGTTGGGAGCCACAGTTGGGAGCCTCCTTGTGTGATGGGATGTCTTTCCAAGTAGAGTTTGGGTTCATTCGCCAAGTGGACCGTCAGTAGAGTGGCCAGCAGGGGAGCCGGGCCAGTCGAGCTGTGTATCCAAAGCGCATGCGAAGTCCGGGCTGAGTGCCTGGTGGGTTCAAAGCCAGACAACTGTTGAAGTGTTCATTCCTCAAATGGACCACTGTGTTTAACCTCTAATCTGCATTACAGTTACGTAGCCCTGTGGGGGACCATACAGAGCTTTGTTTATGTTCAGTGAGTTAATAAATAAAGTCGCACTGAAAAATCCCAATTCTGGTTCTGGACATTACAGTTATTGCTTCCTGTAGTTGGATTTACTTGGGTGCCCCTGTGCAGAGTAGTCAAACCTAGGCCTCTTGTGCCAAATAGCCTCATCCTTCCCTGAACCTGTAGACATACACTCCCCACCAGGTATTGCTGCCAAATGCCAACAGCATGCCACCTGTCGTTGTTTTGGTAAAAGGACAGGGGTGGGGAGGGTTACAATAGTGCACCAGGGAGGGAGGGAGGGTTGAAGGGGGGCTAAAAACAAATGCAGTTAGGAGAATAGAAATTATGTAGGGCTAAACATATAAGAGGATGGGGACAAAAAGAGTCAGATAGGAGGTGGCAGGGAGATCCAGAGCTTTGGGAAGCAGTAGGGCAAGGCTGCCTGTCCTATGGAGGCAGAGCGATGAAGAATAGCTAGTCTGCAAACATCAGTGGATCTGAGAGGGCGGGAGGAGGGACGTGGAACAGACAGCGAGGTGGAGAGGTAAGAGGGAGAGTCTCAAACCAGAATTTAGATGTGAACTTGGTGCAGTTGGAGAGATGCCTAAACTCAAGGGTGGGGAAAGTGAGAGAATGGTACAAGGAACAGTGATGAGTGTGGGAGGGGGTGTGAAGAACAAAGAAACAGAAAGCATTGAACAGAGTATGCAATCTGGTGAGGGAAGACTTAGGAGTAGCACTGTAGACTATATCGCAACAGTCAAAAATAGGGAGTATTATTTTCTGTACAAGACTGCGCCAAACTGGTAGTGGTAGGGAACTACGGCTCCTGTAAAGGGCACCAAGCTTTGGGTGCAGTTTTCTTAAGATGGCATCAATATGTACAGAAAAGCTAAGGTGTTGGTCAAACCATACACCCAGGTATTTATTTATTTAGTTTTTGTTGACCAGATAAGTGCACTAGACAAATCCTGCTATTTTCAGGCACAACACGGGGAAGGAGGATATAGATGAATGTCAACTGACCTTGAACCAGATTAAGCTATTGGTGGTATTTTTAGTGAATGAGGGAAATTTGGCCAGGACACCGGGGAAATTCCCCTACTCTGACAGCAGGGGGCTTGACTTCCTGCAAAGTAGAGGAGCTCAGTTTGGAGCTAGACAGCAGAAGAGGAGGAAGTGGTGATGTGGTAGTGGTGGGGACCAAGATGGCAGACAATGTGTGTGTGGGAGAGGAGAGTGAAGGTATGGAGCTTGAAGGAGATGATGTGAACGCAGAAAGCATTGTAACTAAGGATTTTTCAACCAAGGAGACTATGGAAACAAACATGCAAATCCAGGACTTTCCTGAATTACCCTCTGAAGGTATGTCAGATTTAAGTAATAATGAATAAGAACTAGATGTTTCTGAAATGTTAACTGCAAGTTCTGATGCCTCAAAGATACAACTGCAACTTGAAAAGGAGGAATGCTGCTACCGAGTGAAGAAAATGCAGCTTGGAAAACAATTGAAGGACCTGCAGACTGACAAACAGAAAGACTGTGTCATTTCCACTCAGCTGGGTAACTGTGATGCAGCAGCATCAAAGACTCCATCTGAGAGCTGGGCTGCAGCTGTAGAGCAGGTGGAAGAAAATGAACAGGAGAAAACAGTAATTGCGTTAGGAATGGCACACACAGGAGATTCATCTCCTGGCCTGGGATGTGCTGAAAACAGTAATCTGACTGAGAAACAGCCGTGGTCTGTTGAAAATGCTTTGGAAGCTGCTGGCTGGGAGTGGGATGTTGCTACAGGGAGCTGGGTCTCTGGCTCTAAACCTCTGCAAATGCATAAACCACCCCGCAGCACTGTGCATCGACAAGGGCTGACACCTATAACTTCTGTGGATACTGAGGTACCCTCTGAGCTTTCGTTGACACAAAACCCAACATTACATTTTAAACAACTGCACTCTGCGGATTCTGCATTGCAATTGCCTGGGGGATGCCCTGAGGCTAGTATAGACACTACACAACTGCCTTTAAACAGAATCAATAATGAAGCTCCTAAATCCTACTCCTCTTTGTTTAAAACCCCAGTCTTGCCAGTTAGAAGGCATAATGTGGTTAAACTCACATACACGGGGGGTTAACAGAGCCTCCAGACCATATTTTTGTGGCAAGAACCATCCTGAAAGACACAATGAAATTCTTCTCCAATGCGATATATGCACTCATGCATATATCAGGAGAGTCAACTTTTGATGTGAGCTTTAAAACTATGGGAGGCTTAGAGTGATTCTGGATTAAATATAAACATTTGAAAAATTCTGCACCTTGGTCTTCCTTTTTGGCTACTCCTTTAACCAGGCCTGTGCATAAAACACTGACTGTTATGTTTAGGAATGAAAGTGTCAGTGTGTATGATCTGAAATACTGACTACAGCAACGCTGTACAATAATTGAGGACCCTGAAGCAAATAATGGACACAGAGAACATATGGACTGGGGGATGGAAAGTTAAAGTTATGTTAAAAACAACAGATACTGGTGTGGTGCATCTTCCTAATTCTTTTTTCTTGGGGAGGGATAGAGGCATTTTCTTTTACCCAGGCCAGCCGAAGATGTGCTATAAATGTGAGTCAGTTGCACATCTGAGTAGCATATGTGATCAGCAACGTTGTACTGTATGTGGGGAACTGGGTCATATAGGTTCACAATATCTAAATGAATGTAAGTCCAGTCTTTGTGATCAGAAGGGGCACACTTTCCAGAATTGTAAATGGGGGGCCCATAATAGCAAAGATCAGGCTGATGGGGAGGAGCAGAGGCTACTAATCACTCTCACACAAAAGAAAAAGTTAACCAGTCACATACTACAGGCAAATCAGAGACCCAGCAACACAGTAGTTTCTGCTGCTCCAGAAGGTGTAGTGGCACTACAGGCTGTTCCTTCACAAGAGCCAATTTTAGAACCCCCAGAAGCAGCTACCACAAGTGCCACAATCACCCTTGCTAGTAGTGTAGTGTTTTCCGCTGTAGCAGAGGAAGGGAACATTTCCCTGATAGTGAATGTGAGAACTACTGAGGCAGCAGATAAGAATGCAGCTATGATGTCCACTCCCCCAGCCAAGTGTGGGAAGGGGTTAGAAGGAGCACTATACAAACTTCTAAGGTAGTTCCTCCACAGGAAGTAAATGAGGTGCCAATTTACAATAGGTATGATGTGTTGCATTCAGGGAACTCAGAGGGTGACTTTGATGATTCGTCTGTAGCTTTGTCACTTCCAGAAGGGACTACAGATACAGAGAGACAGGAAAGGCCAAAGGGTCCACAAAAAAGGAAAGCTAAGATGAAAACAAAACATATATTGAGAAAAGGGAGATACAAATAATGGAAAGTAAACTTTTCTCTCTTTGATGTTTGTACCTTTTTCAGTTCACACATCAAATGTGAACAGCATTCAGAGGCCAGGGAAAAGGAATACTGTGTGTTCTGTACTGACATACTTACAATTTGGGATTTTTTTTCCACAAGATGTTCACCTACATTCCCTGAGAGATATTCAAACTGCAGCAGGGGCTTGGATGGGGGCCCTCATATTGGTCTATGGGGAATGATTTATGTTCAGGTGTTGGCGTTCTTTTTCGATGTCCAGAATTGAAGTGGTTAAAACACATGTTTATCCAGGGAGGATATTGATTATGGATGTGATGATACAAAATGTTAACTTTAGATTAGTAAATCACTATGCCCCTCAGACAAAAGCGTCCAGATGTGAACTGTTTAGTTTGATATGACCCTTCTTGTATACAGCACAGCAAGTGGTTTTGGCAGGAAATTTCAATTGTCCTTTAAAGGCCAGGATAGTCAAGCAATATTGTGATTCTAATTTTCTTGCACAAATGATACATAAGGCCCAGCTGCAGGATACTTTTTTATACATGCTAAACATGATGTACATACTTTTCAGAAGGGCCTTTAGTGTCTAGAATAGACTATATTTGTACTTCAAAAGCAGTAAACACATTATCTGCAGAGGTAACTCCAGCTGAATACTCTGACCACTGTGTAGTCTCTGCCAGGATAGGAATATCATCTGACATACAGAGGGGCCCTGGCTTTTGGAAATTTAATGTGTCACTCTTGATGGACAGACATGTTGCAAGCATAATTCAGGATTTTTTAGAAGCTAGAAAATCAGTTTCTGTATGCTTTGACAATCTGGTATCTTGGTGGAAGGACACAAAACAAGATATGGTTTACATGTGTAAAAGGATTAGTAAATTTCAGAGCAGAAAATCATATTTTAAATATTTACAGAATAGACAATTATTGCAACATTTAATGTCCACTTCATATGAAACTGGACAGAATTTGACCGAGCAGATTAAGGCAGTGAAAGCAGATATGATGGACTATCTTTCTTCCAAAAGTAGACAGCTACATCACCAGCAACAATATGGGATTGGGGGAAGGCGGACTTGATTTGCCCTTTTGAAGCATGTATTACATAGGTCAAAGCAAATGATATGTCCACACTGGTGGATGAGGCAGAGAATATCTTGGTGGAAAAAAAAGAAATCTTAAAGCTAGTATTAGAGTACACGCATCAAATGTATGCTCCCTTACAAAGCGAGGGTGGAAGCATGCAGCATTTTTTTCATGGCATACAGATACCTAGGCCAGAAGAGTCAGCTATAGATGCTCTAACACAACCCATAACTGAAAGTGAGGTCAAAGAAGCATTATCAACTTTAATGAGGGGAAGACCCCAGGGCCAGATGGCTCACCAAATGAAGTTATAAAACTTATGGGTACTATTGCTTCACCGGAATTGATCCTTAGCTTTAATCATATCTTGGACACCAATCAGATGCCACTGTACATGAACATGGGTGTGCTGACATATGTACATAAGAAAGGGGTAAGATCTGATATCAGAAACTGGAGGCCTTTGAGCCTCTTAAATTCAGATTTTAAAGTTTAACCAAGATACTGTCTAAGAGGTTGGTCTCCATAGCTAACACAGTTATTTCACAAGTGCAAACTTATGCAATTCCAGGCAGATATAGTCAAAACCATATCATATTGATTACAGAACTGGTAGAACTGGGGAAGATTGGGGAGGTGGATGGGTATCTGCTCTCGCTTGATCAGATGGTGTTTGACAGAGTTAGTCATACATATTTATGGGACATCTTGGAACAGTATCATATTCCAGAGACAGTAATAAAATTGTTGAAGTGTATATATTATACTGCAACAGTGGCACCGGTTGTATGTGGGTGAAAGGGTCCTATTATCAGGCTACAAAGAGGAGTCCGTCAGGGCTGCCCCTTGAGCCCAATTCTGTACAATTTTTTATAGACCCTTTATTAAGAAAAATTAATCTTAATGAGAAAATTGTAGCAATCAACATAAGGGGACAACCTTTTCCGTTCAAAGCTCTTGCTTATGTGGATGACATGAATATTTTAGTAAGCACACAGTCCTCAGCAGAACAATCAATATTAACTTGCAAGAATTTTGGGAAGGTAACTGGCTCAGCTTTGAATGTACACAAGTGTAAAGGCCAAAGGTTAAATTACATGTTGAATTTCAAAGATACGGTGGCAGGGATATTAATACAGCCTGATCTGATAAAAGTACTAGGTACTGAATTTGGTCCAGGAGAATTGGATGATACAAACTGGACAAATAAGATAGAGATTGGGAAGGCAAAGGTGGCCTAATGGAACAGGTGGAAGTTGGGGAAAAAAAATTATATATCTGATAAAGACATACCTTATTTCTGTGTTTTTATATATTAGTTATATTTTCCCATCTCTGAAGATGTTAGAAACTGTTTTGCTAGGTATTTATTTTTTCATTTTTCAAGCATACTGGGGGAGTCATTTGAATCCTTTGAAAAGAAATATATTGCATCTCCCTCTCAAACAGGGTGGTTTGAATATGCCGCATCCAATTTTGTTTTTTAATAGTTTCTTTTCTCAATATAATATCAGGCCATTGCTATTACAGAAAACGATAGGATGGGAGGTCTTACTAAGATAGAAATGCAGCACCTGGATTGATCAATGGGAAAGGCAGACCCTTAGAATGGTTAAAAGAACTGTTACAGTTCCTGAATATATAAGATGTAGTTTTCTTAGGTTAAAACAGTGGGGTTTATGGATGCAGCAGGTAATTGCATTGTCTAGAAAGCAGTAATATCACTATCTATTGTCTACAACATGTCAGGAAAATGTTGTATTTATAAAATGTCATGTGGAGCATAGGGAGACCTTAAAAATGCTTTTGAACAACAAAAAGATGATCCAGATGGGGTGGACAGAATGAGAAGAGATCCGGATAAACTAGCAAAATGGTCAGAAGAGTGGCAACTGGGATTTAATGCAAAGAAGTGCAAGATCATGTACGTAGGGGAGAGAAACCCTGAAGCCACCTATAGGCTGGGAGGGGAGTTGCTGGCAGTCACAAGAGAAGAAAGAGACTTGGGCATCATCGTCACGATGACCTGAAATCATCAAGCAGACCTCTAAAAGCAGTAAGTAAGGCTAGGGGATGTTAGGGTAGGATACAAGTCGTAAGAGGGAGGTAATAATCCTTCTTATAAAAACACTGGTTAGGTCTCATCTGGAGTACTGCATGCAGTACTGGAGGCCACACCTTCACAAGGAGATTAACCAAATTGAGGCAGTCCAAAGAAGGGCAACCAAAATGGTGCAGGGACTGCTTCAGATCACATATGAGGACAGATTAATGTTGCTCAATATGTATACCCTTGAGCAGAGGAGGGAGAGAGGTGATATGATTGAGACATTCAAACATCTTAAGGGCATTAACAAGGTAAAAGAGTCTAACATGTTTAAATATAAGAAAAATAGCAGGACAAGAGGACACAGCATGAGATTAGAGGGAGGCCAATTAAGGGGAAATGTGAGGAAATTCTTTTTCACAGAAAGGGTGGTGGATGCATGGAACGGCCTAGCTCAGGAAGTGGTGGCTATGAATACAGTGCAGGGCTTCAAACAGGCATGGGATAGGCATAACGGAGTAATACAGATGAGTATGAATAGATAGACCACTGACAGAGCAAAGGCCGATGGCACATTTATAAGGTAGAAAAAGAAAAGGGCAGACTGGATGGGCCTTGCGGTCCTTATCTGCCGTCAACTTCTATGTTTCTATGTTTCTAAAGATACCGGAAAAAATGTGGATGTGCACAGGTTAATGTGTCATGAGAAGCTTAATGTTAAGGCCAATCAGAAACATAAACCCCTACAAGAAAGGATATGCAGCAGGTTAAGATGCGTGCAGCAGGAAGAAATTATACAGCATCTTTTTTTTTAATGTTCATTTATATCAGGATTTTGGGATTATTTAAAACAATGGTGGGGTGATAATGTATTCAGTGCACTCACATACACTAATCTTATGTATGGGGTGTTTCATAGGAGATGGGGAAAGTGGCATTTAAGCTCTGTACACTGTATTATGACAATCATTAAATAGAACATTTGGATTATGAGATATGGGTATACTCTACAGCATAGGCAGGAAGCCATGAAGAACTTCATAATAAAATTATGTAAGACTTAATTCATGTATAAATTGGAAAAAAACTTACTGTCAAATGTAGTAATGTTGGAACTATGGGAACATTTTCCATGGGTCACTGACACAGATGCTCCTATAACGTAACTTGTTTTTCTTTTTTTATTTTGAGATTAGTTAAATCTCTTTTTTGGTTTCTTGTTAGACCCTGATTAGATGCCTTTTTTTTTTGGAATTGAACAGTCTTTAGTTTTATTTAATATGTATAATATTTTTGTTGTGGTTTAATTTCTCTGATATATTAAATAAAAAATTCCCCTACTCTTTTCGATAAGTGCCATGGGATCTTTAACATCCACCTGAACTACCACCAATCCAGGCAGATGGGATCTCGGTTTAATGTCTCATCTGAAAGACGGCACCTCAGAAGTGCAGCACCCCTGTCATGCTACACTACAGGGTCAGTACTGGGATATTAATCCAAGTGCCAGATGTGGGAACTGAACCCGCAGCCCTCTGATCTCCCGGACAGAGGAGGTGTCCTCTAGAGTTGTCCCATCAAGGGTGTGGAAGGAGGGAAGGGAGGGCAACCAAAAGAGTCTCTGCCTAGTGCCAAAGGTCAAGGAGACTGTCTTCTTGGCATCACCACCTCTTTCCTCAATGTAGATGGGATAACATCACTGGTCTAGCCCCAGACTGGTCAATCAGAGCCCAAGGATTTTTCTTGCCATTGTATAAGTATTAATAACATTTGTCATTGTAGAACGGAAAGTACAAATGCCTAACCATGTCTGGTCATGAAGCTGTAAATATGCTAAAATCAGACCTTATTCATAGCTGCATACAGGCTTCGTATGTGCAATGCATAGGCATGCTCATGACCCAATGGCATACAGTGGGGTCCTACAGACCCACCCCATGGCATTCACAACAGGTGCGTGAGTACCTTGTGCACCAGATCCCGCAGCTTTCTTCGCAGTTATGCACCATCAGCTGTCCGAGGGCATGCCAGTGGGTGTGCCACACTCCACACCATTCAATAAGGCATGGTGTTGGCTCAGTGCAATGGACACCTGCCAGTGGCATCGGCCCAGAGACCCATGCCACAGTGCTTCCCCAGCCTACTGGGCTGCTGGGGAGGGTTGGGGCAGCCATTTTGGCAGTTACCCATTGTACCTCAATTCCTGGGGTCCACTCCTTCCCAGGGTACCCCGCACACTTGCAGCAAGAAATCCACTATGGGACCCAGGCCAGGCATTCCATGCTTGAGCCCCCATGATCCACCACCTCACACAGCTGTGATCCACCCCCAAGTGGCTGCGCACTGGTGGGCGGGGCCATGAGTGGGTGCCCATGGTTATAAATACTGCACACCCTGTGCCTGTTCGAGGCTGCATAGCTACATGGACATTATACAAGCATTTATAGATACATAGACAGTGTCGTCAGATAAGGGCCTATGGCCCACCTAGTCTGCCCATTTGAGCTTGTAAGTTCAGTTTATGTTTTCCTAGAAGTCTGTTGCCCCTTACCCCTGACCTCCAGAATTCCTTTATGTCTATCCCATGCATTCTTAAATCCCGTGATTGTTTCATCCCCACCAGTTCCTCTGGCAGGTGTTCCACTTGTCCACCACCCGTCTGTGAAGAAATTCTTTTCTCATGTTTCCTCTGAATCGCTCCTCCTCCAACTTCATCCCATGCCTCTAGTCCTGGAACATCTTTTTCGCTTAAAAATAGTGTATTCCTGCACCTGTTCCTCTCCTGTGAGATACTTGTATGTCTCTATCATATCCCTTCCTCCTCCTCTCCTCCAGGAGTACATGTTCAGTTCCTTCAACCTGTCTTCATAGGACTTGTGATGCAATCCATGCACCATCTTTGTTGCCCTCTTCTGAACCTTCTCTACCCTGTCTATGTCCTTACGTTAGTATGGTCTCCAGAACTGTACACTGTACTCAGGTGGGGCCTCACTAGTGTCTTGTATGGCGGAATTATGACCTCCCTTTCCTGCTGGTGATGCCCTGCCTATACATCCCAGCATCCTATTTGCTTTACCTGCTGCTTTGTCGCCCTGTTCCCTACCTTGAGGTCATCAGAGATGATAACCCCAAGATCCCTTTCCTGCTTGGTGCATGCTATATCCTCACCCCCCAACTGATATATTGTGCCAGGGTTTTTGTGCCCCATGTGCATTATCTTGCACTTCTTTGCATTGAAGTTCAACTGCCAAACCCCTGACCATTCTTCAAGTTTCTGCAGGTCCCTTCTCATTCTGTCTATACCCTCTGGTGTGTCTACTGTGTTACAGAGCTTTGTGTCATCAGCGAACAGTGAAATTCTGCCTTCTAGGTCCTCTGCAATGTCACTGATGAAGATGTTGAATAGGACTGGTCCCAGCACTGATCCCTGTGGTACCCCACTGGTCACTCTTCCCTCTGTGGAGTGACAGCCATTTACCACCACCCTCTGTGTCCTGCCACCCAGCCAGTTACCTACCCACCACACTACTGTCCTACCTACACCCATATTCCCCAGTTTGTGTAATAGTCGTCTATGTGGCACAGTGTCAAAGGCCTTTTGAGCATATACCTATGCTTTTGTGAACAGGGCCCATAGTTTTGCCACAGTATATATGTTATGTTTATATTAGCTTATAAAGGTTAATATAACAAAAAGTTTGTTTGACTCTAATGCTCTAATTTTAGTTTGGATATTTTACCTTGTGTCTCCCAGCAAATAACTAAAAAGCCTGAAGCTTGAACACTTGGTATCGGCAAAAGTTTAAATTTCATCAAGTGGTCCTAGTGTTTCTTAATCCCCTCCTCCCAACATACACACACAGCTTAATCCCATTCTTCTCAGTCCTGGACATCTCTGCTGTGGATCCTAACTACCATCTAGCACACTTGCTAGCCTACTTGAGTCCTCTTGCCAGATCATCTCCTGACCTTAGGATCCCCCCGGCTTCCTCCCCACAGTAGGGCCTGGTAGGGTTGGATGCATACATTATTAAGCATCCTGAGAAGAAAATCCAGCTAAATTGATGTCACGAGCACAGAATTTATTTCATTTATTTTGTTTTTGTTGACCGGGAAAGGAGGACTGAACAATTCTGCCTATTTTCAGCCTTGTCCTGGGGGAGAAGGGATACAGATGGATGCCAGCTGACACTGAACCAGATTAAGCTGTTAGTGGTATTTTTAGTGAATGGTATTTTGCTCTGTAACTGGCTCCTTTACCACCCAGTCCTATCAAATGCCTTCCCTCCCAGGTGGGTGTCTGACATTGTATAGTCACCCACAAAATGAATACCACCACAAACCCTGCTGTTGGCGGTGTGGGTGGATCTGATACCTGTCTCACCCCTGGTGCCAATGCATAATGCCTCTGCATTGCATTCTGCACCCCACAGGCCTGGGCATGGAAGTCCTAGCACTCTTAACATAGACTAAACAGGGAGGCATGTAGCTGGGAGACTACAGCCTAGTGGTTTGAGTAGATAGCTGTGAACCTGGAGACACAGGTTTGAATTCCATCACTTAGACATTCTGTGTTCTTGCGCAAGACCCATCAACTTCCCTGTGCTCATTCACATTTTTTGTTTAAACACACACACACATACACACACACACACTACATGCATGATAACAGCTTCAAACTCTTTATGATTTGTAAAGTGCTTTGGAATACAGGCTGTATAAAAAGGGCAATATAAAACCAAATTCCTTCCTTCCTTCCTATCCATAGTGTGTGAGGATGGGTTCATAAGATTCTGTACACTTATTTCTAACCTCACAGCTTTTAGAGGTAAACTCATACAAAATGAACTATAAAAGATCCAGTACCTGTATTGGCCACAGCACCACATTAATGTCGCCACTGATCCCTTTGGGGCTAAACATAGTTGGAGTACCTCCAGTCGTTATGGAAAGCAAAGCTTTCTTTTTCTGGAAAAAGAAAGAAAAGACAATAATTAAGACCGTGGTGGCATTCAAAACTAGACTGGGCTTCACAAAGTACATATCTTGAAAAAAGAGCTCATCAATTCTGTGAGATTTGATTATATATGCCCTTCTAATTGCACCTGAGAAGCCTTTATCTATATGGACAAGGTGCTGTCCAACATTGTACACAAGAGTTTACAGCAAAGAATTATGTTTAAGCAATAAGACATGACTGAGTGTGCATTGTGGTGGGATAACAGCACACATTGGGTATGTTGTGAGGCACAAGGCATTGCCGAGTGCTTTCAGCCACTCAAGAAGTGCTTTTATCTCTCCACAAAGCACACCATGAAATGTTTTACTGTGATTATAAAATGGGTACAAGATTTCTTTTTTCAGAGGGTGTGAAAAATACACAAAAATAAAATGAAGTTAAGCATTTTAATGATTGTTTTTTTAAAACGTTCATCCACCCAACAAAATAGTGCCAGTGCATCAGAGGATTTGGTATGCCATCTTAGTTTCAAATATAATGCCCAGCTAAATTTTTTAAATTAGCCCATAAACTTTCTATTTCCCCCCTATACCTCTTTCCTGCTCGCTCTTCCTTCTCTATATCATTTCCTCCCTTTCCCTGCTTTGTTTCTGTTCTGTCTTTCCTGCACTCAATAGATGGAATATAGTGTATAGTAAAGCATTGTTCTGTATAGAATTCCAAACCTTTTAAAATGCTGTTGTACCACAGTTCAAAGGTCATGGAATGTGACTGCACCCTTCTGTGGTACAACAGCTTTCTGAAACCTCTAGAGACTGCACAAGTCAGTTTCATTCTGAAAACAAAAGAACTGCTGCACGCACATTTCACATAATTTATGTACAACCATTGTGTTCTGCCAGCTCGTGGTTCCGATTCTCACAGACCTCTTGAGCTTCGCTCTTTAGGGCAGGGGGAATTAGAACCCCTCTGTGGCAGAACACACTGGTTGTGCACAGTTGCCCATCCAGTATTTGTTTTTATTTTTTTAAACTTTCTTTATTGCATTTTTTGTAATAGATCAGCCATCACAATACATGTAGGGGTGAAATGCACACACTGAACATCAGAGCTCACAGATAAAATGAACATTACAACTAAGAAAATCCTATTGCACCCCTCCCACTATGTTACCACACTGGAGACGTTTATCGTAAGCAGTTTATAATACTTCAGTAAAGTCCAAGAAGCCATATGATAGCACAAGGCCAAGGTCACCAGTATATGAAAATGTCCTCCGATTAAGATTACCACCACATTAGCACTGGTGTAGTGACCGTAGTCCGAAAAGAAACAACCACCTGTTGCTGCAAGGAACTTGAAAACATATTGCTGTAACTATAATTAAGAAAACATTTGCTAGAAATAAGACTAGAAAACCCCAGACATTTAGGGTAAGTATGCACAAACCTTGTAACATAGCAGACTTGATCTTATAAACAGTAGTAAAACAGCTATGCCCCAACTATACAAAAAGCTGTCATTACTAAACAGGCACTTGGGAAAGAACTTCACAATCGGCATCATAAGGTGCTAGTAGCACCATCCTGACCATGCGGTCAAGCTACCACATCATATAACAGAAAGGTTTTGAAGGCCCATTGACAGCCTCCTGGTTCCACACCCCATCATCTGCCCTCCATTTATCAAAACATATTATTCATGTACTTGTTTCAATATACACTAGAAATAACCAAGCAATAATCATGGGAACAAAGTTTTAACCTGAATCAGTTCATCGGGAGTCCATTACAGCAACTCATACTCAAGTGTCTGACTCTGCTTCTGACTGATCCACATCCACTCACGCAGAAAATTCCAGAGCTTTTCAGTCGACTTGCCCGCATCAGTAGGATTTGAAAATAAGTATATCTTGCCTCCATAGTGCAATTTCAGGCAAGCAGGCAGTAGGAGATAATGGTTAACCCCAGCTCTCTCAAAGCTGACCAAACCACGTCAAAATCCTTTCTTGGTGCTCTGGTGCTAAAGCTGAGATCCAGAAAGAACTTGACTGTGTCACCTCCCAAGCGGGCTCCTTTACAGCATTTTGCAGCTGATAGGATCTCATTTCTCTCCACAATATCCCCCATTTCCAGAAGAATGGTGCGTGGAACTGAATTAGGTTGCTGTGGCCGCAGTGGAGTAATTCGGTAAACCTGTGTTACGGAGACAGTCTTTTCAAGAGATAGAGCCTCTGGTATCCAACCAGCCACGGATTCCTTCAAATAGTTCCCTTCTTCATCCTCTGGTAGCCCAATAATGTGGACATTCCCAGCTCTGGTAAAGTTTTCCAATTGTTTGAAGCATGCTCTTAAAGTGGTGTTCTTCAGGAACAGACCCAGGTATCGGAGGGCCGGCCAGGGGGAGATGGCTTGAGCATCCCACGACTGATCACCTTCTCCTGGGAGGGGGCTATGCATACAAACATAGAAACATACACTTTGACAGCAGATAAGGGCCACTTGGCCCACCCAGTCTTCCCATTTCCCTACCTACTGGATAAGCTGCAGATCCTAATTAACCAACGGCCTATTTCTTCCTACCCCCCACAAGAATTGCCTTATGTCTGTCCCATGCATTCTTGAATTCCCCCACTGTTTCTGACCCTACAACCTCTCCAGGAAGGCTGTCCCATGCAACTGTGAAAAAATACTTCCTCACATTGCCCCCTTCATCTTCAAATTGTGTCCCCTTGTTCTTGCACATCTCTTTTTCTGAAAAATGCTACCCTCTTGGACTTTGTTGATTCCACTGAGGTACTTTAAAGTTTCTATCATGTCCCCCCTCTCCCTCCTTTCCTCAAGTGTTTACATATTAAGCTCCTTTAGTCTCTCTTCATATGGCTTCTGTTGCAGACCCTGCACCATTTTAGCTGCCCTTCTCTGGGGTGCCTCCATCCTGTCTATGTCCTTGCAGAGATGAGGTTTCCAGAACTGCACACAGTACTCCAGATAGGGCCTCACCAACTGTCTGTACAGAGGGATAACAACTTCCTGTTTTCTGCTGGTGATGCCTCTCCCTATATATCCCAGTATCCCCCAGCCATCCTTACTGCTCTCTCACATTGTTTGCTAACCGTTAAGTAATCTGATATGACTACCCCCAGGTCCCTTTCCATTTTTGTTGTTGTTACTACCCCCCCCCATTGTGTACTCTTCCCTTGGGGTTTTGTTTCCCAGGTGCATTACTTTGCACTTCTTTACACTGAATCTAAGCTGCCATACTTCTGACCTTTCCTACAACCTTGCCAAGTCCCTTCTCATCCTTTCTACCCCCTTGTGTATCAACCCTGTTGCAGATTGACGTCTGCAAAGAGGCATACTTTTCCTTCCAGTCCCTCTACAATGTCACTTATAAAGACATTAAAAAGGACCAGACCCAGTACTGAACCCTGCAATACCCTACTAGTAACCCTCCTTTTTTCAGAGTGGACTCCATTTACTATTACCTTCTGTGCCCTGTTTCCAGCCAATCTTTATGCAGCCTAGTGTTTGCCAGCTCCTGGTGGAGGTCGAGGGCATGGCAGCATGTCAGGCAGTGCTGCGAGAGGAAGAATGATGGATGTCAGCTTACGTCTTGACATCATTATGGCACTGAGCCAGTCTGTCTTACACTAAATACACATATGTAGTGGTCAGCATAGCTCTGTTTCTTGCCTGTTCTTTTGGATTGCTGACCAGCGCTTCAAGCATGTCTCTCTTCAAGTGGTTACACACTCCGGATAAAAAAATCAACAAAGCATGACTAATCAGCACTGCGTACAGATAACATTGACCCTAGTT
The DNA here is from genome assembly GCA_016271365.2 of Neoceratodus forsteri. Taxonomy (NCBI): domain Eukaryota; kingdom Metazoa; phylum Chordata; order Ceratodontiformes; family Ceratodontidae; genus Neoceratodus; species Neoceratodus forsteri. Next base: position 1,691,795,903 of record CM028130.1, on the reverse strand, counting down.
TCTCATTGTTAGTGCTGGTGTCTCGAGGCACATGGCAGAGAATGTCATGGAGGAGCTTGTGAATGTACCCCCCCTCCAAAGAAAAGGAAAGTGGTCCGTTGTGTGTATCCCCTGAGGTCTGGTTTGAGGTTGGCCAATACACAGTTCAGCATGGGGTAATGAATGCAGTACGATTTTATGACGCAAAGTATAAATCTAAAATTTTAATGAAAGTACTGTTAGAACTTTTAAAAGAGACTACCTGCTGAAGCTAAAAGAAAACCCTGACCCCCAGACCTTAGAGAAACGTTTTCCTATTAAACCCCGAGGTCACCCACCACTCCATATGGAGGATGTCGAAAAAGAATTGAGAGTGATGATTAAGTCTCTCTGAGCAGAGGGTGTTGTAGTTCATGGTCGTGTTTTGGCTGCAGTATCAACTGGCATTGTAAAAACTGCACACCCACATATGCTCATTGAAAATGGTGGCACCCTTTCATTTTCTAGGCAATGGTCCTGGTTTCCTGAACCGCATGGGGTTCAGTAAAAGAAAGGGCACGAAAGCAACTAGAAAAACCCCTATTGACTTCCCAGACTATTTAGGATAATCATACTAAGATTAGTAAAATTAGTGTTAGGATGGACTGGAAACATTCATGTATAACTGTGGGTTGCTCTGTTTTTACAGGCTAGTGGTACATACTGAACTATTATACTGGTGTTTATACCAATAAAGAGGATTACAGAAGCTCAGGGGTGCGTTGGAATTTTCTTTTGACTGGATACTAATGAATTGAAATATACCATTCAGACTTTATTAGAAAACATTTTTTTAAAGGGACACTGTCAACTTGTTTTTCATCATATTATTTCTAGTTGAAAGCCCACATTTTATGATCATTTACCCTCTCTGAAATTCACTGATGTTGCTGTTTGTTTTGTCTGTCTCCTTGTTCAGTGGAACTGAAATGCATGGCAATGTATATTTATAAACAACCTTGTTTTGTTTACAATCCTGGTTCTGTTCTTACTGCATACTTCCTGAGCATTAGAAACACACCCAAACAACGCAGTCACTCATAAGAAAGAAACCTTCTAAACTCCCACTGCATCATGAGGGGCTAGACTGTTTTGTGGGTGTTCCCAAGTCCAGGAAAGATGCATCTGGAGTTGCTCAAGGGATGTAAACAAACCTGTTTTGGTGTATAACACCAGTGTGTTGGGCAGTCTGTTTTTTACTTTTTTAAAGAAAATAAGTGTCAGAATCAAACTACCAGCTACACCACCAATCTTTACTGAATGTTGGCAGTCATAAAATATGTTTTTTAAACTAGGGACACTTTGAGATATAAGGGGGTTGACAGTGTCCCTTCAATGTTTATATTATATACAGATACAGTGATATGCACTGATGAAGGACTGTATTATCTGAAATGTATGGTTTAAACATACACTGTAGAGACCTTGAAATGACTAACTAGAAAATATTCTGAAAAGAACAGAAAAAATAAATAGTTGTATACAGTTTGATGAGTGGACTCTATTCCTACCAATTACCTACTTTGATGGTTCTCAGAATCCACACACCCAACCAGAACAAAACTTGAAATATACATCAAGACATCTATCCAACAGGACAGCGCATACCAAATTATGTGCAAATCCACTGATAGGATGGTACTGTTCTAAGAGACACCCTGTCACTATGGAAGGAAAGGAAAAGCTTGCGGCAGAACAGTGCCTGCAGCATGCATACCCTTCTGCCTGAGCACACAGTTGTAAGAAAAACATTTTATCGGTAGTCCAATAAGGGGAGTCCATAATAAAGGGTGGCTTATGAAGGCCATTCAACACCTAATCCAGTTGCCATGAAGGGCATGTAGGTCTGGTATGGAGGGATGCAAGCTGAACTGCCCATAGCAGCTGAACAACATCTGGATATGAATCTGTCTGCCCCACCCCAGGGAGGGACCCTCTCATGGCAATATAGCCACTAACGCCACCCCCTGAGGAAGACCTATGTAGCTGGGTTGATATGTAAGGGTGTTAGCCCAGAAGTTCAGCCATGCTTTATAAAGCATAGATAAATAAATCTTTATTATTTCTCAGCAATTTTGGTATGTGCTCAGCTTCTCTTTCTTATTTTTTTTTTAATATTCTTTCTTTATGCTCTCTTCTTGCCGCAGCACTCCCATTCTTCAGGAGACAGCTATGGCGTTATATGTCCCTGCTCGTCTAACCAGACACAGGTACAGTCCATCCCCCCATGTAGCCATGGTTATACCCCCCAGGCAGGTACAGGGTGGGACCCTTTCCAACCCAAAGTGTCTTTATTTCGTCGGGGATGCTGTCGGCGGTGCTGGTAGGGGCACTGGGGATCTGGGCTTGGTGCTCCATCTACTTGGAGCGCTGTGGGGTTTTTCCTCATTTCTGGTCCCACCCTCAGGACCTCAGCACACTTGGAGAGCCTGGGGGGGGGAGTACATCGGGATGTGCAAATGCTCCGGCTCCTGGCCGATGTCCCCCCTCCCTTCCTCCTGCTGTCCTGCTGCACTTCCACCTGTGGTCATCCAGGTGGTGGTAAAGTGGTGGGACAAGCAGCCCACCCTCCTCGGAGGACAAGAGTGGCCTCTGTGTGCTCAATCCTCCTCCCCCCGGTCAACTCTCCAGCTGGCCAAGTCCATTCCCGAACTCGGGTCGCTGGTGCCATGAGCGGTAGCCCTACCGCTGGGCCAGCAGGCCAGCCCAGCTTCTCTTTCTTATTGCTTGTTGTATTTTTTGGTTGGTGCACCTTCAAGGAACTGATCTGCATTTCTTCTTTCATTTGTCAATACAGCCAAAGCCTTGACCCTCAGGGAGAAGTATGCAAGACCTTTATCTGCCCCATGATTGAGAAAGTCTAGTATTTGACATACGCCTACCATCAATGGTGACAGACCTTTTACAGTACACCACTACGAGAAGAGTTACCAATGTCTCTGATAAGTCTTATTTGTCGAGCGTCTTATGGATTGCAAAAGCTACTCGACCACTCTGGGGGATACCCATCTTTCAACAGTCTATGCCTTTCAACATCCATGTTGTCAGCCTGAGGACTTTGGGGTTGTGATGCATGATTGTTCCTTGACTGAGGGGATCCAGGCAGTGTGGTAGAGGCCAAGGGTTGTCTATCAACATTGTTCTGAGGAGGAAGTACCATGAACTCCATGGCCAGTCAATTGCGATCAACAGTACTGTGGCTTTGAGTGCTCTGATTTTCCAAAGTAGTTTTGCATTCCTCGGGGGGGGGGGTGGAAAGATGTAGACTTTGTGGAAACTGCACTGCTCTTATCATTGTGTCAACTTCCTCTGCCTGAATGTTGGGAAAGTGAGAGTGAAAGCGAGGCAGTTGAGTGTTGTAGTGAGATGCCATTAGGTCAAGTTGAAATGGACCCTGTCTCTCGTTGATTGTTTGGAACACCTGAGGGTGCAAACGCCATTCTGCCTGATCGAATTTCACTCGACTGAGCCATTCTGTCTGTGAGTTCATCTTGCCAGCTAGATAAGCAGCCAAAATTGCCAGCAGATTCTGTTCCACCCATCTCAATGTTTTTAATGCCTCTCTTACATCACCCTGCTTCGAGGTCTGTTTATGTACACCATGGTGACCTGGTTGTTGGTTCTGATCAGAGCTGCTTGCCCTGTGATTTGATGAGGGAAGAATAGCAGAGCCCTGTAGACTGCTTTCATTTCCAGTACACTGATGGGCAGATGAGCCTCCGATGGGGACCATCTGCCCCAGGCTACATGACGGCAGAGTAAGGCTACCCAGCTGAGGAGACTTGCATCTGTTGTAATCATGACCACTGGTGATGCAGACAATGGCATGCCCTTTAGCAGGTTCTTTCTGATCTCCCCACCACCCGAGACTGTGCGAAACCTCCACGCCTAAACTGATATTGTACTCAAAGTTCTGGGTCAACCAATCCCATGCATCCAGCACATATCTCTGGAGCAGACACATGTGCAGCCAGGCCCAAAGTGCCATGGTTATCATGGATGTCATAAGTCCTAACAGCTGCAGGTACATATGCACTGGTCTGTTGGGGTGTGTTCATATCATTGTAATGATCTGGGTCACATTGTTGACTTTCTCCTCCGTTGGTGTCACCAGTCCCAATGTTATGCTGGTCCTTGCTCTGAGGTGCATTATGTCTTGGGTAGGACTTAGTTGGCTCGTCCCAATTTATAACCCAGTCATGCTGTTTGAGGCAATGAATCATGGAGTCCATGTCCGTCTGTGCCTGCATTACAGATTGTGCTCGTATGAGCCAGTCAAAGTAAGGAATGATGTGCACCCCCATCTTGTGGAGGAGCGCAGCAGTCACTACCAGAGTCTTTTTGAATACCCTCGGGGCCGAGGCCAGCCCAAATGGGAGACAGGAGTACTGAAACTGTTGCTCGGGAACACTGAATCTGAGGAACCTTTGGTGGCTGGGGTGGATCAAAATGTGTAAATAGGCGTCATTTAAGTCTACTGATGTAAGAAAGTTGCCTGGCTGAACTGCCAACAACGTTGACTTCAGTCTTTATCTTGAATTTCTTGTAGGCTACAAACTTGTTGGGGAACGTGAGGTCCAGTACTGGGTGGAGACCATCTGTTTTCTTGGGGATCATGAAGAACATAGAGTATACTCCCTAGTCCTATATGGGAAATGGCACAGGAAATTTTGTCCGGTTTCTGGACAGACTGACCAGGATCTGCTGGATGGCTTTAGCTCTGTCTCACTGCAGGGGCATCAGAGACATCATTGATCTGTGTGGAATTATTTTTTGTGTCAGCTCTATAGTGTAGCCCTGAGTCACAAGTTGTCTGACCCACTGATCCATTGTGGTTTTGGCCCATTGTTTGGTGAACAGTCAAAGGTAAGCCCCTATCGGAGTGTTGTCTGCCAGGGCCTGCCTTGATTCATTGGCTCTTGCCACTAGACCCCCCACCCTTTATGACCAGTACTAGCCTTCTTGCTTGCATTGCCCCTAGCTTTGAATTATGTCATTCAAGAATGTGACTAGGTCTTAAAGGCTCTGCCTCTAGATGACTGATTATTGAACAACTTTGATTGGCCTTGTGAGTTCTTAAATATGGGATGGAAAAATCCATGCCAAAGGCAGGTACAGATCCTTCTTTTCCACCATCTGTTTAGTGCCAGCCCAGTCTTTGAGGAAAGGCATGAATGAGTCTCCAAATAGATGGTCCCTCCTTAAATGGTAGCTTGAGAAGTGTGGCCTTGGACTCCCCATCTGAATGCCACAGCTTTAGCCACAGGGCTCGCCTGGAACAGTTGGAAAGTACCATGGCTCTTGTTCCAAACTTCATGATATTAGAGGATATGTCCATGATATAACGTGTGGCCTGTAGAGTACAGTCTGCACTGCCCAACAGTGGAGAGGATTCAAGAATGGTGTCTGCAAGGTACTCCACCCATCTCGACAGGGCTCTACTGGCATACCACATGGCCATGCCAGGACCATCCCCACAACCTCAAGAAGCTTTTTCAAAGTCTTCTCCACTTTTTGGTCCACTGAATCTTTCAGAGTGGTCAAGCTTTTGAATGGAAATGACAGTACGTCTTGCGAGGGCTGAGACTTGGGTGTCCACTTTGGGGGCTGCTAACCATTTTGCTTTAATGGCATCTCTGATCAGGTATGTCAGCTGCATGATCTGCTTCTCTGGCAGTCTGGCTGGTTCTGCTGCCTCCAGTTCTTTGGCATGGATGGTTTCCAGAGCTGGGCAGGTACAAAAGTGTTGCTTGACTGGGCTCAGCGATGCTGAGAGGAGGGGCTCTGTTAGAGATTGGGGATTCTTTGGCTGCTCTGGAATTTGGAGGGCCACTATTATCATCTTGATCTGCTCAGCCATATTGTCTCTGAGGCACAGTTGTCCTGAGGAAGACTTGGAGTCTTGGTCTGGCTCCTCGTCTTTGGAGATTTCAGTCACCTGTTCTGCCTGCCTGCCTGCGTCTCTTCTTCAGAAGGTGTGGTGAGTGACCGTCTGAGTGCCCAATGGTGGACCTTGACTGGGAGCTTGGCAGATGCTGGGATTGCAGCTTTTCTAGCCACTGGAACAGGAGGCCCACCAATTTGACATTGAGTGTAATCGGTGCTGTGGGGGTGAGGGGGGTCCTGGGTGGATATTAAATTGAGGCCAGGGTTCTGAGAGGTTCCAGCCTCCGAGATGGCACAGACTGCACAAAGTGACTCCGTCCCATGAGTCTCCAGCAGCTGCGTCCCACATTCAGTGCAGGCAGGCATGGCAGGAAATTGCTGTTCACTGAAGGACCTAAGGGGAACAGGGATAAAAACTGCATTATGAACATGTCCCCTTCCTGGAGCAACAATGAAAACATTCAGTGGAGGGAACTCAAAGCAGACAGGTTACTAGGAGAAAGAAAAAAAAGAACCTATAGATTAATTCAAATAGGGGAAAAAAGTGTCTGTTGACCCACTCCAAATGGCTGCTGTCCCATTCTTGGTGGGCTGCCACACACAAGATGACTGCCAGGAAGATCTCCATAAACAGTTTGTAAATCCCATTTCTTGCGAGATTCCGAAGCTGACTTGTCCTAAATGGCTAGCATCCTGGCACAGCACCAAGATGGCAACCATTCCCATGAGAGTGAATGTGGATATTGTGGGACAACATGGTCACAGTCTCATGAAAATGGGAGTTCCGCAAAATTATCTTTCGCCTCCTGTTGGGGCCCGATTTACTCTCCGTGGCCTCTACAAACATCTGAAGTGGCTGGGACAGGCAAAACTATGCCCCTAGAATGCCTCCATTTTCAAGATGGCAGCCGTAAGATAGTGGGTGCTATGAGCTATGTGGAGAGCAGCTGATGCCAGACTGTGGGAAAATTCACTACTGGCCAGAGGAGACATCCCTTGTGGAACGTATGCACTTTCTAGCATAGGAAGCAGCAAAACAATGGTATTCACCCCCACAACAGATTTCAGGAGAGCAGAAATAACCTCTAGGGACAGCCTTTGGTGTGTGGAAACAACCTCGGCAGCCACAGACCATCCCAGGGACTCCCAGTCACCTACTGAGTACTGTGTAGGAGCTGTGAGAGGTGGGGAAAGTTACTCTTTATCATCCATTGAAAACAGTGAGGAACATCCTACATCTGGGGGGTGGGCATTTTATATGCACTACAGCATTAACAGATCGCAGCCCTGTGGCTAAACTGCCAGGCTACCCTGGGCCCTAGTGCCTGTAATGCAGAGATCTCCTTGTGTATGCTGCCTGATTGGGAAGTGGACGCTACATGAGGGTCAATTCTTCAGGGAGTGGCTAGTGTGGATGCTGCATGAGGGTCCCAACCTGTGCAGGGGTGTAAGGCAAGACCCTGCCAGAGGATCCAGCCAAACCTTCTCCCCTGCCCCAATGCCCTGGTTGGTTATACTGTCTGCACTATATATTTTCTTTTTTTTTTTTTTTTTTGCAAAGAAGTAGTAAAGCCATGCAGTAGGCTAGGAGAAATCCTAGGGTTAACATGTGCTCCTGTATGTCAACGTGCTAGATTAGAAAGTCCAGAGTGAAAAAAAAATATTGGTAGGGCAAAACTGCCTGAGAGTTTGGAAGCAATCATAGATCATGACCAGCTTCTAGGGATGCATGAAGTGAACTGGAGACTGACTGTGGAAGCATGGCTTCTGCCAGTCCAAAATTTACGACCATGTATCAGCCAATAGGATGATTTGTGATGAATGTATGAGTACTAGAAAGGTTGCAGGGGATAATGGATGGTGCTGACGCCATATGGTGATACCGGTAAAAATGGGTTACGGCAGTTTCATTTTTAGGCCAAGTTGAAGGGTTTTAAGTGATTAAAGGGAGCAGCCATGTTTACGGTGGCAGTTAGGGATGCGTGGTTGGTATCGACTTTATTGTGAAGAGGCTGCTGGATCTTTATCCAGTACTGCTGTGCTGAGATAACAGCATGGGTAAAGCTGACCCTCCACCAATCAAGTTTCATGATTTTTCAAACCCATTTCCTAATTAAGCAATAATACATGAAAGGGCATGCTTTATCATGCTTAGCCTGGTTGGAACTTACCCAACACTTCCCTGCTTATTCTACTATTTTGCACTTAGTGTCCTCACCTGACACCTGTATCCCTTGGTTCACCTAATCTTTCAGGCCCGCACCTCATATCTTTTCTCTCCCCACCGTGTCCCTCTCTCTCTCTCAACTCCTTTCCTCTCTTCCTTATCACCAAACACTGATGAGGCCTTATGGGTTGAATTATTCTCCCCTCCTCGTATCTAACTTTTGTTGCTGTACTCCCTCAGTCCACCCACTACCACATATCCTGTGCCCAGCCTACCTCTCTCACTCTGTTGTTCACACCAGCTACCTCACACTTGCTGTGTAATTATGTAACTGGCATACACTGTCCAATGCCTTTACAATGCTATTTTGTCATACTTTGTATAGGATTGCTTATTTCTAAAATTACTACTTAATGGAATTGTTGTGTTTGTGTACCATTTATTTCCTCTGACGTGGAACCTATGTAATGATCTTGTTCTCAGAGGTGTTAATCCAAGATCATAATAAATAAAAATAAAATCATAGGATATTGGCATGCTTCGGGTGTGCTGTGAGGCATGAGGTGAACCCGAGTGCCTTATGCACCCACGAAGTGCAGATATCCTATGATAAAGCACACTCTAGAGTGTATTATTGTGATCATGCACTGGACCCCACAGTAAAGTAAAAGAAGACACAAACACAGATTTAACAATTGTGTTTACTGTTTTTAAACTGTGGAAGTACATTAGTACAGAAAATTGTCCAGTGTTGGAGTTAGTCAGCCTAACTGCAATAACGTTTAACTGGTTACAATAAATATTTCATAAATCATACATTACAAGCAGTCAGTTTAGTGTAACATCAATAAATGTTGGAAACTAGGCTTCTTTTCTTTCATTAATGTTAAGTGAGCATTCTGTAATGCACCAAGTCAATAATGGTTGTTTTGTAAATGTTGAATTGGACAGTCTGCAAAAGATTTTACCTCAAGAAAGTGGAAAGTCACCTTACGAAGCCGATCCATCAGAAGGTAACTGGTTTCTGTGATGAAGGGTTTTGACAGAGCGTAGAGATATTATTGTATGTAAACAGACTCTGCTCAGGGCTCTTGTTTTTACCCATTCCTTTATGAAGGAATGGACAGTGGTGATCGTACAAATGTTTATCAGTACTAAGGTATACCTCAGTGGTACTGAGGCAGGATCACATACAGTCTATGCAAACTGAACTTGAGTACCTCAGTGGTACCTCAAAGTATACTTCAGTACTGATAAACTTTTGTATGATCACCACTGTAAGTATGGGTATAAAATGCTGTCGACCAATCAGCTTTCACGATTCTTCCTGTCTACTTGCATACTAGTTTTTGTCCCATATTTGGGTAATTTAACATAGTAACAATCTCAATATTGCTTTTATACTAATATTATACCTTATTCTTCTAGCCTGGGATGCACTGTAGCTATAAACAGGATGTAAGACTGTTGTGGAATACCAACAGCAAAACAACATAGTATAGGAGTAATGAAAAGGATTTAGAGCCATCTTGTTTGTGAGTTTAGCTCTCTTGCTCCAAGTGACTAGAATACTTTGCTAGCTAACCAATGTGAGAATCCAACTGTAAAAATGGGTAGGGTATCATGACTTTCAACCTCTCAGATTCAAATTCCCCATTGTGGAAAGACCGTTGCTGGTGCAGTGCCAGCTGGGACTCAGACCCCGAGTCAGCAGTCTCTGTACACAGCAGCAGGAGTTACATGTATGTGCGCGCGTGTGTGTATGTGTGTTTGTGTATACATAATATATATATGTATAGGTATATATACACACACACACACACACACACACACACAACAAATGTTTGCAGCATAGCCTGGACAGTCAAGGCAGACAGAATAAAGGAAAAACTCTGAGGGAGAGGGGGCTGCGCTTTTTCTGTGGAGAATATAAATGGGACTCAAGAGAGTGTTTCCAAGCAGAAGGGAAAAAATAACAAAATCTGGTCAGAGCCAACACAGCTGCTGTGCATTAACTTGAAACAAAGTTTTAATTTGTTTTTCTTTTGTTACAGAAGTCCTTCAAAAAACATAATACTTTAATTGATATAGTCTACTTTGGCTGATTTTGTTGCTGAAGTGTGATGTATTACATTTTAGGAGTGCAATTGCAGAGCTATTTTGTCCATTATGCATAGGTTTAGGTACAACACCTGGTTATTGGTGTTTTGCAGGACTTTGACCTCTGACAGTAAATCATACATGCATCAATCTGTGACTATTGTTATATTGTATATGGGGCAGCAGCAGCAACACAAAGCTACTCTCTCAGACACATTTGCAAATCTGCCTCCTTCAATTTCCCATATACAATATTACAATAGTCATACATCGATGTATGCATAATTTACCATCAGAGGTCAAGCCCTGCAAAACATTGATAACCAGGTGGTGTTGCACCTAAACTGGAACAATAGTTCTGGGGTTGGACCCCTAAAATATATCACCTCATACTGTCCAGAGGTGGTCCTGATATCCTCACCAGCTCCTCTGTTCTCAGTCACTGCTTCTGAGACACCCCTATTGCCTGCCTGTAACAGTTCTATGAGCAGGGGTGTCACAAAAGTCTGTGCCCAGGTTTCCAAGGGTTACCTTGCTTTGTGCATGCATTGGCAATTTGACCTCCTTGCCCTTCCGCACATGCTTCTTATAGTAATAATCCTAGGGGCTTTGGCTCTTTGAAGTTGTAAGTGATCTGGCTGCAGTTGATAAACCAAACATGACACTCAGCGTTTTAGGCATGAAGCATTTGGTATATTAAGATTCTAGATTGGTTGCCTTCTCCTGACCTCCCTTGTGCTGTGTCATTTATGGGAAATCAACTGGCTCAGATCACCCACCTAAATTATAGTAAACTACCATGGGGGACCCCATGAAGCTGCCTACAGGGGACCCCACTGGCATTGAGAACGATAAGCTCAGTGTCGGGGTCACCTATTTCTTCTCAGCTAAGGAGGAGGAGATGATCAATGACAGGGTGACAACCCAGTTGGTGTGAAATCTGACCAGAAGATAGATGCATGGGAAAAATACGTGAATGTATCACCAACAGAGGCTTCTAGAATATTTCAAAAACAGACAGCAAAAGATAAACTTTATAGAGACTTCAAAAATTTTCTAATTGCATGCTAGGCACACAGTGGGTGTATACATGATCAAAAATGTCCAAAGTTTGTATATTTTGCATTGTTTCTACATTTCTGTAAATACCCTATCAAAGTGGTCTTTGTTCAAAACTGCCAGGGGAAGTAAGGAACTGCCCCAAGGAATCTGCTGAGTCCATTGAGCAGACAGGTCAGCAGAATGAGAACTGCAGATAACATTGCTCCTGGAAAGGCTTAGCTGGGTGCCCTGCTGAGAGATGATCAGAGGGCTGAGCTTAGACATAGTCACCTCTCCTGAGATCAGTTCTCCTACCTGTTACCAAGTCCAGTCCAGTCCCAGTTCTAGACTAGTGTACAGCTTTGGGGCTTAGACATCGATGCTTCTATGTAGGGGTTAATGTGTAGCCAAACACAAAAGTAAATCGTGACCAGAATGGGAATTTCTTCTCTGTTTGGCTGCACATAAACACCGACAAAAGCAATCAGCTGTTCTGCATAGGTTGCACTCTCACTGGAGTGCAAAAAAATGTGTTTTCTCTGTAGGACAGCTGGATCACTCATAGTAGGCTGAATGATAACATCTGCAGTTTTTTAAAATAAAAAAAACAGCACACTGATTCATAGCTTCACTGCCTAACAAAAAGTGACATCCACATGTTAGATTGTGAAATGCAGTTGCATATATCAATGTCAGGTAAACACGAGTGAAATCAGCCAAGAAGATTAGTTGAGATTTCCAGGAGATTAACCCCCCCCCCTTTTCCTTGTATAGCCATGTGGGCTTTATATATAAATGTACTCTTTCACGAACACAAGTGCACACAATTAAAAAAAAAAATAGGGACTGCTGCTTTTTTTTTTTTATAAAACATGTTCACCCTGGCATGCCTCTAAAAGAGTCATCAATTGTGACTGTGGAGAATGTTTTTTTTTAAATCACCCTGTCACACACTGATTTTAATGATGTTTTCCTTTTTATGTTCACCATGTGTGCAAATGCAAAGTGAACATATTGCAGTAGTACTGCTTTTTGATGGGTGTGACACTGTTCATCCAAGGCAGAGCTGTGTTTTACAGCCAATTTAGTGTCACACCAATCATCAGCCAGGTTCACTGTGACAGAGTTTTAGCTTGGTGGGTGGAGGTGGCATGCACTTCAAAAGGAATAGCCTATCCTGTCAAGAATTAGCTATTCTGTTTGATCTCTGCTGCCCAGCAAGCCAAGCTGATCTTTCAAAGTCAGCTTGGAATGCATGGAATATCTGGCTTGCTGCTTGCTTAGTTCTGCTCATGCTCAGAAACTGAACACTTAATAATTTGCCACTCTCAATTCTCTTCTTGGACTCTTTATTACATGTTCTTAATCATCTCTAATTTCACTATTTTTACTGCATTAGTAGAAGCTGCTATTGACAGCCAAAACTGTCATGTAAAGCAGTCCATATAAGGAACATTAGGATCTTGTACTAACAAAATACAAGATTCTAGTGCACAATGAAAAAAGTAATCATCTCACTGAAGCCCCACATGAGCTGAGCAGTCCGTGAAGCAGACAAAGCAAGGCAGTTTGCAGAGTTGAACTGTAGAATTTATAAGTTTGAGAAAACAAGGTTTTCCACAATACAGAGCAGGGACACTTAAAATAGATTTGCTAAGCATCTTAATGTTATTAAATTGTGTTGCTTGCCAGCCAAGTTGCCTTTAATATCCAATGTGGACCTCCACAAACCAGCACTGCCTGGTGCTTTGAAGAGATAGAGAAAGTGAGAGATATCCCCTTGAGGCAGGAGTTGAACATTTTCTCCATTTTGTTCATGTGGTGGGCTGTAGAAGGCTATGCTGAAAATCTGATGTAGATACATTAAAAAACAACAAAGTTATGAACCTGCATTGAAATTTGCAAATGCAGGCTCCTAACTTTGGTAATTTTTTTAAAATATTTTGACCCCAAATGTTAAACATAGCCATTTCTTCACAACACTTTATGAATGTGACAGCTGTCATTTTTCAGATCCTGGCCAAAATGTGTTTTTGCATCCCAAAAGGTGATTTTGCAATTACTGAGCATAATCGCCTTTTGGCCAGGAGTTGAACATTTTCTCTGCACTTGTTCATGAGGTGGGGTCATAACAAAGGTATGTTGAACATTTGGGCAGCAAAAATTAACAAACAAGAAAGTTAAACTGCCCAACTTCATCACATATACTTTGTATTCTTAAATGTTAATAAAATGTTTCCTTCACTGAAGCAATTTTCAATGTCACTTTCACTGGTATACATCCCCTATGACACCAGTGCAAATGGTGAACATTCGTCATTGACAAATGCTTGTTGATTTTGTGTGTTCTAAAACATAGTACTTTTACATAAATAGTGCTATGTCCCACCAAGAAAGCAAAGAAGGTTTTTGCAGTGTGATGCAGGGTGGTGCTCTTTGGAGGCTGACTAAAACTCAAAATAGTCACAAAAATCCAAGTGTTGAGAGCATTCAGAGTAGAGTGTGACCATACAGTTCAACTGGGTAATTTAATGCACAAATGCAAATCCACAATGAAGGCTGTATTTAAAACAAAAAAAAAGTGTTTTATGTGTGAGACTTTGACACACAATTACTATGAGAGGGACTCTTAGGCGTGAATGCTAGCAACTGGACCTCACTGACACATAATATTTAATAATAATGAATAGATACTTAAAATACAACGTCTGAAGGTAGTTTAATAAGACCATCCCTGTGCAGAGTCCAGCATGTCTGTAGACCTCATGTCTGTAGAACTCAGTGGTATTTGAAAGGTTTACACATAAACTGTCAGGTGTGTTAGTATAATAAAATAAACTACCTATAAAGCCAGATCAAAACAGCCCTAGCAGAGAACACAGGGAGGAGGGAAGGTGTGTCTGCTTCCATGACAACACCCAGTTACTCAATATCCACCGACTGTAAAGCAAAACATAAACATTCCTTTATAAGCACTCAAAAGCTGTGGATTCTATTCTAACCTTTTTTCCCTAATGCTTTCTCTGCTATACTGTGATGTAAGTGATCCATATAAAAATAATGTGGGACTGCATTCACTCGTGGCATAGTGCTTTGCTGCTGTCCTTGAGGTCCTGGGTTTAGCAGCCTTGCAGAATTCTTTCATACTTATCAAATTAGTTTTGAGTTGCTCTGTGTGAAATAAAAAAAAATGTTTTGGAGGGGGGTTGAAGAATTATACCAGCCTTGTACATGATTTTTTTTTTAATACATGTGATTTTTATTGCAGTAATTTGTCTTCTGTACAAGATAATCTTGCATAAACGGATCAGACACACAATACAAAATAATTCAACCCCCTCTCCCTTGACATATATCATAATCACGTTGTATACAATCTTTAGAAAGTTACTGATACATAATTGTCTAGTTCCATATACATTCCTCCATCTCCTATAATTGTAATAAAAAAGTAGATTTCACAGAGATAAACATCACTGCAATAATATTCATGAGGTTATTTCATTCACAAGTTTTCTAGTATAGTTAAGTGATAACATTCAGTTAATTGTAGTACACAAAGCAATAACCAGCTTCTGTGGTGATTAAATGCCTAGACGAAGCTGAGACGTTTAATTACCACAGAAGCTGGTTATCTTTTATAGACACATTAGGGAGCGAAGAAAGACCAAGGGAGGGATACAGGGACTTAATAAAGGGGCAGGAATGTGGGCAGAGGGTGACAGTGAAAAAGCAAGGATACTGAAAGAATATTTCTGCTCAGTATTCACAACAGAAGAGGAGGGGGAGGTACCTAAACCAAACAAGAGAGAAATTCTGAATAAGAGGGTCGATACCAGTCCATCCACAGAAGAAAGGGTTTTGAAAGAACTCTTGAAACTGAAAGTGGACAAAGCAATGGGCCCTGATGGGATTCACCCTAGAATTCTAAAAGAACTAAGGGTAGAGCTAGTAACACCACTGACTATTCTCTTTAACAAATCATGGGAGGATGGGGTGGTACCTGAGGGCTGGAGGAGGGCAAATGTGATTCCACTTCATTAAAGTGGGAACAGGGCAGAGGCAGGAAACTACAAACCAGTTAGTTTGACTTCAGTGGTAGGGAAAATTATGGAATCACTTCTGAAGGAAATAATTGTTGAGTACCTAGAGGCCAGTGGGGCACACGACTCAAGGCAGCATGGTTTCACAGCAGGAAGGTCATGTCAGATGAACCTAATATATTTTTTTGACTGGGTGACCAAAGTAGTACAGGGAGAGCCTGTGGATATTGCCTACCTAGATTTTAGCAAGACATTTGACACAGTCTCACACAAAACATTAATATACAAGTTAGCCAGCCTTGGAGTGGGTCCCAAGGTGGTAGCCTGGATAAAAAACTGGCTGGACAACAGGACACAAAGGGTAATAGTAAAGGGAGTCCACAGTGAAGAAAGGAGGGTAACTAGTGGGGTACCGCAGGGTTCGATACTGGAACCTGTCCTCTTTAATGTCTTTATAAGTGACATTGTAGAGCAACTGGAAGGAAAAGTATGTCTCTTTGCAGATGACACAAATATCTGCAACAGGGTTGATACACAAGGTGGGGTGGAAAGAATGAAAAAGGACTTGGCAAGGTTGGAGGAATGGTCAAATATGTGGCAGCTCAGATTCATACTACTAAGGTTCCTACTACTAAGGTTGTAAAAGCAGCAAGAAGGCAATGCCCATGACACTCTTATACTAAACCAAATAATATGAAAGATCAAATCCTGAATTAATTAATCTGTCTAATTTATATTTAAATATGTCCTTGGTTTTACTAATAACCACATCAACAGGGAGTTCATTCCATGGACCCACAGTTCTAAATGTAAAGAAATATTGATGACTGGTATGTTTGAAAGGCTTCCTAACTAATTGCATGGATGACCTCTAACATTATAGATATATTCTTTAAATCATAAACCTAACTTGGACATAAGATAGGAGTCCTGAATGATGTCGTATAGGAATAATAAATCTTCTCTTAAACACCGAGTGGATAAGGGCATGAGATTTAATAAAGACAATCTATTGTTATAGGTTACATCTTTTAAGCTGGATATTCTCTTAGAATAGCGTCTTTGGACCTTCTCCAGTGAATGACCAATAGTTTTTTTGCACGGGCACAACTGGGCCGCATATTCAAGATGTGGCCTGACATAGGATCTATACAAGGGCATTAATACCTCTGAATGGCGTGATTTAATATTACGTAAGATAGACCATACAACTGCTTTAGCTTTTTGGATAATACCATTGATGTGTTTGTTATATAACATATTATCTGAAATAGTAATGCCCAAATCCTTTTCATCAGTAGTTTTTAGGAGGGTAGAACCTCCTAGATCAGGGGTTCTCAAATGGTGAGTGCCAGCCTCCCTTGGGAGGCCACAGCCTGTTCCAGGGAAGGCTCAAGCAAGTCTGAAAAAGTGCTGTCTTTAAATTCTGAGTTTTATATATTTTATGTGAAGAGATGAAGCAAACTGAAAAATGATAATAGTAGGTGAATTGTATGTATTTATTTACTAATAGATGACAAGGGAAGGTGAATGAGTCAAGGCTCATTTCAGGTGTACCCGGGGAAGAGTAGGGAGTGAATACATTTCAAAAGGTAACTGCAAAACAATCAAGAAATGCACAATGAACAACAGTGTAAACAAATATGAACAATAAACTAATAATGAGTGGTGGTAATTGATCAATTTGTAGACTGATGGCAGAAAAGCCCAAATACAAGGGTTGAGCACAGAAGTGCTAAGAGCAACAGCAGGAAGGAGCAAAGTAATCCCAGAGAAGTTGCTTAGGAGCAGGGAAGGAGGGGGAGAGGCAAAGTATGTAGGAAGGTAATTTCATATAGCGAGGAAGTAGATGACCTGTCCCTTAGGAAAACCATTCTGTGCAGCTCGTACATAATTATTCGTGCTGTGGAAAAGAAAAACTAACTCACACTGTACGACTTTTCTTGGCATTATAAAAAATTCATAATAATACAAAAATCCTTCTTGTTTTTGAGTTGCCCGTATCTGTAAGACAATAACACTGCTGAAATGTGAACCTATACTAGAACATGCATGTTTGTTTCACAAACGCCTTTACATACTCTCTGTGCCTCGTATGGCTGTAGGCAAAACTAAAATGCAGTACCTCCCAACACTAAACTTCCATCCTGTTGTACTAATGAATCCATAACCACCTCAGCAATTCTGCTTTCTACATATGTGTGAGTGTGACGACGTGATGGATAGTGAGGAAAGGCAGTGGGGAAATTTAAAAATCATATGGAATTCATTTACCTTTAATAAGCTTTGGTGCTATTTTGTTTGCTTCTTGGTGGTGTTTTCATGTTTTTTGGATAGCATTTGTGCTTTGTGTTCCTCAGTAGGTGTTTGAAATTGTGTTTTGGACAGTTTTGTAAGTCTCGAGGTGGACGGCTGTTTCAACGCCATTTTTTTCGGTCGAGTGGTGGTCAAGGTCTGAAGAAATGACTGTGGGCAGTGTCTTTCTCAAGAAACAACACTGAGTTTTTTTTAAGGTTTGTGGTGGTATGACTGATAGTGGTTCTTGTTTCTGATTGGCTAACAGAGGGTACCTCTCGTATAATAAGGTATAATTTATTTGTTCTTAAATTAATTAATGGTAACATGTTTTCCTCCATTTCTTTCCAATGGGTACCCATATCATCTAGAGTCTCATCTAATTCATACATCATTTTTTCTAATAACAGGTCTTCTTGAACATGTACCACTATGTATGTATATCAAAAGAAGGTAATGATGCAGTTTGTTTTTCAATTACTTAAAATATTTATTTTTAAGGCCATAGTTGCTAATACAAACACCCTGTTTTTTTGCTCTTCCACTGCAAGAGTCTGGGTATTGTTGAACCGAAAGATATCCAGACAAAAAAGTATATCAGTTTCCAAAATGTTTTCTAATATTGATTTACTTTTTTCCACCATGTAATTATTTGTGGAAAAGACCATAAACAATGCAGTAGAGTTCCCTTCTGTCCACATTTGACCCAACATAACTCAGAATATTTGTGATTTATCTTAGATATTTGAACTGGAGTTATGCAGGCTTTATCCAACATGTTTCTCTGGATAGTTTTATTTTTTGCTGATGTATAATATTTGTTGCCTTATTTCCTTAAAAGTTCCCAGTGCTGGTGTAACAGATTCAGAGAGGCCTCCTCATTCCATCCATTGTTTATTCTGTGAAAATTATTTTTGTTACTGGCTATCAACATTGTATAATATCTAACAAGTAATTTAGTTTTCTCTTTTACCAATGCTGATTTATGTTTTTTAAAAACATTTACTAAATTATTTCCCTTTTTGTGAAATAGTCTTATCATTTTTTATATTTACTTTTTAATGTATAATAAGCTAAAATGTTCTAATTTGAAAGTTTTAATTTAACGCAGATTTAGTCGTATGAAGGGAATTCCCCATCTATTAGTATGCTGTTCCAAGTATGTATTTTCTGGTCTTGAAATGATTTATAGATAGCTTGGTTATGTTTATCCCAGATAGTTTTGCTTGACCATAATGGTAGATAAGCCCATGGAATATCTAACTTAATCAGATATTTAATTCTTTTAAGTGTTGTAAATAGCCAGGAACAAAAGAAGTTGTTTTTTGTTCTATATATTCCTTGGTCTAAAAAAAAAAAAAAAGGTTATAGGTTTTAACAGAAAAATTAGTATTGACATCGCTCTACAAAAACGCCCATTGATGTATCATTGATAGTATATGAGCTCACCATGGTTTCCTTCCTCACCATAAGAATTTTGAGAAAATTATTTTTAGTTTTTCAAACCATTTTAAGGGTGGGGATCCCAAAATATTCTGAATAATAAATATGAAGTGAGGCATAGCCATCATTTTAAGGGTATCAATGCAACCTTATAATGATAATGATAGTTCTTCTCAGCTATTTAGTAAGTTATGAATTTTATCTTTGGTTTTATTATAATTATTTTTGATATGTGTCTGTTGGTCAGGAGTTAAGGTTAAACCCAATTATTTTACTTTGTCCTTAACCAGAAATTCCTATGTACAGCCGTTTAAATTCTGGGTTGTATTTTTTTGAAATGTTCATTAATGTGGACTTTTTGTTTCTATTTAGTTTATATCCTGATATGTCAAAATATATTTTGATTTCTGATAGGAATGCTTCTAATGATGTATTAATGTTCTTTATGATGAGCAGAATGTAATCTGCAAAGATATTTAACTTTAGGGTTTTGTTTAAAAGTTCTATTATTTCTATAGCCAGGTAATGTTGTCTTATATTTTGTAATAATGGTTCCAAACTTAAAATAAACAAGGTTGGGGAGAGGGGATTTCCTTGTCTCACCTCATTTAGCATTTCAAATTCATAAGGAATTTATTAGTTCGAAATAATTTGACATAAGTTTTTTATAGAGTTGTTTTATTAATGTTATTAAGGAGTTTGGTATTTTTCATTGTTGTAGTACATGAAACATGTATTCTCTATGTATCATATCAAATGCATTACTGGTGACTATTGCAATGGCATAAAATATATCATTTGTATAGCTCTGTTTAGTATTTATTAACTGAAAATGGCCTGGATTTTACAGTTGACTTGGGCAACAGTACATCCCTTTGTAAAACCATATTGATTAGGGTGGATCATGTCAGAAATATAAGGCAGGATCCTATTATTGATTAACTTTGCTATTAGTTTGTAATCTGAGTTCAGAATAGCAACTGGCCTGTAGCTGTCCAGATTATTAAGTGGTTTGCCTTCTTTTAAAATTAAACTTATTTTTGCTAGGTTCATAGAGGGTGGAAGTGTAGTTGAATCATCTAACAGTCCTTCTGGAATGGGGTTATGTCTTTTGCAAATGTTTGATAAAATTCATGTGTTAGCCCATCTAGACCAGGAGTTTTCTTTTTAAGGAGTGTTTTATTTTTGGTTATGGTGAAAAAAGTTAATTATTTAGAATTGATCTGGGCATTTTCAAACAAAATCCTTTAAATGACTGGGATTTGATTTAAAGTTACTGTAGAATAGACTAATCACATGTAAATTGTATTTAGCTCTGGCACGGCTGTTACTTGTTCGCGGTCTTTCAATATTCGTGATGTTGCCCCAACAATCTTTTACTGCAATTCACAGTGACATGTGTCAACAGTTTAACACATTTTACAGTGACAGCACTTCAAGGCAAGCTGATTACCCATGGCACATGAGGTAACTACAGGTCAATTACGGGCAAATGTGCCGCTAATCCATTCAACAAAAGGTATCAGTTTCAGCTCTGTCCATTGTAGCTGATGAGCTGTCTGGCTGAAATGAGCAATCGAGCAATCACTGTCAAGTACTATCAAGAAATAAAGGCACAATTCAGCAGTTTCAACAACACTGCTATGCACACAGAAGTAAGCAACCTCTACAGTAATTTTCAACCTTGTTAGCAGGTTTGATCATAGCCCTAACAAAGATTTTTATTTTACAGGTACCTTGCTCGAGGAGGAGTGAGAAGAGAAGAAGAGAAGGATTCCCTTGGACTTGCTTTAATTTTTTTCTTTTGTTTTTTGCGCTCAATCAGAAAATACAGTTTACTTTCTACCCCGATGTAGTTTGTAGTCCATATGTACTGTATTAGCATTGA
The DNA here is from genome assembly GCA_016271365.2 of Neoceratodus forsteri. Classification (NCBI taxonomy): domain Eukaryota; kingdom Metazoa; phylum Chordata; order Ceratodontiformes; family Ceratodontidae; genus Neoceratodus; species Neoceratodus forsteri. The sequence continues at coordinate 1,691,775,022 of CM028130.1, read as the reverse complement.
GTTACAGGCACCACGTAGTCACTCATTTTCATAGCAACCACAAAAATGGAATGAGACATGGTGGAGAAAGGTACTGTATATACTAGCCTTTCTAATATTGCTGGTACAGGTTTTCATGCTTAGAGGAGCGAGAAGCAGGGAACTTTTTTGGGGGGGGATATGCACATTTACTCAGAGAATCAAAAAATCACCAACGCTGACTAGGTGGGCTATGCAGTCATATATATTTGTGGTTCTTTACTGTTTGCGGTTCCATCTCAGTCAGAGAACATAGCAATATATAAAGACCTGCAAACATTTTCGATACTACAGTGTTATGACATATTGTTTTATAATAATCTATAATTATTTCTGCCATGTCACCATCTGCATATTTCAGTGTCCCTTGCTCATTTTTCATAGCTAATATATTTTTTTCTTTTCCTGTTCTAAATAAATTGGCTAATAGTTTACCAGATTTGTTCATGTTGTAGTATTTTATTTTTTTAATAGTTTGGACTATTCTTTTATTTTCTTGATGAATCCAGTCTATTTGTATTTTTTTGCTTTATAGTTGAACCATTTATCTTTATGTTTGTCATAATCTATTAGTACATCTTTGTCTAGTTTCCTTAGTTTTTCATCAACTTACTGAATTTCCTTTTTTTATTTCTATTATATTTTATTTGGTATGACATTATAGTTGATCTGAGTGTGGCTGTAAATGTGTTCCACAGTTCAGAAAGTCTTTGATTGTCCTGTATAATTATGAAACCAGTATTCATTTATAGTTGTTATTATAATTCTGAATTTTTCATCTTTTAAAAAATCATTATTAAAGGACCATTTTTTTCTGTGTTTGTTTTCAATATACATTTCTATTAAGATTAGTGCATGGTCAGAAATGAAAATTAAATAAAACAATCAAGTAATCCATTCTAGTGAATACTTTAGCTTTTTTATCAAAATTAGTATATCTTTGGTTTAATGGGTTGTAGTGTATCCAGATGTCTACTAATTGTTCTGTGTTGAGGAAGTTAATTTATTTTAGATTTGTTAATTCCCTTTTATTGGCTTTGGTGTTCTATCTTGATAAGGGCTGATCAGGGCATTTAGATCTTCTGCTAATATTACTTTATCAGCCTGTAGAAATTGTAAACCTTCAGAAACTTTTGCCAAAAAATATTTATAATTCTGAAAAGTAGCATACACTAATCCTATTGTCAGATTTTTCATTATTTCTATTTTAATCATAACTATTCATCCTTCGTTATCAGTCAATTTGTCTAATACCATAATGTTGTACCTTTGTTAATAATTGCCACCCCTCTACTTCTTTTGTACCAGAGCTATAATGGGTCTATGTCAATAGTTCTTGGACTTTGTCACAGTGAGCCTCCCCAAATCCATGGAAAAGATTTTGAGTCTCCCCCAAAAACTGAAACAATCTTGGGCCTCCCCAAAGAAAAATAACATACTATACTTTGTACAGTACACCATGAATAAACTGAAACCCCTTTGAGTACTTGGCTCACATTCAGTTCTTTGTCTTATAGTGACGTGGAACCTTTGAGAAAGAGCTCCTGTGCTCAAAGGTGTTATCTGAATAACAAATAAGTAAAATAAACAAATATTATTATTCAGCTTATTGTAACCACACCCCCCCCACAGGCCAGCCTACTTGCTCCGCTAATTTCATTCTTTAACCATTGTTACCCCTTGTTGCAGTACCTTCATGGGTCAGACTACTTTCTCTGTTTCCTCTCTATATGAAATTACCTTCCTACATACTTTGCCTCTCCCCCTCCTTCCCTGCTCCTAAGCAACATCTCGGGGATTACTTTGCTCCTTCCTGCTATTGCTCTTAGCACTTCTGTGCTCAACCCTCGTATTTGGGCTGTTTCGCCATCAGTCTACAAATTGATCAATTACCACCACTCATTATTAGTTTATTGTTCATATTTGTTTACACTGTTGTTCATTGTACATTTCTTGATTGTTTTGCAGTTACCTTTTGAAATGTATTCACTCCCTACTCTTCCCCGGGTACACCTGAAATGAGCCTTGGCTCATTCACCTTCCCTTGTCATCTATTAGTAAATAAATACATAAAATTCACCTATTATCATCTTTTAGTTTGCTTCATCTCTTCACACAAAATATATAAAACTCAGAATTTAAAGACAGCACTTTTTCAGACTTGCTTGAGCCTCCCCTGGAACAGGCTGGGGTCTCCCCAGGGAGGCTGGCCTCACCATTTGAGAACCCCTAGTCTATGTGATAATGGCAAACGTCTAAAGGCAATCACCGTTATTTGTCAGAGTGCCGAAAACATTTTCGGCACTCTGACAACTAACTTCATCAGGACAACAGTGCCAGGAGGTTTTACTGCTTTCTGTGGGGGCAGCACCCCCCACCTCATCAGGGGGCTTCACCCCTGCACCCACTTACTTAAGGATTCTCAACCACAGGGGGGCATATTGGGGGGAGTGAAAGCAGTAAAAAAAATAAAGGTTCGGGCTGGGCACAATAAAATTGCACCCGAACCTGGTACCTCACCCACCCCAACCACTAGACAACCCCCGATGCCACAACGCAGCTTGGCCATCCACCACAGCACCACCCCCTACAGCGTCTCCACCCCTCCCAGCCCACGCTTGCCATGCTCACTCCCCCCCACATGCGTACGCATAGCGACATCTTGTTGCCTAGTTTGCCCACCCCCTCATCTGGTCGCCCTACCCTCCCATCACCGTGAGAGATTGCACCGGGAAGGAGTCACCATTACGGATGGCACCCTTCCTCATGCACCCACCTCATGGGTTACCAGCTATAATATATGTGGTCAACCCATTTTCTTTTTTAACTTTTGTATTTCTTGCTGTAATAGGTGAGTTTCCTATATACGCATTATTTGTGCCATCATTTTCTTGAAGTATGTTAATAATTTATTTCTCTTAATTGGAGCATTGAGCCCATTAACATTAAGTGAAATAATTTTATTTAATTGAACTTGAGTCATGATATGATAGAATTGTGCTTATGTTTCTGTAAGAAGTCATAGAATTTTTACTTCTAGAGGACAGGATTAATAGCTCAACCTGAATTCTTATCTTATTTCTGTTGTAATAAGTTAAAAACCTCTGCTTTAATATTTACTTATCCCCTCCCTCCTGTCCCCCCACATGAACAAAAAGTAAACAGGGACTTTAAATTATTGTCCATATTCCTCTTCCTATTACATCCATGTTCTCTGAAGGAATCTAAAAAGCAAATAACACCAGTTATGTTAAGCAATAAATGTAGTGGTGCAATCCTGCATTCTTGTATCCTGATACAGTAAACCCCTCTCCTGTCCTTAACTATAAATCACACATTATTTGGACAGTTTAACCAAAGATAAGTTGGCTCTATGGTAACATGTGAAGGGGTTTGCTCGGCAACCCGGGTTCATGCTCCAAGCCCAGGTGCCAGGAGCAGAGGCTGGCAGGGAGGAATGTACAAGCATCCATTAGATGCTTCCCTCCCGGGGGTGGACTATGCCTAGGTCCCTATGGGCAGATTGGGTGCATGATTGTGAGGTTGGCCGCAACCATAGGCCAGAAACGTGGTGGGAGGGGTGGAGAAAAATAGAAAAATGGTGCTCTGGCTGCTCAGATGACGGCCACCTGGACCCCGACAGCTGGAGCCCCAGACCACTGATAGCCTTCCCAGCAGCACCCAAGGGCCAAGAAAGCAGGCCGGTAGGGCTAATTCTCTGCAGGAAGAGGACCCATCCAGTGAAGGGACACTTCAGGTTACCCTTGGGTAGGCTGTGATGTGGGACGGTGGGTAGATGGGGGTCACCTGGGCCAAGTCCAGTCCATGGTGACCTGAAGAAGAGAGCAGCCAGTGTGAGCGGATGGAGCATAAACAAATAACGCGCACACACAAAAAAAACTAAGACATCAGAAAGTTTGATTTTTAAATCTTTCAATGCATCTTTCATTGTAGAATACATATAGCTTGTGTCCTTAATTTGGACTTTGAATTTAGCAGGGTAGATCATATAAGTTTTAAAACCCTTGGTCCAGTTTGCTTCTGATCCTGTCACGTTTTTTTCTGGCTTGGACCACTTCAGGAGGCAAATCATTGTAGGCTGAGATTGTAACATCTTGCAGTGTTATTTTCTTTTTTTTCTTGAAGACAGCATTTATGAAAACGTCTTTATCTCTTGATTTTAGAAATTTAAGGATGACAGGCCTAGGTGGGGGTGGGTCCTCTGGCCTGCTGTGTAATCCTCTGTAAATTCGGTCTGTTTCTAAGTTTATATTGCTGGGGTCTGTGTCTAAATAAGTGGCAGCAATCTGGTTAAATGTATCTTGTAAAGATCTAGTATTGTGCCAGGCTTCAGGAACCCCAAGCAGTCTTACATATTTTTGACATGTTCTAGTCTCAAAATCAGTTAATCTGCCTTTTAATTCAAAGTTAGAGTTTTCTAAGTCTTTAACAGTTTTGATTACTGGAACAGTATCATCCTGCAGCAATGCTGATGTGAATTTAATCTGGGCCATTTCTTTCTTTAGTTCAGCATTTTCATTAATTAACGTCTGTGTTAAATTAAAATATGTGTCTAGTTTGTCTTGTAGATTCAACATCTTTTCTATTTACTGTGCAATAAGTTCCATTTGTGAAAATGGGTTTTTCACCCAACCTGCAGGTTCCTCTTCATTGCTTGCAAGACTATCTGTATCATCTGATAAACTGTTGTCATGGTTGTTAATTTTTTGCTGTATATTTGGGTCCCCTTCATTTGTACTACTATTCAAGATGGTAAGTGAGCATTTTCTACTTGAATTTCCATATTTTCAGTGGGTAAAGGCATATTTCTTACCTGATTGGTGGGCTCGCTGTTTGCAATACACTGTTTTTCAGTTTCAAGAAGTTCACTAGAGGTCAGAATAAACAGAGTGTCTGAAGTCCGAGAAGCTAACAAATCTTCACCAGAAACTGGTGGTATGGCATCTGCAGGGTCCAGACTTTTTAGTTGTTTTTCGATATGGTTTGTATTCATTCCTCCTCGTGAGTCCATCTGAATCCATTGCTAGCAGCACAGTGCATTCCAACACATATGGCAAGTGCGTTCAGCTGGGCCCGCTTCTGCATTCGGGTTTGATTCAGGTTGAATTTATCATTGTTTCTTTTATTATTTTTTTCAGTATTTTGAAAAACAGGGAAAATATTTGTACTTTCATTTTCTTTTGCAGTCGGTGAAAGACTTTCTTGGGAAGATTTTAAGTTCTTTGCCATGGTTAGGAAAGTGGCTGACTTCCTCGTAGCCAATGAAATTGATTTGTTTGCTTTGGGTCGCGCTCCACCCACATTAGTTTTACTGTCTTTTTTGGCATCATCATTCCACAGGAGTGGAAGAGTTTCCAATTCTTTTTTGTCATTTTTTTTCACCGTAGTCAAAGGTTCTAAAGGTAAGTTCATATCCTTTTAACTCTTTAATCTGGAGGGTGACTTCTGGGGTGGAGCTGCTGCAGTGTTAGCACTCACAGCCTACCTGTGGTAGCCATAATGCTCCTCCCTCCTCGTAGGCGGTGCTCCTTTATCCCACTACCAACCTTGATTGGCTGCAAAACTGGCCTGCCTTGTTCATGATGTGGGTTTAAAAAAGATATATGTTAAAATTATGGGGTCTGAATCTGGAAAAATAAGACATTTATAAGAAAACATTAAAGAATGTCAACATTGCTTCATAATTTTGTTTTTTCAGATTTTAACCTCAAATATTCAACATAGTCTTCTTATTGCCACACCTCATGAACCAAGTAGGTGAAAATGTTCAAATCTCAGTCGAAGCATCATTTAGTACCACAAGTGCAAAAACACATTTTGCCCAGGACTTGAGAAGCTTCACATGCATCAACGTCTGGCAAGGGGCAGGATGCCTGAATTATTAAGAGTTCTTGTGAAGTTTCTCCAACAAGCCAGCTGCTCCTTTGCAAAGGATGAGGTGTCACTGCTGAGTGGCAGAGCTGAAAGCAGGACTGCAAGGGATTGACTTATAGACAGTCAGCTAACTTCAATGGATCAGGGTGATTAGGGCAGATTGAGTAGGCTGTCAAAGGGGTCTGTGTTTTATTCCTTTATTATTATTTGTTTTTTGGAAGCAGAGCCAGGAACAGGACTGTAAGGTGTTAACAGTTAATTCCAGTTGGTGTTGATGCTGAGTGCCCTTCCTTTCTTTCTCCAGGCACTGTAGTTAAGGCTTGTTCCACATCTCCCACATCCGAGCTTGTAGCTCCATTTAATCAGGTGTCCCATCTGTTGAGGGACAGCATCTCACATTTTGGATATCCAATGTGCCCCACATTTCAGTGAGTGACAGAAGATTGTGAGGCATGGCTTGTCATGAAGCTAAGTTCACGGAATACACAGGAAGCCATGGGAGGTCCAGTACCTTGCTGAAAGTCTCATAATTAACCAGGGGTAGTGGTGGGATTCAAACCTAAAACCTCACAATCACTGACTCCACGTTCACCATTTTTACATTAGAAATTGCATGGTGTCCCAGCGCTATCAATGACACTCTTTTAATTAAATGCATAGAACCTATTTTTGGATATTTTAGGGGGGATTAGTTACTCCGAATAGCCCAGTTCAGCATACCTCTCAACCATCACACATTACAAGGTAAGTCACTCATTTTACCTCTCAGAAACCCTCTGCCCACATGAAGAAGGTAATATTCCACATTGCTCAATGAGATTTTAAAGCATAAATTCATAATAATCTATGGTGCACTGTAATCAGCAAATATTATACTCAATTCATAAAATGCAGAATAAGTTGGAGAGGGCAGATAGGAAATCTCACTTTTAAGAAGTCAGGCAACACTTTCTCTGGCTATTGCACTTGTATCTGTTTTTTTTAAGATAGCTCAATGTGCATTAAAAAAAGGTCTGCAAAAGCAGCAGCTGACATACAATGGACTTCTTATAGTCTTCTTTTCTAAGATGCTCTGACAAGCCAGCAGCAGAGCTGGGACTACAACTGCAAAGGGTTAACTGCAGACATGAACAACAGACAGCTCAAGTTACAGCTACCAGGAATGCTGTCAGCTCAGTATTGGGCACATTCTGTTTCATGCTACACTTTTTCAAGAGCAGATTTCTTTATAAAATAGTCCTCATTTTTAGAAAACACTTATATTGTGAAAATCAGTGGAGTTAGCACTATCCATAAAACTATTTATCGTATTCGCCCCCAAAATGATTCAGAGAAATTACTACCAAAAGATGTGTTTTCGTGCTGATCTGAGAAATAGTGACCTCATTCCTCACTGGTAAACACTAACAGAGAAAAAATAGTGCAGTAAACAAACAAATTGCTGAATGGAGGGACTGCTACAAAAGTTCAATTTTAAGAAGTCAGTTATCAAACTGCTGAGGTCCATTTTTCAATGTGACAGTAAAATGTCTGAAGAGCTCTGGCCTGCAGCCATAAAAAAAAACTAAAATCACTATCAGATCAGATCAGACTCGGAGTCAGAGACACTGGGGCATACATAAATGTTATCTCTCAGACTAGAGTTAGGATCTTTTCTAGCAGCAGGGCTCAGAATGAGGTTATGAAGGCCTCTTGTGAGACTGCAATACCTCAGGACCACAGAATGTGGTGCTATGAAGGTAGACTGGTGGCCCATTGAGATTAGGTAACAGAAGGAACTAGTGACAGTCAGGATTGTCTTTTGACTTCAGAAGCCCAAAGTGGGTAAGGTAGCTAGAAGCCACCCCATTTTATGGTAGGAGCTGGCAATGTCCATTTAGATTGGGTGTGGACCCACGGACAATGATAAATGATGGAGCCTCTAGGAGTTGAAGCGACCAGACACAGCACAGAAAATAGATGGCAGTAGAGTGACTAGAGGGCAGTGGAGTGACCAAAGAGTGGTGGAGCAACAAGGCAACCAGATACAGTGGTCCCTCTTTATCAGGAACACCTCTGGAGCCAGTCAGTTTGTAGCAGGTCACCAGGGAGTGAATCAGCAGCAGAGCAGACCTTACTCACTCTGAACATAGGTACTATGCCTCATTGAAGGCAATGAAGGAGGGCCATTTTTTTTAAGTGCACTAGACTGTTGCAGCCCCTCCTATCAAGTTGTTTGAACTGTGTTTCACCAATATGTTTGGGGCAGGGGCTGGTGTGCAGGCCTTTAGACTGTACGATCCTCCCACTAAAGATCAGACCACCTAATTTGAGTTTAATCATGACTGAACTATTGCCTTTTGCATAGTGTACTGACCACTATTAAAGTTATTTTTCTGGTGGGGTGTCTCTTACTTGACAAGACTCTTACCCACCATTTTCCTTCCCTATTCACTGGTCAGTAATAAATTTCTATTTCATTTGTGTACCAAAGTTCTGTATTAGGTCAAGGTTATTATTTTGCCCGGTAGCTGGTGGAGGTGGTTTAAGGGTAACAATTACAAGGTGTAGTTATACTGTAGGTTCTCCTTTCCCCCTTACACAAGTTTGCCAGTGGACAGGAGCTCCCAACATGTGATCCTCACAGTGAAAATGGGCAGCCTGGATGGGCCAAGTGGCTCTTATCTTCTGTCACTTTCGATGTTTCTATGTGACAGCTCTTCACAACTTTAGCAAAACTTCCCTAAAATAGTAATTTTATTTATTTATTTTAAGAAGTGTAACCAGGAAAGACATACTGAACTGATCATTTATTTCCAGATACATCTTGGGGTGAGGAGGCAAAAGGCAAGGAAGGAAATACAATAAGGAAAATAATTAAAAAGAACACTTACAGAAATGCATCATTAAATAAACGCCAAGCAACAAAGTGAATCAAAATAAGGGCAAAGTACAATATATTACAGATGCGCATACTAATATTTAGTGCAGTGTAAAAAATGAACAGGGTGCAGAATGTAGATAAAATTGCACTTTGACAGCAGTGGTGAAACAATTAAACTGGGTGTATCAGTGGGGAGGGGAGATTCTAAAGCAAATCAGGGCTGGAATAAGTCATGGGAACAGCAAGAGGGGGTGGTTGCTAACGTTGGAGATAAGGGACAGCTGCAGAAAGGAAAGCCACATTGAAAAGACTTAAAGAACAAGTAAACAGGCATGACAATGTGATCACACATGTACAGTGAAGTAGTGTGCTGCTAAATGCACTGTAAAGGTAATAAACCAACTATATTTAAAAGGAGTAAATTACAAAAGAACCCCAGAGCAAACGCAGTGGGGCATGGGTTATCTCGGAGGATATTAGCCATACGGCCAAATTTTAATGAAAACAAATTGCGCATACCTCAAAAATGAAAAGCTTCATGGGAAGCAAATGCAAATGCCCATGAATTAATTTGGACTGGCTCAACTTTCAGCAACATTGCATGGTGCCAGAAGGTCTCACAATACAATCAGCAAAGGCTGAGAACAGCAGACACAGACACGTGTTTTGTCCTCATTTGGATTCCTCAGTGCACCATATCTGTATCTCAGTCCAGGGAGAGGGAGCCAGCCCATAGGGGATCTTATTTGTTTGTGAGATACAGATATGGCACACTGAGGAGTCCAGATGAGGACGAAACACGTGTCTGTGTCTGCTGTTCTCAGCCTTTGCCGATTGTATTGTGAGGCCTTCTGGCACCATGCAACTTTGCTTCAAATTGAGCCAGTCCAAATTAATTCATAGGCATTTGCATATGCTTCCCATGATGCTTTGTATTATTGGGGTATGTGCAATTTATTTTCTGTATTTAATAGGCACCCATGTAAATTACCTGACACCTCTGGAGTACTGTTACTCTGATGATGCCATTGTGAAAGACACTGCAGCCATCTTAGGTTCATGTGGGAGAGCGTCTGTTAAATACTTATCTGTAATCCTGTTTGTTTCCTTTTTGAACATGACGAAACAATATTAAAACTCGGATTTGAGTAAAATAAAACACATCACTCAAAAGGTGAGGTTTTAATCTAGAGCCCTATGTTTTGGGAATTTTAAGTTTTGTTTTACAAATTATGCCTGTTTACTTGTCCTTTTTAAGGGAGAAGGAGAGAGAAGCAGAGCAGATAGACCGAACAAGAGAGGACCATAGTTTAGGGAAGTGGTATGAGAAGGCAACTTCTCTACCAATAAATTTCCTGTGGGGGTGGAAAGGGAACTATTTAAAAACTTGGTTAGACAATGGAAAGAAACTCAGCATTAAAGACACCAAAATAAAGATTATTCATCTACTTACAAAATGCAGCAAAACACAGCAGGATCTATGAACCATTCCAGTGCTCATCCATATGAACCATTCTGGTATTAAACCATCAGGGAGAGGGCAAGAGGTTCCAGGCCAGCAAACAACTGATATAACATACCCTCCAACATTTGACACATGAAAATAAGTACACTTAGTTGTTACTGCCCCCCCTCGCCAAGCTAGGGCCCAGGATGAAGGATGCCAATAAGAAAAGACAAAGCAGAAGCACTGCACAAAGCCAGCAAAAAAAAAGTACCACTTGCACTGCCACTATTGATTTGCATTTATTAACTAGTCCTGACCTGCTAACCTGCAAAAATAAAAGTTTCAGGATCAGGACTCACCCTTGCTCTTTTTATCTCACTCTCCAAGCGCTCTCTGGCTGGCTGAAGGTCTGTCACCATCAGGGTATGCCCTGCCGCTGCTCAGCTGTTGCCAGACCCATCCATGTGTAATGCACTACAGCATCCTGACCCATTCCCAGGCAAACAAGGCACCCAGTTGCAAACAGGCCACAAACTTAAAAACAAAAATAGGTGGAGCTGGACCCAGACAGTGATGAGGTCACGAGAGTCGGACTCCACCCCAACCACAAGACGATGGCAGGGTATGCTCTTTTGTAGCCAACAGTTTATTGCTGGGGAGATAGGGGATTATGTGGTTGGTGGATCGGATCACCTGTTCAACCGGGACCAAAATCTCAAACTGGGACATTTTTTTTTGTAAATTTAAAGTTTATTGAAATTTCAAAATGCATGGATATAAAGCAGAACAGTAACAAGGTATAAACAAGAACAACTAACCCACACAATAAATCTTCCCTCCTGCCCCTTCCCCATCCTCCTAGAACAGGAAATAAACATGAGCAATAAAAATAAACAGTAAACACCCCAACTGACATCTCCTCCCCCCCATCTTCCACAGCAATGTGACATCTGCGCCTATTTAAGGTAAAGGGTGGATAATAATGAAAAATAATGAAAAAGCTCAGGGGCAATCCAAAGCAGTCAACTATTCTGGGACCACATACATATATAGATAAAAAAGATAAAAGTAAGACAGCCAGGGCACGGGGTCATAATGTCACAAGACATTATGCCACAAGGCAAAATCGCACTGCCAATACAGCGCAATTTCTGCCATGCAGCATGTCTTTTTTCTGTGGGAGGCTGTGCCCCCCACACCCCTGTTATGGGGGTCTGCACCACCCGAACCACTCCCACTAAGGATTCTCAACTCTGGGGGGGGGGGTTACCTCGGGTAGCACACAATGTGGGGAAAAAAAAATTAAATGTCTGGGACCTGGGAACCAAAACCTGGTCCCAGACGCAATGCCTGGGTCTCTGCTGCTGTGGCTCAGTCCAGTGAGCCACGGCAGCTGCTTGGTGGAACCCAGTCCCAGCAGAGGTCTTATCCTCTGCCTGGGATTGTGTGAATGGTGCAATATTGCGTACAGCATTGTACGCGGTATTGCACCATTCACTGTTGTTACATGAGGTCCCTGCACCCTAATTGGTACCCCCAGAGGTACACTGTAGACAGCTAGCACTTAAGTATATGTTATACTAACATATAGGGCTAAGGGCATCTACCGTACAAGAGCAGATATCAGGATATGAATGCATATTGTTGTAATACACTTTGCTTGCTAATACATATATTCTTCCAAGTATTTTCTGTGTATTTCTTACTTGTAAGATGCCAAGGCACCTGTGTCCTTGGAGTAATTCTGTAAGTTGGCACTGCCACCTTTTGGTGATTTGTACTACTGCACTGAGTTATGTAAGACTCTGTATAAGAACTCTTTTGTTCACAAACTGATGACTGTACAAAATTGTATAATGTTATTTTGGACCACGGAGCCAACTCTAATATAGCCAATAGGGCTCATCTCTCTAACTAGAAATATTTCTATCTTACAGTAACCATAGTAATTATCATAGGTATATAATGTGATACACTAGTCTTCTACTTCGGAGATCCCAAGAGACACAAAGAAATCTCGAGGTATAGGGAACGTTTAGCACTGGCTTCCGGTTCGTATTGGTAAGAACTGCTTAGGGCAACTGTGATTTTATCCTTTTGGTATGACTAGATAGAACTTTATTACTCTTATGCAACGTGCCTGTAATTACTTGCATTCCCAATATTGCCAAGAACCTGAAAGTGAGGTTTAGACCTTCTGACAAATTGGCGACTGTGTGCAGGCGATATTTGGTGTCTGTAAGTTTTCACTTGTTGCTATAACTTTTCCCTTTTCCCACGGGGACAGTAGGTGTGCATTCCTGCATCACTTCTCCCATTTTAAACCAGCTTGTAGTCACTTAGAAAGTCTGGCTGTCATCCTTTTGGGTGTAGTCGATGCGACTCGAAACACTACATCACAGCTTTGATTTGTAAGTCTACAACTTTTACAGTAGCCTGGCTGTGTATAAAGTGCTCCTGCTGTGGATCAATACACAGCAAGGCACCTTTTTCACGGTTTGATTTTTTTTTTCTCTCCCACAGAATGGCCACCGTATCAAATATCTACGCAGAACTGAGACTCGATGTCTCGAACTTCCTTATCTCCCATGCAGGATGGGCTGACCGCGCGGGACACAAGTCAATCCGAAAACCCTATACTGGGGATTTCAACCCAGTACACGGAGACGAGACAATCAGCCAATAAGCGTCAGGCTAAAGGATTGATGGTCGCGGCTCTCTATGCTGCTCTGAAAGCCTCCAAAGCAAGGTTTCGAACCCTTGATCTGCAAATTTCATCTCTTAAGCAACAGATGGGTTTGCAGGAAATGGAATGTGTTAGACTGCAGCAGAACTTAAGTCTGAACTCCAAACTCTGCGGAATGAAAAGGATTCACTTTTGCATCATTCAGCTCAAGCTGGAGAACAGGAACTTTGTATGCTGAAGCAGGAGTGTGAAAGTCTGAGACAGCATAACGGACAGGCATTGCATATGAATGATTTGCTAAGTGCTGCAAATGCTCAGTTGAGTGAGGATGGGAGAGCTACAGGATGAGATAAACCAGGTACGTAATGACTTAGAAGTGGCTACTAGGGACAATCGCGAACTGAGCACCGCGTATAGAGTGTTGCAAAAGCAAAAGCAAGAGGAGGTTCATAAGGATGTTGCAACTGTGAGTCATGCTGAATGTAAAACCAAGATGGCGAAACTGTGCCATCAGCGGGAGGTTCTGGCTGGATATGTTAAGGCAATGGGAGGCATAGCCCCTGCCTCACATACATCATCTGAAGGGGAGTTATCAGATGATGACATCTCTCAACACAATGCCCAGTCACACCCCTACAATGGCCCAGAGACCCCACCCAGCCATCCACAACATGGTGGGTCCCCACTACACGCTCGACATGTCATATGTCATCGACGTCGTGACACCCATCATGGGAAATGCCAACATGGTGGCCCCCATGATGGGGGGGGAGCAGGCCCAGGCCTGGTCCCAATGGCACCACCGATAGCTGTTATTAATGTGGAAGATAGGCAAGAGAAAGAAACGATGATTGAAACTGCGATAGGCAATGTGCCTCTTCCTGAGAGAAGTAAGCGGGCTATTAAAACCCAGATTATGCAGCTCCTGCAGGAGGCTGGCACTCAGGAGGGTACTGTCCGCACTGCGGCCGAGGCTGCAGCTTGAGCCGCCCTAGACGGCACCCGAGATAATCTACCTCTGCATGATCGACCCAGTAATCCCCCACAAATGGCCTACTCTGTTCAGTCAATAGCTGACAGCATCAGTCGGATGAATCCGTCCGACAACCTCAGCTGTCACCTAGAAAAGGTGCATTCTAAATGCGAGATGCTTAGCCTTGCTGCAGAATACCAGGTCCAAATACTACGCCAAGCCATGGATGCTAGTTTGTGGGCCAAACTCCCCGATGCCATCCGCCAGGATGGGAACGCCACCTTTGATGAAGTTGCAGCTGAGCTCATTTCTGCTCACAGCCCAGGTGTTGTAGGAGTGATGCTTGCATACCCTGTAAAACAGATTGCAAAGGAAAGTCCAACGACTTACCACCAGAGACTTTGGATGGTCTACCGAGCAGGAATGCATTTGGCACAAGAAGCTGCAGATGTAGATCTTATTGAATATAACACCCTGTCCCTTAGGAACATGATTCCAGCAGTATGAGAAAAGGTAGAGCCAACCACCTACCCAATACGGATAGGTTTGCCGACATCCTTCGGAAAACCGAGTTTACCAACTCTATATCCGTGATCTGGGTTCCGGTTCCAAGAAAGTAGCCGCCGTGGAGCCTGCTTCAGAGGCCACGACGCTCTACACTGTGGAAGGGCAGACCCAACACCAACAGGCCCAACATCAGCAAGCCCCTCCAGCTGATAACCAACACACCCAACAGACCTATCAACAACCGCAACAGCAACAACAATGGGGTGGGAACCAGAATTGGCATAAGAATAAAAAGCATAAGGGTAAAGGTAAACCACAACAACAAAGAACAGGCCCTTCATATAGGGAGATAGCCGAAGAGAATTGCAAATTCCGAGAGCTCCTGGGACAAGTGCGCTCTGTAGTGGATGCTGTTCCCACACAGGCCCTTGCAGCACTACAACCGGCAACTCAGACACCAACGTGTACTGGAAGTACAGGCCTTCAAGCCCATATAACATTGAAACATAGAATTTGACAGCAGATAAGGACCGCTTGGCCCACCCAGTCTGCCCATTTCCCTACCTAATGGATAAGCTGCAGAACCTAGTTAACCAGCAACCTACTTCTTTCTTCCCCCACTCCCTAGAATTGCCTTATGACTGTCCCATGCATGCTTGAATTCATCCACTGTTTTTGACTCCACAACCTCCTCCGGAAGGCTGTTTCATGCATCCACAACCCTCTCTGTGAAAAAATACTTACATTACCTCTGAGCTGCCCCCCATCTTCAAATTGTGCCCCCTTGTTCTTGCACACCTCTTTTTTTGAAAGATGCTACCCTCTTGGACTTTGTTGATTCCCTTGAGGTACTTAAAAGTTTCTATCATGTCCCCCTTCTCCCTCCTTTCCTCGAGGCTATACATATTAAGCTTCTTTAGTCTCTCTTCATATGTCTTCTGGTACAGACCCTGCACCATTTTAGTTGTCCTCCTCTGGACAGCTTCCATCTTGTCTATGTCCTTGCGGAAATTGGGTCTCCAGAACTGCACACAGTACTCCAGATGGGGTCTCACCAGCTGTCTGTACAGAGGGATGACAACTTCCTGTTTTCTACTGGTGATGCCTCTCCCTATGCATCCCAGTATCCCCCCAGCCCTCCTTACTGCCCTCTCACATTGCTTGCCCATCTTTAAGTCATCTGATATGACTACCCCCAGGTCCCTTTCCATTTTTGTTATTAGTATCTCACCCCCCACTGTGTACTCTTCCCCTTGGTTTTTGTTTTCCAGGTGCATTACCTTGCACTTCTTAGCACTGAATCTAAGCTGCCATGCATCTGACCATTCCTCTAACCTTGCCAAGTCCCTTCTCATCCTTTCCACCCCACCTTGTGCATCAACTCAAAGAGACATACTTTTCCTTCCAGTCCCTCTGCAATGTTGCTTATAAAGACACTGAACAGGACCGGTCCTAATACTGAACCCTGTGGTACCCCACTAGTAACCTCCCTTTCTTCAGAGTGGACTCCATTTACTATTACCCTCTGTGTCCTATTCTCCAGCCAATTCTTTACCCAGGCTATCATCTTGGGACCCAATCCCAGGCTGACTAACTAGTATATTAATATTTTGTGTGGGACTGAGTCAAATGCCTTTCTAAAGTCTAGGTAGGCCATGTCCACAGCCCCTCCCTGATCTACTACTTTGGTCACCCAGTCAAAGAAATCTATTAGATTCGTCTGGCATGACCTTCCTACTGTGAATCCATGCCGCCTTGGGTCCTGTTCCCCTCTGGCCTGATCCCTATATAGCATCAGTGCAGCATGGTGAAGTGATTCACAAGAGTCAGGCCCAACCTCTTCATGCTCCCAGCAGTACAGATTGACAATTACAGGCCCCAGTCCAGATTGTAAACAAGCTAGTCTTGGTTACAAACGGAAGGCCGTACACCAAGGTCAAGGTCAGGGGCCGCCTATTAGTAGTCATGCTAAATACAGGTGCAGCTGTATCTGTATTACATGATGAACATCCAGACACATCCCCTTGGTCCACCGGATGGAGGACCAACATGTCAGGAGTTGATGGTACTAGGCTACTTGCATACCTTTCTCTACCCCTACCAGTACAGCTAGGCCATCTAAAGGCCTCACATACTTTCCAACCAATGGTAATGCATGACCATCCTAGTATCATAGGGATTGATTTCCTTGTGCCACACAGCTGTGCGCTGGATTTAGCTAACATGCGGCTGATACAGATTCATGGTCAATATCATACCATTTTGATTCCTGATTCACATGTTGTGGCAACAATATCTGCCAATGACAAGGAGTATGACGTCATTGATTTGTTCAAAGCTCATGAACTTTTCCTGAAACTACTCCCCATTTTGCAATGACATTTGGAGGTGTTTGCAATTAACAAACACGACTGTGGCAGAATGCACACTGTCATCGAAGTGCCAGGCCCAGCACATGAGAGGCAAACACAATACCCTTTTTCCAACTGAGGCCTTGCCTTCCCTTAGAGAAACAATCAAGTCACTCCTCAAGCAAGGAGTAATTAGAACTTGCGTTTCCACTGCCAACCCCCCAGTGTGGCCCGTGGAAAATCCCACAGGCATCTGGAGACTATTGAATACAGGAAACTGAATCAGGCCACCCTCAGTTGTTTCTCAACTGTGGCATCAGCACCTGACGTGTTACGACTCTTGACCCCTGACCTGAAATGGTTCAGTGCCATGGACATTTCCAATGGTTTTTGGTCATTACCATTGGCTCTTAAAAGTCAATATAAGTTTGCCTTCACCTTTGAAGGAAGACAGTACACGTGGACTTGCTTGCTGCAAGGATTCCATAATAGCCCATCCCTATTCCATCTGCATATGATGGATGCCCTCGAGAGTTTCTCTACTCCCCAATGACTCTTGCAATATGTGGATGACCTGTTGCTGGCAATAGCCACACAGGAGCAACATCTGGATCTCTTGGACGAACTACTGACTCTCATCCAGAGAGCAGGCCTGAAATGCAATCCAGCAAAAGCACAACTATGTCAGAAAGAAGTACTCTTTCTAGGTCTGAAAATAACTGACCAAGGTCAAAGCCCTGCCTGGAAGAAGGTACAGGGACTGCAGGACTTGCCATTGCCTACCAGTATGGAAACTCTTCGAAGGTTTCTAGGTTTGGTGAATTTATTTGTGATTTTGCTCAGAAAGCTGCTCCTCTGTATGAGTTACTCAAAAATGACATCCCATGGTCTTGGGGCCCAGGCTGTGATGTCATTGAAGCAGGCCTTGGCCTCCGCCCCAGCTCTGGTCAACCCCAATCCAGCACTACCATTCCATCTGGAATGTGACACCTCTGACATTGCCATGTCAGCAGTGTTGGCCCAGAAGGTTCATGGCACCCTGAGACCCACTGCATACACATCACAGCTCTTGACTCCAGTGGAACAGAAGTATGGCCTTTGTGAAAGGAACCTTCTGGCCACCTACTGGGCTGTCAAACACTTCCTGTATATCATTGGGTACTCTCCACTGATCATCAACACCAATCACACCCCCACTACCTTTCTGCTCTCAGACAGAGTTAAAGATGGGTCAGTCTCCAACACCAGACTGACACACTATTCACTTCTTCTCCAGGATAGAGACATACAGGTACAACCAACAAAAATTCCATCTATGCTGGCTCATGGACTCCTTTTCCAAGGAGAACCCCATGACTGTACACTGCAGTCACCTGATCTTCCGGATCCAGGTCCTTGCCTCCCTGCCATGCCACAAATACTTGATAACACCTCTTTGTATCTTGTCTTTACTGATGGTTCAGCATCCTACCATCAGGGAGAACAAACTGCAGGGTTGGGTATTCTGGTGATTTACCATTACGGGAACACTGTTAAAATATTTAAGAGCTGTAGTTTGGCATCATCACAATATGCAGAGATGGTAGCGGTGGCCTGTGCCCTCGAGTTCATCCAACATGGGACCGAGGATACTATCATCTTTACATACTCTAACTTTTGTTCTCTTACAGAATTCCTTCCTTTCTGGCAGAAGAACTCCTTTCTCTCTTCTGATAGCAGCCCAGTGAAGTACAAAGAGACTGATAATATACATACATTCACTGGCAGAAACATTTGCACACAAACTCTATGTACATAAAATCAAAGCTCATTCTCTCCATGACCCCTACCATGCCTTCAATGACATAGCAGACACCCTTACCAAGGAACAGGCCCGAGGGGGGTACATCTGGATGATGGACCATCCAGAGGCCAATGTGGCCGTACAGATTGCAGCACTCAGGAAGAAACCTGAACCCTTTTCCCCCTTGGACCTCTCAGCAGCCCAACATATTGACACTGAACTCAAAGAAGTGTTCAAATTCCTTGACAAGAATACCGAAGAGAAACTTCCCACAACATAACCCCTATCAGAGGCATGAAGGTAAGTTACACTTGTCACCATATGACAAACTCATCTGGTACCAACCAGATGATTCCACCACCAAGTTGTGGGCGGTCCCCAGACACCTGAGGTCTGAATTCTTGCACCAAGTCCATGATACACCCCACTGGTGGACACCAGGGCATGGAAAATACCCTCCAAAGGCTCAAGACCACCCCTGGTGGCCTGGTGTCACCAAAGATGTTAAACAGTACATAGACAATTGTCTCGTTTGTGCGCAAAACAACCTCATCCCTACCAAACGAAATGCCAAACTCTTACCACAACGACACTCTGGCCCTTGGCAGGCCATACAGATTGATTTTATTGGCTCTCTGACCAACACCAGCAGAAATAATAAGTATGCCCTTGTGGTAACTGATCTCTTGTCTAAGTGGGTTGAAGCTCTCCCCACTAAGACATGCACTGCAAAGACCACTGCCAAAATCCTGGTGGAACAGATTTTCTCCAGGTGGGGCCTACCTCTTAAGGTAGATTCTGATAAAGGAACCAGTTTTACAGGTGAGTTGATGAAAGAATCCCTTGAACTCCTTGGAGTTCAACAGAAGTTCCACATACCTTACCCCCCAATCCTCAGGTCAAGTAGAAAGAGCCAACAGACGGATTAAGCAAATGCTTTCCAAATTCATTGAGGACAATCCCAAAACCCGGGATTCTCTACTGCCATTACTCCTTATGGCAATTAGGGGTACACCCTCAGCCACTACCCATCTCACACCTTTTGAGGTGATGACTGGAAGACAGATGAGATTACCTGGACACTTGTTGTTTGACCTGCACACCCCCACTGCACACCGTGTGTCTGTAGACCAGTATGTGGAAAAACTTAGAAAAGACATCATACACAGACACTTGTATGCTGCCAACTGCATGGGCAAGGCCCAGCAACAATCCAAAATACAGTTTGACAAACACGCACAAGAAGTGGATTGGCAGGTTGGAGATCAGGTAATGGTACTCTGATTTGCACATCCCACCCATTCCTTCTCCAATAAGTGGGAAGACCCCCCATACCCAATTGTCAACACGCTCAGTCCAGCAGTCTATCAGGTTAGACTCCTGCATAACAATCAGTTGACTTACAAATGGTAACCATGCAATTCTGCTTAAAGTTGGACCAGCATAACATTCTGTGGTGATTTGCATATGCAGCCCATGATGCTTTGCATTGTGTGGGCATGTGTGATTTTGTATTTTCTTGAAACTTGGCTTCCCAGCCAAATGCCCTTCGGGGTAACCCTTGCCTCAGTGTTTGTGCACAGAGGTTCTTTGTCTGTAAAATAGTTTTTTATTTTATTGGGTTCACCACAACATATCCAAGATACACTGTCTTACGGTAGCTGGTCCATTCCACTGGGGGTGTCAAACAGACGAGGCATACTGATGAGTCCTGGTAGGATGAAACACGTGTCTATGTCTTTTGTTAGCACCCTTTACAAACTGTGTGAGAGGCCTTTCGGCACCATGCAATTCTGCTTAAAGTTGGACCAGCATAACATTCCGTGGTGATTTGCATATGCAGCCCATGATGCTTTGCATTGTGTGGGCATGTGTGATTTTGTATTTTCTTGAAACTTGGCTTCCCAGCCAAATGCCCTTTGGGGTAACCCTTGCCTCAGTGTTTGCACGCTGAGGTTCTTTGTCTTTTAAATAGTTTATTTTAATGGGTTCACCACAACATATCCAAGACACACTGTCTTAGGGTAGCTGGTCCATTCCACTGGGGTGTCAAACAGACGAGGCATACTGATGAGTCCTGGTAGGACAAAACACGCGTCTATGTCTTCTGTTAGCACCCTTTGCAAACTGTGTAAGAGGCCTTTCGGCACCATGCAATTCTGCTTAAAGTTGGACCAGCATAACATTCTGTGGTGATTTGCATTGTGTGGGCATGTGTGATTTTGTATTTTCTTGAAACTTGGCTTCCCAGCCAAATGCCCTTTGGGGTAACCCTTGCCTCAGTGTTTGCGCACAGAGGTTCTTTGTCTTACAAATGGTTACATGCAAACCAGCTGAAACTGTATAAAGGAGCTTAACTACTTTTCCTCACCCTATTGGGTGGAATAGTACTAACTTACTAATCTTTGATCTTGTTTTTCAGATACACTGACAAGATGGCTGTCTTGTTCCATTATCTCCTTATCTCAGGAGTTATCCCCTGCATCCAAGGCATGGTACCAAACCTCCTACGACACCTCGATCCTCCACCACCTCCTCCAGAGGGAGTTTCCATCAATATACCAGATAGTCTGATCACTTTCCAGGAAGGTTCTGATGCTTACCTCACTGCCTCGGTTGTTGCTCCTGAAAAATCTACCCTTCAGATCAAGTGACAAACCACATCGCAAGGACAAATTCTCCCTGTGGCCAAACTCTCCAAAGAAACTTTCCACAGTTGGCCCAATGCTAAATTATCCCCAAATGGTTCTCTGTCCTTGTTACAAACTGCATTAAAACATTCTGGTTTGTACAACATTACTGCCTTAATTGATCCTTCATACTGTAATTCTTTGTCTAAGGATCCTGCTCGAAAATGTTGTGCTGTACACCACATGGCTTTGGCAGCCATGTATCTCTCTGTGTTACCACCCACTGTTAAACAGCTTTTGGAATGCCCAAAGCATACCCCTGGTCCCCGCAGTGATCTAACAGCCACTGCCCTCCCAGGTTCATTGATTAATAACTTACAGCTTATGCATATACCTGTTTTGTTTAATCTTACTTACTGGAATATGAAAGAATTTGGTATGTGTCACAATACTAATACATCAGCATTTTATAGTTCATTATTGCTTGATAGTTTAGCTGCATTTCAGATTTGTACTCAAGACCCTATTGCCGGGGTCCATTCTACTGAACATAGAGGCAACTTCAGGAAAAGACCCACTCCTGATGATCAAACTCATAAACAAAAGACATGGGAAGTTCACAGGTCTGATGTCATAGCTGCAACAGGTACTGTCACAGGCCTTTTTGGTATGTCTATTCGGAATAAAGCAGACATTGCTGCTATCAAAGGTCATTCTGCCAAATTCTCCACGGGTCTGGTTAACAATATACTACCCCCATTATTGCATAGTGTGGATGGCCTTAGTCGGGAAGAAAGATACATTGTATACAACATGCACGACATGGCTAAGGCATTCTCTGATTCAAGAGTCGAGATCAACGCACTCATACAACAAAACAACAAAGAAGCAGATAAACAATACATTGCTAGAGATATAATTTGCTCTGCCTATGGCTCATACATCATCACTACCATCAACAATCTCTTCCGTGATCTAGAATCTGGAAAGATCCCCAATATCATACATGACAGACATTTCCAAATGGTATTGTCCACGACATAAAACCCCTGGCTGTATTGCTTTGTGTATGCAATAAACTTTAACCATTCCTCTCTCTACAGCCAGGAATTTGGGGTTTGTGACCAGATACCCTACTACTGGTCCTTGTTTCACTACTAAGAAGTGTTCCATAACAGATACCATGTTTATTTCTTTTACTGTCTCTTTACCATGTTTTGATCCCACTACAGCTTTGTTCGACAAGCTTGCACTGGTTCATTCCATTGGGCATTTGGACGAAGACTTCTACAGAGAATGCCTGATCTACCGCCTCCACTGGTTTTCTGTCCTTTCCTGGACGCCTGGGTGGCTCCACACATGGACTGCTGTGCAAAGAAGCAATACATTTACTTGTGCCGATGTGATGTACTTGATGTTATTCAACCTGTTTGTGGTTATTCTCCAGGTAGCATTGATTGGACTTTCACCATGGATGATGACATCACCAAGAATGGCACTGATTCCTTGGATTCGACTTTGGCTCCGGATAAGCTCTACCAGTCTTATCATGAGGAGGTTCATTGCCTGTCAACATGGATTTCGAAGATGCCCTACACCTGCCCTGTCCAGTTGCAAAAGTGGAGACTCCCTACTGTACGCTCTCAGTATAATTCTGATGGGGAGTATTGTATGGTAACTAACTTTAAAAGCTATACTTATGGATCTGTGACGTGTTATTGATTACCCTAATTTTTATTTTGTCCCCCACCAGAAGACTGTGATTGGACATACTGTCATAACCCCCGTCCCCCTGACATCATTGACGGTAATCCCGATTATCTGCTCACACTGTCTGAATACTTACCGTATTTTAATGTACACATAGACCCAATGACACTTACACTAAAATCACTTTTAGACAGGAAAGACACACACCTCATCCACATCAGCAATAATATGACCAAGGCCAATGAAGCTATCCTCTCATTGATTAATGATGGTGACATTGACTAACACCTGGTTAGAGATTACTTTTAAAGGTTTTGTTATTATACAAGCATTTTTAATCTTTATTTTGATTATTATGCTCTGCTGCCTATGGCGCACACTGCGCCAACACCGTGAGCAGCTCAAGTTCCTTTACAAAGCTTACGCGTCGGGTTTGTAAACGACCACTGCTCCTAACCTTTCCCTAGATTTGCCTGTGTTGCCCTTGGAGGCAACAAGGGGGAATGTTACATGAGGTCCCTGCACCTAATTGGTACCCCCAGAGGTACATCGTAGACAGCAAGCACTTAAGTATATGTTATACTAACATATAGGGCTAAGGACATCTACCGTACAAGAGTAGATGTCAGGATATGAATGCATATTGTTGTAATACACTTTGCTTGCTAATACTTATATTCTATGTATTTTCTGTGTATTTCTTACTTGTAAGATGCCAAGGCACCTGTGTCCTTGGAGTGATTATGATATGTAAGTCGGCATTGCCACCTTTTGGTGATTTGTACTACTGCACTGAGTTATGCAAGACTCTGTATAAGAACTCTTTTGTTCACAAACTGATGACTATACAAAATTGTATAATGTTATCTTGGACCGTGGAGCCACCTCTAATATAGCCAACAGGGCTCATCTCTCTAACTAGAAATGTTTCTATCTTACAGTAACCATAGTAATTATCATAGGTATATAATGTGATACACTAGTCTTGTACCTCGGAGATCCCAAGAGACACAAAGAAACCTTGAGGTATAGGGAACGTTTAGCACTGGCTCCTGGATCGTATTGGTAAGAACTGCTTAGGACAACTGTGATTTTATCCTTTTGGTAGTAATGAACAAGTTTATTACTCTTATGCAACGTGTCTGTGATTACTTGCATTTCTTAATATTGCCAAAAACCTGAATGTGAGGTTTAGTCATCATGAACTGCACTGTTTCGGATTAGTTATAATGTCGTACGCTATTATGTGTATGACATTATGACTCGATACGGACAGCTGGTATTTTACCAGCCAAATCGGTACAGTTGGAGGGTCTGATATAACAATGATGATGTCTTTATTCTCACAGCTGTGAGTGAATACCTAGTTGAATTCAACATACAAGAGGACACATCCTTCCAATAAAATGCAAACTTAATATACAGTGAAGATATTAAACTCCAGAACTGCAAGAGATCACATGGGTTCACACCCCTGCTTGGTGACTGTACAGGACCACCTAGTTAAGGGTCATTCTTTCTCCTGCGGTGGGGTCACCCCAGAACAAATAAGAACTAGCACAGTGCCACTATCCACTAGAAAAAAGAGGGACATATGTTGTATGAAGTACCACTCCCGTGGGATGCAGTACCTGCCCATCTCCCGGACCACTTCCTAGGGACCAATGAGACAACTGTTACCTTCAAGTATTGATCATTCAATCAGGTTTCACAAAATGGGTGCACACACAAAGTAAAATTAAACAAATTAACAGTGCCTACATTTTTTAACACAGGCCTGGAAACTGGTAGAGGGGTGTTAAACTGTTGCAAGTCACCTTAAACGCTCCCACTAAGTAACGATGCCCACTGGGAGTCACTACTACCCTCTCAACTCCTACACAATCACTGAGTCACCCACCCAAACAAGAAGCACACTATGACTCACTCTACACAGGGTGTAGTATACTTTTTAGCTGGTACTGGTACAAAACTACAATCTTAACTGAAATGGCAACTAGTGAATCTAGGTCCCAGGAACTAAACCAAGTCCCAGTGAAGTCCTGGTAGCTACATTGCTTGGGTTTTCAGTAGAACACTTGTTGAAAATGAGCAAAATGACATTTTAAACCCTCCAACAGGGCATGATATGTACAGTGGCGTGAAAAAGTATTTGCCCCCTTCCTGATTTTCTCTATTATTGCATATTTGTCACACTGGATGTTTTCAGGTCTTTAGAGAAAATGTAATATTAGATAAAGGGAACCTGAGTGAACAAATAACACTTTTTTTTTTTTTTTTATTTCACCTATTTAATGAAAAAAGTTAACCAACACCAACTGGCACTGTGTGAAAAAGTAATTGCCCCCTTACACTTAATAACTGGTTACGCCACATTTAGCTGCAATGACTGCAACCAAACACTTCCTATAATTCAATATCAGTCTTTCACATCGCTGTGGAGGAATTTTAACTCACTCTTCCTTGCAGAACTGCTTTAATTCAGTAACATTTGGTAGGTTTTCGAGCATGAACTGCTCGTTTCAGGTTCTGCCACAGCATCTCTATAGGGTTTAAGTCTGGACTTTGACTAGACCACTCCAAAACTTTAATTTACTTCTTTTAGCCATTCTGATGTGGACTTGCTTTTGTGTTTTGGATCATTGTCTTGCTGCATGACCTAACGCTTCAGCTTCAGCTGACGGAAGGATGACCGGACATTCTCCTTAAGAATTTTCTGGTACAGAGCAGAATTCATGGTTGCTTTAATTTTGGCAAGTCATCCAGGTCCTTAGGCAGCAAAGCATCCCCACACCATCACACTACCACCACCATGTTTGACTGTTGGTATGGTGTTCTTACTGTGGAATGCTGTGTTTGCTTTACGCGAGACATTATGGGATCCATGTCATCCAAAAAGTTCCACTTTGGACTCATCTGTCCATAGAACATTTTCCCAAAAGGCTTATGGATCATCCAGGTGCTTCTTGGCAAATGAGAGAAGAGCATTTATGTTCTTCTTGGTTAGCAGTGGTTTCCCTTGCTACTCTCACATGAAGCCCATTTTGCCCAGTCTCTTTCTGATTGTGGAGTCATGAACACTGACCTTAGCTGAGGCAAAGAAGCCTGCAGTTCTTTGGATGTTGTTTTAGGATCCTTTGAGACTTCCTGGATGATTTTACGCTGCACCCTTGGAGTAATTTTGGCAGGCCACCCACTCCTGGGAAGATTCACTACTGTTCCAAGTGTTCTCCATTTGGAGATTATGGCTCTCACTGTGGTTCGATGGAGTCCCAGAGCCTTAGAAATAGCTTTGTAACCCTTTCCAGACTGATAGAGGGCAACACATTTTTTTCTGATCTTTTCAGGAACTTCCTTTGATCATGGCATAATGTGCTGGTTGAAATTTTGTGCTGGCAACGTGACTCTGATGGTAAGGGTCAAAATAAGTGAGGTTTATATTGAGCAGGGCTGGCTGTAATCAAGCCTGGCTGTGTTCAATCAGCTGACTCTAATTATCCTTTTAATTGGGTTGATTTAACTAGGGGGCAATTACTTTTTCACACAGTGCCAGTTGGTGTTGGTTAACTTTTTTCATTAAATAAATGAAATAAGTAAAAAAAAAAAGTGTTATTTGTTCACTCAGGTTCCCTTTATCTAATATTATATTTTGTCTAAAGACCTGAAAACATCCAGTGTGACAAATATGCAATAATAGAGAAAATCAGGAAGGGGGCAAATACTTTTTCACGCCACTGTAAGCACAATTAAAGAGAACTACAGGTCCCAAATGGAAATTGCTTGAAAACCAACTTTGTCACCCCAGTGAGGTTACTGTAATCCAAATGGGAAAAGTACGAAGACCTTAGACAGCAACGCCAGACTCATGTGACCCATGGATGCAGCAGCTCAGTCGAAGCAGGAACAGACACATAGAAGCAGGTCAAACAGCACTCAGGATTGGGCCCCAGTGGTCTGGGATAAAGCACTTTGATCTCACTCTGACTACACTTAGTTTAGGAAGGAGACAGTGGGTAGAAAGGAAACAGGAGTGGTTCTGGAGGACTGGAGAAGGGCGGAGATAGTACCACTACACAAATGTGGTAGCAGGGAGGAGGCTAGCAATTATAGCCCAGTCAGTCTGACTTTGGTGGTGAGAAAGTTATTGGAATCATACCGAAGGAAAGGATTGTGGAATATCTTAAATCTAATGGATTACATGACCAGAGGCAGCATGATTTTATAGAGGGTAAGTCATGTAAAACAAATCTGATAGATTTCTTTGACTGGGTGACCAAGGAACTAGATCAGGGTGAAGCAGTGAATGTGGCCTATGTAGCTTTCAATAAGGCGTTCGACACCATTCCACATAGGAGATTATTAAGCAAGCTGGGTAGCTTAGTTATGGGTCCAACGGTGGTAAACTAGATAAGAAATTGGTTAGGGGATAGCCGATAGAGGGTGGTGGTAAACAGAGTTCACTCCAAGGAAGGGAGGGTGAATGGTGGGGTACCTCAGGGATCAGTGTTGGGACAGGTCCTATTTAATGTCTTTATAAAGGACATTGTAGAGAAGCTGGAAGCTGCCCCTTTATGGAAGACATCAAAATCTGAAGTAAGGTGTACAAGCCAGGTGAGGGAAGTGGTGGAAAGTATGAGCAGAGACCTGAGAAAACTAGAGGAAAGGTCTAGGGTATGGCAGCTGGGTTTCAATGCAAAAAAGTGCAAAATAATATGCTTACAGCACAAAAATACGGGTCAGAGTAAAAAAATGGGTGGAGTGGTAATGATGACCACCAAACAGGAAAGAGACCTGGGTGTAATCCTATTAAATGACCTAAAGGTGGCCAGGTAGTGTGACAAGGCAGTAGGAAGGGCAAGTGGGATGCTGGGCTGGATAGGAATAGGGTACCACCAGCAGAAAGAGAGGTGATGTCTCCTCTATAGGTCACTGGTAAGACCCCATCTAGAGTATTGTGCCCAATTCTGGAGACCATATATCTGGAAGGACACAGACAGAGTGGAGGCAATCCACAGGAAGGCCACTAAAATGGTGCAGGGTCTGCATCAAAAGCCCTATGAAGGGAGACTAAAGGACCTCAATATGTACACCCTGGAACAGAGAAGGAGAGGCTATGATGCAGACCACTAAATACCACATGGGGATAAATAAGGTACAGCAGAGGAGTATTTTTCAGATAAGAAGGTGTTCAAGAACAAGGGGGCATGCTATGAAGCTGGAGGGAGTAGATTCAGGAGAGATGTGAGGAAGTGCTTCTTCACAGAAACATTGGTGGATGCCTGGAACCAGTAGAGGTGGTGGGGGGCAGAAACAGTGGTGGGGTTCAAGAATGCATAGGATAAGCATAAGGGAATCATAGTGGAAAGGAAGGGTGGAAGGAGAAAAGCTGCAGATGTGCATGGTCTGTGGTAATAGTGTAGGTTGGGAGAAATCAGCAGACTGGATGGGCCAAGTGGTTCTTATCTGCCATCAAATTCTATGTTTCTATGAAGGGAGAAGGGGTTGTGCTTTATGTAATGGAGGGTATCAATGAGATAGAAACACAAGGAAACAAGGGGGGGAAGAGGGGTTTGAGGTATTGTGGATCACCCAGGAGAGAGAAGCCAAAATCACTAGTCACACAGAGGGGTATAAAAACCTCCAGTACAGGGAAGGGAACTGGATAAGGCATTGGGTGAAATCATCAGCAGAAGCTTCCCAGCCACTGCCTTAGCTAGAAGCAGGGATATCAAACTACCTGTAGGAGGTATTTCTCAGGCAGCTAGTCAGGGATCCCACTCATGATGGGGCAACACTGGACCTGATGCTCACAAACAGAAACAATATTGCAGACATCAAGGTGGGAGGCTACCTGGGGACCAGTGATCCCCGTACAGTATGGTTTAAAATACAGATGGCAGCAGACACAAACCACACAAGGACAAGGGTCCTGGACTTCAGGAGGGCAGAGTTTAAAGAATAGGTGAATGCCTCAGAAACACCCTAGCAGGGGGATGGCCTGTATGAGGCAGAAGAACAGTGGGCCAAATTAAAGGATGGGATAGTGAAAGCAACAAACCAACAAAGCTCTGCACAAATGAAGTGAGTAAAAGTAGGAGAGAAAAAAGATCACTATGATTCTCAAGAGAAGTGTTAAAGCAGATTGGAAATGATTTTGGTCTAACATCACCTATTAAATAAATCATTAATTTACCTCAAGCTTTGTAATGCAATCAGCCTCTCCTGAGCTCCTCTTCTTTGCGACTGGTAACCGACGGTGAATTTCACTCCGTGTGCTCTTTTCTGAACCGTGTCAGGGTCGGGAAGCAATGGAAAACAATGCAGGTGCAAAAGCACAAAGTTCATTTGCCACCAACAAGCCACTCAAGGGGTCCATTCTCCTGTGCAGGAACACATTCAACACAAAATGCCACCTAATTTTGGTGGCCGTAAAAACATGTTTTCTTGCTCCCCTTCCCACAGGTACTTTGTAGCAGGGGATGAGGAGCCTTATTCTGGTGTCTCAATGCACCCCTCCATATGGCATCCATGGATGTGAAGGCACACAAGACAACTTCTCAAAAGAGACTGCATGGCAATGTCAGGAGGGAGCAACCAGTACAGCAAATTTTTTTGTTTGGCAGGACTTTGCACCTGCATCATTTGCAATTGCCAACTGCAAATAAGAGGAGCTCAGGAGAGGCTGATTGCATTACAGAGCTAGAGGTAAGGGGAGACACATATAGGAGGTTCCCAACTGCAGGTATTTATTTAACTCTAAAAATTGATTAGCGTTTGCTCATAAAAATGCTAAATCTTTGTGAAAATGCATAACTCTTTCATCACTGTGTTTAACAAACACAGCACTTCTAGAAAATCTATATAAATATGTTCTGTACAGTTAGCATAGTCCCAAGAAAAAAACTGCTAATCAATTATTTAAAACCCTGCAACTGACTTGTAAACTGTATTTACAATAAATACTGGGCGACTGACACAGCCCTTCTGTCATTTTCTCTGTTGGCTGCCGACTGGCTAATGCAAACCGTGCTTTCTGCTTTGCAGTTTGCATTTGTCTGTCGACAAGCAACGAGGAAGTGAAAAGGGGCTGTCTTGGTCATTGAATATTTACTCTCATCAGTCATACTGTATTTTACAATTTTTCGAATCACTGGATCCACT
Source organism: Neoceratodus forsteri (assembly GCA_016271365.2). Taxonomy (NCBI): domain Eukaryota; kingdom Metazoa; phylum Chordata; order Ceratodontiformes; family Ceratodontidae; genus Neoceratodus; species Neoceratodus forsteri. The sequence goes on along the minus strand of CM028130.1, from coordinate 1,691,744,998 downwards.
ATAGTTTGAGGGTGGCATGTGGAGGGACCCACTAGACACCAGGGAAGTCATGAAAGGGAGGGAAAGAACAGGCACATTCAAAAATAAAATTTTATTTAAGAGCCGATTCAGCATCTACCTTAATTCAAGATCAGATTCAGCTTCAGTTAGGTACACTTGAAATGCGACTGACCGAGGAAGAAAGAGAGCTGGAGATGGTGAGACGGTCACCTTACAAGTGTGATTTTCCAGTCAGCAAGCCCCAGCCTTTACCTATGTGGAGTGTGTTATCAGCCTTTTCTGAGGACGATTTAACAAAAACAGTTACAGCAGGAGTCTGTGACGCGGACAGCTTAGCACGCTCTGACTCCCGATACAGAAAACAGCGGTTATGAAATTGGTAGGCAGTTAAAAAAAATGAATAAAGCATACAAATAACGTTTTGGAAATTTAACCTATAGAAAGACACATAAAAGACACTTTTATAAATTAATGATTTATTCAATAGGTAATTTAGACCAAAATTGTTTCCTATCTCCTTTAAGACTAAAAGGATAGCACTCAGGAAGTACTAAGAGATGCAGAGGGGAGAAAATAGGGAAGTGTACCGGAAAATGCAGAGGAAAGCAGGGAAGGTGGTGAGGGGTGCAAATGGACAAAGTGAGGATAGTCAAAGTCCCCCAAGGGGGCCAAGACTTTTTTTTGGTACATAAGTGAAAAGAGGAAGACAAGGGGAGGGAATTTTAAGGCTTACAAGAGCAGGGGGAGAATACACAGAGGAGGAGGATAAAAAAAAGCAGATATCCTAAACAGGGGATGAACCACATAAAAGCAGCAACACTGGGGGAGGGAGGCAAACACAAGTCCATTCACTGAGGAAAGAGTCTTGAAAATACTGAGGTGGATAAATCTATGAGGCTAGATGTGGTACACCCAAGGGTACTGAGGGAGCTCAGTTAGGTATGGGCTGCAATTTTGACTGCTCTTTTCAACAACTCACTGAAAATGAGAGTGGTTTCAGAGGACTGGGGAGGGCAAATGTAGTCCTGTTTCATAAAAGCGGCAGCAGGGAGAAGGAGTTCAATTATAGGCCAGTTAGTCTGATGTCAATGGAGGGGAAGTTAGTGGAGGCACTTTTAAAGGAAAGGCTTGTGGAGTATCTTGAATCCTGCAGGTTACAAGACCTGAGGTAGTACAGATTGACGGGGGTAGGGGAAGACATGTCGGACAAACCTGTTTGATTGCTTCGACTGGGTGACGAGGAAACGAGATCATGGTGGGACAGCGGATGTGGGCTACTTTGATTCAGCAAGGCCTTCAACACCGCATCACATAGGAGGTTGATAAGGAAACTAGGCAGTTTGGATGTGTCCTAAGGTAACTGCAAGAAATTGGTGGAGGGATAGGCAACGGCGTGGGAAGGGAGAGTGACCAGCAGGGTACCTTAGGGCTCAATACTGGCCCCAGTCCTCTTTAAGTGACATTGCAGAAGAGCTGGAAAAGAAAGTATGCCTCTTTTCAGATGACACTAAAATATGCAATAGGCTGGATACCCCCAGAGGAGGTGGAAAGAATGTGCAGAGACCTAAGAAAACTCGAGGACTGGTCAAGGGTATGTCAGCTGGTTTTCAGTGTGAAAAAGTGCTAAATCATGCACCTAGGGCACAGAAACCCAGAGGTGGAGTATAAAGTGGGGAAAGAGGTATTTTTTTCATACTTGTTTTATTAAAATCATACAGTGCAGCAAGATATAAACATTGGTAATATTACAATGGTTCCACGTCAAAACCACAAAACCAAAAATAGCACAGTCAAATATCAGCACACTTAAAAGGAAAATAACTGGGAATTTGCAAGTGTTTTTAGCAAAATTCATTAAAGTCCTCCTAAGTTTTCTGAACAATAGTCAACAAAATTTGCTATATTTGACCACGCTGTTTTCAATTGCATGGTTTTGATGGGATACCCGTTACAATACGCATATGTTCAGGAATACTATAGAAACATAAATAAATATATATTTTCATGGCAAAAACTCCATTTAATGTATCAGTTAGGGTTGTTTCACAGTGACAAAAGCAAGGACATTTGGTGTTAGGGTTGCCACCCCTAGTACCCCAAGCCCACCCTGTCCCTACCAACAGGCAGCGTTGGGGTTGTCAGTCCTCTCACCCCATCCCATGTGTAAACAAGCTGAGGTGGTGCAGTATAGAAGAATGAGGTGAGAGTTAGGATCGATGACCCCAATGCATACCCTGATGCCTGTTGGTTGGGCCAGGGTGGACTTGGGGTGCAAGAGGTGGCAACCTTAACACCGAATTTCCTCACTTTTGTTGCTGTGAAACAACCTAACCGATGCATTAAACTGTGCTTTTTGCCATGAATTTCCCTTCTTTTGAGAATGAGCACTAGTGAATGGAATGTGGTGGTGGGAGCGCAGGGCCCAACCATGTGATTTTTTGTGACATAGTATATATCGGATATACAGTGGAGAGCTGTCAGATAAATTAGTTATCTACACAAATGCTGTTTGATCTCGGGTAACCTCACAAGTAGTGTATGCCATGAGCGAGGTGTCCGAGGTGAAACAGCACAAGTGTAGATAAATCATTTATCTGACAGCTCACCATTGTATATTTCATTTACGTAATAGGGATGCTTTCTGTCAGTGCAGGTGTAACCAGGACCTGGGTTGGTGTCAATTTATTTTGTGCCATGGTGTCTCCATTTTATAACCCATTACCTGGGGAGCCTAGGGTTCAGGGAGAAAACATTCACTCAACATCAGGGCTAGGTTTGTACTTCTGGACAGGGGCACCCAAGTAACTCCGGACACAGAAAGCAAGAACTGTGAATGTCCAAACCAGGAGTGGGATTCTAAAGTGGGGCTTTTATTCACACACACAGGAATACAAAGCAGGATGGACCCCCACAGGGCTACACTCAGTGGACGTACAGAACTATTGAGGTCAGAATACATCTTCTTCATTATTACAACTTTTTCCCTCAGTGGGCTCTGGGCTCTCAGCCCGAACTGATACTCTCTCTCTCTTTTTCAGATTCCCTGGCATGCCACTCCGACCAGCACATGGACATTTTTCCATACAACATGGATATTTATCTGGTGGCTCCCTCTACCACCCATGAGCACTTCCTGGCTCCATAAAGGAAATCATCATTATCAATCCCACGTCTGGGTACTTTCTACAAACACTGATCAAGTGCCTGGAAAAAAGCTATAGGTGCCCAACGTAAATCCATAGAGGTAAATCTGGATTCTCCAGATTGGGGGGGAGGTCTCCCACCTTTTGTCCCCAAATTCATACCCGACCATTTATTTGGAATCCACACCTTTTCTTGTGAACCTCTTTGGTTATAGAATGCTTTCTCAAAATGTTTGTCACATTTAACAATCTATTGTCTCTGGTAAATAGTGTCCTGACTTGTAATGTTCCTTAAGTGGCTATTACTTGGTACTACTTGGTATGAAAGAACAAGAAGGTCAGAGCCCATCGAGACTGTTCCCCACACTATGTGGGACATTATTCATCTATTATCCCTCAACCAAACATCTAATTTGTTTTTAAAGACAGTGGCACTAGTTGCCTCTACCAGTTCTTGTGGCAAAGTATCCCATACAATGGATGTTCTTATTGGAAAAAAATTTCCCTTTTTGCTGGTTTTATAAGTTTTTACTTCAAGCTGTTTATTATGCAGTCTCAGAACACGTCTCCTTTTGGAGAGTGTTAGACCACATTTTTCCATTAGATCTGGTGAATTTATTAAATTAAAAACCATATGCATATCACCTCCTAATCTTCTAGTTTGAAGAGAGAAGAGACCAGTAGCTTTTAATCTGTTCTGATAATACAAGTTTGTTAAACTTGGAATCATTCTAGTTACTCTCCTTTGAACCTGTTCAAGAATTGCTATGTCTTTTTTTTGGTTTGGGTTCCAGAAAGAGGAGCCATAGTCTAGATATGGTCTAATGTATGCCCTATACAATGGAATAAGGCATTGTTTAGTGCGATTAACAAAAGTGCGTTTTATTTGCCTCAAAAGTCTGTTGGTCATGCAAGCAGTTCTAACACAGTGATCATTTGATGTAAGTTTATTATTAACATATATCCCTAAATCTTTTTCACAATTTGATGAGTGAAGTGGTAGTCCGTTTATATATCGTTTTTGGATTATTTACACTGAAATGCACTACTAAACATTTGTCTTGATTAAACTGCATATGATTTTCATTTGCCCAAAGTGTTATTTTTTCCAAATCCTTCTTTAATGCAGAAATATTTTCTTGATTATTAACCTTGCCCCCCAATTTACTATCGTCTGCAAATTTAACCATGAAGTTATTTGGCCCTGTTTGTAAATCACTGATAAAAGATTAAACAATGTTGGTCCCAAGACCAACCCTGTAGTACACCACTTGTCACACTACCGAATCAGAAAGATATCATTAATTCTGACTCTCTGAGAACGATTTGTCAACCAGTTTAAAGTCCAGTTGACAATATCAGGTGACAAACCTAGATTGTGCATTTTAGTAATGAGTTTTTCATGTGAGACTTTATCAAAAGCTCTACTAAAGTTCAAAAGAATTACATCAGTAGGGATACTCACATCTAGTAGAGTACTTATATTATTGTAAAAATATATCAGATTGGTGGTGCAGTAATACTTGGGAGTAAACTCATGCTGATTTGAATCATAAATGCCTAATTTTTTACAATCTTGATCTATTAGAGACTTCATTACTCGTTCCATTAATTTACCAGCCACTGAGGTCAGGCTAATTGGATGATAATTTTGAACAGAACCTCTACTGCCTTTTTTAAATATGGGAGTAACTATTGCCGAACGCCAATCATTTGGCTCAATGCTTTCTTGTAAGGATTTGTTGAAGATAATTGACAAAGGTATAGAAATATTTAAAGATGTTTCGATCAGAAACCATGGATGAATACCGTCTGTGCCCGAACTAGTATTTTATTTTTTTTGTTTTTTGATAGCCTGTATAATGTCAGTTAGATAGAACCTATGATAATCTATGTGGTGAACTTTAAATGTACTAATAGGTGATTTCTGAGAGAAGACAGAACAAAAGTAGTTATTAAAGAGATTTGATGTTTCTATATCAGATAGAGAAGAGCCATTAGTTAGAATAGGACCAATCATCCTTGATACACCGTTTTTACTATTTATATAGAAGAAAAGAGATTTGTGATAGTCTTTTGTGTGAGCTAGTTTAAATTCTAGCTTATTTTTTGCCAATTTAATAAAATTTTGTTAAGTTTTTCACAGATAGTCTGTATTTATGTAATAGAGTAGTTTTAAATGGAACAGGACTATTCTTAAGTTTCCTAAAAAGTTAAATTTTTATTTTAATCTGAGTTTTAATTGTCTTGTTGAACCAAAGGGTAATTTTTCCTTTATTATTAAATTTCCTCTTAGATGGAACAAAGGTATTTTCCAAATAATGTACAATGTTTTTAAGAAAGTCCCAAGCTTGTTGTGTTGTACAATTAAGAAGATTAGATTCCCAGTTTATGTTTTGTAAGTATTCAATGATTTTAGAAACATTTGCTTTATTATAATTTTGTGTACAGTATAACTTCCTTTGTGTAGTTTTAAACCGTTGAATTTCAAAAAGAATAGATGAATGATCACTGGTCCCAAGCGGATTCCAAATTTGTAAATTGCTAATTTGTTGCTCTAGGTTAGTAAATAATAGATACAAAATATTAGGACCTCAAGTGGGTTCAGTAACAAGTTGTTGTAATCCAGTACTAACTACCACATCTATTAGTCCTTTCTCGGCATAGGATTGTCCTGAGAATGAGTCCCAGTTAATTTGAGGGAGGTTAAAGTCACCAAATATTACAGTATCTTGAGATTCTGAAAAATGTGTAATTTCTTTAAACATATCAGTTGTGTAATCTGAATTTGCAGATGGAGATCAATAGATGTTACCAATAGTTATATAGGACTGCTCCTTCAATAAGATTTTAACCAAATACTTTCCAAAGGAAAGGAGAACACACTTCAAAGAAGGAATATCATTTTGTATGTACATACAAACTCCACCATACCTTATCTAATCTGTTTTTATGATATAACTTATAACCTGGAATTTCTCTGGACCAAATTGAGGATGCATCCCACCAAGTTTCAGTTACTCCCACCACACCTACATTTAAAGTTTTACATTTGGCTTTGAGTTCTGCTAATTTTAGTTGGTTTAAAGATCTTGCATTCAAAGCTAGGAATTTACATTTAGTTGTAATAATATTTTGGTAAGTATTCAGAGACTTGGGAATAGACCCATTCTCCCCCATTGTTTTTAGTTTAAACAATGATTTATGATTTTAGTGATACTTTTCCCCATAAGTGTACTACCCCTATGACTGAGTTGTAAACTGTCCCAGCAAAACAAGGAAGAACAATCTGAAAATGATTCCCAGTGGGTAATACAGGGTATATCCTGCTTAAAACATCACTTTCTCAGCCATTCATTTAGGGCTTTGATTTTCTGCATCATGGTAGATGTTGCTTTTGGGACAGGTAGAATTTCAGATATACATACACAGCATCCCCTATCAAGTAACAGGTTACATAACGCCACATAGTCCTGTTTTAACTGCTTAAATGGGGTGTTGTTTATATAATTAACACTGGCATGTATGATAACCAGTGGATTTTCCCCTGCATTTTGTAAATTTTTAGGCATCATGGAGGTATGTCTATGGCTACGTCCATTTCTGTAGACCCTCACTGATTAGACTCATTTCAAGCCATACATGACTTAAGTGCTGTACTTGGCATCCTTTCCTGACCCACAGTAGCAGCTACTTAACACAACAGTCTTGGTGAAACATAGGCTCTCTGGCAGAGCAGACTCACCCAGGTATGCAGGTGCCCACAGGCTTCTCTCTGGAAAACACAAATGAAATTCTTGGTGCCTCAGCACAAATCTTCTAAGCAGCTTCTCTTCCTTCAGCAGGGCATGGGGAATTGCCCCTGGAAAGCTGGTCTTGTCCCCTCCCCATCTCTCTCAGGGATGGGGTACTGGAACCTCCTCTGGGGAATGGTCTCAACCATTTCAAACAGGTGTCTTCTGTGTCCTTCTCTAGGGCGAGAACACACACCTACTGCAAAGGTAGCTCTATTACAGAGCTGAGGGCTATGAGGGACTGCCAACTGTAGTGCACCTCCTCCCTCTGATTACTACAGACTGACTTTGAAAAAAACCCCAACGTTCTAACCTAACTCCCAGTTGCAACATTCCATTGTGGCTTATACTGCTGTGAGAATTTTATGATGTCATCCCTCCAGCTCAGCTGAGACTGAGGACAGAGTGAGACAGTGTGAAACTCATTTAACTGGTGTTTCACAAGTGGTCTTCCCTGCCTGCCACTTGATCTAAGTGGGATTCTTGTAACCCCGGGTGACAGTGGGTTACACTCACCCTCGGCCAGGAAAATGACTGTCTGCAGTCACTGCTAACCTGGCCTAGGCCATCCCTATTCTCTGTGCTACCTACAGAGAGGGGTGATCAGGCCCTCTCCTACCATGTGGTAGGCACAGGCAGGCAACACTAAGGGCTCAGAGGCCATCAGCTGACACATCAGCCTCTACTCTATGGTCTTTCTATGGTTACCTAGTGGCCCTGGTAAAATTGTCCAGAGCATAGCCCTCAATAGATCAATACTGCGGCCCCTACTGCAGGTCAGAACCACAGCCTGTCTATCCCCCCTAGCCCTCTAGGGAAAATCTAACTGACCAAAAACCCAAATTACCCAAAACACACAGGGGAACCTCCCCCCCAACCTGGGACACCTGCAACCAAACTGCAAGGAGCTAATACTATACTATATGTATTACTCCCACACTCCCCCACAACCATATCTGTGGCAGGAAATGTTAAACACAACAAATAACAACACTATACTTTAAACACTACTACTTTTAAAGCATACTGAGGACTCCGCTGGGTCCCTCTTCCTCTTCTTATCTTCTTTTCCTGTTTTCCTCAGGAACACCTGCAAGAGAAAAGACAAACAAACCCCTATTCTGCCAATACGGTACTACTCAACCCCTACCATCCAAACACTGGAGAATCCCAAAAATAATTTTTTAGAATCGTAGAAAAACAGTAGAAACAGTAGAAAACAATATCATTATTTACAATGTACATTATTTTGGGGGATGAAGTGCCCTAAAAGTCCGTTCTAGTGACAGCAGTGCCCGAAGACAAGTCCAAGAAAAAGTCTCTCCTGGGCTGAAGCCTGGTGAAGCACAGTTCTGGTAGGACTGTAATCCCAAAGGGGAGAGTCTTTGAGGACAGTTCAAACAGTCTGACGTCTGCTAGGTGTAGGCTATGTACTGCAGTGTCATTAAAATAGAAAAGTCTGGACTTACCAGTCCCTTGAAGAACGAAATAAATACAAAACATGGGTTTCCACTGAAGACTCTCCCTGGCAGCATTCTTCTGATACAGCTGGGCAGACATCTTCCATAAATGCCTTGTATATATGTAAATATTTGTACATCTATCTCACTCACAAATGGTTGTATTTGTGCTTATTCAATATCATGTTTTTGTATACAATCTGTAACCTTTTTGTTATGACCACTCAGGTCCATCTTGTAAATGAGCTATGCTCAATGATGTTCGCCTGAATAAATAAAGATTTTGATTGATTGATTGATTGATTGAAATGACAGAATGGCACATCTGGAAACTGCTGGGTGATGTTATCTAGGAGAGGGAACCTTGGAAACAGGACAGGAAAACAGCTGGTCTGAAGTCATCTGAAATCCCAGGTGATGAATCAGGATACAGCTGGGGTGGTGTCCTCTCTGGATCTGATGTCATCTGGTAGGCCAGTCGATCGAATCTGGAAAGCCAGTACACTGCAAGGCTGATGAATGTGGGGCACCTGGTTCCTGGAATGTCAGACTGGCAGAACAACACAGGTACGGCAACGGCTAGATAGCAGCACTGGCTACCACTGCTGTACTTTCCATTTGGTAGGCATGGGCTCATTCACAGGACTTTGTCTGCACTGTGGGAAATAGCACAATGGGTCAGGTGCAATAATTATTATCCCATCTGGGCGCTCATAATTCACATTGTGAAAGGTTTTATTGCTCTCTCCAGCCACAATTTGAACAGTGTCTATAAACACTGTCCTGCCCACTTTCCACTGTCTGAATTTTAATTGGAACACTCTGTCTTTGACATATCTGCTTGCACTAGGATGCACGTTTTGTGGCCTCTTCCACTATCCAGGCTTTCCTGTTTCATTCAATCTCCTCCCAGTCTCTCCAAAGAAAGGTAGGAAAGGATATCCCATAGCTCTCATTCACCTTCCTGTGAACCCGTCTTTCCTCTTTTCTACACTTGTTCAACCTGAGACCTCTGGCCTGGCTTGGGGATGGCCAGTCCTGGTGCTGCCAGCTATGCATACTCAATGCAAACTAGAATGGATCTTTGACTCCTCCTTGTGGGGACAGGGCTGTGGAGCCACCACTCTCTTTTTCCATTCACTCCTCCAAGACAAGAGCCCGAGGCTGTGGATCTGCACCTTCTTCATAAGGCCACGCTGGTTCCTCCTCATCCTCTTCCTCGCTGAGGATCTGAGCCTAGGAGTAAGCAGTCGTCCTCACTCCTGAGACTATCCACTCCTCACTGGGTGCAGAGGTCGACACCTCCCATTCAAAAGTCTCCCTCATCTCATCTTCTCCTATGAGACTTGGGCTAGGCCCCTCTCTTCAAGGGTCTGATGATGCTCCCTCCACTGTGTCTCTCTGTGACTCGGACTCAGATAAATCACTACTTTGTTCTGCCTGCAGCTCCGCACCCTCCTGCTTCATGCCACACTAGACTGAGCATCCTCCAAAAGGCTCTGCCTGGTGCTGTGTGCTGCCAACTGCAGGTTCTTGAATCTTTGTCCATGTGGGAGCCAAATGAATCTTGGGTGCTTTGATTAAGCCATGTCTCTCTAGGCACCCAGAACAGTGAGGAACTATGAAGACGGTCCTTCTAGCCTTTAAGCGCATTATGCACACTCTTACTGGATATCCAGGAATCGCCACATGAGGCGGCAATCGTCCCCGATAGTAATATCTTTTGATATCTTTCAATCTGTTTACTTCTTCTACTATCATAGCTCAAACATGGTCCGGCTAGCGGGCTGATCCCGAAGCCATGACTGCAGAGAAAAACAAAAGCTCACTGTTATCTCAAGTCCCATTCTTTTGGAAAACCTTCTACAAAATGGCTTCCCTGCTGCTGTGTTTACTTTACTACCTCACCCTGTAATGGCGGGGGCACCACTCCTGCACATCAACGTTCTGTTTATGACTCAAGCCACTGCACATCCGATTTACACACTCTACTGATAAAGTTCACTCAAACTGGTTAACTGCACTGTCTGCTCTCTTAGCACATTTATATGATTTCTAATGGACCTTTTACTTGCTGTAACTCACTGGGCTTGCTTAAAAGTCCCTAAAGCCACAGTATTTCATTGCACAGGATTGCCTGTATTTCTAGTGGCATCTTTCATACAACTCACAGTCTCTCACATGGCTTTGAAAATTATACTGTTGCTGAACCCACAATAATGCACAGTCCTTCTTTGCAAAATGATCGCACTGCTACACACAGATTCAGCTGGTTTTAGTTAAAATCACACGCAGTTTGAGTTGCTTTAAGTTGGTACTCACTTAATCAGTAGGTGGTTGTTGCGATGGAAAACATTCGGCTACAGTCAGTCTTGGAGACCTCTGGAATGAAGTGGGCTGGCAGTCCTGCCGATTGTTCCTAGGAACACCTCGCTGTCTTCTCAGACGAATCAGAATGCGGGTTGAGCCCGATTTAAACAGAAAAGTCAGATTTTATTACTTTTATAAGGTTTTCCATCACCGTGATGCTCCTCCTGGCAAGCCAGTTTGCACACACTCTCACTCTCCCTCTCGAACACTGTGCAGTCACTCTAGAGCTGGCTTAGGGCGGGACTGATTGCAGTCTCACCAATCACTCGGCACCACGCAAATGAGCCTCTTTCTTCTTGTGCTCTTCTCCTCCACAGCGATCGTCAAGCAGGCAAAATTTAAACTGCAAACCACACTTTTTTTTTCTTCTCAACTGTAGCTCCTCGCCGGGAGCACCACTTCGACCATTTTTCATGGCATTTCATTTAGTGATTCTCTCTCTGTCCATACAACAAGCACTTCCAACTTCTAGGGCACAAATCACTGTTTGTTTCTCACAGTTTTCCACACTTTAATTGGCACACTACACTTTAAAAAGCTGGCAAACGTTATAACTTTGATGCAGGACAAGGGAATACACTCTTGGGCTTTACTGGTCCTCGGTAAACTGGTGGCACAATTACAGCAGCACATGAACAGCAGCACACAGCAGGACATTAGGGTGGCAATGCTTCTACTTTTTGGGCTACCTACTGCCAGGCAAGCCAAAACCCTAGCCCTAATCCGAGCAAATCTTTTGTTCTCTCCCAAGGTTCCAAACCCAAATCCCAGCGGTAGCCTCCAATTTGTAACCAGGTCCTGGGTGGGTGTTAATTTATTTTGCGCCATGGTGCCTCCATTTTATAACCCATTACCTGGGGAGCCTGGGGTTTGGGGAGAAAACATTCACTCAGCATCAGGGCTAGGTTTGTACTTCTGGACAGGGGTACCCAAGTAACTCCAGACACAGGAAGCAAGCACTGTGAATGTCCAAACCAGGAGTGGGATTCTAAAGTGGGGCTTTTATTCACACACACACACACACACACACACACACACACACACACACACACACACAGGAATACAAAGTAGCATGGACTCCCCACGGAGCTACGCTCACTGGTCGTACAGAACTATTGAGGTCAGAATACATCTTCTTCATTATCAAAATTCCCTGGTGTGGCACTATGGCCAGCACATGCACATTTTTCCATATAGCATGGATATTTATCTGGTGGCTCCCTCTACCACCCATGAGCACTTCCTGGCTCCATAAGGTAAATCATCATCAATCCCACATCTGGGTACTTTCTACGAACACTGGCCAAGTGCCTGGAAAAAAGCTATAGGTGCCCAAAGTAAATCCGTAGAGGTAAATCTTGATTCACCAGATGGGGGGGGTCTCCCACCTTTTGTCCCCAAATCCATACCCGGCCATTTATTAGGAATCCACACCTTTCCTTGTGAACCTCTTTGGTTGTAGAATGCTTTTCAAAATGTTTGTCACATATAACAATCTACTACCTCTGGTAAATAGTGTCCTGACTTGTAACGTTCCTTAAGTGGCTATGTCCATCCCTGTAGACCCCCACTGATTAGACTCATTTAAAGCCATACATGACTTAAGTACGGTACATGGCATCCTTTCCTGACCCACAGTAGCAGCTACTTAACACAACAGTCTTGGTGAAACATAGGCTGTCTGGCAGAGCAGACTCACTCAGGTATGCAGGTGCCCAATGGCTTCTCTCTGGAAAACACCAACAAAATTCTGGGTGCCTCAGCACAAATCTTCTAGGCAGCTTCTCTTCCTTCAGCAGGGCATGGGGAATTGCCCCTGAAGAGCTGGTCTTGTTCCCCCATCCCTCTCAGGGATGGGGCACTGGATCCTCTGAGGGACGGTCTCAACCACTTCAAATGCGTATCTTCTGTGTCCTTCTCTAGTGCGAGAACACACACCCACTACAAAGGTAGCTCTATTACAGAGCTGAGGGCTATGAAGGACTGCCAACTGCAGTGCACCTCCTCCCTCCACTGAGTCTCCCACTGATTACTACAGACTTTTGAAAAAACTAACGTTCTAACCTAACTCCCAGCTGCAACATTCCATTGTGGCTTATGCTGCTGTGAGAATTCTATATGATGTCATCCCTCCAGCTCAGCAGAGACTGAGGACAGAGTGAGACAGTGTGAAACCAATTTAACAGCTGTTTCACAAGCTGCCTTCCCTGCCTGCCACTGGATCTAAGTGGGATTCTTGTAACCCCGGGTGACAGGGGGTTACACAGGGACATTTGTGTTTGCTTCGTTATCTATTTTGCATACTGTATGTTTGTCAAAAAAGTGAACAAAAATGGCATTTTCTGCTCCTTTTTGCTAATTATAAAAAAATCTATACAGTATCTATAAATGAAACACTAATTCTGTAGATAATTACGTGCTGAACAACTTTCATGCTCACAGTACCATGCTATCTTTTTTTGTTTTAAAGTTATTCGCATTTAAGTATGGGTAGTACTGCTGCTGAGGCCGAAGATTCTAAATGAGTTCTGGAGTGACTGTGACATAGCTACTATATGGATACATTTTATTTATTCAATGGCTGTGAAGATAAATGGATTTATTCAACAGCTTCTGAGTCCACACCTATTGCATAAATATATAGAGGATAATGCCTGATGTGCAGGTGATAACCTTGGTATAATCACCTTAAGTGAATGCTAGGGCAGCAGTAAACCCCAAGAGTGCAGCTCAAGAGGTTTACAATTGCCCTAGCAACCATGAGAGATGATTACATCATGGTTATCACCTGTACATCAGGCATTGTCATTTATAGTGTATGGGACTCGACATGAGAAGTTACCTCCCCCAAACAGGAGTAGTTTAGCCTTACCTTATTAATGAATCTGCACTACAGTCACGTGATTGTATAGGAAAACATATTAGGATACACGGACTGAATGACAGTGGGCCAAAATAGCACCAGAGTTAAAATCTCTATCAGACATAGAGATTGTTAGAGTCAGTAACAGTAAACAGACAACTGGAATGTTATTTGAATACTGTACTGAGGCAAACAATCACATTCTGGGTGTGTACAATACAGAATAACACTGGCATTCCGTTTTGTAAACCCACTGCTATGACATACTGTAGATGAGATAGGTTTATAAGGTTCTGACATCACAACAGTGGGATTACAAGGTTGTAACCGGTTTGATTTCAGTGGTTAATAAGGGCTACCCACACATTATATATATATATATATATATATATATATATATATTATTTTGGGCCTCACCAATCAGCATCTGGTATGTTACTGTGATGACCAGAGCATTTCACATGGGTTATTAGTGCCCTACTTAACTGGTAAAAATACTACCTTCCCCCTTCCCCAGTTTTGTTTGCCAGTTTTAAGTTTTAGAGCAACACAATAATGCTAACTATAGGATACATAGGATAGGTACAGAGCTGATGGACTTTCGTCCTAGATGCTCACCAACTATATTTACTAAATACTGATTTGTTTAGTATAAGCATCCCATCTAGTTCTAAATAATGGGATTGATAGACTGGTCGTGACCTCCAAAGGAAGTCTATTCCAGTCATGGACTACTCTCTGACTAAACCACCATGTACTACACACCTTTCTTCTGGTTGGTGCAGTAAGCTGTAGTGGATGGGATCTAGTATCATATGTGTTTGTGTTCATATCTAAACCAGTGATGTTCCAGAGACCTTCATTGTTCTAATACTATGACAAAAATGTGGCCTTAAAATTGTACAGCATTTAATTGCTCTGCATTTATTTTATCCTTAACCTTTTTTTACTAGGCACTATGAATTTTTATTACTGTTTCTTGAAATATGCCTGTATTGGTGTATATGGGGTTAAGGCAGTCCCTGAGGAAGCGAGCATGTGCAAAACTGGTTGGGCCTTGTGAGTGTGGGGTCACGCACCTACGTGACACTTTTTGCAAATTTGGATTTTGCTTTTCGAAATATTTAGCATTCAATCACTTGCTTCATGATCCTGCCTTTTGCCGTATGATTATTGGATTTGGCATGGTGGACGGTGCTTGGCTGCTTTGTTTTTCCATACCCATTACAATGCTTTATATTTCTATATAGGCAAGTGTACAGTGTTTTATCTGGAACAGTAATTTTTTTGTTTTTACATTAAATGACCTATCTGCTAATAAGCTCTATGGAGTGACAGTAAAGGCCCTCAGAGGGGCATTCTTATGGAGCAGTGTGCTATCAAACTGTTAATGTACAGACACAGCCAGAGGGGCACTATTGCAGAGTGTCCTGATGTCCTATTTGGAAAACCCTGTCATTGTATACATATATTCCTAAATGGAGGCCGATTGGTGAATAGATAAGGATATTACTCAAGGACCCCTCTCCAGTATAAGTTTTACCCAAGTCCCCCCTCCAGTCTCACCACCTTCCTCCACATCTCCCTACTGGTCAGATGATTTCCCATGAATTGCATCGATTCCCACCTCATCCATATAGTAATATATACCTGTGTTCTATCATGCACTGAAAGTGTCAGCCTTTCCATTTCCGGAATTTGGCTGACTACCTCCTCCCAGTCTGCAACTGTGGGAGGATAAGTTAGCTGTAGCCACCTTCTGGTTATAGCCTTCGCAGCTGCTACTGCACAGATATTCCAGATGACAAAGTGCCAACTCCTTTAATTCAGTTTGGCAGGAGTACCAAGACCAGATGCTGGAACAAGGGCTCCTCTTCAGTGAAAGGGGTAACTAATTTATCTCTTACTGTCTGCCAGAATCTCTGCAGCAATGAGCAGGAACAAAAGACATGGGTGTGAGTTGCTCGCACAACCCCATACCCTCTCAAACCCTGGGCAGAAGCTCTGGCTTCCCATCATGCTTTGATGACTGGGTTGAGAAATGTACCGAGTGCAGGTCTTCCATGCAAATATATTCCATTGAAGAGAGGAGACCATTTTGAAAGTAGTTTGCTAAGTCTTCCCCCAATCCTTGGGATTTAAATGTACTTGGGATAACTCCTGCCATCAAAAATTGGTATAATAATGTAATCACCACTTTCTGTTGTAAGGAATTTGGAAGGGTCTGGAAAGACAGTGTGCTTACCCTATCTGCACACCCCCTCCATGTTCCACTCAGAGATTTTTAGTAATATGGTCCGGAGTTGAAACCATCTAAAACAATCTTTTGCTTCCTATCCAAATTCAGCTCTACATGTTTCAAAAGGTTTAATACTATTGTCTTCCAATAGTTTGGTGGGGCACTGAAAATTATGAGAGGCTTGCCTCTCGAACCAGTGGTCTACTGTACGTGGGGGAACTCCCTATCCCAAGCAAACCACGTGTATTACTAAAGATATTTAGCCACATTTCGCTTCCTGATACACTCATCCCAGGCCTCTTGATAGATCTGCATTGCCGCAAACACAGAGTTGTGTCCATGCTTTCTGCGTCCATCACATTCCAGATGGCCTCACAAGTCTGGTCCCTCCACAACAAGACTAACTTGACTTGAGCTGCAACCCAGTAATCATCTAATGATGAAAGAGCTCAACCCCTCCATTTCTTCCTACTTCAAAGGACACCACTATCGACCCTGGGTTTTGTTTACCCCCAGGCAAACTTCATAAGTTGTCACTGAGCTCTGAGAAACCACACCTGGGAAAGACGTATGGGGGCATAGTGACATAAATAAAGGTACCACGTGAAGAGGTTCATTTTATCCACCTGGATTCTAGGATACATTGGGAGAAGTAAAAGAGATAATCTTTTAATATCTGCGGAGATAGTTTGGAGGAAGGGTGAAAAGTCATCTTGATATAACTTATAAGACATTTCAGAAAATACAAAAGAACATAGAAGGAGGAAGATATGGAAGAGTTGCCAGTAGAAATAAAGGGAGGCAGGGAAGGCAGTTAAGAGCACAAAAGTGAAAATAAAGGAAAATATAGCCAAATAAGTAAAAAAGAAGGATAAAATATTTTTAGATACATTAGTGAAAAGAGGAACTCCAAGGAAGGGATAGTAAGACTGAAAGGGGAAAGGGGTGGTTCTGTAGAAGAGGACCACTAAAAAACAGATGTATTGAACCAATACTTTTGTTCAGTATTAACGGAGGAGGGAGGAGGGAGGAGGAAACTGGCCTTTGTTACAAAGGCATAAAGGGTCAAGAGGTGGACACTAGCCCTATCACTGTGAAAAGAGTGCTAAAGGAGTTGTCATAGTTAAATGTAGACAAGGCAATGGGTCCAGACATGGTGTCCCCCAGGTTGCTGGGAGAGCTCAGGAAGGAGCTGGTTGCACCTCTAACAGCCCTGTTCAACCAGTCATTAGAAACAGGGGAGGTACCAGGGGACTAGAGGAGGGCAGATGTAGTCCCACTCCACAAAAGAGGAAATAGGGAGGAGGTGGGAAATTACAGGCTGGTCAACCTGCCTTCAGTAGTGGGCAAAGTAATGGAATCACTACTGAAGGAAGAAATTGGAGAATACCTTGTTACAAGCTGTCTACAGGATCCGAGGCAACATGGACTCACATTGGGGAGGTCCTGCCAGACAAAACTGATCTAGTTCTTTGACTGGGTAACAAAGGAAGTGGACAAGGGAGGGGCAGTTAATGTGGCCTGTCTGGATTTCAGCAAGACCTTTGACACCATTCCACATAGAAGGCTGGTGAACAAACTGAGTAGCCTAGGAGTAGGTCCTAAAATAGTAAAATATGTGAAGAGTTGACTTAGTGGTAGGAGCTAAAGAGTGGTGGTAAATGGTGTGCACTTTGGGGAAGGCAAGGTGACTACTAGGGTGCTATAGGGGTCAGTATTAGGCCTGGTGCTCTTCAAAGCCTTTATCAGTGACATTGCAGAAGGACTGGAGGGGAAGGTATGCCTATCAGAAGACGACACAAATATCTGCAACAAAGTAATAGCATACTAAAATGCCAGCAGAATGGGCCTAACGGTCTTTCGTGTCTGCTCGTTTGGTCAGCCCCCACCCTGGGAGCTGACCTTGCTGTCCCCCTCACCTTCTCCCTTCCCAGTTCCAGATATTCTCGCTGCACTGGACTTTGCTTCCAGAACCCTTCCCCTGTACCTGTCCCACCCCCTCTTGAACCCCTCCACCCTCTCTGCCTCCACCAGCCCCCTGGGCAGCGCATTCCATGGCTCCACCACCCTCTCAGTGAAGTAGCACCTCCTCCTCTCTCCCCTGAAATCTTCCCTCCAGCTTCCACCCATGCTTTCTAGTTGCCCCCTCCTCCTTCCTTCAAAGCACCCTGACTGCTCCTCCCCTATTTACCACCTTCATGTACCTGAAGACCTCTATCATGTCCCCCCAGTCCCTTCTCTCTTCCAATGTGTACATATTTAGCTCTTCGATTCTCTCCTCATAGGTCCTGTCCTCCAATCCCCAAATCATTTTGGTTGCCCTCCTCTGGACCCTCTCCAGGAGTTTAATGTCCCTCTTTAAGTGTAGCCTCCAAAACTGCACACAGTACTCAAGGTGTGGCTTCACCAAGCAGTTATACAGAGGGAGTGTCACTTCCCTCCTTCTGGAGGTGATCCCCCTAGCGATGCTTCCCAGCATCCTGTTGGCCTGGGCTGCTGCCCTCTTACAAGTCTCCGAGTTGTTCATCTTGACATCCACCACCACCCCCAGGTCCCTCTCAGCCATCGAGACTTGCAGCATTCCTCCCCCAGGGTGTACACTTGGCCCGGGTTTATGGTCCCCAGGTGCAGTACCCTTGCATTTTCCTGCATTGAACCTCAGTAGACACACCAGGATTACTTGAAAGAATGTGGGAGGATCTAAAGTTAGAAGAATGGTCATGAGTTTGGCAGAGAATACTGTTTGTTTGTAAAAGTTTATTCCTTACAGGTACAAGGAAAAGGATATCCTGTTGAGTGGTTAGACTCATTTACAATGGGGTCCATAACATACAAAACATAAATACTCATAGCTCTGCAAAATCCACGTCATACAGAATAAAACAATGTCAAACATACATATAACTTATCTATTAATAAGCCATAACACAAATGACAAGATTTTCATTCTTTTTTTGTTTTAAAATATGAAGTCCTAGTGTTAACCATACTTCTAATCCAGAATGACTAGAGAGACGTCAATAATAATAATAAGTAATGACGAGTGACCATAAAAAGTGCAAACTTTCAGTTACAGCCACAATTAGTTGGTTGAATAGGACTTTGACGTAGCCACCTTTTGATCTTATTCCATGGTGCAATTATTTTTGTTCTCAAGTAGTCAACACAAAAAAGTTCAAAATCATGCACTTAGGGCACAAAATCCCAAAGGTAATGTACCAACTTGGAGAGGAAGTATTAGAAGTCAAAATACAGGAAAGAGACCTGGGTGTTATAGTTTCTGATGATCTGAAGGTAGCTAAATAGTGTGTCTAGGCAGTGGGAAAGGCTAGCGCAATGCTTGAATGCATAGGGAGGGATATCACCAACAGAAAAAGGGAGTTAATAATACCCCTGTGGTATCCAGTGATGATAGCGACTGTAAATGAGCGACTGCCAAAGTAGCAACTCATTTACAGCGCTATCCTGTTGGGCTACAATGTAAGGGTAGCAACCCTATGCAACCGTGACTATAGGGGAGGGCGACTGGAAGGGGAGGGACAAGGAGGGGAAGGGATAGGGAAGAGGGTTTGTGTGGGGTAGTGTGCCTGCTGCAGCTGAGCTAGCTATGTGATGGTGAGGGTGGCTAGCTTCAGTGCAGCACTACTGGGTTCAGGGCTTGGGATCAGGGGGAGAAAATATTGCTGCTGCCTGTTGCCATCTTGTTTTTTGGTTTTTATGTATTTCAGAGTGTCGCCCTCTCCCTGACATGCACCCCCCCTGGAGTTGGCAATTCTTAATCAGGGGTGTGCGGTGGACAAAGCTCCCCATGAGGTGGAGGGCAAAGCTCCCCCACATAAACACTTAATTTACTTGCCATCTGTTTGCCAGCATGTGTGTATTGCAAATTTGCTTTTCGATGATATACACTTGCCTTAACAGCAATCACTATTTTGCAGTCACTGTTATGACATGGAACCTATCCATGTATAGATCACTGGTGAGACCCCATCCCGAGTACTGTGTAGCATTCTGGAGGCACCATCTCCAAAAGAACATAGATAGGGTGGAGGCCGTACAATGGAGGTCAACCAAAATGGTGCAGGGCCTGCATCAGAAGCCCTATGAAGGGAGGTTTAAGGATTTAAATATGTACTCCCTAGAAGACAGGAGGGAACAGGGGATATGATAGAAACATTCAAGTACCTCACAGGAATAAACAAGGTACAGGAAGGGGGCATTTTTGCAAAGAAAAAGATGCTCAAGGACAAGGGGTCACAATATGAAGCTTGGTGGGGGGAGGCTCAGAGGAAACATATGCAAATGCAAATGCCCATGAATTAATTTGGACTGGCTCAATTTTAAGCAATTTTAAGCAGAATTGCATGGTGCCAGAAGCCGTACCATGCAATTCTGCTCAAAGTTGAGCCAGTCCAAATTAACTCATGGCCATTTGCATGTGCTTCCAATGATGCTTTGAATTATTGGGACATATACAATTTGTGTTTTCTTTAAAATTTCGCTATATGGCCAATATCCTCCGGGATAATCCTTGCCCAAGTACATTTGCACTGGGGTTCTTTTTTTCCTTTTTTTAGTTGTTTAACCAGGAGTAGCACACTAAGGTGAAAGCTTTTTCTACAGGCGCGACTTGGGAGCACGGGGAAGTTAAGTGACTTGCTCAGGGTCACACAGTATGCAAGTGGAAGCTATGGGATTCAAACGCAGGTCTGGTCTGCTGGATGTCACCAGATTTGCAGCTCAGAGCCTTAAACCACTGTGCTATACTGCCTCCCCTTCTGTTCCTATTATTGCCACCCCCAACAGTGGTTCTTCTCACACATCCTATTTTTTATCACTTAGCAACTTTTAAGAACATAAGAACATGCCTGCAGAAGGGGACCTCTTGATCCATTTAGTCTACCCAGAATACCTAACCCCCTCCTCTTAGACTATTTCCTTTATTGCACATAGTGTTTATCCCACGCAAGTTTGAATTCCTTACATTTTTTGAGTCTACTACCTCTTACGGTAGGCTATTCCAATGGTCAACTACCCTCTCAGAAAAAAAGTGCTTCCTGACGTTTCCCCTAAATTTACCTCCTGCCAGTCATAGATTGTGGCCTTTTGTATGACTCTCTGATTTAATCTGAAACAGGTGTTCCTTCTGGACTGTGTTAATTCCCTTCATATACTTACACGTTTAAATCATGTCCCCCAGTCTCTTCTCTGTTCAAGTGAGTGCAGCTGTAAGTCAGCCAGTCTGGTTTCAAATGGCTCCTGGTGCAAACCCTGCACCATCTTTGTAGCCCTCCTCTGCACCGCCTCCAGTCAGTTGATATTCTTTTTCAGGCAGAGCCTCCAAAACTGGACACAATATTCCATGTGCGGCCTGACCAGTGATCTGTAGAGTGGCATCATCACTTCTCATTTTCTGCTAGTTATACCCCTTCCAATGCACCGAAGGATGCCATTTGCTTTCTGCACTGCCCTTTCACATTGCTTGCTCATCCTAAGGTCATCTGTAAAGATTACGCCAAGATCCTGCTCCACCTGTGTTACTTCAAGCTGGTGTCCTAGCAGCATGTATTCCTTCCTGGGGTTTCTTTTAATCAGATACATGACCTTGCATTTTTTGGCATTGAACTTCAGTTGCTAATTTTTGGACGATCCTTCCAGACTATTCAGATCCTTTTCCATTTTCAAGACTCTCTCTTGGGTGTCCATCTGGTTGCAGAGTTTTGTATCGTTCACAAACAGACATACTTTCCCCTCCAGCTCATCAGCGATGTCGCTGATAAAAATGTTGAAGAGGATGAGGCCTAATACTGACCCCGTGGCACTCCACTGGTCACCTTGCCCTCCCCTGCTGGAAGTCCATTAACTAAGACCCTCTGCGTCCTATCCTTGAACCAGTTTGCAATCCAGTTGACTATCTTCTGACTAAGTCCTGTATTCTCTAGCTTATTCATAACAAGCCTTCTATGGGATACGGTGTCGAAGGCCTTGCTAAAGTCTAGGTACAGCATGTCCACTGCCACTCCCTGATCCACTGTTCTGGTCACCCAGTTGAAGAATTCTATCATGTTTGTTAGGCATGATTTTCCTGCCATAAATCCGTGTTGCTTGGGGTCAAGCTTTCCGGATTCTTTTAGATGATCCACTATTCTTTCAGTAGGGTTTCCATAAGTATGCCTACCACTGAGATCAGACTGACTGGGAGGTAGTTCCCAAGCTCTTCCCTGCTTCCACTTTTATGTAAGGGTACCACCATAGCCTTTTTACAGTCTAGTGGTACTGTGCCACATTCGAGTGACTTGTTAAAAAGGTCAGTGAGCGGGGTTGCAATTTCTTCCCATAACTCCTTTAGAATCCTAGGGTGGATTCCATCGGGTCCCATTGCTTTGTCTACTTTTAGCTTGCTAAGCTCCTCAAGGACTCTTTCTCTTGAGAAATGGAAGTCATCTGCTGTTCTAGTGTTGCACACTGCCTTTTCCATAGTAGTGCAACCACTAGGAGATGATACCATAAGGGCTACTACCCCTGCCTGCATTACTAGGCACAGCTTGAGGGGCCTGAGCTTGTTGAGCCAGTGCTCCCACCCAGAGAAATGGTGCTGGGGTAGCAGAACTGCTGTTGTTATAGCCCTCCAGGATGCTATAACCCCCCATCAACCCCTTGTAATTTTTAAGGTTTGGCACCTAAATGTACCTGGAGGGGGAGCCCTTGCTGTGACAGACCGTTTTCCTCAGCCAACCAAACTTTTTGAATCTCAGAAGAAATCCCCGAAACTGCCTGCAGCAGAGTCAGTTGTGAGCTGGAGTTTGAAGAGTGAACAGCTTGAGCCATCGAGCAGCTGCTCCTGCATAGGAGCATGGGAGAATCAGTGGGAAGGCTGCAATGGCCTGCCTGTCACGTCTTCCACTCAGAAATCTTGTAATGTGAAAGCTGAACTTAGATCTAATTCCTTTGCTTGAAATCTGAAGCCTGCAGAGAAAGAGAGTGATCATTGCCTGAATTTGGGACCAAAGACTTGCTCCAGAAGAGATCGGCCGGCCAGGTACCAAAGTGAATCCGGATTGAGAGGTTTGCGCAGAACTTCTGCTAAATTGCAACTGGACTTTACCCGAACCATGACTAAGAGTTGTGTTGCTTATAAGATTGCTAAATGTTCTGTGTAGGTCGCGATTTGGTTCCCCACCTTCAAGTGTGTTATGCTAGCTGGCAGCTGCTCCAACACTCGCATGGACTAAATCTGAACTGCTTGCTCTGGTCTGGGCCCTGCCAACTTGGCCTAGACTGCCACTCCCATCACAGAGACATTTCCGATGAAAGACTCGCTCGGGGACTCGGCTCCCTGCTCAACACCATTGAACAGGTAGCGACCACCTCGGTGAGTCGTGTGGGTCCTGCTTCCCCTGGCAAATCAGAACACCATCCAGAGGTCTTCATCTCACCAGTCCTGCCTCCTGAGCTGGGTAGCATGAGTACCAAACAGGGTAGCTCCCTGCAACAAAGCTGCAATCACTGTGTGTCATCTGATTTATTTGTTTGGGTTTATTACAATGAACTGAGCCATCCGGCTCTGGATTACAAATTCTGGGTTGATGTGCATGCTAATTGTTTTCTCTCCTAAGGTCCCCAACAACAGCTGCAATGCCAGCCTACCCCGGGCATCGCTTCAGGCTAGCCTGCTTAACAACTGGATACCCAGGATTGTGTGACTGTATACAAGGGACTCACTGTACATGCATGTTCAGCCTGAATTAATCAGACCTGTCAATCATCCGTTAGATTCATGCCCCACCCCATTCATTTCCCCCTGAATAAATCAGATTTTGTTCTTTTTGCATTTAACCTGGCTAGTGTGTACCTTTTTGGTGGGGGCATTGTACTGTTACATTACAGGTCTTACTTTACAGGGGCTCTGCATAGGATCCAGTCTTGGTGGTAAGTGCAAGCGGTGTGAGCAAGTCATTATTGCCATATGGTACGTGTGAATGTTTTGCTGCTACACTGTTTAGGCCACTAGAGGGGTTGGTGGGGAGGTTATAACATCCTGGAGGGCTATACCAACAGCAGTAACGCTATGCCAGAACCATTCCTCCGGGTGAAGGCACCTGTACGAGCTCAGGCCCCTCAACCTGTGCCTAGTCATGCAGGCAGGGGTAGTAGCCCTTAGAATAGCGCCACCTAGGGGTTACATCTTGGAGGCACCACTTGAGATTAGCACTCCTAGTGGTCAAAATCAATCATTACTGTGAAAAGTTTAATGGGTACTAATGTAGAAATGACTGTGTATCTGTTGGTGGGATGGTGCACGGGGCATGAGCCTGAACCCCACAATGCCTTGTTAATTCTGGATATAACCCTAGGCACTAGTAAAGACACTGTGGAAGGGGCACTTTCAAAAACTGAATGCTTGGGAAAAGTTGTGGTGGTAAGCCGGCATGCTGACTTGACTGCCCAAACCTTAATGGCCTTAGTGGAGTGTAGCAACCCCATGGACAGCACTAAGGTGCCCCCGACTATTGCTGCTGAGGGGTCCCCAGCCACCTGGAGGGTGGTGACTAAAGATAGGAAGGACCTCTTAGAGAGTGAGCCCCCACCATTGTCTGAGACCTTTGAGGAAAAGTGTGCCAAGTTGTTATTGGAGGAGGGTAAAACCATACAGGACTTTAAAAAGTTATTCATGCCGCCTGGGAGTGTTCCTTCCCTGCTGCCCGAGCCAGCCCCAGCACCTGTCCCTTCACCAGCTCCCATGCCCACACTAGTACCAGCATCCTCTCCTGTGCCCGCAGTTAGTCATGACTCTTACTGCAGGCTGAGGATATTCTCAGGCACTCTTCCCACCCCCCTGAAGGAGGATGATTGGGAGACCTGGATAGACTACGCTGCCCCCTTGGTACCCAAATGGCAATATTCTGAAGCGGAGAAGAGAAAGAGGTTGAGTGAAAGCCTCTGACATCCTGCTCTGGCTACTATCCTTGCCAAATGGGCTACTAACCCTGAAGCTACTGCACAGGACTATTTAGATGCGTTGGGAAATGTGTATTGGAGTCCAGATTCAGATGGGTATTATGGTTACAAACGATCTATCACCTAAAATGCATTGCAATTCAGTTATTAAAAAATCAAGTGGTATTTTACACTGTATAAGTAAACATATTACATCTAGAAGTAGGGATGTTCTTCTGTCCCTTTATACATCATTGGTGAGACCGCATTTGGATTACTGTGTGCAGTTTTGGTCACCCAGTGGAAGAACCAAGATAATGGCACTTGAGAGAGTTCAGAGAAGAGCCACTCGAAATATACAGGAGGTTAAAGGTCATGATTATCAAAAGAGGCTAAATATTCTGGGTTTATATTCCTTGGAATATAGGCGTTTAAGGGGATATGTGTTTAATCTATAAAGCCACCATCGATCCAGATTTATGGGAACTACTGGGTTTGAGGTACAGGAATTGTCGGTAATACTAGATCACACCCTCTACAACTATATGTGGAATGTCCAAAAACCAAAAAAAGAAAATCCTGGCTCACGCTGAGAGTTACCAATATTTGGAATAGGTTGCCATTAGAGGTGGTGGCTAGTGTAACTGTGAACACATTTAAAAACAAACTAGATAGCTTCTTACTTAAGCATAATATTCAGGGTTATTAATAAATGGTGAGCAAAAGGACTAACGTCTACATAGCTCTGTACTTACCTATGAGACCTATGAGGACCTATGGTGAAGGGTAAGAAACACTCAGCAATACCAAGGGAAGCTCTTATCAGAGTATGTACTTCGACTTGAAAAGGTGCTACAGGAATGTTTCAAAAGGGTAGCATGGCCTCAGACAAGTTAGATCGGACTAGGTTGGACCGGATCCTTAAGTCTGCCCCATTCTCTGAACTATTAGTGCTTCAGTTACGACTTGCAACCCAGCTGGATTCGCCTCCCTCCTATGATGAATTAATGAGAGAAATTTGGGGCGCTTGAGCAAAGGTGGCCATGTGGGGGGCTTTCTCACATATCTGCTGCTGCTGCCCAAGTGACAGAGGGTGATCAGGTGAGTGAGGTTCAAAGGTGGAATCTAGCACCCGACGAGCACTCAGAGACTGCTAAGGACATTCCGTCATGGGCCGTGTTGTTGAGAGATGAGCTATTGAGAGAAGTCAGAGAAGTGAAAAATGGATGCCACTATGAAAGTTCCTCCCACAGACAAGGATCCTGGTCCCTCTCAGAGCATGTCTGCTATGAGGGTGGGGGTGCACGCTCAGGAATCCTCTACTGAGGGCAGCTCCAGGACTGAGATCAGTGAATTGAGAGCCACCACAAAAGAGTTGCTGAGTCATATTGCATAACCTCCAATGCCGCAGACAGTGGGCAAACCCTGATCTTCTGTTGTTAGTGCTCCTGCTTCAGCACCCAATGCGTACTCTGCCCAACCCTCTAACTGTGACTGGAGACCAGCTCCTAATGTAGTGTTTCAGCTAAGGCAGACTCAAGAACCTGTAATTTGCCTCAACTGTGGAAAAGATGGACATATGAAGAAAGAATGTTGGCCTCAAAATGATTTAGAAAAGGTGGTAAACAAACTCCAAGGGGAGCTCCGAAAAGCAAACCAATTGCAGAGGTGTGCAAGAAATGATTACAGTGGAGGATCAGGAAATCCAAATACCAATTCCTTTGTGACCAAATCATCCATCCAGGTTCCTCCTAAAGTCCCTCCAGACTGGTCTAGATTGGTGGGCCCTTCCATGGAAACTACTGTACACATAGACGGAATTCTGGCCCAAGCAGTTTTAGACAGCGGGTCTCAAGTCTCAATAATTTTCCAAGACTGGTATGAGCAGCATCTGTTAGACCACCCATTACAAACTTTTGATGAACTGCATGTGTGGGGGTTAAGTGAAACGTTGTATCCTTATCTTAGCTATTTGAAAGTGTAGCTTTCTTTCCCTTCTTCTGTGGTTGACATAGGAGAATCTGTGGAGACGCTGGCCATGGTCGGCCCTTCCACCGGACTTTATGATGGTATCCCTGTACTGACTGGCACCAATGCACACATGTTTGGGCACCTGGCCCAGCTATATGAAGTAAGGCAGAAGAGAAAGACAGAAAAAGCCCTGCAAGTTCATACCCCAATTGAAAAGGCTTACAAGAAGCAGATGCGCCCTGAGCAAGGTGACTAAGATGAGCTTGTGGGGATGGTTTGGAAAAAGGATCCTGCTACTATTACGTTACCTTCCAATGCAGAATGCAGTATCAGTGGTGAAGCACTGCTGCAGAAAGGTGTCACTATTATATATCAAGATTTTGATGCTGGACACCCCAGATGAGGGAATATTACCCGAAGGACTGCTGATTAAACCCAGTGTGCTTCTGGCCCAAGCTCATGCTTATGCCCAACAAGTGGTGGTATGAATACAAAATGTTACATACCAAGACATCATGGTACACAGAGGATGCACCTTGGCTAAAGTTGGTTGTGCCGACAATGCTGTGCTCCCATCCCAGTGCAGAGCTGGAAAAGGATATGAGGTATAAATGGATATGTTTGATTTTGGTGATTCACCTCTTCCAAACAGCTGAATAACCAGGATCAGTAACAAGCTGGCCCAGAGAACCAAAATACTCTCCCTCAAGAAATGGGATGTTGGTTGTGTCATGGGTGCAGAACACCACATTTGCTTGCATGACAAGTGACCCTTCAGAGAGAGATCTAGACGCTTAGCGCCTGACAACATATATGAAGTCCAACATCACCTACAAGAGACTTTAGCGACTGGCATCATACAAGAGTCATGCAGCCCATACGCTTCCCTAATTGTTGTGGTATGGAAAAAGAATGGCTCTGTTCGCATATGTGTTGATTACAGGCTCCTCAACAAAATAACGGTGCCTGATCAGTATACAATACCACATATACAGGATGCATTGGAATGTCTAAATGGGAGTAAATGGTTTTCCATTCTCAACCGTCGAAGCAGATGCTATCAGATCCCAATGGCTCCTGAGGACAAGGAACAAAACTGCATTAATTTGTCCCTTGGGCTTCTATGAGTTCCTTCACATGCCCCAAGGCATATCGGGTACACCAGCAACATTCTAGAGACTAATGGAGCGTGCAGTGGGAGATATGACTGTCTTGGAATGTCACCTCTACCTTGATGATGTCATAGTTTTGGGGAAAACTCTCGAGGAGCATGAGGCTCACTTATTCAAAGTATTGGACAGACTTGAACAGTTTGGCCTAAAGTTAACCATTGATAAATGGCAGTTTTTCTAGAGTTCTGTCAGTTATGTGGGTCACATTGTGTCATCAGAAGGAATCCAATCCGACTCCAGTAAGGTGGAAGCCTTAACCAGCTGACCAAAGCCCAACAACTTGAAAGAACTCCAAAGGTTTCTTGGATTCTGAGGCTATTATCGCCGATTTGTCAAAGACTATACCAAGGCGATCTGCCCCTACTAAACTTAACTCAAGGGTATCCACCTATGCACAAAAAGTTTAAGAAGGGCATTGACAAAGATGCTAAGAAGACC
The DNA here is from genome assembly GCA_016271365.2 of Neoceratodus forsteri. Lineage (NCBI taxonomy): Eukaryota > Metazoa > Chordata > Ceratodontiformes > Ceratodontidae > Neoceratodus > Neoceratodus forsteri. Next base: position 1,691,716,611 of record CM028130.1, on the reverse strand, counting down.
TGTTTCAGATCAAATGAGCTGTATGGGCAGAGATGGACACCAGATTGTGACATTGCTTTTGAAGAAATGATTTACAGACTGACTCACGCTCCCATACTTGCTTATGTTGATCCATCCAAGCCTTACGTGTTACATACAGATGCTAGTTAGAGTGGTCTCGGTGCTGTACTCTGTCAAGAACATCTGGAAGGACTGCACCCTGTCACCTTTGCTAGCAGAAGTTTGACATATTTAGAAAAAAAACTATCCAGTGCATAAATTAGAATTTCTCACTCTCAAGTGGGCCATAATGGACCAATTTCACGAATACTTGTATGGTGCAAAAATCTTGGTCAAGACCGATAAATCCTTTAACATATGTCCAAACCACAGCTAAACTAGATGCTACCAGACACAGATGGCTTTCTGCTCTAGCAACCTATGATTATGCGGTGGATTATCGACTAGGCTTAAACCATGTAGAGGCTGATGCTCTTTCACAAATACCTGTTTCTGACCAACAGTGGGTTTATATCCCTGAAAAATCTATAAAAGCATTATGCCACAAGTTTGACCATGAAGAAACCTTGTCCTCTGAAGCCGTAAGCTGTCTGGCAGATTGCTTGGGACCTCCGGAGACTTATATACCAGTTGCCGGCTGTAGTTTTGCAGCACTGGAGTGGAGTTCTTTACCACAGCTAACTCCAACTGATATCTGCAAAGAACAGTACTGTGATCTAGTGATCAGACCAGTAGTTAAAGATCTAAGAAAAGGGGAAGATATCTCTAGGATGAGGTCCAGAAACCCTAAAACTGCTTTGCTTCTTTGGGAGGGGAGCAAGCTCAAACTTCGAGACCAGTTACTGCACAGAGAGCTTACTGACAGCCAAGGTAAAATTGTGAGAAAACAGCTAGTACTGCCAGCTAAATTCCAAAATATTGTCCCAAAAGCTTTACATGACCAAATGGGACATCTGGGTAGTGAGAGAATCCTTGATCTGGCCCATTCACATTTCTTCTGGCCTAAAATGGGCCTAGACATAGAAGAACACATTAAAACCTGCAGTAGGTGTCTTCAGCGCAAGGCTCCACCACAAAGAGCAGCCCCTCTGATTAATATTGTCACAAGTGTGCCCATGGAGCTTGTCTATATCGATCTTCTTAGTCTAGAGCCAGATTCCAAAGGCATTGCAAATGTATTGGTAGTCACAGATCACTTCACGAGATGTGCATAGGCCTACCCAACCAAAGACCAAAAGGCCTCAACTGTAGCCAAAGTCCTTGTTGAAAACTTTTTTGTATATTACTGTGCCCCCCAGCGTATTAATTCAGATCAACGCCGGGACTTTGAGAGCAGGCTTTTTAAAGAACTGTTATCTCCACGGGATATAAGAAAATCCAGAACAACCCCTTATCACCTCAGCGGGATCCACTGCCAGAAAAATGTAACCCTACTCGATATGCTGGGCACTCTGCAACCCAAAGACAAACCAAAGTGGAGCCAACAAATCAGCGCCCTTGTCCATGCTTATAATTGCACAAAGAAAGAGGCTACTGTTTTTTCACCATACCACCTTATGTTTGGCAGAGAAGCTTGTTTTCCAGTGATGTATGTTTCGGAGTGTCTCCTGATGGTGTTCAATCAGGCAATTACCTGCAGTATGTCAAAAATCTAAAAGCCCAACTAGGCCATGCCTATCAGCTTGCAAACACCATGGCAGCAAAAGAGAAACCTGACTAACAAAACTCGCCATGACAAATATGTTAAGGCCCAAGAGCTCCAACCAGGTGACAGAGTCCTAATGAGAAACTTTGGACTTCCAGGTAAACACAAAATAGCATACTGCTGGAGTCACCTTCCATACATAGTAGTCAGTAAGCTGCATGACAGAGGTTCTGTGCAAAATTATCGTCCAATTAGCTTGACCTCAGTGGCTGATAAATCAATGGAATGAGTAATGAAGTCTCTAATAAATCAAGACTGTAAAAAATTAGGAATTTATGATTCAAATCAGCATGGGTTTACTCCCAAGTATTCCTGCACCACCAATCTGATCTATTTTTACGATAATATAAGTACTCTACTAGATGTGGGTATCCCTACTGATGTAATTCTTTTGGACTTTAGTAGAGCTTTCGATAAAGTCTCACATGAAAAACTCATTACTAAAATGCACAATCTAGGTTTGTCACCTGATATTGTCAACTAGACTTTAAACTGGTTGACAAATCGTTCTCAGAGAGTCAGAATTAATGATATCTTGTCTGATTCAGGTAGTGTGACAAGTGGTGTACCACAGAGGTCGGTCTAGGACCAACATTGTTTAATCTCTTTATCAGCGATTTACAAACAGGGCCAAATAACTTCATGGTTAAATTTGCAGACGATACTAAACTGGGGAAAGGTTAATAATCAAGAAAATATTTCTGCATTAAAGAAAGATTTGGAAAAATTAACACTTTGGGCAAATGAAAATCATATGCAGTTTAATCAAGACAAATGTTTAGTAGTGCATTTCGGTGTAAATAATCCAAAAACGATATATTATATAAACAGACTACCACTTCACTCATCAAATTGTGAAAAAGATTTAGGGATACATGTTAATAATAAACTTACATCAAATGTACGTTTATAAATGTGTTAGAACTGCGTGTATGACCAACAGACCTTCGAGGCAAATAAAACGCACTTTTGTTAATCGCACTGAACAATGCCTTATTCCATTGTATAGAGCATACATTAGACCGTATCTAGACTATGGCTCCCCTTTCTGGAATTCAAACCAAAAAAAAAACATAGCAATTCTTGAACAGGTTCAAAGGAGAGTAACTAGAATGATTCCAAGATTAACAAACTTGGATTATCAGAACAGATTAAAAGCTACTGGTCTCTTCTCTCTTCAAACTAGAAGATTAAGAGGTGATATGCTTATGTTTTTTAATTTAATAAATTCACCAGCTCTAATGGAATAATGTGATCTAACACTCTCCAAAAGGAGACATATTCCGAGACTGCATAATAAACAGCTTGAAGTAAAAACTTATAAAACCAGCAAAAGGGGAAACATTTTTCCAATAAGAGCATCCATTGTATGGAACACCTTGCCACAAGAATTGGTAGAGGCAACTAGTGCCACTGTCTTTAAAAACAAATTAGATGTTTGGTTGAGGGATAATAGATAAATAATGTCCCACATAGTGTGGGGAACAGTCTCGATGGGCTCTGGCCTTCTTCTGTTCTTTCATACTAAGTAATACCAAGTAGTAATGATCTGCCAGTGTATAAAGTATGTCCAGAAGGGGACCCTCGTGTAATTAAAACCATTCACAGGAACCATTTGCTATCTATCGGACAAACAGTAATCAATAATGTTCCAGAGACTGAAGCCCCTCGGTGTCCTGTAACTAGATCTGCTACCAAGGCTAAGCAACCAAATCAGCAGACTTCTGCTTCTCAGTCTGTTGCTCCCAATAATGTCTCCAATCCTGTGGACACTGCAGATATTGAAAATGTTGAAAGTGATGATGAAAGTGAATTCTATCCTGCTTTCTACCCATCTGTTGAACTTGAGAGAGTGTTCCAGGGAATTCCTTCCATTAACTATGGTGATGACTCTGTACCTGCAGCTGATTTAACAGATCCCAATTCATCCATGGTGCCTGAACCTCCAGAAAGTGATGCTCGCAGTGTGGATCTTGAAGTGGCTGAGTCTCTCTGCATGGTGGAATTGATGGCAATCAGTGAACCCGAACACAATGAGGCAAGTAGTGAACCTACAAGAGACCATGCAAGTGCTAACGAACTAAGTGGGCTAAGTGAACTGTTTCATGCTAATAAAAGTATCGTTCAAGAGCCACAAAGATGTGTTTTGGATTATTCTGATTTTGTAGAAATACCTCTGACGAGTGACAGTGAGCTTCAACAATAAGAAGTACCAGTGCCAGTGCTGCCACTTCGCTCAGAAAGATCTGTAAAACCAATCTTAAAGCTCACATATGACACTCCAGGACACCATGTTAACTTGCCCATGAATGTTGTATACAAAGGAGTCTATATCATGCCCAATTATTTGCCCAAACTTGTGCTCACTGCCTCTACCCAAACCAAAGCCTCCACCCAAGTTAAGGTGCCCATCCAATCTAAAAAGGGGTATAAAGTTAAAGAGATGGGAATAAGGTGAAATGCATTGATAAAATATGGTAATGGTATTGAAACTGTGATTCTGTTTAATGTGAAAATGTGAATTCTAAGATACTGAGATATAGCTAAAACATGTTCTGTATGTATATTTTCGTATAATGTGTTCATATGAAATGTTACAGTAAAAATAGACTTGATGCAGATGCCAAGTTTTTCCAGGCAGGGAAGTGTGTAACCCCCTACAAATCTGGGTTACTAAGATGTCTTCCTGGGCTGTCTAATGCCCACTGTCAGGATGGTGTCCTGTGTCTGCAGTTGCTGTATGTGTTTGCATGAGAATGCTATAGAAAGCCTCCGTGACTGTCTCTTTAAGACAGTCATTATGCTGTGTTAGAAATTAGTCTGAGCCGGGTCTAAGTAGTTTAGGGCTCATGACTGGCCAGGCGAGTGGTATTTGTGCTCCATTCTGCAGTCGCTCTATGCACAGAGGGAGCTCTGTTAGGAACTGTGTTCATTTACTGTTTATCTGTCTTAATAATAGTATAGCAGGTTGTATAACCTACCTTCTCCTGTAGCTTGGATTTTTTGCATAACAGCCACCATTTTGGTTCTGGACTGCCAGAGTTGGACCAATCGAACCTCAGGGGACCTAAAATAAAGACTGTCCCCAGAGGTCTTGTGGGATTGAAATCTGTAGGAATTGTAGTTTTTGAGGTTTGGTGTCTAAATGTACCTGGAGGGGGAGCCCTTGCTGTGACAGACAGTTCCCTCAGCCAACAAAACCTTTTGGATCTCAGAGGAAATCCCCAGAACTGCCTTCAGCAGAGTCAGCTGTGTGCTGGAGTTTGGAGAGTGAACAGCTTGAGCCATCGAGCAGCTGCTCCTGTGTAGGAGCATGGGAGAATCGGAGGGAAGGTTATGCTGGCCTGCTGTCACATCTTCCAGTGAGAAATCTGGTGAATGTCAAAGTTGGACTTAGATCTTATTTCTTTGTTTGAGATCTGAAGCCTGAAGAAAAAGAGAGAGTGATCACTAAATGAATTTGGGACCGAAGACTTACTACATAAGAGATCAGCCTGCCAGGTACCGAAGTGAATCATGGATTGAGAGGTTTGAGCAGAACTTCTGCTAAATTGCAACTGGACTTTACCCGAACTGTGACTAAGAGTTGTGTTGCTTATAGGTGTGCTGAATGTGCGGTGTGGGTTGCAATTTGGTTCCCACCTTCAAGTGTGTTATGTTAGCCGGAAGCTGTTCCAGCACTCACTCGGACTAAATCCAAACTGCCTGCTCTGGTCTGGGCCCTGCCATCTCAGCCTAGACTGCCGCTCCCATCACAGAGAAATTTCCGAAGAAAGACCCACTTGGGGATTCGGCTCCCTGCTTAACAATACTGAACAGGTAGCGACCACCTCAGTGAGTTGTGTGGGCCCTTCCTCCCCAGGCAAACCAGAACACCATCCAAAGATCTTTATCTCATCAGTCGTGCTTCCTGGTCTGGGTAGCATGAGTACCACACAGGGTAGCTCCCGGCAACAAAGTTGCAATCATTGTGTGTCATCTGATTTATTTGTTTGGGTTTATTACAATGAACTGAGCCATCCGGCTTCGGTTTACAAATTCTGGGTTGATGTGCATGCTAATTGTTTTCTCTCCTAAGGGCCCCAACAACAGCTGCAACACCGGCCTACCCCAGACATCACTTCAGGCTAGCCTGCTTAACAACTGGGTACCCAAGGGACTCACTGTGCATGCATGTTCAGCCTGAATTAATCAGATCTACAATCATCCACTAGATTCAGGCCCCACCCCTGTTCATTTCCCCCAGAATAAATCGGATTTTGTTCTTTTTACATTTAACCTGGCTAGTGGGTGTTCTTTTTGCATTTAACCTAGCTAGTGGGTAACTTTTTGGTGGGGTATTGTACTGCAATTGAACTATTGCATTACAGGTCTAATTTTACAGGGGTATCCAGGGCAGGGCTATCCTAGATCTAGTACTGACTAACAAAGAAGGGATCACAGATCTCCAGGTAGAAGGTCACCTGGGGGCCAGTGACCATCACATGGTATGGTTCAATTTGGCTACTACATCTAAATCATCCCATTCCAAGGCAAAAATATGGGACTTCAGAGGAGCTGACTTTGATAAGATGGCCAACAGAGTTAAGCTAGCCCTGGCAAAAAGAAACACAGGTGAGGGGGTACAGGCAAAGTGGGCAAGCATTAAGGATGCAATACTTGAAGCAACATCCCATTGTGTTAGACAGAAAAGGACGTGCAAAAGAAGAAGGAAACCACTTTGGTTCTCAAATACAGTAGCAGAAAAGGTCAGAGCCAAAAGGCTGGCCTTCAGGAAATATAAGGGAACACAGCGGGATGAAGATAGGGAGGCATACCAAACTGCCCTAAGGGAAGCAGGTAAGGCAGTAAGGCAGGCAAAGTCCCAAACTGAGGAAACACTAGCACGAACAGTAAAAGAAGGTGACAAGACTTTCTATAGATACATTAGTGAAAGGAGAAAGTCCAGAGGGGTATTGCTAAGCTTAATGGAGAAAAGGGAGCATGTGAGGAGGAGGACCCTGTAAAGGCATCTATCCTAAATAGATACTTTTGCTCAGTATTTACTGAAGAGAAGGTAGGGCAGGCCCACAGCTCAGCATCATGGACACAGGGGAGGGAGGTGAGTACTACCCCCTTCACAAAAGAAAGGGTCCTACAAAAGCTTGCTAAGCTCAGGGTGGATAAGGCAATGGGATCTGATGGCATACATCCCAGGGTACTTAAGGAGCTAAAGGGAGGAACTAGCAGAGCCATTAGCAGAATTGTTTAGTGAGTCTCTGAGCAGGAGAGGTCCCAGAAGACTGAGAAGGGTTTATGTGATCCCGCTCCACAAGAGTGGTAGCAGGAGGAGGCGGGAACTACAGACCAGTCAGTCTTACCTCAGTAGTGGGCAAGATTATGGAGGCAATTCTTAAGGAAAGGATATGCAACACCTGGAATCCATAGGGGCACAGGATCCAAGACAGCATGGGTTTACAAAGGAAGGTCCTGTCAAACTAATCTCATAGATTTCTTTGACTGGGTAACCAGAGTGGTGGACCAAGGGGAGCAGTTGATGTCGCTACCTTGACTTCAGCAAAGCTTTGACACTGTTCCACACAGAAGATTGATAAATAAGCTGGGTAGGTCATGGGTCAGAAGTTGGTCAACTGGGTGGCAAACTGGTTGACGGGCAGAAAACAGAGAGTGGTGGTAAATGGTATACAGTCAGAAGAGATGCAAGTCATAAGTGGGTACCTCAGGGATCAGTCCTGGGGCAGTCCTTTTCAACATCTTCATTAGTGACCTTGCAGATGGACTAGAGGGTAAGGCTTGTCTGTTTGCAGATGACACCAAGATCTGCAACAGAGTAGATGATCCAGATGGGGTGGGCAGAATGAGAAGAGATCTGGATAAACTAGCAGAATGGTCAGAAGAGTGACAACTGGGATTTAATGCAAAGAAGTGCAAAATCATGCACATAGGAAGAGAAACCCTGAAGCCACCTATAGGCTGGGAGGGAGTTGCTAGCAGTCACAAGGAAGAAAGAGACTTGGGCATCATCATCACTGATGACCTAAAATCATCAAGCAGACCTCTAAAAGCAGTAGGTAAGGCTAGGGGTGTTAGGGTGTATTAGTAGGGGTATCACAAGTTGTATGAGGGAGGTAATAATCCCTCTTTACAAGACACTGGTTAGGCCCCATCTGGAGTACTGCGTGCAGTATTGGAGGCCACACCTTCACAAGGACATTAACCAAATTGAGGCAGTCCAGAGAAGGGCAACCAAAATGGTGCAGGGACTGCATCAGAAGACATATGAGGACAGATTAATGGAGCTCAATATGTATACCCTTGAACAAAGGAGGGAGAGGTGATATGATCGAGGCATTCAAACACCTTAAGGGCATAAACAAGGTGAAAGAGTCTAACATGTTTAAATATAAGAAAAATATCAGGACAAGAGGACACAGCATGAGATTAGAGGGAGGCCGATTAAGGGGGAATGTGAGGAAATTCTTTTTCACAGAAAGGGTGGTGGATGCATGGAATGGCTTACCACAAGAAGTGGTGGCTATGAATACAGTGCAGGGCTTCAAACAGGCATGGGATAGGCATAAGGGAGCAATACAGGTGGGTATGAATAGATAGGCCACTGACAGAGCAAAGGCCGATGGTACATTTATAAGGTAGAAAAAGAAATGGGCAGACTGGATGGGCCTTGCGGTCCTTATCTGCCGTCAACTTCTATGTTTCTATGTTTCTATGTAGCTGCAGAGGATCCAGCCCTGGTGGTAAGTGCAAGGGGCGTGAGCAAGTCATTATTGTCATATAGTACATGTGAATATTTTGCTGCTACACTAGAGGGTTGATGTGGGTTTATAGCATCCCGGAGGGCTATATCAACAGCAGTTACACTACCCCAGAACCATTCCTCCTGGTGGAGGCACCCGTTCAACGGGCTCAGGACCCTCAACCTGCACCTAGTCATGCAGGCAGGGGTAGTAGCCCTTAGGATAGTGCCACCTAGGGGTTACATTTACATAACTTGAGAAGCTCATTTTCTCCAGCTACCCTGCACTTAACTGTCTAGAAATAAATAAAACAGTAGTTAAAAAATGCAACCTTTTGAAATCCTGTTTCGTGACTGTTAAAAGGTATATTTCTGCTAGCACTCCGGCACCAGTATGCTCTCTCTCTCTGAGTTCCTGCTTCACAAGAAAGCACACTGTCCACTGCTTTAAACTGGTCTAGTACCAGTTGCCACAAGGTTCCTACCACTCTGCCACCAGTTATGACGCAAATCCCTCATCAGGGACTTCCAGTTTACTGCCACTACCTGGGTTTTTTTTTCCCAACAGGGCCAAGAACCTGTTTCTGACTTCCTCCTATGGACAAGGTCAGGAAGATCAACACAGTAACTCTGGGTAGAGTGCTCTCTCAGAGATGGACTGCAACAGAGTCCAGCAGAAATAGAATTATCCTTTTAAATACAGTAACACACAAGCAGTCACTGATTCTATAAAAAATAAACTGTTTACTAGAATACTACAAGTACTATAAGTAACAACAAGATGCATTTACAGGAAAGAAAAGGGTTCACATTTACTAAAAAGCAGAAAATAAAATCACATTAAACAGATAGGTATTGTACAGCAAACGTCTAAGCTATCCTCCCCTACATAAGCTTCACCTGCCCTAGCTAAAGAAGCACTTTTCTCTTACTGTGCTATCTTATCTCAGCTAGTCCTTGTAATTAATGGCAGGGGCTCTGGTCTTTGTGTATTTCAGTCCAAGACAGCAAGCTGGTTATACGCTCTTCAGTATAATGCCTTGCTCCAAGTGCAGTGTGTCCTACTCACTCGGAGTGACAGGCTCATATTGCCCAGCCCTCTTTTAGTGTGTACGCGTGTGTGTGTGTGTACGTGTATGTGTCCCCCACCCTTCAGCACCTCCTTGCTACCACAATGATGCCCACCTGGTTCCTTTTGTTCAACATGGAAACTTCTCCAGGAAGGACACCCCCGCTGGGTTTATGGGTTTATTGCTTTACTGCCTTCTGCCTGGCTTTTACTGTTAACTTTCTCATGAGAACCATCAGACCTGTAATTTTACTTTTCCACATACACTTGCTCTTGTGAGCTGGCAACCATCTTGTCTGAAGTAGATGCACGTTCAAAAATAATAAGTTAATCAAAAGAATACATAATTCTGGTCCCCTTTCCTGTCACATATATGTGTCTATATATATATATATATATATATAGACACACACACACACACACACACATATTATAGGGGCACGGTTGCGCCTCTGTAGTTAGTGTTGAGTAGGCACTTTAAAGTTAAACCTCAGTTTTTGCACCTTAATAACTTGCAACTGTTCAATAGATTTGCACATTTGGAAAGTGCAGTCTGGTATGGTAGATCTCTTGATTTACCAAGTTGTGTTTCAGTCATACATACGGTTTCTGTGCAGCAAAAAGCCAGAAAATGCACTTTTCACACTTTTGATGAGTATTTTGCTGATGGCACTGTGACTACACCGAGTGGTCTTTTGGTCTAAAATTTGAAATGTAGAAAGAGTCTGGGTCAAGCAGCAATCCAAGATTAGTTTGGTTAAAAAAATAACAGTCCACTCAAAAGTTATTTAATTAATTATTTAAGTTTAAATTTTGAGGTTCTGAGCATGCTCAGTTCACTCCAAAATTTACATGTATTTCTTGTGAACTAAAAATCGTCTCTCAGTCAAGGATTTTGCCAGCTCAAAGACCAGGATTGTAAAAATATCTTAGTCCGTCAGAAAAATTCCATGTCCATGAGCCGCCATCTTATTTTCTTTTTTCAGCCAAACAAAATGGCATAGCGTTGTCTACGGGTGACTTTTGGTTTGGTTCATTTTTGTCAAAAAATTGTTTTTTAAAAATGTAAAATTCTTTGACCACGACTTGCTAATGATCCTAGTCTGTGAGCTGACAAAATCCTGGTCCGCGAGACAATTCTGGTCTGCGAGTCTTGTCCATTATGGGGTGACCAGATAGTCAGAATTTCATGATCAGATGTCCCTGATGACATGACCAGATGCCCCCTTGTAGATTAGGATTATGGTGACAGACTAGGATTTTGCTACCTCACTAACTAAAAAATCCTAGTCCGTCAGAAAAATTCCTGGTCCACGAGCCACCATCTTGTTTTCAGTTTTTCCTGGAAACAAAATGTCATAGCTTTCTCCATGCAAGACTTTTGGGCTAAATGAGGCATGGGTTTCGCTCAGGGTGATGCCCTCTACAAAGTCATGCTTTTTGTTTGGTTTGTTTTTGTGAAAAAAGCAGGTTTTTAAAATTCTTTGACCACGACTCGCTAACGATCCTAGTCAACGAGCCAACAAAATCCTAGTCCATGAGACGATCCTGGTCAGTAAGCCAGATAGCTGGAATTTCATGACCAGATGTCCCTGACGGTGTGACCAGATGTCTACTGACGGACTAGAATTTTGCTACCTCATGGATGAGGACTGATCGGATGGCCCAGGATTTTGCTATCTTGCGGACTAGGAATTTTTGAAGATGTAAAAGCTTTACCACTGCATTGCTAATAAACGGTTTGGTATGTTTACTTGAAATTTTCAGGGTATTGAGGGGATGCCCTACAGGTATGAATTGTACTATTTAGGTGTTGAGGAATTAAGTGGTTCCGTAAATACGCCATCACAAATTTGAGATTTTCCCCATAGTATAACATTGTGAGGTCTGTCACACCTTTCAGCACCCGTACTGTATCTTGAAAACGAAGCAAGATACAGACTTTTCACTACTGGTAGCATAGATCACCTTCAGGTGATCTATGCCACTGGAACAAGATTTGAAACCATAGAATAAACCTGCAGTGGAACATTTTTCATCGGTTGCATGGTTAATGAGATATTGTCAAATTAGTTTCACAAGGGTTCAAAGAGTGCCCGTCCAGTGCATTTCGGTGCTCATATCTCAAAAACAATGCAAGATACAGGTTCGGTCATTATTGTTTCATATAGTACTCACTATCACGATTGCAATAACACTTGAATTTGTTTTCTAGCTGCTACCATTTCTGAGATATTGGCAAATTAGTGTTACAAGGGTTCCTTGCCCTATAGGGCTGCTGCATGGCTCTGTAGCTATGTGTAAGTGGGAGCCCACAGCTGCATATTGTTATGCAGAAATGGGCAACTTGGTGGGAGCGTGGGGCCACCAATACATGTTTTTTACTAGTTATATTACACTTTTTCAAAAAATAAGGAAATTCATGGAAAAAATGCATTTAATGCATCAGTTAGGGTTAAAGCAACAAAAGTGAGGAAATGAAACATTACGGTTGAGCCTCTAACCCTGCCCACCACACAACCCACACATCCATCCGCCACAGACTGACAGACGCCAGACCTAACTCTCACCCCCATTCTCCTTTACTGTAGCATGTCAACCTGCTTACACATGGAATGGGGTGAGAGTTGGGCCAGATGACACCATGGCACACCCCAGCATCTGTTAGTCTGTGGAGAATGGGTGTGTGGGTTGTGTGAGGGGGGTTAGGGGCTCAATCCTAATGCTTCATTTCCTCACTTTTGTTGCTTTAACCCTAAATGATGCATTAAAAGCAGTTTTTTGTTATGAATATATATTATAGTGGCACGGTAGTGCCACTATAGTTAGGGTTGCATAGCCATTTCTATGTTAAACCTCAAATTTTGCACTTTAATAACTTTTGAACTGTTTATCCAATTTGCTGGAAATTTGGAATGTAGAAATATCTATCATAGATCACTGGATCTGAAAATGTTCATTTTGGTTGGAACCGTAGCACACTCACAAAGTTAATTTTCACCAATGTTGCAAATTCTTTGTCCAGGCATAATGGACTAAAGAATGCATCTGACAGGTTCCAATTAGGTTGTCTACATGTGCCCTGGGTTGCACTGGTACCTTTTAAAGATTTGGTGAAAAAATATTATTCCGTTCAAAAGTTATTCCATTTTTTGATGTCCCATTATAGCCTATGGAAAAATTTATATGTGCACTGAGAAAACATTCGCGATCACATTTTGTTGTTGAGCTTGCCCAAGTATGTTGTTGTGCTGCTGCCATCTTGTTTTCAGTTAGTGAGAGAGAAAAAACGCCATCATTCAAAAAATATTGCACTTTATAAAGCACCAGCCATTGTGTTTACCTAATTGGGCCCCGAGGAACATGTCCCAGGCATTAGTTTTTCACCAGCTAGTCTGGAAATAGGTTTTTTTAATTTTTGCCATTTTTTGATCGTACAAACATTTTTTTGTAGTGCTAACATCCTCATTATAGAGATAGGAGAACCACAAAAACATTAAAGTAATCATGCCAACACTGCACAAACATATTTTGCTATAGGTTTCATAGGTTGGTACAGAGCTTTTTAAAGACCGAAGTCCATTTAGCTTGCCGATTTTTTAAGAATACCAAGTGATATTCTTACTAATTAGGTAACTGTCTAGTTTATTTTTAAATTCATTCATTGTTTCACTGGCCACCAGCTCAATTGGGAGCCCATTCCAGATCTTAACTACCCTCATCGTGAACCATTGCTTTCTCCTTTGTGTGTTAAATTTCTCCCCACTTAACTGAAATGGGTGGGCTCTGGTACTGTATATCTGTTCCCTCAGTACCAAGCTCAGCTGTTTCTACATATGTACATCAGTAAGGACCCTATAGATCAGGCACATGTCACCTCACAATCTACGAAATTCCAGTGAATGCATTCCCAGATTCTGTAGACAGTGCTCATAATCCTAACCCTGAACATCCTTTATTCTATGTGTTGCCCTTCTCTGAACCTTCTCCAAGTCTTTGATATCTATATGTTGCTTTTTTTGTCACTTGATTGTGGCAAGCTGGATTGTGGTATATGCCTGAAATTTTCAGGGTGGCAAGCCCTAGTGCCACAGATGTGCCGTGCCTTTCAGTGGTTTGGTATGGAAAGATTCAACAGCCCCATAGTTACACCATCCTAAAGTTAAGAAACGTCCCTATGGGATAACATTGCTGTGGTTGTTTTCTTTGTCCCTTCATTGTGGCAATGTGGATTGCGCTACTGGCCTGAAATTTTCAGGGTGGAAAGCCCTAGACCGAGAGGTGTGCCTTTTGGTGGTTTGTTACAGGAAACATTGAACAGGCCCATAGTTACAGCATTCCGAAGTTCAGAAATGTTCCCACAGGATAACCACTTTGGTGCCTGTGACACCTTTCGGGGCCTGTATTTTGAAAAAAGTTTGAGATACAGACTTTTCATCACAAAAAATACAGAAGTAGGTTGGAAAGCCATGAAAACCATGAAATGTGATTTTTTTTCTACCTTGTACAGTTCTTGAGATATTTGGGAATTACCATTCCAATTGCTCATTTTCATGTGCGTAGGCCACTATTATGCCCTCACAGTTAGCAGTCACACTGTCTTTCTGGTGCCCATATTTCAGAAACGATGCAAGATGCAGATTCGGCTGACTGCGAGAACTAGTCACTCTCATGATTACAACCACACTTGAATTTTTTTCCTAGCTGCTACGGTTCCCAAGATATGGGCAAATTAGTGTTACAAGGGTTCCTTACCTTATAGGGCTGCTGTATGGCTCCATACTTATATGTAAGTGGAAGCGCAGGGACCAGAGGGCCTGCGCTCCCACAGACACATATCATAATGCAGAAATGGGCACCTTGGTGGGAGCGCAGGGCCCACCAGCACATACCATTTACTATTTATACTACACTTTCTAAAAAAGAAAGGAAATTCTTTGCAAAAACTCCATTAATTCATCAGTTAGGGTTGTTTTCACACCAAGCATGAGGAAATTCCATTTTAGGGTTACCATTCCACCACCCCACCCCCATGCCCTCTCTTTAAAACCCTAACTCTGCATTCCCACCCACCCACCTCCTCACACACATATGCAAGATACATACAATATTGTGACACCATACCACTCCAGCACATCTGTAAGCACAATAATCACAGCACTGTACTAATTTCACATAACACTATGTAATGAAAAAACAAATACATAGAAATGAAGAATTTGACGGCAGATAAGGACCGATTGGCCCACCCAGTCTGCCCATTTCCCTACCTGATGGATAAGCTGCACATTCTAGTTAATCAACAACTTACTTCCTCCTGCCCTCCACTAGAATTGCCTTATGCCTGTCCCATGCATTCTTGAATTCTCCCACTGTTCCTGACTCCACAAACTCCTCAGGAAGGCTGTTCCATGCATCCATAACCCTCTCTGTGAAAAAATACTTTCTAACATTACCTCTAAGCCGTCCCCCCATCTTCAAATTGTGCCTCCTTGTTCTTGCACATCTCTTCTTCTGAAAGATACTACCCTCTTGCACCTTGTTAATTTCCTTGAGATACTTGAAAGTTTCTATCATGTCCCCCCTCTTCCTCCTTTCCTCAAGGGTATACATATTAAGCTGCTTTAGTCTCTCCTCATACGTCTTCTGGTGCAGACCTTGCACCATTTTGGTTGCCCTCCTCTGAACAGCCTCCACTCTGTCTATGTCTTTGCGGAGCTGGGGTCTCCAGAATTGCATACAGTACTCCAGATGGGTTCTCACTGTCTGTAAAGAGGGATAACAACTTCCCGTTTTCTACTGCTGATGCCTCTCCCTATGCATCCCAGTATCCCCCCAGCCCTCCTTACTGCCTTCTCACATTGCTTGCCCACCTTTAGGTCATCTGATATAATTACTCCTAAGTCTCTTTCGATTTTTGTTGTTGTTATTAACTCACCCCCCATTGTGTACTCTTCCCCTGGGTTTTTGTTTCCCATATACATTACCTTGCACTTCTTTGCATTGAATCTGAGCTGCCACGTATTTGACCATTCCTCCAACCTTGCCAAGTCCCTTTTCATTCTTTCCACCCCACCTTGTGTATCAACCCTGTTGCAGATCTTTGTGTCATCTGCAAAGAGGCATACCTTTCCTTCCAGGTGCTCTCCAATGTCACTTATAAAGATATTAAAGAGGACCCGTCCCAGCACCGAACCCTGTGGTATCCTGCTAGTTACCCTCCTTTCTTCACTGTGGACTCCGTTTACTATTACCTTTTGCGTCCTGTTGTCCAGCCAGTTTTTTTATCCAGGCTACCACCTTGGGACCCACACCAATACAGTATATGCAACTCTTATACTGCCAGCACAGTACGATGATGACACATTACTGCTGGCATATCTTCTTAATACAATGACACTTAGTCTGTATACATTTTCAAAATATTGATTAATACGTGCCATAATTCAACAAATGGGTGGCTGCAAGTATCACTGTTACCACATAGCCATGTGGTAGCAGGACAGATACAGTAGACCTGACACATACACAGTAGTTTGGAGATACTGCTCAGGTGGGAAACTACCACCATCACATCTTGTTATGCTGCTGTGTTACCTGGAAATGCTCATTAACAGTATGTTATGGTTACCTTTGCATGCTGACAGCCCAGTGTTCTGGAGCTGGACAAGTAGGAGGCGGTAATTGACAGTGTTGATGGCTTTAGTTAAGTCAATGTAGATTGAGCCTAGTAGTTCACCGGAATCAAGTGCGTTGTGGATTGAGCCGGTGAATTCAAGTAGGGCTGTGGAGGTGCTGTGACCTGTGCAGAACCCATGTTGTTGCTTGCACAGGATGTTGTACGTTTCCAGGTATTCTGTGAGCTGATCCGAGACGATGCATTCTAGTGCCTTGGAGAGAGGGGGTAGTAGGGAGATTTGGCTGTAGTTATCGTGGGCAGTTTTGTCACCACTTTTATGGATTGGGTGACAGTGGCAGATTTCCATCTGTCCGGGAACTGGCTAAGGCTGAGGGAGAGGTTGAAAATTCTGGTCAGAGGACTAAGCACTTCAAGTGTGAGAGACAGGATTTTGAGATTGAGGGAGTCTTTACTGAATCTTGATTTACCAAGGGCTTTGGTTACATATTTGCGCACTTGGTGAGCTTTGACTGCTTTGAAGTAGAAGCGGGGGGAGCTGATGGGAGTAGTGTTCATTGTGGACAGAGGGGCTTCACTATCTTTGAAGTAGTCCTGGGGTAGGACAGCGCTGAGGTCAGTAAAGGCTTTGTTAAAGGAATCCACAATGGTTTTGGGTTGAGGGTTGTGGTTCCATTGATGTTGAGTATTGATGAGGGGGTTTGGGTGGATTCCCGGTGAGTTCCTTTATGTTCTTCCAGAATTTCCGACCATTGTCCCAGGAGTTTGTGAGGGCATGCTTATAGTAGGCAGACTCCATTTGCCAGATGGTTCTGGTGCAGTCATTGCGGGCACGTTTGTAGTTCTGGATGTCGTTTTGCCTTCCAGAGTTTCTGGCCAGTTCCCATAGGTGGTCTCTTGTTTTTAGCATCCTGAAGAGGTCACCTGTGAGCCAAGGGTCACTGAGTGATTTGACTTTGCATTTCTTAATAGGAGCATACATGTCACAGGCCACAGTGAAGATGTTTATGAAGTGGTCAAGGGCAGTGTTTACATTGGTTGCACTGAAGATAGAGGACCAGTCTTGATGGAGGAGGTGGGATTTGAGTCGAGGAAGATGACCACTGGGTAGAACCCTGCTGGTGATAGTTTTTGGTGGTTGTTTGATGAATTTATTTGACCAGGTGCAGCTAACAGGGGAGTGGTCGCTGAGAGAGTCAGGGAGGACATTAGTGTTAGATATCCGCGATGGGTGACTGGTAAGGATCCAGTTCAAGAGTGTGCTGTTGCCGGTCCTGTAATTTTTCCTGGCTGGTGAGTCAACCATTTGTGTGAGGTTCGCCGCAGCAATGGTATCCCTGTGTGTACCAGCATCGGCCGCAAGCCAGTTGATGTTGAAGTCACCTAGGAGGATGGATTCGGTGTCCGGTGGGAGTGACTTTACAAAGTCAAGAACAGCTGTTAGACCAGTTCCCTGTTCTTTGGGAGGGATGTAGATGGTGGCAACAGTGAGGGTTTTGTTTTGGACTCCGAGGAGGATTCTCACTGGCAGTATCTGAGCAGTTGTGGGTTGGAGTGAGGTAATGAAGAGATGCCCCTGTATGGAGTTTTTTAGGTACAGAGCGCAGTCCTCACCTCTTTTGGAGAGGCGATCCAGCCTAAAGATGTTGTAGCCAGGAAGGCTGATTGCATGGTCCAGTACTGATGGCGTGAGCCAGATTTCGACACCGCCAGGATGTCAGGGCTGTGCTGGCTGGTGAAGGCCTGTAGGGCATCCATTTTAGGAAGGAGAGGGCACCCGAAGGCTTGCTCAGATTAATGGCTTTAGAGCAGAATGGGCCAGGGTTTGGGTGCACGTTGCCTGACAGCATTAGGAGGAAGAGGACTAGCCTCAAGGAGGCTGTGGAGTATTTCTTTAAGGGAATGCTTTCATCTGCTAGCATCTCGGGAAATTGCTGAGCATCGACGATAGTGGGTGAGGGTGAGCGTAGACAGGAGGGGATCAGAGTGGAGGGCTAGGACCAGTGTGGGTGTAGGACAGTTTCATGGCGGTAGGATGGACCCTGGGCAGGGGCAGTGACCACTGTGCAGCATGCCTAAGTGGAGGAAGGATGTAGGAATGTAAAGCTATGGGGGAGGGAGGAAAGCAGGCTTTTGGGGTGTGCAGTAGGGGAGGAAGACAGGCACGAAGATATAGAATAGGGGTAGAGAACGGTTGAGGCGCATGATTAAGGTAGGAATTGGGGTAGGCGGAGGGAGGGGGTTAAGACAGGCTGGCGGGGCTGGGAGAAAGGGGCGGAAGAGCAGTAGCTGGATCAGTGGGAAGTGAGGATACTGCCAGGAAGGCCAGGCAGCCAGGGACTGTGTCTTTCAGAGGGTATATATTTTTTTTTCCCCCAATGAAAGACGAAGAATCCCTTTAGTGGCAGGTCTGTATAACCTGCTAATGGAAAACTAGCCACTTTCCAATCCAGCTAATACAGTTGAAAAACTTCTATTACAAACTTGAAATGTGCTTAGTTCTATCTAAAATCTATTTGTAAAAAGTGCCAGGTGGCAGAAACAGGGGAAAAGTCCTGGCCAATCAGAGCAGGTTTGCTGGAAGCGCCCATGTTCTGATTGGCTGCGCTGTCCCCTACCTTCCAAGGAGCTGTAGGTGGGTGTCCTGGTCTCGGTTGGTGGCTGGCTGGGTGCCGGCTGACCGTGGGGGAGCTGAAGCAGCCCTGTTCAAGGGCAAGCAGCTGGAGAGAAGAAAAAAGAGCAGGTCTTAAATAGCATTGAGGTAGAATGGGTTTAGATTTGAGCAGTTTAGCAAGACAAAAGAGAGTTAGACTTTGCGGTGCCAAGGCAGAGTGCTTGGATGGGGGGGTGCAGGAGGAGCACTGAAACAGGAGAGGTGTAAGCACCTTAAAACACTAGTAGAAATTACAATCCAACTAATACAGTTGAAAAACTTCTATTACACATTTGAAATGTGCTTAGTTCTATCTAAAATCTATTTGCAAAAAGTGCCAGGTGGCAGAAGCAGAGTGGGTTTGCTGGAAGCGCCCGTGTTCTGATTGGCTCTGCTGTCCCGTACCTTCCAAGGAGCTGCAGGCGGGCGTCCTGGTCTTGGTCGATGGCTGGCTGGGTGCCAGCCGACTGTGGGGGAGCTGAAGCAGCCCCGTTCAAGGGCAGGCAGCTTCCAAGGAGGTACAGGCGGGTGTCCTGGTCTTGGTCGGTGGCTGGCTGGGTGCCGGCCGACCATGAGGGAGCTTAAGCAGCCCCGTTCAAGGGCAGACAGCTTCCAAGGAGCTGCAGGCAGGCGTCCAGGTCTCAGTTGGTGGCTGGCTGGGTGCCGGCTGCCCGTGGGGGAGCTGAAGCAGCCCTGTTCAAGGGCAGGCAGCTTCCAAAGAGCTGCAGGCGGGTGTCCTGGTCTCGGTCGGTGGCTGGCTGGGTGCCGGCTGACCGAGGGGAAGCTGAAGCAGCACCGTTCAAGGGCAGGCAGCTTCCAAGGAGCTGCAGGCGGGCGTCCTGGTCTCGGTTGGTGGTGGCTGGGTGCCGGCCGACCGTGGGGGAGCTGAAGCAGCCCCGTTCGAGGGCAGGCAGCTTCCAAGGAGCTGCAGGTGGGCATCCTGGTCTCGGTCGGTAGCTGGCTGGGTGCCGGCCGACCATGGGGGAGCTGAAGCAGCCCCGTTCAAGGGCAGACAGCTGCTAATTTGGTAATTTATTGTACCTTACATCTGGCTGTATGGCAGGGCCAACTTTAAATAAACACTGCACCTGAATTAACACATGATGCCACAGAAACATAGAATTTGCCAGCAGAAAAGAACCGCTCAGCCCATCCAGTCTGCACAAGTGTCCCCTACCTACAGAACTTGTAACTCCTGCCTGTATATGTTACTGCATGTCTTATTCTTCCTGCGTCCATCAGGACCTCCTTGTGAATGAGCTTGCTTAATGGATTTTTCCTGCAATGAACTTAAACCTACTCCACTTCCATAGCCCTATTGATCTCCGTTGACCCCCTCCTTCCCCTTTTTCTAATATACCCCTATGTTTATCCCATGCATGCTTCATGCCCCCTACCATTTTAGGTTCCAACACTTCTCCTGGCAATCTGCTTAAGGCGTCTACCACCCTTTCAGTAAAGAAATATTTCTTCACATCTATCCTGAATGCCCTCCCCAGCTTCATTGTATGTCCCTTGGTTTGGGTGCTCATCTTCATCTGAAGGAAACTCCCCAACTATACCGTCTTAACCCCTGTGAGGTACTTTGTAGGTCTTGAACATGTCACCTCTCGCCCTCCTCTCTTCCAGAGTGTAGATGTTGAGATTCTTCAGCCTTTCCTTGTACGGATTCCTGTGAAAATTCTCAACCATTTTAGTTGCCCTCCTCTGTAAAACATCCACCTTGTGTCCTTTCTGAAGTGTGGACTCTAAAACTGGGCACAGTACTGCAGCTGGGGTTATATCACAGAGTGAGACAATGGCAGCACAACATCCCTACTCCTCCTCCTAGTGGAGATGCTACTCCTTCTGCACCCCAGAATCCAATTTGTCCTGCCCACAGCCTTGTGACACTGTACTGCCATCTTTTTTTCAAATCAAAGTTTATTGCTTTTTAGAACAAAGAGAAAAGATCCAGTCATAATAATCTGAATTGTAGATGAAACCAGAAACAGTACATCACTGCATACACTGGAGCTGTTCCCCCCCCAAGCCTATTCCCCCACCCCATACTAAACCCCCCATTCAGCACAGCTCAAACTTATTAGGTGAATTATCAAATTCTAAAATTGACAGTAGCATGCAATATGCTAAATGGTGAACAGCGCGTGAAAAGGTTCCCAAATTTTCTTATACCTATTCATTCTGTTATTAAGACTTGTCATCATTTTTTCCGTCCTGAGATTGGCTAACACTTCTTTAAGCCATTCCAAATAAGAGATATCTCCATCATCTTTCCAATGATGGAGAATAACCTTTTTTACTGCTAGGGAAATCAATGCTATATAATATCTCCTAGCAAGTACTGGAATCAAGGTATAGTCACCTAAGAGGCATACCTCGGGGTGAAAATATCCGAAAGACCCAGCAAGGAGTCCATCTTCCGCTGGACGTCCTTCCAGAGGGTGGAGGCCTTAGGACATGCCCAAAATATGTGAAACAGTGAGCCCTCTGCCTGCTGACAACAGGAGCAGATGGGTGAATCAATAAGCCCATATTTATATAATTTTTTTGGGGTATAATATATATTATGTAAAATGTGAAATTGTGTAGGCCGTAATCTATCCTGAGTAATGTACTTATGGCAATTCAACCACAAAATTGTCCAATCTATCTCCAGATCAGGAAAACATGAACCCAGTACCTCTCAGGTGCAAAACTAGTCGGGTACTTATAACTGTATTAAATTTTATACGCGTTGGACACAGAGTAGGCCATACCGGACATACAGGAGAGTTCGTCCAGGAAAGTTTTAGTTCTTTTTTGGGGCGGGTTCAGACCAAACACCTTCACTATTAGATGTTTTAATTGAAAAACTTTAAACACAAATTTATTAGGAATGTTGAAATTATTTAGTATTTCAATAGTTGAAAGCCATGAATTGTCCAGGGTAACAAGCTGAGAGAGCTTAGCGCCTTCCAATTGAGGAAGCCACCTAGGCGTAACTGGCTTATTATCTATTTTTACATTTGGGTTACCCCCGATAGGTTGAGCTAAATCTAAGGTGTGATTATACTTCATAAAGAGACATATCTGAGAATGTACTCTGATCGATGTCGCAATGGGGGTTGATCTCAAAGTTAAGGGAAGGGCACCCGGCCTGATATGAAGTAGCGACGCCGGTGACAGTCCATTCTCTTTAATCAGAGACAACTCAATTTTAAGCCAAATAGGAACAAAGACAGAAAGATTAACTTCTCTCGTCTGTTCCAACCACCTCATGTATTTAACCATGTGACTCGGCCAATAATAAAAGATCAAATGTGGAAGACGGAGACCCCCTTTGTCCTTAGGGGCTGCTAACTTATAGAATGCAATCCTAGGTTGTCTATTAGCCCAAATAAATTTTGTAATCAGGCCATTCATTTTACGGAACCAGGTTAAAGGCATCCAGTTATTAAGCAAATACAAAGGGTAAAAAATCATAGGAAGAACATTCATTTTAACTAAGTTCACTTGGTCCCAGAGTGAGATAGATAGTTTGGCCCACCTGTCTAGGTCTGCGCCTATAGTATTTATTAGGGGCATCCAAATTCAACTTTTGAAGTGAGGCTGGGTTCCTGGTAATTTGAATGTCCAAGTATCTTAAAGATTTTGGTGCCCAGGACATACCTGTCTCTCTAATAGCAGATTTAATCACTTTATTAGTTAAGCGGGAAGATAAGAGATTTTTCAATGTTTAATTTGTAATTCGAAAAATTGGCGTATTCTTCTATGATAGATAACATGGCAGGTATTGATTTAACAGGGTACGATAATTGTAATAATAGATCATCGGCATAGGCAGATACTTTAACTTCGTATCCCTGAATAGGAATTCCTTGAATCGTCGAGGAAGATTTAAGCTGGCGAATAAGGGGCTCTAAATATAAATTAAAAAGTAAAGGGGATAAAAGGGCAGCCTTGTATGGTACCTGAGTGTAACATAAAACTTTCGGATATGACTCCATTAGCCACCACTCGAGCTGAGGGAGTATTATAAAGAGCTTTAAACCAGTTCTGAAAAAGCAAAGGGAACTTATAGGTATTAAGAGCCCAAAATAAGAAATTCCAGTCCACCCAGATGAATGCCTTCTCAGCATCCAGAGAAACCAAAACAGCTGGAAATGAGGCATCCCTGGATGCCGAAAGAACGTGCGATAGGGTTTGAAGGTGATCTATTGAAGAACACTCTTTCATGAATCCCACCTGTTCGGGTCCAGTAAGGTCAGGCAGCACTAATGCAACACGATCCACTAACAATTTAGCTAATATCTTGATATCCTGATTCATCAGGGATATTGGGCGATAACTCGTAGGTAATTCTGGGTTCTTTCCCGGTTTCAATATGAGGACTATTAAAGCCTCCCATAAAGTAGGGTCCACAGGTGCACCCGATAAAATATACTGAAATAAGGGGACTAATAACGGTAATAATTGTTCTTGAAAAACTTTATAAAAATTAGTCGTGAAACCATCTGGGCCAGGTGATTTGTCTGAAGGTAAGTTTTTAATAACCATGAGAATTTCTTCAGATAATATTGAGGATACTAGCAATTCCTGTTGGGGCTCAGAAAGCGAGGATAAACTGTATGCCTCTAAGTAATTGTCTAGGCTCTGTTCCGATAGTGAGTTTATCTTAGAATTGTATAAATTTGCATAATACTGCTGGAATTCCAACACTATATCCTCCGGAGATGTTTTTAGGGTACCATCTAATTGGAAACGAAGTGACGGAACATATCTATTCGCTTCCTGTTGTTTAATCCGGAGTGCCAATAACCTTCCTGCTTTCTCTCCCTGATCTGAGTAATTTGCCTTAGCTTTCAGAATAGCGAATTCGGCTTTCTCCCTTAATATTTCCAAATAAGCATCATTTAATTTTACCAGCTCTTGCTGAAGGGATTCTGAAAAATTATGAGAAAGTTTTGATTCTTTTGAATGGATTTATTCAAGAAGAGAAGTTAGTTCCCTTTCCTTTTCCTTTTTCCTTTGTGTAGCCATACTAATTAATATTCCCCTAATGAAAGCTTTAAAAGCGGCCCATATAAAATCTGGTCTGGAGATAGACTGAAGGTTAGTTCCTATAAATTGCTCTATTTGTTTATTAATAATTTTAACTATGTGGGGATCCTTTAATATTTGAAAATTGATCTTCCACCGGAAGGTTTTCTTGGGAAGAAATGAAAGGGCAAGATGACAGGTTACCAGTGAATGGTCGGAAGGTGGACCTGACTGTATAGAGGCTTCTGTTACTCCAGGAAGAAACGTTTGAGAGAGAAAAATATAATCAATACGTGTAGCTGTTTTATGGACTGGCGATAAGAAAGTGAATTCCTTCTCTGAGGGGTGCAAGACCCTCCAAACATCACACAGATCATAGTGTTCTATGAATTCTTGGAGGGCCCTTTCTGCAAGAGGGCGGCCTCTCCTCAAAGGAGAACAATGATCCATTAATGGATCCATAGCGGTGTTTATATCACCCCCTATGATAAGCGGCAGAGACAGAAATGGGTATAGGAGTTCAACTAGTTGCGTAAAAAAATCGGGAGAATCTACATTAGGCCCATAAAGACTTCCCAGGAGAATCTTGGTGGCATATAAAATACAGTGAATGAAAACAAACCGGCCTTGCGGGTCCTTAAGCACCTGCTTAAGAACAAAAGGAATTTTTCTATTAATTAGGATCAATACCCCAGCCCTGTTGGAGGCAACCCCTACGGAAAATACATAGCTAATTTGTTGTCTTCTCATACAATTTGCCTCTGAATCCAATAAATGTGATTCCTGTATTAAAGCGATGTCTACAGATAACGAGGCAAGGTACTTGAGAACCTTATATTGTTTTACACGCTGTCTCAATCTTTTAACATTCCACGTTGCAATCTTGACAAAATTAGCCATTATTACACATCTCTTGCAGTTTAACTTGAACAAGTAATGTATTCCCCAGATTAATCACTCCTAAAAACCTAGAAAAGCTGTGCTGAATCCCTCCCCAAACCCAACTTAACTCCCCCCCACCCTCCCTCCAACAACAATCCACATACAACACTAATCTACCAACCCACCTCTCTCCTCCAACCTATCACAGGTTTCGCTCTGCAGAATACCAATACCAATGCCCTCTCTCTCCAGCCACCCTTGGGTAACCCTCACCTTAGATTTAGCGATGGTGAGCATGGTAAATACAGTCTAAACATCATTCAGATTAAATTCTAAAAATAATACACGCCAAAGAAAACATGTATAGGATTACTTTAATGAAATCCTAAGTGGCTGTGTCCCTCTAAAAGTTATATTCTTATGCTGTAGTTCTCTTTGTATTTTAAAGAACCCTGAGAAAATAATAAGAGCTGGTTTGGTCTATCTACAGCCCCTTAAAGGTTAAATTACAAACAAAATCCTGTTTTGTGCACTGTATAAGTAATGTCAGCATGCTACACAAAACTATAATTTGGTCTGCTGGTTCCCTCTAGCAATCACAATGAGCAATACAAACAGTATTCCCTTCCTACATTGGGAGCTAAAACACAAATATGATCTTTTGTTATGAAGTTCTACACAGTTTTTTTTACTTTAATCCAACCCCTTTTAATCTCAAATACTTATGTCATGCCTCTCTTGTTTTCGTTCTGCCAAAAGAACCAGGAAGCAAATGAGAGGAACCAGCTGGTGTTTCTTCAGCAATCGTTTCTCTTTCTGGACAAAGAGGAGTAGATTTCTGAAGCTGTTTTCCCAACCAAAATACTATGAAGTACTCTTTAACTTCAGAGTTGGGAGTAGAGGCAACTCACACTTAGAGCTGGTTTGGTCTACCTACAGCCCCTTAAAGATTAAGTTACAAACAAAATCCTGTTTTGTGCCCGGTATAAGTATTGTCAGCATGCTACACAAAACTATAATTTGGTCTGCTGGTTCCCTCTAGCGATCACAGTGAACAATACAAACAATATTCCCTTCCTACATCGGGAGCTAAAATGCAAATATGATCTTTTGTTCTGAAGTTCTACACAGTTTTTTTTACTTCAATCCAACCCCTTTTAATCTCAAATACTTATGTCATGCCTCTCTTGTTTTTGTTCTGCCAGAAGAACCAGGAAGCAAATGAGAGGAACCAGCTGGCATTTCTTCAGCAATCGTTTCTCTTTCTGGACAAAGAGGAGTAGGTTTCTGAAGCTGTTTTCCCAACCAAAATACTATGAAGTACCCTTTAACTTCAGAGTTGGGAGTAGAGGCAACTCACACTTCACGAAACAACTCGGGCAGAAATTCTTTTAAACCAGTACGAGCTGCCTCTGGATCATTGAAGTTATGCCAGACACCCAAGATTAGAACCTGCAAACGTGCCAGATACAGCATCTTAAATCCAATTCCAGATGCTATTAATTTTGAGACGAAAGGATGAAAAGCGGTGCGTTGCTGTCTGACAGTAGCAGGGAGATCATGGGCAACTCTTACTTTCCTACCCTCCCAGATGATATCTTGTGTCTCCCTGACTTTTTTCAAGAAGTGCTGGTGCTCAAGAAAATTGAGAAACCTGAAGATCAGGGGTCTCGGTGGCAATCCAGATGGGGGAGGTGGTCTAAGGGCCCTATGTGCCCTCTCTATAGAATACTTAGTTCCAAAAGGCGAGGGACCAGCAATATACTCCACAAACTTCCGGATAAAAATAATCACATCTTGCCCCTCTTCGGTTTCAGGCAATCCTATCAGGAGTGCATTGTTTCTTCTACTTTGACCCTCAAGGTCCTCCAGTTTAGCTTCGATCCTGGCGAACTTCTGCCTCGTGGCTACCAACTCCGGATTAATTTTATCGATTCTTTTTTCCAGAGAATGAACTTTGGTTTCGGAGTCCGGAGTTAGTCAGGATACTTCCTCCAAAGTAAGCGATATCACTTTAATTTCAGTAGTCAGAGATGAGGGCTCCTCTTTGAAAGGCCTGAATTCAGCTAGAAACCTAGCCAAGGTTAACGGTTCTTGATCGGCTGCGGTGGAAGATACTTCCCCTGAGTCAGCTGTACTTGCAGGCCTAGGCTTCTTGGGGCCTTTCTCGGGAGTGAAGGGCGGCGTTCTTTTAGGCAAATTCTTTTTCTTTCCACCTCCATTCGGGACACTATGCAATCTAGGAATGAGACGATCCTTTTAGATGTCCTTCACCCACTTTTCCAATTTTCTTTTACTCTTAACTGGAATGCAAATGTCAAAAATGATCGGGTGGCTGGAGCAACTGAGAGGAGCCTGCAGTTGGTACCTACATCACGTGACCAATCCCCCACTGTACTGCCATCTTGAGGTCCTCTGATATAATAACCTCAAGGACCTTTTCATGTCTACTGTAGTGAGTATCAGTACCTTCTCCCATCCTATACCCAGCATCGGGGTTCCTATGCCCTAGGTATATAATTTTACACTTGTTGGCACTGAACCCCAAGTACATAAGAAAATGGAATTGATTTGAATGAACTGCAGGCTTTTATACAGCTTTTTGGGGAGTGTGTATGTGTGAGTGAGTTGGGGGGGGCTCTGCTAGTATACGCATTTGCTTTTGACTTGGTATAATGTGCGAACAGACTAACCCTGCTCCCCACTCCATGTGCTATATCAGAGATAAAGGGCTCAAATAGCATTGGGCCATGCACTGAGCCCTGTGGCACCCCATTTGTCACTGCTCTGGGTGCCGAGAGCTACCCTACCACCAGCACCCTCCCCTGTAAACAGTTCTCTATCCGTTTAGTCAGATCACCCTCCACCCGTACCCCTCCTTCTCCTCATTTTTCTCCTCCTTGGCCTGTGTCCCTCCTCCCGGTAGTCCGCACCCTTTCTCCTCCTTATTCTTACCAGGTGGTGGTGCCTTCTGTATTACACTCAGACCACTCTGCCTGCCCCCTTCCAGGGTTACTACACCTCCGCCTTTACCTATATCTAGGGCAGTGAGCTCATCAGGCTCCCCTGTCTGGACCTTTCTACCAACCTCAGTCTTTTGCCCCCCCCCTCGTTTGTTTAAATCCACCTTAGTAGAGATATACCCCTCTAATCCTGGCTTTTTAACTTTTTTTTTTTTTTTTTTACATATTTTATCACAGGGCTACAGTCGGCTTGGTTATCCCGACCAACCACCCCCTAGCCCTGCCCCCGGCATCAGGCTGACCTGCTCACCTCCACGGATTATCCCCATGCTGGGGAGGTGAGGAGCTTCCAAGGTCAACCCACCGGAGCAGGATCCAGTTGAGGAGGCACCATTCAGGGCAGACAGGGGGATGGGAAGCTCATGCTGCCTGACCATAGCCCATTTTCCACTTTCCCCCCTTTGCAGAGTGCGGGTGTGCAATGACGGTTAGGCACAGTGTGCCAATGTCTGCCACAATCCACCACCCTTTACTACACCGCTGTAGTAGCATCTGTGGTCATCACCAGTGGCCACTACAGAGGGGTGGGTCCCTGGATCCTACCCCGGGATAGGAGAGCAGTCCTCTGGACGCTCAATCCTACACCTCCCTTGCCAACCCCTGGCGGCCCAGGCTTGTGTCTGAACCCGGGTCGCCAGTGTGGCACGAAGTGTGGCATCCAGCGCCTCAACCCTCAGTGTCAGTGGCCCAGCAGCAATGCTGCCTTTAATACTTCCCTCCCCATCCCTTCCTGCTCCAGTGTACCCCATCCCCCACGTACAAGTCACTATTCCCCCAGACCCTACCCTAGTTAGTCACCAACCCATAATGTTTTGTGTGGCACCAATCCCTTAGCCACTCGAACTCCTCAAGCCTACCCTTCCTCCCCATGCTTGCACATGGTACCGGCAGTACCTCCAAGAATGCCACTGACTTCCCCACCCCCTCATACTGCCTGCCCAAGTACTCAAACCTCCCCCTCACTACTTTCACAGTGTCCCCCGGCAAGTCATTTGTATCCACATGCAACATAAATGAGGTTTCTTCCTCCCCCTTGCTGCATGCTTGAGCAGTGCCTGGCCTGCCCCTCCTGCAGTCAACCTGCGGACAGCTTCAACCCAAATATGGTATGCCTGTCCCCTTTCCGCCCCATCTCACCCATTTCAGTATAGAATCCCCCAGGATGAGTACCCCCCTGCCCCTACCCCCTTTCCCTAATATCCCTTCCACCACCCCAGTATTCGTTCTTCCCTGTTCCTTACTCTCGCCAAATGCACCCTCCGTGACTTCTGTATCTGCACCCCCTACTTCCGCCTCACCCCTTTTCTCTGCCTTATTCCTCCCATCCCCCTTGAACCCCTTCCCAGCCTGACTACTTCCTACTGGGCTTCCCATATCAACTTCACCTCCTCCCCAGCTGATTTCCAACCCCCTCTCCTATTCCTACTGTTGTCGATTTAGAGCCCCCACTCCCTTCTACCCCGATAGTAATGCCCCTCCCATCCATCCTCCTTCCTGTAGCCTTCTCTCGATCACTTACCACCCCACCTCCCTTACTAGCCCCTTCTACCCTTTTGTCCTCGCTATCTCTTCTCCTACCTGTTGCCATCCCTCTCATGCTCCACTTGTCCTCTCCCTTCAGTATGTTCCTGCTCCTCCCCTCTCCCCCATAGCAGAGGTTCAACTCTATTCCTAGTCGATACCCCTCCTACATCTCTTCCCCCTATCAGTTCCCCCCTCCTAGTTGTTCCCATCCGTGCCACCCCTGGTCCCTCCCTACCTTCAGCCATCAGCTCTCTCCCCTGGTACTCCTCCTGGGCTCCTCCTCCCCCATCAGGAGGCCCCCCGCCCTCACCTCATGCACCTCCTTCCTTCTCCTCTCTTTTCTGCTAGTGCCTCTGATACTAGGGTCGGTTTCAGTCCCTAGTTATTCTTCCTCCGTCCACCTTTGCCATCCCCTATTCCCCCCTCAGGATGCCTACCATACTCATCTGCCCTGCCACTTAGACTTCTCCCTAACCTCCATAGTTCCTCCCTCAAACTAGTCAGTCATCTACAGACCATACACCCCCCGTTCCTCCAAGCCTAGTCCAGGATCATGGCATATCCACACCCTGTACACCCTTCCACCATTCCAAAGATGCCTGCCTTATTGACATGTGGCACCTGCCCCAATTTGGCCCCCATCTTATGTTACGGGCTCTTACCCCCCGGTTCTGTACCCTACTACAACTGTTAGGCCCCATTTACTCAAATTCCTGTCTCCCCCCCACAGTAGTCCCTACTGACCTCTTGCCGACTGGGGTAATTCAGTCTCAAATCTCATCTGTTAGATACTGTATTACTGTAGAAATCCTAAAGCCTTCTTGTCCGTTTTTCACCCCTCAGCTACTATACCTTTTGTTCTTGGCTCATATAGTTTTACTTAGCCCAGTTAGAAATCCTATTGCACTCCAGGTATTACTCAGCTCAGTTAAAGAAATAAACAGAACATATAAATATGTATTATTACTGCAATCATAACAGTATAGCTCAGTACTTAGGTCAGTTAGACAAAGACACAGAACAACTAAATCTATATTATTACAGCAATCCTAAAGTATCCAATCATTGCTTTGTCTCCAGAGACCCTGCTGTAATATAGGACCACAGAGGACCATGGGCGGGAAGGTGGGCAACTGTAAATTCCCAGCAGAGCTCCACTGAGCTCGCTCACTCCCCCTCTCACTCGCTCATTCTAGTTCTCCCAATGCTGCAGGCTGCCCTTTTGTACGGGGCTCCTGCTTGCACTGGCACCTTTTTCTGTCCACAAAGAAACCTGCAGCAGTCCCGACACAGCTTCATTGAGCTTGCTCACTCTCCCTCTCTGTTTCTCCCGGCGCTGCAGGCTGCCCTTTTGTACTAGGCTCCTGACTGCATTGGCTCCTTTTTCTGCCCACAAAGAAATCCACAGCCGTCCCGACAGAGCTCCGTGGAGATCGCTCACTCCCCCCTCTCACTCACTCATTCTATTTCTCCTGGCGCTGCAGGCTGCCCTTTTGTACTGGGCTCCGGCCTCTATTGGTGCCTTTTTCTGCCCACAAAGAAATCTGCAGCAGTCCCGACAGAGCTCCGTTGAGCTCGCTCACTCCCTCTGTCTCACTCGCTTGTTCCGTTTCACCCTGCGCTGCAGGTTGCCCTTTTGTACTGGTCTCCAGCCGGCATTGGCACCTTCTGCCCACAAAGACATTTAAAGCAGTCACAATACAGTTCCATTGAGCTTGCTCACTCTCCTTCTTCCTCTCTCATTCGTTCGTTCTGTTTCTCCCACAGCTGCAGGCTGCCCTTTTGTACTAGGCACCTGCCTGTATTTGTACCTTTTTCTGCCCACAAAGAAATCTGCAGCAGTCCCAACAGAGCTCCGTTGAGCTCACTCACTCCCCCTCCCTTGCTCGTTCTGTTTCTCCCGGTGCTGCAGGCTGCCCTTTTGTACTGGGCTCCTGCCTGCATTGGCACCTTTTTCTGCCCACAAAGAAATCCACAGCAGTCCCGACAGAGCTCAGTCATGCCCCCTCTCTCACTCGCTCGATCCTAATTTGTCCCAAATGCTGATTTCCAAAAGTGGCTGCACTATTCTACGCCAGAAGCATGAAAACACATTTTGGCCAGGATGTGAAAAATGACAGCTGTACTGTTCATAAGTAGGTGTGAAAAAATGCCAGTGTTGAAAATCTGGCATGAAAATATTACTAATTTGCGAAGTTACAAGGGTGCGTGGAAACTGCACAACCCACACTCCTAACACAGTCATTTTATGGAGTTTCATTGCAAAATTTTCAACCTAGGCATTTTAGGACCTCTGCTCATGAACAGTGTCACTGTAATTTTCTTAATGTGTCCTGAACACTGATTTCCCACAGCGACCGCGCTATTCTGAGCAGGAACTGCAAAAACACATTTCGGCCAGGATGTGAAAAATGACAGCTGTACTGTTCATAAGGAGGTGTGTAAAAATGGTAATGTTGAAAATCTGGAGTGAAAATATTGCAAACTGGCGAAGTTATGACCGTGTGTAGCAATTGTGCAATGCACACTCATAAAACAGTGAATTTGTTTGGATTATTCCCACCAAATTTGCAATTTAGACTTTTTTGAGAGCCTACCTGATGAACACTGGTACTGTCATTTCATTAAATCGGTCCCGAAAGGTGATTCCACGCACTGACCGCGAAATCACCTTTCGGGACCGATTAATGCCATGACAGTGGCTGAATTCCTGTGGAGGGTGCCCAATAACTCCTTGTTGAAAATGTGGTGCCAAAATTCAAAAAAATGCCTGAGATATGCATCAAAGTTGAAAAAAAAAATTTATGCCATTATACAGCTTATATTTCCTCAGTTCGCGGTCGGCTTTGAAGAGTGCAGACGTGTTCCCGGTCCACCGAAGATCATCGCGCTGGGCTCCGAAGGTAAGTATGGAGTGAGGGGGGTGTGGGGAGGCAGGCGCAGGTTGTGGGAGGGGGCAGGGAGACCGCGAGGGAACCCTTTTATTTTTTACAGGTTTAAAAAAAAAAAAAAATTGCAGGAATTTTTTATTTTTTACTTTTTTTACAGGGGATTTGGCACGCTGGGGTGGGCTCCCAGCATGCCAACCAAGTGTTTTTGGGGGCAGCTGTAGCCGATGGAGGATTGGGCACCCCGTCAGCACAAAGAGGGGGTGCAAGAGCCGAGGGAGATTGGGCACCCCCTCAGCAGAAATCTACTGTATTTTTTTGGGGGGGGGCATTATGCCAATTTGGAGTGAGCTCTCCCATCGGCAAATCAAACTGGGAGGGGAGACATAATGTCGACGGGGAGTGGGCTCCCCTGTCGGCAATGTGAACTAGGACAGGGACTCAAGCCGATGGAGACTGGGACCCCTGTCAGCAAACAAACACTGTTGTGGGGGGGGGCACATGCTGCTGAAGGGGATTGAGCACTCCCTCAGCTGTGGGAGCTGAGTAATATTGTGTGTGAACATGGCGGCAAGCCACCAACATGTTCAGAAACAATATTACAGTACCAACGTTCCACCCAGCAATGATGGGTCGCTCCCTCATTCCAGCGAATGGCTGACGCTGCAATGACGAGGTGGCCCGATTGCAGCGGCTGAAATGTTTCAAGGTTGTGGCATGCTGACTGAACTAGTGTCAGCAGCAGCATGCCACCCCATTGAGGAAAGCAGGCCAAGCCTCAAAAGGCAGTGGGGGCGTTGGCCACAACAGTGCCACGCCTCCACACACTGCTTCTGCAGCAAGCTGCCACAATATGTTTCTTGTGCATGCGTGCAATCAACATAAAAATACAAACATTCAATGGCTGTTGCTAGACTCACAGAAACTTTCATTTCCAATACACTATGTGTGGATAACATACTGCATATTTCATCAGCTGTTATCTATTGAAATATGGGCATCTGCTCAAATCTTGTTATTGATGTTTGTAATGCAAAAATGCTTACTGTGACCATCACTCATGACTGGCCAGCATGTGTGTGTGCCCCCAAGCCTCTATGATGGCTGCAGAACTCATACAGTTGGTGGACTGTGACAATGCCTGTGTCTTGTGGAACGTTTACAGAGTTGCTTGGTACTTCTGTTACCTGATCCTACTTGTCTCTTTTGGTTGCTTGCCTTGGCCCTTCCCTTCCTTGCATGAGTGTGTGTCTGTGTGTGTATGTGGGGGATGTAGAGTTAGGGTTTTGAAGAGGGGGTGGGGTGGGGTGGTGGGATGGTAACCCTAACGTGGAATTTCCACACTTTTGTCGGTGTGGAAACAACCCTAACTGATGCATTAACTGAGTTTTTGCAAAAAAAATTCCTTTCTTTTTTAAAAAGTATAACATAAATAGTAAATGGCATGTGTTGGTGGGGTGCCTGTGGGAGTGTGGGCCCTCCAAGCCCTGCGCTACCAGTTTCACATAAGTATGGAGTCATACAGCAGCCCTATAAGGCAAAGAGCCCTTGTGACACTAATTTTTCCATATCTTGGGAACTGTAGCAGCTAGAAAAAAAATTCAAGTGTTGTAATCGTGAGATTGAGTAGTTCTCACAACATAAGTCAATCGAATCCATATCTCACATCGTTTCCAAGATACAGGCACCGAAAATAACTGTGACTGCTAACGCTGAGGGCACAATAGTGGCCTACGCACATGAAAATGAGCAACTGGGACAGTAATTCGCAAATATCTCAGGAACCGTACAAGGTAGAAAAAAATTCAAATTTCATGGTTTTCATGGCTTTCCAACCTACTTCAGTACTTTCCAACCTTTTTTTTGAGACGAAAAGTCCGTATCTCGAACCATTTTCAAGATACAGGTCCCGGAATGCATCACAGGCACTGCAATGTTATCCTATCTGAACTTTGGAATGTTGTAAATATGGGCCTATTCAATGTTTCCATACCAAACCACCAAAAAGCACATCTGTGGGACTAGGGCTGTCGACTCTGAAATGTTCAGGCCAATAGCGTAATCCATGTTGCCACAATGAAGGGACAAAGAAAACAACTGCCACAATGTTATCCTATGGGAAAATTTCTTAAATTTGGAATGGTGCAACTATGGGGCTGTTGAATTTTTCCATACCAAACTACTGAAAGGCACATCTGCGGCAGTAGGTGTTGCTACTCTGAAAATTACAGGCCAATAGCACAAACCAGCTTGCCACAATCAAGCGACAAAGAAAATAACACATAGCAAAATGTTTTTGAGCAGTGTTGTCACAATAACATTAACATTTGCGCGATTCTCCTATTTCTATAATGGGAATGTTAGCACGCACAAAAAAAGTGTTAGCGCAGTTACTTTTTTGCGTTAGCACGATTGTTTGCGTGGCAACATAAATGTCTGCATGATCAAAAAATGAGAAAAATTTCCAGACTAGCTGGGGAAAAACTGATACCAGGAGCATGTACATCAGGGCCCGATTAGGTAAATCCAATGGGTGATGTTTCACAAAGTGCAGTATTTTTTGAGTTACAGCTTTTTTTCCCTCTCTTGCTAATTGAAAACAAGATGGCGGCAGCATGACAACATTTTGGGGCAAGCACGACAACAAAATTTGATCACGAATGTTTTCATAGTGCACATATATATTTTTCCATAGGTTATAATGGGACATGAAAAAATGGAATAACTTTTGAATGGAGCCATATTTTTTCACCAGATCTTCAAAAGGCACCAGTGCAACCCAGGACACATGTAGACAACCCAATCTGAACCCACTCAAATGCATTTTTCAGTGCATTATGGGTGGACAAAGAATTTGCAACACTGGGGAAAATTCACTTTTTCAGTGCACTATGGTTCCGCAACCGTACATCCGATGGAAACAAACATTTCCAGATTCAGAGATCTATGACAGATCTTTCTACATTCCAAATTTCAAGCAAATTGGACAAATGGTTCAAAAGTTATTAAAGTGCACAATTTGAGGCTTAACAGAGAAATGGCTAAGCAACCCTAACTATAATGGCACTACTGTGCCACTATATATATATACATATATATATATATATATATATATATATATATATATATATATATACATATACATATACACACACACATATACAGTATATATTCATGGCAAAAAAACTCTGTTTAATGTATCAGTTAGGGGTTGCTCCACAGTGGCAAAGCGAGGAAATTCGAGTGTGGGGTTGCCACCTAACCTAGCCCGTCCCCCACCAACAGGCATCGGGAATTGTGGATTAGTGTAGTCTCCTAACTCTCACCCCATCCCTATGTAAACAAGCTGAGGTGGCAGTATGGAGAATGGGGTGAAAGTTAGAACCGATGACCCCAACGCACACCCCAATCCCGAATGGAATGTGGTGGTGGGAGCATGGGGCCCAAGTGATTTTGTGTCACATAGTAACACTAATGGTAATGCAAACACAAGCGCAAACAGTAACGCATATGGTGAAGCAAACATAAATGATAACACAAACAGTAAGAGAAATGCAACGTAAATGTTAATGAAAATAGAAATCGTAACGCAAACGGTGAAGCAAACGCTAACGGCAACAGAAACACAAACGTTAACGAAAACAGTAATGTACATGTTAACACCAACAGAAATGCAAACGGTAAGAAAAATGCAAATGGTAACAGAAACACAAACAGAAATGCAAACGGTAAAGGCAATGGCACCGCAGAAGGAAACAGTAATGCAATCGACAATGGAAATGCAACCAAAAATGAAAATGCTAAGGCCAACAGAAACGCAAACGGTGATGAACACGCAAACAGTAACAAACAGTTACAGCAACAGCAATGATGACACCAAAGTGAACAGTAACGCAAACAGAAATGGAAACGCAAGCATGTACAGAAACAGAAATGGTAACACATGCGGTCACGGAACTGCAATTGGAAATGCAAATGCTGATGGTAACACCAACAATGATACCAAAGGAAAGAGAAATGCAAACGGAAGTGCGTATGAAAATGCAAATGGTAATGCACATGGTGACACAAAATGAAATGCAAACAAAAACAGTAATGCAAACGTAAATGGTAACAGTAACATAAACACAAGCATAAATGAAAACACAAAGGGTAAGGCACATGGTGGTGTAAATGGGAACGCTAATGCAAACAGTTACAGAAACACAAGTGGAAATGCTAACTGTAACAGTAACGAAAGCGCACACCCTTTTTTTCCCCCAAAAGTTGCATTGAGAAACACAGTGAATACAAAGAATGTATGCATAATAATAAGCCTCAGAGCAGAAAATGAACACTTAGAATACTAAATTGCTTATATCTCAGGAACCATACGACGTAGAAAAAAAATTAAAATTTCATTCAAATTTATGACTTTCCTAGCTAGTTTTGCACTTAGCCTAGCAGGGGCTAAGCATTTGTCTAACGAAAAGTCCGTATCTAGAAGCGTTTCTGAGATATGGGCTCCGAAAGACACGGCAGACGCCATGTTAGTCTATGGGAAAAATAGTCAGCTTTAGAGTGCCATAACTTTGCAGCCCTGTAATATTTTGTAACCAAAAGGCACATCTGTAGGATGTTGGCTTTCTTCCCTTCAAATTTCAGCCCAAAAGACCAACTTGTTCTTTTGCAGCAGGGTGGCCAAGATTCCCTACTGTTTTGGGCATAGTGTCGTAAAGTAGTGTAGCAAATCACAACACTTTCGCAAAACAAAAATCACGAAAGTGTCGCAAGTGCGACCCTACTTTGTGACACTACAGTTTACAAAAATTTGAAAAACATATTTCTGGGGTGTTTAACCCCCCCCCCCCCAAAAAAAAATACATGGCTAGCATCCTCAGGGCTCAGCTAGGTGAACACAAAAAGAACTGTGTCCCTAAAGGGTCCCAAATTTAAATGCCAAGCATTTCTGTGACCAGTAACTGAAAAAAATGGCTGACTCACGACACTACAGGGGTCATTTGCGACACTAAAAACTGCATTTACGACACTGTTGAATAGTTTAACTTTTCCCATTGACTATAATGGGAAACTTGTTTTTTGAATAACTTTTGAACAGTTTAATATTTTTTCATAAAATCATTGAAAAGCACATCAGGGACCCTGGCTGCATGTTCTCGGAAGGTTTCAGACCGGTCGCGTAAACCGTGCGACCTGTAGGTGCGAGCGAAGAATGCGCAAAAAAGCGTAAATATGACTTTCTATTGTGCTTTATAGCTCTGCAACCATATCTCCGACTATTACGAAGCTTGGCAGATCCAGAGATCTATGGAACCGCTCTGTGCCTGCCAAATTACAGACAAATCTGTCACACAGTGGCAAAGTTATTAAGCTGCAAAATTTCACACTTTATTCTTAAATGGGGTATTCAACCCTAACTGTAGTGTCTATAATATATATTAGAGGCAAAAAAACTCTGTTTAATGCATCAGTTAGGGTTGTTCCACAGCGACAAAAGTGAGGAAATTCGATGATAGGGTTGAAACCACCTTTGCACCCCTTCAGGCCACCCCAACTGGAATCAGGGTGCACATTGGGGTCGTCGGCCCTGTCACCCCATCACATGTGGAAAGAAGCTGAGGAATAGGAGAATGGGGTGACAGTTAGGACCGATGACCCCAATGCGCACCCCGATTCCAGTTAGGGGGGTGGACCAGTCCACCAGCCAGTACCCCTATCCCTGTGTGTGGGTGCCTGGGGCTGTAAAGCCATTTCAGGGCTGCATGAGTATTTGGACGTGATGTGAATCTGACAGAATGGCTGAATTTTTTTACAAGCCTTTAGAAAAGATTTAGGAACTTTGGAAATTAAAATATATACATACATTTACACTGGTTTCCTTGTTGAGGAGTCGCAGCACTGCGGCAAGGAACTGGTACAGACTGTCGGACAAACTTTGTGTAAATGCTCGTATGTACCAGAGAAGTAAGCCCATTTTAGGGTTACAGGCAGCACTTTCACATCCCAAAATTAATTTCTGCAGGTTTCAAAAAGTAAAAAGGACTACTGTGATCAGCAATCAGTCGGTGCAGGGTGGCAAATGGAGATTATTAAACGGAATAGCTGATTTTTTTTTTAAGTATTCCATCTTATTACCAGTAGTGCTGCCTTTTTGGCAAAACATAAAAAAACAATGCACCGACCATCTTCAGAGAACGTTTCTGTACTAAGAACAATGTTCTTTGCAACAATAACTTGGGTTATTTTCGGCATAAACCCCAAGCCATCGACAGTGTTGTACTGACACCATTTTCCTACACAACTGGATACATTTCTGTACTAATAGTTCCCTGTCATGTAAAACATTCTTTTAAACATGTATTTTTAAACTTACTCAATTTTTCAACAAAATGTTCACAGCAATGCAGTTTTGCAGATCGGCAGCAGGATAACAACAGGAAATGCAGAGCAATAGTAAAAGCAACAGAAGGAAATCCGCAAGCTTTGTTCTGCCTTTTAAACACTTCAGATCTCGACTGCTCTGTGAAAAAACGTTGCTTCTGTTTTGGTGCCGAAATTCCGTGGACCAATCAGGGATCCGCTTTTCCTTCCATTTCTCCATGAAAACGGAAAACCAGTGTCCCTGTTTATACATATATATATATACTGCATATAGATATATATACACACATTGCCATTTTGTTTCCTACAGTATATGTCATTTGAACTGTACTAACTTGCTGCTATTCCTACGTTATCAGATTGTTTACTGTACTGTATTCTGTCCTACCTAGGACCTCCTTGTAAATGAGCTTTGCTCAATGGAGCTTTTTCATGGTAAAATAAATACAAATATATTGTCTGTCTGCTAATCACTGTGAATTGCCTATTTGCATTAGTACATCTTAGGCCTGTCAGCCAGCCAAATTTACTAGCACCCTTGCTATACCCTGTCTGAGTATAGCACTAGTGTTAGCTTAATATCCTCCTTTTTGTCTGTCTGTCTGTACTGTATATATCTAGTCACCCTACCTGGGTCAATCATGTTAGCATAGCCAGATTATCATGTCTTAATTAAGCGATTAGTAGGGCCCACGTGGCTCAGGAGGGCCCCACTCACTGTAATTTTACTGTCTAATCAGAGAATTTCACTTTCCTACTGGACACCATGTGCAGCTGGACCGTCCAAATTGCCCAGAAAGCACCCGCCTTCATTGGAGTCAGCCCCTGCTGCCCCATGTCCAGTGGTCCCAGGTCCCCCCTCCTCATCCTCGAACTGAGTCAGCTGTCATCAGGCTAGTCCCCCACTCTGCATGAGTGAGCCTCTCTCAGCTCTGTCTCCACCTCTGATCCAATCATCCACCCTGTCCTCAACCACACAACCAATAATGTCCGACCATGAAAGGTCGGGTCCTCTGAAGGTGTGGCTACTGACCAGGAGCGGGAATCAGTGGAGTGTGTGCGCGCATTGCATCAGGGTGTGTAATTGCAGCAGTGAGGAGTCACTGATGAGGAGGAGGATGAGAGCTCTGTGGATGTCGATGATGACAAGTCGTCAATGGGCATCTGGTCAGTAATCGTCATTAGTGGTCGCCCTGGGCCTGGTCTCTCAATCAAAGCAGAAGACACAGCATAGCAGAGCAGACTAAGCAGAGGGAGCGGGCTACGGGACTCAGTCAGTGCTGTGCTGCTTCTTGGAGTAACTTGGGCAGGCCGGGCAGGCCTCTGGTCCTGCTGTGAGGAGTCCTTCCTTCCTATGGTGCTTAGCCAAGCCATCGTGTGTGTTGCCGCCGCCTGCGACATGAGGATGTTGAAGTTGAGGATCTCAGACTATCATCACCAGGACTGGAGGAGTCAGACAGACAGTCAGTCAGTCAACACCTCATCACAATCAGTCAGGCCAAAGGAGGTATCATTTTTTTTACTAGTCTGCATGGCCATGCTCAGGTTAACAATATATCCAAGATAGCATAACTGGGATGCATCGTTGACATTTTCCTTTACCTGAGAATCTTGCTCATACCAATTTTTTTGTTTACTTTTTTTGCTTGTTGTTTGTTTTGCACCTGGCTGCAACTGAAGCACTGGTCACACAATAAGTGCATCTAGCAGGATTTGAACCCAGGCCACGGGCTCTCAAGTCTATTCTTGAGTCTCTAACCCATGCTGCCTTACCTTGGTTGTTTAGTGGGAGCCTTGACGGGGGGGGGTGCTACCTTTAAGGCAGAAGTGTTAAATGATTTAGTCCCTTCACCTTTGATTGAAGGGGTGGGGGAAGTTAAGACTCATTCTAACCCAGGGAATAAGAGGATCTGCACATGCCGAGAGTGACAGGTTAGGGTAATCTGCAATCCTAGTGCCCTAGGCAGAAAATGCTACCACCAGACTGCCGAATCTTACACACACACCACTGTGGAAGAGTGGGATGTTGGCAGTTATGGGCCCCCCAGGCCACAAAATATCACTTGGAGTAGGGCACTCACATCCATTAATCTGGGCCTGCATGATAGTAGCATCTTGCTCATATCTTTATTCCGTATAGTTCTAACTTAGCCCGCTTTAATCATGCTTGTTTATTTGCCTTGGTGTATATTCATATTAAGGTATCTAAATCTTATCTGAACTGGAGACACCTTGTCTATCTAACCCTCACTTAACTGTAGGGAGTTGGTTTGTTTGTTTAATAGCTCTCCACTGTGTGTACATAGTGCCTCATTTACTGTCATCTTCAGGTTAAGTAAAGGAGGCAGTATAGTGCAGTGGGTTAAGGCTCTGAGCTGCAGATCTGAAGACCTGGGCTTGGATCTTACAGCCGCCTAGGTGCATACTGTGTGATTCTGAGCAAGTCACTTAACTTCCTTGTGCTCCCAGGTCACATCTGGAAATAAGCTTCGGCTTAGTGTGCTACTCCTGGTTAAACAATGTTCCCTACCTTCCCTTCCCAACTGTACTTATGGGTTGGCAAAAATGTGCAACCCAACTGGTGGAGTCGCTGTGCATGGCCATGGATTAAATCCTCTATTTAATCCACAGTTGCACAGAGTGACTCAGTAAAGTGGACTCAAGACTGATTCGTCATGCCAAAAGCAGAAAGGCAGCATTGTGAAAAGCAGTCTGATTGCGGTGCTACACCCTGTCCACGGCCAAGCTGATTCACCATTCATCTCTTAGATGGCATTACCCTGGCATAGCCTCTGAGAAGGTGATCATTACCTGCCTGCCCAGCTGCAGTTCTCTGCAGTGCAAGTCCTGCAGAGTACTCTAAGCAGCAATAGCTGCAGCTGCAGCTGGCAGACTGTGACAGGGAGAACCAGACAACGCAAAGAAATGGATCTCAAGCTTGTTTGTTGTTCTCCGCAAACCACACTGATAGCTATCCCCAGGCCCATGGAGCCCAGAAAAATATCAGATTTTGATGTGTTGCTGAAGTTTCCCCCTTCCCACCTGACAGAGCTGCACCTGTGAACTGTGCGAGAGAGAGACACACACAGTGAGAGGTAGAAGAAAGAGAGAGAGAGAGAGAGAGAGCTGTACCCATGTCCCGCATTGAGCCCTGAGAGAAATCATAGTTGTACCTGCTGCTTCAGTTGGCAACCCCCCCCACCGAGACAGAGAGAGAGCAAACAAGGAAACGTGATGCAGAGACACACACACACACAAACACACACTGACAGGGAGATAGGGACATGTACTGCAGACATATCAGCTCCAAATCAGGAGACTCTTACAGAATGCAAAACTCCTAGTCATAGTTATGTTATGAAGAACAAATGGCAGAAATGAACCTAATAGTACATTTTTACCATTTGTGTGCTATACATTATTTCCTGAGGACTATTTTGTAAGGCAGCATGACTTTGAACAGCAATAAAAGCGTTTTTCTTAATTAGAGTACTGTTGTTTTACAACCCGTTATAAGTGCGATAACCCACTCTAGGGTACGGGGTAATTGGGGATTATTAGGGATTAATCAACACCCCAGGTGCTGTGAGGGCACTCAGACTGCAGCCTCATGCCTCACAACAAACCCAGGGTGTTGATTAATCCCCAATAGCTCCATACCCTGTCATGGGTTATTGCTTACTTGCTACACCCCTCCAGGCTTCTGCCTCACTGTATTCTTTGTTAAGCATAGTTTTAAAGAGCAACTTTATTCACTTCAATATTTATTTCAACTTTATTTATAGAAGATTAGGCATGGGGAAGGTAAGGATCATGGGTAGGGAGGATGGGAGGAGTTGGGGGAAGACACAGTAGCACATGAAGTGTACCCTGCAATATGAGCAGACTAGCTAGACCAAATAGCCTTCTTCTGCTGGATTCTTTGTATTTTCATATGCTCGTAACTCTCTACTGTAATAAAAAGCTAACAAACAAATTTACACCAATTATGTTTTAACATGTTGGTCTACTAAATATAGTGTATGATGGAATGTTGACTCTAGATCTTTCCAAACGTTGTTATGCTGTAGTAGCTACGTCATCATCATCGTAGCTGTTATGCTGCACTAGCTACGTAGCTACTACAGCTAAACATCAAACGTGCTACAGCATACACATTCTACATCCAGGAAACGGCCATGGCAAAAAGGTGAGCAAAGAAGGAAAAAAAAAAAGTCAGACTGATTACTAAAGTAATTTTTACTGCTTTTGGTGGGTTGGGGGCAACATACACAATAAAAAACAATGGACAGTTAC
Source organism: Neoceratodus forsteri (assembly GCA_016271365.2). Classification (NCBI taxonomy): domain Eukaryota; kingdom Metazoa; phylum Chordata; order Ceratodontiformes; family Ceratodontidae; genus Neoceratodus; species Neoceratodus forsteri. The sequence continues at coordinate 1,691,673,777 of CM028130.1, read as the reverse complement.
CTCTCGATAACATGCTCCGTTAATGCGTCTCGAGGCTGCCGATGGCGACCAACCCTCTCGAGCTTCACTCTTGAGGTTTATGTGGTCACCATGGCAACCTCTTGATGCACTAACCAGCTTGTTACCGATAGGTGACTATCCATTATTCTGTATATTGTAGATAATGCAGTACTTATTTCATTGACTCTTTCAAAATGTACCTGACTCTCCCCTGCTAACCACACAATTGCTGTTTTGTGACATCACAGTCTGTTGACATGGTGAGCACGATGATGTTATAAACACAGGCATTGTGAGGTTAACAGGGGAGAGGCACATTTTCTATACCGACTGTTTAGATAGACAACCAATAGGTGTTGTAAAACATGAAAAGGAACACTGAAACTGAAAAAATGTAATAGCTGAAGCATCTTATTTATGAAAGTACATGCTGTAGTGCAGGGTTGGGGCCCCATATTCAAAAGTTCTAAGCTGCATCACGCAAGTGCCTGTGCCACACAATTGAGATGAGCCAGCACAAAATAATGATATATTCAGAAGATGCGCCATAGGATGTGATCGCGCATGTGCGGCTGAATATCCCAAACATGCGCGACTGGGCAGTGAGAGATGTGCGGTGTGGCAGGCATACAGAGCCCAGTGCAGAGCATAAGGAAGTGTGTGATGCAAAGCCACTTGCGCAGCATGCAGAATTGCAATATTCATCCAGGATATGCAAACAGCCTCACTGCACAGTCGGCACCCAAACAGCATATTTGCATCTCATTACTGGAATGTATTCATGCCATTTGCATACCCAAGGCATGCACAATTCCAGCTTTGCAAGGCTGCCCCACCACTCCACAAAGATGAACAGGAGGTATTGCAGACTAAGAGGCAGGTGTGATGGAATGTGTGTATACTGTATTGGCTTGGGTACAGTGCTACTACCCATAGCCATGTATAGGGTCAGACTGGGGTACAGGGGGCCCACCTGGACAGTGACCATAATGGGCCACTTGGACAAGCAACAGGGGAGGGCTCAGGGTGACACAGTCTGATCGGTATGCCACACGCATGTGATACACCAGCTCCATATGCAGCGTACTGTCACCTGCAGTGCCCCACACACCCCCATATGAGAGGAACATGGTGATAACTGCAAGGAGTGGCAGTGTGCAGAAGGTGACCAGGTACCCCAGTGCATGGGTCACACCTGTGTGCACCAATGGTGCACCAATGGTGTACCATCATGGGTGTGTGCCACAGGCCAGTCCCTGGCCCTTTCCTTGCTGTCATTTGTACTCCCATGCTACCTGGGCACCACTGCCCCAGATGTCACCCTGGGTACATGCCACCACCAGGTAGGTGGCACTATGCTGGCCTCATGGGTGCAGGCCATGGCCCCTGGTACATGTTCTGTGGTCTGGCCATCTGCTTCACCAGTGTGCTAGGTGGGCACTCAACAGCACTGGTATGTGACTGCTGGGTGTCCACATCCTGGGTACAGTGTGGGGGTGGCTGTCTGAGCAGTGCTGGTAGAGTCCGGGCACCTGTAGCTTTGGGTACTTCCGTCCTGGCAGCACTGCTGTGTGTGGGTGCCTGGGGCATCTCCTGGTGCACCTCCAAGTGCTGTCTCAGGATGGCCTGCCTGCAGTTCTGTGGCCTGCCTGAGGGTGGCTGGCCGATTTAGGCCATCCTTTTGTTTGCCTAAACAAGAAGCGTGGAAAATGTGCTGCACCACATACATTATTTCTGCATGATCACACTTTTGGAAATGCGCGATGCATCTCTTCCTTTCGAATATCGTGCTTCCACGCATTTTCTGAGATGCGTAGCACATCTCTGTTTTGGGCCATGCATCTCCTTTGAAAATGTGGGCCTTGCTCTTTAACACCATTCACCTGCTGTTTTTAACTGCTTGGTAGTTAAAGGTTGCCTAGGCTGTGCTGCTTTGACGTTGTCTGAATAAGTTGATCATCTCAGTTTCCAGTCTACCTGCCTACCATGCTGCCTGCTCTAAGGAAAGGGAAGGGGAAATCCTTTAACCAGGAAAGGTACACTAAGCCAAAGCTTGTTTCCAGGTTTGAACTGGGAGCACAAGGAAGTTATGTGACTTGCTCAGGGTCACACAGTGTGCAAGTGGGGGCTGTGGGTTTCAAACTCAGGGGCCCATCATTGCTCTGCAGCTCTCTGCAAATCACATCTCCATGCACTTTCAATTTGCTCCACTCACTCACCATCAGTGAGGTGACAGGTTGATTCATGTTAACACATTCTCTGCCCCCCCCAATCCAATGGCATCACTGTTGGAGATTTTAACAATGCCTCTGACTGCAGGATCCTCAGCTTGCTCTTTCCTTCAGTCATGAAGACCCATTTGTGGCAAAGTGGGTTTACTGAATGACATGACACTGCAGTAGGCCACAGCTATTCAGTCTGATGAGGCATACAAGCTGTCCACCAGGCAAGGTGGCTGGAGTTTTTCGTGTCATATTGTTTCCAAAAGCTTGAATAGTATGGCATACAAATCCATTCAAGCCCTGGCACCCCTGGGTGGAGTCTTCTTGATAGCACATCAGTGGTGATGTTGCTTTTTCCAAGGTGATACTCTATACAGTAATCATAAGATGAGAAGGTTGACAACCAACAACAGCCTGCAGCATCTACCTTACAGTTGTCTGCACATACAGTAGGTGAGAGGTTTTGTTGTCCGTGCAAACTGTGGTGTGGGCCCCATACAGATAATTGTGGAAATGGTCAATAATTGCCCATTTGAGTGGTAAAATTTCCAGCTTGTGAACAGGATATCTTTCTGATGGAAAAAAAACTGTGACTAGCATAAGCTATAGGTTGAGTCCTTATGGCTGTTCCTGATATAACAACACTCCCATATCACTGAGATGGGCATTAGTATGCAGCACATATGGTTTCCTGCGGTCTGCATAAGTCAACATGGGGGCACTGGTCACCTGTCTGATTATCTCTTCAAATGTTTAATCACAAGCTCAGGTTAATCTGGGGTAAAATGGTTCATGCACTCAGCAGTAGACATTATTAGGAATGGACTGTTGCAACCCCTTGTGTCTCTGGCTGGCCCAAGGATACCATTGAGTCAAGTCTTGAACAGGCTTGATGATCTTGGTGTAGTCTTTAATGAACCTTAGCTAATGGCTGAAGAATCCCAAGAAACTGCAGTTCTCTCAGTCAGGTGGATTTGAACACGGTTGAGACAGCCTGGACATACAGCTGTGGCCATTGACATGGTAAGCTATTTCCAAATATTTTACAATATTTCTAAAGAGATTCTCTCTGGTGTCCCTAAAGCGGTACTGTAGGCAGGCAGGAAGGAATTTCTCTAGCGATAGCATAGAAATTTCAGGAAATATCTGACCAGGGCAATGGTTGCAACTGTAGTCAGGCTTGCTACACATGCCCTCATGGAATACAATGTGACCCACACGCTTTTTTCCATAATAAACTTTTATTTATTTTTAATCAAACACAGATAACAAAACAATAATTTCAACATATTAAATATAAACATTCTACAATCTATGTGGTATAACTAAGGACAACACATATAACGAAGGTGCTATGAGACAATCTACTTAAAATAATACCTACAGTCACAGCCAAATACATGGTCAGATGTTTCCTGAAATTTCTTTGATATTTCTAGAGAAATCTCCTGCTTTCTGCATTTCCACAGTAGGGGCAGCAGAGAGAAACTCATTAGAAATTTCACGAAATATCTGGAAATAACTGACCATGTCTGTGGCTACTACTGGATCCTTTTTAACAAATTTAAACATGTAACAAAGATAAAAGACATTCCTATAACTTTATCGTTTTATATGAATTCCAGAAAAGGAGGCCACATTTTTTGGAAAAATGTCCAACCTCACTACTATTGAAGGAGCTAATCCTTTTGTTATTTGCCAGAAAAGTCATTTGGTCAAACCATTCTCTGAGGGAAATGAGGGACTTGGTTTACGATCTCCTCTAATTTGTTTATGACTAAATGATGCATGGCAGATCCAGGCTCACTCGTAGGGGTCCGAAATAAAATGAGGCAGGAAGGTTCCTAGCAGAAATATAGGTGGGGTGCAAGGAATATTTATATTTGTAATCTTAGAGCAAAAACTTTGAATTTTATTCCAAATTGGCCGAATCTAAGGGAATGTCCAGAATACGTGTGCCAAATTTGCATCCTGTTGGTCACATCTCCAACATGCCAAGTTTTTGGAATAGCCCATTTTGAATAATCTGAGTGGAGATAAATAAAATCCATATAATATTCTAAACTGAAAAAGTCTACCCTGAATTTCTTTAAAACTCTGACAGGCCTGCTTGCAGATGGATTCCAGTTTGGACAAAGATATGTTTATTTGCAGCTCTGCTTCCCAGGACTCTTCAGAATTGATGTTTAAAGATATAGTTGAATTAATATTGGTTAAGAATTAAGAATTTATATAACAAGGGACTGGCCTGGTGGTGCTGAGGGCTGAGGTATCCGCCTTACCTGGTACCACACTGACGACCCGGGTTCAGAAACAAGGCCAGGGAGCTGAGGGTCGGTCGGGAAGGAAAGGATTGCGCATCCGATGGACTGCTCTCTTCTCCTGGGATGGAGAGGGTTCTATGTTCCATGACACTAGTGGCACCCAGTGGTGACTAGGTACACTGCAGTCAAGGGACTTTGAAGGGGGATAACGTCAGGCAGCTATCCTGCCAGTGTGTGCGGAAGTGTGCACATCACACGCTGGATGGCATTGCACATCCTGCATCTGGGGGGGGGCAACACAGAAAAGTGGAAAAACCCCAGCTGTCAGGGAGGTGACAACAGAACCCCAGTGGCCGACACGTCCAGTGCTGGCTCTGACCCTGACTTGACTCTCTGTGGTCCCCGCCTCCTCCTGTAAGGCACCGGTGGGAGAGGGGGGACCCAGCACCCGATTTCTCGGTCAGGCGAGGAGTTCAGGTGGGCACTGGAGGCAGGAGTCATGCAGGTCTGCCTAGGAGATGCCTCGGGAACTGGTGAAGGGGATAAATAGAGTTAAAAAAAAAAAGAATTAGTACAAAAAAAACTGTACTTTTTCTAAGGGTGGCAACTTTAAATAGATGGCCCCATTCCTTACATTTATGTAGCTTATAATCTGATGTCAGGACACATTCACTAAGAAGATCTCTAAGTTGTAAATACTGATAAAAGTGTGATTTATGTATTTTGAATTTAAGCTGAACCTCCTCAAAAGAAAGTATGGAATTGGTATCAGGGCTGATGACACCTTTAATTTTTAATATACTGTCTTTGGCACAAACAGGGTTGGAAAGTGTTTTTCTTCCATAAGTTAGAAGTAGGTTTGACCATATAGGCATAGAATCTAATGGGGCCTTATTAGGGTTAATGATAGACTTAACCTTTTTGAGTGTTTGATTATAGGCTAGCAGGTATGGATTACTTTTAACAATTTGGTTGGTGTGTAAGAATAAAAGGTCTGATAGGTTGTGGAATTTAAGTAAATCTTTCTCGAGTTCCAGTCAAAGGGGCTATAGTGTTGGTGGGGTAGTTGCATCTGTTAGATGAATTAGGGTATGTTTAACAATGAAAGCACATTGGTACCTTTTCCACCAAGGGAGTGCAAATCCTCCAGCTTCTTTAGCAGCTTTTAGTTTGGTGATGCTAAGTCTAAGTGATCCACATACTTGACTAGGTCATGAAGAGCTGGAACTTTGTTGGGCAGCTTGTAGCAATACTCTTGCAGCCTGCTGAGTACCTTGAACAGGCGGGCTTCATATTCTTCCGGTGTTTTCCCCGGATATGATAACATCATCCAAGTAAATGAGGCATTCCAACAGGTTCATGTCACTGACTGCTCTCTCAATTAACCACTGAATCTTGGCTGGTGCCCCCCAGATCCCTTGCAGCATTCAGAGGAACTATTAGAACCCCAGGGGCTGTCTTCTCTGTCTTGTTTGGCCATGGGGATTTGCTAGTAGCCTGATCTCAGATCAATCACACAACCATTGACTCCCATTCTGAAAACTAGGGCATATTGGACTCTTAGCATACTGTATTGGTCAGGTAAAGTTCTTTTGTTTAGAGTTCAGTAGTCAACAATTCTGACAGCCCCATTCTTCTTCCTCACTACTACAGTTGTTCATGGATAGAGGCTCCTAGATTCCCAAATGATGTCTGTGGCCAGCATTTCCTGCAAGTGCGTAAAGACACCATCTATGTTGGCAGGGAACATTTGTCGCTCTCCCTCCTAAAAAGGCCTCTCAGTGACCCAGATATGGTGATGTATGCCCCTGATACCAAGGCTGCCCCATGACAATTAAAAAAGAATATGCAAATTAATTTTTTTCACAGTGTGCTGACCAGTGGTCTGCTTCTTGGTAGGTAGCACCTGCTTAACAAATTTAGGGTATGCAGGGTGCATACTTGAGTATGCCTGGGGGCAGCCTTGCTTGGAGCACCCAACATCCCATTCCTCTGGGATGAAAAATTCTGTCCACTGTGCCAGCTTCTTTCAAATTCTGTTTTGCCATGCTGCAAACAAGGAGGGGTCTCCAGACTTGAACAATGATTGATTCAGTTGTCTTGGGGCCTGGTTATTTCTCTTCTGTGGCTGCACCTCCAGATCATCACAATAGAACCTAGCGAGGGGGTGTCCTCTTTGGATCATCTCTGGTTAATCAATTACATTCGTCACATGAACTGTTACTTGGATGTATGCATGAGCTTTAGCTGGCAATATGTTAGGTTTGACTATGAGCCCCCTTGAGTAAACTGTCTTCCTCTGGGCCATCCAACATTAGCAGCTGGTTGTTGCAGCTTCTCTTGATGTGCACTATTCCCTTGCTGGCACATTCTGCTTTGGGTGGGGGGCACCACTTCAGATTAGTGCTAGTGCCAAACAGTTCCCACAGACGCATCCTCTGCTAGGACAGGGTTTTAAGGCAAGTGTAAACTTGTCTGACAAGTCCATGGATGAGCACTGGTGTCTTCCCTTGTGGGCTTGAAACTCTTTACACAGCTGTTTGAGGCCGTGGAATATATGGGCATTCGTTCCTACAATGATCAGAATCTTTTCATACATACCCATCCATGGGCACACAGGGGCTCATCTCCACAAAACTGTCTGATGAACTGCACTTAGGCAACACAAACTAGACTCTATCAGTAGTTAGAATCTCACAGATATTTAATTTGCCAAATAACCAACATCATAATGTGCAGAGCTCAGTGCTGGCCACCAAGTGGAAACCCAGTTCCCTAGCACTTCACCTGTAAAGGCTTCATCAAGGGGCCTCCTGACAAAACCTTTATGAGCAAAGTGCTGGGGCATTGGGCTTCCACAGGGTGGTTGTCACCAAGCTCGGACTTTGTAATTATTACGTCAGTTTTTGGAAAATTAAATATCTATGAGCATCTTACTATTGTGACAGCCTCATTTGTGTTGCCTGAGTGCAGTTTATTGGAAGGTTTTGACAAGCTCTGGGGGTTAGCCACTCCTTAAGCTGCACCACCCAACATCTACTGTGGCACTTTTGTTATCCAGTTGCCTTATATGTCTCCACAGAAGTAGAAGTTCCAGCAGGGGTCACCAGGAAGGAGACCCAGATCTGAATCAAGCCAAGGATCCCAAATTTTCTCCCAATTTCTTGATACTTTGCCTTTGTCATCTGACGCATTGGTTTTTACATAATCTGTACTTTCAGCTATGTTTGCTGGTGAGCGATATCACAGCACTCCTCTACTGGGGGCAGCTGAACTTTAAAGGCCTATTTCTTGGCCAATTTCTCTCTGACTAGCCTATCCACAACTATCTGAAAGTTGCTTTGACACACTGACTTTGGATATGCCCATCCCTACTGCAGCAGCAGCAAAAAAAAAATGTCTATGCATTTGCTGTTAGAGCATTTCAGGATGAGAGTTCCATGGATGCCCTCCTTCCAGGGCGGTGGTCCTAGGTGAGTATAGGGCTTGGTAACTCCTTGATTCTCATATCATTTTCTTCAGCTTGGCCAGTTGAGCATGGACATCTTCCAGTGAGACAGCCATTGATACTTGCACTCCAGTACTTACAGTAGCTGACACAATGTTACTTGAAACAGGAATGTTGGAGACTAAGTGGGTTTAGCCCGGGGTGGGGGTAAACTGGTCATACTAGATTAGACTATTACACTTTTCATCTCTTGAATCAATCTCTGTAGCTGTGTAACATCAAGTGAGCTCCCACTGTCCAACTCTTGGGCACTGGTGGTGGAAGCAGTCAGGGATCCCCACTGTTCCTCTTGCACTGCAGCCTCTCTAACCTCTCGCAACTGGACTTGGTGGGAGGGTGGATCAAACAGTCTCTTTCAAATGTAATTTTAACAGCAGTAACTTTGAAAATTGGGCAGCCTTCAAAACCAGTTCTAGTCACACCTTGTTCATGCCCTTGGATTCCATTCCACTTCTGTGATACACTTTTTGTAAGGCTCTCTCGAATCAGTGTAGATAGGCAGAGAGGGGCTCCCCACTGCATTGTTTAGTTGTCTTAAACTCCCAGTACAGGTCATCACAGGATTCCGTACAAAGCACACTATCAATGGCAGTAAGGTATTCATCTGCATGGTCCTCTGGGTCTGTGACATGCAAAGACCGGATTCTGTCCTATGTCAGCCAGCCTCCTCATACTCTGTGCCCGTCTCCTGTGCCTTTCTGCCTTGGTGCACTGCCATTTGTGTATCATTGGAACAGCATAATAGATCCAGGTTTCATAATCATCTTCTCCAGTGGGGGTGGGCAGGGTACAAGAAAAAATTTTTAAATGTCAGCATTAGTAGTGGTCAGCAGGGCAAGCTAGCCCAGATTCTTCAGAGGTTGCCTGGGAAGGCAACAAGGTCTGCACATCCTTCAAGTCTTCCTTTCATTAGCCAACATCAGTTCAATTTAGTCTTGCTATGCCCAGCAGACTTTTGGCATGGTGAAGGAGGTTTTGGTCTAACAGGACTCCCTTTGCATATCACCATCCAAAGACTCCTAAGGCATCATCACATCAGATAGGTTAACAGCCACTCACGTCCTTCTTAGCCTCCACAATTAGGTTTCTAAACTGGGTTCCTGGTTGGTGAATTACTCTAAATTCTCATTTTCACACAATCCTTCTGATCATCCTCTAGCACATCCAAGACTGATCTCTTGTCTAGCTCCTAGGACACATTCTTCACCAGGAGTACTTTGAGGGCCCAGACCCTCACACACCAGCCCTCTTCTTTATACACCATATTTACTTTTGCCGAAATGTTTTTGGGGGAGGGTCTCAATGGCTAAAGTCTCTGATAAGCCCTCAGGTGCATCCAGTTGTTCAACAGGAGATCTCAGTGGTGCAGACCCACCTGGATGAGGGGCTGCATTCATACATTCTCCTGTGGTTGGGGTTCTGTCCCAGAACAAATAAGAAATAGGATGTTTTTTCTACCCAAAGAGAAAAAGTGAGCCTAATGTGTGCAGTATTACCTTCTGTAATGCAGCACCTCCCTTCGCAGGACTGGACCACACCCTGATAACCAATGAGGCAATTGTTACCTTCACCAATAGACAATTCAATCAGGTTACACAAAATGGACACACACACACACACACACACACACACACACATATACACAGAATTAGAGTTCAAGAAATTAGAGCCGGCCCGTTGGTGCATCAGTTGGATTTCCGCTTCTGACGCCAGCGACCCGGGTTCAGGAATAGATCCGGGAACTGTAGGGCCGGCCGGGAAGAAGGATCGAGACCTTTGGCTGCCTCTTTGGGGAGAGCTGGGAGAATGACCGTGCACGAGGATGTCTAGTGGAGGCTGGGAGGAATCGCTAGCACCAGCGTCTGAAAGAGATAGAGGGGTGGGACAGATTCAGGTCGTCATTGCACGTCTCTGCCCTTCTGGGAAAAAAAGGAAAAAAATACAGCTCGCGCCTGCCTCTATGAAGACTGCCCCTGCCCTAATCAGCTCTTGGGTCCGGCACCACGATTCTAGTCCCATAAATCACGGCACTGATACCCCTAGGTGTTGCAACCCCACCCCAAGGGGGTAAGCCGGAGGTGTCTGGAGTCAAGGCCCAATGAAAGTGGGGGTATAAGGGGTCCATTACCAGGCAGATCCTTGGCAGAGGTAAGCAGCAAAAATATAGGATAAAAAAAAAAAAAAAAAGAATTCAAGAAATTAGCAGTGCTTTTATTGTGTAACACAGTCCAGGCTGCTGGAAAAAAAACAGAGGGGTTAAACAGCTGCAAGTCACCTTAAGCAGTCCCACCCAGAAATGATACTCCCTGGGAGTCACTATATACCACCCTCTGAGATCCCTTGCAGTCACTGACACACTGCCCAAACAAGGGGCACAATCGGATGACTTACTCTACACAGCATGTGGTCTGCTTTTTAGCTGGTACCAGTACTAAACGATAATCTCAAGTGTGAAACAGCAACCAATGAATTTGGATACCCACGAATTATACTAAATCTCTGTTCAGACCTAGTAGCTGTGTTGCCTGGGTTCTGTCAGTGGTGAACGTGTTGAAACAATCTGCAAGCTTGCATTTTAAACCTCCCAACAGGTGTGTTAGCACAACTGAAAGAGAACTTGAGGTCCCAGTTGGGAACTGCTTGTAAACTAATTTTGTAATTCCAAAGAGGTTATTGCAATCCAAATGGTAAAAGTACAAAGACCCCAACCAGCAATGCCAACACTCACGTGACCCATGGATGCAGCAGCTCAGTCGAGGTGGGAACTGACACACAGCAGCAGGCGGAACAGCACTCAGGATTAGACCCTTGCGACCTAGGGGCAATGCACTTTGGACTTACTCTTTGAACCAACACAGCCCTTCTGGTTCAATTCTCACAGCACAGCCCTTTTGACACAGCACAGCCTTTCTGGAACATCTTGCACAGAAGTCACTGGAGCAATAAGGAAGAGATTTCAGTTCCCAAGGAGCACAGACCCCATGAGTGACCCCCACAGTCCAACTCCCCCCAGATCAGGAGTACCCACATACTCTGGACATGCACCCCATCCTTCCTGTCTCTGATTCACCCCACTTGATAAGGGCAAGCAGGCCCTACCTGGCTCCACAGCAGTTCAATGGAGATGCAAGTCTCTGTTTCTAATTTCTCAGCTCAGCAGATTTCTCGGGATTGAATTTCTCATCTTTCCTGAAAGGTCCCCACAGATGAAGACTCTCAGTGGCTTTCTCAGCAGATGCCTACAGCACGATTTCACAGATCTCACTTTGCAGGTGCTTTCCCTGGCACAGTCTCTCAACAATATGAACCCAGGAAAAGGCTCACAGGAATGAGGCACACCAGATTTCGGCCTGGCTAGGCCTCCGGCTTGCTCACACAGCAGCAGGTCTGATCAGCTCAGTGTCTCTGTCTGACTGCCACAAGCTCTTCATGAGCCCAGAGAGTTCTTTCCCCCAAATCAGTGTTCAACGGCACAAGTAGGCTGCCTGTCTGTCCTTCTTGCCCTCCAGAGTCCTCTGATTGACTTCCTGAGCCTGCCAGATCATTGGGCAGGTGCTTGCGTGTCTCTTCGTTCAAAAGTCTTTGCTGTCCCTGTCCTGGGTTTTCTAGCTCTCTGATTTGCCAGATTGCAGCTATGCTCTTGTAGGAGCCTTGTGCTCCAAATCATTACTTTATTCCCCCCCCCCCCAAAATTTATGCTCACCCAAGCAAAATTAGTATCTCTCCTTAGCTATTATTTGTGCAGTGGGTCTGTGAGTCAAGAGTTGTTGAGCTGACTGTGCTGGGGAGAAAGCCTTTGGCATATGTGTTCCCGCTCAAGAAGATGGCAGCTTTCTCATGGTACAGAAGGTGTTAAAAAAACTTAGCCCCTCTTCCAGGCTCTGGGGACCAGGAATAAAGAAAAGAGGCCAACGCTGAAAGAAAAGAGGTTGCAAGAGGTGCCAAGAATGTCAGTACTGCCACCTTCTCTCTACCACTGCCACACAAGTGGTCCAGTGGGAGGGAGCCGACAGCAACAGCAACAAAGTCCAGCAGCGTTTGGGAGAGAAGCACATGGCAGACCAGGTAAGGCCCCTCCCCCAAGGTGTAGGTTACAGTTGTAACTCTCCTTATGATGGACAACCACCTTCAGGCCTGGGGTTCTTGGACACTCTCACATTCTGGCACAGGAAGTGTTTGGTGGGGCAACACTGTATAAAAACACAGAGGTTCCACGTTCAGTCCTTCTAGGATTATTTTACAAATACTAGAATTCTGGATTATAGAACATAAGATACTATCTGTATACCAGGCCGGGTTTAGGAAATCTTATAGCACAGTGGACCACATATTTGTTTTGAACCACTTGGGTCAGAAATATGTGGGGCATAAAAAATGAAAATGATATATGGCTTTTTTAGATATTAATGCTGCCTTTGATAACATCAGCAGAGAGACTTTATGGCAGATATCAGAAGACCTGAAAATTAATGTAAGACTTGTTAATATTGAAAATGATGCATTCAAACACCTCAGCCAGGGTTAGAGTAACAAGACAAGGGATACTGACTGATGAAATCCACATAGATAAGGGAGTAAAACAAGGCTGCTTATTAGCGCCACTATTATTTGCAATTTATATTGAAACATTGGTAAAAGAATTAAAGAAGATCGATACACATTGCCCGCAGATTAATAACCAAAATATACAAATCTTATTGTATGCAGATCTTGTCCTACTTTCAAGAACCCAGTTGGGTTGAGCAGAGGTTTAACTAGGACTGTTGAACATATGGAAACCTTACATCTAAAGATAAATGTAGCAAAATGTAAAATTACGGTCCTAGGGAAAAAGAGTGAAACAGTTGAAAAATGGGTAATTAAAGGCTTGGATATAAAACAAGTTACAACGTTTACATATTTAGGGGTGACATTTAGCCAAAATAGGATGTGGAAAGATCATATAAACAGAATAAAAGAAACAAGAATAATCTCTGCAAAAGCCATAAATAGATTTGCAAATCACTTTGGAGGTAACTCCTTCACCGCAATGAGAATGGCATTTGAAGCTAAATAGCCAGCTTCTGTGTTGTAGTGAAGTATGGGGATTGCAAGCCAATATAAAACGAGTATAGAGACGGTGCAGAATTTTTTATTAGACTAGTATTAGGTCTACCAAAGGATATTCCAACTGCAATTCTCAGATTAGAATCAGGGATGGGCAAAATGGAACAATTGGTATATAATAGAACTTTAAGCTACTGGAAAAAATAATAAAAATGGAAGATACAAGATTGCCCAAACAATGCTGGGAAGAAACCAAAAGAATGGGTCATTCATATTCATGGTCTAATACACTAAATAATAAAATGAGACAATCTGGCCTTGAGCCAATCTGGTTACAAGAACATAAGGAGTGTGCAAATGTGTATGTGAAAGAGGCCAGACAAAGGATGGGAAATGCACACTATCAAAGTGACATGGGAAAAATAGAGTTTTTACCTAGTATAAGACTATATAAGAGGAGGAAAACATATAAGAAAGTAGAATTCCTGTTTGAAGTGGTAGAAAATAAGAGAGATAGGAACATGATCAACCTATTAAGACTTGGGATGATTAATAAACAAAAGTGGTGAAGTAGTTACTGGACTGGAAATACAGGTTACTCACCTGTAACAGGAGTTCTAGGAATGGTATATGTTGTTCATCCACACTCATTGGCAGGTATCCTTGCCGCTTTAAATCTTGCCGGAAGGTCTTCAAGCTTGCTCCTCCCACCCACCCGGGTGGTATAACTCTCGGCTCCGCCCCATGACGCCAGATCTGGCCCGCTGGAAGCTCAGGTTGTGCGCCGAAGCCGGGGAGGTCGGGTGGGTCGGGTGGATGAACAACATATACCATTCCTAGAACTCCTGTTACAGGTGAGTAACCTGTATTTCTAGGGACATGGATATGTTGTTCATCCACACTTATTGGCAGACTCCTAGCAGTTCTCCGGGAGGAGGGAGGCAAGACGACACCCCCAATACTTACTTGGGAAAGAGAGACTGAGAACCGAGGCCCCAAAACCAGCATCCCGGCGGACTCAAGGTCGATGTGGTAATGGGTAATAAAGGTGTTTGCTGACTTCCAGGTAGCAGCCCTGCAGATTTCCTGGATAGGGACGCCTCTGGAAGCAGCCACTGCTGAGCAGTATGGCGGTAGAATGAGCTCTATCCCTCTGGGAGGCTCCATGCCCGCCAACTTATAGCAGAGATCTATGCAGGAGGTTACCCACCTGCTTATCGTCCGCTTGGCTGCAGGTCTGCCAGATGCGGCTTCAGCGTGGTGACAAACAGCTGGCGAACCTCTCCCAATTTCAGCCGTCGCTCCTTATAATAAGCGGCGCCTTCTAGGGTCCAGAGTATGGAGCCTATATTCGCCTCCGAGGTGTGATTGGGGTAGAAACACTGGCAGAGTCAACACCTGGTTAAGGTGAAACTCCGACACCACCTTGGGAAGGAATTTGGTGGGGCGCAGGACAACCTTGTCCCTGTGGAAAACCAGGTAAGGAGACTCGATGGAAAGCGCCTGGAGCTCTCCATCCTTCTGGCTGACGTGATAGCCACCAAGAAGAGCGGTCTTCACGACAGGTGAGAGAGAGCACACCTGTGCATAGGTTCGAATGGCTTGCCCATGAGCTTTGCCAGTACCAGCAGTAGATCCCACGGAGGTGGGGTTCCCAGACTGAGGGAAATGTGATCAAGGCCTTGAAAAAGCGCCAGACCACCTTCTCCTGCGCCATCGACTGCTTCCTGCCCGCGCCTGTAAGCAGAGATGGCTGCCAGGTGCACCCTTAGGGTCGCGACCTAAGCCCTTGACTAGAAAGGGACCATAAATAGTCCAAGATGCTTGCCAAGGAACAGGAGGAAGGGTCCAAGCCCTGTTCTGACACCAAATGGAAAACCTTTTCCATTTGAAGGCATAGCATTTTCTGGTCGACTCACGGGACGCCTCAACTACATTGAGGACCTCGCGGAAAGACCCAGTGCCTGGAACTCTAGCCGTCAGAACTAGGGTGGCCAGGTAGGGATTGAAGGTCCGATGAACACCTTCCTGATTGATGAGAGCAGGTCTGGCGAGCTGGAACGGCCATGAGTCCGAGCCAGACTGAGGATCTGGTACCGAACCGGCGAGCCAGTTTGTTGATCTTCACTCATGCTTGTCCCTCGCCTTGGAGCGCCCTTGGATCATGGTCAGGGGAAAGGCCCGGTCCATTGCTCGAAGGCATCCCCGCATGAGCCCCGTTGAGGGGCGGTATGAACAGGCTCAGCTTCGCTCTCCCTGAGGCAAACAGGTCCACCTGAGGTGTGCCCCAATGGGAGAACAGATGCTGTACTACCTCCGCAGGAGAGACCACTGGGATGCAGCCCCTATCCGGCTCAGGGCATCGGCCAGGGTGTTGGAGGCCCTGCCACGTGAATGGCTAGGAGATCCGCCCAGGCTGCGCACGAGTGACCAAATGCGGAGAGCCTTGCATAGAAGCATGGAGCGCGCCCCGCCCCTGGCGGTTTAGATAGTACATGGTCGTGGTATTGTCCGCCTGACTCGGACCACTTGACCTCGGAGGAACGGAGCAAAGGCGGTGAGAGCTAGGCGGACCGCCCGGAGCTCCAGCAGGTTGATGTGGCATCGACTCCGCGGGACCAGAGGCCATGAGCCCGGTGTTCCCCAGATGGGCACCCCAACCCATCAGAGAGGCATCGGTCGATAGAGAGACCGCCGCTCGGGGGACGAACGGGATGCCCTCCTGCAAATGATCTGGAACGGTCCACCACTGGAGAGCGTTCCACATCCCCTGTGTCACCGACACAAGCTGGTCCAAGGATCGCAGCGCCAGACCACTGGCTGGCCAGTCCCCACTGAAGGGACGATGTTCCAGCGGGCCCAACGGACCACGCTGGTGCAGGCCGCCATGAGACCCAGGAGGCGAGGAAGTCCCGGCAGGGCGCAATTGCCCAACCAGAAATGATCGGGCAAAGGAGGAAAGAACCTCGCCCTGTCCGCCGAGCCGCGCCTGGCTCGAAGAGAGTCGAGCTGCGCCCGATGAATAGAATCACCTGCTTCGCTCGAGTTCGACTTGGCCTCGCTGATAAGGAGGCCCATTGAGAGCAGACCTGAGGGCCAGATCTCTGACCACTCTGCCTCCTTCCTGGAGGGAGCTGCTATCAGCCAGTCGTCCAGGTAAGGGTACACCGGACCCTCGGCGCCAAGAGGAATGCTGTCACCACTGCCATGCATTTGGTGAAGACCCTGAGCTGGAGACAGTCAAGGGCATGGCTTGAATCAAGAGAGATCCTTCCGCCGAAGCGGCGAAATCTCTGGTGACGGACGGATAGGGACGTGAAAAACGCGGCCCTGCAAGTCCAAGAGCAGAACCACACGCTGCCCAAGGATGGTATTATCTGAGCCAGAGTGACCATCCTGAAGGTTCGAGACCTTAGGAACTTGTTTAGTCGTGGTAGGTCGAGAATGGCGCCAGCCCCCGTCCGCTCGAACCAGGAAGTACCTGGACACAAACCCTGGGTCTGAAGGAGGGTCCACCACCTCTCTTATCACCTCCTTCTGGAGGAGGAGAGCGATGTCGGCTCGACGAGCCGGCCAGTGAGGCTGGGATCCCAGGTCGAGGGCGACGGCCTGAAGGGTGGTGCCTGCTCGAATTCCAGAGGCAGGCCTCTTCCCACCACCTCCAAGACCCACCTGTCCGTGGAAACAGCGGACCAGGCGGAACGGAAGTGCCGGAGCCGTCCCCCCACGTGGGGACCCAGGGGTAAGGTGACGGGATGGGGGCGACACCCCTCAGCCCGTCACTGGGCAGGCTTGGAGGAGGGACCGGCCGAGGGACCTCCTGGGCCTTTCCTCCCTGCCTCCTGTTAGAGGAAGCCGGCGGCTTGGGTTTGGGATGCCAAGGCCGAGCCTGCTGGCCCTGACGTTGTTGCCGGGCGCACTGGGGCACACAGAAGGACGCAAAGGGCTTAGGCTGTGGTTTGCGGCCTTTGTCCTTTGAGCGGAAGAGACCGAGTCCAAGGTAGCATTGGACTTCTTGATCCTCTGCAGGTGACCTTCCACCCCAGGGTCAAGAGGTCAGTCCCTAAAGGGACATCCGCCAACTTGTGCTGGGTATCCAGGTAAAGGTGGATATCCTCAGCTGCTCGCCGACGATAGCCACCGCGGCCGCCACCGATCTGGCACATGAGTCCCTAATCCAAAGCAGTCTGGAGCTGCTGTTTGGCCACTGCCCTGCCCTGGTCCCGCACCTGCTTAACCGTAGTCTGCAGATCGGCGGGAAGATGAGGGATGACCTCATCCAGGGAGCCCAACAGGGCATGAGAAAAATGTGCCATGAGGACGGCCGAACTGGCCTGACGAAGGCCGAGAGAGGACGCAGCGTAGACTTTTCGCCCGACATAGTCCAATTTCTTGGACTCCTTGTCAGGAGGTTTGTCCACATCCCTGGCGTTGCCGGCGCGCCGGAAAACGCTATCGGTAACCAACCCCTCAGCAGAGGGGTGTTCCGAAAAACCGGACAAGGAACCGGTAGGGACCGCATACTTCCTGGCCATCCTGGCCGAAGGCGCAGGGCAGGAAGCAGGGCGCTGCCAAAGCTCCAGTGCCGGACCCACTATGGCCTCGGCCACCGGAAAGGCCTCCGTCGGAGAATCCCCTCGGTCCAGAATCTCCGTGAGGGGATACCTGGCCCGTTTGGAACGGGTTCAAGCTCCATCCCGTGGACTCGAGATGAGCCAAGCAGTCCTAGGAAGGACGACGGGCTATCGCCCATTGACTGACCTCCTGAAGACTCCAAGTCCAGTCGCTTGAGAAAAAGGAGGAATCATCTTCGACTCGGAAGAGTCCTCGAGAGCTGCCTCTGGCCTGAGCCACCCTTCACCTGCCGAGGTCGATCGGGAGTGAGGGTAACTGACAGCCGATGGGTAGACCCTTGTCGATCGAGAATCCTTGGTCGGAGCCCCACTGGTGGCTGTGGAGGCGGAGGTTCCACCGAATCGTGGAGCAGCTGGTTTTGGCCAAACAACCGCCTGGGTATAGGCCCTCGGATAAGTCGAGGGTTGTGTCGGCCGATCCGTGACAGTTATTTAATGGCCGGGAAGGCGACGGGTCGGCTTATTCCGCCAGGAGGAGTTGTTGCAACATAAGGTCCTCGCATCGCCGATGTAATTTACGCTCAAGCCTCCCTCATCCGAGGAGGAGACGAGGACAGCGGCGCGACGCCGCTTACCGCTGCCGAGACCGAGACCGCCTATGACGGATCGCTGGACCGCCAAGAGATCCGAGACCGGGACCGGAGTCCCGGAATTTCCGAGGTCGATGCGGGAGGTGTCGGCCGGAACCGCACCCTTCCGCCTCGGATGGTGCATCCGAGGGGTCTGGAACCGGGAGGCACAAGCCAGCCCACGGGATCCTCAACCTCCCGGGGAACCGGGAGAGGGGAATCTCGCGCTAAAGGCGACAGCTCGTCCAACGGGTCGAGAAAATCTCAACTTCATCGGTGGGAGTCTCGTCAACTGACCTGACGGGGACACCGTGAGGCCAGTGGCCAAGCCGAGCGGTCGGATCAAGCCGACGGTCGACGGCCCGGGAGAGGGACCTTCCCGCCCCAAGAGCCGACGGAGGGACTTACCCTTGTCCTCTTTTTGACCGAGAATAAGGTCCCGCCAACGAGGCCCTTCTCCTTTAGTGGAGAGGGACAGACAAAGCTCCTAAAAGAAGCCGTAAGAAGAGCCCAGAGAGCGGGATAAATGCCGCGGCCGAGGAAGATACCGTCGCCGCCTCCTCTTGAGGGCGACCATCCGCCGAGCTGATCGCCGAGCCCGCCCGCGCAGACACCGCCAACCGGCCTCCTTGGACTTCACTGAGGAAACGCTTCGGGACGGCCCAGATGTAATCGGCAGCACGGTCTTCGAGGACGAGGGCCGGGAAAGATGAGCACAGGTCGAAGCCCGGGTCGTGCTCAAGGCCTCAGCAGTAGACACACACGCGGAGTGTGGATCCGTCCGAGACATCTTCTGCCCGCATGGGCATCTCCGAACCCGAGTCGACGGTCCATCGCAGCTGCAGGGGATAGAAGACTGAAGTCTTTTGCAAAATTTTATTTTTTAAACTGTAAACGGAGAAATAGAACTAGTCTCAAACGCAGAGCGTTAAGGAGGAACCTGAGCTTCCAAGCGGTAAGGAAGATCTGGCGTCATGGGGCGGAGCCGAGAGTTATACCACCCGGGTGGGTGGGAGGAGCAAGCTTGAAGACCTTCCGGCAAGATTTAAAGCGGCAAGGATACCTGCCAATGAGTGTGGATGAACAACATATCCATGTCCCTAGAACTAGTGGTGATGAATTTTGTAAATGTGATATAAATGAAAAAAGAACTGTAACTCATCTTCTGTTGCACTATCCACTGTTGTTAAAGTAAAGAAAGACATTTATATTACCATGTATTAACAATCATGACACAAGAGAGGATGAATTAGGGGCTCTGCTGTTTTCCGAAGAACAGGTTAATTATTTTGCAGTGGCTAAATTTGCACCTAAGATGTTTTTTATGCTGGGTCTGCAAATTGGTGTTGATTATATTATGCAAATGTGTTTTTTAAATAGTAACATGTGATAAGCTATGTGTTTTATACATGTTTGTGTTATAATAAAAGAATCTGAATCTGAATCTAAGGTTCACTCCTTCTGGTCAGTCAGACAGGAGGTGGTGTAGAGTATAAAGTGTGTGAGAGAAAAATGGAAGATTAGAATTGGAGCCAGGTTTTCCCCTCAGCCCACCCCTTAGGGAAGACAAAGGACACTGTGATAAACAGTAGAGATGGAGCAGGAGAATGAAGGAGCACAAAACCAGAAGAAAAGATGAGGTGGGAAATCAGAGCAGTCAGTCTGATGTCTATAGTGGGGAACGTAATGGAGGCTGTACAAAGGAAAGAACTGGTAAACTTCTTGGATTGTCATGGGTTACAGACTCCAGACTCCAGGTGGCACAGGTTCACTGGGGAGGATTTTGCCAGATGAATTGAGTTTTTCAGCTGGGTTAGAATGGCTGACAATTGGCAAAGTCTCGATATAATATGCTTAGACTTCAGCCAGGCTTTTGACTCAGTGCCTCACAGAAGACTGGTCAAGAAACCAAGATACCAGCATGCGGGAGAAAGGTTGGCAGCTCAGCTAGAAAGCAGGTTGATGGGGAGAATGCAAAGGGTATTAGTAAATGGGGAGTTCTTAGAGGTAAGGGAGATCATGAAGGGAGTGTGTAGGGATCCATACTGCTCCTGTCCTTTTCAATGTATTCATACTGTATGTGACATAGGAGGAGGAATAAGGGGAAGGTCAGCCTGCTTGCAGACAACAGGAAGATCTCTGCAAGGGTAGACACAGAGGAGGGGGATAAAGGAACTGAGCCAAGATCTGGGTAGGCTGCAGAAATGCTCAAAGATCTTGCAGTTGAACTCTGATGGAAAAAAAAAAAAATACACAGTAATGCATATGCCCAAGGCTGCAGTACAAAATGGGGGGGGGGGCACCTCTCAACTGTCCCTGGTTATGAGGGACGTCCCTCATTTTACCTCTTAAAATTACTCTGTCCCTTGGCTGTTCCTCCTGGAAAAGATGCTGCCTACATAGAGAATGTGGGATAAACTCAGCCTTTAAAGCAGAAATTCAAAATATTCTAAGATACTTAATCAAAGATAAACATTGTACAAGCAAACACAATGGTTTCCACAGTGTTCTGAGCTTGTATATGTTGGGAGGATGTGTCCTTCATGATGAGGGTCAGTGTACCTTATTGTACCTCATTTTGAGTGTCCATGTCTGTCTTTTCAGCAACAAAAGGTTGATATATGTGTGTGTGTGTGTGGAAGTGGTGGTGGGGGGGATGATACTAGGAAAGGCAAGGTAAATTTTATTTATATGGCATCCAATCCCGGAGGCTCTGGATGCCTTACAGAGAGTTACAATAAGACAAACAGTAAAAAGATGAAAATAAATTATGTTAATAGAATTATATATAAATAAAATATGAACCAGAGTAAAAGTTTTCAGGATGCCATAATCGGGGCTGAACAAAAACAAGATGTAATTCAGTAATTATTAAATGCCAGGATAAAGAGGTGAGCTTTTCATCTCTGCTTAAACATCTCTAGCGATGGGGCCTCCCGGACTGCTGATGGAAGCGAGTTCCACAGGGCGGCCTGGAAATGCTGAAAGCACAATCTCTCAAGGTCCTGAGCCGAACCCTGTGAACGTCCAGGAGGCACCTTGAAGAGGAGCACAGGGAGCAAGCAAAGGTCACCAATGTCAGGAGCACTGACAGATAGCCAGGGCCCAGTCCATATAGGGCCTTAAAGGTGAGAAGACCCACCTTGAAAAGGAACATCCACCTGACCAGCAGCCAGTGCAGAGCATGCAGAACTGGAGTTACTTGACTGGACCTTGAAAGACCCATCAGCAACTGGGCTGCTGTGTTCTGCACCAGCTGTAGTCGGCGGAGGGTCCCTCCCATGACCCCAAAGTACAGAACATTGCAGTAGTCAAGCCTGGTGGAAACAAAGGAGTCGGCAGGTCCTCAGGTGGAACGAGGAGGTTTAATCCGGGCAATGTTCCACAGGTGGTAAAAAACACTGCTGACTACAGATGACACCTGTTCTTCAAAAGTCAATCTGCTGTCAAGGATCACGCCCAGATTTCATACCCTCGGGGAAGCCACTAATGGGGTTGAACCCAGTACAAGAACAGAGTCAGCCCCAGGAGGCAATCCATCATACCCGTGACCAGGCTCTATCATCTTAGCCAGGTTGAATCTCAGCCAGCGGAAAGCCATCCAGTCATTGATTTTAGCCAGACAGTTGTTAAGCACATCAACGGCTCCGGATGTTCCGGGAGCAAATGACAAATACAATTGGGTGTCATCTGCATAGCAGTGAAACTACACTGTATTGTTGAATGATCTTGCCCAGGGGCAGTATATACACTGTGAATAATATCAGCGACAGGCTCGAGCTCTGTGGTAATCCACAAGACAGAGGCATTGGGGAGGAGGAGAAATTCGCTATCACTACCCACTGCACCCTATCCAAGAGATAGGACTCAAAACACCTGATGACAGTACCAGTGAGTCCACATAACTTACAGAGCCGATCTGGTAGCACAACATGATCCACAGTGTCAAAAGCTGCAGAGAGATCGAGGAGTACAAGAACTGATCTCTCTCCTCTGTCTCTGGCCCTAGGCAGATCATTATGCACCTTCACTAGAGCTGCTTCAGTACTGTGTCTAGCCCGAAAACCCAACTGAAATGGCTCATAAATGTCCAAGGACACCAGGTGGTCCTCGAGCTGTTGTGCCACTAACTTCTCAACATCCTTGCTCAAGAAAAGCAGGTTGGAGATAGGACGGTAATTCGCCAGGATGTCAGGGTCGAGGGAAGGTTTCTTAAAGAGTGGCCTCACCAGCGCGTCTTTCAGAGCAGCTGGGAAACCCTCCCTCCACCATCGAGTACTTGGCAATCCTGGTGAACACCAGGCCAACAGCCTCAACTCATCCTATTAAGAAACGTGTTGGAACTGGGTCCAGTTCACAAAAAATGTGCTTTAGCTCAAAGATCACCTTAGTCACTTCAGATACCTTCACTGGCCTAAATTCTTCCCAGACAGACGGAGTGCCTATATTCCCCCCAGCCCAACCACTGCTAGGCAATGGCCTACCTGGCAGAATCCCCAGTTGGATGGCCGACACTCTGTCGAAGTAGAACAGAGCAAACTCCTCACATACAGTGGATGAAAAGGCTTTTTTTGGCTGCAGACAGGCAGGATGTAAAAGCCTGTCTATAGTCCGAAACAGCTGAGATGGTCTGTTCCTCCCTGCAGCAATTTCCCTGGACAGGAATTCTGCCTTCCTATGGGAAATTGCTCCCTGGTACTCAGCATAGTGAGCACATAGGGCCAGCTTGTCGGACTCCATCCGGGTCTTCCAACAGCAGTGCTCCAACTTCCGACCCTTGATCTTCATCACCTTGAGATCCCCATCAAACCAAGGGGATCTCAAGTGAGAAGATCTGGGTCACATACAAACTGGTGCAATGGCATCCAGAGCTTCGGAGACCACTCTATTATAGGTGGCCACCGCCTCTCTGGCACTGATTGCACATGCTGCATCAACCCGAGATAGATCAGCTACTGCCAACAGTCCTTCTGGGTGCAAACCCCTTAAAAGGCGATAGCTGACCATCTCTGCAGGAGAGGGACTTTCAGTGGGGGCCCCAAAAGTGAATTTCACGGTGTAATGATCAGACCAAATGACCTGATCAATCTTGTGGTTATCAACCTCAAGCCCCAACTAGAACCCCAGATCGAGTGTGTGGTCATGCTGGTGGGTAGAAGAAGCAACTGCTTGTGCCAGGCCCAGTGACTGCATCAACTGGAGGAGGTCATAACCAAAAAGTGAGGATTCATCATCGATCCAAGCACTGAAGTCCCCCAAGATTAAGCACCTGGGGCCTCCAATGCCTGGTCAACAATGAAGTCCGCTACCTCCAGCAAGAGTTCTCCCCCAGCCCCGGGGGGGTGGTAAATGAGGAGAATCCTGCAACCTGCACCTATTCCTCCATAGACAGTGATGCACTCAAAAGATTGGGTGCTGCCAACTGGGTGCACCGAGAAGCCCAGGCTGGATCAAAAGACGATGCCCACTCCCCCATCCCAGTGATCCTTCCTCGTGGAGTGCACTACAGATTACCTGGAGGGATTGGCGTCTCAAGAACTGTGCCTACGTTATCACCCAAGCAGGTCTCCACAATGCAAGCTAGGTCAACCGAGGAAATCAAGTCAGTAAAAACAGCAGTCTTGTTCCTCATTGACCTGGCATTGCATAGCTCCATCCGAAGAGGACTAGAGGACATGGCCGGCCCTCTAGCTACCTGCCCACTCGGTCCGATGGGAACCCTGGGCATGAAGACCAAACACATCTGGCTTCTCCCTAGGCTCCACTTATGCCCAGGGAGTCTCTTGCACTGAACAACCTCAATACTGTTCAGCACCCACTCCTTGGCTACCCTTGGCTTATGACCCCTCCGCCATCTAGTTATCCTGACCTCCCTGCAGCGCCTTGCTGCAGTAGCTGGAACTGAAAGGTTGGTAAAGGGGCAAAGGCCCCAGAGCAAAACAGCAGCATAGGTGATACAGACAGGGCTGTGACACCAACACATACTTACCTGGCAATTCAGTCCCTGAAGCAATCTAACTGCACAGGCTAAGTGCAATGACAAGACCAAATCATTCTAAGCTACAGTAAGTGATCCTTAACAATGAACATCTATCACATCCACCTTAATACAAACAAAACTATCCACTCCATACACACACCACACACTCACCATATCCAAGTCAAATTCCCTACCCCACCAAACTTCGCACCCTCCAAATAATAAATTAAGTAATAGATCTAGCGATCTAGTACTCAGGAGAAACAAAGTTCAGTGCTAAGACAGAATAAAGAGAATCACAGCTCCTTCGGGCAAAATGTCCAAAGTCAATTTACAAAGTCAAGATGAAAACTAGAATGAAAGAAAGAGAAGTACCTAGGGGTCATAACACTGGATACCCTAAAGTCCACAGCATACTTTAATAAAGCTGTGGTTAAGATGACTTGGTCAATGGGATGCATAGGGAAGGCCAGTCAAAGCCGGGAGGTAATCCTCCATCTGTATAGATCACTGGTGAGACCACATCTGGAGTCCTGTGCAAGGTACTGAAGCTCAGACCCAAGGAAAGACTGTGATAAGGTAAACGCAGTAGACTAAGAAGATCCAGGGTCTGGGGCTATGACGTAAGAGAGACGCTGCAGGATATGGAAACCCACACCCTTAAGAAAACGGAAAGAGTGACATGATAGAAACATGTAGCTACTTGTACATGGCAAACAGGGTAAACTACTAGGCCATAGTCTCCTTGAGAACAAATTCAGGGATGTTGGGAACTCCCTGAAACTGGCTGGGGGAGGTTTAAGAAAGATGTTCATAAACACATTTTCACTATAAGAGTGGAGGACAAGTGGAGCAAATTGCTGGAAGAAGTGGAATGGGCCAAACCAGCGGGCAGTTTCACAATAAAGTGAGACAGGCATATGGCTCTTGTGTGGGGGGTCAAAGCAAAAGGGCAGGAAGGTCACTTAAGCCAGAGCAGAGGAGTCAGATAGGACATGCTGATTAGGTGGGCCAGTTTGCCTTTACCTACTGTCAATTTCTATGTATCTATATATCTATTTCTACATAAACTGTTCAATTCCTATTAATTTAACAGAACTAGTCCTGGTGTCTGATGACCCCTGCCTTATAATTTGTCAGAGTTTCCACACCCCCTGCTGGCTGGCAATAAAACAGCACCGGTGTTTATTGCAAGTGCTGGCTCAATACCCCATTTCACTGCCACCCAGGAGATCAAGGTTTGCATGGAATCCCCACAATATCTCACTGAGGCTAGCTAAAGAGGGGAGGTGATCCATTCCCAGGGATGGTGTGGGCTGGTAAAAGAATGGCACCAACAATGGCAGTGAATGCAGCCCGATGCAGGTTGCAGGATGAATGCACCTGTGGCAGCACAGAATGCTGGACAGAGGAGAAACATGGATAAATGTAAGAATAAAAAATCAAAGAAAAAAACTTTGCAACATTATTTCAGTGACCTACCTGGAAAGGTCCATTGTCATACATGGTCTGCAGCGTGTAGGCGAATCCCTGCGTGAATACACGATCAATCCAGCCCTTCAGGATAGCTGGCAAGCCAAACCAGTACATGGGAAACTGAAAGTAAAAGGAACACAGATGTTAGTATCTTTCCAAAAAAGACTTGCATGTTATCAAGTAAACAGTGTTGTGTTAAAGAAAAGGCAGCGTGTATGTCAGCAATAACTCCTTCAATTGTTGCATTTATGTTCAATATATTGAAATATTGCCTTTATTATAACCTTGAATTTCATGTCTACCTTCTCTGCACCCTGTACTACCTGACTGTATTGTACTGTTTTTGTTTCCTGGGTCGCCACTGAAAAAAGGACCTTCGGGGCTCAGTGGGCCAACCTGGTCATCAAAATTCAATAAATAAAACAAATAAATAAATAAAACACGAGAAGGTGTGATGGTTATCACAGAGGAACAACACGTCCAGAGATAATATGAGGCACTATGTGCTTTACAAAATAAACAAAAATCTGGATGCTTCAAAATCATGAAATTAAATTTAGAAACAGCAACTGTTCAGGAAGATAAAGACTTAAAGGGGGCACTGTGAACATTTTTTTTTTTGCATCATATTATTTCTATTTGAAAACCCTCATTTTATGATTGGTTATCTTTAATTAATTGATGTTGCAGTTGTTATGTCTGTTTCCTTTCTTAGTAGAACTAACATGCATGCTAATGGTGTGATTATACCCAACTGTGTTTTGTTTCAAATGCTTGATCTACTCTTACTGCATACTTCTTGAACATTAGGACTACATCCCCCCCATCATACAACCACTAATGGTACAATAGTCTCCTCACCAACAACTGCATCATGATTGTCTAGACTACTGTTATGTGGGTGCTGCCAAATCCAGGAAAGATGCAGCTGAAGTTGATCAATGACTGTAAACGAACACATTTTTGTGCGGTAGCATCAGTATGGTGGGCAGTCTGTTTTTCACTTTTAGGAAGAAAAAAAGAATCAAACTCCCAGCTAGATCAGTTATCTCTGCGGAATGTGAGCAGTCACAGAATGAGTTTTTTTACCCTAGGGACACGTCGAGGCCTAAGGTGGTTGACAATGTCCCTTTCAGAGTCCATCGAATCAGCACTATTCCACCTAGTAGGGCTCTGGGACCTTCGCTGAATATTCGGTATTTAGGTCCCAAGTATTCGGATATTAATTCTGAATTCAGAAAGAAAAAGGGACGGGGGGACATGGTAGAAACTTTCAAGTACCTCAAGGGAATCAACAAAGTCCAGGAGGGTAGCATTTTTCAGAAAAAGAGATGTGTAAGAACAAGGGGGCACAATTTAAAGATAGAGGGGAGATGGCTCAGGAGTAATGTGAGGATTTTTTTTTTCCTCTGAGAGACTGGTGTATGTATGAAACCGCCTTCCTGGGGAGGTTGGTCTAAAACAGTGGGGGAATTCAAACACGCATGGGACAGACATAAGGCAATTGTAGTTGGGGGGTGGCACGAAGTAGGCTGTTGGTTAACTAGAATCTGCAGCTTATTCCAGAAATGGGCAGACTGAGTGGACCAAGTGGTCCTTATCTGCCGGCAAAATCTATGTTTCTATGTTTTCATATATATATATTATATATATATAGATATATATATATATATATATATATATATAGATATATATATATGTATATATTATAGTTAGGGTTGAGTACCCCATTTAAGGTTAAACTCTGAAATCTGGCAGCTTAATAACTTTGCCACCGTACAATGGATTTGCCTGAAGTTTGGCATGCATGGACTGTTACCATAGATCTCTGGGTCTGCCACGTTTTGTTATGGTCAGATATACGGTTGCAGAGCTACATAGTGCCGTAGAATGTGGTAATTATGCATTTGTGCGCATTCTTTGCTCGTGCCTACAGGTTGCACGGTCAGCGCGACCAATCTGAAACCTTCAGGGAACATGCAGCCAGGGTCCCCAATGTGCCTTTTGAAGATTTCGTGAAAAAAATATTAAACAGTTCAAAAGTTATTCAAAAAACAATTTTCCCATTATAGTCAATGGGAAAAGCTAACAAGACGTTTGACAGTGTCGCAAATGTAGTTTTTAGTGTCACAAATTACCCCATAGTGTCGCAAATCCGCCATCTTGTGTTCAGTTGGTGGTCACAGAAGTGCTTGGCATTTAAATTTGGGACCATCTAGGGACACAATTCTTGCTGTGTTCAACTAGTCAAGTCCTGAGGATGCTAGCTATGTCTTTTTGGGGGGTTAAACACCCCAGAAATATGTTTTTGAAATTTTTGTAAGCAGTAGTCTCACAAAGTGATGTCGCACATTCGACACTTTGTGATTTTTCTTGAAAGTGTCGCCAGAATCACGCCACTACTTTCGCGACTCGCCCAAAAGAATAGGAAATCTTTGACACCCTGCTGCAAAAGAACAGTTTGGTCTTTTGGGCTGAAATTTAGAGGGAAGAAAGCCAAGATCCCACAATCATGTGCCTTTTGGTAGTTTGGTGACAAAATATTAGAGGTCTGAAAAGTAACAGCACTCCAAAGTTGACAATTTTTCCCTTAGGCTAACATTACGGTGTCCGCTGCGCCTTTCAGGGCCCGGATCTCGAAAACGCTTTGAGACTTTTCGTCGGAAAATGCTACCCTAATTAGGGCTAAGTACAAAACTAGCTGGAAAAGTCATAAATAATATGATATTTTAATTTTTTTTCTATGTCATAAGGTTCCTGAGATATAAACAATTTAGTATTCCAAGTGTTAATTTTCTGCTCCGAGGCCCATTATTATGCATACATTCTTTGTATTCACTGTGCTTCTGAATGCAGCTTTTGAGGAAAAAAAGGGTGTGCATTTCCGTTACTGTTACAGTTAGCGTTTCCACTTGCGTTTCCATAAGCGTTTGCGTTAGTGTTCCCGTTTACGTCACTATGTGCATTACCCTTTGCATTTGCATTTGCGCTTGCGTAAGTGTTACCATTTGCATTCCGATTACTGTTTTTTTGCGTTTCCTTTTGCATTACCGTCTGCACTACCATTTGCATATGTGGCTCCGTTTGCGTTACTGTTTGCATTTCTGTTTCCTTTGGCATCATCGTTGGTGTTACCATAAGCATTTGTGTTTCCAATTGCATTACCGTGCCCATTCGCATTACAATTTACGTTTGCGTACGTACTTGTGTTTGCGCTTATGTTTGTGCTACTGTTCCCTTTGGCATCATCGTTGGTGTTACCGTGACCGTTTCCATATCCAGTTGCATTACCGTTACTGTTTTCATGTTCGTCACCATTGCGTTTCTGTTAGCCTTATCATTTGCGTTTTCGGTAGCGTTTCCATTGTTAATTCCATTACTGTTTCCTTCTGCATCGCCACTGCCATTACTGTTTGCATTTCTGTTTGCGTACCCAATTTTCATTTCATTTAGTTGTACAGTTTTTGCTCAGCGAAGTGACAAAAAAAATCACATGGCGGGTCCCGTGCTCCCAACACCACATTCTATTCACGATTTACAGTGCACATCCTCAAAAAGAAGGGAAATTCATGGCAAAAAACTCTGTTTAAAGCATCAGTTAGGGTTGTACCACAGCGACAAAAGCGAAGAAATTCGGTGTTAGGGTTGAAAACCCTAACTGCACATCCCCCACCACCACCACCACCACACGCACATACATACATACATGCAAGTAGGGGAAGGACCAAGGCAACACAACCAATCATACACAACCAGCAGCAGGTAACAGGAATGACATACAACTATGTAAACCACGAAACCACACACCTATGCTCCCATCGGGCTATGGCATGGGTTCGTCACTGCTAACTCTCGTCCCGGACATTCCGTGCACCGCTAAACACGTCACTACAGACAACTGAACATCTTGGGCCACACGCTGCCACGAACACATAACAAAGACTACACATATGGTATTTTGGGGTTCACAAGATCCAAAACAGGATTTTGCACATTCCCTGAAATACTTCCGAAAATCACTTTTGCAAACGCGAAAGTGTCGTTCTATGACACTTTCGTGTTTGCAAAAGTATTTTGTGAAAGTATGTTCCTAATGACTGCACATCTTTGCCATCATCCTGCAAGCAAATGGTTGGGTTCTTTGGGCTGAAATTTGCAGGGTGGCAAGACCTGGTCCCACAGATGTGCTTTTTCCTGCTATTCTGCTAAAATACTTAAGGATTAAAAAGTTACTTTGTTCCAAAATTGAGCAATTTGCCATAGACTAGCATTGCGGCACCCATGATGCCTTTCACCACCCATGTGTTGAAAACGAAGCGAGTTTCATCATTTTCGCTACTGCCAGCTTGGTTCACTTTTATGTGACTTAATCTTGAAGAACAACTTCGAAAATAACGTATGATATCTGAAGTTGGATTTCTCCACTTCCTACAGTAACACAGATATACACCTCCTGCCGGATGTGTGTGATTGGTTGTGTTGCCTAGGTCCTTCCCCTACTTGCATGTATATGTGTATGTGGTAGTGGTGGGGTGGGGTGGAATGCGTAGTTAGGGTTTTCAACCCCAACACCGAATTTCCTCGCTTTTGTTGCTGTGGAACAACCCTAACTGATGCATTAAACAGAGCTTTTTGCCATGAATATAAATATATATATATATATATATATATATACACACATATATACATATATATATAAAGAAGTGCTCTAAAAGATCTTAAATGACACCATGAAGCACTCTTTAAACCTGGTGTTCCATAACTTACTCAACGACCAACATAGAGCTATCAGCATTGCAGCACAAGGTACTAGACATGTCCCACAGGTCATTGTCGTTATTTGGTATTGAAATTTGGACAGGAATGGTGGTTTTCTCAAGATTACTTTTAGAAGCAGTTAATCATTAAACCATTTCCCAAGAACTTGGCATTGCTGAGTGACAGAGCTGGCTGTAATATCAGGCAAAGTATTTGGGTTCAACCAAGAAACAACAGCACCGTCACTCCATATGGTTCAATAACTAATGTTATTTTAGATCCATATCAAAAGCATAACTGAAAAGCAGGGAGATCACGTGATGCAGAGCACCTAGCAGCAGCACTAGTCTGGAACTCCTGCCTTCCATCTTCTACCACTGCTTCTAATCACTTTTTCGGGAGAGCTGCATACAAAAATCTGTTTAAACCAGACCTCCTGCTTTCAGCGATTGTCTTTTCACTCAAAATTGCATCGCATTTGGCTTCCTTGCTGCGATGGCCGCTGCGATGGCTACCTCCTACCCCAGAGAAAATGCCTAAAAAACCTAGGGCTCAAGGAACGGCAACTATGAAACCAGGTTCCTCAAATCCTTCTGCGATCCCTCTGACAGAGGATTGCTTCCTTCAAAAACTCCTGCCATTCAGAGAAACTCAGGAGGACATTTTAACCAAGCCAAAAACCATTAGAGGAGACCTTACGACCCTCACGAGGAGAGTCGGAGGCCCATTCAGCATCCCTGGAAACGTGGAGAGGAAAAATGGAACCAGAAATTGTGCAGCTTCGCAAAAAATACACAAGCTGTAACTTAAAACCGAAGACCTTGAGGGGAAAAGCCAGAGAAATAATATTTTAATAAATGGGCTACTGGAGGCTGAGGAAGGTTCTAACATCAATACCTTCTTGCAGAAAATTGTGGGCCCTTCTCCACTTAATTCATCCTATCAAATTGAAAGGGGCCATCGATCTCTTAAGTCAAGACCTCAATCAGGAGGCCCCCCCCCCCAGGCCAATCATCCTAATGTTCCTCAGCTTTGCAGAAAAACAACACATCCCCTCGAAGGTAAAAGAGCTGCAATCAATCACCTGGGGAAGTTCCAAACTCCGAATCACACAAGATTTAGCCTTTGAAACTTGCCAAAAATGTTCAGCTTTCCACTCCACAGTCAGCAAACTGATCGCAGCAGGCATCCCCTTCAAGATGCTATACCCAGCAAAACTACAAGTTTCCATCGAAGGCTCCTGGGTCTCCTACGAAACACCGGATCAAGCATCAACAGATCTTGCCATCAAGTTGCCTAATCTATTTAAAACTGGCTGAACACTCTGTGGGTACACTTGGGTTATAACTGTTACAAGGAGTCTTTTTCTCCTAACTGTTGATGTTGTTGGCTTGAAAGTATAGATTACCTGGTTGTAGTAGTGATAATTTTCCCCCATTTTAGCCTAGTAGAATCCTGGGCTGAGGAGAGCTGAGTAGGCTGCATTGGGGATGTGTAGGCCATAATTCCCATCGTAGTGGTCTCAGGGCACTCCTTGTTGAAAGGGGTAGGAACCATATTTCCATTATTGGTTTCAGTGTAATGTCTTTGCGGTGGGATGGTTTCTAGTCCCACCACTACTCTCTTCCCCCTAGCAATTCCCTTACCTCGCTTTATTATATAGCCCAAACTGTTAACCCTGCAAGTCGTAGGTTGTAAAACGGTACAGGAGTTAATTATTTATTTTGTTGGGCTTGAGCGGGTTATCTAGCGGAGGATGGCTGGAGATGATGCAATCCTGACCACCAGGGCTATATGGAGGTGAGTTCCACATTACATCAATACTTTGTCGTCCCCCCACCGAGGGCTCGATAGTGTATTCAAGCCAAAAGGGCTGTTACCCAATACAGAGAGTGATTTGGTTCACCAACTCCCTAATGGTTCCAATTGACTTTGTGGGATCCTAGGCCTATTCAGTTCTGCTCCCTGAGAAGACATGGCCCTACATGCAGTTTTTGGTCCTAATGTATATATCACGCTAAGAACAGGTTACTGTGATGGGATGCATATGAGGATGGTTGGGAGTGTGGGGGGGAGCTCCTAGATGGCACAGGCTCAAGGTAGAGCTGCATAGCATACTGGTTCAGGGGTGGGGTGGCTTGACTCTCTGGTTCCACATTGTTTTTGTGGGAATATGGTACCAAATAACGCACCTATCAGCTTTGAGGTATGGGTCTCAATAGCTACCATATCTCACAAACCCCATTACTTTATACAGAGAACTATGGCCAACGGGGACTGGCCTCCTGAGATCTTTAATTTTCTGTTAGGATTACAACTACTAATTAAGCGGAGGCCTGATGTATATAGTTGCTGGGGTATTGGGGGGAGGTAGGTCACCAAATGACTTGCTGCCTTCTTTATCAGTATGGTTTACAGATGTCAGTTTTAAGACGAGGGTAACAGACACAATACAAGCATTAGTAGTGGTTATAGATATTCTTAGAGTGAGATTCTTCTTTGATGTTAAAATAGTCATTTGGGGAGGGAGGGGAAGGGGTGGAGTATGTCTTCTAGGGTGTGGTCATTTTCTTGTTATTCAAACTTGAACATTACTCTTTTATGATGACAATGGCTAATAAACCACAAAAAATTGTTACGTGGAATGTTAGGGGAGTTAGGGACCTTATGAAAAGATACCAAGTTCTCAAACATTGTACCCTACTTAATGCCGATATAATTTTACTCCAAGAAACCCATCTGTTAGCAAGAGAAGCAATCTGGTTGTGACAGCAAGGTATCTCTCAAATTTTTCACAGCAGGTGAATCTTCGTCGAGCCGAGGTGTGGCTATTTTAATAAAAGGGCAACTGTCTTTCCAGGCAGCAGTGAATATCATAGACCCAAATGGTAGATTTATTTTAGTTAAAGGGACGCGTAACAACACCAAAGTGATTTTAGGATCAATATATGGCCCAATGGGAGACATGAGGTTCCTCATGGACTTAGCCAATAAAATTGCTACCCTCTAACCTTCTCCCCTGATCTTGGGAGGTGACTGGAACATGCCACCGTCTCAAGATCTAGATAGATCTTATTTACAGTTAAAGCCTCCCTCCCCTTCTAAAAAAGACTTAACGGACTCTACTGATCTTCTTGGACTATGTGATCCATGGCGGATCCTTAACCCCTCTCATCATCTCTTCTCTTTCTACTCCAATGTACATCAATCATAGTCCAGATTAGACTATATACTAATTAGCCTTTCCCTCTTGGCCGGTCTTTGCCAGGCTGGAATCGAGCCTATCGTCCTCTCTGACCACTCAGTAGCATGGTCATTGTTGTCCACTGATCCAGATCTACAGAGAGATACATCTTGGAGATTGAATACACAATTCCTTAAGGAAAATCCCACTGTTTCTCATATAAAAGCACTTATTCCCACCTTCATGGATTTTAATAAAGGTTCAACACAAAGAGAAGACCTGCTATGGTGTACTCCTAAATGCTACTTCTGAGGTGAATTTATCTAGTTAGCATCTAGAAAAATGCAACAAAGAGAAGCTAGGGCTATATCTCTTTTAACTCAAATTAGAAAAGCTGGAAGCTCTCTATCTTCAACCACCTCCTCTGCTTCTTTGGAAACCCTGTTAACATTAAGGAATGAATATGCTGATCTGTTACGGGAAAAGGCAGAGTTCGCCTTCCCAAAGACAAAATCCAAATATGCTGAACAAGGGGAAAAAGCAGGTAGACTGTTAGCCCTCCAGTTACATAATTGTACATGTTGGGACAAATGACCTGACTGACAAGACAGTAGATATAGTCCAAAGGAGGTTTGAGGTACTAGCACAATTACGTGAGGGGGCAGGAAGATCAGTAACTTTTTCAGAGATACTTCCAGTGCCCAAGGCAAGCACAACAAGAAAGCTGAGAACAGAGGAATTTAATGGATGGCTAAGAACCTGGTGTTGTGCTAAAGGGTATGGGCTGTTGGGGGGGGGGCGGGGAGAGATCTGGAAGGACAGTAGTCTCTATGCCAAGGACAGACTACACTTGTGTGAGGAGGGAAATAAAGTGCTGAAACAGAGGATGGAGGAGTACATAGAGGAAGTTGGGAATTTAAACTAGGAGTGGGGGGTGGCAATTGGGCAAAAGATATGCAGAGACCACAGGTTGGGAAACCATATGAGCTTACCCCCCATAACAGTGACAAAGGACAAATGGCAAGTACTATTGGTGATGCTAGTAAAGGAGGGCAGGATGGGGGAGGGTGGAAGGTGGTTACCCTTAATGCTAGGAGCCTTGGGAGGAAAACTGCAGAGTTACAGGTGCTCATGGCAGAGGGAGAGGTGGACATTGCAGCCATCACAGAAACATGGGCCACCCAATACAATGACTGGGACCTGTCTGTACCTGGGTACAGGTTGTTTCGTAGGGACAGGGTGATTGGGAAAGGAGGGGGTGTGGCACTATATGTGAAAGAAGGACTGAAGTGTGTAAGGGAGGAAGGCGGGGAGGAGGGTAGTATGGAGTCACTTTGGATGTAAATCCAGGATTCCAAGAATAGGATTCTTAAAATGGGAGTAGTGTACAGGCCACCATCTCAGATGGAGGAGTTAGACAGGGAACTAGCGGGACAGATCAGGAGGACCTGTGAGAAGGGTAGTGTGGTGACTGTGGGGGACTTCAACATGCCAGGAGTGGACTGGAGTACCCCAACAACCAGAGACAGAAGGGAGCAGGTACTGCTGGATGCCTTCCGGGACAGCTTCCTGCTGCAAATGGTCAGTGAACCAACCAGGTTAGGGAATACCCTTGACCTTGTGCTGGCAAATGGGGACTTTGTGAGAGAACTTACAGTGAAGGAACCGCTGTCAGGGAGTGACCACTACTATGGCTCACATTGGATATGGGCAAGGAAGGAGTGGAATCTGGCACAGGAGTGCTGGACTTCAGGAGGGCTGACTTTGGGAGGATGGGGGAAGTGGTAAAAGGGTACCTGGCCAGAATTCAATCTAGTATGGACACTAACCAGAGGTGGGAGCTCATAAAGCTGGGGATAGTGGAGGCAACCAAAACCTACTGCAAGGCCCAGAGCAAGAAGTCTAGGGCTAAGAAACTGAGCTGGTTGAGCAAGGAGGTCATGGAAAAGGTAAGGAGGAAAAGAGCTGCCTTTAGGAAGTACAAGAAAACAGAGAGAGGGGAGGACAGGGAGGAGTACTTGACAGAATTGAAGGAGGTGACAAGGGCAGTAAGGTGAGCCAAAGCATCTACAGAACTCAGGCTGGCACAAGGCATTAAGAAGGGGGAGGAGGACTTCTTTAGGTACCTCAGGGAGAAAAGGAGCTGTAAGGACCACATAGTAAGGATTAGGAAGGAGGGGGGTTGGGTGGAAGCACGGTGCGATAAGGCAGAAGCACTAAATGAGTACTTCTGCTCAGTATTTACTAAAGAGAAGAGGTGGGGTGACACCCAAGGAGGGAGAAATGGCAGAAACAGGGGGGAAGGGGTGACAGATGGGGAAATCATGGAGGGCAGAATTCGGGAGGGTTTGAAGGCACTGAGGGGGGACAAGGCGCCAGGACCAGATGGCATCCACCCCAGGGTACTGAAGGAGCTGGCAGAGGTCCTTGCAGGACCTTTGGCAGACCTATTTAATGCCTCACTACATTCGGGGTGTGTACCTCAGGACTGGATGATGGCTCATGTGGTGCCCCTCCACAAGAATGGCCCCAAGGATGAACCTGGAAACTACAGACCAGTGAGCCTCACATCCATCGTGGGTAAGCTAATCGAGACTATCCTGAAGGAGAGGCTGGTGGAGAGGCCAAAGGACTACAGGACAGCAGACAGCATGGCTTCATATGGGGCAGATCCTGCCAAACCAACCTGGTGGAGTTCTATGACTGGGTAACTAGGCAACTGGACAGGGGCCATGCAGTGGATGTCCTGCATCTGGACTTCAGTAAGGCATTTGACTCAGTGCCGCATGGAAGGCTGGGAAGTAAGTTAGTAGGCACAGGGACGGGTGCAAAACTGGTGAGATGGGTAGGAAACTGGCTTCAGGGAAGGCAACAGAGGGTGGTGGTGGATGGGGAGCTCTCACACCCAAGGGTAGTGATGAGCGGTGTTCCACAGGGCTCGGTGTTGGGACCAGTGTTGTTTGGGATATTCATTGCAGACATATCATGGGACATCAAGAGCAAGATCAGTCTGTTTGCTGATGATACCAAGGTAGGAGCAGTGGTAGATGACCTAGGGGGATGGCAGGGGTTGCAGGATGATCTGGCAAAGCTTGAAACCTGGTCAGACACCTGGCAACTGGGGTTTAATGCCAAAAAGTGCAAGGTGCTGAATTTTGGGATAAAGAACCCAAGGAGGAGTTACCAGCTGAGGGGACTGCAGCTAGCCCAGACAGAGGAGGAGAAGGATCTGGGGGTGCTCATTACAGGGTCAATGAACAACTCTGCACAATGTAGGAAGGCAGATGCAAAGGTCAACAAAATGCTGGGTTGTATTGCAAAGGGTATATCCTCGAGGAGGGAGGAGGTGATTCTGCCACTGTATAGGTCATTAGTTAGATCGCACCTGGAGTACTGTGTGCAGTACTGGTGCCCGTATCTGAAGAGGGACATTAAGTTACTGGAGGGGGTGCAGCGCAGGGCGACAAAGATGATCAAGGGGCTGAGGGACTTATCATACGAGAGGAGGCTGAGGGAGTTGAACATGTACTCACTGGAGGAGAGGAGGGATGGGAACATGATTGAAACCTTTAGGTACATGAAAGGAATAAACAAGACGGGTACAGAGGGGCTGTTCAAAGTAAGGGAGGGGAGGGACACCAGGGGCAATGATATGAGACAGGAAGGAGGAAGGTTCAGGAGGCAGCTGAGGAGACACTTTTTTACAGAGAGGGTGGTGGTTGGGTGGAATGCGTTACCTGCAGATGTGGTATCCAGTAGAACAGTGGACTGCTTCAAAAGGGGATGGGACAGGACAAGGGGGAAGGTCAATGAAGGGGAAGGGTGGAAGGGAAGGGCAGCTGCAGTATAATTGGTGCTAGCTGCACATTCGAGCAGACTTGATAGTCCTCTAGGCCTTTATCTGCTGGCAAATTTCATATGTTCGTAAGATAGAGGGCTCTAGGCTAATCCCCCCCATACTAACCCCAGACGGCTCTACCAAAACTTTGCCTCGGGACATTGCCCAAGTTTTTGAAGCCTTCTATTGCACACTTTATGGCAAAGGCTCTCCCCTGTCATCACCTCAAATAATAGAGGCTTACTTAGATGCTCTCGATCTTCCCTGTTTACTGTCCCACCATCAGGTTTTCCTGTCATCCCCAATTACTCTTGTTGAAATAGAAGAGGCAATCAATGACCTATCCTTAGATAAAGCACCAGGACCCGATGGATTTCCCTCTAATTTCTATAAGACCTTTTCCAAAGAACTTGCCCCCTTTTTCCTTAACCTATAGTTACATGTTTACAGCTGACAGTCTAGACTCCATATTATTGGAAGCCACAATAATTCTCCTGCTTAAACCTGATAAACCCCACACAGACCCAGCCAATTACAGACCGATATCACTTCTAAATTGTGATATTAAAATACTAAACAAGATCCTTTCTCTTTGGATTAGAAACATTTGGTCCCACTTACTGAGTGCAGAATAAGTAGGATTTGTTCAAGGCCGCTCCTCTGCGGACCACCTCAGAACACTTAAACATATTTTTCAAACTGCCCAAACTTCTCAGATCCCTATGGCACTTATCTCTTTATATGCCGAAAAGGCCTTCGATAGGGTAGACTGGGAATTTCTTTGGGCTACATTAAAGAAAATGGGGTTCCCCTCCTCTTTTATTCATTGGATACAGATGGTTTACACTTCACCTTCAGCTAAAATTTACTGTACATACCGGTACTAGACAGGGTTGTCCTCGCTCACCCTTTCTCTTCAATCTTTATCTGGAACCTCTCCTCTATCATCTTAAAAGCTCCCCCCAAATTCAAGGAATCTCAGTAGTTCAGCAAAGCTTAACTCTTTCAGTACATGCAGATGACATTCTTCTTCATCTAGAACATCCGGTAACATCTCTTGAACATTCTTTAGAAGTCATAGCTCAATTTGGTCGCTTATCTAACTACAAATGAAATCTCTCAAAAACAGAGATCTTCCCTCTAAATGGCCTTACTCATAAAATAGAGTTCAGTCACCTCAGGATGAAATGGTCACCACATTCAATTAAATACCTGGGTATATTTCTAACCAATGATCCCATGACTTTCAAGAAATTAAACCTTGATGATTTGGTGGTTGCAATCCAAAAAGATCTTCAGAGATGGATAGCCCTTCCTTTATCTTTATGGGGCCGTATCAACATCATCAAAATGAATGTTCTTCCCCAGCTCTTCTATCCCTTAAATATGTTGAATATCTGACTTCCACTATCCTTTTTCCAACACATACATTCTATTATCTCTAAATTCATTTGGCTAGGCAAACACCCCAGACGCTCCTTCCTTAAACTTAGTCTTCCCAAAGAATTAGGAGGTCTTCATCTCCCTAACTTCCTCTTATACTATTGGGCCAGTCATTTATCTAGATCTGGTAGATGGTTTTCCACCATGGACAGTGAACATTCCCCCATAAGGCTCCAAATAGAAGACCGACTCTTGAGAACACTCAGTCTAGACTCTTCTATCATCTTCTGTTTATCGAGATCAACACTTCCAGCTCCACTACAAAACTCGGTCATTGGTATTTCCCTTAAGGTTCTCTCTTAATGCTGGGCCTACTTTAAGATCTCCCTTAAATACGATTTTGCTCAATCCTTTTTTTTTTTTAATCCTAATATAAAAATAGACGGAACATGTCTTTCTCCCAACTGGCTCCCTCAACTAAAGGGTGCTCTGGTGGAAAATCTTTTCTCACAGGATTCCCTTCTTTCTTCTCCTGAAATCCTCACCAAATTAAAAATCCCTCAGAAATACATTTTCAAGATCTTCCATTTGAGGCATCTACTTGGATCTTCTTTTGGAACCGTCCCCCAAACATCTCAAGGTAGGCCCATATTGGTTCAATTACAAGAATACTCAGTCAAACCCCACTGTGTTTCCATGATATACTCCTTTCTTCTAATGTATAATTTCCCAGACCCTCTTCCAGGCTCCAAGGTCTGGAACTCCCTGTTACCAGACAGAGCCCCTAACTGGGTCCAGATCTGGAAGGATCTTTATAAATACCACACCCATGGACACAAAGCACATATTCTTGACCTGGAAGGACACTACTTCTTTATTCAGCTGTGAGCTGTGTGAGAAATTCTATATTGCACTTGATATCTGCAACAACGTGCACTTTTGCTCAATTCTGTGGGAGGTGAAACTAACTACCCTTGGTAATTGCTTTTTATTTACATATTTATTTAGTGTTTAACCAAGAAGGGGCTTGCAAACTCTGTTTATCTTGTGAGTAACTTCAGAAGGATTTAAATACTGCATTTGGGTAGACCCTTGGAGGTAGCTAGATTGTCTATTAGTTCTATTGTTAT
Organism: Neoceratodus forsteri; assembly: GCA_016271365.2. Taxonomy (NCBI): domain Eukaryota; kingdom Metazoa; phylum Chordata; order Ceratodontiformes; family Ceratodontidae; genus Neoceratodus; species Neoceratodus forsteri. The sequence goes on along the minus strand of CM028130.1, from coordinate 1,691,633,785 downwards.
GACAATTAAACTATTTTTTAAATTTACAGGTGGCTGAGGAGTTGAAAAGGGAGCTTGCAAACTCTGCTTATCTTGGAAGTAACTTCACAAGTGTTTGAATACTGCATTTTGGTTGTCCCTTGGGGGCAGCTGGATTGACTACTAGGATTTTGGGACAGAAACTATTTTTAAATAATTTACTGGTGTGTAGGAGTTTGTGATAGTTAAACTATTTTTAAATAAGTTACTGTGGTTAAGGAGTTGTCATAGCAAAACCCGCAGTGTGAACTGAAACACAGACAGCCTCAGGGCAGGAAATTGCTCGCCTCATTGTTTTCAGACCACAACATGTTGGATTGGAACAGGAAAGGTTGCATCACAACCATTGTCAACAAATTGCCCTGGCTGGAGATATCCAGACTAGATCAGATTACTATAAGTTACTGGTGGCTGCAATATTTAGAGACACAAAGCACATCTTCTTGACCTGGAAGGACACTACTTCTTTATTCAGCTGTGAGCTGTGTGAGAAATTCTATATTGCACTTGCAAATTCTATATTGCACTTTGTGCTCACAACAGAGGGAGGTGAACCTTACAATTGTCTTTGGTTTGTAGCAGATATCCTGCAGGTGGAGGCTACTTCTAACTGAAAGGTGAAATAAGGAACTTAGAATTGTCAGGAAAAGACAGTCTTTCAAGCAGCAGAGGGAGGTGGATCCAGCTTTATGTTTGTTACAATTCTTAAGATTTTCACTGCAGGAAGAGTTTAAAGCACAGCTGACTTATTTTGGGGCTGACTGCTTTCAGAGCACAAACCACCAGGCTGTTTTGGGGCTGGGGAGGTTTACCGGTGTCTGACTTGGATGTCTGGATTTTTCTCTGTTTGATTAGCAGGGTATTTTCTCTGTCAAATTGTTGTGTAGGGCATCTTGCTGACAGGAAGGCACTCATTGCAGCGGTGGGTCAGAGCTTTAGCTTGATTGTTTTGTGAGGCACAGTTTAGGCTCAACCCCTTCCCACCCCTGGAAACAGTTCCTTTATACCTGGGGTTCTGACATTTCTCAAGAGTGCAAGGTGCATATCATTGTCATATCCTCTCTAGCACACTACACTGACAATATAAGTTTACACATTGCATAATATATATATATATTTCTATATAACAAACCAATCACACACACAAACACACACACACACACAAAAAAGTAGATAAACATGTGGGGAGTAGTGCAATGTAATGGCTGTGGGGCAGCAGTCTTCCAGGAGTCTTTCTGGAGGCTGAGATGCTGCCCTATTTGCAGACAACTCTCTGCCCAGAGGAAGGAAGTTGCCCATCTTCAGGCCACACTGGACAGTAGTAAGGGAACTTTCCCCCAGGCCACAATGGATGGTAGGAAGGGAACCTCCCCCATCCGGGGAGCACCAGAGCCACCACCACTACTACCTCAGAGGTTGCGAAGAAAGCACAGCAGTTGGACCACAGTGGGCTCAGGGAGGGTGAGGATGGTGGAACAGAGGCACACCCAGTCAGTTGTTCCACTCCACAATCCATACACCATTCTGGGGGAGCACAGCTCCCCTATGGATGCACCCACAGAGGAGACTAAGGAGGCTGAGGACAACTGTCACAAGGGAGGCCCACAGGAAGGAGGCAGAGGACACCACAAGGAAAGGAAGCAGCTCCTGGTGGGGGACTCAATTATAAGGATAGAACTGGTGGGAGAAGGGAAAACTGAAGTAAGGTGCCTGCCTGGTTCCAGGGCTTGGAGAGACAGGAAGCGCATCCTCAGGATCACGAGAACAGCTGCACGGGAGTCTGAGCTGGACATCATTGTTCACCTAGGGACAAATGACTTGGCTCATCATGAGATTAGAGCAGTGCAGAAGGACTTTGTAGAATTGGGGAAGGGCCTAAGACAAGTAGCACACACAGTATCCTTCTCTGAGGTGCTCCCTGTCAATGGCATGAGTGAGGTGAGGGTACTTTGCACCATGCAGTTTAATGAATGGTTGAAAAAATTGTGTGGAGCACAGGGGTTTGGCTTCATTGGGGAGTGGGGTTCCACCTGGAGGGACAACAGCCTATACTGGCAGGATGGTCTGCATCTGTCCAGGAAGGGAACAAGTCTTTTGAGCAACAGGTTTAAATGCTTCATTGGCAAGCTTTTAAACTAGTCAAGGGGGGAGGCACTGATAAACTGCAGGAAAACCCCAGCCTCTCCCTACAAAACAGGGTACTAAATGAGAAAAAGACTGAGGTAGAAAGGTCAGTGGGGGATGCTGCAAAAGAAGGTAAAGCCACAAAAAAATGGAGAGCAAGGAGTACCAATGCCCGTAGTCTGAGTAACAAGCTCCCTGAATTAGTGGCCTTGATGGAGGAGGAACATCTGATATCTGCAGTCACAGAAACATGGTACACACAAAACCATGACTGGACGTAAACATACCAGGATACACTATCTACAGGAGGGACAGGGAGGGTAAAAGAGGAGGAGGAGGAGGAGTAGCTCACATAAGGGAAGGAATCAAAGCAACAGAACAAAAGGGAAACAGGGAGGAGAAGAAGCACTGTGGTAAATTTGAGACCGGTAATGGTCACCACAATCCGTGACTGGGTTAGAGTATAGACCTTCTCAGGGGAGGAAATCGACAAGAAATGATAGAAAGTATACTTAGAATGGCAGAAAAAGGGGAGATATTGCTGATGGGTGATCTGAATATGCCAGATGTTAACTGGAGTGCAGTTGCAGCAGCCACTTCGAAGAGTGGCGTTATTCTAGATGCCCTAGAGGGGGCATGCCTTAGACAACTAGTATTGGAGCCCACTCGAGAGGGAGCAATCTTAGACCTGGTTCTCTCAAATGGAGATGAGGAGAGGATCACAGATGTAGAAGTGAGTAGCCATCTGGGAACTAGCGACCATCAAACAGTATGGTTCACAATAAACACAGCAATAGAGTCAAGCCATACAAAGGCAAAAGTACTGGACTTTAGGAGGGCTGACTTTGCCAAAATGGGTGAGTGCCTAAGGAATGCACTAGCAAATGGGCAGGAAAGAGGGGTGGAAGAACAATGGGGAATAATAAAAACTGCCATCACAGAGGTAACAAGCCTTTGTGTGAAGCAAATAAACAAAATGAAACAATGTAAGAAACCACTATGGTTCTCAAAGGAAGTGGTAGTGAAGGTTCAAGAGAAAAAGAAAGCATTCAGGAAGTACAAGGAATCACAGAAGGAGCAGGACAGAGAACTGCATCAGTTAAAGCAAAAGGAAGCTGGGATGGCAGTCAGAACAGGAAAAGCCCAAACCGAGGAAAAGATGGCCAACTCAGTTAAGAAGGGGGGATAAAACCTTTTATAGGTACATCAGAGAGCGAAGGAACACCAAGGAGGGATAGTGAGGCTTAATAAAGGGAGGGAGGGTGGGCAGAGGGTGACTGTGAAAAGCAGAGATACTAAACAAATATTTTTGCTCAGTATTTACAAAGGAAGAGGGGAGGTAACTAAAACAAACAGAAACACTCTGGATACAGAAGTTGATACCAGCCCACTTACAGAAGAAAGGGTTCTGAAAGAACTCTTAAAACTGAAGGTGGACAAGGCAATGGGGCCTGATGGATTCACCCTGAATTTAAAAGAACTAAGGGTAGAACTAGTGACACCACTGACTACCCTCTTTAACAAATCATGGGAGGATGGGTGGTACCCGAGGACTGGAGGAGGGCAGATGTGATTCCCCTCACAAAAGTGGGAGCAAGGCAGAAGCAGGAAACTACAGAACTGTTAATTTAACCTCAGTGGTAGGGAAAATGATGGAATCACTTCTGAAGGAAAGAATTGTCGAGTATCTAGAGGCCAGAAGGGCACAAGACCCAAGGCAGCATGGATTCACAGCGGGAAGGTCATGCCAGACAAATCTGATAGATTTCTTTGACTGGGTGACCAAAGTAGTAGATCAGGGAGGGGCTGTGGACATGGTCTACCTAGACTTTAGCAAGGCATTTGACACAGTCCCACACAAAAGATTAATATACAAGTTAGCCAGCCTGGAGTGGGTCCCAAGATGACAGCCTGGGTAAAGAATTGGCTGGAGAATAGGACACAGAGAGTAATAGTAAATGGAGTCCACTCTGAAGAAAGGGGGTTACTAGTGGGTACTGCAGGGTTCAGTATTAGATCTCCTCTTCAATGTCTTTATAAGCGACATTGCAGAGGGACTGGAAGAAAAGTACGCCTTTGTAGATGACACAAAGATCTGCAACAGAGTTGATGCACAAGGTGGGTGGAAAGGATGAGAAGGGACTTGGCAAGGTTAGAGGAATGGTCAAATGTATGGCAGCATAGATTCAATGCTAAGAAGTGCAAGGTAATGCACCTGGGAAACAAAAACCCAGGGGAAGAGTACACAATGGGGGTGAGATACTAACAACAACAAAAATGGAAAGGGACCTGGGGGTAGTCATATCAGATGACCTAAAGGTGGGCAAGCAATGTGAGAGGGCAGCAAGGAGGGCTGGGGGGATACTGGGATGCATAGGGAGAGGCATCACCAGTAGAAAACAGGAAGTTATTATCCCTCTGTACAGACAGCTGGTGAGACCCCATCTGGAGTAATGCGTGCAGTTCTGGAGACCCAATCTCCACAAAGACATAGACAGGATGGAAGCTGTCCAGAGGAGGGCAACTAAAATGGTGCAGGGTCTGCACCGGAAGACATATGAAGAGAGACTTAAGGAGCTTAATATGTATATCCTCGAGGAAAGGTGGGAGAGGAGGGACATGATAGAAACGTTCAAGTACCTCAAGGGAATCAACAAAGTCCAAGAGGGTAGCATCTTTCAAAAACAGAGGTGTGCAAGAACAAGGGGGCACAATTTGAAGATAGAGGGGGGGCGGCTCAGAGGTAATTTAAGGAAGTATTTTTTCACAGAGAGGGTTGTGGATGCATGGAATGGCCTTCCGGAGGAGGCTGTGGAGTCAAAAACAGTGGTGGAATTCAAGCATACATGGGACAGTCATAAGGCAATTCTAGGGGGTTGGGGTAGGAAGAAGTAGGTAACTAGGTAGAACTAGGATCTGCAGCTTATCCAGTAGGTAGGGAAATGGGCATACTGGGTGGGCAAAGCAGTCCTTATCTGCTGTCAAATTCTATGTTTCTATGTTAAGCCCCCCCCAAATAGTGTAACTAAGTGGATTGGAAACTGGCTTGGTGATGGATCACACTAGGTTGTGATGAATGGTAGTCACTTGGGGGTTGTAAAGGTGACTAGTGGGAGTGCTTCAGGGGTTGGTACTCTGATCAATACTCTTCAGCATTGGAGTGTTGCCCACAACCCCTGCCTAGGTGGCCACTAGCCAGGTTAAGGGGCCTGGCTTCCTATTAGCGGTTTCTCAGGGGATCCTCAGGTAGGAAGAAGTAGGCTTCTGGTTAACTAGGATCTGCAGCTTATCCACTAGGTAAGCTAATGGGCAGACTGGGTGGGCCAAGCGGTCCTTATCTGCCATCTAATTCTATGTTCTTATGTTTCTATGTTAGACTCAGACTCACCCAATATCACATTTTAAATACTATGTACTATTCGCCTGTCATACTTGTCAAATAGGGTAAACTCCCCCACACCACTTGCACCAGATGTGGTAAGGCAGAAGGAAACCTAGCACATATATTCTGGCAATGTGAAAAGGTTGCCCCTGTATGGCAAATAATACAATCCAAACTGGACCCTTTGTTGGTGTTAGAGGATCTTTTCACTGTTGAAATATGTATACTGGGTATATTTTCAAGGTGCAGAGTGCAATAGACAGTATAATACAGCATAAACAATTATACATAGGCAACCATAAGTATATACATTGGCACAAATAGATGTTTAAAATGGGTGCCTGAGTATACCAGGTATACATATGCATAAAGTTAGAACAGATCAGCCATACATATGGAGGACTGAGAAGAAGTTGAGGGCAGGTGGATAGTGTGGTCACAAAAAGGATGCAGGGGAGTGAAGATGGTGGAGAGAAGGGGAGGAGGGGGAAGGAGGAGCAGAGGGGGGATCAGGGATAAAAGGGGAGCATTTGTAGTGGGGGAAGGTGCTTTAATTGCTTTTTGAGTGAGGCTAGAGTAGGCAGGAGGTGGATCGAGTGGAGGAAGATGATTCCAAAGATCAGGGAGTCCGAAGGAGAAAGTGACCTTGCCTGATTGTGAGTGTGGATGAGGGAAAGTGAAAGTGCGGGAATCATGGGTTCTGAGGCAGTAGCCTGAAGTTGATAAGGAGACTAAAAGATTGGAGAGATAGGGGGAGGGCCATGAACCAGAACTTGTCAATGAAGGCAGCATGGCTTCATAAGTGGCAGATCCTGCCAAACCAACCTGGTCGAGTTCTATGACTGGGTAACTAGGCAACTGGACAGGGGCCATGCAGTGGATGTCCTGTATCTGGACTTCAGTAAGGCATTCGACTCAGTGCCACATGGAAGGCTGGGAAGGAAGTTAGTAGGCACAGGGGCGGGTAAAGCTGGTGAGATGGGTAGGAAACTGGCTGCAGGGAAGGCAACAGAGGGTGGTGGTGGGTGGGAGCCTCACACCCAGAGGTGGTGACGAGCGCTGTTCCACAGGGCTCAGTGTTGGGACCAGTGTTGTTTGAGATATTCATTGCAGACATATCATGGGACATCAAGAGCAAGATCAGTCTGTTTGCTGATGATACCAAGGTAGGCGCAGTGGTGGATGGGTAGGCACAGTGGTGGATGACCTAGGGGGATGGCAGGGGTTGCAGGATGATCTGGCAAAGCTTGAAACCTGGTCAGACACCTGGCAACTGGGCTTTAATGCCAAAAAGTGCAAGGTGCTGCATTTTGGGATGAAGAACCCAAGGAGGAGTTACCAGCTAGGGGGAGTGCAGCTAGCCCAGACAGAGGAGGAGAAAGATCTGGGTGTGCTCATTACAGGGTCAATGAACAACTCGGCACAATGTAGGAAGGCAGCTGCAAAGGCCAATAAAATGCTGGGTTGTATTGCAAGGGTATATCTCGAGGAGGAGGAGGTGATTCTGCCACTGTATAGGTCATTAGTTAGACCACACCTGAAGTACTGCGTGCAGTACTGGCTCCATATCTGAAGAGGGACATTGGTTACTGGAGGGGTGCAGGCTAGGAGCGACAAAGATGATCAAGGGGCTGGGGACTATCTACACGAGAGGAGGTTGAAGGAGTTGAATATGTACTCACTGGAGGAGAGGAGAGACAGGGTGACATGATTGAAACCTTTAAATACATGAAAGGAATAAACAAGATGGGTACAGAGGGCTGTTCAAAGTAAGGAGGGAGGGCCACCAGGGGCCATGAATGAGACTGGAAGGAGGAAGGATCAGGAGGGAGATGAGGAGACACTTTTTACAGAGAGGGTGGTGGCTGGGTGAATGCGCACCTGCTGAAGTGGTATGCAGTAGAACAGTGGACTGCTTCAAACGAGGATGGGACAGGACAAGGGGGAGGGTTAATGAAGGGGAAGGGTGGAAGGGAGGGGCAGCTGCAGAATAAGGGGTGCTAGCTGCACATTCAAGCAGACTTGATAGACCTCTAGGCCTTTATCTGCTGGCAAATTTCGTACGTTCGTATAATGAGCGCAGCATTGATTTGCAAGAGAGGAGAGGGATAGGGCACAGTATAGCAAGCAATGGTGGATTTGAAAGGGGAGGTTGGAAGCAAAGCTACAAAAGGCGTTATACAAAGGGTCTAGTTTAACGAGAGATGATTGGGGGGGCTGAGCTGCAGATTACTTCAGCGTAGTCTATCATGGGGAGGATTAGTTTGGTTATGCGCTCTTTACGAATCGGTCTGGAGAGACAATCCTTAATCCTGTACAAGGCTCCCAGTTTGGGCCGGAGTTTGGAATGGATGGAGTCAATGTGCTGGAAGAAATCTAACTTGGGGTCCAGCCAGATCCCTAGATATTTGAAAGACTGCACTGTACCTATTTTTATACCAGCCAAGAAAAAGAAGGATGAAGGGGAAGGGAGCCAGCCTTTGGGGATGGTGCAAGTCATGAAAACTTTTTTTTTGGTGTTGCAATTGAGGAGGTTTGTCTCAAACCAATTGAGGGCATCCTCAAAAGCAGCCCGCAGGGATGATGGGGAATGCTGGGAGGGAGAGAGAGCGGGAGGGAGGGGTCTGATGTATAGATGACAGTGTTGTTGGCATACATGTGTATGTGCATAGATGAGTGGGAAGAGGGAAGAACATTAACAAAGACTGAAAAAAGAGCAGGGCCCAGAACTGACCCCGAAGGACACCAGCATAAATGTGGGTGGGGTGGATTTGGAGTGGCCAAGTGGTACGTATTGGTATCTGTATGGCAGATACTATCTAAACCAATAAATAGAGGATGGGGATAGTCCCATAAAGGTTAATTTGTTTAGTAGGAAACTGTGGGAGACTGAGTCAATAGTCTTAGCAATAATTGAGTTGATACTGATATGGAGTTGATTTGAATTGACAGTTGAGGCAGGATAATTTACAACCTGTCAAATGGGTGTGTGATTGGGGAAGGGTCTGAAGCAGGTTAAGAGACAAGATATTTAAGCCCCACATCTCCTATCATGTGGTGTCCCATCAAGTGAGTGGCATAGAGTAGAAGTGGAGATTCTGACTTGGAAGCTTCTTTAGGACATCCACAGAGCACCTCAGGAATGCGGGGAACTCTGCCACTGCTAGTATCAGGTAAGCTACAGGTGTTGTAAATAGCAGACCTGTCAGTATAAGAAAACCCAGTACCTCTCTAATTAGGATACACCAACTTGCCAATTGTGGGGTTACCTCACATAAGATAATACATCCAGTACCTAGCAAGCTTATTGTATTTTAACTACTAATTAAATTAGACCTTACCCAACTACCTATCTAGGGTAGGGGTACAAGGAAGCATCAAGGAGCTCCACACAGGTGACCATACAGGGTGAAAACTTTAGCAAAAACTCTATCTCTAGTTTAAGGGCATTAGGCAGATAGTGGAGGAAGGTTATTATTAGGGGTTCAGGAGGCATTCTAGAAACTGTATAGGGCAGAGGTACTGTGGTGAGGTAGTCAGTTGTGGGGACTGTGGGGTGCTCTTCTCCAGGGTTACGCTCTGGAGTAGGGGGACACTGCCCCATTTGCAGGACCCATGCGGAATTTCATGCTCAGCTAGTAGCAGAAAAAGATTAGATATCTCAGCTACAGCATCAGCTCAGCTACAGCATCAGCTCAGCTGGTGCCCACATTTTTAATTTTTTTATTTTATTTAGGTTTTTGATTACCAGGTAAGTGCACTGATCTGAGAGACCGTTTTCAGGCACAACCTGGGCCATAAAAGATGGTACAGAAAACAAAAGTACAATCTTAGAACAATTGGGTATACAAGAACACTGAAAACAGCTGATTACAGTACAGAAATATTGGTATACAAAGCAGTAGAGTCAACGGATTTATGGGTAGATGCTGAATAATATTCAAACAAACAATCCTACCCCCGGTTCAACATTTCTTCAGGAGACGTAGAAGGATGAAGGAAAGAAGAGAGGACAGGGCCAAGGCAGTGAGAGTGGATTGAAAACTCCCCTGGAGTAAGCTGTGCAGTGGTAAATTAATTATTAGTAAGAACGAGGTGCTACCTGGGTGCACAGGAGCAGCAAGTACTATCCATCACACAGGATTTAAAAAGGGATTTGAAGGCTGTGTGAATGCTCGATGAGCAGAGTAGTGCAGGGATCCCATTCCACAGAGAGGGGGGCTGCAACTGATGAGGCTTTCCCTCCCATGTTGGTGGAGATCCTGGGTACTTCAAGCAGCGGGACAGTGGACAAGCACAGTCTCCTGGGTAGTGTTCTGGACCAAAGTAAGGAAGCGAGAGGGGACATGTTACTGCCCCTGATGGTGCTGTCCACCAAGTAGCCGAGAGAATAGTCAAAGCGGCCTTGGAGGGGTAACCAGCCAAGGGTACTATAGAGGCCGCAGTGATGGGTTGAGAAAGATGCCGAGAGAGCAAAGCGGCAAGCACTATTATATATGGACGTGAGTCTGGTTTTGAGAGCAGGGGATGCATATGCATAGATGGGAAAGCAGTAGTCAATGATTGGGAGTAGGTTACCCTGAGCTATCGCTAAGCAGACCTTCAGGGTTAGTAAACTGCATTGCCGGTAGGCAATCCCTAGCTTTTGATTTACTCTGCAAATTATATTGTTGATGTGGTTGGAGAAGGTTAGTGCAGGGTCAAGTGTTACCCCCAGGTATTTGAATGAGGGAATATCATCATACCATCTGGGGATAGGATTTGGAGGAAGGACCTTGAGCTAAGAATTTTTGCAAGTTTAGGTTTAGATGCAAATACCATGAATTTATTTTTTTTAACATTGACCAACAAGAAGATAGATGTGAACCAGCTATAGGCACTGCCATAGCTCTGGGAAAGGATGGAGGAGACCTGTGCAAGGAACTTATCACGGAGATAGATAACAAGGTCATCAGCATACAGAAGTGATATGCATTTGATGCTTTCAGTGGGAAGAGAATTAATGAAAACAGAAAAGAGCAGTGGGCCCAAGATGGAACCTTGTGGGATGCCAGTAGAGACAGGGAGGGCAGGGGAGATGGGGAGCCTATGCCCACAGATTGGTAGCGGCCCAAGAGCATGGTTGACCATGTCAAAGACCTCGGTAAAGTCCACAAAGATGGCCCCTGTAACTTGCCCTTGATCTACATTGGTGAGGACATGGTCAATAAAGAGTGCAAGTACGGAGGCAATGCTGCAGTTTTCTCAGAAACCATGTTGTTGGCTGCACATAAGATTATATTTGTTGATATTTTCCAGCATCTGGTTGTGGACGATTCTTTCTAGGATTTTGCTAAGATGGGGGAGGATAGAGATAGGTCTGTAATTATCTGTCGAGTGGGGATCCCCAGATTTGAAGATAGGTATCACTTTTGCAGATTTCCAAGTATCCAGCATGAAGGAAGTAGACAGGGCCAAGTTAAGAATAAAAGTGAGAGGCTTGGAGATAGCAGGGGAGATGAGTTTGAGCAGGATGGGTGAGAGGCCATCAGAGCCAGAGCTACCCTGGTTCGGGAGATTTCTTAATAATTTGGTGGTGTCGTGAATGGATGTGGCCTTGAAGTGGAATGGGGGATGCCTGAGGGGAGGCAGAAGGTTGTGCATTTGTGTTAGTTCCCAGGTTGGACAGAGGGCACCTGGTAAGCTTGCTGAGGTGAACCAACAGGTCTGTGAACTTTAAGTTAAAAGCTTAGGCTACCGCAACGGGCTCAGTCATGGGGCCTGAAGGCGAGTCCAGTTTATAATAGGGGTTGGCTGGTTTCAGAGACCCACTGGGCCAGTGGGCTGAGAGTGGTGGGAAAAGAGTAGGAGGAAGGAAGGGAGACAGGCAGCCATAAGAGGGGGTTGACTAAGCCCACATCATCTAGACAGCAAATTGATTTGCACTCCTGAGTGAGGTGCAGGTACAAGACTTCATGGGGGGGGGTACTGAGCCAGTTGGAGGGTGGTGGAAGTCAGCAAGGAGGGGTAGAGGGGATGGGAAAGATAGAGTGAGGAAGGAAGAGATCAAGGAGTTTCACGTGTGGTTGAAGGGATGAGGAGAGGTACCACTTTTTTGGGGACTGGTGGGGCATCTGGGACAGGAGGCTCTTCAAGGGTAACTGCCTTCACCTAACAAGAGAGGGGGACCTGTGTGCTGAAGCAGAGGCAGAAGTTTGACACCTGCATTGGTGGATAGTTAAACTTGACTGCGAGGAAGACCAAGGCTAGGGGAACCACTGTGAAGGGAGAGAGGATAGGGAACCTAACTAGTACTCCTGCTGAACTAGGGGCTAATAACAGTGGGGAGGAAGACAGAAAGGATGGAGTTACAATTAGATTAGAGAAGGAGACCAAGGACGGAGGGCTTATAAAGCTTACCGTCAAAAGAAAAATAATGAAATTGAGGCCGGGGAAAAAAGGCAGAAGAACAAGAAAAAGAAAGAGGAGATTGCTCCTTTCCCTTATTGAATATGGCTCAAGTCTACTCCCCCCTCATCTATTCTTTTCTCCAAACTGAGAACCTCTTACAACAACATTGCATGTTTCATCACTGGCCTCCCCTGGTCCACCCATCACTGTTCCCTCTACCCTCTTCTCTCATGGCTACCCCTGGAAGGAAGGTTTCAACTTAAAACACTTCTTTTTCTACACAAGATTAATCTTAACTTATTACCACCAAGTGTGTTGGACCTTTTCCCCAAATCTGCCCCCAAGCATGGCACCAGAGGGAGCACCAGCCACATTTTTTAGGTTCCTTTCCTTCATATCACACACGTGCAAAATTCCATCTGCTATCGGGGTGTGAAACTTTACAACAACCTACCTCCTGGCACCCAGTCCTGTGGCTCTATCTCCTTATTTATTGCTTCCACAATAAATTTGCTCCTGGAGAGTTACTCTTGTAAGTGTCCCCTGCGGTAAGTTTCATATAACAGTTTGAGGTTCCAATCCTCTCCTTTATGGGCATCCCTTATATCACCTCCTTTTTCTCCATCCACACACCTCCAGCCTCTACCCCAAGCTCTATGTTTACTGTCTCATCTTTACCTCCCCCTCCCACTGTCTACCTCCCTCATCCTCACCAATATTTATGACTGTCTTAATTTTCATTTAACTTTGTTGTAAATATGGTTATTTCTTCTCTTGTATTTTTTTTTTTTCGCTGCCTATGTTACAGTTCTGTGTAACCTGGATGACTGAAAACGGGTATGTTTGCTCACACTCTTTCCAGTATAAAATAAACTTTATTGATTGATTGGGAGCAAGATGTAAAGAGGGCATCCTTAATGCCAGGAATCTGTGAAATAAAAATCAGTGAGCTCCAGGCAATGGTGACAGACACAGATATGGACCTCGCAGCCATTACTGAAACCACTGGCCACAGAAAATAACGACTGGAACCAGACAGTACGAGGCTACACCATGTTTTTGCAGGACAGAGGGAAAGGTAAAAGAGAAGAAGTAGACCTCTATGTCATGTAAGGCATTGAGGCAGTACAGGATGGATCCATCAGGGGAGAAAATGGGAAAAATAGAATCACTGTGGGTTCAGCTCATGACGGCCTCAGGTAGGAGACTACAGATGGGGCAATCTATAGACCATCAGGATGGGGGTGGTCTAAAGACCATTCAGACAGGGTCTATAGATCACTCAGACATGGGGAAGAGAGATATATAGGGAACTAGGGAAAGTAGAGAGCGAGGTGGTAGAGGGAGAGTGGTGGTGGTTGTTGGGGATCTCAACCTGCCACATATTGACTGGAACATTTAAACAGATAGAAGCACCAGAAGTCACACATTTTCTGTATTTCTGCCCCTAATAAGCATTTTTCTTTGCTAAAGTTACCCTCTAGACCTAATACAGGGTCTAGTACTTGATGGACAGCTTTCCAAAGGGGCTGCACCTTCAAGCATTCCCATAAAATGGAGAGAGATTCCTCCTGTGAGCCACAGCAGGTACACAAGGGGGGAGGTCCATAGCCTCATTTATACATTTTCTGCAGGGTATGATACATATTCTACAGAATTTTAAATTGCATTAGGCGATAACTGTCAATCTTTAAATATCTATGGGTATTCAACCAAAGGATGTTCCATGGCTGTGGTGTAAAAGCAGAATGCAAAGTCCTTGGCCAATCAGTTGAAGGCACACCACATATGTGTGGTACATGTTTTCGAATGGATGAATAAAGTAAAGAAATTGTGCATCACTGATGGGCAAAATTCACCTATTCATGTAACAAATATGTAGAATGTCACCTTATTATGGGCATGCTCAATGCTGTAATAATTATATGGCACACGGCAGAAAGGAGAAAATGTATTTCGGCGTTAAAAAATATTGCCGGAAATGTTGAAAAGAGACCTACCTATGAAACTACCAAATTTGTTTAATTCAGAAAATCCCATGAATCTTCCATGAAGTAATAACCACTATTACTATAATACAAGAAATATTCTCTTACTCTGATTGGCTGCCAGAATTCTTGCAGAGTTACATTAACCTATGTTACCCTACCATATAGAGCCTACTCACGGAGTATGAATTTTAGGCTTACTAGTGAAGGAAGTCCCAGTAAATATACCATAACTTTGAATTTTCTGGGAAAAAATGGCTGTTCCTGTTACCGATCACATATGCCAAACCAAAAACAAAACACATTTTCATACATGGAGAGACTGCCATCGATTGTATCAGACAAGGTAGCAAGATGTACCGTATGAAATTAGAGAGCTGATAGTCCCGCTGATTGTCAACCACATCTTAAATGAAAAATATGATCTGTGCTGTGTTCGGAGTGAAGCTGACAGAATACATAGCCATTATTTTTATTTCAATTTTGACATTTTACCACAATTCATTAATTAGTGCTATTAGCATTCAGACTCTTTTTATCTTTTTTTTCTGGGTTTCGCTCATCGGATGTTTCCATGTCACTCAACTGCTTAGCGGTAAAACTGTGAGCCCTTCAAAACAAAATGGCTTACCATGACCTCAGTTCACTTGCCTATTCATTCAGTGGTTAATTTCAAAGCAGCAGCAGCATGAAGAGAAAAGTCTAGCTCAGTTAAATGCAGCTCTTAATTGTAAAAAATCTTTACAGACTTTTCAGAAACCTGTTCTGCCGGCCGTCTAGTATGTCATGTGACTGATCAAACCACATTTTACAGTTTAGAGCTGCATTTATCGGAGCCCGTCCTTTTCTCTGTCTATATGCTGCTGCTGTTTGTAAATAAATCATTAAATGAATATTGCAAGTGAACTGATGTTGTAGTAAGCCGTTTTTATTTGAGGAGACTGTTTTACTGCTAAGGCAGTTTTCCGACTGTGATTTTAAATTTTATACAATACTGGTATGGTATATGCACACTGAGATGCTTGTTTTAGTGAGCCGCTACTATTGTGCTACCACACGAAACATCAGGTGTTTATTTTTAAATAAAAAATGTGTTTTAATGTGTATCACCCCGAGACAAGCTCACTGTTATAGTAGTGAGTGCCCATTCCTGTACAGAGCTGGACATGTTTATCCTTCCTCCTAGTGCTCAGACACTTTAGCACAGCAGATAGAATGACAGTATGGTTCAAATTGGGCTGAGGGACTAGTTCACTGTAAAATGGGCATTTTGGATGAAATGTGCCACACAAATGAAAAATTCAATTTAAAAGAAAATCCCAGTTATAATAATAGCAATAAGGTATGTACAGGGTTTAGATTACAGGGTTTAATCAAGGGGGTGATTAACAGACTGTTAATCTAACCCCTGTACATACCTTATTGCTCAATTTTCCCAGCTATTTTAAAGCTTAAATTGTTCCAGATTGGTTGTTCCAGGGGATCTGATTGTTCAGCTATTTTTGGAAAAGAGAAACAGGAGGAGAAATTGTTAGGCTAACAGAGGGCGGTAGGAATAGAGAAGGATGGGGAAACAAACAGGCATTCTTAATGACAACTTCTGCTCTGTACTCACAAGGGAAGGCACTGGGCCTCTGTCAGGGAGTGGCATAAAGTGGCTGTAAAAGGATACAGAAAAGGCTAGCAGCCCTAAAGGTAGATAAGGCATGTTGACCAGATGGGAGACATCTGAGGGTGCTCTGGGGATTGGCATCAGAACTACCTTAATATCTGGTAAGGTTATTTAATAGCTCAGTTCAGACAGGGGCAGTTCCAAAGGACTGAAGGGTAGTGGATGAAGATCCACTCCATTGGGGGGGGGGTGTTACAAAGAGCAACTAGGTAATTGAAGACCTGTCAATCTTACCTCTGTTGTGGGTAAACTGATGAATACACTAGTCAAAGAGGACAAAGTGGACTACCTTGAGAGAACATGGACTCCAGGATATTTAATATTGTGGGTTCATGGCAGGGTGGTCTTGTCAGACCAACCTGATAGTATTTTCTGACTGGGTAATAAAGGTAGCGGATGAGTGTCATGTTGTGGATTTACTCTACTTTGATTTCAGCAAGGATTTTGACTCGGTGCCTCACATAAAGTTACTGAAGAAGCTAGAGGATCTGGGTGCAACTAAGGGCACAGATAGGTGGGAAACTGGTCGGAAGGAAGACAAAGTGTTGCGATAAACCACATCAAATCTGAGAAGAGGGAGGTCACCAGTGGGATGTCACAGGAATCAGTCCAGGATTGGGTCCTTTTCAATATTTATTTATTTATTTACGAGTTTAACCAAGAAGGCATACTGAGCAGGGTTGCTCAATTCCAGATGCGGCCTCAACAGCTCATCAATATGCTCATCAGCAGCATAGGAGAAGGATTCTAGGCAAGATGTGTCTCTGTGTAGATGACACTACGTTCTGTGGTGAGGCAGACAGCAACGAGGGCATTAAAGAGATGAATAAGGACCTACTCTGCCATGGCAAGAGAGGTGGTCCAAATTTTGACAGTTGAAATTCAACACAAATGTAACCACCCAGTCCTCTGGGGTTACTAGAATCCCATCAGTGTCAGTGTTAGATAGGGAAAGGCAGCTGGTGAATAACTAGTTAAATGGGTTTTTCACCTACTCACTCTCTTGTTTACTTGACTTCAGCTGAGATGAGGTCATTTAGAACTCTCGCAGCAGCATAAGCCACAAATGGCTGTGAGTGGGGAGTTTTTTAGAGTCCTGGGACAGTAGTCTGGTAGTCAGTAGCAGTCAGTGTGTGTATCAACAGTTTGAAGTGAGAGGAGAGTCTACTTTCTTACCCTAGTCCTGGTATTCTCCAGTCTTCCAAGTGAAGTGGTGGAAACCGTTGTCTACAGCAGGATCTCCTGATTTTCATCCCTGGAGGGGTGAAAAGGGCTGCTAGTGGATGGATCCTATGGGCAATACCCTTTTGATCCAGGACATTTTGAAGCTGCCTGTAATGTTCTAACAGTGAGTAAGATCTGACTTTGTGTTGCCAAAGGAAAGCACCTGTGTCGTGGTGTTTCTCTGACTAAAAGGGAAATCGACACCTGTTCTGTTCAGAAGTTTGAGACTGTTCTCAGTTTAAAGTTGGCTGACAAGTGTGCGGTCCAGATGTATGACTAATTCACACTGCTCAGGACTTTAGTTCCCACACTACCAGTGTAGTGTTTTTTTTAAATGCTGGATGTGAACTTTCATTCAATGATGTATTTACCCAAGTGTGTTCAGATGTTTAAGGTGCAACTCTGAAAGAATGGCTGGGCATAGATTTGGGAGCAAAGGGTGGGCAGCCCCCCCATCTAGAGTAACCAGTTCAGGACTACAGGTTTTGTAAGGGCACTTGGTTACTTTGGACATAGTGGCCAATGTCTGATGAGATTTTACCCCCGAAGTGGATTGTGCTAGTTATTAGCCAAATGTATGTTCAGCTGTGGCCAGTGCCACTAGAAGTATTTTCAGTAGTGGCCAGTGCCACAGGAAAAAATTTACAAGTCCTATGCCATATGGAAAAATGTGTGTTCTGTTGTGGCCAGTGCCACTAGAAGAAATGTCCATGCTGTGGCTAGTGCCACTGAGAGAGTGTTTAAAGTCCTAAGAAATATGGGAATATGTAGATTTTCTACTAGATTTGAGTCATTTTGTTGTTCTGCAAGTTCCTAGTGCTGTGATGTGTAAACCTTGGAGGTCCACCCTTGCTTTACAGAACATCTTTTTGGAATAAAGCCACACTCTAAAACCCCAATTCTGGTTTGAACATTTCCATTATTGCTTTCTGTGTGTGTGGATTTACTGGGTACCCCTACAGAAGTATAGATCTAGCAAAGCCCTAGCAAAATGTTCTCTCCCCAGGACCTGGTTGTTTGTAAATACCTTGTAGGTCATAATAATTTTGCTTTTGTACACCCCCACTCCTTTTGACCTCTAGAGATAATGAGCCTGGTATACATCCTCAAAGCTAGGGATGGTACCAATACCTAAATGTGTGTCCAAGTGTCTGTGCCCAGTGAAGGGTGCCAGGGGTAGCTAACTATGCAAAGTAGTGGTGGGGGGGTTACACCAAGAAGTGTAAAGTGATGCACCTAGCAAACAAAAACCCCAGGACACAGTATTGGATGGGAGTGGTAAAGCTGGGCACTGCTGAGGAGAGACCTAGGAGTAATCATTTGTGACTCCCTTAAACAATCAAACCAGTGTAACAAGACCTGCACTGAGGCACACTCATTCAGCGCCACCGCATTTCAGCACGGGGTCAAAAGAGCTATCCAGTACCTGCAGCGCCCTCCCCCTGCAATGGACTACTACTACCAGCACCCCTGCAAAGGTGAGAAGCTGTCCTAGTGTTGTTTTCCTGGACTTCTCTGCTGAAAATCCCTGCTGAAGATGCCTGAAGTTGCACCTCCTGGGAGCTGAATCCACCAGTCAGAAGCAGCCCACTACATCCTGCTTTGTAATGCCCTGTGATAAAAGAGCTATGATCAACCTTCTCTCCGCCTGCACTCATCTAGCACTACCGCACAGGGGTTGAGAGGGCTATCTTGTACCTGAAGCACCCTTCCCTCACAACAGACCACCACCTCCAGCACCCCTGCAAAGCACAGAAGTTGTCCCAGAACTGCTTTCCTGTACTTTAGTGACAACCAGTCCCTGATGAAGTTGCCTGAAGTGGCACTGCCCAACCCCCACTGAAGCTACCTGAAGCGGCACCTCCTGGCAGTGGAATTCACCAATCAGAAGCTGCCTTCTACAGCCTGCTTTGTAGTCTCTGGGAATATAAGAGCTCTCCAGCCTGCCATCCCTGCCCCACAGCACCCAGCTGAGCGCCAGGGCTTCGCTCCACCAACGGGCGGTTGGCGGCACTTTAGCCGACTCAGGGAACCACAAGGCCAGGAGGGACAGCGAGGGAGGACTCGGGAAAGCCGCAGCCAATCGGTAAGCAAGCGCTTCTCTAGGCACAGCAACCGATTGGCTCTCCTGCCCCCATTGACTTACACTGACTGAGCCTGCCATACAGAAATCTGTCTGGGACTTGGGATTTTCTTCCTTCTTCCCTGTATTCTTGCAAAATCCCCCCAAAAAGAGCTGTCTTCTATCTTGCTGCATCTGTAAAGGGAATCTGTTGATTTGATTGTATTTTGGCTGTAATTCTAAATCCCTGGTATCCGAAGTGGGCCAGACGCTGAGGCGCCACTTTCCTTCCTTAAACTGTGTAATATACCTAAAAGGTGCTGTTTTCTGCTAATGTAATTGCAAGGGGAAACTGCTGATTTGTTGCTCTTTACTGTGATTGCAAATCCTTTTTTGCATCTGTAAGGTGGGCCAGACGCTGAGGCGCCACAGCACCCCTCCCCACAGCCTTTTGTTGTGCAGATTTAGTCAGTGATGAACAGGAACACTTGTTTCTGCCTCTATTTAATTGTTGCACCTTCCTCTGCCTCTCTCTCCAGCCTGCCATCCCTGCCCCACAGCACCCAGCTGAGCGCCGGGGCTTCGCTCTGCCAGCGGGCGGTCGGCGGCACCTTAGCCGACTCAGGGAACCACGAAGCCGGGAGGGACAGCGAGGGAGGACTTGGGAAAGCCGCAAAATTTTTTCCCACCTGCCCTTCCCCCTTCTTGTGTGTTACTTTATAGGCATCTTCCCGCCAAAATCTTTTCCCCGCCCTCAGCATTACCCTAAACCAACAAACTGTCACACCGGCTTGCTGATCCAACCAATCAGCATCTTCACTACTCCCCTGATAGCCAACTAACAATATCTCTCACAATGGGGAGTTTACTTCTGATACTTCTTTCACTGTCTGCCACGGGGTTCCAGAAAGAAGATGTCCCTGTCACACAAACTAGGGTGATCCATCCACCCAGTCTCTCTGAATCATCCCCTTTGGTTGACGCTCAAACCCTCACATATGCCCTACCACTGCTGCATCGATTACAGTGGTGTGACCACCAAAAAGAGACACATACCATCACACATGTATTTCAATCAAGGCTCCACTCCTGGATATACATATCCCCCCTAAGCCTAACCACCAAACTGCTACTTTGTGTCTCGACAATTCCTTAACCCCACATGGATCACCCCAAAAGAGTGGCAACAGAATAAGAGAAGGAGGACCAAAGACAGCCCCCTCTCCCTATCACTGGCAGCCCTCGCAAAACTCCTGTTCTTTCTATTGCTCTGTATTGGTAACATGGAAATCAACCCTGGACCCCCTGAATGTATCACCTCTCCATCAGACCTAACCTCAATTAAAGGCCTCAGTTTTCTGCATATTAATGTATGCAGTCTGTTGAAAAAACTTACACTGATACAAGCCTGGGTTGCCCATACCTTGCCAGACTTTCTCGTGGTATCTGAGACATGGCTCAAACCCACCACAGCAGACAGGGATGTTAACCTACCCAACTATCAGCTATTCAGAGCAGATCGCCAAACAAGGGAGGTGGAGTAGCATATATGCAAAATCCTGTATACCTGTATCCTGTATTGCTGCAACCTCTATGCCCAAGGAATTTGAATGCCTATCCCTAAAAATCTCTCTCCCCAATACAGCAGCTTTTCAGCTAGTAGGATGCTACAGACCCCCCTCTGCTGAACACAAGCTCTTATCCCACCTGGGGAATCTGCTCAAGCCCAGCACTGAAGAAGTCATTATTCTAGGTGACCTGAATTTCAACTGGCTTACCCAGGCAGCTGCACCTCTGGTATCATTCTGTGATACATATGGGTTCACAAAACTAACTGATGAGCCAACAAGACTTAATGCAAGGAACAGTAATAACAGCACACTACTTGATATCATGCTAGTGAATAAACCACATCTATTCACACATGCTGGAGTGCTTCTCTGCGATATAAGTGATCACTGCCCCATCGCAGGGGTAAGATCCACCAGCAAAACAACAACCCCTGCAAAATTCCTCATGAGGAGATCCAAGAAAAACATCAATATTGAAGGATATTTGCATGATCTAGCTCACTCTCCACACTGGCAAGAGTTTTATCTTGCCCATTCTGTTGAAAAGCTCAGCAGGTGCTAAATAGCATTATAATAAATGCCCTAACACCCATGCCCCAATCTCTAGTATCCGAATAAAACAAATCCTGTCGTTGGTTTTCAGCTGACCTCAAAGCTGCACTGCTGGAGAGAGACAAACTCTGGAAATTGGCAAGAAAAACCAAGAATGCAAATGACTGGATGATCTTTAGGAAAGCCAGGAATAGATGCACCAAGAAAGTTAGGGATGCAAAGGCTGCCTTCTACTTGGCCGAGCTCGACTCCTCCTATCATAATCCTGCTAGGTTTTGGGGTACCATCAAGGGTATGGTGGGGCAGGACGCTAGCACCTCCCTTCCAATTCAATTACACAACAGTTATGGCCCTATCACTAGCAAAATGGAAATTCTGGACACCTACAATAACCACTTCACAACGGCTGGCCTTGCCTTTGACACCTCTCCAGCTAACCTGCTGAGGGAACAATTAAGCTCCCATTACACTGGTGTTCAGAGAGCTGACTCTTTCTTCAGCTTCAAATCTATACTGTTGAAGCAAGTAGAGGACCTATTATGGCAGCTGGATACCAAAAAAAGCACAGGGGCAGACTCTCTGGACCCCTACTTTCTAAAGATTGCATCCCATGTACTTGCAGTCCCCCTAACACATCTCTTTAACCTATCTCTAAACTCTGGTTCTATTCCCACACTGTGGAAGACAGCCCAAGTGGTTCCCCTTCTAAAATCAGGGGACCCTATGGAACTTAATTACAGGCCCATTTCCATTCTACCAGTGCTATCCAAGATGCTGGAGAAATTAGTGAGTAACCAGTTAAGGCAGTATCTTGACAATGCTAACCTCTGAATCCAGCTCAATCTGGATTCAGGGCCAACATAGCACTATCACTGCACTAGCCAAGGTCACAAATGACTGGCAAACTGAATTAGATAAAAGAATAATGTCTGTGCAGTATTTCTGGATCTGAGCAAAGCATTGATACTGTGGACCACGAGCTTCTACTATCATCCCTGCACTCCCTTGGCCTAGATCCACCCTCCCTAAATGGTTCAGATGTTATCTCACCAGTAGGTCACAGCAGGTAAAAGCTGAAGGTGACCTATCCCAATTAAAACCACTGTTAAGAGGAGTCCCAAGGCTCCATCCTGGGTCCTATCCTTTTGCCATTTATATAAATAATATTGAGTCAACCTCACCAATTCCTCTGTACACCTCTTGCTGATGACACTGTTTTGTATGTCAGCAACCCTTCGCCCTGCAGCTGCTCGCGGAAATCCTACAAACAGAATTCTCCTTGTTACAATATCAGCTACTTGAGAAAAAGCTTCTGTTAAATGCAAAGAAAACTAAAGCAATGATGTTCACAAATCAAAGCTCCACCAGCACCTCCTCTTCAATCATCCTCCCCCAGCTATGCACTATACTTGGAGAAAATCTGGAATATGTAGAAAACTTCAAATACCTAGTTGTGTGGATTGACAACAGACTCGACTTCACTCATCACTTAGAAGAACTGCTAAAAAAGCTTCGCCAAAGGCTTGGCCTTCTCTATAGATTAAAACCCTTCCTAAACAGAGATTCAAAGATGAGGTTAGCCCAGGCTATTTTTTTATCAGTTGTTGACTATGCAGACTTCCTTTATAGTCACTGCCCCATCTCCTACCTACACAAGTTGGATACCTTATACCATAGAGCAATAAGATTCATTACAGATCTGCCATCTAATACCCATCATTGCTCTCTTTATGCTGCAGTTGGATGGGTTTCCCCTTCACCTCAGAAGGAACAGAAATGCAGCCCTACGGATTTACAGAGCATTATCAAAAGAACTTCCAAACTATATTCTGGACTGCTTCACCCAGACCATTCCTAGCTCCTATGCCCCAAGAAGCAACATCATCATCCTGCTCAAATTGCCCAAATTCAACACCAGGCTAGGGAGGGCAGCAAACAGCTATTCTCTAGCTATAGCATGGAACACCCTACAAAAATCCCTAAAACTGTCCAATATTATTCCATTTGCATCCTTTAAACAGCATTGTACAGTCTTCTTCACAGAGAAATGCAGTTGCTACCGCTAGAGCTAGCTTTGTCATCTCACAATCTCCCCTCCCAAAAATTAACCATATATGGCATAAATCCTTCCAGGCAGACACCCCATCTTATGGCACCCAGTAATACCTTCACCATCCTAGTATTACATTATGCTGTGTGTTTGCAATGGCCCCTCCACTGGGATATGTATATACTGTAAATATTAGCTTAACTTTCCTGTAACTGATTTTTATTATGTGAATGTTACTGTACATCACTGTGTTTATAAACGTTTTTCCCCCTGTATGTATAACTGTTTTATATAAGTGTAAGATGTATCTGTTGTGTATCAACTGTTGAACCTTGACCTTATCAGGTCTATCTTGTAAATGAGCCTTGCTCAATGATGTTCACCTGAATAAATAAAGATTTGATGATGATGATGATGATAAGAGTTGTAATCATCCTTTTCCTTGCCTGCACTCAACCACTATTGCTGTATCGCAGCATGGAGCTGAGAGAGCTATCCTGCCATCTGAAGTGCCCTCTCCCAGCAATGGACCACTACCTCCAGCATCCCTGAAAGCCAAGAAGATGTCCCAGAGCTCTTTTCCTGCACTTTAGTGTTGAACAATCACTGCTGAAACTGCCTGAAACCTCACATCCTGGGAGCTGAATCCACCAATTAGAAGCCACCCTCCAGCATCCCTCTGACCAGCCGTTTTTCCCACAAAAGGCCCTATGTCCTAGTGGTCCCACCGTGCTGCAGTCCCTCCATGTGAAGGACTGTAGTGCAAAGGACATCAGCCTAAGGAGTCTGCCCAGAGCCAGCCAGTGTCAGCCATTGGATGGACATCCAACTCCAGTATAGATCATACTGACTGCCTCTTCACTTTGCTGGATCTCTTCTGAGACTGCAAGGTAACCTGCTCCTCCTCATACTGCTGAAATGCTAGCTGCTGATTACACCCTATCTGGGTTACCCCAAACTTTCGCATTTGGTATTGGACTTTGTGACTGCCTGCTTTGTTAATCCCTCTAATCATAATTTATAGCTCTACCTCAGCCAACTTGCATAACCGTTTGCATAGTTCTTGCTGCTGCACTCCCACCTACATTATGATGTTTTAGGCTTCCTAGCCTGCTAGCCCTATTGTCACAGTTTTTGCTGCTGCTCTCAGCAAAGTTACACCTAAACTGCTTTGGTTATCTTTTAGTTGTTACATTTAGTCAACATTTTCCATTACTTTTGTAAGCCTACAGTGTTTATTGTCCTCAGTTGTGCTGCTGTTTTCATCTAGTCAGGGTGTCATAGCTCTGTAGCCACCCAATTCTCCGTTTACTCCAGCAGATGTGGTCCCCTTATACAAAAGTGGGAACAAAGAGGAAGCAGGGAACTACAGACCAGTCAGCCTCACCTCGGTAGTGGGGAAGATCATGGAAGCACTACTGAAGGAGAGATTGGTGGAACATCTGCTTGTCAATGGACTACAGGACCCAAGGCAGCATGGTTTCACCAGGGGGGGTCATGTCAGATCAACCTTGTTGAATTTTTTGACTGGGTGACTAGGAAGGTGGATCAGGGGAGGGCAGTGGACATGGCCTATCTGGACTTCAGCAAGGCCTTTGACACTGTGCCACATAGAAGACTATTACAAAAATGGGAATATGGGTGTGGGCAGGACAGTAGTGTGGTGGGTAGGTAACTGGCTGGGTGGCAGGACACAGAAGGTGGTGGTAAATGGCTGTCACTCCACAGAGGGAAGAGTGACCAGTGGGGTACCACAGGGATCAGTGCTGGGACCGGTCCTATTCAACATCTTCATCAGTGACATTGCAGAGGACCTAGAAGGCAGAATTTCAATGTTCGCTGATGACACAAAGCTCTGTAACAGAGTAGACACACCAGAGGGTGTAGACAGAATGAGAAGGGACCTGCAGAAATTTGAAGAATGGTCAGGTGTTTGGCAGTTGAAATTCAGTGCAAAGAAGTGCAAGATAATGCATATGGGGCACAAAAATCCTGGCACAATATATCAGTTGGGGGGTGAGGATATAGCATGCACCAAGCAGGAATGGGATCTTGGGGTTATCATCTCTGATGACCTCAAGGTAGGGAAACAGTGTGACAAGGCAGCAGGTAAAGCAAATAGGATGCTGGGATGTATAGGCAGGGGCATCACCAGCAGGAAAAGGGAGATCATAATTCCACTATACAAGACACTAGTGAGGCCCCACCTGGAGTACAGTGTACAGTTCTGGAGACCATACCTACGTAAGGACATAGACAGGGTAGAGAAGGTTCAGAGGAGGGCAACAAAGATGGTGCATGGATTGCATCACAAGTCCTATGAAGACAGGTTGAAGGAACTGAACATGTACTCCCTGGAGGAGAGGAGGAGAGAAGGGATATGATAGAGACATACAAGTATCTTACAGGGAGGAACAGGCGCAGGAATACACTATTTCTAAGCAAAAAGATGTTCAGGACTAGATGGCATGGGATGAAGTTGCAGGAGGACAATTCAGAGGAAGCGTGAGGAAGAATTTCTTCACAGAACAGGTGGTGGACAAGTGGAACACCCTGCCAGAGGAAGTGGTGGGGGCTGAAAAAATCACGGGATTTAAGAATGCATGGGATAGACATAAAGGAATTCTGGAGGTCAGGGGTAAGGGGCAACAGACTTCTAAGAAAACATAAACTGAACTTACAAGCTCAAATGAGCAGACTGGGTGGGCCATAGGCCCTTATCTGCCGACACTGTCTATGTATCTATGTACTGATCCAGTAACTGCTGCCACTATTTTTAGTTCAGTTTACCTAGCCTGCCCTAGTCAATTACCCATGCTAGTTTATTGCTCTTCCTTTGTTCAGTCTGCTTAGCTGCTGCATCTATTTTACTGTCTCAGGAACTGCTGTTGATGTACCTAGGTAAAGTAATCTGGTACTGGTTTATATCCATGTTCCTTACCCTCCCATTCTCCTTCATTCTTCTCCTCCCATCCCTGTACTGTCCCCATCCCTCTCTCTTCCCCCTGCCCTCTTCTCCTGCCTTCCCCTCTATTCTCTTACTCTCTCTCCCTCAATCCCCCCTCCCCCACTCTCGCCCCTACTTTTCCCATCCTCCTCCACTCACTCCCCTCTCCTCTCCTCTTTCCCTAACTTTTCCATCCACCCTGGGCTCCACTCCTCCCCCTCCCTAAACCCTGAACTTCTCCGCCGTGACTTCTCCTATCTTTTCCTCTCCTGCCTCCGTCCCTCTCCTCTCTTTCAAGGGGGTGGAAATCTCACTCCATTCTCCTTCTTCTTCCTACTCCTCATCCTAGCTGGACACACCGAATCTAGTCCTGGCCATGTCTCTCCTCCCTCCTCTCCCCTATCCTCTCTAAAGGCCTCAGGATTTTCTATTTTAGTGCTAGGAGTCTACTCCTTAAACTTGACCCCCTCAAAGTCTGGATCTTTTAGCACTCCCCTGCTCTCCTCCAGGGTACTCTACTCTTCTGGCAGGACCGTGGTAAGTGGGTTGGTGGTATTGGTTTACCTATGCTGATGTGACAACATTGTTGACGTTCAGCATAGCGAGATCCCCAATATTGAAAGGTGAAATTTTGCCTGTCCGACATTGGGGTGTTTCTGTCAGCAGGCTGTGCCCCCGTGCTCCCCTTCTAAATGATTAACTCCGAGTCAAAGTTGATTGGAAGGGGGGCACACATTATCTTCTGGACTGAGTGCTTTCCTCCCACCTCCACAGACAATATCACTGTAGAAGGCACTCTGCTGGACACCTTCAGTGACCATTATATGCCCTACTGTATCAGGAAATTAGGCCCACTCCATGTGCCCCAAAATACATTTGGTCCAGGTCCTTCTGGTTGCTTGATTCTAGTGCCCTCCTAAATGACCTTGCTGCCACTGACTGGTCCCCCATCTATTCTGCCCTGCACATTGACATGGCCCTCTCCCTTTTCCATGCCAAATTTAATCACAACTGGGACAAGCACACCCACTTAGAAAATCCAGGGTCAAAGCTCCCACCACCTATGGATTATACCTGATCTTATCAACTTGTGCAAGTCTTGTGACCAAGCTTGGGCATGCTTCATATTCTCTCGGTCCCTGCCTAACCTCTTATCCTACAGGTCTATCTGCACTGCTAAGGCCCTCTGCTTCAAATCCAACCTCCAATCTAAGGCCCTGTCCACACTTGCATATTGTGTTTAAAAAAGGTATTAGAACTGCGTTTGAGCATATCATGCAACCACATCTACACACATTGTCACAATTTGTAGTTCGGTGTTCTAAAATGCTTTTTAAAATGGTATCCCAGCCACATTATGCACTTTTCTGCAAGCTTAGTCTGTGTTTACTCAGCCCGTGTTCTGTGCAATGAAAAGATGTATCCCACAGTTCATAGGGGCCCTATAATGCACTGCATTGTTTACAAGGCCGTGTGAGTGCACTGTCAATAGCGGAGCATTGTTTGACAGCTGTCAAACCTTAAACACATTGGTATGTAATGTGAGGTAATAAAAAAAATCAGTTAATAGTCTGAGGTACTTAAAATCAGTCATGTTCAGACACAGTTAAATAGAAGCAGCTTTTACTGTTTAGCATCATACTGTTTTCATATGATTTCAGTACCTCTGTAGCCATGTGGTGTCACAAATGTTTCCCTTCAAGTGATCATCGCAGCTTTCTGCCTTGTTTTTAAACAGTTACAGTTTAATTTTTTTTTAGCTGTAGTTGTATACTGTCCCATTCACTTGCAAGGATACTGCCTAGTGTGTGTGTTTCGTACAGCAAGGGATGAGCATTTGGTTCATATTTCTTGGTACCAACGCACAGAACAGACAATGTCAGTTTTATGCACTTAACAGTAGTTCAGTTACTGCTTCTCTGTCTAGATACTAATAATGTCCTGTCTGTGTTAAAAAAGGAAAAGGCTGTGAATTCTGCCTTCTGATCTTGCTGTACCATATATATTTTGTTCAAGGATATATCATGGCACAGTAAACGAAGCATATAGTTTTCCAACAATTCCATGTGCCTTACCCATGTGTATGTTGATATCTGCACATTCCCAGATGTGAAGGACACCAGTAGTATATAGTTTCTGTTCATCCATTGCCTTTCAACAGGTCAGTGGCCCACATTTTTACTGATGCTGAGTACTGCGATTGTGCTGGTGTGGTGGTTCCTTTTTCTTATAAAAGTACCACAGTGCATCACTGTCTCGTGCTGTCCTGATTAATGCAGTGCATGGATGGATTTCACAGT
Organism: Neoceratodus forsteri; assembly: GCA_016271365.2. Lineage (NCBI taxonomy): Eukaryota > Metazoa > Chordata > Ceratodontiformes > Ceratodontidae > Neoceratodus > Neoceratodus forsteri. The sequence continues at coordinate 1,691,605,505 of CM028130.1, read as the reverse complement.
TACAGATTGTGTGTATGTGTATATATATCATAGTTAGGGTTGAGTACCCCATTTAAGGTTAAAGTGTGACATTTTGCAGCTTAATAACTTTGCCACTGTATGACAGAGTTGCCTGAAATTTGGCAAGCATGGAGTGGTACCATAGATCTCTAGGTCTATTAAGTTTTGTAATGGTTGTATATACAGTTGTGGAGCTATATAGCAGAGTAGAAAGTCATATTTACGTTTTTTTGTGCATTCTTTGCTCGCGCCTACAGGTTGCACGGTTTGCACGACCAGTCTGAAAACTTCAGAGAACATGCAGCATTGTGCCTTTTGAAGATTTCATGAAAAAATATTAAACAGTTCAAAAATTATTCAAAAAACAAATCCCCATTATAGTCAATGGGGAAAGTTAACAAAAAGTTTGACGGCGTCACAAATGCAGTTTTTAGTGTCGCAAATGACCCCTGTAGTGTCACAAATCCACCATCTTGTTTTCAGTTAGTGGTCATAGAAATGCTTGGCATTTAATTTTGGGACCTTCTAGGAACACAATTCTTGATATGTTCACCTAGTTGAGTCCTGAGGATGCTAGCCATGTCTTTTTTTTTTTCGGGGGTTAAACACCCCAGAAATATGTTTTTTTAATTTTTGTAAAAAGTAGTGTTGCACTTGTGATACTTTCGTGCTTTTATTTGTGAAAGTGCCGTTATTTGCCACACTACTTTGCGACACTATGCCCCAAATAGTAGGAAATCTTTGCCACCCTGCTGCGAAAGAATGGAAATTTGGAGGAAGAAAGCCAAGATCCCACAGATCTGCCTTTTGGTGGTTAGGTGACAAAATATTAGAGGGCTGCAAAGTTACAGTACTCCAAAGTTGACAATTTTTCCATTAGGATAACATTACGGCGTCCACCGCACCTTTCGGGGCCTGTATCTCGGAAACGCTTTGAGATATGGATTTTTCATCAGAAAAATGCTTAGCCCCCTCACTAGGGGGCTAAGTGCAAAACTAGCCAGAAAAGTCATAAATAATATGAGATATGAATTTTTTTCTACCTCATACGGTTCCTGAGATATAAGCAATTTAGTATTCCAATGGTATAACTAAGGTGTGGAATTTTAATAAGGCTATTTATGAGGAAATAAAAGCAAATCTGGTTGATTGGAACTAGGAACAGGAACTGAGTAATCTCCCAACTAGAGAAATATGGTCTAGTATAAAAACATAAATTAGAGGTCTGTATTCAAAATTGGGTCCCTGAGAGAATAAAATATAAAAATCATAAGAGACTCCCCCCATGGTATACAATGGAGATACATAGATTGGTCAGAAATAAAAAGAGTGTATAATAAATACAGAAATCAAAGAACAGAGGCTAATTGGAACACATTTAAATATAAAGGAAACAAAACCAAGTATGTTATTAGAAGAGCAAAGAGAGATTTAGAGTATAAATTAACAACTGTCAAAAAAAGATAATAATTCTTTAGCTACATAGGATCCTTAAAAAACAATAAACCGAAAGTTGGGCCTATAATAGCTAAAGATAAAGTAGTAAGTAATGAGCATGCAATAGCTGAAGAATTTAATCAGTACTTCACAAGCATATTTAAAAAGGAAGAATCAACTGTATTGATTGTATTGTATTGCCCAATTGTATTAAGCAAAACACAAAGGATCCAATTGCACCCTTTATGGTGACTGAGATTTATGCTGCTATCAATTCTTTTAAAACCACATCAGCACATCATCAATAGGACCAGACAATATCCCCTTTGTCTTTTTAAAAGAAATTTCTTATGAAAAAGCAGGTGTTCTTACTCTACTTTATAATAAATCCATTATGGAAGGGGCTGCTATACAGGAATGGAAAGAGGCTACTGTAACTCTGATTCATAAGCATGGGTCCAGACAAAATGTAACACAGTATAGACCAGTTAGTTTGACATCATGTATTGGGAAGGTTATGGAGAAATTAATCTTGCAAAGAATAAATAATTATATTGACAGTAAAGGATAAGTTGATCTAAATCAATACGGTTTTACTCCAGGCAGATCATGTCACACTAATTTGATCAACTTTTTTGAACCTGTTAGTGAAGCTTTAGATGCTGGTTTGCCAGTGGATATTATTTACCTGGATTTTGAAAAGGCCTTTGATTCGGTATCCCATAACATTTTAATTGAATGTTTAGTTCACTTAGGGCTACACTATAAAATAATCATGTGGATTTCATCCTGGTTGACTGACAGGAGACAACAAGTCAGTGTTAGGGGATATAAATCCACATGGACTAGGGTGACTAGTGGTGTGCCTCAGGGATCTGTACTTGGACCAGTCTTATTTAAGCTATTTATTTCTAGCATGCAAACCACAAAAGGTGTCTGGTTGAATAAATACGCAGATGACAGCAAAATGGGGTGTATAGTAAACAATATCTATTCTGTACACTTGCTGCAAAAAAACCTGGATCATCTATCAGAATGGGCTAAGAAAACCAAGTTAACTTTTAAAATTTCCAAATGCAAAGTTATGCATTTGGGCAAAAATAATAAGTTAAATAGTTATTACATGAATAATATGTTATTAACAGTAGTTATTTCAGAGAAGGATCTGGGAATACATATTACAATCTGAAATTTCCAGAACACATTAATAAAACAGTTAAAAAATGCCACGGGTTGATTAACTGTATCTTTAAAAATATCATAAGCAAACAGGCAGAGGTGTTACTACCAATTTATAAAAGTATAGTGAGATCACATCTGGATTACTGTTCTTTCTGCACACCGACATCTGCTAAAGAAAGAGTAACTGTAGAAAAATTACAGCATAGGTTTACCAGAAGTATACAAAACATGAAATCTTTACCATATGATGAAAGATTAGTAGCACTGAATCTATATTCCCTGGAATATTGTTCTTTAAGAGGTGACCTATGTCTAATCTTTAGAGCAATTAGAGATCCTGCCCTTTTTGGAAAAACATGCCTGGAAAAGTATTTTTCTGAAAGGAACATGAGATCACATAAATTGAGATTGAGATCTACTATTAATAAAACAGTAACAAGAAATAGATTCTTTAGACAAAGAGCAGTACTGATATGGAATACGCTTCCTTCTGAGATAGTACACAGTCAACATTTATTACAGTTTAAAACTACTTTAGATATATATATATATGGGTAATAATAAATATAAATTCCATCTTGGATAAAGATGGCAAGTTTATAATGGGCTAGTCCCTAGAACTTGTACTTTCCAACGATCATATGATCCTATGACCCAAGTGTTCCTTTTCTGCTCCGAGGGCCATTATTATGCATACATTCTTTGTATTCACTGTGCTTCTGAATGCACCTTTTTGGGAAAAAAAGTGCGTGCATTTGTGTTACTGTTACAGTCAGTGTTTCCGCTTGCGTTTCCATTACCATTTGCATTAGTGTTTCCGTTTATGTCACTGTGTGCGTTACCCTTTGCGTTTGCACTTGCGTTTGCATTACTGTTACCCTTTGTGTTTCCATTACTGTTTTTGTTCGTGTTTCCTTTTGCATCACCGTGTGCATTATCATTTGCATTTGCATACACGCTTCTGTTTGCATTTCTGTTTCCTTTGGCGTCATCGTTGGTGTTACCATAAGCATTTGCATTTCCAATTGCATTACCGTGACAGTGCACGTTACCATTTGCGTTTGCATACGCGCTTGCATTTGCGTTTCCATTTTGTGTTTCCTTTGGCATCATCGTTGGTGTTCCCGTAAGTGTTTGCATTTCCAATTCCGTTACCTTGACTGTGCACATTACCATACACGTTTGCGTTTCCATTTATGTTAGTGTTCCCTTTGGCATCATCGTTCATGTTACTGTAGCCGTTTGCATTTCCAATTGAGTTATCGTTACTATTTGCATATTCATCACCATTTGCATTTGCATTTCTGTTGGCCTCAGCGTTCGCATTTTTGGTAACGTTTCCATTGTCGACTGAGTTACTGTTTCCTTCTGCGTCGCCGTTGTCATTTGCATTTCTGTTTGTGTTTCTCTTATCGTTTGCATTTTCGTTACCATTTGCATTTGCGTTTCCGTTGCCATGAGTGTTTGTGTTACCGTTTGTGTTACCATTTCTGTGTTCATTAATGTTTACATTTGTATTTCTCTTACCGTTTGCATTATCGTTTACATTTGCGTCACCATGTGAGTTTCCTTTTGCCCTTGCATTTGCGTTACAGTTAGCGTTACTATGTTATTTTACCTCACTGTTTCCATCACCATTTGCGTTAACATTACCCTTTGTGTTTTTGCATTTGCGTAGTGCACTGCACTGTCTTCCATGACACATAGCACAACCAGTGTGTGGTTGATTGGTCTGAAACTTGGCAGGTAGAATGACATTTGTTCAAGGAACAAGCCATTTGTTGTTTCGTGAAAAAACGTTGTTCTGTTCCAGAGTAATGGCCATTTGAAGTTGCCCCGCTTTGCAGTCTGCCATTTTAGTGCATTTGCAGCCGCGATTTCCACCATTTTGTGTTGGAAGACTTCTTAAAGGTACAGAAACTTACAAATTGAATAACTCTGGAATGGTTTGGTCTTTTCACATGAAATTTGGAGGGTGTTGAGTGGATGCCATGTAGATGTGAATTATGCTGTTCATATGTTTTTAAATAATTTGCTGTGGAGATACTGTGTGACAGATTTAACATTTTTCGCATAGCATTCTGCATGGTGCTACTGCCTTTAAATTTATAGTGTAGGTAGCCCTAGTGGCTCGGAGGTGCCTTGCAGTGGTTTCGTGTGTAAAACATTAACAGGTGTGGAATAATGACACTCCAAAGAATAAAAATTTGGTTCATTACGCTTCAATAACTTCAGAACCGTGTGTATGATTTGCCTGGCATTTGGAAAGTACAAAGATTAATAATTCATCTTTCAGTCTGCCAATTTTCAGGTTGCTGGCACTTACAGTTGCTGAACTGTGTATGTTACGTCATTTGCACGAGGCGCTGTGCGACCATTGAACAGATGTACATACAATTCTGGACACACAGTGTGCCATGATATGTCTTCATTTACCAATTTTCATTTCACTTGGTCATACATTTTTTGCGCAGCACAGTGACAATAATATCACATGGGGGAGCACTCCCACCACCACATTCCATTCACTATTTATAGTGCACATTCTCAAAAAGAAGGGAAACTCATGGCAAAAAACTCTGTTTAATGCATCAGTTAGGGTTGTTCCACAGTGACAAAAATGAGGAAATTCAGCATTAGGGTTAAAAACCCTTGCTGCACATTCCCCACCACCACCACACATATATACATGCAAGTAGGGGAAGGAACAAGGCAACACAACCAATCACACACAACCAGCAGCAGGTAACAGGAATAACATACAATTATCTAAAGCATGAAACCACACACCCATGCTCCCTTCGGGCTGTGGCATGGGGACGTCATTGCTTACTCTAAACCCGGACATTCCACACACCGAAAAACACATATCACAATGGACAACTGGACATGTTGGGCTACACGCAGCCACCAACACATAACACAGAGTACACATATGGTATTTGGGGGTTCGCAAAATCCAAAAGAGGATTTTTCACATTCTCTGAAATACTTTAAAAAATCACTTTCACAAATGCAACAGTGTCGTACTATGCATTTGAGACACTTTCCTGTTTGTGATAGTATTTTGTGACACTATTTTGCATGCTTTTGCAAATGTGACACTTTCATGTCTTCTGTTTGTGACACTTTCTTTCTGAGACAGTATTTTGCAACATTACTTTATATGCTTCCGCAAATGCAACACTTGTGTCTTCCATTAGCAACACTTATGTTTGAGAAAGTATTTTGTGAAAGTATGGTCCTAATGACTGCACATCTTTGCCATCATCCTGCCAGCAAACGGTTGGATCCTTTGGGCTGAAATTTGCAGGGTGGCAAAACCTGTCCCACAGATGTGTCTTTTCCTGCTTTTGTGCTAAAATACTTATGGATGACAAAGTTACACTGTTCCAAAATTGAACAATTTGCCATAGACTAACATTGCAGTGCCCAAGATGCCTTTCACCACCCATATGTTGAAAACGAGGCGAGGTACACTGTTTTCGCTACTGCCAGCTTGGTTCACCTTCATGTGAACTCACCTCAAAGAACAACTTTGTAAATGTATGATATCTGAATTTGGATTTCTCCACTTCCTACAGTAACACAGGTATACACCTCCTGCTGGTTGTGTATGATTGGCTGTGTTGCCTTGGTCCTTCCCCTACTTGCATGTATGTGTGTGTGTGGTGGTGGTGGGGGGGGTGGGGAGGAATACACAGATACACAGATGCATAGACAGTGTTGGCAGATTAGGGTCTATGGCCCACCCAGTCTGTCCATTTGATCTTGTAAATTTACTTAATGTTTTCCTAGAAGTCTGTTGCCCCTTAACCCTGACCTCCAGCATTCCTTTATGCCTATCCCATGCATTCTTAAATCCTGCGATTGTTTCAGCCCCCACCACTTCCTCTGGCAGGGTGTTCCACTTGTCCACCACCCATTCTGTGAAGAAATACTTCCTTACATTTCCTTTGAATCGTCCTCCCTCCAACTTCATCCCATGCCCTCTAGTCCTGGAATATCTTTTCCCCTTAAAAATAGTGTATTCCTGCACCCTGTTTCTCCCTGTAAGATACTTGTATGTCTCTATCATATCCCCTCTCTCTCCCTCCTCTCCTCCAAGGAGTACATCTTCAATTCCTTCAACCTGTCCTCATAGAACTTGTGATGCAATAAATGAAACATTTTTGTTGTCCTCCTCTGAACCTTCTTTACCCTGTCTATGTCCTTATGCAAGTAAGGTCTCCAGAATTGCACACTGTACTCCAGGTGGGGCCTCACTAGTGTCTTGTATAGTGGAATTGTGACCTCCCTTTCCCTGCTGGTGATGCCCCTGCCTATGCATTCCAGCATCCTATTTGCTTTACCTGCTGCCTTGTCACACTGTTTCTCTACTTTGAGGTCATCAGAGATGATAACCCCAAGATCCCTTTCCTGCTTGGTACATGCTATATCCTCCCCCCCCAGCTGATATATTGTGCCAGGGTTTTTGTGCCCCATATGTATTATCTTGCATGTCTCTGCATTGAATTTCAATTGCCTGACCATTATTCAAGTTTCTGCTGGTCCCTTCAGATTCTGTCTACACCCTGTGGTGTGTCTACTCTGTTACAGAGCTTTGTGTCATCAGCAAACAGGGAAATCCTGCCTTCTAGGTCCTGCACAATGTCACTGATGAAGATGTTGAATAGGACTGGCCGCAGCGCTGATCCCTGTGGTACCCCACTGGTCACTCTTCCCTCTGTGGAGTGACAGCCATTTACCACTACCCTCTGTGTCCTGCCACCTAACCAGTTACCTACCCACTGCACTACTGTCCTGCCCACACCCATATTCCCCAGTTTGTGTAATAGTCTTCTATGTGGCACAGTGTCAAAGGCCTTGCTGAAGTCCAGATAGGCCATGTCCAATGCCCTCCCCTGATCCACCTCCTTAGTCACCCAGTCAAAAAATTCAACGAGGTTGGTCTGACATGACCTCCCCCTGGTGAAACCATGCTGCCTTGGGTCCTGTAGTCCATTGACAACCAGATGTTCCACCAATCTCTCCTTCAGTAGTGCTTCCATGATCTTCCCCACTACCGAGGTAAGGCTGACTGGTCTGTAGTTCCCTGCTTCCTCTTTGTTCCCACTTTTGTATAAGGGAACTACATCTGCTGTCCTCCAGTCTTTGGGTACCTTCCCTGTTTCCAGTGATTGGCTAAACAGGATTGCCAGAGGTTCAGCCACCACCTCTCTTAGTTCTTTAAGGACCCTGGGGTACACCCCATCTGGCCCCATTGCTTTATCAACACTTATTACTTCCAGTTCCTTTAGGACCCTTTTTCGTGTAAAGGAACTTGTGTCCATTTCTGCACCATTCCCACCCCTTGTACTCCCTTCAGACCCATTACCCTCCTCTTCCTCAGTAAAGACTGAGCAGAAATACCTGTTTAATATGTCAGCTTTACTGTTGTCATCCTCCATGCAGCCCCCATCCTCCCCTTTCAGTCTCACTATCCCTCGCTTTGCCTTTCTTTTTTCACTTATGTACCTGTAAAAGGTTTTGTCCCCTCTACCCACTGATTTTGCAATGTGCTCTTCTGTCTGAGCTTTGGCTTCCTTACTGACCTCCCTGCATCCCTTTGCTTCTCCTGGTACTTCTCCCTATCCCCTTCTGCCTGTGTCTTTTTGTATTGCCTGAATGCAATCTTTTTGGCTTTCACTTTCTCCACTATCTCCTTGGAAAACCATAATGGCCTCCTCTTCCTTTTCCCCTTGCTAACCTGCTTAATGCATAATTCTGTTGTTCTTGTAATCTCCATTTTAAATACTACCCACTGTTCCTCAACCCCTGATTCCTGCCCCATTCCCTTTAAAGCCTCTTTCAAGCATCTCCCCACTTTCCCAAAGTCTGTCCCCCTAAAATCCAGGATATGTGTTTTTGTGTGGTTTGGTTCTGCTCCTTCTGTGATTTAAAATCACAATGACTGGTGGTCACTGTTCCCCAGGTGCTCCCCCACTGTTACCCCCATCACACTGTCCTCGTTTGTGAGCACAAGGTCCAGTATTACCTTCTGCTGAGTTGGTTCCATGACCAGTTGCTTGAGGAAGGCACCCTGAAGGAAGTCCAGGATAAATCTGCTCCTAGTTGATGGTGCTGCTGGGATGCTCCAGTCCACGTCTGGAATACTGAGGTCTCCAACCAGCACTACCTCACTACTGTCTGCCATCCTTTGGATGGCTAGCATCAGCTCCCTATCTGTTTTTTTCCTCTCCTGGGCTGGTGGTCTATAGACCACACCTGTGCAGATGGCTGGCCCCATTTTCCTTTCCAGCTTAACCCACAGTATCTCTCCCTCATTTTGTTTCTCCTGGATCTCTGTGGCCCTTATGTCATTTTTCACATACAGTGCCACTCCTCCTCCCTTCCTACCTGCCCTGTCTCTTCTGAATATGTTGTAGCCAGGTATGGCCATCTCCCAGTCATGGGTATCCATTACACCAGGTTTCTGTAATGGCCACAATGTCCAGGTCTGACTGCACCATGACAGCCTCCATAGAAACATAGACTTTGATGGCGGATAAGGACCGCTTGGCCCACCTGGTCTGCCCATTTTCCTACCTAGAGGATAAGCTGCAGATCCTATTTAACCAACAACCTATTTCTTCCCACCCCCCACAAAAATTGCCTTATGTCTGTCCCATGCATTCTTGAATTCTCCCACAGTTTTAGACCCCACAACCTCCTCAGGAAGGCTGTTCCATGCGTCCACCACCCTCTCTGTGAAAAAATACTTCCCCACATTGCCCCTGAGCCGTCCCCCCTCTATCTTCAGATTGTGTCCACTTATTCTTGCACATCTCTTTTTCTGAAAGATGCTACCTTCTTGGACTTTGTTGATTCCACTGAGGTACTTAAACGCTTCTATCATGTCCCCCCCTTTTCCCTCCTTTCCTCAAGGGTATACATATTAAGCTCCTTTAGTCTCTCCTCATATGGCTTCTCTTGCAGACCCTGCACCATTTTAGTTGCCCTCCTCTGAACTGCCTCCATCCTGTCTATGTCCTTGTGGAGATGGGGTCTCCAGAAATGGATGCAGTACTCAGATTGGGTCTCACCAACTGTCTGTACAGGGGATAACTTCCTGTTTTCTGCTGGTGATACCTCTCCCTATACATCCCAGTATCCGCCCAGCCCTCCCTACTGCCTTCTCACATTGCTTGCCAACCTTAAGGTCATCTGTTATGATTACCCCCAGGTCCCTTTCCATTTCTGTCGTTGTTACTACCTCCCCCCATTGTGTAATTTTCCCCTGGGTTTTTGTTTCCCAGGTGCATTACTTTGCACTTCTTTGCATTGAATCCAAGCTGCCATACTTCTGACCATTCCTCCAACCTTGCCAAGTCCCTTCTCATCCTTTCCATGCCTCCTTGTGTATCAACCCTGTTGCAGATCTTTGTGTCATCTGCAAAGAGGCATACTTTTCCTTCCAGTCCCTCAGCAATGTCTCTTATAAAGACATTAAAAAGGACAGGACCCAGTACTGAACCCTGCGGTACCCCACTAGTAGCCTCCCTTTCTTCAGAGTGGACTCCATTTACAATTACCTTCTGTGTCCTGTTGTTCAGCCAATGTTTTACCCAGGCTACCACCCTGGGACCCACTCCCAGGCTGGTTAATTTGACTACTAATCTTTTGTGTGAGACTGTGTCAAATGCCTTGCTAAAGTCTAGGTAGGCCATTTCCACAGCCCCTCCCTGGTCTACTACTTTGGTCACTCAGTCAAAGAAATCAATTAGATTCATCTGACATGACCTTCCCGCTGAGAACCCATGCTGCCTTGGGTCCTGTGCCCCACTGGCATCTAGGTACTCAACAATTCTTTCCTTCAGAAGTGATTCCATCACTTTCCCTACCACAGAGGTCAAACTGACAGGTCTGTAGTTTCCTGCCTCTGTCTTGGTCCCACTTTTGTGAAGGGGAATCACATCCACCTTCTTCCAGTCCTCGGGTACCACACCATCCTCCCATGATTTGTTAAAAAGGGTAGTCAGTGGTGTCACTAGTTCTCTGCTTAATTCTTTTAGAATTCTGGGGTGAATTCCATCTGGCCCCATTGCTTTGTCCGGCCTTTCAGTTTTAGGGAGTTCTTTCAGAACCCCTTTCTTGTGAAAGGACTGGGATCAACCTCCTCTCCAGAGTGTTTCTATTAATTGGATTTGGCACCTTCCCCACTTCCTCTTTTGTGAATACTGAACAGAAGTATTCATTCAGTATCCCTGCTTTTTCACTGTCAGTCTCTGCCCACCCACCATCCATTCTATTCAGCCTCACTATCCCTCCCTTTGTCTTTCTACGCTCCCTGATATACCCTTAAAAGGTTTTATCCCCCTTCTTTACTGAGTTAGCTATCTTTTCCTCAGTTTGTGCCTTTGCTATTCTGACTACCCTCCCTGCTTCCTTCTGCCTTAATTGGTACAGTTCTCTGTCCTGCTCCTTCTGTGTTTTCTTATACTTCCTAAATGCTATCTTTTTCTCCCTAACCTTCACCGCCACCTCTTTTGAGAACCATAGTGGCTTTTTCTTTCATTTTGATTTGTTTATTTGCTTCAGACAAAGGCTTGTTGCCTCTGTGATGACAGTTTTGATATTTCCCCATTGTTGCTCCACCCCTCCTCCTAACCTGTTTGCTAGTGCTTTTCTAAGGCACTCTCCCATCTTGCCAAAGTCAGCCCTCCTGAAGTCCAGAACCCTCACTTTTGTATGGCTTGACTCTGTAGCCGAGTTTATCGTGAACCACACTGTTTGGTGATCACTTGTTCCCAAATGGCTACCCACTTCTAGATCTGAGATCCTCTCACTGTCCCCATTTGAGAGTACGAGGTCTAAGATTGCTCCTCATGAGTAGATTCCAAAACTAGCTGTCTGAGGCATGCCACCTGAAGGGCATCAAGAATGGCCCTGCTTTTGGATGTGGCTGCACAAAGGTACCCAGTTAACATCTGGCATATTAAGGTCCCCCATCAACAGTATCTCCCCTTTCTCTGCCATCCTAAGTATGTCATCTATCATATCTTTGTCCATTCCCTCCCCCTGACATGGGGGTCTATATACAACCCCTGTGCAGATTGTGGTGCCATTTCCAGTCTCTAAGGTGACCCACAGTGCCTCCTCTCCTCCCTGATTACTCTTTTGTTTGGTTGCTTTTATGCCTTCCCTTACATAGAGAGCTACTCCCCCCCCATTCTGCCCTCCCTGTCTCTCCTGTAGGTTGTGTACCCTGGTATGTTAACATCCCAGACATGGTTCTCTGTGTACCATGTTTCTGTGACTGCTACAATATCCAGGCATCCCTCTTCCATCAAGGCCACCAGTTCAGGGAGCTTGTTGCCCAGACTATGGGCATTGGTACTCATTACTCTCCATTTCCTGATGGCCTTACCTCTTTTTGCTCCATCCCTGTCCTTACTGCATTTGTCACTTTCTCCATTTACCCCTGCGCTTCTCCCTATCGACATCTCTATGTCGGGCCAGATCATCCATCTTGTTGCTAAGGCTCCTGGCATTGGCACACATGACTTTCCATGATTTGACCTCCCTAGACTGTTTAGCTGTTTTACTCCAGACCCTTCCCTGGTTGTCCTTTATCCCTGGTTCTCCTTGCTGTCTGCCCTTCTGTTGAATTTTGCCCCTTTTCTGCCTATCCACCTCTTGGGCACTTATCTCCATCTTTTGCACACTACTTTGTAGAGACATCCACTCCTCCGGTTCACTGGTTCCACTGCTAGCTGCGGGGGTGGGCAATTAGGTACCCTCATTGCTGGCCTGCCACCCCCCTTGGCTAGTTTAAATGCTTGTCAATGTAGCGTTTAAACTTATCATTGAGTGCTTGGATTCTCTCCAGGATGGATGCAGGCTGTCAGGCTTGAACAAACCTTCATCCCTCCAGGTGGGTCCCCAGTCACCAATGAATCCAAACCCTTCCTCACAGCACCAGTTCTTCAACCATGAGTTAAAATTCCTGGTGCATGCACCCCTATGCTCTCCCATGCCTCTCACAGGTAGTACTTCTGAGAAGGTAACAGAAGTAGCTACTTGCTTGAGACCCCTTCCCAATTTCCTAAACTCTTCCTGAACTTCCTTTGGATCCCTATTGGCCAGGTAATTAGTACCTAGGTGGATAATGACATCCAGCTCACCCTCCTGTCTTGCCTTCCCAGTGATCCCCAGGATCTTCCTTCCATCCCTCCATGCACTGGCACCTGGTAGGCACCTCACCTCCCTGTCTTCCCCCTCCCGTGTTCCTAGCTGGATCCCTCCTATGATGGAATCCCCCACCAGGATTCACTTCCTCCTCCTCTGCGGTCCACTGCTCTCCTGACTGAGGTCACCTCCTTGGCTGACCTCCACATCCTTTTCTTCCACTTCTCTGGGTACCTCTATTTGGTTGTCCCCATTTGCCAGTGTGGCATATGAGTTCTTGAGTGGAATAGGATCTGGGGTGTTCCTCTGCCTGACCGCCCTAACCCTCCTTGAGCCCACTGTCATCCAAGTGCTCCTCATTTTTCGGCATCCTTTACGGTAGTGGCGTTGTCTTGGGTGGTCTCTGGATAGGGGTGATGGTACTCCTGACCCAGTTTACTTCTGCTCCGAGTCTGTCTACCTCATCCTACAGTCCAGAGAGATGCATGCAGATAGGGCAGCACCTCAGCGTCCAGAAGGTCTGCCTGAACATGGCTGCCCCACAGCCACTGCATTGCACCACTCCCCACATTATACTACGCTTATACTGCTATTCCAGTACTTGTCTGTTACTGAAACTCTCCTAATTCCCTTATTAATTTACTGACCTAAAAATCCTGCCACTGCTCCTCAGATACTTTTCTCTAAAAAAAAAATAAATAAAAATAAAAACTAAAATAAAAAATGAGTCAAAACACTTGTCGTGCTGAGGACGGGCTTCTCCCCCCTTATGCCCCTCCTACTCCACAACTCCTACTATATCCTGTGCTTAGCTCCTGTTAATCAGATTTAACAGGGCATATAATTAAGAGTTGGGGCAGGGAGGGACGGGGGCAAAAATTTGCAGCAATTAAAGACAGCAAAGAAATACACTACTACTACAAGAAAATTTTCAACAGCCCAAAAACAACTCTAAGTAAAGACAGTAAAGAAATTATAGTGTCGCTAAAAGCCCACAATCTAAGTTTAAAACAAAAATAGCAATGTACAATTACTGTAAAGCACTGAAATTAATCTGTTTCCTTCCCATTCTGGCTTCTTCTGAGAAAACAAAAATGGCTTGCTACCTCAACTCTGACTAAGCCCCACCTCCAATTACTACATAGCTGAGGTCAGAGGCCAGACAAGCCAAGACAAAATTTGCAGCAATTAAAGACAGCAAAGAAATACACCACCACTACAAGCATAACTAACTAGGTTTTAAATTCAACAGCCCAAAAACAATTCTAAGTAAAGACAGCAAATAAATTACAGTGTCACTAAAAGCCCACAATCTAAGTTTAAAACAAAAATAGCAATGTACAATTACTGTAAAGCACTGAAATTAATCTGTTTCCTTCCCCTTCTGGCTACTGGAATGCGCAGTTAGGGTTTTCAACCCTAACACTGACTTTTTTCACTTTTGTCACTGTGGAACAACCCTAACTGATGCATTAAACAGAGTTTTTTGCCATGAATATATATATATATCATAGTGACATGGTAGTGCCACTATAGTTAGGGTTGAGTACCCCATTTAAGGTTAATGTGTGAAATTTTACAGCCTAATAACTTTGCCACCATATGATGGATTTGCCTGAAATGTGGCAGGCACGGAGCAGTACCAAAGATCTCTGGATATGCCAAGTTTCCTAATGGTCGGATACACGGTTGCGGAGCTATAAAGTGCAATAGAGAGTCATATTTACGCTTTTTTGTGCATTCTTTGCTTGTGCCTACAGGTTGCACGGTTTGCATGACCGGTTTGAAACCTTCAGGGAACATGCAGCCAGGGTCCCCGATGTGCCTTTCAAAGATATCGTGAAAAAATATTAAACGATTCAAAGGTTATTCAAAAAAAAACAAGTTTCCTATTATAGTCAATGGAAAAAGTTAGACTATTCGACAGTGTCGCAAATGACCCCTGTAGTGTCGTGAGTCAATCATTTTTTTTTTCAGTTACTGGTTACAGAAATGCTTGGCATTTAAATTTGGGACCCTCTAGGGACACAGGTTTTTTTTGTGTTTACCTAGTCAAGCCCTGAGGATGATAGCCATGTCTTTATTTGGAGTTAAACACCCCAGAAATATGGTTCTGAATTTTTTGAAAACTGTAGTGTCGCACTTGCAACACTTTCATGATTTTTGTTTTGCGAAAGTGTTGTGATTTGCGACACTATGCCCAAAACAGTAGGGAATCTTTGCCACTCTGCTGCAAAAGAACAATTTGGTCTTTTGGGCTGTAATTTGCAGGGAAGAAAGCCAACATCCCACAGATGTGCCTTTTGGTGGTTTGGTGACAAAATATTACAGGGCTGCAAAGTTACGGCAATCTGAAATTGACTATTTGTCCTATAGACTAACAATACAGCATCTGCCGCACCTCTAAGGGCCCGTATCTCGAAAATGCTTCGAGATACGGACTTTTCGTTGGAAAAATGCTCAGTCCCCTGCTGTGGAACAACCCTAACTGATGCATTATACAGATTTTTTTGCCATGAATTTCCCTTGTTTTTAAGGGGCTAAGGACAAAACTACAGTAGCCAGGAAAGTCTTAAATTATATGACATTTTAATTTTTTTGTCTACGTCGTACAGTTCCTGAGATATAAGCAATTTAGTATTCTGCTCCAAAGCCCATTATTATGCATACTGTACATTCTTTGTATTCACTGTGCTTCTGAATGCACTTTTTGGGGGAAAAAAAGTGGGTGCATTTGAGTTACTGTTACAGTTAGAATTTCTGCTTGTGTTTACGTGACCGTTTACGTTTGCATTACTGTTACTATCTGCATTTCCATTACTGGTTTTGTTTGCATTTGCTTTTGCGTCACCATTTGCATTTCCATTTGCATTTGCGTATGCACTTCTGTTTGCATTTCTGTTTCCTTTGGCGTCATCATTGCTGTTACCATGCTTGCATTTCCAATTGAGTTACCATGACTGTGCACGTAATGATTTGCATTTGCTTATGCATTTGTGTTTCCGCTTCCATTTTTGTTACTGTTCTCTTTGGCATCCTCCTTGCTGTTACCATAACCATTTGTGTTCCACTTGTATTACTGTTGCCGATGGGGCCCAAGCCGCATCTACCACATTCCATTCACTATTTATACTGCACATTCTCAAAAACAAGGGAAATTCATGGCAAAAACCTCTGTTTAATGTATCAGTTAGGGTTGTTCCACAGTGACAAAAGCAAGGAAATTTGATGTCAGAGTTCCCACCCCTTGCAGCCCATGCCCACCCCATCCCCATCAACAGGCACTGGAGTGTGCATTGGGGTCATCGGTCCTAACTCTCACCCCATTCTCCTATACTGCACCACCTCAGCTTGTTTACACATCTGTATTTGAGGAACAGTGCATACACTGAAAGATGTATATCATGAAGTCCTCACGCGATATAAGGTTTTGCAGCAGCTGCAAGCTTACTATGCAGCTTGCATCTTATTACACTGAATGCTGTCTTCTTCATTCACCAATATGTGCTTTAACTGTAAAGATAAGATGACACCTTCTGGAAAACTTAAACATAACATTACATTTTACTTAACCTTGTATTTCACTTTAGTGTTGTATTCCTCCTCTACATTATTAAGGGCTGCGGAGGTGTTATATCCCATAACACCTCCATAGCACTTAATAATGTAGAGGAGGAATACAGAGGATAACAGACAACTGTGCTTGAACTCATGTTGCAGTCACACATAAAAATTTACTGTGCTTAACACAAAACATTTTTTAAACCATGCTCAAGACTACCCTGTCAGCAGGGTTCAAGCACGGTTTAAAAAAATGTTTTAAATCAAACATAAGTGTGGTTGCAAACCATGTTAAACAACTTTAACATGGTTTAACACAGTTAAAAGATTTTTAAACACACAAAATTGACTAGTGTGGACAGGGCCTAACCTTAGCTCCCCATCAATATTCTGGAAGGTTATCCACACTCTCTCTTTGACTCCCTGCCCAATCCACTGCCCCAGTCTTCCTGGTGTACAGCTCACCAGTCTCCGAGCCTCCCGATGTTGCTGCTCTTTTTAATTATTTACCACCTGTGACTCCTCTTTCCTGGTCCCTCTCCTCTTTTGCTTCTCCCTGGTCCCACTCAGTGGTGTCAGTATGCTGTTTTAGGGGGGAGATCTGGTTCCCCAATGTAAGGTAAAGCCCCCCAATAATTTTCCCAAAAAAATATAGTAATCAAAGAAGCTGTGATTCTTTAACCATGCTGGTTTTCTTTTTGTTTGTTTTTTATAATGAATAGAACATACTGACACCGTGCTTCGCTGTACCACCATATGGAGAGCACTTTTGTTTTTCTCCGTTGGACTTCACGAGCGTGTGGGTCAGTGTCTGATGGAGATCTACAATTTTGAATGAAGCGTGCATCTTGAAGTGAAGTGAAAATCTACTAAGTTGAGTTAAGTGAAATTGTTTTCTTTTTTTCTTTCATTAAATTTCCAGTTTCTACTTTCTGGCTGACTGCAAACCTTGGGCTAATATTTGAGAAATGTGCAGCAAGGTTGATAGCCACACTGGATTTGTTTTCTATTCAATATATAATTTGGCTACTAATCAGAACCTGCAGATACTTCCAGTGCTGTTTGTTTTTAAATTGTGAGTATGTAGTAATTCATGGCTCAGGAATTCCGCAAGTCCTCATATCAATAACCGTGTAATTCAACATGAAGGAATGCTAGTTCTTGTAATTAGTTTTGCTTTTGTTTTATTTTCTGGTGAGTCTATTCTTTCCTTTAATAGGCTGCTGTCCTTCCCTAACTGCCACAAAAAAGCAACGGTTGTCTGAGCAATATTGTTCCAAACCCTACTGTAGTTTTTTTAGAACCATGTACATGACTTACAGCACCCAGAACCACAGTACCATTCCTCTTATCCTGCATATCGTATATCCTGCATACTGTAATCATCTTGTGTAGAACATTTACAGTGGAGCTAGTCATTTTAGAGGAGTGTCACACTAGGTTTTTGACAGGTAGAAAGAAATTCGAAGCATGACTGGAAAAGCGATTTGTTGTTCTAAAGAAACTTTTAAAATAAGCAAATACAGCATCTTTACTTTATAATTAATGTGCACCAGCAAGTATAGTTAATTTTTATAAGCGTCTCATCAGTTCAGTAGTTGAACTGGAAATGTTTAAAGAGCTGCAGCAGGAAACTGTCTTCTCTAGGTGGTGGAACTCTCCTACAATATATCATTCAATGCAGCAGATGACAGAGGTGCAGGAACTCTCATATAATTTTGTAAGGGGTAAGGGGACTGAGTCCCTGTGGGTATCTGCCTAATTTAACTCATGCTAATTATATATAGCATATTTTTTTTTTACTACTGTCTGTTTTATAAAACAGCAGTGTCTGTCTGTTTTCCTCTGGGATGGAGTCCTGTAACCTTCTCAATCCCAGCAAATATGCTGGGATAATTGTGCCTCTCTGTTTTCCTCTGTGGTCCTGTAATCTTCCCAGCAGATCTGCTGGGATAATGGTGTCTCTCTGTCTGTTGTTCTCTGGGGTACTGTAAGCTTCCCAACAGATCTGTTGGGATAATAGTGACCATTTTCTTCTGGGGTCTTTGTAACCTTCCCAGCAGATTTGCTGGAATAATGGTGTCCCTCTGTTTTTCATCTGGTGTTCTGTAACTCTACCAGCAGATTTTATGGGAAAATTCTATCTTCCTGTCTGTTGTCCTCAGGGGTCCAGCAACCAAACTGTTTCAAATGTAAGACATACAGATAACAACCATGCTTTTCAAATACTGCTTTCACCATTAAAATGAAAGAAAAGCCACCATTTTAAGGTAAAAATTTCAACATTTTCCAGGAGAGCATGCCCCGGACCCCCTAGCTTTATGATTTTACCTATGGGGCATTCTCCCCATCCCGCACTTTATACCTCTGATGATGCCCCTTGTCCCACTCACCCAAGAGCTTCCACTTCCCTCCTGTCTCCCCTCAGGAAATCTTCCTCGCCCTTACCCCAGTTAACCCTGATGGACTGGACCCCAAACTACTCTGTAGCTCAACTTCTGCCATTGCCTCTCCACTCTCTGCTCTCTCAACTTCTGAACCTCTCCTTCTCCAACAGTGCTGTCTCTCAGTCCTGGAAGATAGCAAAGGTTCTGACTCTGCACAAAGGAGGAGACCCATCCTTACCCAACATCTGGTCTATCTCACGCCTCCCTTGTTAAGCTGCAGGAGAGTTATTCTCTACTCCAGGCTTTCTGACTTCCTTCATTCCTCCAGCTTCCTCTCCCCCTTCCAGTCTGGTTTTAGGAAGCACCACTCCACCGTCTCCTCCATGCTGTGTGTCACTGACGCTGTCCTCCCTGGGATGTCTCAGGAACACATCAGTGCTGCTATATTCATTGATCTGACCAAAGCCTTTGATTCTGTGTTCCAGCCACTTCTCCTGGACAAACTGAGCTCTTTTGGCCTCTCAGCTCCCACTGTTGACTGGTTCCATTCCAACCTCATGGGCAGTCAGTCAGTACAGGTTGGAGGCATCCTGTTCCATCCCCTTCCCATCCTAGTTGAGATCACACAGGGCCCAATCCTGGGTTCTATATTTTTCTCAATTTTCAATGGCCTGCCCTCCACTTGTGTCTCCTTACATATCCACATGTATACTGATGACATGATCATTTACACCTCCTATTCCTCAACCTCAGCTGTGGAAGGTCTGCTCCAGCAAGACTTCCACAACATACTGAACTAGTTCCATGCCAACCAACTCCAGGTCAACACCAAGAAAAAAGTGCCCATGACCTTCATCACCAGTCAGAACTGGCAAGGGTCTCACCCCCACCAGTCTTCTTTACACTGGATGGCACCCCCTCTTGGAGTAGTCCCAACCTTCAAGTACCTTTGTTTGAGACTTGATAGTAACCTTGATGTCTCTGCCTGCAATGATGCCATCCATGCCAAGCTCTGCACCAAACCTGATGCCCTGTATCACAACTACGACTGCCTTGCCCCTGATCCACCAGAAGATGGTCACCATAATGGTTCTCCTGGTCTTTGACTATACGATTTGGATGTGGTCCATAGTATCACCCCTTCCCCTTCCCTTGCCAGACTGGATACTCTCTGCAGTGCTTTCTGCCACTTTGCTACCAACTCACCCCCTCATACCCATCACTGGTCCCTCTCTCTCTCTCTCTATTCCTCCCTTTCATCCCCCTGCTTCCCTCATGTCACCAGTCCACTGTTCCTCCTTCGTCTCTACATATTGGTTTGGGTCCCTTTTCCCCTTTATTTCTTCACTCCTCTCCCCATCCCCTCCTCCTCCTCCTATTCTCTTCACACCAGGGGTCCCCATACCTTATCTATCCCCCAGCCTTACTATTCTGTTAGTTAAGCTGCCTTCCCTAGCTCCCCCCCCTCTGAACCTGCTCCCTTCATAACTCTGCCTCTCCTCCTCATTCCCATCCCTTAAATACCAGCTAAGGCACCTCCCCAGTCCCTCCTATTCCTGTAAACCTGCCTCTTGACTCCCCTCCTCTCCCCATCCTCCCATCCATATGTGCCCTCCCTCCTCTTAATTAGGCTGTGCCAGTGATCTTATTCTGTACCCCTTTTGCACTGTCACCTTCTTCCAAGAGGCACTGTGCACTTTTTTTATAATTGCATGCATATCTACAAGTCATTGCTTTGACCCATGGCATTATTTAGCTGCTGCTTTATCTTTTGCTCCTGCACTTGTCAAAGTCTCACTCTAACTGCATACTGATGTTTGATGTAATTTTTTTTTTCCATATAAGTGTTTGTGTCCCTATCAGCCGCAGCCGTCCTGAGTCTCCACCAATCTCAAGAAACCTTAATTCCACACAGATTGCCCCCATGGCAGGGCTGGGAAGGGAGGGAAGGCCATCCTCACCCACCTGGAACACATGTCCAGGCTGTCCCAGGAGCTGGAGAGAATGAGCTGGCCATTGGCTTGATGGGCAGGACTTCATGAAGCCCATCCTCCATTTCTCCTCCTGTTTTTCTCCCCTTGGGCTTGTACCTCCTCGGAAATGCCCTTGGTGCTCTGAATATGTGCCCCTCCCACTTACTGTGTCTCACACACACCACCACCACCACCTGGATTCCTTCATATGGCAGTCAATCAGCAAGGCAACATCCCCACTCCCAGAGAGAGGAGAGCAGCCCTATGGATGCTCAATCCTCCCTCACCTGGCCAACCTCCAAGCAACCTGAGTCCATTCCCAAACCCAGGTTGCCAGTGTGGGAAAAGGTAAGGCATTCATGATGCCTCAGCCCTCTGTACCACTGGGCCGGCCATGTTTGATGTAATTTTGATCTTTCTGAACTCCTTCTCCTCTCCCCTGGGTTGCACCTGGAAACGAGCCTCAGCAGAGTGTGCCTTTCCCATTTACTAATTTTTAAATAAATAAAACAGGACACTGGGGTGTATAGGAAGGGACACTGACAGCAAAAGAAAGGATATATTACTACCACCTCTTTATAGATCACAGGTGAGGCTGCACCTGGAGTACTGTGCCCAGTTCTGGAGTCCTCTCCTGAGGAAAGATAAGGACAGGCTGTGGCTGGTGCATCATAGGGAAACCAAAATGATTCAGGGCCACTCTTAAGGAAACTGACTTGTGACACTGAACATGTACTCACCGAAGGCCAGAATGTAGAGGGGAGAAATGATAGGGATCTTCAAGTTCCTGAAGAGAATGCACATGGCAAACTGTGAGGAAGTATGTATCTGGAATACTGGATCAGGAACACAGGGGGAGGTCATGAGTGGAAAATGTTGCAGGTTGGGTTTAGGAGGGATGTGAGAAAATTGTATTTTACAGAAAGGGTTGTTAAGCCATGGAACAGCTTGCCAGCGGATTGGGTTCAAGCACTGCTGGGACAGAATGAAGGGCTTAGTGGTTGCTCTGGGTATTAGCAGCTGGACAGGAAGCATGAGTGACTTAGTGTGGGTTAGAATCCTGTATGGACAAAAGGTGTCAGGGTTTGATACGGTGTTACAGGCAGACTGGATGGACCAGTGGTCTTTTTCTGTCATCACTGTCTATGTTTCTATGTTATGTCACTAATATCACTGCTATTACAGGAGGAGTCAGCCAACAACATCCACGTTCAACTTGGAACAAAGCCTGGAATTAGATGACACTACATCAGTTGACACATGTACCAGAGAGCCAGGCCTGACCCAATGAGAAAACTGCAGCAATTAAAAAAAAAATTAAAATACACACACACAGGCAAAACATGCATGGTGAGCTGTGAGAGGAAAAAGTCAACCAGCACCCTCTTCAATCATACAGGAAACAGAGACCAAATGCAGACAGAGAACAGTAACAATTCAATAAGTCAAGTCTGACCCACTGAAGAACAAAAAATCAGTTTTTGAAACATGTGCACACACATGATTCAGCCTTACAAAAAAGAATACTGTGCATGTATAGTAAGATATGTGAGGTGAGGTGCAGAAAGGGGGCAATCAGCCGATACTCTTTCCTCAGTCTTGTAGGGAACCGGGACCCAAATCAGATGACATCCAAAATCCAAATGAAAATTGCTTCACAAAATAACAAAACAAAAAAAATCACACTGGACCTGTGTGGTAGTGAGAGCAGTGGGAGAGGGATGTTCTGCAATTCAGTAAATAGCCCTCTCTGTAACAGAGCTCAGAAACAACGTCCCCAAAAAATTTAATCAGAAAACCCAAGCCTGTCGTGCTGACAAAAAAGCCTGTGAGTGAAAAAATAAAATCTGCTTTACCAAAAAAATCCCAAGTGAGCAGTGTGAAAGTGAAATTAGCAGAGCAGGATGTCAGAAGACACACAGACATCCCTTCTGGTTCTAGTTACTGAGCCTAGCGACAAGGTCTAAAATCCAAACATGCAGTCAGAAAAGCCAAGTCTGATTTTTCTGATGCTGATCAAATTTCAGTACTGACCAAAAAAAAAAGTTTTGCCAAGGTCTCAGAAGTTTGAAAAGCCCTTTCTCCAAAATGACTGTCTCCTGACCCCTACCAACTCAGAGTGAGGAGATCACATGGCGTTTCTGTCTGTGAGCTCAAGAAATGGTCTACAAAGCTCTGAGACACCTCGAAATCTCACTGAATAGTGCCTCCCATATAGCAGCCAAACAGTGGACTATTTGGGAGGTCCATCTGTTGGGAAGCCTACTATTTGTGGTATTCAGAAAATACTATTTGAACCATGCACAGCCCTACTACCTAGACCCACTTTAGCTTATGGCAGTGTGATCTTCGACTGAGCACCCTAATGTGAGCTCTGTCTGCAAGAGTATTATCATCATCCCCCAGTTCCCATGGTCACCAGTCCCCTGTACCTATCCCATCCTACTTTAATCCCATGGACAGTCATTGAGTTTACTAATTCATTTGGCAGTCTATTCCAGCTGTCCACCACCCTTTCCATGAAGAAGCATTTTATGTACTTATCCATTTGTACACGTGGTCCCTGGTGCATGACCCATCACTTCGCTTGAATAGTGTTGACTAATCCATTTTGTTTACCCCATGGATATGTTTGAAGGTTTCCATCATATTCCCCCTGCTCCCTTCTTTCCTCAAGTGAGTACATGTTTAGGCTACCCTGCTGCTATGACTTTCTCTGCATGTCCCACACCATTTTAGTGGCCATTCTCTGCATGGTCTTTTCTGAGGTGGGGGCTCCATAACTGTGCACAGTACTCAGGTGTGGCCTAACCAGGGACCTATGCAAATGCACCATCTCCTGCTGGTGATGCTCCTATTACTGATATAGCACAGCATCCAGTCAGCCTTCGTATGTGCCCTGTTGTACTGAGGTGATTACTCACGACTGTCACTAATGTCCTTTTCCTCCATAGTCTAGTTTACACTAACACCCACTATCCAATACACTGCTTTGGGGTTCCCATGCCCAGTATGCATGACTTTCATTTTTTCACATTGAATTTGAGCAGCCAAATCCAGGACCATTTCTCCAGTTTTACCAGATCACTTAATTCCCTCATTTGTGTCTACTGTGTTGACTTGTTTAGTAGTATTTACAAACAAGTTAATGTCACCCTGAATTCCCACTCCTGTACCCCCCCATTCAGGGGGCTTACCTGATTGCTCCTTAGGGGGCTCCTGTTTTCCCCAATTTTTTTCCCTTGTCTATCTGTCTTTCCCCATCCTTGCCCCAGTTCCTTTTGTGTCCCTGGTGGTCTCCACAGGTGCCTACATTCCCCGCCAGCACCTGCATATTTTTTTTTTAGAAAGCAGGGCCAAGGAACTGATCGTGGAGGGGCTACCCGTAATTGCCCTTTGGTGCACAGCTAGCACCCCATGCATGCGCAAAAGCACACTTTCATTTGGCCATTTCAGCAGCCTTTAGTGTTTTTCACTCCAGTGGTCTTAGTCCCTGTGTGGTGCAAAAAGGGGACTGGAGATGTAAGCAGCACTGGAGAGATGGTGGGAGAAGGAGGACAGTGGAAACTGAGTGCCAATCACGCTCGAGCTATGGGAGAGTCACACCATGAATATTAATGAGGCAACTCATGAATAATGTATAGTAGAACCTGTCTAGCGCTGGGGAAAGGTTGCCACCATTAGTGACAGACAGGAGTAATAAATAAAATGTTAAAGAGTGCACTTGTGTGCAAGGGTAAAGGGGCTACTAGGGAATGGGGACAAATGTTTAAAATAAATGTGCCTATATGGGCTGCATGAGGGCAAAGGGAGAACCTGTGTGGACTGTGGTGTGACTATATGTGGCTGCCTAGAGGCCAGGTATAATGGCAGCAGCGACAGTAAAAGGGCGGAAAGGAATTACTGAATATTGTAGTCACTCACTATGGCACAGGGGTGGCCTCAAGTGTGTGGGGAAATAAATGAATAAAAGCAAATGGCTTGGCTGCAGGGACATTTACATGATGGGACACTGTGGGACTGTAGAGATACTGTTTACATTCAGCAGCCATTATGATAGCCATGTGACATCAGTTAACCAACCACAAAGCCCGGATTTGCCAGGAGATTTCTGAGTCTTGTGAAAAGACTCTAGGGGAAACATATTCTAGTGTCATTTTGAGCCGCCAGTGAGGTGTCAAGGGGGCCTCATACATATTAATTTTCTTTGAGGACGATGGTTCCAGCCAAAAGGTAGCTGCCAAAAGCTCCCAAGACGAGAGAACTGCAAAACTGAGTCAGTCTGGGGACAGCCCCTCCACAGGGAGGGAGGCTCCTGCCCATGAGAGAATGGGGCTGCAAGACTGGGAAAGGGTCTGCCTGGGGGCTGCCAGCACTCTGTCCCTTGAGTCTGGCAGTGCCTTTCCCCATCCAGAGAGTAAGGAGAAGTAAGTTATGCAAGCAGCTTTGCTGGAAAAGGGAGAAAGCTGCAGGTTCCTAGAAGGGTCTGCTGTGGCAGAAAGATGTACCACAATGGCGAGATGAAGAAAAAGGTTGTGTCTTGAGCTTGAAAAAAGACAAAGGTTGTGTCCTGGGCCTGGAAAAAGGACAAAGGTTGTGTCTTGAGCCTGAAAAAAAGACAAAGGTTGTGTCTGAGCCTGGAAAAAGACATGTACTTTCGTCCAGATAAAATGGAAGAAAGACTCTCTTCAGAGTTCATCTGCACCTGCACGGTGAGGAGAATATTGGTTGTGCATCAGAGGGTTTGAGTGAAGCCCAGAGTAAAAAAAGAGATGTTTTGGAACTGTGTGGTAGCCACAGTGAGAGTGGCTGCTTTCTAGAGATGGAGAGACTGAGAGCCAAGAGATGGGCAGGGGTTCCTAGTCTGAAGGAACCTGCCACAGCTGTTCGAGAGCCAGACGAGAAAAGTGATAGGAACTGGCTATGGCTATGGCTACACACCATAGCAGGTTATGAAGAAACAGAGCAAAATGATCTAAAGATTCCATATGAATCTCAGAGCCAAGTGGAGAACTCTTTAACCCCCATCAAGTGGGGTCAGCTGGCTGTAGGGGGCCATGGGTCTTGTACCCAATGCTAGGGTGCTCTGACCTATGAGGGAGCTGGGCCATGGGGCCACTCCCAGGTCTGGGTCCCTTGTGGCTGGCAGACCTTGCATATGTGCTCTGCAATGGGCCTCAACAGGACAAAAGGGGACAAGCTGCAAGACCTTCAGTCAAGCCTGAAGATCCAAGCTGCAGCATCTTTGTTCTTTCAAGCATCAAGCCTGGTTCTGCAAGTGCTGTTTCCATCAATCCCAGGACTTCGGACAATTGTTGCCACCCAAGGACTGATTCTGCAGAACCGTAACAGCAGGAATTGCCCTGCAAAATCATGGAGACTGTATATAATTCAACCATGCCTACCTGGGCTGGAGGTAAAGCAAGGTGAAAGTGTAAAGTTAATTAAGGGAAAGCATGTAAAAAGTTAATTAATATTCATCAAGCACGCCAATGCCAGCCAATCAGTTACACCTCCGGCCTGCATCTTAACAACTAGGTACCCAGGGACAGAACTCGGGGCATCATTCTGAAACTGGTACCAGTGGGTCTGAGTTTTGGGAATATCTACAGCAGTTAGATAGTGTGGAGGCTGCACTAACTAAATGTGGGTTTGAATAATAAAAAGGAGAAATGTGATTGTTAGAAAATGCTAAATCTCTAAATGCAGATTCAAAGCTTAAAAATGTTTGCATAACCTTTATTACACTTACGCCATCCTAACCCTCCCCGTGTAAATAAATTATAGAGTTATTCTTTCAGAAAGGCTCGACTCAGCCTGATTTTTAGTGAGCACCTGTGTAGCTGAGATACAAAATGCCAACTGTTTAACTGGGGGGGACTGTTCAAACTCTAGTAAGTCCATGTCTGGAGTAACTGTTGGGGAGGGAGTTGGTACGACTTCACAGGGGGTTGTACTGATAGATATCAGACCCACTAACTGTACTCGGGATGGAGGCACTGCCATTTTGTTTGTAGCTTGGGAAAGGACCCCCTGAGAAACAGCTAATAGGAAGCCAGGCCCCTTAACCTGGCTAGTGGCCACCTAAGCAGGGGTTGAGGGCAACACTCCTATGCTGAAGAGTATTGATCAGAGTACCAACCCCTGAAGCACTCCCACTAGTCACCTTTATAACCCCCAAGTGACTCCCATTCATCACAACCTAGTGTGATCCATCACCAAGCTAGTTTCCAATCCACTTAGTTACACTATTTGGGGGGGGGGGCTTAACATAGAAACATAGAATCTGACAGCAGATAAGGACCACTTGGCCCACCCAGTATGCCCATTTCCCTACCTACTGGATAAGCTGCAGATCCTTGTTAACCAGTTACCTACTTCTTCCTATCCCAACCCCCTAGAATTGCCTTATGACTGTCCCATGCATGCTTGAATTCCACCACTGTTTTTGACTCCACAACCTCCTCCGGAAGGCCGTTCCATGCATCCACAACCCTCTCTGTGAAAAAATACTTCCTTAAATTACCTCTGAGCCGTCACCTCTCTACCTTCAAATTGTGCCTCCTTGTTCTTGCACACTTTTTTTTTTTTGAAAGATGCTACCCTCTTGGACTTTGTTGATTTCCTTGAGGTACTTGAATGTTTCTATCATGTCCCCCCTCTCCCTCCTTTCCTCGAGGCTATACATATTAAGCTCCTTAAGTTTCTCTTCATATGTCTTCCAGTGCAGACCATACACCATTTTAGTTGCCCTCCTCTGACAGCTTCCATCCTGTCTATGTCTCTTGGAGATTAGGTCTCCAGAACTGCATGCAGTACTCAGATGGGGTCTCACCAGCTGTCTGTACAGAGGGACAATAACTTCCTGTTTTCTACTGGTGATGCCTCTCCCTATGCATCCCAGTATCCCCCAGCCCTCCTTGCTGCTCTCTCACATAGCTTGCCCACCTTTAGGTCATCTGATATGACTACCCCCAGGTCTCTTTCCATTTTTGTTGTTGTTAGTATCTTACCCCCCATTGTGTACTCATCCCCTTGGTTTTTGTTTCCCAGGTGCATTACCTTGCACTTCTTAGCACTGAATCTAAGCTGCCATAAAATACAGCAAGAATCTAAAAACTACCCAAGTGTTTGCTGCAATTTTGTTATTTGTGTAGATTTGGCTACGCTATCCCCTGCTCCCAGGTTTTTCAGCTTTTAACCTCACCTTGTGGAGGGGTTGTGGGATAACAGATAGACTACACAC
The DNA here is from genome assembly GCA_016271365.2 of Neoceratodus forsteri. Classification (NCBI taxonomy): domain Eukaryota; kingdom Metazoa; phylum Chordata; order Ceratodontiformes; family Ceratodontidae; genus Neoceratodus; species Neoceratodus forsteri. The sequence continues at coordinate 1,691,577,549 of CM028130.1, read as the reverse complement.
TGAACTTCAAGTTCAACACACAATCTCTGTGTGATGTTTATTCAAAATGCAGGGGATAACCTTAAGCAATGGCATATCCCTTCTTCAGTACATCAGTTTGCAGCAAAAGACTATGTATGTCCTTTCTCTGCACTTAGCCAGCACCTACCGACTCACTGATCTCTGATCTAACTTTGTAGTTGACAGTCAGCCTCCACCCCTGTGCAGGTCTTGTTTTCTTGGGTGCTGGGGGCTCAAATAAAAAAAAGGAAGCTAGACAAAGAACCTCAGTGCAGAAGCACTGAAATATGGGTTATCCCAAAGGGAACTTACAATAAGCCAAGTTTCAAAGAAACACAACATCACTCTTACTTCCATAATGAAAAGCATCATGAGATATATGTAAATCACCACGGCATTTCAGACTTGTTCAACATACAGCAACTCACATGCATGAATAATAATATACTTTATTACCATGCCTTTCTAAAATCAAGGCACCTTGACAATAAATACAAAGAAAATACAGCAGGATGCAGTAAAAACAATAAATACAGGGTTTCATAAAATTCAGAGTAAAATACCATCAGGTAGAGTAAGCCTGATGCCCCAAGTGGATCTTTAGGGCCTGTTTAAATCCCTCCATGGTCGCGCGCTCCCAGAGTTGATGGGGTAGAGAATTCCAAAGGGCTGGGGCCGCATACATAAATGCATGGACCCCCCCAAGATTTTAAAGAAACCCTTGGAATCTCTAGCAGTCCCTCATCAGCTGAGTGGAGCAATCGCTTGGGGCAGTATGGCACCAGGAGCTCTTTCAGGTAGTCTGGGCCCAGTCCGTGTAGGGTTTTATAAGTCAGGAGTCTGACTTTAAAGGTGATCTGCCACTGTACCGGCAGCCAGTGCAGTTCATGCAGCACCGGAGAAATATGACAGGTCCAAGGAGTACCCATCAGTAACCGGGCTGCAGCATTTTACACTAGCTGCAAGCGGCAGATATCAATCCCAGGTAGCCCTAGATAAAGGGTGTTACAATAATCAAGGTGCGAAGTCACCAAGGCGTGGACCAATGTAGGCAGATCACCGGATGGAACTAGGTGCTTAATCCTGGAGATGTCCCTCAGATGGTAAAAGGAAGATTTGATGACTGCCAACACCTGCCATTGCAGTGTCAGCCCGTCATCAAAAATCACCCTCAGTTAGGCACCCATTCAAAGGTAAGGAGCTGGGAGCCACCAAGAAAAAGTCCTGAAGTAAACCCACTCCCATCCGCTCTACCAGCTACCTAGGTCCACTACTCTTAAATAGCACAACTAACTTCATTTCTATAAATACATTCATCTAGTACTTTTTACCTTTATCAAAAACACCTAGTGCCATGGTATTTTCAACATTTACAGGTTTTATGCACATAAGGTATATACATTAAAGTATTTTATGACATAGTGCCATTGCATACTAAATCCAACAAAGAGGAACACAACCTGTTTTATATCAGCTCGGAGGTCACACCAATAACCTCCCTGCACGAGGACCTGAGAGGAAAAATTAAAATTAAAAAGGACACTATAACATAGTCAAGAAATGGAAGGGATGCCCACAGGTGGCCAATGTTATGGACTTGAAATTGTAAACGATAGATTAGGCTAAGACATAGAAGAACTGTTGCAACAGATTTAAGAAAAGGTCGATCCTAAAGATTGGCAGGAGCTCCCTGTCAGACGCCTCTTTTGCAAAACAGGATCAAAGGCCTTGTTGAAGTACAGGTATGTGACATCCACAGCCTGATTCTTATCCACTACCTGGATTAGTGTATTGTAAAGGCTGATAAGGCTGGTTTGACATAACCTTCTCTAACAAAGTCATGTTGCCTCCCAACCTGTATTCCCTTCCTCTCAAGAAATCCCACCAGTCACTTTTATGATGATCCCTCCATCAGTGTGCCCACTACTAAGGTCAGACTAACCAGTCTGTAGTTACCTGGATCCACTTATTCCCTCCCTTGTGCAGTGCAATCACATGTGCCACCCTTCAGTTTTTGGGACACGTTACCACAAAGACACTGAACAGATCTGCTACAGAAAATGCCAATGTCACCCTTACCTCTCAGAGTACCCTAGGGTGCAGCCCGTCAGAGTCCAGTGCCTCATTTTATTTCTTCAATCCAAAGTCCCATGAGCACCCTATCTTCAGTTAATGGGTTTATGCCCAGCTCCTGCCCCCTTTGCTATGCTTCCCCTACTGGTCTGGCCAAGCGCTCAGGGACCGGTCCCCATTTTCCACCATTCATACGAAAATGAAATATACATCCAGGAGATACCTTGTCAGCACTGATCACCCAGCCCTTATCCTTTCTCAGTCTCTCAATGCTTTCCTTAGTCTTCCCTCATTCCCAGAGGATATGAAGGTACTGCCATTTTCTTTGGCTCCCTGTGCAATTCTGAGCTCGGTCTCAGCTTTGGATACTCTGTCACTACTGCTTTCAATTGACTGCCCTGACAGATTGATCTGCTCGCCTCCCATCTGTTCCTTCTTATATGCAGTAGCTCAGTCATTCTCCCAGAGGAAGTCCTTGCGTTTAGTGCATCTTGAGACAAGGGGTCTGGAGAGTCACACCGTGTTGGGATTGCTGGTCCCTAGAAAGGCCTTAACCTTTATATTATCCAAGATATGAACACTAAATCCAAGCTAGCTCCATGCCTTGTGCAGTCCCTAATGTGTAGTGTTAAAAAGCTATCCTGGAATTAATCTACCTATGTCTGCCTACATGTGTTCATCCCACTGGTATGGCCCAGTCCACATCAGGCATGTTTAGATCACCTGTCAGGATCATGTTCCACATTCTGGGAGCTCATTGTGCAAGGCAGAGAGGAATTTGTGGACATTCGCATCAGGGGTGGTGGTGGTTGTGAATGATAAGTACCGGTTAATGGAACAAGAGCAGGATTGTATAGGAGAAGAGGAGTTAGACAGTGAGGGAGCAGCCACGTACTATGCCTGGATAAAGAATCAATGTGGAAAAAAAGGGGACAATTACTCAGACAGCACCATGCTAGAGGTTGTGGGGGCAGCTGGTACGTTGCCTAATACTGCACCCTCCCCACCCCTTTGGAAAAGGGGATATTCGAGTAGCTGGGACTGACAGCATAATAAATCAGAAATTTAACTGGGAGGACTGGGGCATAGGGACTTTTAATAACAAATACCCAAGTATTGGGATTCAAGAGTATGAACACTCACTGAGTATTCATGAAAAAGTACACACACACACACACACACACTCTTTAAAATGTTTGAGCCCTGCAGTGAACCACTGGAATGTCTAAGGAGATTAAAGCAGATGAGGGTGAACATTATTTAGCCCTGTACCTCTTGATGCCCAAAGCCAGAGGCCCACTAGTCCACAGGCACCCCCTGGTGGGCAGCTCTGTGGATTCCATTACCACACCTGTCTAGCTCAAGACAAGCAATGACACAACATCAAGAAACAAAAAGTCCTAGTAAAAGTTTAAACCTACTTTTTTCCTAGGCCACAGTTTCCAATGTACAAAAATGGGCAAGTCCCCAGAGAACAAGTTTTCCTTCACTTTTCAGTGCTTTGTAAGGCATTTTCTTTCCATCTTGCAAGACTAAAAAGTCCCTAGTATCACCCTGTGCTCCAAAATGCACTGTTTTCAGTAACAGCCAGGAAGCTGTTGCAATGGGTTAGAAAAGGTAGCCGATGTACAAGTTGTCAGTTCAGTTCAGTTTAATATATTGGTATAATCACAGTCTGGATATCATATCCCAAACTGAAGTACATTCAGTTATCATAATACTGCACCGTAAAATATGTATAGAGGGGTGTGATGAAATACTTTTAAAAAGGAAACAAAATGGTATAAAAACTATACAGTAACAATCACACAATACTCTCTATCATGCTGCACAGTAATTTATTAAAATAAATATTTAAAATTATACAGTAATCTATTAAAATAAATATTAGAAATTATACAGTGGCAAGCATAAATCTTGGAACCTGAATGGTCAGCTGAGTCCTTGACCCGTGATGTTATCCCAGCACAACATCACGGGTCAAGTCCCAACACACACAACCACATTAAACGTTAAACAAAAAAACAGAAAACCAACCCACAACCCATGTCCAAGTTGGGAACACTTGACATGGCTACTCTGACTTTTGCAAGTACTTGCTCCATTTTTTTTATTTAAACATTAACACCTCCCTTCCACTGTCACAAAACAATCCCAATACCACCCTGAATAAATGTTATGGATGCAACCTCACCCACAAACACATTCCTTTTACAATTTTTTAAATGAACATTGACAGGAAGTCATCGCCGTGATCAGCTGACAGAGCAGTCCTAGCCCAGACTGAACTGAGTAAGCGTATGTACTTTTGAAAAGTACACTGCGCTTCACTCACCAATTGCCTTTTTTCCCACTTTTCTGTGTTCTCCACAAACACATGCCAATGGCACCGGAAGAAGGAGAGGCACAACAGAACCATTAGATCCTCATAGTTACCATACCCACTATTGTGAGAGTAGCGGAGGGGGTTGGGTGGGACTCCAACTTCCATGCAGCATACCGTAAACCCGACAAAGAGTCAGAAAAAAAGAGAGAAATAGAAACAGAACCAAAAAAAACCAAAACAAAAGCAGATTAGGGCAGGGGATCCACAGAGGGGCTAGCAGATATCACAACAAAAAGAAGGAAGGTTGGGGTGTGCAGAGCCAGACTAGCAACACAGTAGTGCCACCTAGTGGTCAAAATAATGAATCAGCACTATTTATTTTCTTAAAGTATAACTAACCATTGGAGAAAAAAAGACTAAAAATCTAGTTTTAAATGCACTTTTTATCATTTTAAGGAGGCACTCCTTAAGGAAAGGATACTGCAACACCTGGAATCCACAGGAGCACAGGATCCAAGACAGCATGGGTTAACAACAGGAAGGTCCTGTCAAACTAATCTCATAGATTTCTTTGACTGGGTAACCAGAGTGGTGGACCAAGGGGGAGCAGTTGATGTCGCCTACCTTGACTTCACCAAAGCTTTTGATACTGTTCTACACAGAAGACTGATTAATAAACTGGGTAGGCTCAGGGTGGGTCAGAAGTTGGTCAACTGGGTGGCAAACTGGTTGATGGGCAGAAAACAGAGAGTAGTGGTAAATGGTATACAGTCTGAAGAGATGCAAATCACAAGTGGGGTACCTCAGGGATCAGTCTTGGGGCCAGTCCACTTCAATATCTTCATCAATGACATTGCAGATGGACTGGAGGGTAAGGTTTGTCTGTTTGCAGATGACACCAAGATCTACAACAGAGTAGATGATCCAGATGGGGTGGGCAGAATGAGAAGAGATCTGGATAAACTAGCAAAACAGTCAGAAGAGTGGCAACTGGGGTTTAATGCAAAGAAGTGCAAGATCATGCACATAGGGAAAGAAACCCTGAAGCCACCTATAGGCTGGGAGGGGAGTTGCTGGCAGTCACAAGGGAAGAAAGAGACTTGGGCATCATCATCACCGATGACCAGAAATCATCCAAGCAGACCAGTAAAGCAGTAGGTAAAGCTAGGGGGATGTTAGGGTGTATTAGTAGGGGTATCACAAGTCAGAAGAGGGAGGTAATAATCCCTCTTTACAAGACACTGGTTAGGCCCTATCTGGTGTACTGCGTGCAGTACTGGAGGCCACACCTTCACAAGGACATTAACCATATTGAGGCAGTCCAGAGAAGGGCAATCAAAATGGTGCAGGGACTGCATCAGAAAACATATAAGGACAGATTAACGGAGCTCAATATGTATACCCTGGAGCAAAGGAAATTTATGTGATGACGGTGATCACAGAAAGGCAATCGCAGTTAGGGTGAATGTACATCAGCGAAAATCCATTTTGATGATGTACACTCCCCAACACACAACAAAGGGTGCTGGAAACTTCAATTTTTGTTTGTTAGGTCACCCCAAGGAGCTTCATCCTCCTGCACCCCTGCAAAGATTCTCAACTCCAGGGGTGCATGTAGGGGACTCTGGATCAGTGCAAAATCCTGACATGCCCATCACTGGGCTCAGCACCTCACAACCACAGCCTACCATGAACCCCATGCCACACAGCCAAGCTCGGCAACCCACCATCATGCTAACCTCACAAACCCTCCCTCTCCTTCCGCCCATCACATGGCATCTCCCACTCCCCACAGCGTGTATCACATTATGGTGACAAGATAATAGCTATAACCCATTCACCCCAATTCACTAGCCCTGAGAACAGGTGTCGCTATGGAGTCGCCTTTTTTTTAGGCGCTCAATAGCAATAGCCCTTCTCACGGGATACCTCCTGCACACCCTACTCAGAAACTAAACTGCTCATACCATATCTGCTCAATCATATTCCTAATCATATGAAGAATAAGGTTTAACACTATTTAAAAAACATTTTTATTATAATAGCAATAAGGCACTCCCAGGGGTTATGTTAACGATCAGTTAATGATCCTCTAGGGGCATGTAGCATTTGGCTATGCCTCATGCCACGGTACACCCCTAGAGGGTGATTAACAGACCATTAACATAACCCCTGGTCATGCCTTATTGCTTAAATGTTCTCTCACACGGGAAAAGCACCCAAATTTTAGCAAAATTAAGCATGATGAGCATGATAAGAATCACAGAGTGTAGGGAGAGGGGTTAAAAATGATCAGAGGTGTAATTCTGTAATTAAGTTTACTACAACAGCAGCATTCATCAGGAGCAGAATGAGGGGCTCACAGCTTGACAGCTAACCGGGGAGCAGAACGATGTGGTCATGTATGATCAGCAAGCTCTGTCAGGAAGAGCAGCTGTTTAAATCTTTTTTTCTTCACCGATGAAAAGGAGCCGAGACCACTTAAAACTGGGAGCAGAACCACAGGTCAGGGGACAAGCTTATATGGATGGGGAATAAGGAGTCATGCAACTTGGGGACAGCAGCTGTTTAAATCTTTTTTTTTTCTTCAACGATGAAAAGGAGCCGGGCACAAAAGGAAGGGAATTAAAGGTGGAAGCAGGCCACAACAGAACATGACTCTTGCCTTTGTTTTTCTCCAAAGGCAGAAAAGGAGCAGGAGCAGAAGGATGTGCATAGATTTACCGGGCTCTGGACCTGAAAAATTTAAATTTAAAACTGTGAGCAGAACAGGGAATATGGAGTCATGCGACTTGGGGACAGCAGCTGTTTAAATCTTTTTTATTTCACCGATGAAACGGAGCCGGTCAGGGGACAAGAAGGGAGTTATAGGGATGGAGAATAAAGAGCCCTGTGAACTGCCACATTAAAACTTTAACTCCAGACATGAGAACAGCTGTTTATGTAAAATAGCAGCAGCAGCAGGAGAATACACTCAGGCAGTCTGGAAGCATAGCTTTCCGCTGAGGTAACACGTCAGAGGATTAGCAGGGATTAAGAGTGCTTGCAATTAGCACTCTGTTAAAACCCTGTTAACACCTCCAAGTGAGCTCAATAAAAACGGATTAAGGAGGTCACAGTTAATATGAATTAATTAACCTAGTTAAAGGCAAATGCAAACAATTCAGAATTTCAGTTTTACGTATTAAAGAGGTAATTAACCTGAGAAAAAATCCAATGCATTGTGTCTCATTTGGAATGTCAGACATACGGACTAATGAGGCATGGATTAACCAGGTCTGACTGTACTGTGTCAGCTTCTTGAGGTGATTTTAATATTCTGTTGGAAGTCTCCCCGATTTTGGTCATTAGTGTGATTATTCCATGCCGGTTGCCGCACATTCTCCCCAAGGTTAACTAACACTGGCTGCCCCCATGCTCTGTGTATTATAGATTTACAAAAAGCACATTTATCTGAGTATTCCATACTGGCTGCCGCACATTCTCCCCAATGTTAACTAGCACTGGCTGCCCCCGTGCTCTGTGTATTATAGATTTACACAAAGCACATTTGTCCAATTATTCCATGCCAGCTGCTGCACATTCTCCCCAAGGTTAACTAGCATTAGCTGCCCCCATGCTGTGTATTATAGTGTAATTATCCTACAAATCTGGGTTATTAAGATGTCTTCCTGAGTTGCCTAATGCCCACTGTCAGGATGGTGTCCTGTGTCTGCAATAGCTGTATGTGTCTGCATGACAGTGCTATAGAAAGCCTCTGTGCCGATCTCTTTAAGAGAGTCATTATGCTGTGTTAGACATTAATTTGGGCTGGGTCAGAGTAGTTTAGGACTCATGACCGTCCAGGTGAGTGGTATTTCTGCTCCATTCTGCAGTCACTATGTGCACAGAGGGAGCTCTGTTAGGAACTGTGTTCATTTACTGTTTATCTGCCTTATTAATAATAATATAGAAGTTTGTTTAATCTGCCTTCTCTTGCAGCTTGGACTTTTTGCATAAGAGCCACCATTTTGATTCTGAACTGTCAGAGTTGGACCACTTGAACCTCAGGCGATCTAAAATGGAGACTGTCCCCAGAGGTCTTGTGGGATTGAAATCTGTAGGAATTGTAATTTTACGGTCTGGCACCTAAATGAACCTGGAGGGGGAGCCCTTGCTCTAACAGTCAGTTTCCTCAGCCAATCAAACCTTTTGGATCTCAGAGGAAATCCCCAGAGCTGCCTGCAGCAGAGTCAGCTGTGAGCTGGATTTTGGTGAGTGAACAGCTGGAGCCATTGAGCAGCTGCTCCTGCATAGGGGCATGGGAGAATTGGCGGGAAGGCTGCACTGGCCTGCCTGTCACATCTTTCAGTGAGAAATCCGGTGAATGTGAAAGTTGGACTTGCATATAATTCATTTGTTTGAGATCTGAAGCCTAAAGAGAAAGAGTGATCATTGCCTGAATTTGGGACCGAAGACTTGCTCCAGAAGCGATCGGCCTGCCAGGCACCGAAGTGAGTCCCGGATTGATAGATTTGTGCAGAACGTTTGCTAAACTGCAAATGTACTTTACTCGAACTGTGACTAAGAGTTGTGTTGCTTATAAGTGTGCTGAAAGTGCTGTGTGGGTCGCGATTTGGATCCCCACCTTCAAGTGTGTTATGCTAGCTGGAAGCTGCTCCAGCACTTGCACAGACTAAATCCGAACTGCCTGCTCTGGTCTGGGCCCTGCCATCTCGGCCTAGACTGCCACTCCCATCGTAGAGACATTTCTAATGAAAGACCCACTCGGGAATTTGGCTCCCTGCTCCACACCATCAAACAGGTAGCGGTCACCTCGGTGAGTCATGTGGGCCCTGCTTCCCCAGGTAAATCAGAACACCGTCCAGAAGTCTTCATTTTGTCAGTCCTGCCTCCAGGTCTGGGCAGTGTGATTATCAAACAGGGTAGCTCCCTGCAACAAAGCTGCAATCATTGTGTGTTATCTGATTTATTTGTTTGGGTTTATTACAATGAACTGAGCCATCCGGCTCTGGATTACAAATTCTGGGTCGATGTGGATGCTAATTGTTTTCTCTCCTAAGGGCCCCAACAACAACTGCAACGCCGGCCTACCCTGGGCATTGCTTCAGGCTAGTCTGGTTAACAACTGGGTACCCAGGGTTGTGAGACTGTATACAATGGAGTCTCTGTGCATGCATGTTCAGTCTGAATTAATCAGATCTGTCAATCATCCACTAGATTCATGTCCCACCCCTGTTCACTTGCCCGTGAATAAATCAGATTTTGTTCTTTTTGCATTTAACATGGCTAGTGTGTACCTTTTTGGTGAGGTATTGTACTGCCATTGAACTGTGGCATTACAGATCTTACTTTACAGGGGGTCTCCAGGGCAGCTGCACAGGATCCAGCCCAGGTGGTAAGTGGAAGGGGTGTGAGCAAGTCATTATTGCCATATGGTACATGTGAATGTTTATTTATTTATTTATTGATGACTATCAGATAGCACCTTTGAATCAAAGACACCTTTACAAAGGTTCCATGTCATAGAAAACAAAGACATCAAGGACAATAGCAACAACCAGACACAATAATTACAGAAATGGTTACAAAATGGTTACAGATAACACAGTAAAGCAGCTGGTGACACAGAGTTACAGAGCGCTACTAAACATTGGTACATAGTACAGACGGTAGTTTTGCTGCTGTACTATTTAGGCCACTAGAGGGGTTGGTGGGAGCTATAGTATCCCAGAGGGATATACCAACAGCAGTTATGCTACCCCAGAACCATTCCCCCAGGTGGAGGCACACATTCAACGAGCTCAGGCCCTTCAACCTGCACCTACTCACGCAGGCAGGGGTAGTAGCCTTTAGGATAGTGCCACCTAGGGGTTACAATAGATTTACACAAAGCACATTTGTCTGATTATTCCATGCTGGCTGCCGCACATTCTCCCCAAGGTTAACTAGCACTGGCTACCCCCAGTACTCTGTGTATTATAGATTTACACAAAGCACATTTATCTGATTATTCCATGCCAGCTGCCGCACATTCTCCTCAAGGTTAACTAGCACTGGCTGCCTCTGTACTCTGTGTATTGTAGATTTACACAAAGCACATTTATCTGATTATTCTATGTCAGCTGCCACACATTCTCACCAAGGTTAAAAAAAGAAAGCAAACAAATGAGCACCAGGTAAACTGGTTGTGGTGCTCGAGGTGCAAGCAATAATCAATACAAGCCAGGCAATACGCTGAGCACCCACAAACCAAGACCACACAAAATGGTTAATAAAAAAATATTACCATTAATTGTATAAAAAAGTGCAACAACTTTCCACCACTTGTTTTGCAGATGGAAAAACTGTCGGAAGCCACAAATGCCAGAGGAAGTAAACGTTTTCACCCAGAAACTCCAGGCATCTTCAGAGTAATGAAATTCAGTTCAAAGTGACATTAAATAATTAAAGTGCACGTGACACATTTAAACTAACCTATCACATTATATCACCTAGTGATGTTACATATGAGGTCATCTTGATGGATTTAAATAATAAAAGCCAAGTCATGTTGGCACATCTTAAAGGTGTATACTGCCAATATAGCTTGATAACCTCATTTTACATATCTATATTTCATATTCTTAAATGTATATTTTAAATAGAATATAATGTTTTATCTCTATGATTTTTACACTTTAAAAATAGAAAATGTACCAAAGCTTGATTATACAATCCATCAGGGCCATACTTAAATTCATTAACAGCACATGACAGAGGCCCAAAATGAACAATTTCTATATAAAACCAGTCTCATTTACTGTCTAAAAATCTCATAGTTTAGTCAGGCAGGCAGAGAGATCTATGCTCTCGTTCATTCCCATATCACCCCTAGCTTCCAAAGTATAACTCCACCAGCTTTCGCTTCTGCCAATCATTTTCTGCAGATCCCCACCTCTTGAACTCAAGGTTACTTTCTCAATTCCTATAAAATCAATTCTTTGGATCAGATTTGTTTTTTTTATGTGCTTGACTATTGCACAGGTCATGTCAGAGTTCTGTATAGCATGTACATACTCCCCTACGCACTGTCTAAACTGTCTCGTAGTGCAACCCATATAAATTTTGTTGAACTACAAGTTAAAAGATAGACAACACCCTCAGCAGCACAGTTAATAAATGATCTGATTACATAACTTTTTCTACTGGGGGTGTGTGTCTGTCCACCTTGTCTAATATAAGGACAGAATAAGCATTTGCTACATCTATGGGTACCTGTGGTGGGGGGGTAACCAGTGGATTCGTTTAGGTTGTTTAGTGGGTAATGCACTATGCACAACCATATCTAAAATTGTTTTAGCTCTGTGGAAAACAGTTTTTGAACCATTCTGTACTACTGTCTTTAATTTAGGTTCAAGATTTAAAATGGACCAATTATTCAAAATTATTTCTCTGATCTTATCATGTTGAGTAGAAAAAGTTGTTACAAAGGGACATTCAAATCTTCTTTCTTTCTCCTGCCTGTTCATAACTTTAGGTGTCAATACCTGTGTCTCGTCCAAATTATTTAAGGTTTCAAGTGCTGCACAAATACTTCTATTACTATAGCCCCTCTCTTTAAATTGTACAATCTGCTCACTTTGCTTCCTTGCACATTCAGCATTTTCTGTACAATTTCTGTAGGTTCTAATAAACTGTCCCTTTGGTATACTACATTTTACATGATGTGGATAAAAACTATTGTAATGCAAAAAGTTATTTCTATCTATGCTTTTTTGGAACAAGGTTGTACATACTTCCCCTGTAGATTTTTGATAGATGTTTACATCTAAAAAGGTAATCTCACTACAATTAACGATGTATTTGAATCTAAGATGTTTGTTCGTTTGTTGTTACCACCACACAAAATCAGCAAATTCTGGTTCATTTTCCCACCAGATCACTATAATATCAATAAAACGATGCCACAGATCCACTCGTGAAATGGATGGATCTATTGAGACGCTGTATGTAACCCCTAGTTGGCACTATCCCAAGGGCTACTACCCCTGCCTGTGTGGCTAGTTGCAGGTTAAGAGGCCTGGGTACTGAAATGGGTGCCTCCATCCAGAGGACAGGGTTGTCAGGCACAAGGCTAACCTGGGTACAGCCCTCTGGGACACTGTAATCCACCGTTTTCCCATCTAGTGGCCTAGACAATACGCAACAAACACTTTCACAGTAACCTGTTTCAGCATGCAATTCCCCACACTGTTTGCACTTACCACCAGGGCTGGTTCCACCAGTTCAACCCTGGAGACCCCCTGTAAAATAAGGTTAGGCATAGCAAATAACAATAGTACAGTGCTTTTGGTACAAACTGGATCCATAGTCAGATTAAATGCAGAAAGTTAGATCTGATTTATTTAGGGGAATTGAACAAGGGAAGGGTGTAATCAGGTTGATTGATTCTAAAACTGATCTTGTCAGGCAATAATGCATGCACTTTTAGTCCCTGCACAGTCACACGCTCTGGGTACCCAGTTAGAAGTAAGGGGGCTAGCCTGGAACGTTGCCTGGAGTAGGCCGGCGTCACAGCCGGTTGGGGTCCTGTGATGAAAAGAAAAGGCATGCACAACCACACAATTTGTAATCCAGAGCCTGAAGGCTCAGTTCATGAAAGGAAAAACAACAATGCAATCAGATGAGAACACTTGAGATTTAGCTGGTGTTGCAGGCAACTACCCTGATTGTTACTCACGCTACCCAATATGAGAAACAGGCTAGATGAAATGGAGACTGCAGGTTGATGACTGGTTTGCCAGGAGAAGTAGGGCTCACATGAATCACTGAGGTGTCATTCCTGTTTGAGATGGTTGAGCAGGGGTCTGATCCCCAGGTGAGTCTCTCATCGCTGATGGTTTCTGTGCCTGAAGTAGATGGCTGGGACAGGTGACAAGGCCCAGGTCGGGTGGAACAATTCAGATTTTGAGTCCAGTAGTGCTGGATGCAGCTTCCAGCAAGCATGGCACATTTACACAGTGGGGAACCAAGTCGCAACCCACTAACAGCACAAGCACATTTATAGTAAAGCAATCACCATACCACAATGCAGAAGGCAGTCCAGCCTCAATATCAGTGTCTCTGAGCAACACCAGGAATTCTGTGGTAAATGGACGTCCTGACAGGCCGATCGCGTACAGCAAATCTTCGGTCTTCTTCAGGTTCAAATCTGGTCACTCTTCAGTGGCTTTGTCACACTCCAATTCAGATACAGTCTGATTTCTAAGCCTTTCAAAGGATTCCCTCTCGAGGGACTGCAGGCAGACAGGCCAGACTCAGCCTTTCCACCAATCTCCCACGCGTACTATGCAGGAGCTGCTGCTCGAATCACTCGAGCTGTTTACTCTTCAAACTCTACTCTAGACTGACTGACTGCAGCAGGCAGCTTGGGAATGTCCCTTTGGTCCAAAAGTTTTGGGTTGGTTGATCCATCAGTCTGTCAAAGCAAGGGCTCCCCCTCCAGGTGCATTTAGGCACCAAAGTCTCAAAACTACAATTCCTACAGAAATTCCTCCCACAAGACCCCTGGGGACAGACTCCATTTTAGGGTCCCCAAAAGTACTGATTGGCCAATTCTGGCAGTCCAGGATGAGATGGTGGTGACAAACAGAACTGTCCATGCTGCAAAGCAGGCAGGTTAGACAAACTACAATATCATTAACATGCTAATATATAATCATCAAATAAGTACAGTTTCTAACAGAGCTACCTCTGCACAAATAGCGATGGCAGAACAGAGCGCTTATCTGGCAGCCCGGGTGGGACTTGAGCATAGAAACACTCAGCCCCCTCCCAGATTAAATAAGCACCACATTATAGGCAGCTCTTAAGGAGACAGAGCACAGAGGCATTAAGGCACTCTCATAAACACTTTTAACATGCTAATACACAGGATACCAGCCTGGCACTGGGCATTTAAGCACATCCAAGGAAGACTTTTGGAAGCCCCCATTTGTGGGGGGTTACACCCTTCTTTGCCTGGAAAAACTTGGCACCTGCATCAAGTCTACACCATCACAGTGTTGAAAAAGCAATATATATACAAGACATACGTGACATTAGTGTACTATGGCAATAATATCTGATGCATCAGCTAACGTAAACTTATCACATTACTATATATTTCACTATACCATATCTTCACTGACAGTACTTATGCATGTTTCATGCACACTATGCTGATTCTGTTATGACTAACATACTATGAATAGTTACCTATGACTTCACTTTATAACTTCTTGTACAGTAAACAATGCAGAAGGGGGTCTTTCCCTATCAGCTAACTAGGGGCTAGATGGGACAGGGACACCATGTTCTGAAGGAAGAACAATTAATCGTGAGGTGGCAGTCAAGCTCAGTTTGGGCAGTGAGCTCTTGGAAACATAAACACCTTTATGGACCACATTGAGAGACAAGTCCAGAGGCCTCCCAGAGGAATCATAACTAAAACATAGCACTGGCTTAACAGGTCGCCCAGATTTTCTGGGGGGAACAGACAAAGGTTCTGGGCGATCAACACTGGTACTGATTTCTTCTCCTGCAGTGAGGGATGCCTCTGCACTGGTGAAATGTCCAGATTGGGAATACTACCATCTCCTGGCTCTGCAGACTGTTTCCACAATACTTTGCTCATTATTATCTTCTGAAGAGGGTCCACGTTGCTCATTCTGAGAAGACTCCGGCGCCATTAGGCTTTGCGGCACTGAAGGGGTGCTGCCAATACTTTCATATTATTATTCAAGTTCTGGTATGTCACCAGGTAAACTCAGACCATCAGCCCCTTCTTCAGGCAAGTCAAACAGTTCTACAAGACACAGAGTCTGCAACCTCAGACATGATACTTTGCACTATTATAACTGCATCTTGTAGTATGACTGAGTAAAGCACATAATTGGTGGAATTGAGCCCTGTGACCTACTAGGTTTCAGTAACAGGAAGATGTAGTTCTTCTCTAGCAGTTTGGAACTACAGTTTCGGATACTCTCCTTTTATTTTATTTTGGGACACTGTCTGATTACCTTGTGCTTGCCACAGCTGTGCATGAAAGGTTTTCACCAGCAAATCGGACTTATTTTAAAGTTTATTTTTAACTTGTTCAAATGGAATCAGTGACCCGCGTGCTTTATTTCCGGGTCATCTGGGGCTTTTTAAAGCAGCTAGGAATGAGCAGCACGAGTGCGAGCAGCGCGCTTGCATGAGCACAGACACGTGTCTGAGTGTGTTTGTAAGTGCTGGAAAGTTGGGAGGCATCTCCAGCTGTACTACTACTATAACTGGTAAGATTACTGTAACCCTTTAAGTCTGTTTTAGTGCCAAGCAAAGCTAGAGACAGGCTTTAACAATGTCTGATTACATAATGAGTGTGAATGGTTTAATGGGGGTGAGATGTTTAGTCTGTAACATGTATGACAGTGTTACTATAGCTTTGGAACCCAGAGCTCAGTTTAAATGTGTAAAATGCCTTGAGAATGATTTATTGAAAAATTAGATTTCTCGTTTTAATAGTATATTAAACAGTCTAGAGGCAAGTCAAAAGGAGATGGCAGCACGTTTCAATTCTAATGAAAATGCGGTATTACAGGCCCAGGAAAATATTAACAAAACATTACAAATGGGAAATAGAACTATAGAAATTAACACTAAATCACACTCAAAATGTACATTACGTAAGTAAGGGCATGACAATAATCTTGATGTGAATAGTCAAGATAAAAATAATTATAAAAAAAGAATGAGGGAGCCCAATACTAGTATAGATGATGAATGGTTTAATGTCCAGAGTACAAAAGCACCAAAAAAAGGTCAAAAAGCAGGAATTTTTCAAGTACCACTATCAAATTGTTATGACATATTTAGTTGTCCAGATGATTTTTCAAATCAACAGGGAACTAATACAGAGGACCAAGAGTTATCGCTATTTCCTGAAATATTAACGAGTAATAGGATGGACACAGGGAGCCTTCCAGATATTAACGATCTGGTTTCTACCTCAAGTTCCATGTGTACTGAAAGAACTAATGACAAAAGACCACAGTTACAAAGTATGAGTGCATCTCATAATGAAGGGATGAATCCTATGAGTTTTCAATCTGTACAGCAACCTATTTATGTACTTGGAGATTCCATTATAAAACATTTGGATTGTGCAATTTGTAATGGAAATACGGAATTCAGGGCCTTGTCTTCCTTTGGGGGAGCTAGAATTAATGATTTGACCATGATGCTTGATGATATTATATCAAAATCTAGTGAATTGATGGTAATAATACATGCAGGTGCTAACAATATTTTAAGGGAGATGCTATATAAAATAAAACAGGATATTGTAGCTATGACAAACAAGCTTGCATTGTTTGATTGTAAAACAGCATTTTCAGAGATACTTCCTATTCCTAGGGCATCTAAATCAATTTATGAAAAAAATCAAAAAGTTTAAAAACTGGCTGCGTGGCTGGTGTTTGAAGCAACAAATAGGTTGCATCATGCACTGGAAGGAATTTGATAATAGGCAAGAACTGTTCCCATGGGACAGTCTACATTTGAGCGGGAAAGGGAATGTGATTTTAAGAAGGCATATTAATTCATTCATAAACCTAAATTTAAGCTAATTTTTTTTGGGTGGGGGATCCTATTAATCTGGAACCTCTGAACTTGAAAAAAGTAAATGTAAGAAATGAAACTAATTTTGATAAGGTATATTCCAATAGGGGCTGCCATGTTAATAGGGAAAATATGAAGTGAAACAATAAAAATCCAACTAAGAAAGATGACAAATTACAGACATTATTGTTTAATGTTCAAAGTCTAAATAATAAAATGGAAGAACTAAAGGCTTATTTATTAACAAATGATATTGATATATGTGGGGTCTCTGAGACTTGGTTCAAAAGTAATGACTGGGGTATGGATATAACAGGGCACACCAGATTAGATAAAAAAATGGATAAATAAAAGAGGTGGAGGAGTGACCCTATACATATCTAATAGTTTCAAATGTCCTTTAAGTTGCGAGCCCAAAGAACAAGGCGATGTAGAACTGGTCTGGACTAAAATATGTATTACAAAAGATTATAGTATAACAATGGGATTTTGATATTGGTCCCCCAATTTAAATGGTGAGAGAAATGATCAATTTCTGAGTAATATTGAAAATAGGGTTATGGATCAGGATCAAAGTCAAATTTTAATGGGTGATTTCAATTTCCCTAATATTGACTGGGAGCAGGGAATTTGTTCAACAGAATTAGAAGCTAGATTTATGGACTTTATGGTCTCGAATAACATGGAACAACTAGTAAGAGAACCTGCAAGAGAGAATAACATCTTAGATTTGTTTCTATCTAATTTGCCTAAGGATATTATTGAAGTTTGTGTGAAGCATTTAAAAGAAAAAATGTATGTGAAGGTTGTACAAAAGCTCAAAACTTTTACAAAGCTGATTATGTACAAATAATTATTTAAGGAATTGGGACTGGATTTCTGATTTTGAAGACTGTGATTTTAATAGCATATGGTTGAAATTTTATGATAAGATTCAATATTGTATTGATCAATGGGTGCCTTATAGACATAAAGACAATTTAGGAAATAGAAAAAGATCCCCTTTATGGTGGAATAACGACATCAAACAGAGCCTAAGTAGGAAAAGGAAACTACATAGGAAATCTAAAAAGAGTAACACAAAAAGTAACTGGGATTTATACAAGAAAGCTGTTAATGACAGTAAAAGCATGATATGGAAAACAAAAAAAGTGTATGAAGAAAAATTAGCTTCTTCAGTTAAGTACCATAAAAAAATGTTCTTTAATTATATAGGTTCCTTGAAAAATAGTAGTCCTACAATTGGACTATTAGAAACAACATAGGGGTTGATCATAGATGAGGTTGAAATAGCAAACAAACTCAATAAATATTTTACGAGTGTTTTTAATCCAATATGTCAATTTTTACCTCAGTCTTCAATTACACCAGATGGCTCCATATCTTTTACCAACAAAGAAGTGATGGATGTTATACATGCCATAAAACCCAGTATCTCTGTGGGACCGGATGGCATGCCCTCTATTTTTATTATAAATACTGCTAACCAACTTGTGGGCCCACTGACTTATATTTTCAATACTTCACTTAATTTAAGAATTATTTTACCAATTTGGAAACAGGCTACAGTAATTTCACTACATAAAAATGGACACAGAAATTTGGCACAAAATTATCGCTCTATTAGCCTTACTGCTGTGTTTTGTAAATTAATGGAGCGACTTTTAAAAAATAAAATAATGGAACATCTAGTTGATAAAGGGCTGACAGATCATACTCAGTATGGTTTCGTAAAGGGAAGATAATGTCAAACCAATCTGTTGAATTTTTGGGAACCAGTAAGTGAGGCCTTGGATAAAGGCTTATCTGTGGATATAATATTTATGGATTTTGCTAAAGCCTTTGATAGGGTATCATATGATATTTTGATTAAACATCTAATTAAAGTTGAAATGCATCAATCAATAATTAACTAGATTACAAGTCGGTTAACTGATAGGATACAAAGGGTATCTCTAAGGGGCCATTTATCTAGTTGGAAATGTGTTACTAGTGGGTACGACAGGGTTCAGTTCTGGGGCCTATACTCTTTAATATATTAATATCAACAATGCTCCCTATGGACAATCATTGCTAGCTGGTTAAATATGCTGATGATTGTAAGCTGGGTGGTGTTATTACAGATCATTTTTCAGCACAAGAATTACAACAAAATCTTATACACTTAGAAGAATGGTCAATTGCAAATAATGTACAAAAGTGCAAAGTTATGCATCTTGGTAGACATAACCCTGGGTTCAAATATAAATTATACAACACAACTTTATTGGAAACTGAAAACAAAAAAGATCTAGGTGTTACCTTTTCAAACAAGCATTTGTCAATGCCGAACGTTCGCTTGCAGGTGTTTGCAGTGGTGTTTGGCATGTACAGTGCTTTACCCTAATGCCCTGGGCGATTGCTGGTATTTGCACAATAAATTGTCAGCATGACCTTTTTGTTACCCCCATTGTGCGCTACATAGGCGGAAACACGTTTTGGGCAGGATGTGAAAAATGACAGCTGTACTGCTCATAAGGTAGTGTGGTAAAATGGCAATGTTGAAAATCTGAAGTGGAAATATTGAAAATTCGCAAACCTAGGAGCGTGCATGGGAACTGTGTAATGCACGCTGGTAAAACAGTGATTGTTAGAATTTTTTTCACCAAATTGTCAACATTGGCAGTTTAAAACCTCTGCTAATGAACAGTGACACTGTGATTTTCTTAATGTGCCCCATACACTGAGTTCGCACACCGACTGTGCCATTGTGCGCTACATGGGCGGAAACATGTTTTGGGCAAGATGTGAAAAATGACAGCTGCAGTGCTCATAAGGAGGTGTGGTAAAATGGCAATGTTGAAAATCTGGAGTGAAAATATTGAAAATTCGCAAACTTACGAGCTGGCGTAGGAACTGCAACGAGACCCATAAAACAGTCATATTTAGGAATTTTTCACCAAATTTTCAGCACAGCCATTTTAAGACCCCTGCTCGTGATCAGTGTCACTGTGATTTTCTTAATGTGTCCCATACATTGAGTTCAAGCACACCGACTGCGCCATTGTGCGCTACATGAGACAGAAACACATTTTGGGCAGGATGTGACAAATGACAGCTGTACTGCTCATGAGGGTGTGGTAAAATGGCAATGTTGAAAATCTGGAGTGCAAATATTGAAAATTACGCAAACATACGGCGTGCATAGGAACTGTGCAGCGCGCTAATAAAACAGTCATTTTGGCATTTTGCACCAATTTTCAACATGAGGTTTTGGGACCTTCTCATGAATGATGTCACTGTCATGGCGTTATTCGAGGCTAAGGGTGATTTCGCGGTGCCTGCGAATCACCTTTGGGCCCGAATAACACCATGACAGTGACATCATTCATGAGAACGGGTCCCAAAAACCCCATGTTGAAAATTTGGTGCAAAAATTCCACAAAATGCCTGAGATATGCAATAAAGTTGAACCCCTATCTAGCCCATTATACAGCTTACCGGCATTTCCTCAGTTCGCAGTCGCCTTTGAAGAGTGCAGATGGTTCCCGGTCCACCAAGATCGTTGCACCGAGTCTGGTGGTAAGTATGGGATGAGGGGGGTGGGGAGGCTGGGGCGCAGTGGGTGGGTACGGGTTGTGGGGTTGGGAGATGCTACATGGACAGTTTTGTTTTACAGGTTTTTTTAAAAAAAAAGACATCGTGGGACGTTTGCCACGCTGGGTGGGCTCCCAGCATGGTACAAGATGGCTGGGGGGCCAAGGCCGGCGAAGTTGGGCACCTCCGTCAACAAAATAAGGCAAATGTTTGCCAGCGGCTGGGTGGCTCCCAGGCGTGGCAGCAGAATAGTTGGGGGAGGCTGTGGAGCCAGAGGGAGACTGGGCAACCCCGTCGGCAAACAATGTTTGCCACGCTGGAGTGGGCTCCCAGGCGTGGCATGAGCTTTAAGTGGCCATGACGGACATGCAGCGGGAAGTAGCGTGACACGAGGGGGTGGCGTTCAGTATGGCAGCGGTGTTTTTCTTTGAAGCAGAGAAACACCGCTGTCATAGTGAGCTGCTGCACCCATTGGTGCAGGACCACCATGCCTGCTCAAGGGAGCAGTGCATTGGGTGGGAGAGGCACACCTCTAAGTGTGCTACTCTCCCAAAACGATCCTTGCGCATGCGTGCAAGTGAACGTAAAAATATGTCTTTTGACTTTCATACTATTAATAGTACCAAAAAGGGAAATCAGATCCCGAGTTGCATATTAAGAAACATAAAAAGCAGAAGTGGTAATGTCTTAATTTCACTTTTTACCAGCCTTGTGAGACCACATTTAGAATACTGCTCATCAGTATGTGTCCCAACCTCAGTTAGAGGAGTTAAACTCATATAAAAAATTCAATGAAAGGCCACTAAGAAAACTAAAGATGTAAGGAGTATGGACTATGATTTGCATTTAAAAAAACTTGGGCTATATTCAATGCAATATAGAAGATTAAGGGGAGACTTAATTTTGATTTATAGAGCTGCTAGTGATATAACAATTTTAGAAACCGTTGGATTGAGTTTAAATCTGTTCACAGCTAATACAAGGTCACATAAGAAAAAATTAAGTGGTACACAAAACAAAACTTACAGAAAGAATCAGTGGTTTACACAAAGGATTATATCCACATGGAATGCTTTACCAGGGGAATACTGTAAATAGTAATACAGTTGGTGAATTTAAAAGCAGACTAGACACATATACTGTATGTGTGATAAGAAATTTCATTTCCATCATTAAACATGGTGGTGAGTTCAAAAAGGGCAGCTTTGCCTACTGAGCTTGTAAATTACCTATGAACCTAAGAACGTCACTTTCAGGGAGCATTGGGTCCAGGGAAGAAGCTGGGGGGTTAGGCAGTTCTGAAGGTCCAGCTTCATCCCCATAATTCTGCAGAGGATTGCCTCGAAACAACTGACTCAGTTCATATGAGGGATAATAGGCATTATCACAGTCACTCTCATCAGAGACAGACGAACAGTCATCACTATCACTCTGGGCCTGCTGAGGGGAAGGCCTTAGTTCTGGAACAACATGGACAGGTTGGTTCTGTTTCCTCCTTGCATCAGCATGAGTCACTGGCCCAGGAGGAGTGTCAGGGGGTTGGTTCAGCAGCAATAATAAGTTGGCCGATGGGCAGTAAGTGATTACGGTGCATGGTCTTAACAGCTTTGGAATTATTTTCTGGGTGTACCTTGTGCAATTTATCAATTACTACATGGGGAAGATGGTGCCATCTAGCAGCAATTTTGTGTTTTCCATGCAATCCCAAACTGCGTAGTAGTACCCTATCTCCAGGCAACTCCTGGGCTTTTACTCGTCAATCATGTCTTTCTTTGTTGGCAAGATTTCGCTTGTCAGCCACAGTTTGAACTAGCTGGTAGGCATGATTCAACTGATATTTCAATTTCTGTACATACTGCAAGGAGTTTTCAGTTTGGACCCCATCTAGAGAGACCCCAAAGCAGACATCAACTGGCAGTCGGGCCTCCCTCCTGAATATGAGATGGTAGGGGGAGAACCCAGTAGCATCACTTTTGGTACAACTGTATGCATGTACCAAGGCGCTATCTGCTGGCTCCACTTATGCTTGTCTTTTGGATGGAGGGTACCCAGCATGTCCAGAAGGGTGTAGTTAAAGCATTTTGGTTTAGGGTCCTGCTGCAGGTGATAGGGGGTCGTTCATGACTTCCACACTCCCCACAGAGAAAGCATTTCTTTAATTAACCTACTTTCAAAGTCTCTGCCTTGGTCAGAATGGATCCGCTGGGGGGCACCATAGTAGACAAAAACATTTTCTATTAGCACCTTGGCCATGGTAGAGGCCTTTTGATCTTAAGTTGGGAAGCCTTGTGCATACCATGTAAAATGGTCAGTAACTACCAACACATTGCCAATGTTCTTCTGGTAAGGTTCTAAGCACAAGAAGTCTATGCAGACCAGTTCCATGGGGGCACTGGTAGTGATGTTAACAAGTGGGGCAGCTTTCTGGGGCAAAGCTTTCCACTGGAAGCAGTGACTGCAAATTTTGACATGATTCTCAACATCTGCCCCCATCTTTAGCCAGTAGAATTGAGATCATACTAGGTTGAGAGTTCTGTCTATACTGAGGTACCCCATCTGATTGTGGAGGGAATAGTACCAGCTGTTTAAAGGCCGTGGGTAGGACCAACTGTTGCTTGTCTACTTGACCATGACAATCCACTGTCTCTCTGTATAACAACCGATCATGCAACTTTAACCAGGGGCCTACCTTGAACAATAGAGCAGTTCGCAAGTCAGGGGAATGCAACTTGGACACATCTTTCCCCGCATGCAGGGCATCAAGTGCTGGTTGAATCATGGGATCTTGAGATTGAGCCCACTGAATACTGTTGCTATCAAACTGAGGCAGTGCACTAATATCTAAAGCAGAAAAATGTCAATATGCAGGTATCAGGAGGGCCCAAGCAATCTACTAGGCAGTCCACTGTGTCCGCAGACATTTATTCATCTTTATCAAACTTTTGGCATAATGCTTTGATGTCAGGTTCAGACTATCTGACCCAATTGTTCTTAGAAGCTTGCCTTCATGACAAGGCATCAGCATCAATGTGGTTTAGCCCCACTCTGTATTCAGCAGCATAATCATAAGTCGATAAGGCAGAGAGCCAATGGTGCCCAGTGGCATCCGATTTAGCTGAAGAAGTCGGCACATAGGTCAGTGGGTTATTGTCAGTCTTCACTAATATCTTTGCCCCAAAGAGGTACTCATGAAACTGGTCAACTATGGCCCATTTTAGGGTGTGGAATTCCAACTTGTGGACTGCACAGTTCTGCTCTGATGGGGTCAAGCTCCTGCTGGTGAAAGCTACAGGTCTCAAGCCATCTTCATAGTCATGATATAGCACAGCCCCAAGGCCCTGCAAACTAATATCCATATGCAGGATATAGGACTTGGTAGGATCAGCATATGCAAGAACTGGGGCATGGGTGAGCTGGTATATGACTTCAAAGAATGCTGCTTCACATTCGGGTGTCCGAGTCCCAAAAGGCTCATCTGTTCGAAAATACACTTTTTCTTGGTCTTTGATAGTCCCCTTTTTGTATCTGTGGTTGGTAGGGGGGGTAGCCTTGGGTAAGGTTAAAGAGCGGTTGAATCACCTTTGAATAATCTGATGAACCTGCGGAAGTTGCTGCAGAACCCCAGGAAACACTGTAGCTCTTTTAGGTTACTGGACTGGGGCCAAAAGGTCAAACATTCAACTTTACTAGGATCTGTCTTATCCCTTCAGCAGACACTATGTGCCCAAATATTCCACATATGTTTGAAAAAAGTGGCATTTGTCTATGGATAACTTGAGGCCGAATTCTTCTAAACAATCGAGGACTTTGAACAGTCTGGTCTAATGTTCCTCCAGCGTGCATCTGAAAACAATGACATTATCCCAGTACACTAAACATTCCAGCAAGTTCATGTCTCCCACCGCACGTTCCATCAATCTCTGGAAGGTGGCAGGGGCACCAGAAATCCCCTGTGGCATCCTCAGGAATTCATAGAACCCCAAAGGACAGATTAAGGCTGTTTCCTCACAGTCCTCCGTGGCCATCGGAATCTGATAATATCCACTGCAGAGATCCAGTACCAAGAACCACTGACCCCTGTTCAGGCAATCCAGGGCATCCTGTATGCATGACATAGTGTACTGATCTGGGATAGTCCGTCGGTGTAGGGTCCAATAGTCCACACACAACCTCACAAATCCATTCTTTTTCCACACCACTATGATGGGGGATGCATCTGGGCTTCTTGATTTTGGAAGCGAGCATTATCTGTAGGTGTTTCCTAACATCGTCTATGTCCACTGGGGCAAGGTGTCGGGACCTCTCTCAAAACGGTCGGTCATCATGCAGGCGTATGTTATGCTTGGCCCCAAGGACACATCCCACATCCCATTTTTTTAGTGAGAACACTTGGTCTGTCTGAGAAAGTTTCCTGCCAATTCGGGTCTTCCATTCAGCGGACAAGGGAGAATCACTGAAGTCAAATAAGTCTGGGATCACTTTCTCCCTTTTGCCAGAGTAGTTATTATTGGGCAATACTGCAGTGTCTGCACAGTGTACTGTAGCCAGCGTACATTCCCGGTTCACACGAACTTCCCTATCTGACATATTTCTCACTTGCACCATCACTCAGTGGGCATAGGCATAGGCATGGACATGTGCAGGTAGTATACTGAGCTTAACCATCAACCCCTCTGGCAGCTTCCCTTCACCAGGGGCATCTATCATCAATATTTTGTTCTTTACATCTCTCCTTAGGCGGAATTCTCCATGGATCATACACTGTGTTGGGGGGCAACACGAAAGAGTCAGGATCTTTTTTCCACACTATCCCCACTGGCTCATCTTGGTCCACTCATTGGGTTTCTGTTCCAAGTCATAAGCCCTTTTAAATAATGTTGGAATTCTTAGGGCCTGTCCAGTCCATTGCCCTTGTTTCTCATGGCAGAATTGGGCTAATCTTCCAAACATGTGGGCGTTTGTTCCAATTAAAAGGGGAACTCCATCATGCAGTCCAGTGGGGGAAAACACTAGGGCAAGTGTTTCAACTTGTTCATCTACCCCAGCCATGGCGGTAGAGAATGACAGCCAGATCCGGATATACCCAGAGTATGGATAGGACTTCTCACTTAATCGCCACATGTGCAAACCTTCCAAGCATTGTAGGGGCATGTCAGGCAGATGCTTCTGGTACCAATCTTGAAATACTATGGTTACTTAAGATCCACTGTCAAGCACGGCCCGGGCAGACAAACCATTCACCATCACTGTAGTTTCCATTGAAGGGCCCACCACCTCGGACCACTCAGGTGACTTGGACTTGGACATCAGCTTTACAGCTGCCTTGGATGAATAGCTTTTCTGGGCAGCCCCACCTTGCAGCCATATGTTGCTCCTTCAAATCAATGCCAGCAGTTTAGTGCTAACTTTCCTCAGATTCTCAGGTGAGCAGCAGGTGAAACAGGTGTGCCCATCCTCTCTGCAGTGGTAAGAGAAAACAGGTTCTTTAGAGTCTCTAGGGGAAGAGAAGCTGTTCCCCTACTTGAACATAGTGGGGAAGTCTCAGGGTCTCTCTCTGGTCAGAGGTTTACTCTCTTGGCTTTCTGAGCTTCTCCAAGGGTCAGCATTTCAGGTAGCTCAGAGTAGAGTAGGTCTTCCACCACAGCTCTCAGTTCTCATACCTCTTCCCACAGGTTGTCTTCAGGCATGGATTCAGAAGAAACAACATGTACTCCCAACCCTCCCGGCAGGACTACCCTCTGTATCTCGTGGGGGCTGGACAGGAATTAGCATTGTTGGCAGCCTCAGCAGCTTACTGACTAACTCTCAACTCCGTTAACTCGTTAACAAAGCTTGCGACTACATCAGTAAAGCTATTGTTAGGTCCAGGTCAAGTGGGGACTCCCTTGACCTCAAGCTGCTTGCCCTCACCCTCGATGAGGTGCTACTACCATTAACAAAAATCTTCAACCTCTCCCTCTCTCTCAGCCAGTTCCCTGACAGATGAAAATCTGCCTCTGTCACACCGGTCCACAAGAGCGGGGACAAGGCCCTCCTAGTAAACTATTGGCCTATCTCCATACTACTCCCGCTCTCCAAGGCCATAGAGCGTATAGTATCGGACCAGCTTATGGAATACCTTGATAAATACAATGTCCTGTGTGCTCAACAGCACGGCTTTAGAAAAGGTCACAGTACCACCTCAGCCTTCCTTGAATTCATTGGTGCAATCCATAGTTCCTTAGACAATAGCCTCCTTACAGGAGCAGTCTTCATTGATCTGACAAAGACATTCAATACCGTCCATCATCATCTACAACTCTCTCAGCTACTAAGTACCGGACTGTTCCCTGAATCTACAACCTGGTTTAAGAGCTACCTGGAAAACCACTCACAGAGAGTGAAAATAGATGACTTTTTCTCTAATGCCAGACCAGTGCACTCTGGAGTGTCACAAGGGTTAATCCTTCGGCCTCTTCTATTCAGCGTCTTCCTAAATAGTCCTGTCCTGAGCAAATCCTATAAGCTGATGATGCTGCCATCCACTCCACCCACAAGGACCCCCACCTTCTGCAAAACAAACTATAGCATGGCTTCTCCTCAGCTGAAAACTGGTTCAGTAAACATAAACTTGTCCTCAACTATAAAAAAACAAAGTCCATGCTCTTCTGCAGCTCGCAAAACAAGCACCAGGACCACCCCCTCACTATCGCAAACTGCCTAGGTGCAATCCTAGAACAAGCGCAAACCTTCAAATACCTTGGAATCACTCTTGACAGTTGTCTATCCTACAGGGCTCACATTGACAATGTTGTCAAAGTGACTAACACATGTATTGGCCTGCTTTACAGGCATAGGCAATGCGCAACTCCAGAAGCCTTAAGGATCGCAGTTCAGAGCTCAGTGATCTCAACTATCGACTATGGCCTCATCATCTATGGTTCCGCTTCCACCACCGCCCTCAGGCACACATCTATGGCTTTGAACAAAGCTTGCCGACTCATCACTGGATCCCATCGTCTCACCCATATGTGTGACCTATACATCCAAACTAGCTGGCTTCAACTCTCAAGCCGCATCAAGTATCTAACATGCATAATGGCTAAAAAAACATTGATGGGCTTTGCCCCTCCCCCGAGTTCAAGCTCTGCTACAACCTGCACAGAATCCCCCCTCACCAGGGGCTCTGAATCTCAATAACTGCATATTCCAAGATGCCGGACCTCACAGGGACAAAGATCCTTTGTCTACAGAGCTCCCAGCTGGCTAAATGGTTTCTCCAGGGACATCTCCTCTCTACCTAAGCTAGGCCCATTCAAATCTAACCTCCACCTATTCCTCTCTGCCTCTAGCACATGTGACTGTCTTCTCTAACCTGGTGTTCCCTTTCTGGCACTTGTCCCTTCTCATCCACCCCCCTACTCTCCCCCTCTACCTTCCCCCTCCTCCTCCTCTTACTTGCACTTTCCACTTGCACTTCCTGCATGTTTTGACAATTGCCTCTGGCAGCATCCTCTTCTCGTGTCTCACCAAGTTCTCGTTATCAATTTTATCCCTGTCTTGTGCATGCCCTTAGTACCACCTAATCTGCATGAACTCATGTGATGATAAACAACTGTAACCTGTTATCCTGTAATAATT
This sequence comes from Neoceratodus forsteri, assembly GCA_016271365.2. Taxonomy (NCBI): domain Eukaryota; kingdom Metazoa; phylum Chordata; order Ceratodontiformes; family Ceratodontidae; genus Neoceratodus; species Neoceratodus forsteri. Next base: position 1,691,549,330 of record CM028130.1, on the reverse strand, counting down.
AATGTTCTGCTTGTTTGTTCTCATCCTGACGTGGAACCTTTGTAAAACAGCCTTGGCTCAAAGGTGTCTATGTGATAACAGCGAACACCTAAAGGCGATCGCCGTTATCGCTCAGTCAGAGTACCAAACACATTTCCGGCACTCTGACAACCCTGGCGCACCAGCATAACAGTGCCAGGACATATTTTACTACTTTCTGTGGGGGCTGGAACCTCATAAGTAGGAGACTTAGCCCCAGCACCCCTGTACTTAAGGATTCTCAACTCCGGGGGTGAAAGTAGAAAAATAAAAGTGTGGGCAGGCGTAATAAAATCCTATCAGCAACCGGACCCGAACCCAGTACCTCAGCCACCCCAGCCATTGCCCAATCCCGATGCCATGCCACAGCTCGACCAAAACCAAGCACCACCCCCACAGCCTCTCCACCCCTAACCACGTCAGCTCGCCGCTCCCACCCCATGCACATACATATAGTGACATCCTGTCACCTAGTTCACCACCTCCTCATCCGTCGCCCTACCATCGTCGCCATGAGTGGATTGCGTGAGGAAGGTGTCGCTGTAACAGATGGCACCCTTCCTCATGCACCCACCTCATGGGTTACTGGCTCAAAGGTAATTATAATCCTAGACTCTAATAAATAAAATAATTAAAAAAATAAATAAATAAAACTCCTTGATTACTTCTCTTATCTGTTGCAGTTCGGCCTCCTCACCTCTCTCGGGGGCCTGGCAGGCGCGGGCAGCCCCAGCATACGGCTCCCATCCCTCTTCGTCATTCTCAGTCTCACAGATCTCTTTCATTAGGTCACAATATTGGGGGGGAATGCCCCTTCTGTCTTGCAGTTTAAGCTTCAACAACATCACGCTAGAGTACCTTGCTGACTTTAAGATGTGATCTAACCTGACCCTTTTCAATTCACTGGCGGGCACCCCTCCTTTCCAGTGGGCTCACTGCAAAGCTCGCTCAATTCAAGTAATAAACATTGACAATTTTTCATTCTTCCACTGTTTTACGGATTTAAACTTCCACATCATGTCATCTCCCGACTTGGTGCTACCAAACACCCCCTCCATGGTAGAGAGGTATGCGGCGGCTGTGGCCTCTGGACTGGTGGATCGCAGGAAGCGAATGGCCTCCAGTGCAGGGCCCCTCAAGCTTTCCATGAGTCTCCCTCTCTTCCCCCCTCAGTACACTGCCACTCCCGGACCAACGGGGTGGCACAGTCCATCCACATTTCCTGATCATTCTCCCCCATGGGTACCGTACCCATGTCTGAAAACAGCCTAAGTCTGTGGTATGAGTCCAAATGTACAGTAGATATCACTATGGTGGAAGCAACTGTAGGGGTGGCGGGAGAGGCTATGGGGGACTACACAGGAGTGACATCCTCAGAAAGCTCTAACATTTTCACTAGCTCTGTAGCAGAGTACCCCTCACTGGCTAAAAGTTTAAACAGCTTGTCTTTGAACCCCTCTACATAGGGGGACCCTCCTGGAGCAGCCAGGTCGCTATGTAAGTGAATGACCCTCCACCCCTTTTGGGACCCTTCAGGCAAAATGACAGGGGGTACTTTCTCTGGTTCGAGAGCAGGCTGCAGGAAGGTAGGGCCACCACAGTTTGATCAAACAGGTCAGAATTCCTTCCCCTTACTTCAACCTTCCCCAAACACTTAATTCGTTCAACCACTTCCACAACAGTGGCATTATCGGTCTCCAAGGGGACATCCATTAACAGCAGAGATTGCAGTGGGTCCCCTCCTTCTGCCTCACTCTACCCCATCAAACAGTGCACTAGCAGCTTGTGGGGAGCAAGTTTAAACTTGGGCGTAGTAAGCGAATCTATTTTACCACAATTTTTAAGCGTGGGGTTGTAGTTTCCACTTCTGACCACTAGAAGGCGCAAATCCCAGTGCTGGTGCCTCCAAGATGTAACCCCTAGGTGACGCTATCCCAAGGACTGCTACCCCTGCCTGTGTGGCTAGCTGCAGGTCAAGGGGCCTGGGTACTGAAACGAGTGCCTCCACCTAGAGGACAGGATTGTTAGTAACAAGGCTAACCTGGGTACAGCTCTCCAAGAGACTGTAACCTTAATGTTTCCCCTCTAGTGGCCTAGACAATATGCAACAAACACTTTAACAGTAGCCCCTATTCAGCATACAATTCCCCACTTCTTGCACTTACCACCAAGGCTGGTTCCACCAGTTCAACCCTGAAGACCCCTGTAAAACAAGGTTAGGCACAGCAAATAACAGTACAGTGCTTTTGGTACAAACTGGAACCACAGTCAGATTAAATGCAAAAAGAATTAGATCTGATTTATTTAGGGGAATTGAACAAGGGAAGGGCGTAATCAGATTGATTGATTCTAAAACTGATCTTGTCAGGCAATTATGCAAGCACTTTTAGTCCCTGCACAGTCACATGCTCTTGGTACCCAGTTGGAAGTAAGGAGGAGCTAGCCCGGAACATTGCCCGGGGTAGGCCAGCATTGCAGCTGGCTGGGGCCTTGTGATGAAAAGAAAAGGCATGCACACAATTTGTAATCCAGAGTCTGAAGGCTCAGTTCGTGAAAGAAAAAAAACAATGCAATCAGCTGACAACACTTGAGATTTACCAGGTGTTGCAGGGAGCTACCCTGATTGTTACTTACACTACCCAATACGAGACACAGGCTAAACGAAATGGAGACTGCATGTTGATGACTGGTTTGCCGGGAGAAGCAGGGCCAACACAAATCACCGAGTTGTCGTTCCTGTTCGAGATGGTTGAGAAGGGGGCTGATCCATGGGTGAGTCACTCGTCAATGATGGTTTCTGTGCCTGAAGTAGCTGGCTTGGCCAGGTGGCAAGGCCCAGGCCGGGTGGAACAGTTTGGATGTCGAGTCCGGTAGTGCTGGATGCAGCTTCCAGCAAGCGTGGCATATTTACGCAGTGGGGATCCAAATCACAACCCACTAACAGCACACAGCACATTTATAGTAAAGCAATCACCATACCACAATGCGGAAGGCAGTTCGGCTGCAATATCAGTGTCTCTGAGCAGAACCGGGAATTCTGTGGTAAATGGACGTCCTGACAGGCCGATCACGTACAGTAAATCTTCAGTCTTCTTCAGGTTCAAATCTGGTCACTCTTCAGTGGCTTTGTCATACTCCAGTTCGGATACAGTCCAATTTCTAAGCCTTTCAAAGGATTCCATCTTGAGGGACTGCAGGCAGGCAGGCCAGACTCAGCCTTTCCACCAATCTCCCACGCGTACTACGCAGGAGCTGCTGCTCAAATCACTCGAGCTGTTTACTCTTCAAACTCTGACTGACTGCAGCAGGCAGCTTTGGAATTTCCCTTCGGTCCAAAAGGTTTGGGTTGGTTGATCCATCAGTCTGTCAAAGTAAGGGCTCCCCCTCCAGGTGCATTTAGGTGCCAAATAAAGTCTCAAAACTACAATTCCTACAGAAATTCCTCCCACAAGACCCCGGGGGACAGACTCCATTTTAGGGTCCCCAAAGGTCCTGATTGGCCCATTCTGGCACAGTCCAGGACCACGATGGTGGTGACAAAAGGAACTGTCCCTGCTGCAAAGAAGGCAGGTTAGACAAACTACATTATCATTAATATGCTAATAGATAATCAGCAAATAAGTACAGTTTCTAACTGAGCTCCCACTGTGCAAACAGCGATGGCAGAACGAAACAATTATCTGGCAGCCCGGGTGGGACTTGAGCATAGAAACACTCAGCCCCCTCCCAGATTAAATAAGCACCACATTATTGGCAGCTTTTAAAGAGACAGAGCACAGAGGCATTAAGGCACTCTCATAAACACTTTTAAAATGCTAAGACACAGGATACTAGCCTAGCAGTGGGCATTTAGGCACTCCAAGGAAGACTTTTGGGAACCACCATTTGTAGGAGATTACACCTTTCTCTGCCTGGAAAAAAGTGGCATCTGCATCAAGTCTACACCATCACGATATTGAAAAAGCAATGTATATAAGACATATGTGACATTTGTACACTATGGCAATAATATCTGATGCATCAGTTAACGTAAACTTATCACATTACTATACATTTCACTATACCATATCTTCATTGACAAAACTTATGCATGTTTCATATACTGTATGCTGATTCTATTATGATTAACATACTATGAACAGTTACCTATGACCAAGGCGCCTACTTTTCTGCAGCACATTAGGATTAAGTTCTGCAGCAAGACTACCAATTGCCGCAGAATTTCTGCGGCAGTGGTTTGTAACGTTTGTGGAAGTTCTGCAGCACTAACGAACTACCACATCACAGTGTGAGCTTGTCATCCTGACCTCACTTTCATGGCAGTGGTTATAGCAATCAGGATGGCTGAAAGCACAGTAACACTAGTTCAAAAAATAACAGACTTATAGAAATAATGTTATGCCTTAAAAAGCAAAAAAAAAAAAAATATCCATCCCTTAAGGTCCTAGCCTATTGCATAAATGAAATATGCAGAGGGGATCTTATGTGATAAATAAGGTATTTCTATACTCATGCTGTCTATACCACTCATGAGGTCCCCACTGTGCATCTCATATATTTATATGTGCCATCTACTGTACACCACTCGTGAGGTCCCCGTGTATCACATATATTTATATGCAATCTGTAATTTACATACAAATGCGTGTGTGTGTGCGCATGTATGCGCGTGTGTGTGTGTGCATATATAGTGAGAAAGAGATACTGTGTGTGTGTGTGTGTGTGTGTGTGTGTATGTATGTGTATATATGTGTATATATTTTAGAGGCAAAAAACTCAGTTTAATGCATTAGTTAGGGTTGTTCCACAGCGACAAAAGTGAGGAAATTCGGTGTTAGGGTTGAAAGCCCCCTTGGCCCGCCCACACCCCAACTGGCATCAGGGTGCGCGGGGGTTGCCGGCCTAACTCTCACCCCATCAGATGTGTGAAGAAGCAAAGGTATAAGAGAATGGGGTGAGAGTTAGGACTGACAACCCCTAATGCGCACCCCAATGCCGGTTGGGGTGTGGGTGTCCAACGGGCTTTCAACCCTAACACTGAATTTCCTCACCTTTTGTCGCTGTGAAACAACCCTAACTAATGCATTAAATGGAGTTTTTTGCCTCTAATGTCCCTTCTTTTTGACAAGTATAATGAGAAATAGTCAATGTAATGCAGCTGCGGGAGCTCCCACCACGTGATGTCTTGTCACATAGTAAAACGGTGCCCGCAAATGCAAATGGTAATGCACATAGTGACACAAAGTGAAATAGAAAGATAAACAGTACTGTAGACAGAAATTATTAAAAAAATGCAAATGCAAATGGGAACGCTAAGGGTACGTACATGGTGCCGTAGACGGGAACAGTACATGAAATGGTTACGGAACCGCAAGCAGAAGCGGTAAGGGTAATGGTAATGTAAGCGCACAAGCTAGTTTTCCCTAAAAGCTGCATAGAGAAAGACAGTGAGTACAAAGAATGTATGCATAATAATTGGTGTCGGAGCAAAAAATGAGTTGGAATAGAAAACTGCTTATATCTCAGGAATCGTACGACTTAGAAAAAAAAATTAAAAGTCATATGATTTATGACTTTTCTGGCTAGTTTTGTACTTAGCCCCCAGTAGGAGGCTAAGTATTTTTCCAACAAAAAGTCTGTATCTCACACCATTTCTGAGATACGGGCCCTGAAAGGCGCGGCGAACGCCATAATGTTATCCTATGGGAAAAAAAGAGCAGTTCGGAGTGCCATAACTTTGGCTCCCTGTAATATGTTTTCACCAAACCAGTAGACGGCACATCTGTGGGATGTTGGCTTTCTTCTCTCAAAATTTCAGCCCAAAACACCAAACCGTTATTTTGCAGCAGGGCAGCAAAGGATTCCTGTAATGTGGTGGACGCTGTAATGTTATCCTATGGGAAAAAGCATCCACTTTGGAGTGCCGTAACTTTGCTGCCCTGTAATATTTCTTCACAGAAACACTGTGAGATGTTGGCTGCATTCCCTCCAAATTTCAGCCCAAAAGACGAAATTGTTCCTTTGCAGCAGGGTGGCAAAGAATTGCTATCATTTTCACACAGCCTGGAAAAGTACTGTCGAACTTTATGGAAGCTTCAAATTATTCGACACTGTCGCAAGTGCTAGCATTTTGCATAAGTACTTTTTCCAGAAATTGGAAAAACATATTTCTGGGGTGTTTTACCCCAAAATAAAGATATGCCTAGCATCCTCTGGGGACCGACTAGGTGAATACAAAAAGAATTAGGTTCTAGAGGATCCCAAACCTAAATGCCAAGCATTTTTCTGATGACCAACTGAAAACAAAATGGTGGATTTGCAACAATAAAAGGGCCATTTGCAAAAGTAAAAACTGCATTTGCGACACCGTTGAACTTTTTGTTAACTTTTCCCATTGACTTATAATGGGAAATTGTTTTTTGAATAACTTTGAACTGTTTAATATTTTTTCACGAAATCTTCAAATGGCACATCGGGGACCCCGGCTGCGTCGACCCTGAAGATTTAAGACCAGTCGTGCAAACCGTACAACCTCTAGAGACGACCAAAGAATTCCAAAAAAGCATAAACATGCATGCAGATCACGCTTAATAACTCCGCAGCTGTATATACGAACAGTACGAAAGTTGGCAGATCCCAAGATCTATGGTTCTTGATCATGTATTCCAAATGTCAGGCAAATCCATTGAACGGTTGCAAAGTTATTAAGGTGCAAAATTTTAGGTTTAACATGTAAATGGCTCCTCAAACCTAACTATGGAAGCACTACCGTGCTACCGTAATATTTTTTTTCTCCATGAAATTGTATCCTCATTCATACAGGTCCCTTTGGAAATGGAACAAACAAAATAAAGGAGATATTGCAAAGCTAATTTTCATGCCAACCTGCTTCCCCTGACACACTACGTAACACCATTAGGCTATGACATGCACGTAAACCCACTGTGAGATAACGTTCTCCAGCCTATCACAATGTGACCCCCGTGTGACAGAACACTGTGCCATACCTTCCCAGGCTCAAAGCAGTGGTGTGCTCCCCCAATCCTTGTGCTGCTCAGCCAGCTCCCAGAACTCATCTCTGAACCTAAGTTGCCAGCACAGGAACACAACATGCTACCCTCTGGCCCTGCACACAGCATTTCTCCATAACTTTTGGGTGATTCTATCAACCAGTGATAAAATATGTAATCAATAACCCTGGCAAAAATGTGTATATAGTGCAATTATTTATATAACCGGTCCATTCTTTCAACAGGTCTGCACATTATTGTATTCCACTTTTCTGGGCATAATTACTTTATTTTTCTTAAAAATGGCAAGTGAATTCATTTTGCCTGTTATTCATTTCAGATGGCATCTCTGTACCTTAAAGGCAACAATAAGTTTGTGCAAAGTAAGGTATTGACTTAATAGGTCTATGCTTTTGTCAAGGTTTTGTTTAAGTTGGCCATAATGTAATAATGTAAGACTGAACATTGTATTAGCTGTAGTGCAGGCTGAGCAAATATTACTGTGTCTGATATGCTGTGCCACTGCTTCGGGCAGTGGGAGCTGTGGTAGATAAGTGACTATTCATGTCTGTGGCAGAATGCAGCCATTCATTAGCTAACATATGATGTTTTAGCATCAATAACATTACATTCTGAGCATACTGTAGAGGGGGTTTGGATATAAAAAAGGGGAAGGGAACAAGGCTCTATAGATAAATAAGGGATATACAATGGTGAGCTGTCAGATAAATGATTTATCTACACAAGTGTTGTTTGACCTCAGGTAACTTCATGAGTGGCGAAAGCCACGAGTGAGGTGTCCGAGGTCAAACAGCACAAGTGTAGATAAATCATTTATCTGACAGCTCACCATTGTATATTTCATTTATGCAATAGGGATGCTTCTTATCAGTGCAGGAACATTTGGTTTTGACTGTTTATCTTCTTTTTTTTTTAAATAACTTCTGGGACTTTCGGTTAACTTTGCTAGTGTATGTCCACCTAGTATGGAGGTTGCTACTAAATGAAACACCACTCATTTTGTAGAGAACTTCTTGCTGAACAAATGTCATGGTCATAGTATTGTGCTACCTTTTTTGTTTCAAAGTTATTCACATTTGTTTGTCAAAAAAGTGAAACAAAAATTAAATTTTATGCTGTTTTTTTTCTAATTATAAAAAAACTAAAAGGTATTTATTAATGAAACATCACTCATTTTGTACATATTTTTGTGCTGAACATTTTTCGTGCTCATAGTACCATGCTATCATTTTTAGTTTTAAAGTGATTCACATTTGTTTGTCAAAAAAGTGAAAAGAAAATTGAATTTTATGCTGTTTTTTGCTAATTATGAAAAAACTGAAAGGTATCTATGAATGAAACACCACTCATTTTGTAGACATTTTGTGCTGAACATTTTTCATGCTCACAGTACCATGCTATCATTTTTCATTTATAAGTTATTTACATTCGTGTCTAAAAAGTGAAAAGAAAATTGGATTGTATGCTGTTTTTTTGCTAATTATAAAAAAAACTAAAAGGTATCTATAAATGAAATGCCACTCATTTTGTAGATATTTGTCCTGAACATTTCTCATGCTTACAGTACTGTTATTTTTCATTTTAAAGTTATTCACATTTGTTTGCCAAAAAAGTGAACAAAAAAGCTTTGATTGACAGTTTGCATTTATCCCACATATGTGGGATAAATCTAGGGTGGTTAGATTTATCCCACATATGTGGAAATAAATGGATTTATGCAATTGCTTTTGGTTCCACTCCTATTGCATAAATGGAAATATTAGTAAAGAATCACCAAGAACAGTGAATTCTGAGGCACTGCAGAAGTTCTGCGGTAGGTTGCAAATTCTGTGCAAAATTCTGCAGCTGCAGAATTCCAGGGGTCTTGCCTATGACTTCACTTTATAACTTCTTGTACAGTAAACAATGCAGAAGGGGGCCTTTCCCTATCAGCCAACTTGGGGCTAGATGGGACAGGGACACCATGTTCTGAGGGAAGAACAACTAATTGCGAGGTGGCAGTCCAGCTCAGTTTGGGCAATGAGGTCTTGGAAACATAAACACCTTTATGGACCACATTGAGAGGTGTGCCACAGGCCTCCCAGGGGAATCATAACTAACATGTAGCACTGGCTTAACAGGTCACCCAGATTTTCTGGGGGGAACAGACAAAGGCTCTGGGCGGTCAACACTGGCACTAATTTCCTCTCCTGTAGTGGGGGATGCTTCTGCACTGGTTGCAATGTCCAGATTGGGAACACTACCTGTTCCTGGCTCTGCAGACTCTGTTTCCACAACACTTTGCTCCTAGGAGGCATTGGGAGGCAGTATAGCACAGTGGTTTAAGGCTCTGAGCTGCAAATCTGGTGACATCCAGCAGACCAGACCTGGGTTTGAATCCCACAGCTTTCACTTGCATACTGTGTGACCCTGAGCAAGTCACTTAACTTCCCTGTGCTCCCAGGTTGCTCCTGTAAAAAAGCTTTCAGCTTAGTGTGCTACTCCTGGTTAAACAACTAAATAAAATAAAAACATATTATCTTCTGAAAAGGGCCCAGGTTGCTCATTTTGAGGAGACGCTGGTGCAATTAGGCTTTGTGGCACTGAAGGGGTGCTGCCAACACTTTCATATTGTTCTTCAAAGTTCTGGTACGTCACCAGGCAGACTCAGACCATCATCCCCTTCTTCAGGCAAGTCAAACAGTTCTACAAGACACAGAGAGTCCACAACCTCAGATGTTATACTTTGCACCTCACTTTCAGGGGGCACTGGGTCCAGGGAAGAAGCTGGGGGTGGGGATTAAGCAGTTCTGAAGGTCCAGCTTTATCCCCATGATTCTGCAGAGGATTGCCTTGAAACAACTAACCCAGTTCATATGAAGGATAATAGGCATTATCACAGTCACTCTCATCAGAAACAGACAAACACTATCACTCTGGGCCTGCTGAGGGGAAGGCCTTAGTTCTGGAACAACATGGACAGGCTGGCTCTTTTTCCTCCTTGCAGCAGCATGAGTCACTGTCGTAGGAGGAGTGTCAGGGGTTGGTTCAGCATCAATAATAACTTGGCCGATGGGCAGTAAGTGATTACGGTCATGGTCTTAACAGCTTTGGAATTATTTTCTGTGCGTACCTTGTACACCAGCAGATCATCCAATTTACAAACTACTACGTGGGGAAGATGGTGGCATCCATCAGCAATTTTGCATTTTCCATGCAGTCCCAAATTGTGCAGTAGTACCTCATCTCCAGGCACCAACTCCTGGGCTTTACTCGTCAATCATGTCTTTCTTTGTTGGCAAGATTTTGCTTAGCAGCCATAGTTTGAACTAGTTGGTAGACATGATTCAACTGATCTTTCAATTTCTATATGTACTGCAAGGAGTTTTCGGCTCAGACCCCATCTGGAGAGACCCCAATGCAGACATCAACAGGCAGTCGGGCCTCCCTTCCAAACATGAGACGGCAGGGGGAGAACCCAGTAGCATCACTTTTGGTACAACTGCCACGTGTACCAAGGTGTTAATCTGCTTGCTTCACTTATGCTTGTCTTTTGGATGGTACCCAGCATGTCCAGAAGGGCTCAGTTAAAGCGTTCTGGTTGAGGGTCCCCCTGCGGGTGATAGGGGGTGGTTCTTGGCTTACACACCCCCCCACAGAAAGAAAGTATTTCTTTAATTAACCTACTTTCAAAGTCTCTGCCTTGGTCAGAATGGATTCTCTTGGGGGCACCATTGTGGACAACAAATATTTCTACCAGCAGCTTAGCAACGGTACAGGCTTTTTGCTCTTTAGTTGGGAAGGCTTGTGCATACCATGTAAAATGATCAGTAACTACCAACATATTGCCAGTGTTCTTTTGGTCAGGTTTTAAGCACAAGAAGTCTATGCATACCAGTTCCATGGGGGCACTGGTAGTGATGTTAACAAGTGGGGCAGCTTTCTGGGGCAAAGCTTTCCACTGGAAGCAGCGACTGCAAGTTTTGACATGATTCTCAACATCTGCCCCTATCTTTGGCCAGTAGAATCGGGATCATACCAGGTCGAGAGTTCTGTCAATACCGAGCTGCCTCATGAGATTGTGTAGGGACCTCAGTACCAACAGCTTAAAGGCCGTGGGTAGGGCCAGCTGTTGCGTATCTACTTGACCACGATGATCCATTGTCTCTCTGTATAACAACTGATCATGCAACTTTAACCTGGGGCCTTCCTTGAACAATAGAGCAGTTCGCAAGTCAGGGGAATGCAACTTGGACACATCTTTCCCCGCACACAGGGCATTAAGTGCTGGTTGAATCATGGGATCTTGGGATTGAGCCCATGAATACTGTCATTATCGAACTGAGGCAGTGCACTAATATCTAAAGCACAGAAATGACAATAGGAAACTGGTATGCAGGTATCAGGAGGGCCCAAGCAATTTACTAGGCAGTCCACTGTATCCACAGACATTTGTTCATCTTTATCAAACTTCTGGCATAAAGCTTTGATGTCAGGTTCAGACTATCTGACCCAATTGTTCTTAGAAGCTGGCCTTCAGCATCAATGAGGTTTAGTCCAATTTAGCAGAAGTCAGCACATAGGTCAGTGGGTTATTGTCAGTATTCACTAATATCTTTGCCCCAGAGAGGTACTCATGAAACTGGCCAACTATGCCCCATTTTAGGGCAAGGAATTCCAACTTGTGGAGTGGATAGTTCTGCTCTGATAGGGGCTCCTGCTGGTGAAAGCTACAGGTCTCAAGCCACCTTCGTAGTCTTGATAGAGCACAGCCTCAAGGCCCTGAAAACTAGCATCTATAAGCAGAACATAGGGCTTGGTAGGATCAGCATAGGCAAGGACTGGGGCATGGGTGAGCTGGTATATGACTTCAAAGAATGCTGCTTCACATTCGGGTGTCCACAGAGTCCCAAAAGGCTCATCTGCTTGAAAATACACTTTCTCTTGGTCTTTGATAGCCCCCTTTTTGTATCTGCGATTGGTAGGGTGTAGCCTTGGGTAAGGTTAAGGAGCGGTCAAATCACCTTTGAATAGTCTTTGATGAACCTGCGGTAGTAGCCGCAGAACCCCAGGAAACACTGTAGCTCTTTTAGGTGAATGGGCTGGGGCCAAGTGGTCAAAGATTCAACTTTACTGGGATCTGTCTTATCCCTTCAGCAGACACTATGGGCCAGATATTCAAAAGGGTTGAGCCATGTGCAATAGGGTTGCGCCTGCGCAAGTCCAAACTTGCTCCATTCTGTGATAATCAGCAGGAGGCAGTTGCGCCACAGAAAACATGCTGAGCAACAGCGCAATGCAAATGAATGCATGCTGAACTGGAGGGGGAGGAACCATGCATAAACTGCACAGTCCGATATTCAGCCAGGCTGTGCAGAGTTGAGCAAGCGCAACCCCAACCTGCGCCTGCACAGCTTTGAAGCCAAAAAGGCTCAAGTCGGGGCCACCCACAGGTGGCTGCTGCATTGCAGGGGCGCAACACAGCAACTCACCTGTGGCTGGCCCCCAACCCACTCCCTGTGCCCCCTGCAGCCCGATCGTGGGCAGCAGCAGATGTTCCCCCTCACCAGCCCGACTGTGGGCTGCATTGGTTAAAACAACCCCAATACATCCTGGTGGTCCAGTGGACCAAAAGCCTGATCGCGGGCTGTATCTGTGTAAGATACAACCCCTCTCCTCCGAACATAGCCCTGGTGGTCCAGTGGAACAAAACTCCGATCACGGGATGTATGCAGTAATACCCCCCAACACATCCCTGGTGCTAGTGTCCCCCACCCCACTCACCCATGAAGCCCCACCACCCGCCCCGTGCAGCATCCCACCCGCCTGCCTTGCCCTGCCTCGCCAGCTCGATGCTGGGTCGGCAGCTTATTGATGTAGAGTAAGGGCCAGCTGTATATTCAGTATTGCAAGATCAGTCCAGATTCATTCGCAAATCTGACCGTCTTAGACGGTATAAAGGCGGACGCCCATTGGCTCTGCCTGCACCAATGGGTGTGCAGCCCTACTGGGCAGTCAGTCTGCGAGCGCGGGCGCAGGCGGGTGGACGCTGCCGCCCGCCAGCCGCCAGGGGAGGGGTGGTGGGGCTTCATGGGTGGGTGGGTGGGGGACACTAGCACCAGGGATGTGTTGGGGTGTTATTTACTGCATACATCCCGCGCGATCGGAGTTTCGTCCACTGACCACCAGGGCTATGTTGGGGTGATTGCTTACATCCCGCGAACGGAGTTTTCGTCCTCGACGGCTGCTGCCTGGCAGGCGCCAGGCGCAAGTCCTCGGGGATCGGCGCACCTGCATGCTAATGGCATGCAAATGGGGCCATAATCAGATGCAAATGGCCCCTGTGCCTTGCATGAATTATGGCCCCATTTGCATGTCACCTTTTGAATATGGGGATTTTGCGCATGGCGCAATGGTACTTGCACCACTGCAAGTTGTATGCTCCACTCTGACAACTTGCGGTGGCGCAAGTTCCACTGAGCCATGCACAGTGGCTGTGGCTGGGGGGTGATATTCAAAGGGGTTGCTCAATAGCGCAACTCCTTTGAATATCGCCCCGGCCACACCCCTGCACAACTATTTTGCGCAGCGCAAGGGCTTGCGCCTAAGAATGGCACAGTTTGAATATCCAGCCCTATGTGCCCAAATATTTCACAGATGTTTGAAAAAACTGGCACTTGTCTACGGATAACTTGAGGCCAAATTCTTCCAAACAATCGAGGGCTTTGAACAGTCTGGTCTCATGTTCCTCCAGCGTGCATCTGAAAACAATGACATTATCCCAGTACACTAAACATTCCAGCAAGTTCATGTCTCCCACCGCACGTTGCGCATCTCTGGGAGGTGGCAGGGGCACCCGAAATCCCCTGAGGCATCCTCAGGAATTCATAGAACCCCAAAGGACAGCTGAAGGCTGTTTTCTAACCGTCCTCTGGGGCCATCGGAATCTGATAATATCTGCTGCAGAGATCCAGTACTGAGAACCACTGACCCCCATTTAGGCAAGCCAGGGCATCTTGTATGATTGGCATAGTGTATTGATCTAGGAAAGTCTGTCGATTTAGGGTCAGATACTCCACACACATCCTCACGGATCCATTCTTTTGCCACACCACTATGATGGGGGATGCATATGGGCTTCCTGATTCTTGAATAATACCAGCAGCAAGCATTTCCTGTAGGTGCCTCCTAACATCTTCTATATCTGCTGGGGCAAGGATTTAGGACCTCTCTTGAAATGGTCAGTCATCATGCAGGCATATCTTATGCTCAGCCCCATGGACACATCCCATGTCCCACTCTTTTAGTGAGAACACTTGGTCTGTCTGAGCAAGTTTCCTGCTAATTCGGATCTTTCATTCGACGGACAAGGAGGAAATCACCAAAAGTCAAATAAGTCTGGGGTCACTTTCTCCCTTTCACCAGAGTACTTGTTACTGGGCAATACTGCAGTGTCTGCACAGTGTACTGTAGCCAGCATACATTCCCGGTTCACACGAACTTCCCTGTCCAACATGTATCTCACTTGCACCATCACTCAGCAGGCATAGGCATGGGCACGTGCAGGTAGTACACTGGGCTCAACCATCAACCCCTCAGGCAGCTTCCCTTCACCAGGGAAATCTATCAATATTTTTTTCTTTACATCTCTCCTTAGGCGGACTTCTCCATGGTTCATACACTGGATGTTGGGGGCCAACACCAAACAGGATCTTTTTTCCACACTATCCCCACTGGCTCATCTTGGTCCACTCATTGGGTTTCTGTTCCAAGTCATAAGCCCTTTTAAATAATGTTGGAATTCTTAGGGCCTGTCCAGTCTATTGCCCTTGTTTCTCATGGCAGAACTGTGCTAATCTCCCAAACATGCGGACATTTGTTCCAATTAACAGGGGAACGCCATCAAATAGTCCGGTGGGGGGAAAACACTAGGGCAAGTGTCTCAACTTGTTCATCTACCCTAGCCACAGCGGTAGGGAATGACCGCCAGATCCAGATATTCCCCAAGTATGGATAGGACTTCTCACTCAACTGCCACATATGCAAACCTTCCAAGGGCTGTAGGGGCACGTCAGGCAGATGCTTCTGCTACCAATCTTGAAATACTATGGTTACTTGAGATCTACTGTCAAGCACAGCCCAGGCAGACACACCATTCACCATCACTATAGTTTCCATTAAAGGGCCCACCACCTCGGACCACTCAGGTGACTTGGACTTGGACATCGACTTTACAGCTGCCTCGGATGAATAGATTTTCCGGGCAGCCCCACCTTGCGGATGTACGTTGCTCTGTTGAATCAATGCCAGCAGCTTAGTGCTAACTTTTCTCAGATTCTCAGGCAAGTGGCATGTGAAACAGTTGTGCCCATCCTCTCTGCAGTTATAACAGAAAACAGGTTCCTTAGAGCCTCTAGGAGAAGAGAAGCTGTTCCCCTACTTGAACATAGTGGGGAAGTCTCGGGGTCTCTCTGGTCAGAGGTTTGTTCTCTTGACTTTCTGAACTTCTCCAAGGGTCAGCATTTTGGGTAGCTCAGAGTCGGAGTAGGTCTTCCACCACATCTCTCAGTTCTTGTACCTCTTCCCAGAGGCTGTCTTCTGGCAGGGTTTCAGAAGAAACAATGTGTACCCCCACCCCTCCCTGCAGGACTTCCCTCTTTGTCTCATGGGGGCTGGACAGGCATTAGCATCGTTGACGGCTTCGGCAGCTTGCTGACTAACTCAACTCCTTGATCAGGTCTCTCATCTCACCGCTCTCAGGGGCCTGGCAGGAGTGGGCAACCCCAGCATAGGGCTCCCATCCCTCTTCGTTATTCTCAGTCTCACAGATCTCTTTCATTAGGTCACAATATTGGGGGGGGAATTGCCCTTTCTGTTTTGCAGTTTAAGCTTCAACAACATCATGCTAGAGTACCTTGCTGACTTTAAGATGTGATCTAACCTGACCCTGTTCAATTCACTGTCAGGTACCCCTCCTTTCCGGTGTGCCCACTGCAAAGCTCACTCAATTTGAGTAATAAACACTGATAAATTTTCATTCTTCCACTGTTTTGTGGATTTAAACTTCCACATCAGATCATCTCCCGACTCAGTGCTACCAAATACCCCCTCCATGGCAGAGAGGTACTAGGCGACTGTGGCCTCTGGGCTGGTGGATTGCAGGAAGCGAATGGCCTCCAGTGCAGGGCCCCTCAAGCTTTCCATGAGTCTCTCTCTCTTTTCCCCCTCAGTACACTGCCACTCCTGGGCCAATGGGGTGGCACAGTTCATCCACATTTCCAGATTGTTCTCCCCCATGGGCACCATGCCCATGCCCGAAAAGAGCCTAAGTCTGTGGTAGGAGTCAAAATGTACAGTAGGTATCACTATGGGGAAAGCAATTGTAGGGGTGGCTGGAGAGGCTATGGGGGAACTACACAGGAGTGACATTCTCAGAAAGCTCTAACATTTTCACTAGCTCTGTAGCAGAGTACCCCTCACTGGCTAAAAGTTTAAACAGCTTGTCTTTGAACCCCTCTACATAGGGGAACCCTCCAGGAGCAGCCAGGTTGCTATGTAAGTGAATGACCCTCCACCCCTTTTGGGACCCTTCAGGCAAAATGACGGGGTACTTTCTCTGGTTCAGTGGGCAGGCTGAAGGAAAGTAAGGCCACCATAGTTTAATCAAACAGGTCAGAATCCCTTCCCCTTACTTCAACCTCCCCCAAACACTTAATTCATTCAACCACTTCCACAATAGTGGCATTATCAGTCCCCAAGGGGACATCCATTAAAAGCAGAGCTTGCTGGGGGTCCACCCTCTCTGCCTCACTCCACCCCATCATACGGTGCACTAGCAATAAGTGAGGAGCAAGTTTAACCTTGGGCGTAGTGAGCGCCTCCATTCTACCACAATTTAAGCATGAGGTTGTAGTATCCACTTCTGACCACTAGAAGGTGCAAATCCCAGTGTTAGTGCCTCCAAGATGTAACCCACAGGTGGTGCTATCCCAAGGACTACTACCCCTGCCTGCATGGCTAGTTGCAAGTTAAGGGGCCTGGGTACTGAAACGGGTGCCTCCACCTGGAGGACAGAGTTGTTAGTAACGAGACTAACCTGGGTACAGCCCTCTGGGACACTGTAACCTCCCTTTTTCCCCCTCTAGTGGCCTAGACAATATGCAACAAACACTTTCACAGTAGCCCCTATTCAACATACAATTCCCCACACTGTCTGCACTTACCACCAGGGCTGGTTCCACCAGTTCAACCCTGGAGACCCCTGTAAAACAAGGTTAGGCACAGCAAATAACAGTACAGTGCTTTTGGTACAAACTGGTACCACAGTCAGACTAAATGCAAAAAGAATTAGATCTGATTTATTTAGGGGGATTTATTTTTTATTTATTTATTTGTACAAGTCGGATTCACAACCTTTGAGTCAGGGACTCATTTACAAAGATACCTCGTTGCAGGGAGGGCAAGACAATTTTTTATTTATTTATTTTTTGTTGACCGGGTAAGTGCACTAGACAAATCCAGCCTATTTTCAGGCACGACCCAGGGGAAGGGAATACAGATGAATGCCAACTGACCTTGAACCAGATTAAGCTGTTGGTGGTATTTTTAGTGAATGAGGGAAACCTGGCCAGAACACCGGGGAAATTTCCCTATTCTTTTCGATAAATGCCATGGGATCTTTAACATCCACCTGAACTACCACCAATCCAGGCAGATAGGACCTCGGTTTAACGTCTCATCCGAAAGACGGACAGACACAATAGAACACTGTGCAGATACAACACTGGATAACATTACAGATGCAGACACTTAACACAGAATACTCTTAGTTATATGTTGGTATAAAATGCAGGTTTACAATTAAAGACGTACAATTTCTCTGGAGTTGCAGTAGAACACATCCTTGTGTAAATCTATGAGGGTAAGTAAAAAGGGGGGGGGCAATGGATCAGCAGTCCTGGGGACATTGTCAAGATTGGGGGCAGGCAGGGAAAGGTCCTGCAGTAGGATTGGGGGGCAGGGTTAGTTGCACCTACAGCAGCGGACATTAAAGAGATGGTTCCAGAGAGCAGTTTTGAAGGTTTGGCAGTGTTGGTGTTGGTGATGCAGGTAGGGAGGGAGTTGAACCAGGTGCGAGTTAAACGAGGGGGGAGCATAATTAGGTTGATTAATTCTAAAACTGATCTTGTCAGGCAATTATTCAAGCAATTTTAGTCTGCACAGTCACATGCTCTGGGTACCCAGTTGGAAGTAAGGGGGGGCTAGCCTGAAACTTTGCCCGGGATAGGCCAGCGTTGCAGTTGGTTGGGGCTCTGTGATGAAAAGAAAACGCATGCACGACTATACACAATTTGTAATACAGAGCCTGAAGGCTCAGTTCGTGAAAGGAAAAACAACAATGCAATCAGATGACAATACTTGAGATTTAGCTGGTGTTGCAGGGAGCTACCCTGATTGTTACGCTGCCCAATAGGAGACACAGGCTAAACAAAATGGAGACTGCAGGTTGATGACTGGTTTGCCAGGAGAAGCAGGGCCAACACGAATCACTGAAGTGTCGTTCCTGTTCGAGATGGTTGAGAAGGGGGCTGATCCCTGGGCGAGTCACTCATCAGTGATGGTTTCTGTGCCTGAAGTAGCTGGCTGGGCCAGGTGGCAAGGCCCAGGCTGGGTGGAACAGTTCAGATTTTTAGTCCGGTAGTGCTGGATGCAGCTTCCAGCAAGCGTGGCACATTTACACAGTGGGGAACCAAATCGCTACCAACTAACAGCACACAGCACATTTATAGTAAAGCAATCACCATACCACAATGCGGAAGGCAGTCTGGCCGCAATATAAGTGTCTCTGAGCAAAACCGGGACCCCTGTGGTAAATGGACATCCTGACAGGCCGATCACATACAGCAACTCTTTGGTCTTCTTCAGGTTCAAATCTGGTTACACTTCAGTGGCTTTGTCACACTCCAATTCGGATGCAGTCCGATTTCAAAGCCTTTCAAAGGATTATCTCTTGAGGGACTGCAGGCAGACAGGCCAGACTCAGCCTTTCCACCAATCTCCCGTGTGTATTACTCAGGAGCTGCTGCTCGAATCACTCGAGCTGTTTACTCTTCAAATTCTAACTCCAGACTGACTCACTGCAGCAGGCAGCTTGGAAATTTCCCTTCAGTCCATAAGGTTTGGGTTTGTTGATTCATCAGTCTGTCAAAGCAAGGGCTCCCTCTCTAGGTGCATTTGGGCACCAAATAAAGTGTCAAAACTCCAATTCCTACACAAATTCCTCCTACAAAACCCCTGGGGATAGGCTCCATTTTAGGGTCCCCAAAGGTACTGAGTGGCCCATTCTGGCAGTCCAGGACCAAGATGGTGGTGACAAACAGAACTGTCCATGTTGTAAAGAAGGCAGGTTAGACAAACTACAATATCATTACTATGCTAATAGATAATCAGCAAATAAGTAAAGCGTCTAACAGAGCTCCCTCTGTGCAAACAGCTATGGCAGAATGGAGCGATTATCTGGCAGCCCGGGCGGGAGTCGAGCATAGAAACACTCAGCCCCCTCCCAGATTAAATAAAGTACCACGTTATAGGCAGCTCTTAAAGACACAGAGCACAGAGACATTAAGGCACTCGCATAAACACTTTTAAAACGCTAAGACACAGGCTACCAGCCTGGCAGTGGGCATTTAGACACACCCAAGGAAGACTTTCGGGAACCCCCATTTGTAGGGGGGTTACATGTAGATGACCGAATTTTCCCACCTGCCCATGAACAAATTTGCATAGCTAGGGGCCATCGTGGCTCCCACAGCTGTTCTGCTGATCTGAATAATTTGTACTGAAACATAAACAAATTCATTGTCAATACACATCTAGCCAGAGTAATTAGATACCAAGTGGATAAATTCACTTTTTGTTGTTCAGTCCTTTGTTCCAGGAAAATATCTAATGCTGCAAGACCTCCCTCATGTGGAATCACTGTATACAATGTTTCCACATCCAAAGTGGCAAAGAGTCATTCAGGTTGCTTATCCAAGTTCTCAGTTATATTAATTACATCAGTAGAGTCTCTAATATAGGACCTCAAACCCTGTACAAATGGCTGCAGATGTATATCAAGAAACATAGAAATAGGCTTAGTAAGCCAACCCTTCCCTGAAACAATCATTCTACCTGGGTTTTTCTGCAAACTCTTGTGTATTTTGGGAAGTACATATATTACTGGTATTATTGGATGTGTAACTGTAAGAGCTAAATACTCATCTTCTGAAATATATCCCTTTAAAGAACCCCTGATTCAATAAACTATCAGTTTCTTGTTTGAACTTAAAAATCATGGCTATATTGTCCCTCTGGTAAAAGGTACTCTCTGATAGTTGTCTTTCAATTTCTGATATACAGTCTGCGGTATCCATTACTACAATTGCTCCACCCTTGTCTGCAGACTTAATCACCAACTCCTTATTATTCGCCAGACTTTCTAAAGCTTTCCTTTCCTGGTCACTACAATTATTAATATGCATGGGCCTGGTGTCATGTTTACGTTGTTCTAGATCATATTCGCATTTTTTCAAAAACATATCAACAACCAAATTATAAATGGGGCAATACTGGGACTTGGCGGGGACAATGCTGGCAAATGTATTTCTATGAGCTTCACCTCTGAACCTGTTATCATACTTTTAGAATACATAGATTTAAAAGTGATATTCCTGGTGAGTCTCTGTAAATCAGCAACAGTTGAGAAGTAATTAACATCATTAACAGGTGCAAAAGAGAGACCTCTGCTGAGAACTTTCATATCATGTTCATACAGTACATAGGATGACAAATTTATTACAGATGAAATATCAGTATAAGAAGCAGGAATGGAGGTGTCGGCTGGAGTTATCAGTGTGTTGAATAAAACTATTTAATATCTCCCATTCCTTTTTCTTCCTCCACGCCACCATCCCCTCCTCGTTTTCCTCTCCTGCATTGAAATGGCTCCTGGAATCTTGTGGTGCACTCGCCCCTGCGTACCGTTTGTATTTGTATACGAGTCTATGGGTCTAGTCCCCCCTCCTCCTCAGAAAAAAAACCTACATGCTTGATTCATCAGTGTCTCAGGGACCGGTGGTATAGTCCAGAACAGTTCCATCCTGTACTTGAGACTCCCGTTTTTTTCTTTAAAATAGATTTCAATTGTGCATGTTGTTGCTTGTCTTTTTCTTGCCAGTCATATACTCTATCTGCTTTATAGTCATCCTCATCCTTGATATACTTTTTTGGTTTCTGTTTCTTCAATTGTGTGTCATATCTGGTAATTTTGTCAAGTAACTATTTGTTTAATAATCATCAGGTGTTATATGATTTTTAAGCGCATCTTCTGCTTTTGCTATTTCAAGTGAGAGAGAGCTTTCCTTTAACAAGTATCAACTGAATGTTCTTAAATGAAGCTTCTTCCATATTCAGTCTCCATTTTTTCATGAAATCCAGGTAATCCGTACCATATGAGGGTTTATTCAAAATTCTTAATCTCCTCGGAATACGTTTCACCTCCAAATATGCCTCCAATGTAGTTTTATGCCAAAACATTCGACGTCCCTTCATAGCCAATTTTTAAAGCTTACAATAAAGTGTGCAAGTATGGGTTACTTCCTGGTTACTTGCAGAAGTATTCAAATTCCCCCAAACTGAGTTACCTCTCTCACGCACTGAAAAAAAAACCAAAAACTGGCAAAACCTCCATCCGAGGCAGTAGCTTCCCCATTCAGTCCCAAACTGCCCTCAGACATATTGTGCTAATTACAGGGTCAAATGCTGTGATCAATGCAGACTGAATGTAGAAACTCACATGCTACAAATGTGAGAGTACAAAAGCAAACAAGTGTGGAACTGCATGCTTACACGGCTGTAACACCACAAAAAGCCATGTACAAAGGGTGTCTATATTTGTCTATGCCATACTAGAGGCAACCTGTGTTCAAAAAATTGTAGACAGAAAAAGAAAGCAAATGAATGAGCACCAGGTAAAGTGGTTGTGGTGCTCGAGGTGCAAACAATAATCAAATATGTATTGCCTGGCTACAGGCCAGGCAATACACTAAGCACCCACAAACCAAGACCACACAAAATGGTTAATAAAAAATATTACCATTAACTGTATAAAAAAGTGCAGCAACTTTCCACGACTTGTACTGCAGACAGAAAAACTGTCAGAAGCCACAAATGCCAGAGGAACTAAACATTTTTACCTGGGATCTCCAGGCATCTTCAGAGAAATGAAATTCAGTTCAAAATGACATTAAATAATTAAAGTGCATGTGACACATTTAAATTAACCTATCAAATTATATCACCTAGTAATGTCACATATGAGGTCATCTTGATGGATGTAAATAATAAAAGCCAAGTCATGTTGACACATCTTAAAGGTGAATACCTCCAATATAACTTGATAAGCTCATTTTGCATATCTATATTTCATATTCTTAAATATATTTTTAAATAGAATATAATGTTATATCTCTGTGATTTTTACACTATAAAAATAGAAAATGTGCCAAATCTTGATTATACAATCCATCAGGGCCATACTTAAATTCATTATGTTAACAGCGCATGAGAGAGGCCCAAAATGAACAATTTCTATATAAAACCAGTCTCATTTACTGTCTAAAACCTCATTGTTTAGTCAGGCAGGCAGAGAGATCTATGTTCTCATTCATTCCCATATCACCCCTAGCTTCCAAAGTATAACTCCACCAGCTTTCCCTGCTGCCAATCATTTTCTGCAGATCCCCACCTCTTGAACTCAAGGTTACTTTCTCAATTCCTATAAAATCAATTCTTTGGATCAGACTTGGTTTGTTTTTTATATGCTTGACTATTGCATAGGTCATGTCAGAGTTCTGTATAGCATGTACATACTCCCCTACGCGCTGTCTAAACTGTCTCGTAGTGCAACCCACATAAATTTTGTTGCAACTACAAGTTAAAAGATAACACCCTCAGTAGCACAATTAATAAATGATCCAATTACAAAACTTCTTCCTGTTGTGGGGTGTGTAAACTGTCCACCTTGCCTAATATAAGGACAGTATAAACATTTGCCACATCTATGGGTACCTGTGGTGGGGGGGTAACCAATGGATTCATTTAGGTTATTTAGGGGGTAATTCACTAAGCACAACCTATCTGATTATTCCATGCTGGCTGCCACACATTCCAAGGTTAACTAGCACTGGCTGCCCCCGTGCTCTGTGTATTATAGATTTGCACAAGGCACATTTATCTGATTATTCCATGCCAGCTGCTGCACATTCTCCCCAAGGTTAACTAGCACTGGCTGCCCCGTGCTCTGTGTATTATAGATTTACACAAAGCACATTTATCCGATTATTCCATGCCAGCTGCCGCACATTATCTCCAAGGTTAACAAGCACTGGCTGCCCCTGTGCTCTGTGTATTATAGATTTATGCAAAGCACATTTGTATTTGCCGCAGCTTTTCTTTTGTACCCAGATTTACTGTGTTCTATGCGCATACCTTCGTGCATACATTACTGTACCCCACCCCCAGTGTTGCACCTGGAAATGAGCCTCGGCTCAGTGCACATTTCCTGGCCAACAATTCTAATAAATAGATTATCCCTTAATCCTTTTCCTGCTAAACATCAACAATCTCGGAATTGTTTAGGTAATGTTTTGCATATAGATACTAGATTCTGTATGAAACTGTGAACTGCAACTTCAATAAATCAAATCCAGCCAAGATGAGAGTCACTATACACTGTTTTAAAGTGGGGATTGGCAAGGAAAGATGTAGGTTAACAGAGTATGGAAAAGAAACTGGAGTACCTGGAATATAATAAGGTCAGCAGCCAGCAGCTTGTTTTGCTCTTCAATTATGTCTGCACTGAGCCGGCCTTCCTTCCACGCTGCCATGGTCTCATCTCCGTAACGGAAATGGTCAGGGTCCTTAGGATTTCCTACAGAAAATAAAAACACCACCACATATAGATGAAAGGTGCTTTTTCCCCCCAAACCACCAAGGATAGTTTAGAACTTGTGAAATGTGATAATGACTTGCTCAGAAATACCCATTTATTCAATGTGCTTTGATTCAAAACTAGGAACTGCTCAACAGTTCAGTGTTCGAACTACACAATGAGACTGCCTTTCTGTATTGCCCCAGCAGTACAGTATTTATTGATTTGGCATTAATACCATACAGATTGTGAGATGTACCAGCAAAATCATCTCACTTTCATTGGGTTTCATAAGGTACAACTAGAATACAAAATGCTCCAGTTGCAGTGCAAAACGGTGAAGTCCATGACTACTGGTCATGGCGGGGGTAAACACTAATAAGGACTGAGGAGATTTAAGGAATACAGCATGGCAGGGTGTGCTTTGTGCTGGGATAATAGCATGCCTCAGGTAGGATGAAGCACAAGGCCAAAAGTCAAGTGCTTTTCCTTCCACAGAAATGCAGTGCTCAGATTAAAGCACACCCTGGAGTGCCTTATTGCCATTATCAAATAGGTCAATTTGAATTTAGATTAAAATAATTTTTTTTAAAATAAGTAAAAATGTGAAAAAAGGTGCAAAAAAGCAGCAGTCCAATTGAGCCATTGTAACTTTGCTGTTTGACCAGTAGTTGGCCAATATATTACTTATATTAAAACAACTGTAGTGCAAAAAAAATAATGTGACCTACTGGGAAATTATCCCGGGTACCCCAGAATACCATCATGGTGCTCTAACCACTGAGCTACAGGTTCACATGGTTGGACCCGAGTTGCTGGAAATACTTCCTTACTCTGGTATTGCATATCCTGCAACTAGAAATAATCAAGATGACAATTAAGATGTTTGTAGTGCTATATCAGCCACTGCTAAGCAATTTAAATAACAAATTGTAGTGAAAAAGAGATAATGTGACCTGCTGGGAATTGAATCCAGGCCCAGAGGATACTGTCTCAGTGCTCCAACCACTGAGTTACAGTTCTAATTGTCAGCTTGATTATTCCTAGTTGCAGGACATGCAATACAGAGAAACAAAATGTGTCCAGGAACCTGAGTAATGTGAATTGCATTTACATCCCAACCAAATGGAGGTTGTCAAAAAGACACCATGAACTAACAGTAAATGAGTACTTCCGCAGAGTATTTACTAAAGAGAAAGGGGGAACTATACCCAACCCAAGGAGGGGTGGGGGGGGCACAGGGTGGAGGAGCTGACAGATGGGGAAAGCCCAGTGGGCAGAGGGCATTGAGGGTGGACAAGGTGCCCAGAGCCAGATGGCATACACTCCAGGGTGCTGAAGGAGCTGGCTGAAGTCCTGGCAGAAACCTTGGCAGACCTGTTCAATGCCTCCCTAGACTCGGGGAGTGTACCTCAGGACTGGAGGATGGCGCACATGGTACCCCTCCACAAGTGCATCCCCAAGGATGAGCCAGGGAACTACAGACCTCACATCCATCATGAAAAAGCTGATGGAGACAATCCTGAAGGAAAGGCTGGTTTCCCTTCTAGCAGGGCTGCAGCTATGAATTTTGGGGCCTAGGACAAGTCACTTGAAATGGGCCCCTGTTTCCCAAACCAGCTAATGCCAAGAGTAATGCCAACTCCTCAGGTGGGCCCCTCCTGAGCTCGGGGCCCCGGACAACATCCCCACTTTCCCCCCATTACTGCGGCCCTGCTTCCTAGATGCTAATGGGTTGCAGTACAGCAGACAGCATGAGTTTGTTTCAGGCAGATCTTGTCAGACCAACCTGGTGGAGTACTATGACTTGGTAACCAGGCAATTAGACAGGGGCCATGCAGTGGATGTCTTGTACCTGGACTTCAGTAAGGCATTCAATTCGGTGCCACATGGAAAGCTAAGAAATAAACTGGAAAGTACAGGGGCGGGGATGAAGATTGTGGGATGGATAGGGAACTGGCTGCAAGGGAGACAGCAGAGGGTGGTGGTGGCAGGGGAGCTCTCATCTCCCAGGTTGGTGACAAGCAGGGTGCTACAGGGCTCTGTACTGGAGCCGATATTTGGGATCTTCATAGCAGACTTCTCAATAGGCATCAAGAGCAAGATCAGCCTGTTTGCAGATGATACCAAGATAGGAGCAGAAGCAGATGACTTAGAAGTGTCAGGGATTGCAAGATGATCTGGTAAAATTGAGGCCTGGTTGGACACTTGGCAGCGGGGTTCAATGCTAAGAAATGCAATGTGCTACATTTCGGCACAAAACAAACAAGAAGGAGCTACCAGCTAGGAGGGATTAAACTTGCCAAGATGGAAGAGGAGAAGGATCTGGGGTTGATCATAATGGGGCAATGAACAACTCAGCACAGTGTAGAAAGGTGGTTGCAAAGGCCAACAGCATGCTGGGTTGTATTGCCAGAGACATATTCTCCAGGAGTGGGGAGGTGATCCTGCCACTATTCAGGTCACTGGTTAGACCACACCTGGAGTACTGCATGCATTTCTGGTGACCGTACCTGAAGGACATTAGGTTACTGGAGGGGGTGCAGCACAAGGCAAGAAAAATGATCCAGGGGCTAGGGGACTTACCCTACAAGAGCAGGCTGAGGGAGCTGAACATGTATTCCCTGGAGGAGAGGAGGGATGGGGGGACATGACTGAAACCTTCAAGTACATGAAGGGAATAAATAAGACAGACACGGAGGGGCTTTTCAAATTAAGGAAGGGGAGACACACTCGAAGGCACAATCTAAAATTGGAAGGGGGAAGATTCAGAAGGGAAATTAGGAGACACTTTTTTATGGAGAGGGTGGTGCCCCTGAGTGAAACATTTCCAGAGAAAGTGGTATCCTTTAGAACAGTGGGCTGCTTCAAAAGGGGATGGGACAGGGTAAAGGGAAAGGTCACTGAAAGGGGGAAGGGAAGGAGGGGTAGCTGCAGTATAAGGGCTGCTAGCTGCACAATCGAGCAGACTTGATAGACCATAAGGCCTTTATCTGCTGGCAATTTCATATGTTCATATGTTTGTACGTACATAGCAACATTACACATACAAGCGACCCAGATTGGGTGTACCTAGGATACCAGAAAAAGACTACCAAGAACTAAGAAATTTAATCACACCCACCACCTACAGTATGTAGGAGGTCACTCAGCTAGGCAGGAGGTCACTAGTTACCTGCAAACAGTGACATGAAACATATGAGGCTATAATTTCCAGATAAAGAGCAGTCAGTAAAACAAATGGAAAAACAAAAAACAAAAACAATAGAAAACCCAGTTTAGTTCATTCAAACTAGCTGCAGAGAGCACCAAAACATTTGGGGCCTAGACCACTGGTACACAGAGGAATATTATAGGGTGCCGCACCCCTATAGTTGGGATTGAGTAGCCTGATCAATGTTAAACCCTTAACTTTGCACATTAATATCTTTGGCCATGTTTTTGACGAAATTAGATGAAAATTTGTATGTGTTGTCTAGGAGATAAGGTCTTAATCTGTGGACAGTTTTGTGATGGCAACTTTTGCGGTATCCGAGATCTGCAGGAGTCATTTTTTGTAAATGTCTAACTTTTTTCCTATACTTAACATGGGTTTCTTTTGCTCTCCCTACAGCCTACATGGGATAGAAATATTTCCCCAAACTTTCAGGGGACACGTGTCATGTCCCACGGTAGTGCCTTTGACAGGTCTGGTGAAAAAATATTAAAGGGTTCCTGAGTTACAAAGCTTTTAAATTTAGTGTTTTCTGACCTGTGTATGAGTAGTATGGATTTTCAGATAATGATCTGCTGCGAAAGTAAAAATTTGATGCTACAATTACGTGTTTTTGCTTTCACACCACTGAACTGGCAGGGCAGCAAACATTTTTTTGTGCCCTGCCAACCGCCATCTTGTTGATTTTTTTTTCCACGAACTGACAAATGTGGAAAATGCATAACAATGCTGCAATTTTTAAGAACAAACATCAGAACATAGCTAAACGGGACCCATTTATCTAGATTCTGATATTTGTTTATTGGCATAATGCCCACAAATATGTTTTCTGGGCACCCGAAATCTCAGGTGCCCAGCTTAGTGAGAGAAGTGCTTCCCCCCGCATTCTCTGTATGAGAAAAAGTGGGAATTTCTTCACTTCTGCAACCACAGCTGAACTCACGCTGCTGACTGCAGTGTGAGCTGTGAGCCACCCCTGCCATTTCCCTGGTGTCTGGTGGCACCCCCCCCCGCACACACACACACACACACACTTTCCATTGCCATGCTTAGCAATGTGTCCAGCTGCCCTGGTACCTAGTGGCACCCCTACCCTTCTGTTCACTGTCCTCATAAATAATATCTTCCCTGTTACTTATTCTATATTCCCTGGTATCTAGTGGTAACCTCCACCTGCCAGTCCCCATTTTCACAATTCCCTGGTGTCTATTGGCACCCCCAACCACCATCCCCATTATTTATTCTATATTCCCTGGTGTCTAGTGGTGCCTCCACTCGCTGATTCCCATTTCCACAATTTCCCTGGTGTCTTGTGGCACCCCCCCACCCACCGATCCCTATTTCCACCATTTGCCTGGAGTCTAGTGGCACCCCCACCCAACCATTGCAGGCAAAGCTGTAATAAAGAAAATGGTCCTTCGGTTCTTTTTTTTTTTTTGCAACAGGTGCTGCCAAGCTGGGCTCCAGCGATGTCATTTCTGGGCAGCAGGCACGGGCAGGGGGTCTCGAACCTGCCGCTTCACATGCTGAGTGAGTCAGAGGTAGTGTGTGCCTGCTAGCTTTGCCCAGTAAGTCAGATATGCCTAAACATCCATCTGAGCCCCATCATAATACAATCAATACGCCCAGCTCAAGCCCAGATTGGGGGAGTGTCTCGGAACAATCTCCTGGGATATTTGACCAGAGTCATGTGGATGGCACACGGGTAAAGATACCATGGAAGATGTTCAAAAAGCTTCTATCGCATGCTAAGTGAATGGCATTGCAATGCTTTGCTTCAACATTTAATTATACAACATTTTTATTTATTGTGCACTTGCTAACGATAATGCTGCTGCCGTAAATCAAGTAGTACAATCCCTGATTTGCTTACATGTTGTGTGCGCACAGAAACAGTTGCTTACTTGCTCACCATCTGCCACCAGTGTTACCAATGATTGGTCTGCCATCTGTGAGTCTGCAGTACAGGGACCATCCTGACCAACATTCCTCTGAACCTGTTGCCCCCCCCCAAACAGTAGCAGTCATATTACTGTGCCTTGCCCCTGCCCGCCACTGCCTTTAGTGCTTCCAACTGTGCCCTCAGTCTGAAGTTTTCTGACCATCCTAATCTGTGATCACTACTCCTATTCCCCCCAATCACGCTACACCACCTGTAGCATTCTTGGCTTCTTTCTTTCTCAAACATCTGTCCTCCAAAACATGGCAATACAAGAGTCGACGATTGCAACACTATTCACCACAGAAATGTCGTGCTATGCTGGCCTGGCTACTGCTGCTGCTGCTATTGAATGACAAAATGGTAATTGGTGCCAGTACAGCAGCAGGTCAGCAGCAGATTTATGTGCACCAGAGTTGGGGGGGGGGAATCGGGAAAGTCCAATTGACCATCCTCCCCCATTGGTGATATGCTCATACGTGCCAGGAAGGCACACCCATTCTCAGTTTAGGACATTACACAGTCTGCAGCCAAGTATATGTAGCTGATTACTCTGAGTACTGTACACAGTGCCAGAACAAGTTCAATGTCAGCTGCATGGTGCCGCAACCTTAGCACAAACTAGTCAATGAACCCCCCAAAACCAAGGCCCTGCACATAAGATAGCTGATGGAACAGTTAATCCAGCCCTGTTTACCAGTGCCCTCGGGTAAAACACAATCTCCAGTACCCTCCACAATTTTCCAGTGACCTCTACTACAAACCATTGAGCTTATCCTCCTCTGGTCTCTCCAATATATTCCAGCGACCACCAGTCCTCTGCACAGGTCTCCAGCACTTTCCAGATCTCCAGTATTCCTAGTACCCTCCCTCCTGGAGTTTGTGCCCCAACTCCCCCTTTCTTTGACTGGGACTCGGGTTCAATTTTGCGTTTCTTCTGTGTGCAGCATGCTGGGGACTATCTCAGACAGTACAGGAGGAGACAGCTAATTGGGATTTTCATCACTGACCTGTGATGTTGCCCTGGTGTCTTGTGGCACCACTCACCTGCTGATCAGCCTTCTGTATTTCCCTGGCATCTAGTGGCACCCCCCAGCCGCCAATCACCCTTTTTGAGTTCCCTGGTGTGTAATGACACCCCCCCACCTGCAGATCACTGTACCCATTATCAATTTATTGAGTTCCTGATGTCTAGTGGTACCCCTTGTCACAAACGCACTCAGCAGGTCAGGCCCTCTGCTCCCACAGTGCCAACCTATGAGCACAATAGTGTGAACAGGTAACAGACAGTGTAACCCTTCTGTCTGCTTTTAGGTCTGAATTACCTTTAGTCTCAAGTTCTGGGGGCATTCAAACTGTGAACCTTATGCTAGCGTACCCAATATACAGGCTCAGATACATACCCTCTTCGGGGATTGTGGTACAATCTTTTGCCAGGGGCACCAAGCCAGGCTTCCAAAATGAACCCTTAAAACTCTAAGAGATCTTAGGTATATTCTTACCTTTTTACTCTAGCTCAGTAACACCATCAAGCTGTTGAACAATTGTCAGACTTAACCCTCTATATGTCACATGCAAAAAAGAACTGGCAGACACCCAGGCAGTCCTTTAAATAAAAGGTACTTTACTAAAAGATGATAAAAATATGTAAAATGGAAACACAGAACAATATATCCAGGAGCTCACAATCACATAAAACAAAAAGTGAAGATTACAAAATAAAATTCCTACCACAATAAATTTAGATTTTTACTATCTAAGGTATTACCTCTGGAAGTGCTTATAGTTATTTCTGAGAGCTGTGTCTCTCTAGAGTCCCAAAATAATACAGCTTTCAAACAGTTCAGACACAAGTATTAGTTTACCTGTGTCTCTCCATGCCCCTTCTGTGAGTCACGTCCTATCAGGAGATATATTAAATAAGGTGACATCAGCAAAAACTCATTTCCCAAATTATGAGTCTTTGATCCCCCAGTTCCTTTTAGATTTACAGCTCTGCAGTCCATCACCTAGGTGCGATATAGCCAACAGGAATCAGCTAAATGATGTCCTGTAATAAAATGTATATTTTAGTTTCCCAACTTCAAAGCATGAGGTCATAAAAAGGCCATAAAATGCAATTTCTCAAGGAAGTTAATTACATTACAGACATCTCCTGGTCAGTTTACCTATCCTGTAACTTCATTGAAACCTGGGGGGGGCACCTATGGAAGCACAGGCTCACATACTATAGTTGTATATTACAAATATCATATAACAATCATAACCAGCTGGCCAAGCGTCACAATCCTCCCCACCTAGACTGAATATGGGGGCTCTATCCCCTGCATGGGATGAGCTCCCTATGTTAGTTCACTCCTCATATAGACAGGACAGACCATCTGCATTCTGATTGGTCGCTCCAGCCCTATGTAAGATTGTCACGTCATACCTTTGCAAGGCAAGACTCCATCTTGATAGTCTACCATTAGTTTTTCCCATTTGTGTCAACCAAACCAGGGGGTTGTAGTCCGTTTGTACCTCAAAATGCTATCTATATAAGTATGGCTCTAACTTCTTTAGGGCCCACACTATGGCAAGACACTCTTTTTTCACAGTAGAGTAAGCCTGCTCCCTGGGAAGTAACATTTTACTCAGGTACACTATGGGGTGATCTTTCCCTTGGTTGGATGTCTGACTCAGTACTGCCCCAATACTCACATCTGAGGCATCAGTCTGGACTGTAAAGGGTCTGCTATAGTAAGGACTTGTCAATACAGGAGCACTGCACAGTGCCTCATTCAGTCTGGTAAAGGCTTTTTAACAGGCTGGTTCCCAGGTAATTGTCTTAGGCATCTTTTTCTTTACCAGGTAAGACAGGGGAGCAGTCAGGGCACTGTAATTGGGTACAAATTTCCTATAGTACCCTGCTGTCCCTAGAAAACTCCTGACCTGACTCTGCATTTTGGATCTGGGCCATGCCTTGATCACCTCTATTTTTACTTGGTTAGGACGGATCTGTCCCCGGCCTATAACATGCCCGAGGTACGCCACTTCAGCCATGGTCACCTGGCACTTCTCAACTTTGACAGTGAGCCCGGCCCTCTGTAGCCTGCACTTCCCTAAGGTGGGACAGGTTTTCCTCACAGCTTGCACTAAAGATGGCAATGTCATCCAGGTATGCCACACCATACTCCTCAGCAGCATTTAACACCTGGTTCACCAACCTTTGGAAAGTGGCTGGGGCATTCTTCATTCCAAAAGGTATTATTTTAAATTCAAATAAGCCTATCGCAGTGATGAAGGCCAACCTCTCCCTATCTGTCAGTTAACTCTACCTGCCAATACCCCTTTGTCAGGTCAATAGTTGTAAGGTAGGTTGCCCCTCCCAACTTGTCTAGTAGTTTGTCCGTCCCTCCGGAGCACTGGTAGGCATCTGACTTCGTGACTGCATTCAGTCCACAATAATCCACACAGAAACAAGTAGAGCCATCTGGCAAGGGCACAAGGACTGCTGGTGAGGCCCAGGGGCTGTGGGATATCTGGATTACTCCTAAATCCAGCATTTCCTCCACCTCCCTCCTAATGACCTTTTGGACAGCCTCTGATACCCAACATGCTGTCTGCCATATGGGCGTCTGTGTCCTTGTCTCCACATCGTGCATTGCTAAGGGGGATAGTCCAGGCCTGGTGCTAAACAGTGGGGCAAAGTCTGTTAAAACTTCCCATACTTCCTGGATCTTGTCTGGGGCCAGCTGGGGTGACAATTTAACTGCCTCCACAGATACTCCTGTTTGCTTTCTCCCAGCAAGTCCAGAAAGGGGTCTCTTTCGTCTGTCCCCTTCCCAGGACTACATACTGCAAACACCATGTCAGCCATATTAGCATACAGATTCATCATGTTGACATGGTACATTCTTTCTGCATGTCTTCTGTCAGGTAACTCTATGATATAGTTCACGTCATTTACCTTTCTAACTACTTTGTATGGTCCTGCCCACTCAGACTGCAGCTTGTCTTTCCGGACTGGAATAAGGACCATGACTTCCTGACCCACTGTGTATGAGTAAGCTCTGGCTCTGCGGTTGTGCCACACTTTTTGTTTCTGTTGGCCAGCTGCCAGGTTGCTCTGGGCTGTCCCTATAAACTCCTTCAGCCTTTCCCTAAACCTAAGGATGTAATCCACTATGGGAGTTCCCTGGATGGTGTGCTTGCCTTCCCAGTCCTTCCAGATCACGTCTAGGGGTTCACAAACCCGGGTCCATATAGGAGCTCAAAGGGGGAAAATCCTGTCGACTCTTGGGGCACCTCCCTGTATGCAAACAACAGGTGGGAAAGGTATTTCTCTCAGTTCCTCCCATGCTGTTTAGCAAACGCTTGGAGCATTGACTTCAGGGTACCATTAAATCTTTCCACAAGCCCACTGACTTGTGGGTGATAAAGTGTCATGCACCTCTGCACCACCCCACACTTCTCCCATAAACATTTCATCAGGTCTGACATGAAGAAACCCCCTCTACTGGTGATAACCTCCTAAACCCAACACAGGAGAAAATCCCGAGTAAGGCATCTGCCACTTTGTCTGTCCTCAGTGAGGATAGGGGGACTGCCTCTGGATACTGGGTGGCATAATCCACCACAGTCAAGATGAACCTCTTCCCAGAGGAGCTGGGGGTATTTAAAGGACCCATAATATCCATTCCCACCCTCTGGAATGGCTCCTCCACTATAGGCAATGGAATTAGGGTGGCTTGGGTTTTCTTACCTGCCTTCCCTATTTTTTGGCACCGGTGACAAGACCTGCAGTACTCCTTCACCTTCTGGGTGAAGTTGGGCCAACAGAAATTCTGGGCCAACCACTGCATGGTGTGCGCGAGTCCCAGATGACCAGACCAGGGAATATCATGTACAATCTTCAGCAACTACTCACGGTACCCCTGGGGAATGACAAGCTGCCTACCTATCACCATCCCTCTGTCTTTACAGCCTGAGTATACATCTGTCCATTTTCCCAATAAACCTTATGTTTACCGTCACCTCCCTGTGCTCCGTCAGAGTCTGCCCAAGCCCTCAGCTTCTCTAGACCAGGGTAAATTTTCTGAGCAGCTGCAAACTTCTTACACATTCCCAAGGTATGGAACAGGTCCCCTTCAGTCTCTAAACAGGGGTTCCTAGCACTAGCTTCAGGGCACTCAGGATCACTATCATCCCTAACCCTCTAACAATAGGTCACCCCTCTTTCTTTGGAGTAATCCTCCATAGCTGTTTTGTTAACTGCTACTGGGGAAATTTCTGCCCCCTTTTCATTAGCCTCCATGTTAGGATACACAAGCTGGGTAACCAGCCTCCCAGTGGTTTCCACAGTGGCTTCTGTGGGGTCCAGGGAACTACAATTGTCCCTTGCCACTTGGCTATGGGTAACTGCACACACCATCCCGTTTAAAGATTATTGCCAAGGACGACGTCAACTGCTAACGTTTTGGCTACAGCCACCTGTTGCACAGTTCTCCCTGTTTCACCCCAGTCTAGGAGAACACTAGCAAGTGGCAATGTGGTCTTCCCACCAATGAACCCTTGCACAGTTACAAATTTATTGGGTGCAGTTGACCAGGCTCTACCAGATCCCCTTTTACCAGCATCAGGGATGCCCCTGTGTCTCTTAACCCTTGTGTCTGTACATCATTCACCGTGACTGGGTGCATGTGTTCCCTTATGTTCACAAGCATCCTTCCAGGGACACACAAACAACTCACTTCTTCCTAGCTCCATTTTGCATATTGCTCATCCTTTTGGGACACTGTCTGGCAATATATCCAGTTTCTTTACAAACACAACGTTCGTTTCTTTTCTCAGAAAAATCTTTTCTTCGAAACCTGGGACTGATTTCGGTGGCAGCAGTGAGGGTTTTAGCTGCCCTGAAGGCGTGCTTTTCCCCTTCTGCGCTGCCACGCCCACCCCATTTGCTCTCAGAGCAGGTCTGTTCTTGGCATAGCGGTCCAACAGTTCAGCAGCCTCTTGCATTGTTTTGGGATCTCAGTCCTTCAGCCAGGTTTTCAGCTCTGCTGGGCATGCCCCAAAAAACTGTTCTAAAAATATAGCATTTTCAATTTTATCTACAGAGTTTGTTTCAATTCCTTCCCACCATTTTAAATACTGATGTTGTTGCATGGCTAGCTCCTTGTAGCTCATGTCAGGGATTCTCCTGAGCTTACAGATTTTAGCTCTGTATGCTTCTGCAGTTAAATCAAACTTTTTTAAAAGTGCAACTTTAAGTCTGCTGTAATCATTACTGTCCTCATTGCCCATTTGACCCAATGCATCCCGAGCTTTCCCCGCAAGTAGCGGGGATAGCTGGAAGTTCCAGGACTCTCTAGGAATTTTTGCCTGAATACAAACTTTTTCAAAAGAATTTAAAAAGGCATCCATTTCTTCCCCCTCTTTAAATTCAGCTATCAATTTGAAATTTAATTTGTAACCCAGTCCTGTAGTTCCAGTTAAACCCAAGCCACTTACCTCCTCTGGTGCTGGTGGTTGTAGTTGTAACTTCTCCAGTTCATGTCGCCTCTGGTGCGCACACTCTTCATGGTCCGCCTCTCATTGTTCATGGTCAGCTTCTCACCGTTCTCGCTCCCTCTTCTCCTCTGCGGCTCACTTCTCTCGCTCAGCCTCTCTCTGGAACTCCAGCTCCATTCTGCGCAACTCATTCTGCAGCTGGATTGCTTCTGGTTCCAGAATGCTGGTGACCTTCCCCTGCTGCTGTGGCCTTGGTCTTGCACTGGCCCTGCTGTCCTCCTCACTGGATCTGGACACTGCACTGGCCACTGTCCCCTGCACGCCCAAGTTTTGGTCCTTTCCAGTCACAGTCTGTGACTCGATGCTCTGGGCATCTGCTGCCATCAGGGTATCCACAAGGTTCTGCTTGGTGGCTCTCCCCTTGTGCAGGACTCCTCTGTCCTGGCACAACTGCCTCAAGTAGTCTGCAGTGCACC
Source organism: Neoceratodus forsteri (assembly GCA_016271365.2). Classification (NCBI taxonomy): domain Eukaryota; kingdom Metazoa; phylum Chordata; order Ceratodontiformes; family Ceratodontidae; genus Neoceratodus; species Neoceratodus forsteri. The sequence continues at coordinate 1,691,513,209 of CM028130.1, read as the reverse complement.
CGCTGTACTTGGAAGCCACCTTCTTCCCTAACTATGGCTACTCTAAGTTGCAAATTAAAAAATAAAACAGGAAGGAACTTAACTATCTACAAAATGATATAGTTCTGTTTCCTTTTTAAAAATAAATCACAGCCTTATTTTGCAAGTCAACTGTACAGTATTAAGCTGACACACTGAATAGTAAAAAGCTTGTGTTACCAAATTTTTCGCACAGCTGCCAACCAAATCTGCCACAAACGCACTCAGCATGTCAGACCCTCTGCTCCTACAGTGCCAACCTACAAGCACAATAGTGTGAACAGGTAACAGACAGAGTAACCCTCCTGTCTGCTTTTGAGTCCGAATCACCTTTACTCTCAAGTTCTGGGGGGATTCAAACTGTGAACCTTATCCTAGTGTACCCAATGTACAGGCTCAGATACGTACCTTCTTCAGGGATTGTGATACAATCTTTTGCCATGGGCACCAAGCCAGGCTTCCAAAATGAACCCTTAAAACTCTATAAGAGACCTTAGGTATATTCTTACCTTTTTACTCAAGCTCAGTAACACAATCAAGCTGCTAAACAATTGTCAGACTTAATCCTCTATACGTCACATGCAAAAAGAACTGGCAGAATCCCAGGCAGTCTTTTTAATAAAAGGTACTTTACTAAAAGATGATAAAAATATGTAAAATGGAAACACAGAACAATATATCAAAGAGCTCATAATCACATAAAAGAACAAGGGAAGATTACAAAAAATTAAAACTACCACAATACATTTAGATTTTTACTATCTAAGGTATTACCTCTGGAAGTGCGTATAGTTATATCAGAGAGCTGTGTCTCTAGAGTGCCAAAATAATATATCTTTCAAACAGGTCAGACACAAATATTAGTTTAACTCCGTTTCTCCACACCCCTTTTGTGAGTCATCTAGCTCCCCCCTTTAGAATATAAAAAAATACAAACACGATGTCCTATCAGGAGGTATATTAAATAAGGTGACATCATCAAAAACTGATTTCCCAAATTATGAGTCTTTGATCCCCCAGTTCCTTTGAGATTTACAGCTCTGCAGTTCATCACCTAGGTGCGATATAGCCAACATAAATCAGCTAAATGATGTCATGTCCTGTAATAAAATGTATATTTTAGTTTCCCAACTTCAAAGCATGAGGTCATAAAAAGGCCATAAAATGCAATTTCTCAAGGACATTAATTACATCACACCCATCTCCTGGTCAGTTTACCTATCCTGTAGCTTCACTGAAACCCTTGGGGGGGGGGGGACCCATGGAAGCACAGGCTCATATACTATATTTTTATATTACAAATATCATACAACAATCATAACCAGCTTGCCAAGCATCACACCCCCCACCCACCGATCCCCATTTGATTTCTCTGGTGTCTAGTGGCACCCCCACCCACCAATTGCCGTTCAATTTCCTTGGTGTCTAGTGACACCCCCCCCACGAAACACCATCTGATTTCCCTGGTGTCTAGTGCCCCCACCACCAATTGCCTGTACTTCCAAACCATTACTAACTTATTAAAACTTTTTCATTTTACATATAGATCAAAACAAAAACATTTTCAAACTTCAGATATATTATGAAACATCAAAATTCAAACTGCCGAACACTAGAACACTGAGTTCGGGAAACTGAATTCCGTAATGCCACAACCTTCACAAATGTAACATGAAGGGCTCCACCCCCCTGTGTCCCCCGCATGGGGGGGCCCTGCTCCATGCACCCCCATAATTTAAATGACCAACTCCGAGGGGAAGCGGACCTCAGAGTAAAAAAAAAATAATACGGGGAGGGTGGAATAATGCTTCACAAAACTAGTGGAGCCCGGGAGCAGAACCCATGCTGGCCGAGCTGCTACTGCTTTAGACTTCCATGCCATGGAAGCAGCTTAGCCAACTTCTGCATTTTCTTGTTATTTGTAATGCCTGGCCAGGGCTAGGGTAGCGGGTCTTCACATCCACTACTGTACCCCGGTCAGCATCGCTTCTTCCGGTCGAGCTCCTGAATGTGTTGGGTGGCTGAACTCAGTCCCATCAGTTTCGGGATTGTGAGTTTCAGTCCCTTACATGGATACAAAACCTCCATTAAGAAGAAACTCAACTCTGAAACATTTCATTAAGCACTATAAAACTAACACAACTTGAGATAATTTATAAACTGCACTCAAAGATATTTCTTAATTTTTCATGTCACTTCAAAAGACCCCTCCTCCAAAAGACAACACATCTGGAGATTCTATGGGAAGCACCACGTTGCTCAATATTCGCACAACCTCCTAGCCACCACTGCAATTTAATGTGTTTATTCTTGCACTTAACTCAGAGAAAAAAAGCTCTTACGTACTGAAACTGCTGGCATAAGATAATTTTAGCATATCCTCTACTTAGTAAATATACACCTTTAATAATGGAAAAATAACTTAGTAAGTGTATGCAATGTTTGATGTATAGTGAGGGAAGGTATGGGAGTGAGTATGTATGTGCTAATTGCCATCTGATTACTACTCTTGAAGCAGAGATAGCGTTTCTGCTTAATATTAAACCAGTTTCTACTGATATTAGGGAACTGGAAAGTTACGCTGATCTTATGGATGAACAACTTCATTCTAATGAACAATTTCCTTCACATTTAGGTAGCATTTCTATGCCTCCTGATGAGGAGACAATTGTAACGACTAGTACTAGTATAATTGTTGCCTCTGCCCCTCTTATAAGATGGATGATTATCCACCCTCTTCTCATGATAATGATGACTGGACTATTGTCACAAAGCCTCTTAAAATAGGAGGGGTGGTCAAATACACAATAGTGCCCCAATTGAAACTCTTAATAGGTTTGAGCAATTGACTGTATCAAATAATGAAGTTCTACATGATTTATCCTATGCATCACCCTCTGTTGATAATAATGGTTCAAAAACACTTTTCAATCAGGAGTTAATGCCCATGAATACTTGTCCTAGTAAGTGCAGTATCAAGCTACCAAATCAATATCTATTAAGTTAATCACTCCAGAGTGTGTTAAACAATCACCTGTTTCTGATTCTTGTACCCCTACTGTCTCAAAACAAGTGTTAGTCCTGGGAGATTCAATCATTAAGCACACTGACAGGGCGGTATGCAATAGTGACAAGAGCAACTGCACTTGTTCTAGCTTCTGAGGGGCCAGGGTATCTGACATTACCTCCATGATGCCTAAAATTTTACAAAATGCGGGGGAAAATCCACTGATTATCATACATGCCGGTGTTAATGATATAAACAACACCTCATGTAATCAGTTACAACAGGACTATGTTACTTGGTATTATTACTTGGTGTTACTTGGTTCAGGGACAAAAGAAGACCGAGGCTCATCGAGATTGTCCCCCACATTTTTTGTGGGACATTATAGCTCACTGTAAGTTATCCCTTATCCACAGATCCAAGTCATATTTGAATGCATCAAAACTAGATGTGGAGATTAATTCTTTGGGCAAGGTGTTCCACAATCTTGCTGATCGTATGTTGAAGAAATTTCCCCTCTTGTTAGTACGAAAAGGTTGTATTTCTAGCCGTTTATTATGTAGTCTAGGGACTATCTTTCTAGATGAATAGTCAAGTCCACATTGGGTCATAAGAATGGGTGATTGACATATTTTATAAATCATTAATAAATCACCTCTTTTTCTCCTAACTTCCAGTGAGTGTAAACCAGTATGTTTCAGTCTTGTGGTATAATCAAGATGTTTAAGTGTTGGGACTATTTTAGTTGCTCTTCTCTGAATATGTTCCAGGCAAGATATGTCACCCTTGAGATAAGGGTTCCAGAACTGGAAGCCATAGTCAATATAAGGTCTTATAAAAGTCCTATACAAGGGAATAATGCATTGTTAAGTACGGGTTACAAAGGTACGTTTGATTTGTTTTAAGAGACCATTAGTCATTTTAGCTGTTTTTAAGCAGTGTTCCCTAGATGCAAGTTTATTGTTTATTAGCATCCCCAGGTCTTTTTCACAACTTGATGTTTTGAGTTTAATATTATTAAGGTAGTAATTGCTCATTGGATTGTTTCTTCCAAAATGAAGACCCACACATTTCTCATGATTGAAAAACATTCCGTTCTCAATTGCCCACTGTTCTATTTTCCCTAAGTCGGCAACTAAAGTTTCCAGATTATTAAGGTTGCTTACTTTACCTCCCAGTTTGGTGTCATCCGCAAACTCTGAAAGATAGTTATTTGGTCCAGCATGCATATCGCTGATGAATAAGTTAAACAAAGTGGGTCCCAATACCGAACCCTGGGGAACCCCACTCGTCACCAAGCCCCAGTCAGATAGTATATTGTTAAATTTAACTTTTTGAGTTCTACATTTGAGCCAGTCGGATACCCAGTCAACGAGATACATTGATATGCCAAATGTTTTTAATTTCTGTAGAAGTTTAGTATGTGGTACCTTGTCAAATGCCTTACTGAAATCAAGTTGTATAACATCCGTAGGAATGCCATTATCAAGGTATCTACTAATTAGATTATAAAAAGCTATTAAATTTGTGGTACACGAGTGACCTGGCATAAAGCCATGTTGAGTTAAATCAGCTATACCCAAAGTTGTAATCTCATCCTCCAACTTCCCTTTGATAATTCTCTCCATGAGTTTTCCCACAACAGAGGTTAAACTTATGGGACGGTAATTTTCAACGTTGCCTCGATTTCCTTTCTTAAATATTGGTGTGACAGTTGCTGTACGCCAATCATTAGGTATTTACATCTACCATGACGCAGAAAATCAAAGCCCTAAATGAATGGCTGATAAAGTGGTGTTTTAAGCAGGATATACCCTGTATTATCCACTGGGAATCATTTTCAGATTATTCTTCCTTGTTTTGCTGGGACGGTTTACATCTCAGTCATAGGGGTAGTACACTTATGGAGAAAAGTATCACTAAAATCATAAATCATTGTTTAAACTAAAACAATGGGGGAGAATGGGTCTATTGCCAAGTCTCTGAATACTTACCAAAATATTATCACAACTAAATGTAAATTCCTAGCTTTGAATGCAAGATCTTTAAACCAACTCAAATTAGCAGAACTCAACGCCAAATGTAAAACTTTAAATACAGGTGTGGTGGGAGTAACTGAAACTTGGTGGGACGCATCCTCAATTTGGTTCAGAGAAATTCCAGGTTATAAGTAATATCATTAAAACAGATTAGATAAGCAAGGCGGTGGAGTTTGTATGTACATATGAAATTATATTCCTTCTTTTGAAGTGTGTTCTCACTTTCCTTTGGAAATTATGTGGATTAAAATCTTACTGAAAGAGCAGTCCTATATAACTATTGGTAACATCTATCGACCTCCATCTGCAAATTCAGATTACACAACTGATATGTTTAAAGAAATTACACATTTTTCAGAATCTCAAGATACTGTAATATTTGGTGACTTTAACCTCCCTCATATTAACTGGAACTCGTTCTTAGGACAGTCCTATGCCAAGAAAGGACTAAAAGATGTGGTAGTTAGTACTGGATTATAACAACTTGTTACTGAACCCACTCTGGGTCCTAATATTTCAGATCTATTATTTACTAACATAGAGCAACAAATTAGCGATTTATAAATTTGGGATCCACTTGGAACCAGTGATCATTCATCTATTCTTTTTGAAATTCAACAGTTTAAAACTACACAAATGAAGTTATACTATACAAAAAATTATAACAGAGCAATTTTTTCTAAAATCAATGAATACTTACAAAACATAAACTGGGAATCTAATCTTCTTAAGTGTACAACACAACAAGCTTGGGACTTTTTTAAAAACATCGTACATTATTTGGAAAATACATTTATTCCATCTAACAGGAAATTTAATAATAAAGCAAAAATTCCCCCTTGGTTGAACAAGACAATTAAAAATCAGATTAAAATTAAAATTTAACTTTTTAGGAAACTTAAGAATAGTTCTGTTCCATTTAAAACTACTCTATTACATAAATGCAGACTATCTGTGAAAAACTTAAAACAATTCTATTAAATTGGCGAAACATAAGCTAGAATTTAAACTATCTCACCAAAAGACTGTCACAAATCTCTTTTCTCCTATATAAATAGTAAAAAAGGTGTACCAAGGACCATTGGTCCCATTATAACCAATGGCTCTTCTCTATCTGATATAGAAACCTCAAACCTCTTTAATAAGTATTTTTGTTCTGTCTTCTCTCAAAAATCACCTATTAGTACATTTAAAATTCACCACATAGATTATTATAGGTTCTATCCAACTGACATTATACAGGCTATCAAAAAACTAAAAAAAAATACTAGTCCGGGCCCAGACGGTATTCATCCATGGTTTGTGATCGAAACCTCTGTAAATATTTCTATACCTTTGTCAATGATTTTCAATAAATCCTTACAAGAAAGCATTGTACCAAATGATTGGCATTCAACAATAATTACTCCCATATTTAAAAAAGGCAATAGAGGTTCTGTGCAAAATTGTCATCCAATTAGCCTGACCTCAGTGGCTGGTAAATTAATGGAACGAGTAATGAAGTCTCTAATAGATCAAGATTGTAAAAAATTAGGAGTTTATTATTCAAATCAGCATGGGTTTACTCCCAAGTATTCCTGCACCACCAATCTAATACCTTTTTACAATAATATAAGTACTCTACTAAATCTGGGTATCCCTACTGATGCAATTCTTTTGGACTTTAGTAGAGCTTTCGATAAAGTCTCACATGAAAAACTCATTACTAAAATGCACAATCTAGGTTTGTCACCTGATATTGTCAACTGGACGTTAAACTGGTTGACAAATCATTCTCAGAGAGTGAGAATTAATGATATCTTGTCTGATTCGGGTAGTGTGACAAGTGGTGTACCACAGGGGTCGGTCTTGGGACCAATACTGTTTAATCTCTTTATCAGTGATTTACAAACAGGGCCAAATAACTTCATAGTTAAATTTGCAGATGATACTAAATTGGGGGGCAAGGTTAATAATCAAGAAAATATTGCTGCATTAAAGAAGGATTTGGAAAAATTAACACTTTGGGCAAATGAAAATCATATGCAGTTTGATCAAGACAAATGTTTAGTAGTGCATTTCAGTGTAAATAATCCAAAAACGATATATCATATAAACTGACTACCACTTCACTCATCACATTGTGAAAAAGATTTAGGGATATATGTTAACAATAAATTTACATCAAATGATCACTGTGTTAGAACTGCTTGCATGACCAACGGACTTTTGAGGCAAATAAAACGCACTTTTGTTAATCATACTGAACAATGCCTTATTCCATTGTATAGGGCATGCATTAGACCGTATCTAGACTATGGCTCCCCTTTCTGGAATCCAAACCAAAAAAAAGACATAGCAATTCTTGAACAGGTTCAAAGGAGAGTAACTAGAATGATTCCAAGATTAACAAACTTGGATTATCAGGACAGATTAAACGCTACTGGTCACTTCTCTCTTCAAACTAGAAGATTAAGAGGTGATATGCTTATGGTTTTTAACTTAATAAATTCACCAGATCTAATGGAAAAATGTGGTCTAACACTCTCCAAAAGGAGACATGTTCTGAGACTGCATAATAAACAGCTTGAAGTAAAAACTGATAAAACCAGCAAAAGGGCAAACTTTTTTCCAATAAGAGCATCCATTGTCACAAGAATTGGTAGAGACAACTAGTGCCACTGTCTTTAAAAACAAATTAGATGTTTGGTTGAGGAATAATAGATAAATAATGTCCCACATAGTGTGGGGAACAGTCTTGATGGGCTCTGGCCTTCTTTTGTTCTTTCATACCAAGTAAGTAATTACCATCATCAGTCACATTTCAATTATAAACAAAGACAAAAAAGTCCATGTAATTGATGCATATATTTCCTAGTGTCTAGTGGCACCCCCAACCTTCCCATTTCAGACATAACCTGGAATAAAGAAAACAGTCCCATTATTTTTTTTAACCTGTGAAAAAGAAAACAGTCCCTCACTGATCAGCCCCCCACCCGCACCTAGCACCCACAACCCCACACTCCCCAGTACATTCCCACACACTCTCACTCATCTGAACAGATCCCAGGTTCAAGACCCACTTTCTGATTAAAAGACATGTATTGCTGCAGGAACCGGTAACCACAATATGAGAAACTAAGCAGGGTTTTATTTAACTCTAAAAATTGATTAGCGTTTTGCTCATAAAAGTGCTAAAACATTGTAAAAATGCATAGCACTTGCCTCATTGTGTTTAACAAACATAACACTTCTAGAAAACCTACATAAATACTTTCTGTACAGTTAATATTGTACCAGGAAAAAAACTGCTAATCAATTATTTAAAACCCTGCTAAGGTAAACGTGCTTCAATGTATTTCAGTGGGTGTTTCAACTTTTATGCATAACTTTGCAATTTCTTGACACTTTGACCCAAAATTTTCAACATGACCTTTTGGGGATCCCACACCCATGAACAATGCAACTGTCATTATGCAACTCCTTCGCAAAAGATGACTTTGCGGTCGGTTGGTGAAATCACCTTTCGGGCAGGATTTGACAATTCTTCCTGACTTTGCTCATGAGGTGCAGTCATAAGAAGGCTATGTTAAAAATTTGGGGTAAAGATTACTAAGAAATGGCAAAGTTATAATCATTCATTGCAATTTCACTGCGCAGGCTTGTAACTTTGGAAATTTTAAATATTTTGACCCCAGATTTTCAACATAGCCTTCTTATTACCCCACCTCATGTATGTGATAGCTGTCATTTTTCAAATCCTGGCCAAAATGTGTTTTCACACCTATGGCATGGAATGGCATTGTAGTTGTGCAGAATTATGTTCTGGCAAGGATTCAAAAATTTTCTGTACTGGGTACATGAGGTGGGGTAATAAGATGTCTATGCTGACAATTTATTCACAGCTGTCCTATAAATGGAAGCTCAAGGCCCAAAAGGCCCTGTGTTTCCACAGCTACATACATATACACATCTAAGGATGGATGGGAGCGCAGGGGCCCGGAGGGCCATGCACTCCCACAGGCAAATAAGGGTAAGATTATACTATCTCAAAAAGTAAGGAAATTGCACACAACTTTGTTAATGCTCTAGCCACATGGTCAAAGCCACAAAAGCCAGGAAAAGTGTCATTAGGGTTTCCAACCCTAACACCCCACCTCCATCATGCACACACCAACAGGCGTCAGGGTGCTTTGGGGTGATCAGCCCTAACACTCACCCCATTCTCCTATACTGTACCCATCTCAGTTTATTTTCTTATGGAATGGAGTGAGTGTTAGGGCTGCCAAACATGGCACACCCCAAACACCTGTTGGTGTGTGCAGGGTTGGGGTGGAGCATTAGGGCTGGAAACCTTAACGCCATTAGTTTTTTTTTTGTAATTTATAAAATATATAAGCAGTATAAAATTGTACCTGTGGTCCTTATAAGACTAGTACACACAGTAAGCAAAGTACTTTGCAGAGTACATTTAGGGCACTATTCCTGGCTGCCAGCTGTCCCATGGCTGACATCACAGCAGGCACCAACATTTCTCTGCCCTTTATGCTGCAGGACTTCATGCTCCAGAATTGCAGCAAGGGAAAACCATTAGATGGACTTCAAAGGCAAACCTTGATGCCAGATGTTGACTGACTGGTCAGCCAGCTGTGGAAGAAGCAGAAGGTCAGGCAAGGGCCCAGTGTCTGGGGTTAGCACTGTTAGGCTGGATTGCTGGCAGTCAGTGAAAAGGAAGGCCACTTCCTGGCAGGGCCCAAAACAACCCAGTCGTGATACAGAGCTAGGGGTGATTATAGCATTGAACCACTTGATTCTGAACTCAGAGGGCTTTCAAAGTTATGCCCATGCAGTCTTGATGCCAACTGCTTGTTGACTGGTCAGTGGGCAGTAGAAGAAGCAGAAGGTTGGGCAATGGTCCAGTGTGCAGGAGCAGCGCTGATCAGCTGGACTGGCGGCAGTTAGTACAGGGGGAGGGATGCTTCTTGGCAATGACCCTCATGACCCAATGGTGGTGCTCTGGCAGTGGTCAGTGCAGGGGAGAGTCACTTCTTTTCAGCGGCCCACACTATCTGGTGGTGACACAAACATGCTGTTTAAGCTCGGCTATTTGCATTCTTTAAGGCCTCAAATGACCCTAGCCCTTTCTTAGTCGGGCTATAGGGAAAGCCTTTCAACTATATCCCTCCCATGACTGAGCGATCATATTCATAAAGAACCTCATTGTCCCCTTTGTATTGACTTAGCCAGCGCCTCTGTTGGTACTTAGGGTTGAGTATAGTGCTCAATGTTAAACCCCTAATTTTGCACCTTAATAACTTTGGCAGAGTGTTCAACTAAATTGCCTCAAATTTGGCATGCTTTGTCCGGGAGGCAAGTTCTCAAGCTGTGGTAAGATTCATGTCTCTAGCTTAAGCTGTTTCTGAGAGCTGGATATGTACTGTAGTTTTTACAGAAACTGTGAAAACAGTTAGGCTTTTATCACACTTTATTGCCCTCTCCTACAACCTAGACAGTGCAGAATGTTCCCCAAATTTTCAGCAGAAGTGGCCTGTGCCATGGTACTGTAGTACCTTTCAAAGGTTTTGTGAAAAAAACATTAATTGGTTCCAGAGTCATAAGGATTTAAAGTTTTTTTCTGAGCATGCTCAGTAGGGTTTTAGAAGAAACCTCTAATATGACCCAAAAATGTTGGTGTCACAAGCATTTTTCTTTCACATCAATTAGTGTTTTGCAGATGTGAGAAACATTTACAGGCTGTGATGGCCACTGTCTTGTTTTCCAGTTTGTTTTTTAAAGCTATAAACCTACGTACCTTAGATCCCATAACAGACAACTGCAGGTACACCAAGTACTAACAAGTAAAAAGGACAATTACTTCACCATACAGGCAAGCAGACAGTGGAATAATTTTCCACAAGACCTGGTTAACATTAATGATTTTGATAAATTCAAGCCAGAAGTTGATAAATGGTTATTTGGATCTTAACTAATGTACCCACTAAGGAGTGGGAGGTAGTTTTGATGGGCCTAGTGCCTTATTCTACCTAAAAAACATGTGAAACATGGAAGATACATAAAAATATTGTATTGTTAAAAGGCAAACACCTGAACCTAGCTAAACAGGATCCGTTCGAATGGAAGATCCTCAGAATAGCCTATAGGGTCAACCCCAGGGTATGGCCAGCAAACAATCCTGGACTGCGCTGTTGTGCACTTTAGGAGTGGAGACCTGAGACCTCCTCCTCACAACCACAAGAGTGGCTTATCCTGGTATGATCAACTAACTGGATGTAAAAGACTTCCCAGATCTCTCCTTCAAGAGCAGGGATTAGAGGAAGTGGTTTGATGGAGTGCGGCACCGGCTCAAAGCCCTGGGCATTTTCCACTCCTTTCTGCTCCTTGCCAGGCTCTGAATCACTTATGGGAGCAAGTCATGGCAGTTCCCAGACCCAAAGAAGGCATGTTGGTGGCTAGGAAAGACAGAAGCGAAGATCTTGGTTGAGGCTGTCTCGGAGGAGGCAGCCGAAAGGGACTCGGGCCAAAATTCAGCACCACTGTGACTTCTGTGTTTGTGAGTATGAGACTTGAACTGAGATCCTGGATTGACTGTTGGCTGGCCCTGACAGTGAGGAGGGAGGCCACAGTTTATGTCACTTAATTAAGTTTGAGTTTAAATCCCTTCCCTCGTAACACTATCTTTCTGAGGACATTTCAAACTCTTTTGGGACTGGGCCTATGGTGCAGGTTACATGGGTCCCTTGTGGTAAGCTTCCCACCATACTTTATTGTCCACGACAAATGGGTACTGTGAGGGGGGAATGATACACTGCTCATTACTAGTCACAATTTAAAAGATTGTGTTAGAATGTTGTAACGCAGTTATGTTTCATTCGTATCTCACATGCTGTGTTTTTATTGCTGAGTTGTAGCAAAAAAGCATATTTCTACCTTCTTTTATTATGTATACACATATAAACAGTAATTCTAATAGATTGCTGTAACCCCTAGGTGGTGCTATCCTAAGGGATACTACCCCTGCCTGCATGACTAGGCACAGGTTGAAGGGCCTGAACTCATTGAACAGGTGCCTCCACCTGAAGGAATGGTTCTGGGGTAGTGTAACTGCTGTTGGTATAGCCCTCCATGATGCTATAACCCCCTACCAACCCCTCTAGTGGCCGAACCAGTACAGCAGCAAAACACTCACATGTACCATATGGCAGTAATAACTTGCTCACACCCCTTGCACTTACTGACAGGGCTGGATCCTCTGCAGCTGCCCTGGAGACCCCTGTAAAGTAAGATCTGTAATGCAACAGTTCAATAACCGTTCAATACCCCCACCAAAAAAGTACACACTAGCCAGGTTAAATGCAAAAAGGAAAAAATCTGATTTATTCAGGGGGACGTGAACAGGGTGGGGCATAAATCTAGTGGATGATTAACAGATCTGATTAATTCAAGCTGAACATGCCATGCACAGTGAGTCCCTTGTATACAGTCACACAACCCTGGGTACCCAGTTGTGAAGAAGAAGAAGAAGAAGAAGATATATAGAGCTTTTTATACACAGTGTATTTCAAAGTGTTTTACAAGCAATGCTAGACTGGTAGTGAAGTGACTTAATGTGTGGTGGTGGCCATATCATCACCCACACACAGCTTGGACAATTACATGAACCAGTTTATGGGAAGGAGAATGTTGGCCTGGACACCGGGAATGTTCCCTACTCTTTGTGAAGAGTGCCCTGGGTTCTTTTATTTCCACCTGGACACCCACCAGGGCAACAACAGGATGGTCAGAAGGGACCTTGGTTTAACATCTCATCCGAAGGATGGCACACCCCAGCTGCACAGCACCCCCAAATACTGCACTTGGATGCCAGCAATGTTTAGGTGCAAGTCCAATCCCAGTGTGGGACAAGAACCTACGACCTTCTGGTCCAGAGGTGGATGTGCTACCAACTGAGCCACACAGGCTAGCCTGAAGCAATGCCTGGGGTAGGCCAACAATACAGCTGTTGTTGGGGCCCTTAGGAAAAATAAAAAAAAAAAACTATTAGCATTCACATCAACCCAGAATTTGTGATCCGGAGCCGGATGTCTCAGTTCATTGTAATAAACCCAAACAAATAAATCAGATGACATAACAATAATTGCAGCTTTGTCGCAGGGAGCTACACTGTTTGGTACTCATGCTACCCAGTCCAGGAGGTAGGACTGATGAGATGAAGTCCTCTGGATGGTATTCTGGTTTGCCAGAGGAAGCAGGGCCCACACAACTCACCGAGGTGGTTGCTACCTGTTCGATGGTGTTGAGCAGGGAGCCAAATCCCTGAGCAGGTCTTTCGTCAGAAATGTCTCTGCAATGGGAGCAGCAGTCTAGGCTGAGACGGCAGGGCCCAGACCAGAGCAGGCAATGTGGATTTAGTCTGTGCAAGTGCTGGAGTAGCTTCCAGCTAACGTAACACACCTGAAGGTGGGGAATCAAACTGCAACCCTCACATCACATTCAGTACACTTACAAGCAACACAACTCAGTCAAAGTTCGGGTAAAATTCAGTTGCAATTTAGAAGTTCTGCGCAGAGCTCTCAGTCATTGACTCACAACAGTACCTGGCAGGAAGATCGCTTCCGGAGCAAGTCTTTGGTCCCAAATTCAGACAATGGTCACTCTCTTTCTCTTCAGGCTTCAGATTTCAAACAAAGGAATTAGATACAAGTTCAGCTTTCACATTCACAGGATTTCTCACTGGAAGATGTGAAAGGCAGGCCAGCACAGCCTTCCTGATGATTCTCCTGGGCTCCTATGCAGGAGCAGCTGCACGATGGCTCGAGCTGTTCAGTTTCCAAACTCCAGCTCACAACTGACTCTGCTGCAGGCAATTCTGGGGATTTCCTCTGAGATCCAAAAGATTTGGTTGGCTAAGGGAACTGTGTCACAGCAAAGGCTTCCTCTCCAGGTCCATTTAAGCGTCAAACCTTAAAAACTACAACTCCTACAGATTCCAATCCCACAAGACTTCTGGGGGCAGTCTATTTTAGATCCCCTGAGGTTCGACTGATTCAACTCTGGCAGTCCAGAACCAAAATGGTGACTTATGTAAAAAGTTCAAGGTGCAAGAGAAGGCAGGTTAAACAAACTTTTATACTATTATTAATAAGGCAGATAAACAGTGAATGACAGTTCCTAACAGAGCTCCCTCCGTGCATATAGTGACTGCAGAATGGAGCAGAAATACCACTCGCCTGGCCGGTCATGAGTCCTAAACTACTCGGACCCAGCCCAAATTAATTTCTAACACAGCACAGCACAGTGACTCTCTTAAAGAGACAGGCATGGAGGCTTTCTTTAGCACTCTCATGCAGACACATACAGCTACTGCAGACACAGGACACCATCCTGACAGTGGGCATTAGGCAGCCCAGGAAGACATCTTAGTAAACTCCAATTTGTAGGGGGTTTACACACTTCCCTGCCTGGAAAAACTTGGTGTCCGTGTCAAGTCTATTCTTACTATAACATTTCTTATGAACACATATGAAAAGATACATACATGTTTCATCTGGTACTGTATATCTCAGTAGTTTAGAATTCACATTTTTAACATCAAACAGAATCACAATTTCAGTAACGTTAGCAAATTTTATCATAGCATTTCACCTTATTCTCATCTCTTTAACTTTATACCCCTTGTTACACTGAATGGGCACCTTAACATGGGTGGAAGCTTTGGTTTGAGTAGAGGCTGTGAACACAAGTTTGGGCAAAGAATTGGGTTTGACATAGATTCCTTTGTGCACAACATTCATGATCAAGTTAACAGGTTGTCCTGGAGTGTCATACGTGAGCTTTAAGACTGGTTTTACAGATCTTTCTGAATGATTTGACAACACTGTCACTGGCACTTGTTGAAGCTCACTGTCACTTGTCAGAGGTATTTTCACAAAGTCAGAATCATCCAAGGCACATCTTTCTGGCTCTTGAACAATACTTTCATTAGCATGAAACAGTTCACTTAGCCCACTTAGTTCATTTGCACTTGCACAGTCACTTGTAGGCTCATTACTTGCTTCATTGGGTCCAGGTTGACTGATTTCCATTAATTCTACCATACAAAGGGATTCAACCTCTTCACAGTCTACACTATAAGCATCACTTCCGGGAGGTTCAGTCAAAGTGAATGAATTGGGATCTGTCAAGACAACTGGAGGTTCAGAGTCATCACCGAAGTTAATGGAAAGAATTCCCTGGAACACTCTCTCAAGTTCAAAAGATAGGTAGAAAGCAGGATAAAACTCACTTTCGTCAACACTTTCAGCATCTTCAATATCTGCAATGTCTGCAGGATGGGAGACATTAGGAGTAACAGACTGAGAAGCAGGAGTTTGCTGATTTTGTTCCTTAGCCTTGGTAGCAGATCTAGTTACAGGTGTTGAGGGGCTTCAATCTCTTGAACATTATTGATTACTGTTTGGCCAATAGGTAACAGATGGTTTCTGTGAATGGTTTTAATAGCAGAAGGGTCCCCCCTCCGGAAGTACTTTATACACTGGCAGATCATGCAGCTTACTACTATGTAGGGAATGTGACTCCTGCGGTCTGCTATTTTGTATTTACCTGGAAGTCCAAAGTTTCTCATTAGTACCCTGTCACCTGGTTGGAGCTCTTGGGTCTTAACACGTTTGTCACGGCAAGTTTTGTTAGTCAGGTTTCTCTTTGCTACCATACTGTTTGCAAGCTGATAGGCATGGTCTAGTTGGGCTTTTTGATTTTTAACATACTGCAGGTAGTTATCTGATTGGACACCATCGGGAGACACTCCAAAACATACATCAACTGGAAGGCGAGATTCTCTGCCAAATATAAGGTGGTACAGTGAAACACCAGTAGCATCATTCTTTGTGCAATTAGAAGCATGGACAAGGGCTCCACTTTGGGTTGCAGAGCACCCAGCATATCAAGTAGGGTTCTGTTAAATCTTTCTGGTCGTGGATCCCCCAAGGATGATAAGCGGTTGTTCTGGATTTTCTCACACCCCATAGGGACATTTCTTTGATGAGCCTACTTTCAAAATCCTGGCCTTGATCCAAATGAATATGCTGGGGGGCACCGTAATGTACAAAAAAGTTTTCAACAAGGACTTTGGCTACAGTTGAGGCCTTTTGGGCTTTGGTTGGGTAGGCCTGTGCATATCTCATGAAGTGATCTGTGACTATCAATACATTTGCAATGCCTTTGGAATCCAGCTCAAGACTAAGAAAATGGATATAGACAAGCTCCATGGATGCACTTGTGACAATCTTGATCAGAGGGGCTGCTCTTTGTGGTGGAGCCTTGCGCTGAAGACACCTACTGCAGGTTTTAATGTGTTGTTCTGTGTGTAGGCCCATTTTAGGCCAGTAGAAACATGAGTGGGCCAGATCAAGGGTTCTCTCACTACCCAGATGTCCCATTTGGTCATGCAAAGCTTTTATGACAACATTTTTGAATTTAGCTGGCAGTACTAGCTGTTTTCTCACAATTTCACCTTGGCTGTCAGTAAGCTCTTGGTACAATAACTGGTCTCAAAGCTTGATCTTGTTCCCCTCCCAAAGAAGCAAAGCAGTTTTACGTTTTCTGGACTGCATCTTGGAGATATCGTCCCCTTTTCTTAGAGCTTCAACTACTGGTCTAATCACAGGATCACAGTACTGTTCTTTGCAGATATCAGCTGGAGTTAGCTGTGGTAAAGAACTCAAGTCCAATGCTGCAAAACTACAGCAGGCAACTGGTATACAAGTCTCTGGAGGTCCCAAGCAATCTGCCAGACAGTTTACAGCTTCAGAGGACAAAGTTTCTTCCTGGTCAAACTTGTGGCATAGTGCTTTTACAGATTTTTCAGGGATATTAACCTGCTGTTGGTCAGAAACAGGTCTTCATAAAAGAGCATCGGCATCTATATGATTTAAGCCTGATCGATACTCCACCACATAACCATAGGTTGCTAGAGAAGAAAGCCATTTGTGTCTGGTAGCATCTAGTTTAGCTGTGGTTTGAATATATGTTAAAGAATTGTTATCGGTCTTGACCAAGATTTTAGCACCATACAAGTATTCGTGAAATTGGTCAAATATGGCCCACCTGATAGCGAGAAATTCTAATTTATGTACTGGATAGTTTTTCTCTGAAGATGTCAGACTTTTGCCAGCAAAGGCAACAGGACGCAGTCCTTCCAGATGTTCTTCATAGAGTTCTGCTCCGAGACCACTCAAACTGGCATCTGTATGCAACACATAAGGCTTGGATGGATCAGCATAAGCAAGTATGGGAGCGTGAATCAGTCTGTAAATTATTTCTTCAAAAGCAATGTTGCAATCGGGTGTCCATTTCTGCCCAAATGGCTCATTTGGTCTGCAATAGGCCTTCTCAGCATCTTTGTTAGTGCCCATCTTAAACGTTGTGTGTAGGCAGATACCCTTGAGTTAAGTTTAGTAGGGGCAGATCACCTTGGTATAGTCTTTGACTAATCGGCGAGAGTAGCTGCAGAATCCAAGAAACCTTTGGAGTTCTTTCAAGTTGTTGGGCTTTGGCCAGCTGGTTAAGGCTTCCACTTTACTGGAGTTGGTTTGGATGCCTTCAGATGATACAATGTGACCCACGTATTTGACGGAACTCTGGAAAAACTTGGATTTGTCAATGGATAACTTAAGACTTTGAATAAGCGAGCCTTATGCTCCTTGACAGTTTTCCCCAAAACTGTGACATCATGGTAGACAAGACATTCCAAGAGATTCATGTTTTCCCCTGCACGCTCCATTAGTCGCTGGAATACTGCTGGTGCACCCAATATGCCTTGAGGCACGTGAAGGAACTCATAGAAGCCCAAGGGACAAATGAATTCAGTTTTTTTCTCTGTTCTCCGGAGCCATTGGGATCTGATAGTGTCCACTTTGGAGGTCGAGAACAGAAAACCATTTACTCCCATTTAGACAGTCCAGGGCATCCTGTATATGTGGCACTGTGTACTGATCAGGCACAATCCTTTTGTTGAGGGTCCTGTAATCAACATACGTGTGAGCAGAGCCATTCTTTTTTTGCACCACGACGACTGGGGAAGCATATGGGCTGTGTGACTCTTGTATGATGCCAGCCGTTAACATCTCTTGTAGGTGATGTCGGATATCATCTATGTTGGCAGGAGCCAAGTGTCTAGACCTCTCTCTCTCTGAACGGTCTCATCATGCAAGCGAATGTGGTACTCAGCACCCGTGACACAACCAACATCCCATTCCTTGAGGAAGAATACTTTGTTTCTCTGGGCCAGCTTGTTACTGATCCTGGTTCTCCAGCGGTTTGGAAGAGGTGAATACCCTAAATCAAACATATCCAGCGATATGTTACATCCTTTTTCAGCTCTGCACTGGGATGGGAGCACAGCAGTGTCGGCACAATAGAGTTTAGCCAGGGTGCATCCTCTGTGTACTGTGATGTCTTGGTCTGTAACATTTTGTATTCATTCCACCACTTGTCGGGCATAAGCAAAAGCCCAGGTAGGAAGCACACTGGGTTAATCAGCAGTCCTTCGGGTAATTTTCCCTCCTCTGGGGCACCCAGCATCAAAATCTTGTTAGTGACATCTTTCCACAGCCGTACCTTACCACTGATACTGCATTCTGCATTGGGAGGCAACATAATAGTAGCAGGATCCTTCTTCCAAACCATCCCCACAGACTTATCTTGGTCAGCTTGCTCGGGGTGCATGTGATTCTCGTAAGCCTTTTGGATTGGGGCGTGAACTTGCAGGGCTTTTTCTGTCTTTTTCTTCTGCCTTTCTTCACATAGCTGTGCCAGGCACCCAAACATGTGTGCGTTGGTGCCAGTCCGTACAGGGATACTATCATAAAGTCCAGTGGAAAGGCAGACCAGGGCCAGTGTCCCCACAGAATCTCCTATGCCAGCCACTGAGGAAGGGAAAGAAAACCACACTTTCAAATTGCCAATGTAAGGATATGACGTTTCACTTAACCCCCACACATGCAGTCCATCAAGAGGCTGTAATGGGTGGTCCAACAGATGCTGCTCATACCAGTCTTGGAAAATTGTGACTTGAGACCTGCTGTCTAAAACTGCTCGGGCCGGAATCCCGTCTATGTGTACAGTAGTGTCCGTGGAAGGGCTCATCAATCTAGACCAGTCTGGAAGGACTTTAGGAGAAACCTGGATGGATGATTTAACCACAAAGAAATTGAAATTTGGATTTCCTTATCCTCCACAGTAATCATTTCTTGCACCCCTCTGCAATTGGTTTGCTTTTCAGAGCTCCCCTTGGAGTCTGTTTACCACCTTTTCTAAATCCTTTTGAGACCCGCATTCTTTCTTCATATGTCCACCCTTTCCACAATTGTGACAAATTACTGGATATTTGAGTTTGCTTTAGCTGAAACACTGCACTAACATTCACAGTTAGCGGGTTGGGCAGATTATGCATTGGGTGCTGAAGCAGGAGCACTAACAGAAGATTGGGGTTCGCTCACTGCCTGCAGCATTGGAGGTGATGCAATATAGCTCAGCAACTCTTTTATGGTGACTGTCAATTCACTGATCTCAGTCTTGGAGCTACCTTCAGTAGAAGATGCCTGAATGTGCACCCCCACCCCCATAGCAGACACATTCTGAGAGGGACCAGGGTCTTTGTCCGTGGGAGGAACTTTTGTAGAGGCACCTACTTCACTTCTCTGACTTCTCTCAACAGCTCATCTCTTAACAGCTTGGCCCATGGTGGAATGTTCTTAGCAGTCTCTGATTCAGAAGGGCTTTCCTGCACCGGGGCTACTTGGGCTGCGTCAGCACAAGAATTCCAATCTCCTTCCTCACCTTCAGTCTCTCTGAGTCCTTTCATCAGGTCACAATAATCAGGTGGATTATCCCTCCTATCCTGGAGATTTAGCAGGATAAATTGTAATTTACAATATCTGGCATATTGTAGTGTGTGATCCAGTCTCACACTGTTAAGTTCGCTGGCCGATACCCCACCCTTCCAATAAGCTCACCGTAGGGCCCTCTTCAAGTGAATAACATACTTGGACAAACATTCCCCTTTCCACTGTTTGGTGCCTTTGAATTGTCACATCAAAGTCTCTCCCAATTCAATGCTACCAAAAACACCCTCTAGTGCAGACAAGTACTTTTGGGCTGACACATTAGGGTTTGTGAACCTCAGGAACCTGACCGCTTCCAAAGTGGGACCCCTTAAACTTTCTATGATCCTTTTTTCATTTCTCTGCCTCTGCACACTGCCACTCGGGTACCAAGGGGGCAACATAGTCTATGCAGGTCTCCCAGTCATCCTCCCCCCAGGGGGTTGGGAATGTACCTGAAAACATCCTCAGTCTGCGGTATGAGTCATGACGAACTGCGAGCACAGGAATGGGTGCTGGTACTGGTGTGGGCACAGGAGCTGGTGAAGGGACAGATGCTGGGACTGGCGTGGACAGCAGGAAAGGAACACCCCCAGGTGGCATGAATAACTTTTTAAAGTCCTCTATGGTTTTACCCTCCTCCAGTAACACCTTGGCAAACTTTTCCTCAAAGGTCTCAGATAAGGGTGGGGGCTCATTCTCTAAGGGTTCCTTACTGTCTTTAGTCACCACCCTGGAGGTGGCTGGGGACCCATCAGCAGCAATAGTCTGGGGCACCTTAGTGCTTTCCATGGGGTTGCTACACTCCTGTAAAGCCATTAAGGTCTGGGCAGTCAAGTCAGCATGTCAGCTTACCACAACTTTTCCCAAGCATTCAGTTTTTCAAAGTGCCCCTTCCACAGTATCTTTACTAGTACCCCCGGGTATATCCAGTATTAACAAGGCATTTTGGGGGTCAATCTCATGTCCCATACACCATCCCACCAACTGATGCACAGTCATTTCTACAGTGGTACCCATTAAACCTTTCACAGTAATTCTTGATTTTGACCACTAGGGGACACTAATCCCAGTGGTGCCTCCAAAATATAACCCCTAGGTGGCGCTATTGTAAGGGCTACTACCCCTGCCTGTGTAACTAGGCACAGGTTGAGGGACCTGAGCTTGTTGAACAGGTGCTTCCACCCGGAGGAATGGTTCTGGGGTAGTGTAACTGCTGTTGGTATAGCCCTCCAGAATGCTATAACGCCCCCCCCGCCAACTGCTCTAGTGGCCTAAACAGTATAGCAACAAAACATTCACATATACTATATGGCAGTAATAACTTGCTCACACTCCTTGCACTTACCACCAGGGCTGGATCCTCTGCAGCTGCCCTGGAGACCCACTGTAAAGTATAACCTGTAATGCTACAGTTCAATGGCAGTACAATAACCCCACCAAAAAGGTACACACTAGCCAGGTTAAATGCAAGAAGAACAAAATCTGATTTATTCTGGGGGACATGAACAGGGGTAGAACATGAATCTAGTGGATGATTAACAGATCTGATTAATTCAAGCTGAACATGCATGCACAGTGAGTCCCTTGTATACAATCACACAAC
The DNA here is from genome assembly GCA_016271365.2 of Neoceratodus forsteri. Classification (NCBI taxonomy): domain Eukaryota; kingdom Metazoa; phylum Chordata; order Ceratodontiformes; family Ceratodontidae; genus Neoceratodus; species Neoceratodus forsteri. Next base: position 1,691,491,660 of record CM028130.1, on the reverse strand, counting down.
CTTGGGTACCCAGTTGTTAAGCAGGTTAGCCTGAAGCGATGCCTGGGGTAGGCCCGCGTTGCAGCTGTTGTTGGGGCCCTTAGGAAAGAAAACAATTAGCATTCACATCAACCCAGAATTTGTAATCCAGAGCCGGATGGCTCAGTTCATGTTAATAAACCCAAATAAGTCAGATGACACACAATGATTGTAGCTTTGTTGCAGGGAGCTACGCTGTTTGGTACTCACACTACCCAGACCAGGAGGCAGGACTGATGAGATGAAGACCTCTGGATGGTGTTCTGATTTGCCAGGGGAACCAGGGCCCACACAACTCACTGAGGTGGTCACTACCTGTTCAATGATGTTGAGCAGGGAGCTGAATCCCCGAGCAGGTCTTTCATCAGAAATGTCTCTGCAATGGGAGCAGCAATCTAGGCTGAGACGGCAGTGCCCAGACCAGGGCAGGCAATTCAGATTTAGTCCATGCGAGTGCTGGAGTACCGTCCAGCTAGCATAACAGACCTGAAGGTGGGGAACCAAATCACGCTAGCATAACACACGTGAAGGTGGGGAACCAAATTGTTACCCACACAGCACATTCAGCACACTTATGAGCAACACAACTCTTAATCACAGCTTGGGTAAAGTCCAGTTGCAATTTAGTGGACGTTCTGCGTAAATCTCTCAATCTGTGACTTACTTCAGTACCTGGCAGGACACTCGCTTCCGGAGCAAGTCTTTGGTACCAAATTCAGGCGATCACTCTCTTTCTCTTCAGGCTTCAGATCTCAAACAAAGGAATTAGATTTAAGTCCAACTTTCACATTCACAGGATTTCTCACTGGAAGATGCGACAGGCAGGCTAGTGCAGCCTTCCTGCCAATTCTTCTGTGCTCCTACACAGGAGCAGCTGCTCGATGGCTCGAGCTGTTCACTCTCCAAATTCCAGCTCACAACTGACTCTGCTGTAGGCAGTTCTGGGGATTTCCTCTGAGATCCAAAAGGTTTGGTTGGCTGAGGGAACTGTCTGTCACAGCAAGGGCTCCCCCTTCAGGTCTATTTAGGCGCCAACCCTTAAAAAGAACAATTCCTACAGATTTCAATCCCACAAGACTTCTGGGCACAGTGTCCATTTGAGGTCCCCTGAGGTTTGATTGATCCAACCCTGGCAGTCCAGAACCAAAATGGTGGCTCTTATGCAAGAAGTCCAAGCTGCAAGAGAAGGCAGGTTAAAAAAAAAAACTTCTATACTATTATTAATAAGGCAGATAAACAGTAAATTAACACAGTTCTTAACAGAGCTTTCTCTGCTCATATAGCAACTGCAGAATGGAGCAGAAATACCACTCACCTGGCTGGTCACGAGCCCTAAACTACTAGGACCCAGCCAAGACTAATTTCTAACACAGCATAATGACTCTTAAAGAGACAGGCACAGAGGTTTTCTGTAGCACTCTCATGCAGACACACACAGCTACTGCAGACACAGGACATCATCCTGACAGTGGCCATTAGGCAGTCCAGGAAGACATCTTAGTAAACCCCAACTTGTAGTGGGGGGTTACATTGCATTAACCTACTATTAGAAATACTACTGTGTATGTCTATACATATTCCATAGCCACTGAGATGGCTAGCATTCATAGACTTTCTTTACTGGGACATTAATTGACCCCCCTTCCTTTTGTGCTAGAATACAGGGGGATCTATTTATTTATTGTTTATTGAAATCTTGGATGACACCTGTGAGCGGAAGCTCGTTGAGAAATTCCACATCAGATACAATAACACAAGAAGACACAATATTGTTACAGTAAATTATACATATAGAGTACAAAAAAATTCAACAGTACATGGGTTGCAATGACAAACAGTTACACAAATTGTGCTAAGGCATAGTATATGGTATGCCAGCATCCTGCAGAAGAGAGAGAGGCAGAGGCAGACTGTTAGGGTGAGGTAGAGAGGGGCAGTGGACCTACCTTGAATATCTTCTGTTTTGAATGTGTATTGTATTATGCCTACTACCTTGTATAAGAATGTAATAGTCAAAAACTACATTTACATAGGGGGAGTAGAGGAGGCGGAAGGAACTGTGGAGGCGATTTGGGTCACCTTGATAACAAGGGGGGGGCAAGAGAGTAAAAATAGGAGTGGTGTATAGACCCCCGCGCTGGCGGAGGAGCTGGAGGAGAACCTGGTGGCAGATGTCGGGAGACACTGCAGATTGGGCAGGGGAAGGGTGGTGGTGGTGTTGGGGGACTTAAACATGCCAGAAATAGACTGGGAGACTATGACATCCTCGGTGGCCAGGGAACAGAGGTGTTGGATGTCTTTCAAGATGCGTTCCTAACTCAGCCGGTGGGGGAACCGACCAGGGAGGCATGGGTACTGGATGTGGTCCTGGCAGACAGTGACCAGATTGGGGGCCTGGAGGTAAGGGACCCGTTGACGGGGAGTGACCATGCCACGGTCTAGTTCTGCCTGGACCTAGGAAGGGTAGAAGGCTGCACAAAGATGGAGGTAACTGACTTCAGGGGGGCGGATTTTAAGGAAATGGGAAGAATCCTTAAGGAGCATTTGGATGTGATTGGGTCAGGCATGGACGCTGACAGTAGGTGGGAAATAATCAGGAGACGGGTGCAGAATGCTACCAGCACCTGTGCCAGAGTAAGACGAAAATGCGGTAGGGCCTGAAAACCCTGCTAGTGGACCAATGAGGTCCAGGAGGTGGTGCGGGGAAAGAAGGCAACCTATAGGCAATTCAAGTGCTCAAGGAATGAAAGGGATCGAGAGGAGTATGATTTGATGGCTAGAAGGGCCACTAGGGTGGTGAGGGCGGCAAAGGCAAGGAAGGAGCAGAACCTGGCCAGGGAAATTAGGAGAGGGAACAAGGGGTTCTTTAGATACATTGGGGAAAAACGAAGGGTGAAGGGGCAGATTAACAGGATTAAACGGAGAGATGGGCACAAGACCCGGGGAGCAGGCTGAGGTACTAAAATGAGTACTTCCACCAGTTTTCACCAAGGAAAATGGGGGTGCTGCATCATACATGGGAGGAGACAGTGATACTGAGGAGGGGGGGACCCTTACCGATCAGCGGGTCTGGGGAGAGGGGAGGCATCACTGTCAGGAGCGGGGAAGGCTAAGCAGGGAGAAGAGGTAGCAGAGGTGGAAATCACAGCAGAAAGAGTGAGGGAAGCCCTCAGGTCCCTTAAGATGGAGAAAGCACCAGGGCCGGATAAATTACATCCCAGAATGCTGAAGGAACTTGCGGATGTCCTGGCGAAACCCCTGGCAGAGCTTTTCACCATCTCTCTGAGGACAGGGTGAGTGCCCCAGGACTGGAAGGTGGCACATACAGTGCCTATCCACAAAGGGGGATCAAGGGAGGTGGCAGGGAACTACAAGCCTGTCAGCCTGACATCGGTGGTGGGCAAGGTGATGGAGGGCATTGTCAAGGAGAGGCTAGGGTGGGACCTGGAAAAGTCAGAGTGCCTGGACGATAGAAAGCATGGATTCATCCCAGGGAAATCGTGTCAGACAAACCTTGTGGAGTTCTATGACTGGATGACAAGTACCTTGGACATGAGTAGACCAGTGGACGTCCTCTTTCTAAACTCCAGCAAGGCATTTGACTCTGTTCCTCATGAAGGCCTGTTGGATAAGCTGGGAGAAATAGGGGTGGGGAACCAGATGATCAGATGGATAGACAATTGGCTCCAGGACCGGACCCAGAGGTAGTTGGCGGGATAGTCTCATTCCCAAGGAGGGTCATTAGTGGGGTCCCACAGGGATCAGTCCTTGGGCCCCTCCTGTTCAACGCCTATGTCTCTGACATAAGGACAGGTATCAGGAGTGATATGAGTCTCTTTGCGGATGACTCAAAACTGGGGGCAGTGGTGGACGGGGAAGAGGGGAAGGTGGCACTACAGGGGTACCTGGATGTTCTGGAAAGATGGTCTAGGAAGTGGAAGCTGAGGTTCAATGCAGGGAAATGCAAGGTACTGCACCTGGGGGCCAGAAACCCGGGCCAAGTGTACACCCTGGGGGGGAAATGCTACAAATCTCGATGGCTGAGAGGGACCTGGGGGTGGTGGTGGATGTCAAGATGAACAACTTGGAGACTTGGAGGGCAGCAGCCAAGGCCAACAGGATGCTGGGATGCATCGCTAGGAGGGATCACCTCCAGAAGGAAGGAAGTGATAATCCCTCTGTATAACTGCTTGGTGAGGCCACACCTTGAGTACTGTGTACAATTTTGGAGGCCACACTTAAAGAGGGACATTAAACTCCTGGAGAGGGTCCAGAGGAGGGCAACCAAAATGATTTGGGGCTTGGGGGACAGGACCCATGGGGAGAGGCTCAAAGAGCTAAATATGTACACATTGGAAGAGAGAAGGGACCGTGGGGACATGATAGAGGTCTTCAGGTATATGAAGGGGGTAAACAGGGGATGAGCAGTCAGGGTGCTTCGAAAGGAAGGAGGAGGGGCAACTAGAGGGCATGAGTAGAAGTTGGAGAGAGGAAGATTCAGGGGAGCAAGGAGGAGGTGCTACTTCACTAAGAAGGTGGTGGAGCCATGGAATGCGCTGCCCAGGGGGCCGGTGGAGGCAGAGATGGTGGAAGGGTTCAAGAGGGGGTGGGACAGGCACAGGGGAAGGGTTATGGAAGCAAAATCCAGTGCAGCGAGAATATCCGGAACTGGGAAGGGGGAAGCCAGAGAAGGTGAGGGGGGCAGCAAGGTCAGCTCCCAGGGTGGGGGCTGACCAAATGAGCAGACATGAAAGACCCTGGCACAATATATCAGTTGGGGGTGAGGATATAGCATGCACCAAGCAGGAAAGGGATCTTGGGGTTGTCATCTCTGATGACCTCAAGGTAGGGAAACAGTGTAACAAGGCAGCAGGTAAAGCAAATAGGATGCTAGGATGCATAGGCAGGGGCATCACCAGCAGGAAAAGGGAGGTCATAATTCCACTATACAAGACACTAGTGAGGCCCCACCTGGAGTACAGTGTACAGTTCTGGAGACCTTACCTACGTAAGGACATAGACAGGGTAGAGAAGGTTCATAGGAGGGTAACTAAGATGGTACATGGATTGCATCACAAGTTCTATGAGGATAGGTTGAAGGAACTGAATATGTACTCCATGGAGAAGAGGAAGGAGAGAGGGGATATGATAGAAACATACCAGTATCTTACAGGGAGGAACAAGGTGCAGGAATACACTATTTTTAAGTGAAAAAGATGTTCCAGGACTAGAGGGCATGGGATGAAGTTGGAGGGAGGACGATTCAGAGGAAACATGAGGAAGAATTTCTTCACAGAACGGGTAGTGGACAAGCGGAACACCCTGCCAGAGGAAGTGGTGGGGGCTGAAACAATCATGGGATTTAAGAATGCTATGATAGAATGATAGCCATAAAGGAATTCTGGAGGTCAGGAGTAAGGGGCAACAGACTTCTAGAAAAACATAAACTGAACTTACAAGCTCAAATGGGCAGACTGGGTGGGCCATAGGCCCTTATCTGCTGACACTGTCTATGTATCCATGTATCTATGTATTCTGCTGACATTTTAGTATGTTAGTACTTTCATGTCATATTGCAAATAATAAACTTTATTTATCTGGTGCCTTTCAAAAACCAAGGGGCCTAAAAGAGTTAAAATCACACAATCACAAAATTTCACAACAACTTAATCACCAGAACATCTCAACAACAAATACTATAATCATAAAATCTTTCATCAGTTAAATACCATAGGCTTGACTCCAAACCCAGGTTCTCAGTGCTTGTTTGAAGCCCTCCACAGTTGTGTGCTCATGTAACCGACAGGGGAGAGAATTCTACAGGGTAGAATCAGCATTCATAAATATTCTAGCCCCAGAAGATTTCAAACGTAGCCTTGAAATCTCCAGCAACCCCTCGTTGGCTGAGCGGAGCGATCATCGGGGGCACTGAGGAAAAATTAAAGTAAAATAAAGTTTAAAAAAAAATCCAGCCCAATTTGCAGTTGCTCTGCAAAAATCACATTTCTGACAGGATTTGAACATTTTCACCTAGCAGGTTCATGAGGTGGATCATAACATGACTGCTGAAAATTTGGTGGAAAAATATGGCAAAACGACCAAGTTATGAGTGAACTTAGAAATATTTCAATGTTCACGCACAACTTCACTAATTTTCAATATTTTACCACAAAACTTTTAAGAGGGCCTTTTTGGGACCCCACCTCATGAACACGGCAGGTAAAATTTTTCAAATCCTTGCCAAAAGGTGACTGTGCAGTTGTTCCATATTACCACCTTTTGGCAGGATTTGAACATTTTCACCTACTGGGTTTACAACATAGGGTCATAAGAAGACTATGTTCAAAATGTGGGATCAAAATATTTAAAAGAAGCAAAGTTATGACTGTATGTTGAAATGTTTCTATGCCCACTCATAAGTTTGGTATCTATTTTTTTTTTTTTTTTTTTTTATTATTATTTCCCAGCTTTATACCAAAGAGGAAAAAGGTACTTACATTGTGTCATGATCCAGTCCAAGCACAGAAAACCAGGGAAGGGAAAGACAAATGGGAGGGGATGGGGAGAGATGGGGAAGGAGGGATAGTACAAGGGATGGTAAGATTATCTGAACAAGTCATCTAATAAACAACATATATGTCAGGGTACAAACTGCTTGAGAGTCAGAGCTGCTAAACAAAGTTAAACAGGCTACACTGCAAGGAGAATCAGTTGAGGTTTAAGAAATACAACTGGTGGCCCCTAACTTGCCCCCCCCCCAAGTACCTGCTATCCATAGGATAGTCCCTGCGACCTGACCTCCCCAGGGAGTCAAGGTGGCAGGGTTTCAGAGGAAAGGGAGGTACTTACTGTGCAAAGGCTGAGTGGACCAAACCTGTAGCAGAGCGGAGTCCTTTTCATGGCTGAGTATCTGTCACCTATCACATGGCATCCCTGCAGAACCCAGGTAGAAGGAACTGTGATTCCTATGGTCCAGGCAGCCTCCAGCATCTGAAAGACAACAAGGGAGTCCACAGAGAAAAGAGGTAGAATAGAGAGAGCAGTGAGTGCATACTTCTATCAGTGGACATAGCCCCTCTGTTTTGGCTTAACTAGCATTTAATTCTGGGTCCACTTACACCAGCTGTAGGGTATATGATACGTATTTACTGCCCCTAAGCCTAAACCTAGCCCTGGTACTAGTGTGAGTTCAAGGACATGGCAGGACCCCCTCCTATCAGGTAGGGGTGGCTCTAGCAGCCAGGTCTGCCCATTCCCATTGGATAGAAATCTATAGACAAGAGAAGAGCCAATGGGGAGCCTACAGACCTCAGTCAGTCCCAGTGAGGGGACTGACATAGTGGATGTATGGTCACCAATATTTCTAAAAGCTGGTCAGCTGGCAGTTCCTGATGTGGGATATTTTGTCCACGGCTGCTAGATGGGAGAGGGAGGCCAAGATCTCACCACTGGTGGGGGTGGTGTCAGTGTGCCATTTACAAACCAATGCCCTCTTAGTCTATATAGCTAAAACGGCCAGCCACCGACATTCATGCTGGGTGAGAGGTGGAAGCTCCCCCTTGAGACCCAGGAGAAAGAAGGCTGGGGCTAGTGGGATAGGTTTCTGTAGAACTAGGGAGGCCAGGCGGCCTACCTGTTGCCACAAGCCCTGAATCTTAGGAGAGGACCAGAGAACATGCAGCAGATCCACCCCTGGGCCCTGGCACTGCCAGCATTCGTCTGATGGAAGAAGTTTGGCTTTGTGGAGAACAGCGGGTTTTGTACCAGGAGTGGGAAATCTTGTTATGGATTAATCCGGAACGTGCGTCCTTTAACCAGGTGTGTGAGTCCCTCAAGGCCTGTATCCAGTCAGTGTCCGGGATGGAGCACTGCAACATCTTCTCCGATTTGGACTTTGCCAAGGAGGACTGCAAAGGTAGGGTGTCTCAGAGCAGCTTATAGATGTGGCCTGCCAGGCCCTTTAGGTGGTCAATACAGCCCTGAGGGTCTAGCACTTGGGGGGGATTTCCTGGGTTTGGATAACAGTGGGCGTAGAGCTGCCCGCATCTGAAGGTATCTCCAGAAGTCCATCTGGGGTAGATACCATCATTCTCTCAGTGTCTGGAAGGAGATCATTCTCAGGTCTGGCAGGTCAAGGAGGTCTCCCACTCTCTTTATGCCCTTACTGTGCTAGTGTGGCCAGGCCACACTATTGTTGTCATCTATGCTGATGTGGGGGTTATGCCACAAGGGGCTCATTCATTGGACAATACAATGTGTCAGATTTTCCTGGAGGCAACAATGGTGGGAGCAAGTGTGGGCATATATTTCCTCTGGTGAAATGAGCCCCCGGTGGGGAACACGAGTGAGGAGGCATCAAAGAGTCTCACCAGGCTTGCTTCCATCTCCACTCAATGTGGTCTCTTTTCCCCAGGCTCTGTGAACCAGTGTATTGTCTAAGCAGACTGGAAGGCCCATTTGTATCCCTCCAGCCAGGGAAGACACCAGCCTCCCTGGGACCAATGAACCCCAAATTTGTTACAGCTGAACCTAGGATGCAAGCCCTCCCACAGTAGGTGGTTGATCAGTTTATCAATGGTCTGGGTTCAAAATTTGGGCGGCATGATCGGGAAGTGGGATAGGAGATAGAAAAACGTAGGGGTAGTCACCATCTTAATGGCCACTATCTTCCCTGACAAAATGAGTCAGAGTGATTTCCATCTCTCAAAACTCCAGTTTGGTGCTGGCCAGGAGAGGGAGTATGTTAACGCCCCAAATATCCTCCATCTTTGGAGGTACTACAAGGCCCAACTAGGTAATTCCGGATGGGGACCACAGTAATCCAGTCTCCATTGCAGTTTGTTGGATATAGTGGTTATTCAAGGGCATCATCTCTGTTTTGGCCTGGTTGAGTTTCAGTCCTGAGATCTTAGCAAAGCATTCCAAGAGGGCCAAGAGAGGAGGGTAGTGAGAGGGGGGCATTGGCTAGGGGAGAAGCAGATCATCTGAGTACATCAAGGTCAGGCATTTCCTGGGGCCAACAGAGATTCCTAGTATGTTAGGATGATGTCTAACTGCTGCAGCTAGGGGCTCAACTGCAAGCACAAAGAGCAGAGGGGACAGAGGGCAGCCTTGCCTTGCCCCTCTTTCCAAGGGAAACGGTGGAGAGATCGTCCACTTAGTGGTGACTGCAGCTACTGGTAGATGGTAGATGGCTCTGACCTTCCCTCTGAAAGCTGACCCTACACCCAAGTGAGCCCAGGTAGCATCCAGGTAGTCCCATTAGCTGCCACCAGGGTTGGCAGCCCCCTGGCTACGTGTATCAGATTCAGCAGGGCTCTCAGGTGGTCAGAGCTGTGTCTCCCTGGAATAAAGCCCACCTGGGAGGGGTGTATTAGGGCAGCCAGCAGAGGGCTCAGGCATGTAGCAAGTGCCTTTGCATAAATCTTGCTGTACACAATGATCAGAGAGATAGGTCAGTAACTTCCTGGGTTAGTGGGGTCTTTACCTTTCTTGGGGATAACAATAATGTTGGCTCCATGCAGGGTGGAAGGGAGTGTACCTTTGGTTTCGGCCTCCTCAAAAACTTCCATGAGCAGGGCGGCCACTTGTTGACAGAGGGCCTGACAGAATTCAACTGAGAATCTGTGCCCTCCCGGGGCTTTACCCCACTCAAGTCCTTGATGGTTGCTTCAACCTCAGCCACTGAGATAGGTGCATCAAGCTCCTGGGAGTATGGGGTCTGGAGCTTGGGAAGAGGAGTTCTATCAAGGAAGGGCTGGCTCTCCTTCCAGGGTGTGGGGTGTGTTGAGCAGTAGTAGGTGGCCATTGCCTGGTTAATAGCCAATGGACTGGAGGCCACCTCGCCGGACTCTTTCCTTAAGCCTGGGATGTGACTGGTGGCCTGCTGTTTCCTAAGTTGGTATGCCAAAACCTTTACCCTCACAAAATGAGTGCTGCAGCCAGAGTATAGCAACTTCAGCCTTTCTGTTCAGTATCTGATCCCAAAGCAAAGCTCTAGGATCTCATGGCCAGTAGGTGAAGACAGGGAGGGGGAAGGCATGGTCTTGTAAGCAGCTTCTGCCAGGACGAGGTGAGATTCTAGATCAGCCAGCTTCTGTTCCCGTTTTCTTCTTTTAGTTGCTGCATAGCTCATTATGCCACCTCTTAAGGTGGCTTTAAAGGCTTCCCAGGTATTCCCGTGGGAGGTGTCTGATATGGGATTAGCCTGGAGGAAGAGTGAGGCTTCCATCCTTGCTCATGGGATAAACTCTGGGTTCTGGCATAAGAAGCAGGTCCAGTCTCCAGGAACGGTTGGAGATTTCCCTGTGGCCCCATCCTATGATGAGTTGGACCGGGGCATGGTCCGAAATGCTCCTCAGAAGTATGGCAGAGTCCAAAGAGGACTGTGTGAGGTCTGCTGACTAAGCTAGAAATCCAACCTACTGTAGGAGGAAGGGTTTCCGAGTGGTAGGTGCAATCCCGTACGCAGGGGTGGAAGAGCCTCCACATGTCTGTGAGGCCCATATCCTCCATAAGCAGGTGCAGTGCCTTTCCACCTCTGATGTGCACCTCATGCTCATATCACTCCTGTCCAGTCGAGGTGCCAGGGTTAGGTTAAAGTCCCCTCCCAGTAGTAGTGTGGTGTGTGGGGGAGAGAAGGCAGTGAGGGCTTCAGCTAGGGAGATGAAAAAGTGAGGGTCGTCCTGATTAGTATTATGTAATGTGTACGCCCCTAAAGGGCCTGCTGGAATGTTGTATAAACCCATCACCCACCTTCCTCCGCTATCTGCTTTGCTATTGGTTAGCATCTAAGGCAGGGATTTATGTAGAAGAATGGCCACCCCCTCTTCCGAGAAGGAGCCTCCACAGACAACAACTACCCCACTCAGTCTTTCTGTAAGAGGGAGTGGTTAAACCCTGAGAGTATGGTCTCTTGAAGGAAAGTTACCTGGGACTTAAGGTGTCTGAGGTGGGAAAGGACCTTCTTTATCTTGATAGGGGAGTTCAGGTCCCGGAAGTTCCGTGTGTGCACTGTTAGTTCTGACATGTTGATATTTTCAGGGGGGAAGGGGTCAAGAGGCAAGCCTCTTATGAGAGAATGCAGCGAGGCCCATCAAGCTGTCCTCGTTGGGAGCAGCAGATGGGGTAAGGTTAGCCTGTGTGTGTGGTGCAGAGGGTTATCTCCTCCATGGGGCACCAGGCAGTTATGGCTCAGAGATGCTGCCCCAAGGGGGTTAGAGGAGACCGAGACCTGAACCTACGAGTACTAACAAAGTTAATTATCTGTATTGTGTGTTTGACTCTTAGCGAAGCCTGCAGTTAGACTCTACAAAATATAGGTGTACACAACACAAATGTGGTTTTTGCAACAGAATATGAACAAAGAACAAAACAGTGAGAGAAAAAAAAATGAACAACCTAGGGTTGCAGACTGGACTTAGGCTGGCTGATAATTGCAGCCAATGGCTGGCCCAGCCATCCCTGAGGAGTGGCTCAAATTAAGGTGATTGGGGAGTGACACCCCAATCAGGTGTGACACCCTGGGGTCAAACCTCCGGATCACTAACGACTAATATCTCGTGGGTGTGCGGGCTAACTTCTGCTCTATCTAAACAACTCCTCCAATAGAGTGAGCCACCTACTGGAGCAACAATTGTCTTCAGTAATCCTGTAGGCCAACAAACTAAACCCACCGGGACCTAGCAGTGAGGGCTTAAAATAAGCCAGGTAGGGGCATGTCTCCTGTAGTGCCCCACTGGGGCACAGAACTGGAAGTTCATCAGGCAGATGGGGGAATGGGGGCGTTATGCCCGAGCTGGATAATTTCCTGTTCCCTTCCTCTCCCGGTGGAAATGAATACATCTGTTGATTGGACTGGGTACAGTAGAGGGCTTTTAAGGGTTCGTCTCCTGAAAGATGTCTGACCCCCCTGCACGCCATGTGCATCGTATGCCAGACATTCGTAAAGCCCATGGAAACATCGGGGGGGGAAGAGATAAAGCCTCGGAAGGGACAGGGGTTCATCAGGTCCCCCTGCACCTCACCACTTACCAGTGCACAAAGGCAGGGACATACGCTGAGAAGAGCCATCGGTAGGCGTCCAGCTGTGGCAGGGGAATGGAGAAGGGCAGTGGCAGGCAGACATCTGTGCGCAGTTGCTGGGCTGTGAGCAACACCTGCACACAACAGCACACAAGGTGAAGTAGTGGCATCCCCTGCGAGGAGCATATCCATAGTTTTCCTCATCCCCCGCCCCCCAAAAATAAATAAATAAATCACAGCAACAGCTATAGTGTACAATAATCCTGCTGGGTAGCATTATAGAGGAGGGGGCAGGATTGAATGTATGCCTGCCTGTCAGATAAACCCACCCATCATAAGGAAGCGGAGAGTCAGGGGCGAGCATGCGCTGTAGCCACAAAACTAAAGTACTCGCCCTACTCCCCACACCTCCTTTCCCACAGTTCAACCGAGAAAAACACCCCTTACTCTTCTAACTGCCACCCCACAAAAGTGTTGCACTTATCTGAAGGCTCCTAGTCGCGGCGCTATGGTGCAGAAGGGGTTCACCCATCTTCTGTCCACGGGCCAGGGGGTCTTCCTTTCAGCTTCTACTACAGGCCTGTCACAGACCCTTGGACCTCTGGAGCTGGTGGGAACACTGGAAAGTCCATGGCATCTACCCAATCTAGCATGTGGGAGTCAAGGTCACTGGGGGCTTCCTCCATAATCTCCATGTCCGTGCCCTGGCAGGCAGTAGTTTCATTGAGTGGGGTGACCGGAGTAAGCGAAGAAAATCTGTTCTTTGTGAAGTATGGGCTGGTCACCTCAGGGTCTGTAGTAGCCATGCCGCGGCTGGAAAGGGACTACCGTATGATCTCTTCTGCTTGATCCTGCAGGTGCATTCTTTTACTGTGTGCCTCCTGTCGTGGCCGTTTCTTCAAGTTCTGTTGCTACAGATCCCACAGTTTATGTGGTGGCTGGGGTCCCAGCAGGGGTGGCTGCTGGTCTCTTTTAAGCAGGGATCTTCTGTCCGCGGGGTCTGAGGAGCAGATTTCAGGTGGGCTCCATACTGGACTAGGCCATCGGTTGTTATCCGATCTGGCATACGTTTTCTCAAAGAAATCCACTTGCAGCCTCCAGCATAGAGAACTGCATGGAGGTGCCATTGTTGGTAAACTTCAGGATGGCCAGGTAACTGAGTGAAAAGGGTATATTTAGCTCATGCAGTTTTTTCCCTGGCCTCAGTGAAACCTTTACGTCGGGCCGCCAGGTCCTTGGAGTAGTTCTGGAATGCCATGATGCGCAACTCTTGCCAGTACAGAGCACCCAGCTCCCTCACTCTGGATTGGATGGCCTCATTTTCCGCGAAGTTTAGCAGGCATGCCAGGATAGGCTGGGGTCTTTACCCAAGTGCAGGTCTTGGTTGAAGAGAGTGATGAGAGCACTCAGTAGTGATCCTAGTACCCTGGGTGAGTTTCAGAATTTTGGGTAGTGCCTGTTGGAGGAACCGAGCCACAAGTCCCTCCTCGCAGTCTTCCAGGAATCCAAGAGGCTACAGGTTGTTTCTGTGGCTCCTGTTCCCAACATCATCAAGTTTGTCTTGCATCCCCTGGATTTGGACCGCTTGCTCTCAGTGTGGAGCAGTGGCCTTGAAGAATTTCATCTTGTTTGGTCATTTTCTGTTCCATGAGTCCCAGTCTGGTATCAAAGTTAGTGAGGGCTCCAGTGGTAGCATTGCTGGCTATAGTAAGCTCCTCCATCCTGCTCAGAATCAACGCGAACATTTTGCAGATGGAAGGCTCATGGCCTTCCTCGCTACTTTGAGGCATGCGGTTAAATGGACCTTATACAGATGATTGATTTATCCAGGAAAAATGGGAGCAAAAGACCCAGAATTCAGACAGGGCAAGCAGGTAGAGTTCTTGCACCTTTCGGACACTTCATTGGAAGGCGATCCTACAGAAAATACAGATGCAGATTGGATCAATCACTCCTGGTGGCAGCTACTAAAGAATCACACATCCATTTTGCTTGACAGCCAAGCCACACACACCCAACTTTGGTATCTTTTAGTATTTTCACTCCAGACATTCAGCATAGCCACTTTTTCTCACCACCTCATAAATGTGACAGGTGTCATTTTTCAAAATATGTTTTTGCACTTGCGATGCAAAAATGCTTCACCCAGTAATCTATAGATGCCACATGCCATATTTATTAGGGGAGTCATAAAATTACTATATTTAAAATTTGCGGTAAAAATTAAAAAAAAAAATTAAGAAACGCTGAGTATAATACCAGCCTTTGACCCAGTAGGTAGTGCTTTTCGACCCCATTCTGGTGAACCAAGTTTGGGTGCGAGCTCAGTGAGCCATCTGGATGGGCCGTGGCTGGGAGGGGAACAGCACTGTCATGCAGCACCACCCTCCTAGCCTGGGAAAGAAAGGGCAGGGTTTCCCTCACAGGCCCAAGTACCATATAATGAAGAGAACTCTTCTTTTGGCATACTGCCCTGCACCTCTGCATCTATTGTTGCCAGACGGCATTGTGCTTTGGCTAACAAATAGACTCATTATCCTATGTGTCTATATCTGTAGCCACATGGAAGTGCAGAGCCCAGTGGCCCCTGCACTTCCACAGACAGACTCTTCTCTTGCTACAGAGCCTTGAGGACCCTGAGTGAATGAGGATACAATTCCACTATTTCAAAAAGAAAGGAAATTCTTAGCAAAAAAACTGTTAATGCACTAGTTAGGGTTCAACATACCACCACAAAGGGAGGGAAATGTTGCAATAAGGCTTCCAATCCTAACCCTACCCAAGCAGCAGAAGGGCAAGACCACATAAGCAACCACAGACAGCCATCAAAACAAACAACATATAACCATTTCTAGTGGACACAAATGCAGTAGCACTTATGTATTGCTTCATGGTTTTGTCTGCAGCCACAGTTGTGTGTATGTCTTACAGCGTGCATGAGCACATCTGGCTGCAGAACTGCTAGCCACACAGGAGAATGTGCTTCTGCAGACAGAAGTACTGTTGCAGTTTGAGAATCATGGATTTCTACATGCAGCTGCAGAATTACAAAACCCACAGCCAGAACTCGGTGTGTATGTCTTACACCTGTGGCTGCAGAGATACAGGCACCTCAGGGGCCTGCCCATCTACACACAGATGTGCTGTTGCAATTTTGTTATCAATAATTTTGTGGAGTCTGCACTTTTGCAGCCAGAGGTCAGTGTGTATGTTTTATACCCGTCAATGAAGAAGCACTGGCCTCTGCGGTCCCAATTGTGTGAATGTCATACCGTGTGAATGAGTACCTCTGGTTACAGAAGTGCTCGTCACATAGGGGTCTGGACTCCTGCAGACCAAATAACTATTATAATTTGAGTATCATGGATTTTTTTATGTGTGGCTGCAGGAGCCTGTACTATTCCACAGAAATAGTGTTGCAGCTTGAGTATCATGGATTTCTATAAGGTGACAAATGGCCTCTGAAATTTCTGCACTTGCAATGAGGCTGTCCAGTGTAGCCTGCTGCTCAGGAGTCAGTGAAGAGAGCCGCAGCTCTTCCAAATAATCTGTGATCCTTGCCTCATATGTGGAGTCATATTCCTGTGAACACAGGACCTTGTAGGTCATCATTGTGCCCCCTCCTCCCAGGTCTCCTCTCCCTCAGTTTCAACATGGCTCTGCTGACTGCCTCCCTTCGGATCTGCTAGGCCAACACCTTCCCCACCCCATCTCTGCCCTCATAAAAGCACTGACATGTGTATCGCAACTGCCCTTCAATTTAATTTCCTTTTATATAAAGATATTTAAAGCCTGTCTGCACTGTTTGATCTAGGGCAGCAAGGCCTCATCCATCGTAATTTTGTGGGTAGATTCCAGACCAAACTGTTGCGGCTCCAGCTCCAATTGGAAGACAGTGGCTTGCTTTTTACATTAATGAGGTAAACTGTGTAATGGCCCCTGTGACTGTCGCTGTACTGTTCATCCTTCAAACTGACCTTCTAGGGGTGTCATTAACAAGAAAACAGGTTTCTGTAGGGCGTGATCAGAGAGGGTGATGTTCCCAATTTTGGCTTCCCCATTAGAATGCGTCCATTCCCCATTTACCAACATTACATCCAGCCTTGAGTAGGACTTCTGGGGGGCCAAATAAAAGGTAAGATCAAGGTCCCCAGGGTATGTGAACTGCAAAGTATCCACAAGGCCCAATTCTTTGGTTAGCTGTTTGAGCCCCTGAGCTGTGCTGCAGTTCCCTCATTCCCCTGTCTTTAATGTTTTCTGTCAAGCCCTTCATGAAGGACAGTATTAAAGTCACCCCCCACCACACATAGGGTATTGGGGTCAGAAGGAAGGGTAGTAAAAGTAGCTTGGAAAAAATTATCCCTTTCCGCCTCTCAGTTGAGGTCATAGAGATTCAGGAAATGCATCAGGGTGTCTCTGTATGTCCCTTCCATACTGACATATTGACCCATTGGGTCTGTTCCCATTTTGGTAATAAGGCAGGCATTTCAGTAAATTGCAACCCCTTGCTGATGTGGGTGTTGGTCATATGAAGAGGAATAGTACTTTCCCACCTAGGAATGAGCCAGGTTACTATGCTCATCTTGGTTGAGGGGAGTCTCCTGCAGAAATGCCACTACCACCCCCTTTTTATTCAACTCCTTCAACACCCTTGCCTGCTTAATGGGACTGTTCAGACTTTTAACAGTGTATGAAATAATTTTTACATCTCCAGCCACTAGGTGACAAATTAACCTCTCCCCTGTACAGCTGAGCAGTCATACCTAGCCAAGATGCTGAGAACACATAGACAGCATAAACACAATAAACCAGTTAAACAGTAAGACTGCATCAACCGTGCGCACTACCAAACAAAAACAGATAACTCATTCCAAGTGGTTAGTGCAGAGGGTCTGCACCACTGCTCTAGTCCCCCCACATATGTGTCACACCTTATACACCATAGTACACAGTGTGGTGGCTAGCCTGGCCTGGCCCACTTGCTCCATAGGATGCCCCGCTAAACCATCAATGCTCAGATCAAACACGAACAGCACTGTAGTACCAGTATGGGTGTAACCCCCTTACAAATATGGGTTCCCGAACGGTCTTCCTTGACCTTGTTTAAATGCTCACTGCCAGGCTAGTGTCCTGCGTTTTAGCAGTTTAAATGTACTGCCAGAGAGTGCCTGTATAGCCTCTGTGTACTGTGTCTTTAAGAGCTGCCTGGATTGCAGTCATAATTAACCTGAGAGGGACCTCTGTTAGAAGATGTACTTGTTTGCTGATTATTTGTTAGAGTAGCAATAATACAGCAGTTTGTTCTAACCTGCCTTTTTTGCGGCATGGACAGTTCTGTTTGTTTCCATCATCTTGGTCCTGGAGTGTCAGAATGGGCCAATCAGTACATTTGGGACTCTAAAATGAAGCCTGCCTACAGGGGCTTTGTGGGGCCAAAACTTGTAGTTTTGGGCTTTTGGCGCCTAAAATAACCTGGAGGGGGAGCCCTTGTTGTGACTGACAGACAGATCAGCCAACCGAACCTTTTGGATTTTGGGAAAGTCCCATACTGCTTGCAGCTTCAGTTAGCTTTGAGTTGGGAAGTGGAGAAGTAACACCTCGAGATAGTTCGAGCAGCAATCCATAGTGGATTTGCGCGGGAGAACTGTGGAAAGGCCTGAGTTTGGCCTGCATGCCTCTCTGCTGTTCCTGAGAGGGAACATGTGCATTTTTCAGACTGAATCCGAATTTGGAGAGCAAATTAAGCCACTGAATTGTGACCAGGCTTTAACCTGAGGAAGACCGAACATTTACTGAATGCGATCGGCCTGTCGGGACTTCCAGCTACCTCTGAACTCCCGGATTGTGCAGAGACTCTGTAATTGTGACCGGAGAGCCATCTGCCGGGTACAGTGGAATTTCCTTACATGTGACTGTGCTGTCTGCTTATAGTGGATCGTGATTTGGTTCCCCACTGTGTGTCTGCACTGTGTTTTGTTTGCTGGAGGCTGTATCCAGCTCCACGGACTGAATCCATATCCATTTCCGTTTGCCTGGGCCCTGCTACACTGGCCCAGCCAGAATACCTGCTACGCAGAGAAAGTCATCAATGAGAGAACGGCCTGCAGATCAGCCCCCTGCTCAATGCCTTAAACAGGAACAACACCTCGGTGATTCGTATGGGCCCTGCTTCTCCGGGCACTCCAGCTCAACAGCCTGCAGTCTCAATTTCGTCCTGCCTATGTCCAGTATTGGGTATCATGAGTAAACATCAGGGTAGCTCCCTGCAACAACAGCTAAATCTAAAAGTGTTATCTGATTGTCTTGTTGCCTTTTCTTTCACGAACTGGCCCTCCGGCTCTGGATTACAAATAGTGTGTTGTGCATGTTGCTTTCTTCCATCACAGGGCCCCAACAAGCTGCAACGTTTCTGGCTAGACCACCATTTTCCAAACTGGGTACCCAGAGTGTGTGACTGTGTAGGGACTCTTAACTGCGTGCATAACTGTCTGATTAATACAATTTTTAAGCAAATCAACCTGATTACGCCTCCCTCCTTGTCCAAGTCCCCTGAATAAATCAGATTTAACTTTATTTGCATTTTACCTAACTGTGGTTCCAGTTTGTATTACTTACTTGGTATTACTTGGTATGAAAGAACAGAAGAAGGCCAGAGCCCATCGAGACTGTTCCCCACACTATGTGGGACATTTATCTATTATCCCTCAACCAAACATCTAATTTGTTTTTAAAGACAGTGGCACTAGTTGCCTCTACCAATTCTTGTGGCAAGGTGTTCCATACAATGGATGTTATTGGAAAAAAATCTCCCCTTTGGCTGGTTTTGTAAGTTTTTACTTCAAGCTGTTTATTATGCAGTCTCAGAACGCGTCTCCTTTTGGAGAGTGTTAGACCACAATTTTCCATTAGATCTAGTGAATTTATTAAATTAAAAACCATAAGCATATCACCTCTTAATCTTCTAGTTTAAAAAGAGAAGAGACCAGTAGCTTTTAACCTGTTCTGATAATCCAAGTTTGTTAATCTTGGAATCATTCTAGTTACTTACCTTTGAACCTGTTCAAGAATTGCTATGTCTTTTTTTTGGTTTGGATTCCAGAAAGGGGAGCCATAGTCTAGATACTGTCTAATGTATGCCCTATACAATGGAATAAGGCATTGTTCAGTGCGATTAACAAAAGTGCGTTTTATTTGCCTCAAAAGTCTGTTGGTCATGCAAGCAGTTCTAACACAGTGATCATTTGATGTAAGTTTATTATTAACATATATGCCTAAATCTTTTTCACAATTGGATGAGTGAAGTGGTAATCCGTTTATATATCGTATTTGGATTATTTACACCGAAATGCACTATTAAACATTTGTCTTGATTAAACTGCATATGATTTTCATTTGCCCAAAGTGTTAATTTTTCCAAATCCTTCTTTAATGCAGAAATATTTTCTTGATTATTAACCTTGCCCCCCAATTTAGTATCGTCTGCAAATTTAACCATGAAGTTATTTGGCCCTGTTTGTAAATCACTGATAAAGAGATTAAAACAATGCTGGTCCCAAGACCAACCCCTGTGGTACACCACTTATCACACTACCTGAATCAGACAAGACATCATTAATTCTGACTCTCTGAGAACGATTTGTCAACCAGTTTAAAGTCCAGTTGACAATATCAGGTGACAAACCTAGACTGTGCATTTTAGTAATGAGTTTTTCATGTGAGACTTTATCGAAAGCTCTACTAAAGTCCAAAAGAATTACATCAGTAGGGATACCCACATCTAGTAGAATACTTATATTATTGTTAAAAGATACCAGATTGGTGGTGCAGGAATACTAGGGAGTAAACCCATGCTGATTTGAATAATAAATTCCTAATTTTTTACAATCTTGATCTATTAGAGACTTCATTACTCATTCCATTAATTTACCAGCCACTGAGGTCAGGCTAATTGGACGATAATTTTGCACAGAAGTATTGTACTGTTGCTATTTTCTGTGCTTAACCTTGTTTTACAGGGGGTCTTCAGGGTCAAGCTAGAAGAACCAGACCTGGTGGTAAGTGCAAGCAGTGTGGGTAATTGCCTGGTGAATAAAGGTCATTGTGAAAGTAATTATTGTATGTTGTTCAAGCCACTAGAAGGGAAAGAGGGGGGTTGCAGTGGGCTGTGCTCAGGTTAGCTTGACCACTAACAACCCTGACCACCGGGTGGAGGCACCCATTTCATTACCCAGGCCCCTTAAGCTGCTACTAGCCAAGCAGGCAGGGGTAGTGGCCCTTGGGATAGCGCCGCCTAGGGGTTACATGGGCAATTGTAAATTCCCAGTTGGACAGCCCACAGGAGCCAATCAAAAGTAAAGTTATTTTAAATAATTTTGAATACAGAAGAAGGCCCCCACCACCAGATTCAGGGGACCAATGCCCACCGAGGATGCACAATGAGGCAGGAAGGATATAAAAAACCCACCTCCACCTCCACCCCTCCCAGAGGAGTTCTGCCAGGATGTAGACTTGTGTCACAATGCTCCACTAACAGACACTTAAACCTTGCCATAGATCTAAACTTCCATCAACTCCTCTCAGCCGTGATATATATAAAGCATCCATGGCTGTCTATTACAGGATGAAGAGTCAATTGTGGATCCCCCAGGAACCCAAAGGAAGACTCCACCCCGATTCACTAAAACTCCGGAAACCCCTAAACCTTATGTCATGTAACACAAAAAATGGTCAGTGGCTCAAGCAGGTAGCACACTCACCTCTGAGGCTGGAAGAGCAGAAGGTGGTAGGTTCTAGCCCCACACTGGGAACTTGGAATAAATCCCAATATTGACACTGTAGTGCATCATGAGGGGGGTGCTGCACCTCCGAGGTGCCATCTTTCAGATGTGACATTAAACTGAGGTCCCATCTGCCTGTTCTGGTGGTTGTTCAGGAGGATATTAAAGATCCCATGGCACTTATCAATAAGAGAAGAGGAATTTCCCCCCATCCACTAAAATATCACCAACAGCTTAATCTGATTCTGTAAATCATATTCCCCTTCCCTTTCCCCCAGGTCACACCTGGAAATGAGCCATGGATCAGTGTGACTCTCCTGGCCACAAGCTTTTGAATAAATAATGTTTTTTCCTTTTGCTGCTTGGGGGGGTGGGGTGGTGAGTTAGGGTTGGAAACCCTAATGCCACATTTCCCTACTTCTGTGGCATTAACGTGAACCCTAACTGGTGCCTTAGCAAAGTTTTTTGCAAAGAATTTCCTTTCTGTTTGAGACAGTGTACATGTATCCTCATTTACACAGATCCCTTCAGGACCTGTGTGAACAGATGCAGACTTACAGGGCCCTCAAGACCTTGCACCAAGGGAAGACTCCATCTGCCTACAGAAGTGCAGGGCACTTGCAAGCCCTGCAGTTCTGTGTGGTGAAGGATGTCAAGAATTCATGGGGCAATCTGGTGGGCTGAGGAAGCACAGGGCCCTCTGGCCCTGCACTTCCATGTGGCTGAAGATACAGATGCACAGGGCAAACAGTCAATCTGTCAACCAATGCATTGGGCCTCTGCCACCCACAGGGGCAGAGGTGCAGGGCCCTGTGCCAAGAGCAGAACTGCCTTCGCTATATGGTACCAGGGCCCATGTGGGCAACCCTGCAGCTTTCATTCCCTAGCTGGGGGGTGTCGTATAACAGTGCCATCCCAGCACCATCACTCCATGTAGCTGGGCCACTGAGCTTGCCCCCAAACTCAGGTTATCAGCACAGGATCATAAAGCATAACTGCTGGGGTGAAGACTGGCACTAAACACAAAGGTTCTTAATAATTATAATTTTTTTTTCATTTTGACTCCAAATTTTCAAGATAGTCATTGTATGACTCCCTATTACAAATTATATGTGCCATTTATAGTGTTTTGTCCAAAACATCATTTCATACACCAAGTGTGAAAACATGCCTCTCCTTGGATTTAAACAAAGGACACAAGTCACATTTATGAGGTGGTGTGGAAAAATGGTTTTGTTGAAAGTTTGGAGTTAAAATATAAAAAATTATACAATGGCATAAAAGAATCTTGGACACTGATTGGTCCATCCAGGACTGGAGCCGTGACGTTATCCCAGCATAACATCACGGCTCTAGTCCCAGTACACCGAAGACTGCAGGAATGTATGGAGAATCATTCCACGCAGCTAACTTCCACCCGCTCTGCAGCCACTTCAATTCTCACTAGGCAACTCTTCAGAATATGTAACCAGGAGTCGCTTACTTGCCACCGCCACCGTCCACAACCACACACACACTGGGGACAACCCCCCAAAACAGTATGTCACCAGGCAGATAAGTCAGGGTGTAGTTTGTTATTTTTACAGGGGGGGCAAAGTAACAAAAAAGTCCTGATTTTCGTGTTTCACGACAGTGAAGAGGGCGGGTTGCTTGCATAATGTAAACAAATCAACCAGCATCAAATAATGCCCAAAAAACTTTTAAGACTACAGCTGAATAACTCCTGGGAGGGACCAGCCAGGCCAAGTCAGAGCACGTCCCCACCCCACCAGTTTTACTGCAGCCTGCTCTCGGCCCAACTCCTCCTGAGACCAGAGTCGAAAAACTGACCAAGATCTGTTTTGTATTCAGTTCTTCGTTCTTCTGCCTTGGGAGTGAGGACTTGCTTGTGAAGTTGAAAATATGTAAGGAACTTAACTTTCTTCTCAAGAGGACAGACCTCCCCTCAGCTTCAATTCAAATCAGTCTTGACCTAATTTTGCCCCCACCTGAAACTTCAAGTGGATAGCTCACTAGTCTCACCACCCCCTTTGCTGCTTACATAACCCTTCCAAGTCCAGTCCTTATAGGGGATCCTGAACTTCTTGAAATGTCTGCTTGAGCTAGCCCTCCCACCCTTGAGGAGTTCAAAAAGCATGTTTCAAGGAAGTGCAACAAATGGCTGTGCCACCTCAGTATACCTATAAACATGGATGGTATGGGAAGCATCCCAGCATGTGCATCCTCACAGCATGAGCCCTTATTTACAAAGATTACATAAAAAAATGCAATTATACAATGACAAGAATGAATGCTGGCCTCTGGTCAGTCTTGGGCTAGACCCATGATGTTATCCCAGTACAGCCGATTCATCACAGGTCTAGTCTCAGCCTCTCCGTGAACCTCTTGATTATTGTTAGCATTAGTGTGGTTTTTTGTATCTTCTCTTAAAAATATTTTTCCACACCAAATAAAACATCTTTAAAACTAGTTTTTTTTGTTTTTTTTTTATTCTGTATAACTACATGCCATTGTATAATAGCAATAATGCCCTCCAGGGTGTGTCATGGTAGGATAACGTCATGCCTTATGTACTGGACGCACTCGTGCCCAACCATCTGAGGCATGACGTTATCCCAGCATGACACACTCCCTGTTGGGCATTATTGCTTACTTGCACTCAGTGTTAACACTTTTCTTTGTTATAACCAAGTTAATTCATTAGTCTCCCATCCCATCCCATCCCACATTATTCAATGTCACATGCCTGAATCTGGTTAGGTAAGGTAAGCAAAGAGGATAATGCTCTCCTCAAGCAAGCAAGCATTGCATACATAAGCATGGGACTTGCCGATATCCCTCAGGCGGTGCTCTTAACAAGCATGCTGATGTACCTGGGACAGTGCAACAGAACAACGTAAATCCCCTAATTGTTCAAGATGATCATGGGCATGGTGTGGTCACACCACAACCCCTACCACTCTCCTCCCCATGGGCTCCTAAGGAATATGCATCTCTGTCCATGCCCAGGGTTACACAACCCCATCCAAGCAAACACGGACTGCTCTGGCACAAAAGTGGTTGCATCACATAACCTAAGAGAACAGATGCCACAGGAAGTTTGCTGGAACAACTCCAGATACCTGTGCACAGCCTCGCAGGACCCACCCTGAAAGTTAAATACTTGGTTGGTGTTTTTTATTAGCATCACCTATGCCAGTGTGTGGTGGGCCGGTTGTGGTGGCCCAGGTTGCTGTGGATGCCCCCCCACCACAGACTACTTCAAAATAGTCTCATCTGACAGTTTTGAAGGTTACAAATGAAACATGGTTGCTTCAGTTTGATGTGGTTTAATACAGTTTTTTTTGTCCGAGCGTGTGTCTCTATTCTTCTACACACAGACACAGACAGACACACACACCCCACCAAAAAATGAACTTTTTTTAATACTATGTTTACATGCAGGATAGAGACAGGGTAAAAGCAGGTCCAGGCAGTACAACACAGTAAATGAAACAATGCATTTTACAATGCTCAACAAACCACCAAAGACCACAAAACAACAGACCTTCCCCTGCCCTGGGGGTGGGTGGGGGATTAGGCTGAGTCACAGGTCAGGGTGCTAAATGAGGAGGATAGACCACAGAACATCTTGTCGAACCACACAGTAAGGTGAAACTACATAAACATGCACAATTTTTATATTGTAGGATTTCATACTTTCCAACAGTTCCTAATTTTGACACAGAAACTTATCTTTAGTGCTCAGAAGCCCCTTGTACGAGGGAGGGAAACATGGCATGGACCCAGCAGACTGGCATACATGTTGAAAAAAAATATTTCCGTGCCAATATGCCCGTCCACCCCTCCCTCCTCCATCACCAGTGGCCAGAACCATTTTTTTCAGCATGTGTACCAGTCTGCCCTGGTCAGCACAGCAGCACAAAGCTGGCAGGGCATCAGAAGGCACAGCAAGCAACAGTGAATTAAATGTCCATGCAAAAAGCTACAGCCCACCCTCCCACCCCAGACCTGCAAGGCCACTATCTCCACCCAGACTGGCCAGCTCAGCTACTCTCTGCACCCAGATGGACTTGCACAGCCACTCTCCACACTCTGTGTCCACCCCCCCAGCAGAGCCACTCTCCCCACCACACCCAACCAACACCATTTCCAGCTCTATTTATCTGGTATCCTCTTCAGGCATTCAGGTCTGTGCCTCCCCATCACAGGCACACAAAAATAAATAAAACCACATTTTCTCTCATCCCACGCCGGCAACCCTGGTTCGGAAACGGACTCGGGTTGTCAGGGGCTGGCAGGGGCGGGAGAGGATCGAGCATCCGCAGGACTGCTCTCCTCTCCTGGGGGTGGGTAGGGGTCTTGTCGTGCCGCAGTGGCCCCTGGTGGAGACCAGGGGCACTGCTGACGCATGCAAGAAAAAGGAGGGAGTAACTAGAAAAGTGGAAATACCACTTCACGGTAGCTGGATGATGGCTGCCTGGCGCTCTGAGGCCATCAAGGTCCTACTGAGCTCCCCGCCTCAGCAGCATCCCTGGGGCTAAAGTAGAAGCGCTGGTCTGTCCCTTGGCTGGTGCCTTCCCCCCTCGGAGGAGAGGGACCCATCCAGTGAAGGGTTACGCCAGGTCACCCTGGGGATCGGCTGTGATCTGAGGGTGGAATCTCGGAGGACGGATGGGTCAGGGGACTGCCTTGGCAAGCCTGAAGGAGTGGCTGCCTGGGAGCACGTAGGGGGTGAAAAAAGATAACACAAAAAAAAAAAAAAACACTTTTTACACTGCATTTTATTTATGTTTCTTTCTTTGTCTGGAAAGAGAGATGTTGAGCTACCGGTCAGCACAGTTTGCCCAGTGTACAATTACAACCCCGACCCACCGACACAATGCCAGTGCCTCCACCCACCCACACAATAGTGCCCCCACCACACCCACACAATGCCTGTATCCCAAACCTCACCCACGCAAACGACCAGTGTCTGCACCACACACACACACACACACACACACACATGACCAGCAGTGTCCCCAACCCACACACACACACACACACACACACACACACAGCAGTGTCCGCAACCCCACCCACACACACACACGACCAGTGTTCCAACCCCCCCCCCAAAAAAAAACATAGCCAGTCAGTAGTCGCTATAACAATAGCCAAGTAGTAGTATAATCATTTCTTTAGGGTGCATGTTTTAGTGCAAGATTTCTTTTTGCTAGTCT
Source organism: Neoceratodus forsteri (assembly GCA_016271365.2). Lineage (NCBI taxonomy): Eukaryota > Metazoa > Chordata > Ceratodontiformes > Ceratodontidae > Neoceratodus > Neoceratodus forsteri. Next base: position 1,691,465,616 of record CM028130.1, on the reverse strand, counting down.
TGTAACACTGTACGGGGTAGAACACAAAAAAGCTACCCCTTTGGTTGTGTTTGCTCAGGCAATGAAGACAGAGACAGCAGGCCAAGGAATCTGTCTGTTTCACCCCTCCACAGTGGATGATCAGAGAAATCAAAAAAAGTGAAAGATTACTTTTACAGCCAGGTAAAGGATGAGGGGGAAATAATGTTTCAACATTTACTAATGTTCATATGCTAGCTGCGGGCACAGGTCAGTGAGATACATCCCTCGACAGGTAAAGGATGAGGTGTAAATTAAGTTTTAACATTTACTTATGTTTATATGCTAACACCCAGTCAGCAAGCACAGAATGTCCCCCCTTCTAACCAACACGGACAGTCCACCACAAACCCAGTCAGCAAACATGGACAGTACCCCCTTCACCTCACCTACAAGGACAGTCCCCCCAGACACCCGAACAGTCCCCCCTCCCAACCAGACACCGGGCCAGCCGAGCATAGAATGCCCCCAACCGACAAGGACAGTCTCACCAGACACCCAGGCAGCCAGCAAACATGGACGGTCCCCCATATCCCACCAAGGACAGTCCCCACCCCCAACACACAGCTAGCAAACACAGAATTTCCCTGCCCCACCAACATGGACAATCCCCCAAACACCTGGCTTAGCAAACACGGAGAGTTCCCCAAAAACACTGATAGTCCATCCTAGACACTTGATCAGCAATCACCGACATTCACCCCCATAAGACAACATGGAAAGATCCCCCAGACACCCAACCAGCAAATAGTCCCCCCTCCCACAAGACACCCGGCAGGCAAACATGGACAGTCCCCCTTTTCCACCATCATGGACAGTTCCCCCAGACAAATGGCCAGGCAAGTCCACCAAACAATGGCTAGTGCCACCACCCCACCATCACAGCCAGTGTCCCCACATCACCATGGCCTGTGTCTCCACCCCACCAGACCCCAGAATAGAAAACAGACTGTCCCCCCAGCCCCACCAAACACTGACCGCCCTCCCAGTCCCAAACACTAACCACCCCAGCCCCACCAAACGCAGGCCCTCCCCCAGCACCAAACACTGACCATCCTCTCAGTGAGTCAGCCCCAAAACACACAGACTCTCTCCCCCAACCCCAACCCCACAAAACAGACCATCCCCCCAGCCCCACCAAACACAGACCATCCAGTGAGTTTCCCCAACAAACCCTACCACACCAGTAGCACAGTAACTGAGTGTCCCCACCCCACCAACATGACCAGTGTCCAAACAAATAGGCCCCCCCAACCACCCTACCAACATGGACAGCCTCAGCAGACAGCAAATCCCCTCCCACCCAAAGAAATGCAAGCTGACAGCAAACCTTCCACCCAACCCCCAGATACATGGCCATGGCCAAGACAACCCCCCCCCCCAAAAGACACATTTCTGGGATGTGAATGGTATTAATTTCCAACAACCAGCTTGCAGCACAGTTACTCTCCAAATCAGTAAGGGCACAGACAGGGCAGCATGCAGCAGAGCACAGCAAGGCCAAGAAGGCAGGTCAGGCAGCCGAGTCTCTCCCAACAGTCCCGTTCCTCTCCCGATTAATCCGATGAGACAGTAACTAATTTTTTCTGACACCAGATGAATGTGTCGCATTATGGATCTGCTATAGCCTGCATGACCGCCGGCTTCTTCACTGTTCTGGGCCTGGCTGTTCACTGACCTAAATAATCCCTCTCGGTGGACCATGGAACTGGTGGGCAAGAGGTGTGGTGTGGGACTCGCCGACAACATGGTAAATCTTTTTCTGGCCTGCTGGACACAGGAGCTGGGTGTGCAGGCAGGCCTGGCCGTGCCTCAGACTCACTGATATTGTACTACTCGCTCCTCCACCTGGTCTGTCCGGTGGTAGAGACCTTGAGGCCACAGGCCTCCTAGGCTCTCAGGGATGGGAGGCTCAGGTGGCAGTGGGAGAGCCCAGAGCACAGCTGGCTGCACTGAGAAACAGAGAGTAGGTAGTCAGAGGACTCAGGTGAGGTATATTTAAACTAGGCTGTTCAGGACAGGAGGAGGGTGGGAACACTAGACTGACTGAGACACTGGTGACACCTGAAAGACAACCAACTACTGCTGCTCGACATCATCGAATAGTTATCTCGCCTTAGCCCTACGCTATATGGATGCTGCTGCTGCTCCTTCACGGAAGGCACACAGACAACTAAATGGCGCCACTACCGGAGTACTGCTCACGCGATGGCGCCAGCTTGCAGCACTCTCTGATTGGCTGTAACATGCAGGCTACTATGGTTGCAGGCTTGCAGCCAATTTGAAAAGGGGATAGTTTTTGTTTAAGAGACACGGATGCGCGTCATACCCCCGAGGAGGTACAGGCAATCCGGGCATAGTCCCAAGCCCATTCAATATTAAAAAAAAAAATGATAACTGGAGAACAGTGGCTGGGCTCCCAAAAAAGTCCTGGTCTAATTTCTCAGGGGGGGCAGCTTGCCGCTCTGGCCCCCTCCCGCAATGTATGCTTATCTGATAAATGTTCGTTTTTAAAAAAAGCCATCATCTGAGATGGTGATTCTACCCCTTTCAGCTGCAGTACGAGCATTTTCAAATACCATTGCACCCTCGGCTTTTCGTCACAGTCATTCCCACTACCTCTTTTCTGACTGAAAATGTAAAAAAAAAAACAAAGTGAAACATATTTTAACAGTCCCAGTGTAGGTGAGGCTGAATCAACAAACAACCTTTTTTCAATTTACATCGATTGTAATCACAATCGGCATAACAAAAAAGGGCACAAGATTACTCACTCAGTAGTGTTCAAAAAACCACGTTTCTCCCACTCCCGATCAAAAGAAATGGCCACAAGCTAGAACACCTGTCCCTGCAAACAGGAAAAGGAAAGTGTGTGTGTGTGTGTGTGTGTGTGTGTGTGTGTGTGTGTGTGTGTGTGTGTGTGTTTATTGGGGGGGGGGAGAAGGTGGCATTTGCTCATGCACAGCCACTCTTTACCAGCAGCACTACCTACTGGTCAAAGCAGAACTACTTTTTTCCTTGGTATATCGTCACATTAAGAAATAAAGTGAAAATCTACTTAAAAATGCCTTTTTATCTTTTTTTTTTTCTCAATATAAGCGAACCATTGTATAATAGCAATAATGCACTCCAGGGTGTATGCTGTGCTGGGATAACGTCACTTCTGGAGTGATTAGTCACACTCTGCTTGCGGCCTCGTGCCTAATCACCCCAGGCGTGACTTTATCCTAATACAACACACACCCTGTCGTGCATTACTGCTTAATTAGGGAAGGAACAAGTCAATGTTGAAATATTCCAATGTTCACTAATAACCTGGGCATTTTATTTATTTTATTTCTTTCTTGAAATGTTTCACCAGGAGGGCACACTGAACAACAGGTTGCTTGTCTCACGGTGCGGCCGGGGGGGGGGTTACACAGGGGTTAACTAACAGCGATTATACAATTAAAGGCTGAACTACTACAATTATATAGGCATTGACGACAATACTCATGTAAGATATAACAGCAGTAGGAGAACACTAGGAATAGCACATTAAATATACAAAAGTGCTACGATGGCACAATTTAAAGTGCAAGGCCATACCTGGAGCAGGCTCAAGGAAGAGTGAAGTGCTATAGGAGGAGAAGGAGAGAGATATCGTGTAAACGCAGTTGGCCCAGATGGGCAGGTTGGGCAAGGAGGAGGTGTGACACAAGTAGGTACAAGGAGAAGGGTATCCAGGCCCTGAAGCCCCTCCTTCAGGATGTTGAGAACCCTGCTGGGGGAGGGCTGGAATGGCTGAACTTAGGAGTAAGCTAGATTAGGGCAGGTTAAAGCAAGAACAGCTGGGTGAGAGGTAGCTGTGGAGGGTGGAGGTTAGGGAGTAGGTGGAGGAGGGTTGTATATTGGTGGAGAGAGAGTTCCAGATTTTTGAGAAGCGGTGGGCAAATCCGGTCTGATCAATGAGGGTGGAGCGGCAAGGGACCACCAAGGTGCGGCGTCATTTGATCTGAGAGAGTGGATGGGAGGAGGTGGAGTGGAGAAAGCAGATGAGAGATAAGAGGAGAGTTCGCCAAGCCAGAATTTGGAGGCGAGTTTGGCACAGTGAGAGATGCATCTGTGAGACAGTGGAAGGAAGGAGAGGGTATGACAGAGTACACAGTGATGGGAGGGGGTATCAAGGGCAAAGCAGTAGAAAGAGTTAAAGACAGTATCCAACTTGGTTAAGGAAGATTTGAGAGCAGCACCGTAAACTATGTCACAGTAGTCGAAAATGTACACCAGATTTTTAGCATAGCCTTCTTATTATGATACCTCTTGAACCTTGTAAGTAAAAATGTTCAAATCCCTGCCGAAATGTCATTCCACGAAACAAGTATGAAAAACACATTTTGGCCAGGATTTGAAAAATGACAGCTGACACATTCATGAGATGGTGGGAAAAAATGGTATGTTGAAAATTTGGGGTCAAAATGTTGAAAATTACCAAAGTTATGAGTAACAGCAACTGCTCTGCACCAGGGCATACCAAGGCACATGCCCTGGTAAGCAAATGCTGTGCCCCAGTTGGTGCCCCATATGGTGCAGGGCTACCCCATACTATAAATATGTCAATGTCCTGGCTACCTTCTGTTGTGCCCAATCTGTGCCCTGGCACCCAATAGTGGCCAGAGCTGCTACTGATGAGTGAGCATAGAAAACTTTTGATGTACACTCATAACTGTTTCATTTTTATACAGTTTGACCCCACATTTTCAACACAGTCTCCTTATGCCCCCATGTCATGAGCAAGGGCAATCAGATTTTTCAAATCCTGCCCAAAAGGTGATTTCAGAAAAATGACCGAGAAATCACCTTTCAGGCCAGATTTGCATAATTCAGCTATTACTGGTCAAAAGGTGGGGGTTCCAAAAAGGCCATATTGAAAATTTAGTGTAAAAATATTTAAAATTATAAAGTTATGAATAAAAATTCAAACCTCATTGAAATATATTAACCTGCACTTACCTTAGTTGCTCATATCGCAGTCGCCTGTTCTAGCAGCAAGACGTGTCTTCAATCATTGCCTGTTTGTAGATGACACCAAGATCTGCAACAGGGTGGATATGCTGGATGAAGTAGAGAGAATGAAGAGGCACCTGGAAAAGCTTGAAAAATGGTCTGAAGTGTGGCAACTAAGATTCAGGTCCAAGAAGTACAAAATAATGCACCTGGGAAAAGGGAACCTTGGGGAGTGCTACAGGGTGTGGGGAGAGTTGCTGACTATTGCAAAGGAAGAAATGGACCTGGGGGTTATACTTTCTGATGACCTAAAGGTGTCCAAGTAGAGTACAAATCCTACAGGGAGGGCCAGTGGCATGCTGGGATGAATAAGTAGAGGCATCATAAGCAGAAGGCGGGAGGTGGTTATGCCATTGTACAAAATGCTAGTGAGGCCTCACCTAGAGTACTGTGTGCATTTCTGGTGGCCACACCTTCATAAGAACATTGACAGGGTGGAGGCCGTCCAGAGAAGGGTGACTAAGATGATACAAGGATTGCACCAGAAAACATATGAGAAGAGACTAAAGGACCTCAATCAGAGAGTGAATCTACACCATGGGGCATGTTCAGGTGAGTGAGTGAGTGAATGTACAGAGGGATGTGTGGGAGTGTGGGGTGGTGGGTGCTCAGTGGGAGGCCAGGGTGGAGTGGGTGGGGAGGGTCAGATCTAAGAGGAACAGTTTTCTTTTACAGGTTTAAAAAAAAAAAAAACACCAGCAAAGGATGGTTTTCTATAGTGCAGTTCACATTCCAACACTGGGAACTGGGCACCCCAGTGTCAGGCTACAGTATGGGGAACAGGAGCAGGCAACCTGGAGGGAGGGAACTGAAAAGCCATACCAAGGGTGGGCACCCTGGTTTGTTTATATTAAACATAAAAAGGCATGAACACTGGGGGGGAAGGGCATGCAGATAACCTGGAGGGGGGGGGGGAGAAGTAGTACTGGGGCTGGGCACCCCGGTCTGCTTAGCCGGCAGCATGATTCTAGCTGCAGCTTCAATCATCAAGAAAGCCCTGCTGTTATTATACAGAAAATGTGGTTGAACGGCTCCTCTCTCTATGCTGGGCACCCTGGATTTTGGTGTGCCAACAAAAGGTATTTCTGTCCTTTACTTATAAAACAAAACACCACAATGTAGATAAATGTGTTCTCTTTAGCTAGGTGCAGGTGTTTGCTTTTTAAAATTAGACTTTTTAATGTATTTTTCTATGTTTTTTATTTTGGGGGGCCAAGATGGCGACCATCACAACACAAAAAAATCTTTTGGTGCTGTGAGAAGCAAGAGGTGAGGAGACAAAAACAGTCTGCAACATTTAATTTTTTGTACTGTACCAGAACATTATCCCCAAAACCCTACAGAGCATGCTCAGAACCGCAAACAAACATAACTTTAATCCTTATAACTCTGGAAACTTGTAATATCTTTTCAAAAACCTACCAAAGGCAATACCTTGCCACAGCAAGTGTCGGAAAAAAATTCCATTCCATGTAGGCTGTACTTGAGAGCAAACCAAAAACTCATGTTAAGTATGGGAAAAAAAGTCTACCGGAAATTATCATTTGCAGATATCAGAATGCACAAGCTGCCATCATAACATTTTCTAGATATTTAGACCTTACTTACTTGACAGTGCATGCAAAATTTCAGCTAATTTCTTCAAACACTGCCAAAGCTATTAAGGTGCAAAGTTCTTGATTTAACATAGAAACTATCACTCAGCCTTAACTATGCTGGTGTGGTATGGCAGTTAACCTCATTACCCTCATTGAAAAAGGACTCTGATACAGTAAAGTTGTGGTTTTAATCAAACTTGCTCTGCCTTAAAACAAACAACCCCACTGCCACAACATCTCGTACAAAGGAAAAACTTACATCCACTAGCGCCCCTTCTTTTGCTGCCTTGGGACAGCTCTCCAATCCTGCAGGTTGACAAGTTCAAATACCTGAACATCTGCCTCACCAAACAACTAGATTTTTCACACAATGTCAAGGCCATAGGCTCCAGACTCCTTCCTTGAATTGATACTCTGTACCATCATTAAATTCCATTGTATTTATAGTTTCCCATAGGTGGATAGATGTAAAATGATCTCAAGGATTTGTCTAAGGTGCAATGACAAACTCCTCCCTTGTCAAACTGGGAACCCTAAATCATTCTGCCACTCTGACCCTTGCCTGCTCTCTCTACACCCACCACTTCTATTTATATAGCCATCTCAGCTTCTCATCGATAAATGGGTACCAAAACAAAGGGCTATTTTTCAATTCAAAATGTTGCAAGAAACAAGCAGACAAAAAAAAAAAATGAATGGGGCTAATTTCCTCTTTAAATTCCTGACCTCTGCAAGCAACTCTCCAGAGACAGGAATTAGATTTTTCAGCCACTAGCCAGCAGGGCTAGTGACTGGGAAAATCCACTGGTCCCACAGACCTTTTCACTGGCCCATCTGGTACAAATGCTACTTCTCTCAATACAAGCTGCAGGGCTAGTTGAAGGAAAATGTTACTACCTTTTTATAAAAATCGACCATTATTTGGCTAGTGGGCCAGTCCCAGTGTTGAGTACATTTCTTCCTTTGCTATCCAGCTCTTCAATCTACTTATGCCCACAAAAAACAGTCACACTGGTATTCCCACATTGACCAAGTGGAGTTCTCCTGTAGCTTTCCAGCTCTGTGGAATACTCTCAGGTCCTGGTCAGATTGTCCTGTTGCTGTAGGCAGTAGGTTCATGCTCTATATTTGCTTTAGAGTAATATTATTGATGTTTAGGATTTACTGCAGTTTTTGCTCAGTGTTGTATTTTAAAGCTTTCTTAATGTATTAACTGTACTTTTGTCTCTAATGTTGTTTGTTGTACGTAATTTTTTTACAGCAGTATGAGTTGAGTTTTCATTGCTATGCTGATGACGCTCAACTCTACCTGTTCTTCGCACCTGGGAGATATGACGCGGTCGATGTGCTGAATAAATGCTTGGCCAAGATCCGGGCTTGGGCATCATCGAACTGGCTGGGACTTAACCCAGGGTAGACTGAAGTTCAGGTGGTTCAGCCGTGTCGGAGGGGGAGGAGTGGGGCCTTTGGGACAGGTTGGGGCTTTTTATTGGCCCAACTGAACTGGAGGCCCCCCCAAAGGTGAGGAATTTAGGCGTTGTTCTGTACAACAAGCTGAAACTTGATGCTCAGGTGTCGGCCGTTCTCCAGTCCAGTTTTCACCATCTCTGGAACATCACCCAAATGAAATCCCTTATTCCCCCCTGACAACCTGGCTATGCTGATACATGCATTCATCACCTTGAGGCTCAATTACTGTAACGCACTCTACCTCTGGGTCAGAGGAGGTGCAATGCGGTGCCTGCAGCTTCTGCAGAACACAGCGGCCTGGTTGTTGACTGTACACTTGAGGTTCAGTCACATTAAACCAGTGCCGTGTGAACTGTATTGGCTGCTGATGCGCTGGCGCATCACCTTTAAAGTAGGTCTTTTGACCTATAAGGCCCTACACGGGTCAAGTCCGGGCTACCTGAAGGAGCTTCTACATCCCTACACCCCATCTCACTCCCTTAGATCATCTGGGGAGGCCCTTCTGGAGGTCCCCAGGGCTAGGTTAAAGTCTTCCAGGGGCCAGGCATTTGAAATAGCAGCCCTGGTCCTCTGGAATTCACTGCTGGGACACCTCTAGGAGGCACCCTCCTTGGAGTTTTTAGGAAACATCTTAAAGCCTTCCTGTTCAAACAAGCTTTTCGGACTTGATGAATCTGGGTTAAGTCTTAAGGTAGCCGAGAATTAGTCTGTTTATGTTTTAATGGGGATTTTATAATTTTTAATTTTTTTATATATTGTATATTGACTGTTCCCTAACTGCAATATATGTCTATTTTGTTGTAAGAGCACCCTGAACCTGCAGGGAAGGGCGCCCAAAATAAATACACTCTACGACTACAACTTTTTTTTGAAATACCTTTTTGTCCTTTTCCCCAGCATGCAGCTGAAAATGAGTGGATCACAGTTCACCCCCTCCCATGATGAGGTTGCCCCAAAAGCATCCCCTTACCTGCCCAGGAGGTGGAGCAAGTAGCTGCATTTAAAGAGCTACTGACGCCTCAAAGAAAGCTTTGAAAAATAATAATTTGGTACAATTCAGCTTACATTCCATATATATTCTATATATTTCTCTTCCCCATTATTTATTACTAAGCAAATTTGCATGGATAACCCCCCCTGCCAAATCGGGGCTTACCTGCCACCATGTAGTTCTTGTTTCCAGCCTCTCTCTAGCACCTCCCGAATCAACCTGTAATTTCTTTTTGCCCCCTGGTCCTGGTCCCGATGTTCTATGCCGTTCTGTGCCCCTGTTTTGCCCAAAGAAGCAAATCCAGCCCCTGAAGCACCAAAAATGCAAACCGTTATCTCCCGCTTAAGGCATACCCTCGGGCAGCGGGGATCACACAGACACGAGCGTCACCTTTGATCTGCGACCGCCCGAGTTTGCAGTCAATCTGGAGAGTGTTCAATCAGTCCCAGGATCCCCAACAGCTGAGTGGGACCTGGTGATCATGGACCGGCCTCTGAGCAGCCACTCTCCTAAAGGTTGAAGGAGATCCACGAAGTAGTTTCGATCAGGGCTCATGAATATTAATGAGCCAGTGCCCCAATCGGCATTTAAATTTTCATGAGGGTCTGTCTGCCCTCAGTGAAGCTGTTCTCAGTCATGGATGGAAAAAGAAAGAGAAATGTTTTAAATAAATGTAACAGCTGAAATGTGTTTGGGGAATTGTTGCTAAAGGGGGGAAGAAATGTTTAAAATAAATACTGCTTTCTCCTGACTGCACCATACCAATTCTGGGACTCAGAGTAACAGCCTGTCTGCAGCTGCATATCAGGGAGCTAAAATATTGGCAGCAGCGACAGGAAAACGGACTGAGCATTTTTTTTTTCATTATTTGTGCAGCAACAGCAAGTACACCTTCAGGGCAAATGGACTGTGGGGCAATGGGGCAAATATTTAATTATTCCTGGCTGCACTAGAGCTTTGATTCAGGACTGTGCCTATTCTGCTATGAGACTATGAGTTTCAGCAGCCACTGCAAGCAGCCACAGCCAATCGGAAAGCCAGGATAACAAAGCCAGGACCTGTGGGACATTAACCAAAGCTCATGGGTAAATGCCAAGTGCTCATGGGGAACTACAGAGACTTAATTCTAGGTGCCAAAACAGCAGACCAGCAGTGCATCAAGTGAGGTTCATGCATTATTCATTTTTCTGTGACTGACAGGCCTTCCAGCCAAACGGGGGCCATGCAATCAAAAGCTTCAGCCAATCAGGAGCTTCAGGAGATCCCTATAAGAGACTGTGTTTTCCAGCATTTTGCTAGATTGGAGAGAGGGAGATTTCGGATTAGAGATTTGAGCAGGAGCCCCCCCACAGGGGTGGGGGGTTTAGGCCCCCAGCCATGCAGCCAAGCCTAGAGATCCAATTAATTCTCTCTAGCCTAGAGGGCTTGCCTTCTTTATTTAGCTAAAAGTTGAAACTAAACTAATGTAGTTTGTTAAACTGTTAGCCTGGGGGTTGCCAGAATGTCCCCTAGGTGCTAGCTCTCCCTTCCACATCGGGGAAAGATGTGGACCGGAACCAGATGACATCAAGCAGCTGTGAGAGAGCTGAAAAAAACCTCAGTTGGGACAGAACTGAAGATCATCAGGAGCCTTTTATAGCAGGGATCATCAACGACGAGCCTGAGTAAGTACTCTTGTAACCCACCAGTGCAAGAAAGAAAGCAAGCTGAGTAAATATGGGCCATCTTGCTCCAGTAACTGTTCAAGTGACCAGATAGCAAGCGTAATGAATCTGGGCCATCCTGCCCAAAGTGACCGTTCGATAAAAGATAGTTCTTCAGTTCGCACCTTGCCCTGCCTGCCCCGTTTGGCCCAGTGTGGGTAGAGCTCTGGAACTGTTTTTGCAGATCATAGCTGTTGCAGGGGGACCCAAGAGAGCCCAAGTAGCATTCAACTACTTGGGGGAACCCACTGTGAGCCCAAAAGAACCACATAAATGTGCTGAGATGCACCTATGCTAAGAAGTATCATATAAATGTGCTAAGATTCACCTATGTTAAGAAGCATCACATAAATGTGCTAAGATGCACCTATGCTAGTTATCTGGTCGAGATGTCCTGTGGAGCCGCCAGCCATAGCTGCACTGCCACACTAATGGACTGAGACCTCAAAGTTAAGGTGGACTGGCCGATAAAATCTGCAAATGACAGCTTTCCACCTTTCTTAATTATGTCTGGAAATAGAGACGTACTAGAGGTATAAATGTAGTGGATGTGACAATCATATAAATGTGCTGAATATTCAAGATTGCCAATCCTTGTTCCAACCATTGTAAGCATGCTGGTTACCTTCTCCTAAAATATTCGGTCTATGACAAGCAGGGCAACCCCTGCCCTCCTGCCAAAAGCAGGGTAACCTCTGAGCTTCTGCTAAGGAATTGAAAGTTGTGTTGTTAAAGTGCTCTAAAAGTTAAAATCCTTTTCTCTTCTGTAAATTAAAGCCGGCCATCGCCACTAGCTACGACATCCACCAGGCCTGCAGCCATCCAGGACTTTGGTAACTAGGTACCCAGGGTATAGTGTGAAATTGTGGGGTTTCATACATGTCTGGGAACTGGTACCAGTGGTGGGGGAATGAAATGTGTTCCATCTGATTTAATGCAGTTTAGATAGCCAGGGCTCTGGGTGTCATTCACGTTGGTCTAATGTGATTTCTCCTTCTGCCAATCTGGTACTCACCCAGCTGGAGGGTTTCACCAGCACAAGTACATCGTTTGTACATTTCTGAATAATAATCACTGCATAACCTCTATTCCTCCTGTTTCCCTTTCCTAACTCCTATGTCCCGTAAATAAATATTGTTATTGTTTTTGCAAATGTTTGTTGTGAGCATATTATTAGAGAGAAAATCTTTAATTACAAAATGTTTGAAATGTGGGGAAATGCTAATGGGTCATGTTTTGGGGTGGCAAATAGTAATTGTGGTTGGTCTAACATCTCAGGGGGTTGTACCAGGTAACAGCCCATGTTAAAGTTAAACCCTGAGTGGAGGCACTGCGCATTTTAGAACCTAACGCAAGTCTGAGAACCCAAACCCCTCAACCTATATCATAGGTAGTAGGCAGGGGGTGTAACTGTGGGAGTAGCGTTGCCTAGGATTTACACATGACTACATGATCTTTATTCCCTAGAGTTCCCTTAGGGTTCGTCTGCCTCTATAGCTTACTCCCTACTTCAAGCCATAATCCTCTGTTGTGACATTACAATGTGTTGCTGTGAGAGTGCCTGTGATGTCACAAGCAGTGCATTATAACCTTAGGTAGGGAGAACGCAACAGAAATAGAAGAACTCTTTAGGAACAATGATTTTGCTTTAATGCAAATTACCTCAGTAATAAATAATGAGAGAGTAGAAATACAGAACTAACATGACATGCAAGCTGAACTGTGTCTTACTATTTTGGTTTGTTAAAGTTATCCTGAAGGTATCAGCTGCTCTTTAAAAGCAGAAGCCAGTGCAGTAGCAAGACACTGTTGAGTTACTTTCTTTGTTTTTACAACTACATTTATTCTTGTCACTTTGGGCACTCAGTATAGCGCTCTGTATATATGCCATTGCTTACATGTGTTTCTCATTTTTCTGCCCTCTGTACTTGCACATTTTTATTTTTGATGCCTTTGTACCATGTGATTTGCTCTGTACTTTTGAGTTGTTGTATTATTGCCAGTCCCAATCAGTGCCTCCTTATAAATGAGCACTGCTAAATGTAGCTTTTTTTCCTGTTAAAAAAATAAATACAAAAACAATGCTGCATCCTCCTCAGGTGGCAGATGGGGTGAATGTTGAATGCCAAAGAGTCTGTGCCTTCCCTCTGCAGCAAATGAAATGTGTTATGAGAAATTATTGATTTTGATATAAATACCAGTGACATCATCTCTAGAAAGGACAGGGTTAAACTTCATTTCATACAGATCCGAAACAGTAACCGACCAGCCAGCTTTCTTTAAGGATTCCATGGCAGCATTTTTCAAAGCGCTGTTAAAAGACTTCTTTTCTGGATGCGCAAAGACTATCAGAGCGTTCTTGCCTATAAAAGGAAGCACAAAAGAACACTATATCAAACTTTGTCATTTTCCTCTAAGCAGACTAGATGGACCTTTGGTCTTTTTTTTTTTCTTTCTACATTACTGTTTTTCTATGTTTTAGTTCAGCATTTTATAAATTCTGCAGAAGCATCAATCTATGTTCCATCTTGCTGTTTAGCCTGTCTCAGAGTGACTTTCATTTCAAAAGTGCTGAAAAATTTGAATTATTGTGAATAGCACCTCTGTCCACAAACAAAAATATAAACCAAATTATATTGTGTTTGGGGGGTGCAGACTTCATGCAAGAGGAACTCTGCCTGCATGTCTCTCTTTCTCCAGCCCACATGGGGAACTCTACCTGCTTATCTTTCCTTCCCTGGCCCACTAGCAGGACAGACAGATGCATCACACAACTATTGGGAACATTGCTAAACCTCTGCAAGCACACTCGGGACACAAACTCATGTCCCTCATATGTCACTCATTCACTCACACTCAGGACACAAACTCATGTCCCTCATATGTCACTCATTCACTCACACTCAGGACACAAACTCATGTCCCTCATATGTCACTCATTCACTCACACTCAGGACACAAACTCATGTCCCTCATATGCCACTCATTCACTCACACTCATAATATAAAAAAATCTTTAAGTGGTTAGGCACAGTGGTAGGATGGACTACCATGAAATAACCACCCATGCATGTCTAACAACATAAGTCAAAGGAGGGCGTAGTTTGCCATGGGGTGGGTTTACTGGTCGGTAACCCCCCCTCTCATGGAGTCACTTCACCATGATTATGAAATGTGGTAAGGCAACAGCATATTTTTATTTTTAAAAATGTTAGAAACAGACTTACTTTGAGCAAGCTCCAGTTGCTACATCGTGAGATTGGCCAGGCAGAAGTAGCTATCACACAGCAGTGTGCCTCAGCCAGAGAGGGATGGTAAGCCCTACCCTGGCACTGCAATGACCTTTGCAGCTAGGCCAAGATGTTTTCTCCTGCTACAGGGGATGAACTGCATGAACGCAAGGCCATCTCAGGGCTGCGCTCATGTCAGGGAGGTGGGAGAGGCAAGAAAATGGAAGAAAACACCATATTTTTCCAAAATGACTGTCTGAGCTCCTGATTCCCCTGGGTCATAGTGCCTGATGGCACTGCATTCTAGTCCACATAGAGAATTGCTGGGGGCCCATGCCACTGATGGTAAACTGTGGGGCAAACTGAGTTGCCAGGAGCCAGAGAGAGATTGAAGATGCAGACCTGAACAGGGTCCAGGTCAAGATCCTGAGCTAGGAATAATTGGTGGGTCCACAAAAAAAGGTTAAGTATAATACCTCATCCCAGCAAGACAGCAGTGGGGATTACTCAGGAGAGGGTGTTGACAAAAATACAAACATTAATGAACATGTTGTAGATTTTTTAGATCAGACAACCAGAAGAGGAAAAAAAAATCTAGAAGATGAAGAGGTGTGTCCAAAAATAAAGGAAAAAACATAGGAAAAGGGGCAAAAGGCAACTCAACAGCACAACAAGAAAAGAAAACAGGGATGCAAAACCAGCAGCAACAACAGAAGGCTGAGAGTAGACCGGCAACAGCCAGACATAGTAAATCTATCAGGTGTGTAATTTACTGATAAGCAATTGCAAGTGTTGTCCAAAGGTTTAAAATTCATGCCATCCACTGAAGGTGAATATTTCAGTGCTATGGTTGAACTTTATAAGTTCTTTAGAAAAATGAATCTCTGTTTGTATTATGGGAACAAGGAACAAAATAGGTTCTGAATTGCAGGCCTTAGATATGGGTATGGAAAGTGTAAATAAGGGTGGGGAACCAGGTTTGTTTGAAGTAGTGGGCATACGCCTGAAGCGAATTACATTTCTGATGCCGAGATGAATATAGAAATATTAATGCATTTAATACAAGTGTCAGCAGATGATGACATTAGTTGGCATACTGAAACAGAAGGTGATGAGTTGTTACAAGCTCATGTAGCTCAAGCTGTGAATAATAAACATATTCCTTACAAAGAATATTAGGGCCTGGATATTCAGACTGCGCCAGGTAATGGTGCAAACCTGGGTGCAGCGCAACTGTGATGCGCTGGGGCCAGGTCCAGGTGATATTCAACGGGGATGCGCCATGGTGCAGCACAACTGAATATGGCGGGGGCAGCACACACACACACACTGCACGTGGCACAGTGGCACTGTGCCAGCGCAAGCCACAGACAGGGAGCACGGGGATGCGCCAGCGCAAGTGAAGTTGCACTAGGCACGTCACCCACAATGTTCAGTAGGGGGCAAACAAATGAGGCCATAATACATGCAAGGTGCAAATGGGGCCATTTGCATGTCATTATGGCCCCATTTGCATGCCTTGCACAGGGCAGCTCGGCGACTTGCGCCTGACACCCTGCACAGCAGAACGTGTGCTGTGGGGATCCTGGGGCATCCCCCGCCCCATAGCCGCAATCGCGCGGTATATGTTGAACAGGAAATCCCTGGTAGTCTACTGGACCCCCCTCCCTCCCATGTCCCTGACTGATGGTAAATGCAGAACTCTATAAGCCCTGGTAGTCTAGTGGTACCCCCCCACCCGGCTGCTGCCGTGATCATGGTACGGCTCCGTAAAACACATCCCTGGTGATCCAGTGGCACTCTCTACCCCTCCCACCCACACGGGACCCCCTGCCACCCCATCCCCGATCGCCGGTGGGTGGCAGCAACCACCCACATACCGCCCAGCCACCCGGCGAATGACAGGTATAGTATTGGCTGTAAGCCCATTGGTCCCCAGTGTGGACCAATGGCCTTGCAGGGCATACTGTACTAGACAGCCCCAAATATGTGAATGAATCATTCACATATATGGGACTGTCCAGTACAGTGTGCCCTGCAAGCCCACTGCTCTACACTGGGGACCAATGAGCTTACAGCCCATAATGTACCTGTCATTCAGCAGGTGGCTGGGCAGTATGAGGATGGTTGCAGCCACCCACCAATGATGGGGTGGGGAGCCGGGTGGGCAAGGGTCCTGTGTGGGTGGGAGAGATGGGTGCCACTGGATCACCAGGGATGTGTTTCATGGAGCCGCATCGCGATCACAGCAATGGGTGGGGTGGGGGGCACACTAGACTACCAGGGCTTTCAGATTTCTGCATTTACTGCCAATCAAGAACAAGGGAAGGAGAGGGTACCACTAGACTACCAGGGTTCTATGGATGCTTCATGATGGTGTTCTGGGTGGGCGGGCGGCCACCCATGGCTGGCGGCTGCTGTGTTGCACCCTGCAATACAGCAGCCTGCCTGTGGGTGGCCAGGAGTTGTTCCACCATTTCACAGGCTCAACTTTGAGCTCCCCCATGCGGCACAATGCAGGGGTGCGCTGGCATATGCACCGCACATCCCGGGCTGAATACTGGGATGTGCCGTATAAGCACAGGCACGCCCCCTGCATCTGTGCCGCATACACTTACACTGCACCCTGGTGCATCGGGTGTTGCCCTGCATCGGGCAGCCTTTGCAATGCAGGGTTGCGCCAGGCACAACCTATTTGAATATCTGGGCCTCTATGTCTAACCTTCAACCTCCAAACATTTCAGCAGTGGCGATTTACCAAAGAGTTGCCCACTGATACTGCTTTATTGATGATATTTTTTGTATCTGGAGAGGTACGGAACAGGAGGCTCACAATTTTGTCAAATGGCTAAACTAAAATGATTGTAATTTACAATTCACACACAGTTTGTCAGGAACAGAGACAGACATTTTAGCTGTAAAACTGACAATAATGAGGATGGTTTGCTACAGTCAGAGATATAAAGAAAACCAACATCTGGAAATACTCTACTGATGGTAGAAAGTGAGCATCCCCCAAAACTAATTAATAGAGTACAACTTGGTCAGTTTATTAGACTGAACAGAAGCTGTTTTGAGGAAATTTATAACAGACATGTTCCTGATATGGCACAAAGACTTTACGACAAACACTACTCCAGGTGGGTAGTAAATTAAGCAATGGAGTAGATTTCCAGAATGAAAAGGAGGAGTCTGTTAAAACACAAAAATAAAGAAGTACAGTAATAAAAGGTAGAAAACAACCATTGAACAATCACAGAATTCAACCAAAAAGCAACCAAGACTGAAAAGATTATTAAGTTTAATTGGCATGTAGTACAGGGAGACGAGAAGATAGGAAAGATAATTTGCTCAATTCAATTTTATTTTTATTTATTTATTTAAACTTTGATAGCCAGGAAAGGCACACTGAGATGGGGATCGTTTCCAGATGCGACCTGGGAGTGCGGGATTACAATACAAACAGAGGGAAAGAATAGACACAGCAATTATAACAAAGCCAAGCAAATACAAACAGAGAGAGAGAGAGAGAGAGAGAACAGTAACTACAAATAGTATAGAGTCAAGTGCTATGGAACGGGAATAGGATCTAAATCATACATCCAGTAACTACTGCAAATCATCAACAAGCAGGATAGGCAAGTCAACCAATCCAATAATGTGTCAGAAGGAGAAGACTAGGAGGTCATCAGGGGGCAAGGGGGCTACAGTTGAGGGACTAGGGAGGAGGCAGCGCAAGAGCAAGGGAGGAAAGGAATGTGTTGAAGCAGACACTTAAGGGCTGGGGCGGGGGTGAATGTCGAGTGGTTGGTGAGATCTGATTCCAGAGGGAGGGGAGTCTGTAGCAGAAAGCTGACAGGGTGACCTTCAGCACAGGTCACAATATAGCAGGTCATGTAGTTCATAGTCATTATCAGAACAATGACAAAAAAACTGGTTACAGAGGAACCCCCCAGGGGTTTCACAAGTGTTATAACTGTAGCATGTACCAATATGCCAAAGTAGGGAGAAGTCCAATAATTCTAAGTGGGATGGGAATGCAAGCAGAGACATACCAATATGTAACATGTACTATTCAGAGAATGTGACTTACACTGTCTGGTACCCCTGCCCAAAAGTTTATGTGGGAGCACACTTCAAAGAGACCCATAACAGTAATCCAAGGAATTTGCATTTTTAGTGGTCCAGAAGCTGTAGTATGTGATGACAGAGGAGGTCCTGTGTTATCACGCCTCTTACAGAAAGAGATATTGTCGATTTTCCATTTAAAAACCACTGGGACCAGAAAGACAGAATCAAACAATTGATTTCAGTCCATATTTAAGTAAATAAAATGGAGTTCTTTGAAAATGTTGCTCATCTTTCTGTTAGCTAGTTGTAAATGGTGTGTAATTTTACATTGAGTGTTACTGGTTAAACAACAGCCTACCCCTGTTCCATCTATCTTGCCCCCCCCCCACATATACTGTATGTAAACTTTGGATATTTGTCCTACACCAATATTCGTCTTTCTTTACTGCCATTTAATAATGTCAAGTTTAAAATACAGAGGCACTGATAAAATAAAATTGGTACACTGTTTCGGTATAGTAGTCTCTGTTGAAACATGGAGAAGGGATTTATTTAACTCCAAAAATTGATTAGCGTTTTGCTCATAAAAGTGCTAAAACATTGTGAAAATACATAGCACTTACTTCACTGTGTTTAACATACATAACACTTCTAGAAAACCTGTATAAATACTTTCCGTACAATTGGCATTGTCCCAAGGAAAAAAAAACTGCTAATCAATTATTTAAAACCCTGTATTTGAATAACTAGCTAGATATGATTAAACTGTGGCATATCCAAGTTATATAGAGAATATGAGCAGTCATACATAACATAGAGGATTATGTATGAGCAGTCATACATAACAAGGATATTCTTGTATTGAAAGCACAGCTCGAGAGGTACTCTGTTACCAAGGGAACCTCAAGATACAAGAATTTCCTTGTTTATGACTGCTCATACATAATCTTTTATAGTGTATGGGCAGTCACAGCATAGAAAACAACACAAAACCAGCTGAAGAAGACAACAGAGAATAGACATTTTAACATTTTTTTTTAACTGACATTGTGCTGCAGATGTTTCTGCAAGTTCAAGTTTGAAAAAACAGCAACTTCCAGCTTAACTGGATTGAGGAGAGCAACTATGTGGTAGCATTCCAAGCTGTTATGCTGCAGTAGTGACATAGCTAATGCAGCATAACAACTCCATTCTAGTTATGGATTTCTATCCATAACATTCTACCATACACTATAAGGATATTCTTGTATCGAGAGGTTTCCTTGGTAACAGATAACCTTGAGAGCGCAGTTCGAGAGGTACTCTGTTACCAAGTGAACCTCAAGATACAAGCATTTCCTTGTTTGTGTACGACTGCTCATACACAATCTTTTATAGTGTATGGGAAGTCACAACATAGAAAATCACACAAAACCAGCTGGAGAAGACAGAGAATATACATTTTAACACTTTCTTTTTTTAACCGACACAGTGTGCTACAGATGTTTCTTCAAGTTCAAGTTTAAAAAATGCAATTTCCAGCTTAACTGGATTGAGGAAAGCAACTCTGCTGCAGCATTCCAAGTTGTTATGCTGCAGTAGTGACATAGCTAGTGCAGCATAACAGCTGTGATGACAGCTACTGCAGCTTAGAAAGTGGTCTTTTTATTTCCTGGCATCTGACTGGCCAGTACCCTTACTAAGAGGGTATATTAACTTACAATAGATGACCAGGAAATAAAAAGAACCAACACAAGGGGCCCCATCACTCACCCAGATATTCTTGGGCTCACCTTGCTTCCTCATTGGCCCAAAGCACCGCAGTGAATTCAAAATTGCCACCACTGTTTTTCTCTCACTCAGCGAGAGATACCACCTACTCTATGCTCAGTACTTCAATACCAGCCACATGCCAAAATGATCATCACTTCACCCTCCAGTGAGCTCATTTATTGCCACACTTACTTTCTCTATCTTTTTTTTTTTTTAAACACTGCAATGTTTCATATTTACTGTTGCCGTGCAAGCCGATTCACCTTGTTCAGTGAGACAGTGAGGCAAAGCCCGTCCCCCCCAGTCCTCAGAACAGTCCTAGTATTGCAAAATATTGAGGTAGTATACTTACAAAGTAAGAAAAAGAAAGTTTGCTTCTTCACTTGTTTTACTGAGCCAGACCTGACACTCGCTGCAATTATTCGAGTCCTGCAATCCACTGCCCACTCTCCCAAGTGATGCCAACTAGTAGTGCAACTCAATGTCCGGGACTGAAAAGTCCCACTCCTGTCCCTGCCCCGACCACACTGACATGCCTAGCAATATCGATGAAGAAAACAAGTGCTAATAAAATGTGCAGTGAGAAACAACTACATCTGTTCCTGTTTAAAAAAAAAAGTCTGCCGGATACTGTGTCTCAGCTCCTAGTCTCCATTCTCCCAATCTCACTTTCACTACCTCGTGATCACAACTTCCAACCGTTGCTTCACTCTCAAAGCTGCCGCCTGCCACATGTACTCCGAGGACAAAAGCTTACCTGACACTAAACCACAAATCGCAGCTTTCTCTTCACTGTACCTCACTTTTTTGTCTCTGTGCACACTCCAGTCACTTCTCTTCTATTCTAAACTGACGGCAACTTCACTTCATCCTAATGGCCGCATTGTGTGCAATCTCACAGGTTCTCCCAAACAGCCTGACCTAATCGTTGCTCTGTCTCCTGTCAAACCAGGTGAAAGGTATCACTAAAATCATAAATCATTGTTTAAACTAAAAACAATGGGGAAGAATAGGTCTATTCCCAAGTCTCTGAATACTTACCAAAATATTATTACAACTAAATGTAAATTCCTAGCTTTGAATGAAGATCTTTAAACCAACTCAAATTAGCAGAACTCGAAGCCAAATGTAAAACTTTAAATATAGGTGTGGTGGGAGTAACTGAAACTTGGTGGGACGCATCCTCAATTTGGTCCAGAGAAATTCCAGGTTATAAGTTATATCATAAAAGCAGATTAGATAAGGCAGTGGAGTTTGTACATACGAAATGATATTCCTTCTTTTGAAGTGTGTTCTCCCTTTCCTTTGGAAAGTACATGGGTTAAAATCTTATTGAAGGAGCAGTCCTATATAACTATTGGTAACATCTATCGACATCCATCTGCAAATTCAGATTACACAACTGATATGTTTAAAGAAATTACACATTTTTCAGAATCTCAAGATACTGTAATATTTGGTGACTTTAACCTCCCTCATATTAACTGGGACTCATTCTCAGGACAGTCATATGCCGAGAAAGGACTAATAGATGTGGTAGTTAGCACTGGATTACAACAACTTGTTATTGAACCCACTCGAGGTCCTAATATTTTGGATCTATTATTTACCAACATAGAGCAACAAATTAGCAATTTACAAATTTGGGATCCACTTGGGACCAGTGATCATTCATCTATTCTTTTTGAAATTCAACAGTTTAAAACTACACAAAGGAAGTTATACTATAGAAAAAATTATAACACAGCATTTTTTTCTAAAATCAATGAATACTTACAAAACATAAACTGGGAATCTAATCTTCTTAACTGTACATCACAACAAGCTTGGGACTTTTTTAAAAACATTGTACATTATTTGGAAAATACTTTAATTCCATCTAAGAGGAAATTTAATAATAAAGGAAAAATCCCCCCTTGGTTGAACAAGACAATTAAAAATCATATTAATATGAAAATGTAACTTTTTAGGAAACTTATGAATAGTTCTGTTCCATTTAAAACTACTCCATTACATAAATACAAATTATCTGTGAAAAACTGAAAAAAATTCTATTAAATTGGCAAAACATAAGCTAGAATTTAAACTAGCTCACACAAAAGACTGTCACAAATCTCTTTTCTCCTATATAAATAGTAAAAAAGGTGTCTCAAGGACCACTGGTCCCATTATAACCAATAGATCTTCTCTATCTGATACAGAAACCTCAAATCTCTTTAATAAGTACTTGTGTTCTGTCTTCTCTCAAAAACCACCTATCAGTACATTTAAAGTTCACCACGTAGATTATCATATGTTCTATCCAACTGACATTATACAGGCCATCAAAAAACTATAAAAAAATTAAAAATACTAGTCCGGGCCCAAACGGTATTCATCCATGGTTTCTGATTGAAACCTCTATAAATATTTCTGTACCTTTGTCAATTATTTTCAATAAATCCTTACAAGAAAGCATTGTACCAAATGATTGGCGCTCAGCAATAGTTACTCCTATATTTAAAAAAGGCAACAGAGGTTCTGTGCAAAATTATCGTCCAATTAGCCTGACCTCAGTGGTTGGGAAATTAATGGAACGAGTAATGAAGTCTCTAATAGATCAAGATTGTAAAAAATTATGAATTTATTATTCAAATCAGCATGGGTTTACTCCGAAGTATCCCTGCACCACCAATTTGATATATTTTTACAATAATATAAGTTCTCTACTAGATGTGGGTATCCCTACTGATTTAATTCTTTTGGACTTTAGTAGAGCTTTCGATAAAGTCTCACATGAAAAACTCATTACTAAAATGCACAATCTAGGTTTGTCACCTGATATTGTCAACTGGACTTTAAATTGGTTGACAAATCATTCACAGAGAGCTAGAATTAATGATATCTTGTCTGATTCGGATAGTGTGACAAGTGGTGTACCACAGGGGTCGGTCTTGGGACCAACATTGTTTAACCTCTTTATCAGTGATTTACAAACAGGGCCAAATAAATTCATAGTTAAATTTGCAGATAATACTAAATTGGGGGGCAAGGTTAATAATCAAGAAAATATTTCTGCATTAAAGAAGGATTTGGAAAAATTAACACTTTGGGCAAATGAAAATCATATGCAGTTTAATCAAGGCAAATGTTTAGTAGTGCATTTCAGTGTAAATAATCCAAAAACGATATGTCATATAAAAATGGACTACCAATTCACTCATCAAACTGTGAAAAAGATTTAAGGATATGTGCTAATAAACTTACATCAAATGATCACTGTGTTAGAACTGCTTGCATGACCAGACTTTTGAGGCAAATAAAACGCACTTTTGTTAATCGCACTGAACAATGCCTTATTCTATTGTATAGGGCATGCATTAGACCGTATCTAGACTATGGCTCCCCTTTCTGGAATCCAAACCAAAAAAAGACATAGCAATTCTTGAACAGGTTCAAAGGAGAGTAACTAGAATGATTCCAAGATTAACAAACTTGGATTATCAGAACAGATTAAAAGCTATTGGTCACATCTCTCTTCAAACTAGAAGATTAAGAGGTGATATGCTTATTGTTTTTAATTTAATAAATTCACCAGATCTAATGGAAAAATGTGGTCTAACACTCTCCAAAAGGAGACATGTTCCGAGACTGCATAAACAGCGTGAAGTAAAAACTTATAAAACCAGCAAAAGGGGAAACGTTAGTCCAATAAGAGCATCCATTGTATGGAACACCTTGCCACAAGAATTGGTACAGGCAACTAGTGCCACTGTCTTTAAAAACAAATTAGATGTTTGGTTGAGGGATAATAGATAAATAATGTCCCACATAGTGTGGGGAACAGTCTTGATGGGCTCTGGCCTTCTTCTGTACTTTCATACCAAGTAATACCAAGTAATCAACAGTGATGACAATCGATGTGGCACTGGCAGGCAGTTCTAAGGCATAGTTGTATGTTACCAGCAAAATACCTATTAAACAGTGCAGTGCTCTCTACTAGTAGATAAATTAGTAGAGGGACTACTTTACCCCCAAAACACACAAAAAATGTTTTCTTTTCACTAATTTACTTTATTGATTTGATTTAATTTTTTTACTGAAGAGACATGACGCCCATTTTCTAAGCGCAATAATACCCTCCAGGGTGGGCGGTATGGGCAATACCGGACCTTCCAGGGACTATAAAGCCCTCCACCTGTGGTGTCAGGCCTCATTACATCCCAGGGCGGTCTGGTATTGCCCAATACCACCCCCCCGTTGGGTATTATTGCTTGCATAACAACTCCATTCTAGTCATGGTTTTCTATCCATAACAACATTCTAACACACACTATAAAATCTATTAATGGTTTGTTTGAATAGTGCTTGCTGTTTTAAGCAGTTATTCATATGGGAAGATAACTAATGAACTTATTTTAAATTGATGTAAGAATAATGAGTTTCTGTCAAAAAAAAAAGAGCCTGGGAATATGTGGTGCTAGTTGATGAATGTAAATATATTACGTTTTTTCATTTCTTGTCTCCATATAAGCCATTTACACAAACAGGAAGAGGAAGAATATGGTTTTGTGAACCTAGCGAGACACATACAAAACAGAAAAAGATAACCCCAGAATTAAAGAGACATGGCATTAAAAGTATGGTTATGTACAGTATAGTTTAAAAAAACTGTCATTTACAAACTATTTGGTTGTGAAACTGTTATTGTCAGTAGTGACTATCGTTATGTATGACAGAACTTGTTTTGAGTAATATGCATAGTAACATTCCAAACAGTGTTAGTATAATTTGCTCTCCGTCTCTGAATCATTAGATTGTGCAAAAGGAATTTAGTCACATCCATACTTTACTCCTCTACCTGTAATCACAATTTTAACTACTAATTCAATGTGGGTGATTTAAAAGGGGTGCACGTTCTCTTTTTGTGATTTTACGAGACAGTTAATTCACTAATAGCACACAGAGCCTTCTAACTAATCCTGACAGCAATGACTTCAGCTATGTAAAAGATTTAACTGAAAACATGCAAGAAAGCATTTATTGGTAAAGAATGAATTAGTCCACAGGTCAGATTTTTTCAATTATCCAATTTAAAGAGCATTTACATGGGGTAGTTGGGTTAACACCAAACTCCTCCCCCTGATGGAGAGGTAGAGTACCTTGCTATATAGAGGAGTTGATGTGGGTCTCTTGGTGGGTTTGGTTCCTTGTGAGGCTGGTCAGGTATCAATGCAGGCTATATGCTTATTTTTGTACGTCTATGGTATTGTCACTGTGGTGCAATATTCGTTGAGCAGTGTCCCTGTGCTCTTGTATACTGTTAAGCTCACAGAGCTTTTAATGGCATTTTCAAATTAAAATATATATTTTTTTTAGTCTGGCACAGAATATGGCAGTTTTTATCCATCAGTGTATTCAATAAAGCTTTTGCACAGAGTTGGACGTGTGCACATCTTCCTGTTTTGGTAAAGCTGGACAAAGTATATCCCTGGAACCAAGATACGGTATATCACTATTTTGTATACTTGAAATGTATTAATCTTTAAGATACAGACTTGACACACACACACACACACACATATATATACATATAGAAGCATAGACACAACAACATTCAACAAACAACTGTACAGGACTGTGTGCAATGGAAAGGCACAATCCCAGTCAATAAGAACTACAAAAAAAAAAAAAAAAAAACAGAAAAAGGAAGAAGAATCTCTGGGAGTGAAAACAGACAATGCAATACAAGATGTAACTTGGGGCAATCTGGAAGAAAATTATAAACATTGCCACCTTACAATAACATAGAAACACAGAATTTGATGGCAGATAAGGACCGCTAGGCCTGCTCAGTCTGCCCATTTCACTACTTATTGGATGAGCTGCAGATCTTAGTTAACCAACAGCCTACTTCCTCCTACCCCCCACTAGAATTGGCTTATGTCACTACCATGCATTCTTGAATTCCCCCACTGTTTTTGACCCCACAACCTCCACAGGAAGGCCGTTCCATGCATCCACCACCCTCTCTGTGAAAAAATACTTCCTTACATTGCCCCTGAGCCATCCCCCCATATCTTCAAATTAATAACTTAAGTGGATAGCCTTGATCTGGTGAAATAATCAAGCTCCCTTTTTAACACTAACAAGGTGTATACCCGACAAGATGGACATGGCAGGGGAGAAAAACATCAATTACGTAAAACTAGACTTCCTTTTGCATCCGAGCATGAACCCTGCTTCCAGCAGTGGCAGGGCACCCATGACCTGTATGAATAACCATGTGGTATTCAAGAGGCTTAATTTACAAATATAGTCTCAGAATACCAAAGATGTTTTTCTCATATGCATAAGAGAAAATGTATTACTTGTGTATAGAAGCTGTTTATATCATCTACATTAGAGAGGGAAGGAGGGCATTATATCTCTGCCCTTGTAATGGATACCTTAGCTATACGTGAGAGACTACATTTTTAGTTGGGCTTTATTTACTAGGGAGATGCACTAGACATATTTGTCTGTTTTCAGGCATAACCTGGGAGATCACAGCAGTGGAGATTTACACAACAATGTACAAAAATACCAAGATAATACAAAGCACTAAACAAATAAATAAATAAAAAAAATGAAACAGGATACGCGTAAGCATGAAGCAAGGTACAGGGCAAGGTGCAACAATAAAGTACAAGTACAGCGATAGGTTTCATACATACACAGTTGATGATCAGCAATAGACACAAATACAAGGTAAGGATAATTATACTGTAAGGGTGATACTTATGTCAGTTGCAAGGTCTCTGTAATAAGAGGTCAGTAATGAAAGAATACAAGGAGCTATAATCAGACTCTTCTCTATTTTCAGTGAACACAGATGACCACGTACTTAGTGCCTTACAGAGAGGTGCAAGCCACCCTCCTCAGACACACATTCTCGAAACTGAAGGCTCACATGCACTCCATATAGCTTCATTCACGCTTTCATGCTCAGAAAACCACAGGAGATTATTCTCTCTCTCTCTCTCTCTCACACACTCACAGACACACACACACACACACACACAATTATAGTTTTACTTGAATTTCTAGACCTAGTGTTTGCATCTAATTAAATGCTATACAGATCCATCACAGAAAATGTGGAATTAAAAACAAATGTTATCAGTCTCTTAGACCTATCTCTGTGCATCTAGTGGCAGAAACATTTTCTCCCCTCCCTCTTACGAGACTGTACAGCACACTGGAGTATACTCTGTGTATGAGATGCTATAGGAAACCAAATTCCTCTCCATTGTGCTTTGATATTAATGTATTTTAGTGCCATCAGGACTGAAAGATCTGTTGTTGTTTCAGTCTAAAACCAGTTCTGAGGGGCCAGCCCACTGGTGCAGTGGTAGGACTTCTGCTTGTGATGCCGGCATCCCAGGTTCAGGAATGGACCAGAGAGTTGGAGGGCCGGCTGGGTGAAGAAGGCTTAAACATCTTAGGGATTGCTCTCCTTCTCTGGCAGGGGTGGGTGGTGGAGTGTCCTGCACATAACTGACCATTCATGGAGACCTGGAGGGAGCACGCTGCTGGTGCCTGCATGGTAGCTGGAGACAGGACAGACGTCAATGTACATGCCCTTGCTGTCATTGCACAGCCTGCCTCCTAAGGTGAAAAGCAGAAAACTGGGCCAAGCAGGATGTCGTCCACCCTGCGCCGCAGGTCCCACGTCACTGCCCGTGACATCACTGGAGATGAATCCTGGCATCTGGCAGGAGGGTGAGCATCCTCCCAAAAGTCCCACCATGGGGGACAAGCCAGGGTGCAACCCCAGGACAGACATATCCCAGGGCCATATGCTAGCATCCAATGGGTGGTCGGGCTCACTCTCGCAGTCCCACTTGGGGAAGGGGTCCAGCCAGAGCATATCTCCAGTTTGTGCACATCTGTGGGGGGCAGGGGATGGGGCTGGGCCAGTCGGGGGCTGTCCTTGTGGAGGAATGGGAAAGTGCAGCAAATTAAAAGAAAAATCAGTTCTGAGGGCCCTCCCAGTCAGGACCAGTTCCAGGATGTACTGGGCCCTGGTGCAAGATTTTGTAGTGGGCCCCCCTTGTCCATGTGGTATGCCCCGCCAAGTGCCCCCCCACCCCTAGCGGGCCCTCCCATGCCACCACCACCAAAAGAATACTGCTGCTGCTGCTGTTATTCCTATACGGTCAGTACTAGGCTGGCTACAATGCTGGCTGCTAGCTTACTCTGAGAAGACTAGCAGACTGAGGTCAAAGCAGCAGAGCCAGAGAATATCTTACATAGATACATAGATATATAGACAGTGTCGGCAGATGAGGGCCTATGGCCCACCCAGTCTGCCCATTTGAGCTTGTAAGTTCAGTTTGTTTTCCTAGAAGTCTGTTTCCCCTTACCCCTGACCTCTAGAATTCCTTTATGTCTATCCCATGCATTCTTAAATCCCGTGATTGTTTCAGCCCCCACCACTTCCTCTGGCAGGGTGTTCCACTTGTCCACCACCCGTTCTGTGAAGAAATTCTTTCTCACGTTTCCACTGAATCATCTTCCTCCAACTTCATCCCATGCCCTCTAGTCCTGGAACATCTTTTTCGCTTAAAATAGTGTTTTCCTGCACCCTGTTCCTCCCTGTAAGATATTTGTATGTCTCTATCATATCCCCTCTCTCCTCCTTCTCCAGGGAGTACATGTTCAGTTCCTTCAACCTGTCTTCATAGGACTTGTGATGCAATCCATGCACCATCTTTGTTGCCCTCCTCTGAACCTTCTCTACCCTGTCATGTCCTTACATAGGTATGGTCTCCGAACTGTACACTGTACTCCAGGTGGGGCCTCACTAGTGTCTTGTATAGTGGAATTATGACCTCCCTTTTCCTGCTGGTGATGCCCCTGCCTATACATCCCAGCATCCTATTTGCTTTACCTGCTGCCTTGTCACACTGTTTCCCTACCTTGAGGTCATCAGAGATGACAACCCCAAGATCCCTTTCCTGCTTGGTGCATGCTATATCCTCACCCCCCAACTGATATATTGTGCCAAGGTTTTTGTGCCCCATATGCATTATCTTGCACTTCTTTGCATTGAATTTCAACTGCCAAACCCTGACCATTCTTCAAGTTTCTGCAGGTTGCTTCTCATTCTGTCTACACCCTCTGGTGTGTCTACTCTGTTACAGAGCTTTGTGTCATCAGCGAACAGTGAAATTCTGCCTTCTAGATCCTGCGCAATGTCACTGATGAAAATGTTGAATAGGACCGGTCCCAGCACTGATCCCTGTGGTACCCCACTGATCACTCTTCCCTCTGTGGAGTGACAGCCATTTACCACCACCCTCTGTGTCCTGCCACCCAGTCAGTTACCTACCCACCACACTACTGTCCTGCCCACACCCATATTCCCCAGTTTGTGTAATAGTTTTCTATGTGGCACAGTGTCAAAGGCCTTGCTGAAGTCCAGATAAGCCATGTCCACTGCCCTCCCCTGATCCACCTCCCTAGTCACCCAGTCAAAAAATTCAAGGAGGTTGGTCTGACATGACCTCCCCCTGGTGAAACCATGCTGCCTTGGGTCCTGTAGTCCATTGACAACCAGATGTTCCACCAATCTCTCCTTCAGTAGTGCTTCCATGATCTTCCCCACTACCAAGGTGAGGCTGACTGGTCTGTAGTTCCCTGCTTCCTCTTTGTTCCCACTTTTGTATAAGGGGACTACATCTGCTGTCCTCCAGTCTTTGGGTACCTCCCTGTTTCCAGTAATCGCTAAACAGGATAGCCAGAGGTTCAGCCACCACCTCTCTTAGTTCTTTAGGACTCTGGTGCACCCGTCTGGCCCATTGCTTTATCAACTCTTATTACTTCCAGTTCCTTCAGGACCCTTTCTCGTTGTAAAGGGACTTGTGTCCATTTCTGCACCATTCTCACCCTTGTACTCCTTCAGACCCATTACCCCTCTTCCTCAGTAAAGACTGAGCAGAAATACCTGTTCAATATGTCAGCTTTACTGTTGTCATCCTCCACGCTCCCCCATCCTCCCCTTCAGTCTCACTATCCCTCCCTTTGTCTTTCTTTTTCACTTATGTACCTGTAAAGGTTTTGTCCCTTTACCCACTGATTTTGCAATGCGTTCTTCTGTCTGAGCTTTGGCTTCCCTTACTGACCTCCCTGCCTCCCTTTGCTTCTCGTGGTACTTTCTCCTATCCCCTTCTGCCTGTGTCTTTTTGTATTGCCTGATGCAATCTTTTTTGCTTTCACTTTCTTTGATACCTCTTTGGAAAACCATAATGGTCTCCTCTTCCTTTTCCTCTTGCTAACCTGCTTAATGCATAATTCTGTTGTTCTTGTAATCCCCATTTTAAATACTGCCCACTGTTCCTCAACCCCTGATTCATGTCCCATTCCCTTAATGCCTCTTTCAAGTATCTCCCCATTTTCCCAAAGTCTGCCCCTAAAATCCAGGATCGTGTTTTGTGTGGTTTGGTTCTGCTCTTTCTGTGATTTCAAACCACAATGACTGGTGGTCACTGTTACCCAGGTGCTCCCCACTGTTACCCCCATCACACTGTCCCTATTTGTGAGCACAAGATCCAGTATTACCTTCTGCCGAGTTGGTTCCATGACCAGTTGCTTGAGGAAGGCACCCTGAAGGGAGTCCAGGATAAATCTGCTCCTAGTTGATGCTGCTGCTGGGATGCTCCAGTCCACGTCTGGAATATTGAAGTCTCCAAACAGTACTACCTCACCCTTGTCTGCCATCCTTTGGATGGCTAGCATCAGCTCCCTATCTGTTTCTTCCTCCTGGGCTGGTGGTCTATAGACCACACCTGTGCGGATGGCTGGCCCCATTTTCCTTTCCAGCTTAAACCACAGTATCTCTCCCCATTTGTTCCTCCTGGATCTCTGTGGCCCTTATGTTATTTTTCACATACAGTGCCACTCCTCCTCCTTCCTGCCTGCTCTGTCTCTTCTGAATATGTTGTAGCCAGGTATGGCCATCTCCCAGTCATGGTTATCATTACACCAGGTTTCAGTGATGGCCACAATGTCCAGGTCTGACTGTACCATGACAGCCTCCAGATCTTCCATCTTGTTGCTAAGGCTCCTGGCATTTGCACATGGCTTTCCATGATTTGACCTCCTAGACTGCTTCACTGTTCTACTCCAGCCCCTTCCTTGGTTGTCATTTATCCCTGGTTCTCCTTGCTGTCTGCCCTTCTGCTGAATTTTGCCCCTTTTCTGCTTATCCACCTCTTGGGCACTAATCTCCATCTTTTGCACACTGCTTTGCAGAGATAGCCACTCCTCTGGTTCACTGGTTCCACTGCTAGCTGTGGGGGGTGAGCAAGAGGTACCCTCCTTGCTGGCCTGCCAACCCCCTTTGCTAGTTTAAATGCTTGTCAATGTAGCATTTAAACTTATCATTGAGTGCTTGGATTCCCCTCCAGGATGGATGCAGGCCGTCAGGCTTGAACAAACCTCCATCCCTCCAGGTGGGTCCCCAGTCACCAATGAATCCAAACCTTCCTCCACAGCACCAGTTCTTCCAACCATGAGTTAAAGTTCCTGGTGCATGCACTTCTATGCTCTCCCTTGCCTCTCACAGGTAGTACTTCTGAGAAAGTGACAGAAGTAGCTACTTGCTTGAGACCCCTCCCCAGTTTCCTAAACTCTTCCTGAACTTTCTTTGGCTCCCCATTTGCCAGGTCATTAGTACCTAGGTGGATAATGACATCCAGCTCACCCTCCCGACTTGCCTTCCCAGTGATCCCCAGGATCTTCTTTCCATCCCTCCATGCCGTGGCACCTGGTAGGCACCTCACCTCCCTGTCCTCCCCCTCCTGTGTTCCTAGCTGGATCCCTCTTACGTGGAGTCCCCACCAGGATTCACTTCCTCCTCCTCTGGGGTCCACTGCTTTCCCGCTGAGGTCACCTCCTTGGCTAACCTCCACATCCTTTCCTTCCACTTCTCTGGGTATCTCTATTTGGTTGTCCTCATTTGCCAGTGTGGCATATGTTCTTGAGTGGAATAGGATCTGGGATGTGCCTCTGCCTGACTGCTCTAACCCTCCCTAGAGCCCACTGTCATCCAAGTGCTCCTCGTTCTCAGCATCCTTTGAGGCAGCTGCATTGGACTGGGTGGTCCCTGGATAGGGGTGATGGTACTCCTGACCCAGTTTACTTCCGCTCTGAGTCTGGCTACCTCATCCCGCAGTCCAGAGAGATGCATGCAGATAGGGCAGCACCTCAGTGTCCAGAAGGTCTGCCTGAATATGGCTGCCCCACAGCCACTGCATTGCACCACTCCCCACATTATACCGCAATTCCACTACTTGTCTGCTACTGAAGCTCTCCTAGTTCTCTTTTTATTAATTTACTGTACTAAAAATTCTGTCACTGATCCTCAGATATTTTTTTTTTTTTTTTAAGGAAAAAGAAACCAATAAATAAATAAATGAATAAAATCTTGTTATTTGAATGCCAAACAGTGACTCCTATACAGTCAGTACTAGGCTGGCTACAATGTTGGCTGCTAGCTTACTCTGAGAAGACTAGCCAGGCTGAGGCCGCAGTAGCAGAGCCAGAGAATATATTGTTATTTGAATGCCAAAGTCAGTAACTCCAGTTGGTACTAGGATGGATGGACCATCAGACAGGATTTATATGTTCTTCACAGCAGAATGCTTTATATGTTGCACAGTGACTTACTCTGAAGAGAAGAAAAAATACTTATTGGTCAGACACCAGACTAACTCACTGTCATTCAGTTGTGCTCCTCCTGTCTGAAGCCTGCATTATGCATAAGCATATGATGATGGGAATAATCTTGGGATTGGGACAAGAGGAGAGATTTCTCTTATCTTTTTACTTCTCCCAGTCTCCCCAAGTTCTTCCTACCCTGACTCCCTAACAGTAGCCTGCCTTCCTAAAGACAATTCTCAGACTGACACAGTGAAGTTACTAGTATAGCCTCTCACTCTGTCAGTCACTCTCAGTGCACACTGTTAAGAGGAAAGGGAGAGATTTCTCTTATCTTTTACTTCTCCCAAGACCCAATCTTCATTCTCCCCAAGAGTTCTCCCTACCCTCCCTGACTGATTTCCTAACCTGCCTTCCTACTTTCCTTCCTAAAGACAAAGACAGACTGTACAGAGTCACACTAGAGTGGAGTGTATTTTAATATTTAGTAGCCTGACAGATACCTCTCCATCTCTGCAGCAGTCAGTGTCAATGAACTGTGAACTGTCTGCTGTCTCAAAGTAGCTCTGCTCAGTCAGCACCAGAGTGGGATCATGCATTTGATCAAATTCAAATTTCGATTTTTTTTCCAATTAAATTCAATCAATCAATCTAGTAAAGTTCCCTCTCTCTCTCTCTCTCTCTCTCGCTCTCGTTCTTCCCCAGCCGGCCCATCGCCGGAGCCATGGGGGGCCTAGGCAGCCACAGTACTCACTCCTTCCTGTTCATTGCCTAGTGCCGCCTTAGCCAGAAGCCAGTCACTTCTTAGACTTTTCCTTTTAGACTCTGGATGCACACTGTATTTTTAATATATTGAATGTGTGTGTCCAGTTTACAAGAACGTCGACAAGAGACATTAAGCAGAACTGAATCGATTTGTTGAACACGTTAGTTCAATAACGAACTCTCCTCCGCCATCCATACTCGCTCTCTCCTCCACCACTCACTATCTGCTGCCAACAACTGCCACTACTAGGGTTTCTCGTGAGATGCTCAGGGTGGGGAAGAGCAGCATTGTGTCATTGGGATGGAGGGGCAATGGGAGGGAGCAAATGAACAACAGACCAATGAGCCAGTCAGCCGCAGTCCTGGGTGGTGCCGTGCCTAGTCAGCCAAGAGAATGGATTTATTATTGGAGCATGCCACTGACTGCCAGCATGGAGAGGAGGAGGACATCAAGCAAGCGGACGGTGCTGCGGTCGGTCTGTCGGATGGATGGGGATTGGTTGGATTGAGGTCTCTGGGAGATGTAGTAGACGAGGTCGGGTGGAGGTGGAGTGGAGCAGCAGCTCACACACAACAGCATCACCACACACACCACCAGGTAAGTTCGAGGAGGACTGAGGAGAGGAGGTTAGCGTGTGCGCAGCAGGTGGGAGGGGATTTAATTTTTAAATGCAAGTGCCACAGTAAAGTCTGACTCCTGTCCACACGCACACTGACTCAGAGGGAGGGACGGGATGAGTGCAGTGGGTCTCAGAGGGCCCACCGGCTGGCTGGCTGCCCAGGCTCCAGGCAGGACGGTCTGACTGTGAGCAGTTTAAATTAAATAAAACTAAAAAAAAAAAAAAAAAAAAAAAAAGTATGCTCATGCTGACTTAAGGAGCCATTGGTCCCTGCTGGCACTCTGAGCCCTAGTGCAGTCGCATCCTTTGCACCCCCTCGATGCCAGCCCTGCTCCCAGTCTTGGAAGGAAACCAGAGAGAGGATGATAGGATGGCACCTACCCCCACTGACCCAGTGAGGGCCTGGGCTCACAAGTAGAATTAGGTCTCCTGCCCTGGGAGAAGTAGGCATTAAAGCAATCCCACAGAGTTTGGCACCCAGGACTCAGGGGAAAAAAGACATGCATAATCGCAGCCATGCACCACCCTACTTACAGACTGCGGAGAAGCAATGGAATCCGCAGTAGTGATAGCTTTTCGGCAGTCTCCCAGACAGAGAACATGCAACTGCTGTTCTTTTTTTTTTTTAATTGATGCAAAATCCAGTACTTCACAGTCCTTCATCATAGCAGGGCTGGAGCAGTAGAGCCACCCTGCTCTGATGTGGCTCAAACGTGTGTTTGTGTGGTCGCACCAACAATGACATTTTGAGAGTTGGGTGAGCACCTCCCCATACCACTAGCATCAACAGCACCTGGTGGAAATGGTTGTCATGCCAAGCTGATGTCCTACGTGCCCTCAATGCAATGTCTCCCCTTGGAGAAGCAGGCCCTGACAGGCTGGAACCCAGAATTCTCAAGTTAGGTGCTTCCCTGCCTGCTACACCAGTTACGCAGTTGTTCAATCTCTCTATTAGCTCAGGGAAAATGCCCCTCTTATGGAAAAATGCCAGAGTTATCCCGGTCTTTAAAAAGGGTGACCATAAAAACCAACTGAACTACCACCCTATAGCATTACTACTGACCCTCAGTAAGCTTCTAGAAAAGCTTATCCATCGCCAAGTCTCTGACTTCATAACTGACTTTAATCTGCAATACCCAGCCCAGCATGGCTTTAGGTCAGGCTACAGCACCACGACTGCCCTTCTGCAATTCACTAGTGACATCAAAACCAACATGGACAAAGGCCTGCTTACTGGGGTCATTTTCATAGACATGTCTAAGGCATTTGACTCAGTCAGTCACCCCTTGCTCCTACATCAGCTCAGGTTGCTTGATGCCTCTCGTTCCACCTTAGATTGGTTCTCCAGCTATCTGCTTCACCACTCCCAGTCACTCACCTATCTTCAAGTTCTCTCCGCCTCAGCCCCACTTCCCTCTGGAGTCCTGCGAGGGTCCATACTTGGGCCCCTACTCTTTTCAATATTCATAAACAATCTTCCTACAGTTCCATCCCACTGTCGCTCCATACTTTATGCAGATGACCCGGTTCTCTACACCTCCTTCAACTCAGTCCATAAAATTAACTCTCTCCTCTCCTCTGCCTGCATCAAATCCAAACCTGGCTTTCATCCCATCAGCTGGTGCTAAATGTGGCCAAGACACAAGTTACGATCTTTGGGACCCAAAGGAAATTAGGTTCCAAAACTACATCTCTTCAGGTTTCCAGCCTTGATGGTTTCCTTGCTGATGCAGACCAAACTTTCAAATATCTAGGGGTTTATCTTGAGCCATGTCATAACTTCTCCCACCACATCACTGCCGCCTGTAAGTCTGTCAATGTCAAAACTGGTCTAGCTTATCGGGTCCAAAATTCCCTGACTCCTGCCTCCAGGATCTCCCTTGCCCATGGCCTGCTGCTCCATGGCCTTTCCTAAACATTGCCTGTCTTTGCACAGGCACACGTTAACATCCTTCATTCGTGGGATGTCGCATACAATAATATCACTGCATATTGTACTCTGACCTCAGATAGTTATCCCCCTCCTCCCATCGATCATATTCCCTAGGCTGCCTCACTGACAACATAATTCATTCCTCTCTCCCCTCTGACCTAGCAGCCACGCTCCTCCCTTGCGACAGTCATTGGCCCCTTCGATCCTCATCTCTAGCACTGCTCTCCATCCCCAAATGCTCTACCAGAATGGGTGAACTTGCTTTCCCCTACTTCAACCCCAAATTCTGGAACTCCCTTCCATCTGATCTAAGATATACCACATCCCGCCTCGCTTTCAAAAAGCTCTTTTTAATTACCTCACATCCCTTGATACATGTACCTGTACTTAGCTTTGTGCATTGTCCTGCCTCACATCCTCTCCAGGCCTGTGCTGTCTCTTACATTTCCTGTCTTTTCCTGAGCTGTGGATACGCACTTAGGTCACTTCTTCGAGTTGTGTCTACTCCTCCACGCTGTCCCTCTAACGTCACCTCTCTTGCTCCTGTTCTACACTTTACTGTTCCAAACTTACCTTCTTGGTTACCTAGCATATTGAATATTGTACCACTGTCAATTACTGTAGGTTCTGACTTAACTTGTACACCTGTTTTGCTGCTGTATGTAATATACTCAACAATCTCACAACAGGTACTTATGACATGTAACTTTGCACCTGTGTAAGCTGCTGTTATTCTCTGTATGTACTTGTTCCTATGTAATAGATACTGTTACCTTTGTATGTACTGCAACTATTGTTGACTTGTACTCTCCCGGGTCGCATCTAAAAATAGGCAGCATTGCCTAGTATGCTTACCCAGCTACCAAAAGCTAATAAATAAATAAATGTCCCATTACCATGCTGTCGTACTAGTGACCCTGGTTTGCAAATGGACCTGGGTCACTCAGAGGAAAAGGACTCAGCATCTGTAGGACAGCTCTCCTCCATCAGGAGGGTGGAGGGTCAGCACGTCTCATGGTTTGCCTGTCACCTACAGGAATCTGAGTGCAGCACCAAGGGACAGCAAGGAAGGGGGATCCTAAAAACCATATGCTAAGGGTGTCTCCACAGAGGCAGAGCCCACAGAGTGTGTCACTGCATGCATGTGAGCTCCCCAACAGGGAGACAACTGGAGGAAAACCCCTCCCAACACAGCGCAGTTACAGTCTGGACCTTCGCAGACCCAGCACCAATGACTGGGCATCTCCTAAGCAGACAAAACAAGTCTCAGTGATGCTGGGTGACGAAGCAGGGTGCTCCAGTTCAGATGGAGGCTAGTCTGAGTGACTGAAGATTTAAAAAAAATAAATAAAAAATACAATGGAATGGACTTTTATTTTATGAAGCACTGTATAATACAACTACTAATAAATACATCAACAATTAAAACAAAATGAAACCATAGCAATCACACATTAAGAAAGAAAAAAGGACTGATTGAGCTATATGAATAAAGTATGTCAAATTGAAAAGCCCCTTTTTGATCACTGCCCTGAAGTGACATAAGAACTGATCTCGGGTATATGAACAGAGGGAGCTCCAGGGAATCAGGGCTATCACAAAAAATGCTCAGCCCCCAATGGTATTAACCTAGAGCAGTGGTCATTTAGCAGTTCCATATCCCTGAAATGAAGAGCTCTACAAGGGCGGTGAGTGGTCAGAAGCTCAAGGAAGGTGCGTTGGGTCTAGTCTGTTTAGCGCCATAAATGCCAACAAAAGAACCTTGCAGTCACTCCTTTGATTACTGGCAGCGAGAGCAGCCCATGTAGTGCCGGTGTAATACATTCTGCCCTTCTAATGGAACTCTGAAACAGAGAAGGTGCTTACTACACCAGCTGTAGACATTGGATCTGACCACAAATAAGGCTCTTAGAAAGTGCATTACAGAAATGGAGGTATGAGAAAAGTAATGTCTGCGCCAGCATCTTCAGATTAGCAGGTTCTATTTATTTATCTAGATTCAGAAATATCTTTGAGTCAGACTCATTTACAATTCTAGGAAGCAGCACAACCTAGCAATATTTTTCAGATGGTAAGATGAACTACAGATGACACCTAGAGCTCCAGGGTCAGTCTTTCATCAAGGGTGACTCCCAGATGTTTAACCACCCTCCAACTGAACACTCTCAAAGATGGGCAGTCTGATGTAATTTTTCAAACACCCACTGATCCACACCCACCAGTTACCGCTGCTTTTACTAGAATATAAATCCAACCTGTTTGAGGTCATCCAGTCCTTTAGATGCTGTCCACTAGATGTTTCAAAAAAATCTGAAAACAATTGCTCCAGTCATACTGTAGATCGGTTCTTGTTTCTAAAATGCAGGGATTTTGTACTGGGTAGGATTGCTCAACTGGCATTTCTGTATGCTATAGTTATGACTGCACTGTCTCGCCATCACTGTCTTCTACTTTTGCTGCAAGTTGTTGTATATACAAGATATATTCAGTTTTGATGAATTACTGCCATAGTATCGCTACTATGGTTTGACGTATATTTTTGATTGTGTATATTGTAAGTGTAATGTATCTGTATCCAGCGACCATATTCAAGATCTGTTTTGTGATGTTGCTACCAATTGTAACAGTCCTAGCCCATGTCCGAAAACAGTCAATTGCTTTGTCTAGCATACTCACCTGGTAAACAAAAACTAAATAAATAACGGATTTCCACCAGGCATCGTTCAAATACACATACAGAGCAATAGCCATGGTCATGGCCATGATCAGGTGCCAATTAAAGGTGCAGCTCAGTATTGTCTGTGCAGCAGTATACCTACATTTGTACTTCCTCCCCAAATTCACCTGTTCTGCAGATGTTTGTGTCATCTGCAGCTAGAAACATCTTCCCTTGGATCCCTTTCCTGATGTTGCAAATAAAGATGATGAAAGTGCTCGTCTATGACCCCTTGGAACCCTAATGTTGAGCTCCCTTGCCTGCGAGTCAGCACTAAGAGCCCCGCACCCCAATGCAAGGCTGGTCCCAATTTTCACTTTGTGTGCAAAACACATTTACTTACTTTTTATTAAAGTATAGTAATGAATTCTACTGACTTTCAAGCTGTCATTTTACAGTACATAGCCAAAAATCACACAATCCCCTGCAACAGACATCAGAGCAGGGCTGCAGCTGTGGGAGATTGAAAAGCCAGCAGTTTAAGTTAAGAGTTTTTATAAGCTTGGCTCTTTTGTTGGCTAGTCGCACTGTCTTCCCTGGCTATGTATAGTCACATAGTACTGCACTTAACCCTGGGAAAGAAGCAAGACTGGCAAACATCTGATCGGAGCTTATAAGATCTCTAAAATGCAATGCAGGCTGTTGAATCTCCACTGCTGCAGCCCATCTCTGATACCAGCTGTAGAAGATTCTGGGATTTCTGGATATGGTAAATGCCAGCTCAAAAGTCAGCAGAATTAATTATGATACTGCAATAAACAGTACTTAAAGTATTTTTTTTTTTTTTTTACACAAAGTGAAAATTGGGACCAGTCCCACACTTGGGTATGGGGCTCTTAGTGCAGCTGTTCCCCTTTAAGACTATGCTCCAGTCCCCCAGCCAGTTACTGGCCCATCCTGTTATCTTGTCCCCACCCCAGGCCCTCCAATTTCTTTCTTCCATAAGGATTTTCCTTTTCCATAGGGTCTGCGCCGGCAAGCTAGCAGCACTGTCCTTGCCCCGCCCCAACCAATGCTTGCCTCCCCTAGAAGTCACCTGAGGTAGTCCCCCCAAAGGCAGGCCAGAAGGAGGGGGCTTTCCTCCCCCACCCCAGTACACATGTTCAGATTCTCCAGTGGCCAGGCAGTGGCATTGGTCGGGGGGGGCAGGGCTTCATTAAAGGGGACAGGAAATGTGTGCCAATTGACAGCAGTTAGCAATGTTTCTAGTAAGAGAAATGAAAGACTGGTCTCCAAATGAGCAATATTTATCTGTACCTTAATAAACACTAATGTGAAAAACTGTGTTTTAATTGTTTTCCTTTTATGGACAACATTCTGCACAGTTCTCATCAGTAATTTGGGGGTTTTACTGCAGTATGTCACAGTTTATATACAGAATGCTAAACATGAGCTATTGTACTATTAAAACCATGCTTAGAGTTGTTTGCACAGACCATGACATAGTTAAAACTCTAGATCACTGATTCTGTGAAGAGAACTGTAACAGAATGCTGCCCATAAAAACAAAACAATGCAGAGCACAGTTTTTTACATCCTTTTTTTTAAAGGTACAGTTATATTTGGATTATTTAGGCTTAGGTTGTCATTTCTGTAAATGGGAACCTGCATGTCCCCATTTTCCAGTTTCTTTCTTCTGTCTCCCGCAACACCATGAAATGCAGGTATCCCCCCGCTGCACCATGGAAATCCTTGTGCTCAGTGTGCCTTTCCTGGTGAAACATTTCAATAAATAAATAAATAAAGGTATGTGTGTATGGTGGAAAGCATGAACTCCAGAACTGTAGCCCCTCCTGCCTATGCAGCTTGCATCTATACAAGCAAACATCCACCTGGTGGCAGTTACAGCCAAAGATGGCATACCGCCCCACCCTGGGAGAGGACAGCTGTCCGTGGGATGCTCAATCTGTCTCCCCTAGCCAATCCCCAGTGACCTGAGTCCACTTCCGAACAAAAGTCATCAACATGGCAGCATGTGAAGGGCCCAGCATGTCAACCCTCAGCATCACTGGGATGGCTTGGTCATCCAATTTCTTAAAGGGAAACTGTCATAAACCCCCATTGTCCCCCCCCCCCCCCCCAGCCTCTACTCACCTGCCAACTTGCAGTGAGAGGGTTTCATTTCTGTTGCAGGGCATGTCTTTTAGTTTAATTGTGTTTTTAATGACCTAGGGTGAGAGGCGCCATGTCACAGCTAGAAGCGGCCAGAGCTGCAACCTGTATGCAAATAAGTTTAGTATTGTTCTGGCTGTGTGCCGGAACAATACTATGCAGAAAAGGTCAAGCTCAGTCTTCCGGTACGGTGGCACTTTCTAAATGTCACCTCCTAGACAGCACACTGAACTATCATCAAGCCAAGAAATGGAGCAAAGGTTAGCTGAAAAACTTAGAACAAACATTAAGGCTGTGCTAAATCGGGTGTTTCTGCAGTCCTAGTAATTGTCACAGGGGTTTATGACAGTTTTCCTTTAACCTTTCTCCCATATCAGGCAAAGCAGAAAGCTTTGCTAACATCTAGATATGGTAGCTTTACTTTTACTTTCTTCCAGTACATCATATTAAAAGCCCTACTCTGAGTTTTGCTGTTGTTGTTGTTTAAAAAATAGAGAATAATCAATATGTAGGTGTGTGATATGCAGATTTTTTTGTACACCCAAGGTGTGTGATAATATATAAACCTTCAGAGCGATGCTCGAGAGGTTTATATATTGTCACACACCGAGGGTGTGAAAAAAAACTGCAGATCACACACCTTCATATGTGTTATTTTTTATAATGACTGGTGCTGAGTAAACAAAGCTCACAGTCTTTCGTGAGCTAGCAAGAGGTGTACACAACCTGGTGTGAGACAGTAAAAGCTGTATCAACTCGTGGGTTGATACGACTTTGCCGTATCAACTTGCGGGTTGATATAACTTTTTACAGGTTTCAAAAACAGGTTGATATCAGGGGTCACCATTTATTACTAAAAAATAAAACAACATAGAAACATAAAAATATAGAATTTGATGGCAGATAAGGACCGCTTGGCCCACCTAGTCTGACCATTTCCCTACATAATGGAGAAGCTGCAGATTCTAGTTAAATAACAGCCTACTTCCTCCTACCCCCCCACTAGAATTGCCTTATGTCTGTCCCATGCATTCTTGAATTCCCCCACTGTTTTTGACTGTATGACCGCCTCAGAAAGGCTGCTCTATGTATCCACTACCCTCTCTGTGAATAAATACTTCCTCACATTACCTCTGAGCCGTCCCCCTCTATCTTCAAATTGTGCCCCTTTGTTTTTGCATATCTCTTTTACTGAAAGATGCTACCCTCTTGGACTTTGGTGATTCCTTTGAGGTATTTGAAAGTTTCTATGACCAAGCGGTTATGTCCCCCCTCTCCCTCCTTTCCTCAAGGCTATACGTCTTTAGTTCCTTTAGTCTTTCTTCATATGTCTTCTGATGCAGACCCAGCATCATTTTGGTTGCCCTCCTCTGGACAGTCTCCACCCTGTCTATGTCTTTGCGGAGATGGGGTCTCCAGAACTGAACACAGTACTCCAGATGTGGTCTTACCAACTGTCTGTACAGAGGGCCAACAACTTCCTGTTTTCTACTGGTGATGCCTCTCCCTATGCATCCCAGTATCCCCCCAGCCCTCCTTACTGCCTTCTCACATTGCTGGCCCACCTTTGGGTCATCAATATGACTACCCCAGGTCAGTTTCCATTTTTGTTGTCAGTAACACCCCCCTGCGTACCCTTCCCTGGGTTTTGTTTCCCAGGTGCATTACTTGCACTTCTTTGCATTGAATCTAAGCTGCCATACATTTGACAATGATCCAGTGCCTGTACACCTT
Source organism: Neoceratodus forsteri (assembly GCA_016271365.2). Classification (NCBI taxonomy): domain Eukaryota; kingdom Metazoa; phylum Chordata; order Ceratodontiformes; family Ceratodontidae; genus Neoceratodus; species Neoceratodus forsteri. The sequence continues at coordinate 1,691,423,173 of CM028130.1, read as the reverse complement.
AGCTATCTGTGTCTCACCTAGTTCCTCTGATTAACCACCAACCTCCCACACTCAGAAGCACTAAACATTGTGTTGCTATGCAACAGAAAGGAGCACTTCCAGTTCAACCAGCCATCAGCAGCCAGTACACAACGTAGTTCATTTAAATATTTAGAAGGATTGAAATATTATCCTCAACTACATCTTCAAAATGTTTTTAGTTTGTACCCAATGTTCTGTAACTAGTCGCTTGAAAATCAATAAAATAAAAAGTTTAGCACATACTGTAGAAAAAAAAATACACACACATCTGTCTATTAAACACAAACAAACTGCTGCACAGACTTGGCCACATAATGTAACCACAGAGTAAGGGCTGTTACTGATAGTAGCTGGGTGAGAGCCCTGTACAAATAATCTGAGAAAAAGCTCAGGTCTAGTTGATATGGATCCTGAAAAAACAAAGTCATCTCCCTTGTTAAAAAAGACATAATAACACCTTGTCCCTATTACACTACAAGTATTATGGCCTTGTACATTACATTTAGTCAGTCAGGTGGCAAGAATATTCTTAATCCTTTTATAATCCAGGGTAGGTCAGCTGAGATGTAACATCTCATTTTCAGTGTGGTCTGCCTTTACCCATTTTCACAGCTGAATGGACAGGGGCTGAGAGGCACAGAGGTGAACTGGCTTAGGGGGTCCTACAGTAAGTAAGTGGCTCTGGTAGAATCAGATCTGGAGTTTCTTGGTTTCCCCAAGTCTGTGCCTCTATTAAATTACTACACCACCTGTGGATTTGCGAATAATAAGCTTACGTTTTACAGTACTGTACTCTGCCCCTTCAAATAGCAAAGCAGAAATCTCAGTGAAGTAAGCAGGACGATTTGCAAGTCATTCCATGACCTGCCACTTACTCTTTGTTTCATTGTCACATGGCATGCGTGATTTTGGTTGCTACTTAGTACCTGTCCTATTCTGCAACAGCAGTTTACTTGCTTTGTGTATTTGTGGCATTATGTTTACGGTAGTAGTTGACCCGCTGCACTTGGATTGCTGCAGCTACTCGTGCAGTTCCTTTCCCCGCAATACTCACCCGCCATTGTTGCACACCTGACTTGTCGGTTCTTGTCAGCGGATCCCAGTTAGAAATTTCCAACAGCAGATCGGCACGGATTCTCTCACAGCAGTGTCCGTGTTTTAATATCCTAAGGTTCTCTGCTCCGGTCTCCGCCCCACCCGACCCACTGTCCTTTCACGTACTCCGGCTCCGCCCCGTCACTGTGCAATACTTCATTCAAAGAACTAGAACTGTGTCTCAGTCGGTTTGCGCTTCCCCGCGACTCTAGCCGCCGGAGTCCCGGCATGCATTCAGGTGCAACTACTACAAACGGGAACGTTCCTTCGAAAGTATTATGTGCTTACCGCCGCCCAAGAGAAAAGAGGAACTACGGATGGCGACTAGACACTGCCATCTTCATGTCACAGGCACCCGTCATGAGTCTTGGGTGCCTGATTGTCCACTTTAGAGCCGGAACGTTCATCTTTGAGGGTCGGACATGCTTCTCAACCCTTTTTTCATTGAGTAAAGGCACTTAAAAGGAGGGACGATGAGGGACACTGAACCTCATAATGAGGGACCTAACCCATCCTCAAACACAGAGATACAAGCTCAAAATACTGGAAACAATAGTATTTTCTTGTACAAAGTTTTTTTTTTTGCGGGCATATAGGCTGGTGCAAGAGTAACAGATAACAACAGGGCTGTTCCTTCACTGAGTTGGTACTATGACGACAGATAACCTCGAGAGCGCAGCTGGAAAGGTAATCAGTCGTCATAGTACCAACGAAGTGAAAGAACAGCCCTGCCCTTATATGGTACGCATGCACTGTTTTGTATAGTGGAATGTGTTGCCTCCCAAAAAAAAATTAAATTTTCTTAAAATAAGACTGTCAGAATGCTGCTCAAGGATACCATGTGTGACGTCGGCACTGCAGCCAAATGAAAAGTCGTTCTGCTGCACTGCGGATGTCACTACTGCAGCAGAACAACATTTTGAGAGCGCTAGATTTCAGTGAACAATGACGTTCCACTATATATACCTTATTCACCTTAACAAACTGACACAACAAGGAGCTTTGGAGAGCCAAGTGTGTATTAATAAACCAATTATCCATATATACATTCGCTTCAGCGTGATGTGCGCAGCTAGGTAGCATTGGAAGGAATCTAGCTCACCATGGAGCAACTAGATCGTTGATGGTTGGCCATCCCTCACAGGAGAGAGCCGCTTTACCATCAACCAGGACACCACAAGGGCAACAACCTCTGGGGCATGAGGGATGGCTATATGACCTGCTGCGACTAGCTCCTTCCCCGTCAGATGATCTGCCATGCCGCGGGACACTGCCAGAAGAGGGTGCCATCTGGACTCCATCCGTCAGGCCCACTCTCCTGCAGCCTCAGGGAGATCTGGCTGGTCAAGACACGTGATCCCCTGTTACCCCCTTCCACAGCATTCCAAGATTACCAAGCCGCCACTTACAAAGGTTCATGACTGTGACACCTACCTATCTACTCCCTAACCTACTCTAACTGGATTTACTGCCACCTTGCTGGAGAAGGCAAAAACACGGAAAACCCAGTGGGGAAAAAAACGGGAAATTCCTTCTCGACCCCTAAGGCAATCCTCATTTGTGGGACAGCAAGTTCCCTATACCACCTCACGTCCCCCCCACACTTTTACAAGGGTATGGTTTGGGTGGGATGCAACCTGGGACAAGGAGGAATGAGGAGTAATTCCTCCTGTGCAGCATCTCTTAAGGGCTTAGCTCCTCCCTGTCCCTGGCCGCAAGCTCCCTCCCCCCCTGGGAACCCTATCCCCCTAGTCCCTTCTGGGCAGTCCTACCTGGGTCCCTATTGTCTGTTCTGGTGTCCCAGGTCATGCCCCCAGGCAAAGTCCCATCTGCTGCGATACTTTGCAGGCTCCTCCATTATCTTTTGAGGGCATATACCTTATTCATCTGAACAAACTGACACAACGAGCTTTGGAGAAATGGCCACAGCCATGTGTTTATTAATAAATAAATTATCCATATATACATTCGCTTCACAGTGATGTGCGCAGCTAGGTAGCCTTGGAGGAAATCTAGCTCACCATGGAGCAACTAGATTGTTGATGGTTGACCCTCCCTCCCAGGGGAAGGCCGCCTTATCAATCAATCAATCAATCAAATCAATCAATCAATCAAAATCTTTATTTATTCAGGCGAACATCATTGAGCATAGCTCATTTACAAGATGGACCTGATTGGTCAGAAACAACATAAGAGTATAGTTTCACATATATACAAATACAGATTGAGTACAAGAACAAGACTTAAAAATGAACAGATAAAATAATATACACATATATACAAAGGCGGTTAACCAGTGATATTGGGCACCAAAGCAAAAAGAGGAAAAAAAAAGGTAAGGTATTGGGGTTTAGGAGAAAAAAATGTAACGATGTTAGTGGATGAATGCCTAAACAGATAAGGGTGGGGGAATCTAATGGGGGCAGGGGTGGAAAGGGGTCTGAAGGGACTAGGACTTGTGGAAGCAGTTGCATATCTCTGGGAGAAGGCTTAGATACAGCTTTTTGAAGGAGGCTATAGGAATGAAGATGTTCAGCTTCAGGGTCCTTTGCAGAGAATTCCAGATGAGTGCTAGAAAGTAGTTGATTGCAGCCCTTCCATGCTGGGTACTGGCCTTTGGTAACTTCAAGGTGATGAGGCTATTGCTTCTTAGGGCATATGGCCTTGGTGTAACAAGAGAGAAGCAATCTGAGATGTAGGATGGTAGTTTGTTTGTCAGAGCTTTGTAGATCCATAGAGCAGCATTTTTGTTCCTTCTGTGATGTAGGGATGTCCAGCCAACTGCAGCATAGAGAGAACAGTGGTGGGTGCTGAAAGGAAAGTCAGTGATGAATCTTAGAGCTCTATGGTACAAGGTATCCAATTTATTTAAGTAGGACAGGGAGCAGTGGCCATATAGGAAGTCTGCATACTCGAGGAGGGATAGAAATGAGGCCTGGATTGGACTCTGCTTAGATTCTCTGTTTAGAAAATGTTTGATCCTGAAGAATAGGCCAAGTCTTTGTCTGAGTTTTTTCAGGAGCTCTTCAATGTGCTAGGTGAAATCAAGCCTGTTATCAATCCAAACCCCCAGATATTTGAATTTATCAACATACTCAAGGCTCTCTCCAAGGATGGTAGATAGCTGGGGAAGAATGTTCGGTGAGAGAGTGGTAGAATAAGTATTGGTGGAGAGGAACATAGCTTTAGTCTTCTTGGCATTTAATAGGAGCTTCTTTTCAAGTAATTTGTGTTGCAGCAGGGAGAATTCAGATTGTAGTATCATAGGCCTTTGTTGGTGATGGATTGCTTACATAAAGGACAGTATGATCAGCAAAAAGGTGAACATTAGCTTTTGTGAGGCTTGAATCAATGTTGTTGATGTAGATGGCAAAGAGGATAGGGCCCAGGATGGAACCTTGAGGAACTCCTCTTAAGAGTGGTTTTGAGGAAGAAAGGTTGCCTTCACTTTTTACCTGCTGTGTTCTACCAGAGAGGTAGCATCTGAACCATTTAAGAGAGATTGGGTCAAGGCCTAGGGAATGCAGTGAGGAGATTAGTAGATCATGATCCACAGTATCGAAGGCTTTACTTAAGTCCAGAAATACAGCACAGATATTATTTTTTTTATCTAATTCAGTCTGCCAGTCATTTGTAACTTTTGCTAAGGCAGAAATGGTGCTGTGCATGGTTCTAAACCCAGATTGAGCAGGATTAAGGAGGTTGTTAGCATTGAGGTAGTCATTTAGTTGGATGCTCACCAGTTTTTCTAACATTTTGGACAGCACTGATAAGATGGAAATAGGCCTATAGTTGTTGAGATCCATGGGGTCCCCTGCTTTAAGGAGGGGAAACACTTGTGCTGTCTTCCACAATGAAGGAATAGAACCAGTAGATAAGGACAAGTTGAAGAGGTGAGTTAGGGGGGCTGCAATGGCATGCAGTGCAATTTTTAGAAAGAAGGGGTCCAGAGAGTCTGCACCAGTGCTTTTAGTGGTATCCAGATGGAGCAATAGGTCTTCTACTTGTTTTAATAATATTGGCTTGAAAGAGAATGTAGAGGCAGCCTTCTGAACTTCAGTAGAATGGAGAGTAAGTTGTGAATGCATTAGATTTGCTGGAGAGGAGTCAAAAGCTAGGCCTGCTGTAGTGAAGTGATTGTTGAAAGCATCTAAAATCTCATACTTGTCAGTGATAACCACATTATTGAGGTTCACTTGGGATGGTAAAGAGGTGCTAGAGTCTTGCCCTAGGATTCCCTTGATAGTGCCCCAGAATCTGGTTGGGTTATGGTAGGAGGCATCCAGCTCTGCTGTATAGAAGGCAGCCTTGGCATCTCTCACTTTTTTTGTGCAGCTATTTCTGGCTTTTCTGAATTGTAACCAGTCATTTGGATCCTTGGTCTTCCTTGTCCTTTTCCAGAGCTTATCTCTAGCAAGCAGTGCAGATTTAAGGTCAGCAGAGAACCAGGGACAAGATTTGCGTTTGATTCTGACACTGGTGACTGGTGCATGTGTATTGAGGGCCCCTAAGATTATATCATTTAGCACCTGCAGTGTTATTTCCACAGAAGCTGTGAGGTAGAATTCTTGCCAGCGTTTAGAGTGACACAGATCTTGGAGATATTCTACAATATTAAAGTTCTTTTTTGACCTTCTTGGGAGGAATTTTGCAGGGTTAGATGGCTTGATTGAAGATCTTATACCAGCTATGAGGCAGTGATCACTTATATCACTGAATAGCACTCCAGCGTGTGAATACAGATGGGGCTTATTTACCAACATAACATCAAGTGAGGTGCTATTACTTTTGTTTTTTGGGTTAATCCTTGTCGGTTCGTTTATTAGTTGAGTGAAACCATGTGAGTCACAGAAAGATACTAGGGGTCCAGAAACATTGGATAGCCAGTTAAAGTTCAGATGGCCTAGAATAATGGTATCCTCAGGACCCAGTTTAGTTATATTCCCCAGATGGGTAAGGAGTTTAAGGCTGGCAGAGGGGGGTCTATAGCAGCCAACCAGTTGAAAAGCTGTCATGTTGGGAAGGGATATTTTAAGGGATAGGCATTCGAATACTTTAGGCTGAGATGAAATATTAAGGCAAGAAGCAGAGATATTTGACTTAACATAAATGGCCACCCCACCACCCCTGGATGGACGGTCTGATCTGAATAGCTGGCAATTAGGTAGATTTATTTCCCTGTCATTTGTTGCTGGTTTAAGCCGTGTCTCAGAGATTACTAGAAAGTCTGGCAGGGTATGGGCAACCCAGGCCTGTATTAGTGAGAACTTTTTTAAAAGACTGCATACATTGATGTGGAGAAAACTTAGGCCTTTCATGGAGACTAGATCTGCTGGTGAGGTGAAGCCTTCTGGGGGTCCAGGATTGATTTCAACAGTGCCAGCACAGATAAGCAGAAAGAATATTAGTTTAGTGAGTGCTTCAAGTGATAGGAGGAAGGAACAGACAGAGGGCGTTCTCTTCTTACTCAGGGTCCAGTATTCAGAGAATATCGGGCCTGTCTTATGGCTTGATATTTTGTCATGAAGTACCAGCTTAATGGACAGAAATAGGGGGGCACTGAAGGGCCAAGAATGGAGCATGGGGTGTAGGAAGTACAAAACTGGTTGTGAGCCTTTTTGTGGGATACCCCAAGGATTTTGATACAGCAGCGGTAAGGTATAATTGAGGAAATGAAGGACATCCACTAGGGTTGCATGAGGGAGGCCAGACTGACTAGCCGCCTTAACCACTAGGTCATGGGCTGGTGCGGCATCATAGTCAAGGTATGACATAGGCGAGAGGCAGAGGAGCAATAGCAGGAGCAACAACATGGTGTTTGGTAGCTAGGGGTTAGAAGTACTAGAGGCAGTGGGAGGAGTGGTGCTAGGTTATTGGCTAGGAGGTGACCTAAGGGCGGAGATAGGAGATTTGGCGGGAAGGTGTGTATAAAAGAAACACCCAGGAGGGGGGAGGGGGGGCTGGCAAAAATTTTGCGGCTTTCCCATACCTTTCTGGCTGTCTGTCCCAGCCTCCTGGTTCCCAAATCGGCCTTGCGGTCGCCGCCCGCCCGCTGGCGGCTCGGAGCCCCGGAGCTCACTGGGTGCTCGAGGTCGGCTGGACTGGAGGAGACAGAGGAGAGGACAGTCAAAAAAGGCATAATTGCAGCAATCAAATGATTCTGCAAAGGGTGCTAAAAAAGATTTGCACAACAAAGACTGGGGGCTTGCGCCGCATGCCTAGCCCACCAGAAAACCTGCACTAAAGGACTGTAATCACTCAGGCATTATTCAAGAAAATACAGTTTTTAAATATAACTTTAAACAATTTTGTAAAACAGCTCTTTTAGGAGAAAATTACAATAAAGGAACACTAATCCCGGCCAGTTTTGGAGGTGCAAACTCAAACAGAAGTCTATGGAAGGAGGACCAATGGAATCAGGGCACAGCTTACGCTCGCCTTCCGATTGGTGGCGGCTTTCGCACTTTCTGGCTGCTCTCCCGGCCCTGGTTCCCAAATCCGCCTTGCGGTCGCCCGCCCGCCCGCTGGCAGCTCGGAGCCCCGGAGCTCACTGGGTGCTCGAGGTCGGCTGAACTGGAGGAGACAGAGGAGAGGACAGTCAAAAAAGGCACAATTGCAGCAATCAAATGATTCTGCAAAGGGTGCTAAAAAAGATTTGCACAACAAAGACTGGTGGGGGGTTGGCGTCTTAGCGTCTAGCCCACCAGAAAACCCACCAAAGGACTGTAATCACTCAGGCATTATTCAAGAAAATACAGTTTTTAAATATAACCATCAACCAGGACCCAGCGAGGGCAACATCCTCCAGGGCAAGAGGGATGGCTATATGACTGGCTAGATCCTCTGATGTCAGAGGATCAGGACACTGCCCGAAGAGGGTGCCATCCGGACTCCATCCATCAGGCCCACCCTCCTGTCAGCCTCAGGGAGATATGGCTGGTCAAGACACATGATCCCCTGTTACCCCCTCCCACAGCGTTCCAAGACTACCATGCCACCACAAGGTGAGTTCTCTCCAACTCACCCCCTACGAGCACCTCATGCTAATACTCTCACCACTGCCCATTGTATGTCATCCAGAAACAGGTCCACTCCTTCCTCCGATAAATGTACACTATCCCCTCTATACAGACCTGGCTTTTTTGCAGACACTCCCAGGTGCTTTGCTATGGACCCCCCCACTGAGTCCATAATCGGTCGCATGGCCGTGTTCTGCAGCCAGCGCACCTTCTCTATTACCCTAATGTTCTGGGCGTGCCGCCACTGCTGCCGCTGCACTATATCGGACAAAATGATATGCACCTGCGGCCACCATTGCTTCACTCTTGTCAGATCCTGCCTGACCCTCTATTTAAGCAGTCTCGCAGGTATAACCCCTGTATCATCTCCCCCAAATGAATAACTAAATCATTAGGCTGCAACCTATTCTGAACCTTTGCTTGCAGGGTTGCCAGTAACTCATTCCACGCATCCCGCGCCATCCCAACCAATGCACCTCTGCTCTCTCAGGTGCCAGGAACAGGTTTTCTCCTCCAGGATACTGCCTTGCCCTGAGGGCCATCCAATGGATGTACAAGTGGCCACAAATCCAGATTTGCTCTGCTGGGGCCGCAACAACTATCCAAAATAAAGTGAGAGAGAGTTATAACGTGTGGTCTTATATATCTTTCAAAAGCCTGTGACTTCCATCTACCCAAAGTCTGTATTGTCCTATCTGATAAGCCCTCTGCCCTGGTGTGCGATGCTGCGCCAATCCTAAAGGAGTGCATGTTGTAGTGTTCTGCAGAGATGCCCAGCAGTCGCAAGGTCTTCTGCAACACATGCCTAAACTGGTACATTGTTAGGGGGCCACCATCCCCATGATGGAAGAAGACACCCCTATTGCCAGGCACTATGTTATATAATCCTGTACCCATGTTCGCACATCCCACTGGAGCCTGTGGGACACCGCTAGTCAGCACCACCACCCATGGGCAAGCTGGTCCAACTTGCTCTTCCGTATGTGGACAAAGACTCCAGACGTCGTGATTTCCATGTTAGTCTCTGCCAACACTAATGGTCTCCCAGTAGCCTTGCTGGGTTGCACAAGCTCCGACACCCAGAATGCCTCACAAAATGCTACCAAGTACTCTGTCTGGAAAAGTGTTGTTTTATCGGAGGATGAGCATACCTTAGGCAACTCATCCCAGATCTGCTTGAATATGGTAGGGCTGATAGGGCGTCTGTTGTCCGTGCCCCTCGGGGCTGCCCGCACCCAACCTCTCAACATCTCCTAGAGGGCAGATGCTCTCATGGAGTCGGGGAAGCCCCAGGCTTTCTGAAACCAGGCAGTGCCGGCTACGTGCTGCTTGACTGTTGCCCGAGTGGCCTTCACACATTTTTTGATCAGTACATATTCGCACAACTGTGCCACTGGGATTAGCCATGTCCCTGCCCACCCTCGTGCGTATTGCACTTCCAGAAAACAGTTGACCTCCCTCTGGTACACTATTCATGTCCTAAGTGCCAGGGCATCTCAATCAACTCTCAGGCCTCTGGGCTGTAAATTCCCATAGGAATGGCAGGACATCCCTGGGCTGTAGGTCTGCCGCTGGTGCCAATTCTCGGGACGTCTGCCACTGTAAACGAGAAAGAGCGTCAACAATGCCATTTTCAATACCTGGTACGTGAACTGCCATAAAGTTGATATTGAACAACAAACACTTTGGGACAAACACCCACATGAGATTGCCCATCAGGCCCTTGCCCCCTAATTGTTTGTTTATTGCGTACACCACTCCGGTGTTATCAAACCTGAATGTGATGTGCTTGTCCCTCAGCACATCCCCCCAGATCACCAGTGCCATGACAATGGGGAAATATTCCATCACAATTATCTGCCTCGTAATGCTTTGTCTTATCCGCTCTGGAGGCCACTGCCCTGCACACCACATACCTTGCAAGTAAGCCCCGAAGCCCAGGCCCCCCAAGGCATCTGGGAAGAGTTCCAGTTCCTCGCTGGACACTGGAACTGGCCACATTGATACCCCCATTGAAGCATTACAGAAATGTCTGCCAAATGCCTAGGTCCTCCCGCATTGCCACTGTGGTGTGGATTCTAAGGTGCGGTTTTGGACAGCCCGCCCCAGTGCCTGCCAGGCACTTCATGAATGTCCTGCCCATGGGCATTACCTGGCAGGTGAAGTTGAGGTGGCCCACTAGTTGCTGGAGCTCCCATAACGTGACTTTGTGAGCCCTCATTACAGAGCCCAGCTGGGTGTGCAAGGCCGCCAGTTTCTCTTGGGGGAGCCGGAACACTTGCTCGCTCATGTTAATTTTGATTCCCCAGGAAGGAAGGCCTTGTGCATGGCCCCTCCATCTTGTTCTGGGCCAGTGGTACACCTAGCTCGGCACACACCTCATGGAATGCTGCTATGATATGTTCGCATTGCCCCAAGCTGGCCTTCCCCACAAACAGTCATCCAAATAGTGTACCATGTGGTTAGCTTTGGCTTTCTGTGCCATGGCCCAGTGCTAAATTGCTCAAAAACTGCACATGCCACCGCACACCCCATGGGCATGCAGTTGTCAATGTAGTAGTACCCATCAAATTTCATGCTCAGTAGCTCCCTATCTGCCGGGTACACTGGCAACAGGCAAAATGCTGATTCTATATCAGCCTTCCCCAGCAGTGCCCCCTGGCCTGCTTGGCGCACCACCTCCAGTGCCCTGTTGAACGACGTGTAATACACTGCGGTGTCGACTGGGTCAATGTAGGCATTGGCGGAATCCTCTTCTGGGTATGACAGGTGGTTTATCATTCGGAAATTGCCCAGCACCATTTTGGGGACTAAGCCAATGGGAGCCACCTTGAGGTGTGGGCTAGGGGAGGAGGTGAAGGGGCAGCTGATCTGACCCGCGGTCAGCTCCTTGCGTAATTTGCCCCGCACGACCTCCGGTCGCTGCTTGGCAGAACGCAGGTTGTCAGCCTGGTATGCCCTCCTTGGGCCTTGGTAAGGTATACGAAACCCCTTCCTGAATCCTGCTGCCAAAGAGTGAGCGGCCACCCTGTCTGGGTAGTTGACTAACCACCCCTCAGTATTTCTGGCCTTGACCGGTGTTGGCAGCCTTTGTCCCTCCTTTCCAAAAGGGGTGAAAATTGTTGGAATTCCCTGCCTCTGCAGCTTTCCCACACTAGTGAAATGAGTGTAGTTTCCCACACACCATGCACTCGTGCTTATATCTACAATGCTCAGTCTTGCATGATCCCCGGTTGTAGCTGAAACAACACCCTTTCCTGCCTGCCCTTTTCCCCATTACCCCCTTGATAACCTTTCTTTGGTGATGGGGGCACCTCGCTGGAAAACCACTGTCTGTATGTTGGACCCCTCCCCCCAAGTCTATCATCCACAGCAGCGGGAGGTCCAAGACTGTGCCATGTCCATTTGCTTTCTCCGCTGATACTCCTCATCATATTCTAACCACCCCCTGCCTGGCTTACTAGCGTGCGTGGTCATTATCCTACTAAAGTAGACCCATAGCCCATCAGTTTTCCCTGGGCTGCCCTGGGTGAGGATCCCTGCATAGATTGTGAAACCTTGCTGCCCAATTCTCCCACATCCGCTGCACTGTTGCTTTGCATTTCTGCTTGATCCTCGTCCTTGTCTTTTTTTGTCCTTTTCCGGCTCTTTAGGCCAGTTCAGCAGGGCAAAGACATCAACGTATTCTCCGTTGATTACTTGCTGCCTCACCTTGTTAGGCGAGTGTGCCCCAATGGGTTCTGCCTCTGCCAGGTATAGAAAACTCACTACCCCTTGCTGCCCCGGTATTGGTGGTGACGGTGCTGCCGCTCCCAAACCAACATCCTGGGTCTCCCCTGCAGCAGGAGCCACCTGTACTGCTCCTAGTCCATGAGTAGTTCCAGCAACCGATCTAGCTTTTGTTCTACTCCGGATTGGCCCAGGTTGCCAACCGGTGCCTGCATGCTAGTATCTCCCACCCTTAATAGTATTGGCCTGGCTGAGTCTCCAAGAACTGCCATTGGCTGGGTCACCTGGCTTCCCTGAGCTGGCGCAGAGGTGCCTGGGCCTGCCTGCAGCAGTACATGCTGACCCTGTGATAAGCCCCCTGGAAGGCCCAGGCTTAGGGTTGCTGGTGCAACTCTTTCTGCCCTGTGGCTTATTAGTTCTTCCACAGAATCCTCCTCTCTGCCCTGTTTCTGCTGTCACCCCCTGTTCTTTTTGGAGGCACCCCCACTATGAAGTAGTGCCCTCAGTTCATCAGCCGACAGCTGGTCTAAATCAAGCATACCTGCTCCTTGATCCGCTGCCGCTGCTCCCTGATTGGCTGTCTTCCGGCGTGGCTTCTTTAAAGGTGGAAGAAGCACCAGTGTCTCATCCATGGTGTGGATCGACCTCTCTGGTCCTGTTTCCAGTGTGCCAGGCACCACTGTCAGGGTTACAGGTTCAGGTGGCATGTTCAGCGGTGCTGGAATTCCCGGCTGCTTCCCTGGAATGGCCTTATCTGGGGTCCAGAGGTTCAGGTGGGGTTGGCAGCCCTGAAGGCCCCGACCCCCCTTCTTCGCCTTGATCCCTGAAAAGTGCATCCCACCATGCCTTACCCTTACCCAGAACGAGGGCTGTTAGCTATTGCTCAAGGTCACCACTCATCTTATCGATGTGCTGCTCATTCTGTAAATCAAACACAGTCACACCCACTCCCCCTTGCTGGTGCTTAAGCTGATGCTGCCACCCACAACATGGGTCACTGACCATGGGAGACTGTTAATACCAAAGCAGTGACCCTTTCCTGGGCCCTCCCTGGGCCTTCTGGCTTTTTTGGGCCTCCCCTTGCTTGGGTGTAATCAGCAGCCCTATGCAACTCAGGGGTCAACCCACTTCTACTGGGAGACTTGGACATGCTACCTATAGTGCCATATTGTGTGTCTGGGTTACTCTGTATAATATTCTGTAGTATTGCTGATGCCTCGGGGAACACTACATTTTTTGTTTAACTTAAACTTTACATAAGAGTTTGTATAATTTTTTTTTAATTGGCATCATTCTTTGATGGTAGATACCATGCAAGCATTAGTGTATCACAGAAGCTGACACATCCTAACACATTGCCTTTAGGTATTTCGGGTAAACCTAAAAGCAAAACCTTAAGCTTGTAAGCATTTACTAGACTAAATAAATGGCACACCCTGGTCCAGAGGCAGATGAGCTACAAGCTGAGTCACGCCGACACCTATGCAAATGTGGATTACACCTACTATGTTGTAAATAGCAGATAAATCTATCAGTCCCCTAATAGAACCACAACAGCTGTTTATTTTTTGCCCATATTTTTCGGGGGCTGCGAGATTCCAACCCAGGTCTCCAGGCTCACTGTCCAGAGCATTATCCCCTACAAGGATCCCTAATATCATTCAACTTAGGGGCCATAATTAGAACCCCACTATGCAATGGCACCCTGTGCCATTACCACGATGGCTGCTGTCACTCTCATGTGCATGCACTAAATAGCACTGGCCTGCACATGCATGCTTTGCACCTCGTCATCTGGACCTCTGCACATGCGCGAGGCCCAAACACCAACTCTTGCATGCATTCATGCTGTTGCTCTGCTCAGTGGTCTTCCTGAAAATGGCTGATACCCCAGACCGCTACTGTGGCATGAGTGCGTGGTCCAATGCCCCCATGCACGACCCCATGGAGAGAGATTCCCTAGGAAGCCACCTGCAATTTGACAGTTCACCAAACACCCCTCAGCCACACCAAGCTCTGTGGCTCACATCTGGTCTTTGCAGAGAAGACTGCACTACACCCCACTGGAGTACTACACCTGCGCCGGGTGGAAGGTAGACGGAAGGAAGGGCGACCATGCCTGTCCCCCAGCACATAGCAACCTCCATGGCTGCAGGCTGCCCCCCCAGGCTCGACTATGGATAGCCTGCCACTGACCCAGGTAAGCCTCCACCTACTCAGGGAAAAGGCTGTGCAAATTCTTCTTTCGGGGAGAGGGGTTGGTCCACTGCTAGCAGTAAAGAGCTGCAGGCACTGCAATCATATTCACTCCCCCAGCTAGTGGCCCCACATACAGCAGCAACCTGGGAACCCCAGCAGGGGAGGGGGGCATTTGCTTCAGAGACAGGGACGGTCTTCTTCTTGTGCATGCTGAGCAACTGCCAGACCGGGCCTGGGTATCCCACTAGCTCCATCCCACCAAAGGAAAGCTTGCTCTATGGAGCAAGCTGACCGCATGGGCCTATTTCCAGGATGTGCCACACGTCAAGCGGTGGCTGTGGGATTTTTTTTTCTTCAATTACTGAAGCACCCACAGTGATTTGAGCCACCTCCCCCCTTTGGATGCCCTACATGCCCCACCAGTTCGGGCCTACCATGTGCACTCTGCATGACTGCTAGGCCAGGACCCGATCCAGGAGGCCCCCCCCATTTCCATAGGGCATGCCTACAGTGGGAGGCCTCAGCTTCTAAGTGCCAGGACACCAGAAGTGCAGGGAAGTTAAGCTTCCTCATAATGACTGACAGCAGCTTTCTTGAATCTGGGCCCCTGGGAGCTCAGCACTTGATGCCCCAGTTACCCTATGAGCCCCAGCCCATTACTTCACTACCCTGCCTTAACTTGCCTGAGCAGGAAGCCAAGCCATTCCCCAACTTCAATTTAAGTTTTTTACCACAGCCCACACTGAGCAAAGGGAAAGTCAGGATGGCTTCCATCCCTCGCTCCTACGTTCCTACCTCAAGCCATGCGGCCCTTAGGCCCCAGACCAAGTTTTACCTTTGGTTTGGTTGGTGGCTGAGCTATCAAAGGGGTTCTTCTGATCCTGGTTTCCTTCTGCCTGCAACTTGGGACAAGGAGGAATGAGGAGGAATTCCTCCTGTGCAGCATCTTTTAAGGGCTTAAATCCTCCCTGTCCCTGGCCTGAAGCTCCCTCCTCCCCCAGGAACCCTATCCTCACCAGCCCCTTCTGGGCGGTTCTACCTGGGTCCCTATTGTCTGTCCAGGTGTCCCAGGCCATGCCCCCAGACAAAGCCCCACCTGCTGCGACACCTTGCAGGCTCCTCCATAAGTAAATTGTTATTCAGTTTTTGTAAAAAACAGAACAATCATCTTCACCAAATATGACAGTTATTCTAAACAAAAAAAGAAAATTTTGAATAAACAGATTCAAAAACACAGTAATCTATAGTATGTTAACACCTAAATATCCAAAAGATAAAAGTAAAACTACTGTATTACATGCTATAAACTATCAGACATCTAAAACATAAATAATGAATAAATATATTCTTTATCTACGTATATTAACACTAAAAAACCTTTTAAATAACCCTGGACAGTATGATCTATTATCTAAAAAAAAAAGGTTCCCAAATTTAAATAAGAAAATTATGGTAAAATAACTACAAAAAATCCCCAGAGCTAATACCCTGAGGCATGGGTTATCCTGGAGGATACTGGCCATTCAGACAAGTTTTAAAGGAAACACAATTGCAAATAACCCAATCAAGGGTGTAGGCAGGCATACTCCATGTATTCCATGGTGTACAATTTTATTTAAAGGGGGGGCAGCAAATAGGTTCTGAACTTCTTCCTTTGTCCACGAAAACAAAACACAGAACCAGCAGAACCTTTCTGTAATTGTATTCATATTAGTCAAAACTAGAAGGATTGGTTACTGATACTGTCTTTGCATCCCTAGTGCTTTACAGACTCTGGGCTTGTATGTGGGTGTCTGAGGGAGTAATGTATTTACCCATGCATGGGGGGGAAAGGGGGCAGCAACCCAATGCCATGATCTACTAAACTTGTATTTATTGTGCCAAATGGATCAGTAAATATGGTCCTGGTGTACATATTTATTTTGCCTGGCTACACCACTAAACCCAATAATGCAAAGCATCATGGGAATCATATGCAACCCTCATTACCTCAAGGCTGCTCAGCCAATATCCTCCGGGATAACCCATGCCTCAGGGCATTTGCTCTGGGGTTCTTTTGTAATTCTTTTCCTTCTCTGTTTTGGGGTCCCCATGACCCAAAAAAATAACATCCCCCTTAAAGGGTGGCTGGCTTCTGCTCCCTGGGTGAAGACACAGATATGGCATACTGATGAGGCCAAATGAGGACGAAACACATGTATGTGTCTGCTGTTCTTAGCCTTTGCTGATTGCACTGTCAGGGCTTCTGACACTAGGCAATTCTGCTTAAAGTTGAGCTAGTCCAAATTCTCTCATGGGGATTTGCATTACTGGGGTATGTGCAGTTGTGTTTCCTTATGTTAAAATGATGACTTTTTAAATTATTTATGCTATAATAATTTTATAGAATTTGTAAAACCTTTGTCAATTGACTTGAAGGAGAACTGCACCAAACCTGTAAGTCATTTTCCCCACTAGGTGTTTTTTTTCATATATTTGATCCATTCCTAATATTGTCCCATGTTTACTGCCTTTTAGCAAACACAGTGAGTGCTTCTGATGTACACTGTGCTGGTAAGTGCCATTTTAGAACTGTATGATGTGGTTTATGTCCCATTTGGCCACAGAGTTCTGGAGCAGAACATCAATGTATTGTGAAAGTAATGTAAGTTCTATAACAAGGACATAATTAAGCAATAAAGCACAATGGGGGGGGTGTTATGGTGGGATAACAGCCCAGCTCGGTTGGGTTGAAGCACAAGGTGAAGCCGAGTGCTTCCACCATCCAAGAAGGGCTATTAGCCCACCACAATGCCCCCCGAGTGCGTTATTGTGATTATGAAATGGGTCCCTATCAGTACTTTGTAAGTAAATAAATAAATTACTAAAAACAATATCTTAGTTGCCAAAAAAAGATAAAAAAAAATAAAAAAATGAATTATTAAAAAGAAAACAAGAGTTCAATTTGTACATTATGTTTAAGCAGTTTGCCAGTAGATGGCAGCATAGTTTCTTTTTCTCACTGTAA
Source organism: Neoceratodus forsteri (assembly GCA_016271365.2). Lineage (NCBI taxonomy): Eukaryota > Metazoa > Chordata > Ceratodontiformes > Ceratodontidae > Neoceratodus > Neoceratodus forsteri. The sequence goes on along the minus strand of CM028130.1, from coordinate 1,691,406,103 downwards.
ATAATGGAAGTACTACTGAGTAGTGGCTTCAGGTTGTTTGCATTGGGTCAGGGCAAAGTAGGTCAGGTAAGAAGCCTTGGTGTGGAGTGTGTCTCTTTGGGGCACAGCAGGCTTTTGTCATTTTAAAAAAAGTAAATGTTTTTTTTCATGGTTGGGGAAGAGAGAGTAGCTCAGCAGTCATAAGGTAACGAGAGTTGCACTACCGCTTACAGTAGCTATGGAGGTCTGAATTCCCATTAGTGTGAAGCGTCTCTCTTCTGGGCACAGCGGGCTTTTGCCTTTAATTTAAAAAATAAAAGGAAAAGATTTGTCCACGGCGCTGGGGAGGAGAGAGTAGTTGAGCAGCCTTGAGGTAATGAGAGTTGCGGTGTTGTGAGCAGCAGCTATGGAGCTCTGAATTCATCAGAGCTGCCAGATTTATTTTGTTTTTGTTGAGCGGGTAAAGGAGTTCTGCCTATATGGTACAGTAGTCTCCATCTGTTCACCCCCCCCATGTGGTAAAAGTGCATGTGTGATAATTAAAAAAAAAAATGAAGTTGCGATCCACTCTCTGTGAGGCAGGCAGTGGGTGATGGTCCATTAAGAGGTGGAGAGTTTCAGAGATGCGTGCTGAGTCTGTTGGTCTGGGACTACTTTCAGCTGGGCTGTTGTGCTGGGACATGAGCCCAGCTGAAAGTACCCCTCAGCCAATCAGGATTTGGCATTCTAAGCACCCATTTCATAATGTACATCGTACAGTTCTAAATTGGTACTGTACACTGGAGTATAAAGCAGAAACAATCACTGAATCTACTAAAAGGGCAGTGCAGATGGAACAAAAACAAAATGTAAACCAGTATTAGAAATGCAGCTTCTCTAAGAAATTCTAAGGGGGGGGTAGCACTCGGGGCAGACTAGATGGATCTTTGGCCCCCGTATGCCATCATTATCTATGTTTCTGTGTTACAGAGCACAGACTTGCAGATTCATGGCAGTTCTCGTTTAGGAACTGGCATGTAAATTACATTGTATAAGAGAGCTAGCTCAAGTATATTAATACAGGAGAAATAAAAGAGAGAAGAACCGATATCAAAGAAGATAAAGGCATGACGACTGGGCTACATCCCTTGAAAAATCATAGTAAAAAAAACATTTTACAAAAATGTACAAAAATTATGCCCTATTCACAACCAAAAGTTTGGTTATTCTATCTTTATAGCAAATCCATCCTCAAACCCTATTAACCAATAAGTTTAGTTATTTCCCCTGCATCCCAATATCTTGAGGTTTTTAAGCCATGATTGTCAATTACCCTCAAATAGTGCTAACAAGCCTTTTATTTTATATTGTACCCTAAGATATGATGCAATTCTAGAAACATCAGTTTCCCATTCAGATATACAAGGAGCTGACTGATTGCATTTCATTAAAATGTGTTGCTTATGTAACCCCACGGGGGCACTATCCTAAGGGCTACTACCCCTGCCTGATTTGCCACTAACAGGTTAGGGTTACCACCTGTCCCTATTTTCACAGGACAGTCCTGATTTGGGCAGTTGTGTCCTGCAGAAAAACATGAAAAATACTAAATGTCCTGACATTGCAGTAGAAAAAATATATTCTGATTTTCCTCTAAATGTTGCAAAAAACTATAATATCTTAACTAAAATACCTTAAAATAATAAAAAACACAAGAGACAACTAAAAAACTGTAACACTTAGTCTTAATTCTGATTATTTAGAGAAAACATGTCTGTTGTATTGGTCGAGATGATATATTGTCCTGCGAATAGTCCTGTTTCAGTAAGAAATGTCCCACCTTGGGCTTCTTAAAAGGTGACACAAAGCTCTGTAACAGAGTAGACACACCAGAGGGTGTAGACAGAATGAGAAGGGACCTGCAGAAACTTGAAGAATGGTCAAGGGTTTGGCAGTTGAAATTCAATGCAAAGAAGTGCAAGATAATGCATATGGGGCACAAAAACCCTGGCACAATATATCAGTTGGGGGGTGAGGATATAGCATGCACCAAGCAGGAAAGGGATCTTGGGGTTGTCATCTCTGATGACCTCAAGGTAGGGAAACAGTGTGACAAGGCATCAGGTAAAGCAAATAGGATGCTGGGATGTATAGGCAGGGGCATCACCAGCAGGAAAAGGAGGTCATAATTCCGCTATACAAGACACTAGTGAGGCCCCACCTGAGTACAGTGTACAGTTCTGGAGACCATACTACGTAAGGACATAGACAGGGTAGAGAAGGTTCAGAGGAGGGCAACAAAGATGGTGCATGGGTTGCATCACAAGTCCTATGAAGACAGGTTGAAGGAACTGAACATGTACTCCCTGGAGGAGAGGAGGGAGAGAGGGGATATGATAGAGACATACAAGTATCTTACAGGGAGGAACAGGGTGCAGGAAAACACTATTTTAAGCGAAAAGATGTTTCAGGACTAGAGGCATGGGATGAAGTTGGAGGGAGGACGATTCAGAGGAAACATGAGAAAGAATTTCTTCACAGAACGGGTGGTGGACAAGTGGAACACCCTGCCAGAGGAAGTGGTGGGGGCTGAAACAATCACAGGATTTAAGAATGCATGGGATAGACATAAAGGAATTCTAGAGGTCAGGGGTAAGGGGAAATAGACTTCTAGGAAAACAAACTGAACTTACAAGCTCAAATGGGCAGACTAGGTGGGCCATAGGCCCTTATCTGCCGACACTGTCTATGTATCTATGTATCTATGTGGTAACCCTATAACAGGTTGAGGGGGCCTGGATCCAATGGGGCGTGCCTCCACCCAGAGGTCAGGGTTAAGACAGTCGAGTATGACTTGGTCACAGCCCTCTGGGTTGCTGCAACCCCCTTTCTTCCCACTCGTGGCCAACACAAATCAATCACAGTGCCCTTACCATATACACTTACCCCCCGACTTGAACCAATCAGCTTGCTCTGCGGACCCCCTGAAAAGTAAGTTGCTGTTACACAATAATCACTGTACAGTAATTCACCATAAACACACAAGTTAACCAGTATACCTTTGCAAAATGATCAATCTGATTTATTTAGGGGGGGGAAATAACAAGGACTGGGGTGATCAGGTTAATTAGCTTACCACTCTAATGTATAAGTATCTATCTAGGGCACTGTGCACAGGCCTAACCTATAAATCACTGTCTCTGGGTACCCAAACAATGAAGGCTAGTCCCTCGATGCAGCTGGTTGGGGCCCTAATGCAGAAACGAGCAGTTGATCCCTACGAATGTTAGGCAGAGCCTCCAGGCTCAATTATGGCAGCCAGTAAAGAAATCAACAGCCCTTGCCATCACTAGGAGCAATTGACAGGGAGCGACCCTGATTTAGTACTTGCGACTCCAGTGGGAAGAGCGCTCTCACACCATTGCAGGATTGAACCTGGAACTCAAACACTTCCCCACACATTTATATGGAAAGGCAGAGGGATACCATACCAGGCAGCTGCTGTACTTCCCAATCGCTTGCACTGCATACACTGGGCCAAACCGACGCAGCTTCACTAGTCCTGACAGACTAAGTGCGATTCAAGCAGATTCTCCAGTCTTCTACAGGGTAAGCTTGGTAGGTAGCCACGCTCCTGCGCAGCCGCCTCTGACTGCTACTTAGCGGATTTAATCTGACACTGGTGGGCGTTGCAACTGCCGACTTCTGGCCTTCCACACGTGCTTCCTGCGTGAACACTCAACAGCGCAGGAGCCCAGGCTCCTTCCTCGCTCACCACCACAGCGTCTCTCTCCTTTGGCAGTTTGGGCAAAGGCTCATAGCTCAGGCGCCACCCGATCCCATTGGTGGGCTGCAGACACCAGTTACTTAAGGCAGTCCCCATTGGTGCAAAAAAGGTGCCATGGTCCAGAACTCCACTTCCCAGAATCAATAGCTGTATCACCATTGGTCAGCCGGCTCCAGTTAGAGTCCTGATTCTGGTTGGTCACTATTTACTCCATTTTAGATGTCACCTGGCTACTATTGGACCCTTTAGAACAGTTCTGGTCCAAAATGGAGGGGCACAGCACAAAGTTCCAGCTGCAATAAAGGCAGGTTAAACAAACTGCAATCTTACCCATGCTCTAAATGTTTTCAGGGAAACAATTACATCTTTCAGATGTGCTCCCTCTGCGATCTTAGCGACTGCAGAAATGGAGCAATCAGACAGCAGGCCAGGGCAGGATTCTAGCAGAGAAACCCCAGTCCCCCCCATTCAAACCACTCAAACCTGCGAGCAGGCAGCTCTTAAAGAGACAGTACTGGAGGCTTTAAAAGCACTCATAACGCCCGCATTTAGCGGCCTCACACCAAGCACCACTTAGGCATGGAGCATTTAGGCAAGCTCCGGGAAAGCTTTTAGGAACCCCCATTTGTAGGGGGGGTTACACCCTTCCTGGCCTGGAAAGAAGTTGGCGTCTGCATCAGGTAGTTACCCTTAAATCACTTTAAGGCAAAAACAGTTCTAAAACGACAGACATCAGACCTTTTGTTACTTACATTGGCACTGTATTCACAATTTACTATTGTTTGTGCAAAATTACACATACAGACAACCTTTTTTTTTTATAACTCAGGTCATTACCTCTTGCCCCTGACACCTGGATAATGGTAGCCCTTCCCTATCAGCTATCTAAGAGCTAACGGGGGCAGTAGTCCCATACTCAGAGGGTAACACTAACAGTTGGGCATCGTTTCCCAAGACTAACTTGGGCAAGGAACTCGGGGACACATACACCCCTTTATGGACTATATTTAGTGGCAGGTCCACAGGCTGACCCAGGGACTCATAATTCAGCCTTACTACAGGCCGTACTTCTCGGCCAGTGCATCTAGGGGTCTCATTAAAACCTGCTACAGGCCCTGATCCCATTTCAGCTTCACTTAGATTAGTAGGGGGGAACCTCCATAGGAGAAGGAGACCCAGGTCCCATAGTACTTTCTGGGACAGGACCCTCTATATCAGGACCCACACTACTTGGTTCAGCCAAGGACATTTCTGACACTACTGGGATGCTATCAGGGCACTCAAAGTTTTCTTCTTTCTCAGGCATATCCCTAACGGGTTCCCCCACATCACTTCCCTCTTCTAAAAAGTCAGAAAGCTCAGCCAGCCCAGATAATTCAGCCAGGCTCAAATATCCCACTTCTTCACCCTTGGTGCTACCCACTTCATCCTCTCGGAGCATGGACTCCAGGGACAAAGCTGGGGGCTCAGACAGTCCAGGAAACCCAACTTCATCCCCAGAGTTAGCAGGGGGATTGCCCCTAAAGAGTTGACTCAGTTCATAAGAGGGGTAATACTCAACATCATGGTCACTGTCTTCAGACACAGACTGAGGATTAACTTCATCAGAGGGGGAAGGAGAAGGCCTCGGGAGTTTGAGTTCTGAGGAATCAACCCATCTGGATTTCTTTTTGGCAGCATCTCTAGTTATAGGCCCAGGGGGGGAGCATTGGAAGGTTCAGCCTGTATCAAAATTTGTCCAATTGGCAGCAGGTGATTCCGGTGTAAAGTTTTCACATCTTTTGAATTGTTTTCAGGCCGTACTTTATACACAGGCAAATCTTTCAATTTTCCCATGACAATATGAGGGAGGTGATGCCATCTGTCAGCAATCTTATGTTTACCGTGCAATCCCAGGTTCCTCAATAGCACTGTATCTCCTTCTTTCAATTCCACTGCTTTCACTTTCTTATCATATCTTTCCTTATTGGCCAAATTCCGCTTAGCAGCCATGGTCTGGGCCAGTTGGTAGGCATAATTGAGTTGGGCCTTCAGCTTCTGCACATACTGTAGATGATTAGCTGCTTGAGCCCCATCGGGAGAAACCCCAAAACAAATATCTACTTGCAATCTGGCTTCCCTTCCAAACATCAGTCTATATGGAGAAAACTCAGTAGCATCACTCTTGATGCAGTTGTAGGCATGGACTAAGGCACTGATCTTCTGGCTCCATCTAGATTTGTCTTTAGGGTGCAAGGTGCCCAACATATCGAGCAAGGTACGATTGAATCTCTCAGGCTGGGGATCACCCTGGGGGTGGTACGGGGTGGTTCTTGATTTCCGCACCCCCCACAAGGATAGCATTTCTTTAATCAGACGGCTTTCAAAATCTCTCCCTTGATTGGAATGGATTCGCTGGGGATCCCCACAGTGAACGAAGAAATTCTCAACAAGGACTTTAGCCACCGTGGTTGCTTTCTGATCTTTAGTGGGGAAAGTCTGGGCGTATCAGGAGAAATGATCAGTGACTACCAATATGTTGCTGATATTCTTCAGATCGGGTTCTAAGCTCAGGAAATCAATGCAAACCAGTTCCATAGGGGCGCTAGTAGTGATATTGACCAGAGGGGCAGCTATCTGAGGCAGGGCTTTTCTTTGTGAATAGCGGCCGCAGGTCTTAACATACTGCTCTACATCAGCACTCATTTTGGGCCAGTAAAATCGGGTCCGCACTAAGTCAAGGGTTCGGTCTAGGCCAAGGTGTCCCATTTGGTCATGCAGGGACCTCAACACCAGTTCTCTAAAAGCAGTGGGCAGCACTAGTTGTTGTTTGTCTACTCACCCCTCTTTGTCTACGGTCTCCCGGTATAATAGTTTATTGATCAACTTCAACTTTGGACCTTCTTTGTATAACAGGGCAGTTCTCAGGTCAGTGGAACGCAGTTGTGACACATCTTTCCCTACTTGCAGCACCTCTAAGGCAGTTTTTATCATACGGTCTCGGGACTAAGCCAGCTGGAGACTATCATTATTGAACTGAGGCAGCGTACTAGTGTCTAATGCAGAAAAATGGCAGTAAGCAGCAGGTATACAGTTCTCAGATGGGCCCAAGCAATCCACCATGCAGTCCACAGCTTCAGGAGACACCTGTTCTTCTTTGTCGAATTTCTGACAGAGGGCTCTGATGTCAGGTTCTGACAACCTGACCCAATCGGCTCGGGACACAGGCCTCCAGGAGACAGCATCAGCATCTATATGGTTTGGGCCTGCTCTGTATTCAACAGCGTAGTTGTAGGTGGATAACGCAGAGAACCACCGATGACCAGTGGCATCCAGCTTGGCTGAGGTCTGAACATACATCAAAGGATTATTATCAGTTTTCACCAGTATCTTAGCCCCATACAAGTAGTCATGGAATTGGTCAATGATAGCCCACTTCAAAGCTAGAAACTCTAGTTTGTGCACGGGGTAGTTAATTTCCAAAGGTGTCAAGCTGTGGCTGGCAAAAGCTACAGATCTCGGACCATTCGGGTGCTCCTGATACAGTATGGCCCCCAATCCTTGCAGACTGGCATCAGTATGAAGAACATATGGTTTAGCAGGGTCGGCATAGGCTAGCACCGGGGCATCAGTAAGTTGATATATAATGTCATAGAAAGCATTCTCACAATCAACAATCCAGCAAGTGCCAAACACATCATTGGGACGGAAATAATTTTTTTCAGTCCCCGATTGCACATTCTTTTTGTACTTTTTATGGGTTGGGGGTACCCTTGCGTGAGGTTCAGCAGGGGCCGGATCACCCGAGAGTAGTCTTTAATAAATTGCCTGTAGTACCCACAGAATCCCAGGAACCGCTGTAGCTCCTTCAAATTTTTTGGTTGAGGCCAAGTGGTCAAAGCTTCTACTTTGCTGGGGCTAGTCTCTATGCCCTCCGTGGATACTATGTGGCCCACATATTTTACAGAGGTTTGAAAGAACTGGCACTTGTCTATAGATAGTTTGAGACCAAGCTCTGCCAGCCGATCCAGAACCTTAAACAATTGACTTTCATGTTCTTCCAAGGAGCTGCCAAACACTATAACATCATCTAAGTAGACAAAGCATTCGACAAATTCATATCCCCTACAGCACGTTCCATCAGGCACTGAAAAGTAGCTGGGGCACCCGAAATTCCTTGAGGCATCTGTATAAGCTCATAGAAGCCTAGGGGCAAATGAACACAGTCTTCTCTTGATCCTCTGGAGCCATCGGGATCTGATAGTACCCACTGCAGAGGTCTAACACAGAGAACCACTTACTGCCATTTAGACAGTCCAAGGCATCCTGTATGCATGGCATGGTATACTGGTCTGGGATGGTCAGCCGATTTAAGGTATGATAATCCACACACATCCGAACGGCCCCATTCTTTTTCCTCGCTACTACAATGGGGGAAGCATAGGGGCTCCTGGATTCCTGTATCACACCAGCAGCAAATATCTGTTGCAGATGCTGTCTCACATCATCTATGTCAGCAGGGGCCAGGTGCCGGGACCTCTCTCGAAAGGGCCTTTCATCATGCAGCCGGATGTAGTGCTCAGTTCCTTGCATACATCCCACGTCCCATTCTTTTAGGGAAAATACCTGGCCTCTTTGGGCAAGCTTCTCACTGATCCTCACTTTACATTCAGCGGGCAATGGGGAATCACCGAAATCAAACAAGCTGGGCGTTACTCTGTCACCCTTCCCCGAACCCTTGCTACTGGGTAGGGCTGCAGTGTCTGCACAATGCACACTAGCCAGGGTGCAACCTCTATTCACTCGAATCTCTTTGTCAGATGCATTATGAACTTGAACCATCACCCTTCTGGCATAAGCATGGGCTCTAGCAGGCAAGATACTAGGTTTAACCAGCAGCCCCTCAGGCAACTTTCCCTCCCCAGGTGCATCCAGCATCAATATCTTATTCTTAACTTTTTTTTTAATCTGGACTTCCCCTTGCAAAACACACTGGGCATTTGGGGCTAATAGCAATGGCTCCGGATCCTTCCTCCAGACGACACCCACCGGGCCTTCAGGTTCCTCCTGGCTAGCCTTCTTCTGAGTCTCATAGGCCTTCTGGATCAAGGCAGATATTCTGAGAGCTCACCCAGTCCTGGACACCTGCTTTTCAGAACACAATTGTGCTAATCGACCAAACATGTGAGCATTGGTCCCAATCAACAAGGGTACCCATCATACAGTACAGTGGGGGGATGTACTAAAGCCAGGGTCTCCACTTGTTCATCCACCCCAGCAACAGAAGTAGGAGAAGACAACCAGATCCGGAAATTCCCCAAAAATGGGTAGGCCTTATCACTCAGCCCCCATACATGTAGACCATCCAAGGGTTGTAGTGGCACCTCAGGCAGGTGTGTCTGATACCAGTCCTGGAATGTAATGGTCACCTGAGAGCCACTGTCCAACACAGCCCAGGTGGGTATCCCATTCACTCGCACCGGGGCCTCCATGAAGGCCCCACCATCAGACCATTCAGGGGGGCACAGCATTGGCAGTTGCTTAGGCATTGGCCCGGGTCACAAAACTCTTCCTAGGGGGTTGGGTGTAGGCCCTGTGATGCCAGGTGATCAGCCTGCTGTTGACCTTCCTTAAATTCTCCGGCAACTGGCACTCAGTCTGAAAGTGTCCATTCTCGCCACAATGGTAACAGAACTTGGGGTCCCGGGGGTCTTTATTGGGAGGGGAATACCTCGCCTGCTGGGGGCCATCCTGGAGGTGAGGGGGGCCACGCTTGGCTAGGGTGTTTGTTTCTAGATAACTCTGGTTCCCCAAACCTAACAGGGTGGGTAGCAGTTTGCTCTAAGTCTCTCACCAGTTCTCGTAAATTTCTAATCTCGGCCCCTTAACTCACTTTCTACTCGGGGATCAGAGGAAATGGCACGCACCCCCACCCCTCCTTGTGACTCTGGGGATCCAGGGGAAACATCAGGCCCCCTTGAAAGGTGGGTCTCATCTGGTTCGCTAGACTCAGGGGTTTGGCACAGAATCACAGCCCCCACATAAGGTTCCCACCCCTCCTCATCAGTCTCTACTGCTCAAATCTCCCTCATTAATTGACAGTACTCTGGCGGGGCAGCCCGTCGAATCACGTAACTAAAGTTTTAACAATATCACACTGGAAAATCTAGCAGAGTTCAAAACATGCTCCAGTCTGATCTGGTTCAAGGCTGTGGCTGTGATTCCCCCTTTTTGATAGGCCTTCTGAAAGGCCCTTTCCACCCTAGTAACAAAGGCAGACAACTTCTCATTCCTCCATTGCTTGGCCAACTTGAATTTCCATAATAAGTCTTCCCCAGTTTCTGTACTTCCAAATACACCCTCTAAAGCAGAAAGATACTCCACTGCAGTAGCTTCTGGGCTAGTAGCCTGCAAGAACCAAATGGCTTCCAAAGCAGGGCCCCGCAGGCTCTCCATCAGTCTCTTTCGTTTCTCCCCTTCAGAGCATTGCTACTCCTGAACTAGGGGGATGGCATAGTCCATCCATGCCTCCAAATCATCCTCCCCTAAGGGCACTGGCACTGTGCCAGAAAAAAGTTTTAGCCTATGGTAAGAATCTAGCTGTATAGAGGGAACCACTAGGGGCGGTGGGGCCAAAATAGAACTCTTGGGGGCCTGGGTTCACTAGAAAGGTCCAATGCCTACAGTAACTCTTGGGTAGTACTCCCCTCCACAGCTAGCAATTTAAGCAGTTTATCTTTGAAGCTATTAGTCTGGGGAGACCCCCCCGAGGGTGACTGACCCACTCCGGATGTGAATGACCATCCACCCCTGTTGAGCACCTTCCGGGTAATTTACTGGGGGTACCCTCTCAGGGTCGATGGCTATACTACACAAAAGTAACACCTGCAAGGTCTGATCAAGCAGGTCAGCCATATGCCCCTTCACCTCTACCTTGCCTAAACATTTGACACGTTCCACTGCAGAAATAATGTCAGCGTTCATGGTCCCCAGAGGTACATCTAGTAGTAACACAATTTTCTGGGAGTCCAACTCTTCGGCTTCACCCCACCCCATCAGTTTATGTACCATAGTATTAATAGGGTCCAACTTAATCTTAGCCATAATATCCCCTTCCAGCTTTTCCTTTAATTTATCCATATTGAGGTACTTCACTTGCTCGGCCACTAGGGGACGCTAATCCCAGCGGTGCCTCCAAAATTTAACCTCCTGGGGGCGCTATCCTAAGGGCTACTACCCCGCCTGATTTGCCACTAACAGGTTGAGGGGCCTGGATCCAATGGTGGGTGCCTCCACCCAGATGTCAGGGTTAAGACAGTCAAGTATGACTTGGTCACAGCCCTCTGGGTTGCTGCAACCCCCCTTTCTTCCCACTAGTGGCCAACACAAATCAATCACAGTGCCGTTGCCATATACACTTACCCCGGCTTGAGCCAATGGTGCTTGCTCTGGGGACCCCCTGAAAAGTAAGTTGCTGTTACACAATAATCACTGTACAGTAATTCACCATAAACACACAAGTTAGCCAGTATACCTTTGCAAAATGATCAATCTGATTTATTTAGGGGGGAATAACAAGGACTGGGGTGATCAGATTAATTCGCTTACCACTCTAATATATATAAGTATCTATCTAGGGCACTGTGCACAGGCCTAACCTATAAATCACTGTCTCTGGGTACCCAAACAATGAAGGCTAGTCCCTCGATGCAGCTGGTTGGGGCCCTAATGCAGAAACAAGCAGCTGATCCCTATGAATGTTAGGCAGAGCCTCCAGGCTCAATTATGGCAGCCAGTAAAGAAACCAACAGCCCTTGCCCTCACTAGGAGCAATTGACAGGGAGTGACCCTGATTTAGTACTCACCACTCCAGTGGGAAGAGCGCTCTCACACCATTGCAGGATTGAACCTGGAACTCGAACACTTCCCCACACATTTATATGGAAAGGCAGAGGGGTACCATACCAGGCAGCTGCTGTACTTCCTGATCGCTTGCACTGCATACACCGGGCCAAACCGATGCAGCTTCACCAGTCCTGACAGACCGAGCATGATTCAAGCAGATTCTCCAGTCTTCTACAGGGTGAGCCTGGTAGGTAGCTGCACTCCTGCACAGCCTCCTCTGACCGCTACTTAGCGGATTTAATCCGACACTGGCGGGCATTGCAACGGCCGACTTCTGGCCTTCCACACGAACTTCCCGCACGAACACTCAACAACACAGGAGCCCAGGCTCCTTCCTCGCTCACCACCACAGTGTCTCTCTCCTTTGGCAGTTTGGGCAAGGGCTCATAGCTCTGGCACCACCCAATCCCATTGGTGGGCTGCAGACACCAGTTACTTAAGGCAGTCCCCATTGGTGCAAAAAAGGTGCCATGGTCCAGAACTCCACTTCCCAGAATCACTAGCTGTATCCCTATTGGTCAGCAGGCTCCAGTTAGAGTCCTGATTCTGGTTGGTCACTATTTACACCAGTTTAGATGCCCCCTGGCTACTATTGGACCCTTTAGAACAGTCCTGGTCCAAAATGGAGGGCACAGCACAAAGTTCCAGCTGCAATAAAGGCAGGTTAAACAAACTGCAATCTTACCCATGCTCTAAATGTTTTCAGGGAAACAATTACATCTTTCAGATGGGCTCCCTCTGTGCTCTTAGCGACTGCAGAAATGGAGCAATCAGACAGCAGCCCAGGGCGGGATTCGAGCAGAGAAACCCCAGCCCCCCCATTCAAACCTGCGAGCGGGCAGCTCTTAAAGAGACAGTACTGGAGGCTTTAAAAGCACTCACAATGCCCGCATTTAGCGGCCTCATGCCAAACACCACTTAGGCATGGAGCATTTAGGCAAGCTCCAGGAAAGCTTTTAGGAACCCCCATTTGTAGGGGGGTTACACCTAGCTTCCATGGCCATAGTGTAAAATTATGAGCTGAATATTTTTAAGTCCCCCATTAAAACAGAAGTATCTCCAAAAAGCCACAATAAAGCAGAATGTGGTAAGGAAGAACCCATTACTTCCTCAGCTCTAAGCTGAACTGCCCCCAGAACATTTGTAGAATTGGACAAGCCCAAATCATATGTACTATGTTTCCAGGAGATTGATGGCATCTCCAACATTTCTTTTGGCTTGGGATACCCATTTTCAATAACACTTCAGTAGTTTTTTGCCACCTTCCTAAAAGTTTTTTTTCTGGATAAGTTGATAATGGGAATCTATAGAGCCATCATGTGCAAGTTGCCAGCATCTATCCCATGTATCAGGGGGTACAGTAGTATCCAGGGACATGGTCAGATATTTCGTGAAATTTCTGGTATGTCTTTATTCAATTCTGCTTCACGTTTTTGCCTATGGGTCTCCCAAGAAGGTTCCTTTAGGTTTTGCAAATATTTATACACCTGACCACCTTTTATCATATGAGGTTTAGACCATAATTCTATTATAAAATACATATCTGTAAGGTTATATTTGTAGTATTTTCCCAACCATTCTCTTAAGGTATTTCTTAATTGTACACATTTCCAAAAATCTGAAGATGCTATCTCATATTCTATTTGGAGATTATAAAAATATTTTAATCTATTGTCTTGTAGGGATAACAGATGGACAACCTTTTTAATACCATTTTCTTCCCAATGTTGCCAGTAAATCATTTGACCATCAGTTTTTAGTCTGGGATTTTGCCATAAATTCTCTTGTTTGCCAAAGTGGATTTCTCCCCAACCTGATTGGGCACATGATGCCGCCGACAAAAACAGTGCGGTAATAAATACCACAAGCAACACAGCATTCCCCAAAATAAGGTCAGCAAAAACACCGACCCAACACAAACAGGGCACCCCATTGAAAATAATGGGATTTTCTTTTTTTTTTTGAGAGGGCTTTGCCACCTGCACTCCCTGACATGGGAGGCTTCACCCCCCACACATGCCCCTGACTTTAAATAACAGACTCCAAGGGGGTGTGGACTTCAGGGATGGGGCTAAACTCCAGGAGGGGGAAATATTTAATTAAAAAAAAGTCGCAACACCAGGAGACCTGGGGAATTGAACCGTGATCTCAGGTCTTCAGCCCTGCCGTGTGCTGGGGCCTTAGCCACTCCACCGTGGGAGTGGCTCAACCAGGCACCACACACACGGCAACTTAATCTCTTGCATATGTTAGCACAGAGCAACGGGGTAGCAGTACTTCCCTGCCACTGGTTTACCCCGTCGCTCTGAATGCTATAGTGCTTTACACAGTACAATTATTGCCACACTGTTGTTGTAGTGCTGTATTGACCTGGTGTGATGATGGATAGCCATCTGCTTGTTATTATTGGTATTATATTTGTGATATGTGGTTTATGTTTTTGGGTAGTTTATGTTTTTATTTTAGAGATACCAGAATTTTTTTTTTTTATTTACTTGCTTGTAGTTAGTTTGTCTCCCGCTTTATTATGTTTTGTTTAGGCATCCCGGTCGTGCATTATTCATCCTCCGACCTCCACGCCCTCCGCCCTTTTTACCCTCCTACCCTCCCATTCTCCATCTACCAGAGCTGTCGGGTGCTTGGTATTGTTCGTAGGAGGGGGGGTGGGCGTGGTGGAGGTCGTGGATGCAGTAGGGCGAATGAACAGACCTCTCACATGGGGTGGTTAAGCTCAGAAGATGCCCTGTGGTGAAATGAAGTCTGGAACATGGGTTTCCATGCCTAGTCTCCATACCCAAGGGCTCCTCCTATTTGGATGGGCAAGTTGTCAGGACGGCCTTGGATCCCTGTCCAACTCGGGCGGTGTTGTGCAACGCCAGATCTGTCAAAAACAAATCAGCTATTATTTCTGATTTTGTTGAGACAGCAGATCTGGCTTGCATCACTGAGACCTGGCTGGATGGAAATGCCAGCCCTATTTTAGAGGCGACTGTTCCAGCTGGGCACTCGATGATTCACCTCGAGATTGGATCGCGTTGGGGAGAGTAGCGGTCTGTTTTAAGACCAGTTTGGGGCTCACGAGTGTGCCAGTTGAGGAGGCTGAATCCTTTGAGTGTACCGTTGTGGCTGGTGTGGGTTGCAGGATAGCTCTCGTCTACTGTCCACCAGGAGACGAGAGATGATTCCTGCAGGAAGTGGCAGACTCCGTCACCGATATGGCATTGGAGTCACCCAGACTGATGGTTCTGGGTGACTTCAATGCTTGGGTCGACAGCAAACTTTCTGCCTTTGGTCAGCACTTCCTCCAGTTGATGACATCACTGGGCCTTACACAGATTGTTTCCTCGGCCACACATAATCACGATCACTCCTTGGATTTAGTTTTTCTCCTGGGGATTGAGGCTTCTGATTTGGTGGTGGAACCTGTCAGTTGGTCCGATCACTACACCGTGAGCTTCAATTTTCGTGCTCCCCTTCATAGGTCTGCCCCTGTGGAGATGGTTCGATACCGCTCTTTACGGGATGTGAGCCCTGAAGACCTGATGGCAGTGTTGAACCTCTCAGAGTTTCCGATTGCCAGCTTGGGTCCAGAGGCTATGGTTGTGGCCTATAACCTAGCCATTTCCTCGGCCCTGGACTCAATTGCTCCTGTCCGTGTTCGTCCCCTCTCTCTTTGCCCTCGGGCCCCATGGTTTGATGGGTCCTTGAGGGAGTTGCAACGTGTGGGACGATGGTTAGAGCGTCATTGGAGGAAATCTGCTCTGGATGCCGACCACCTTAGTTTGGAGGAGCATTACTGGCTCTACCAATCAGAGATCTCCCATAAGAAGACAGAATTCCTGTCCAGGGAGATCTCTATCGCTCAGAATGGACCGGCTCAGCTCTTCAGAACTGTGGACAGGCTGTGAAACCCAGCCTGTCTCCAGCTCCGTCGAGCCTTTTCACAAAAAGAGTGTGACAAGACCGCTCAATTCTTTGCGAGTAAGGTTGCCGACATCAGATCCGAGATCCGTCCAGCACACTCTAAGGGGGAAGCTTCTGGTCGGCGTTTGGTCGTGGAATCCTCTGTCTCCTGGTGTTCCTTTGACCTGCCGACTTTCAATGATATTATGCGGAT
Organism: Neoceratodus forsteri; assembly: GCA_016271365.2. Taxonomy (NCBI): domain Eukaryota; kingdom Metazoa; phylum Chordata; order Ceratodontiformes; family Ceratodontidae; genus Neoceratodus; species Neoceratodus forsteri. Next base: position 1,691,390,357 of record CM028130.1, on the reverse strand, counting down.
CGTCCAGGGGATGTGCCCTATGTGCTGTAGTTTAGATCCGGGCCCTACCTCTCTAATCCTGGGTTCTGTTGAGATCATCGGCCCATTTCTGGTTCAAATAATCTGGTGCTCCCTTGAATTGGGTGAGTTCCCAAACTCCCTAAAGGAAGCTGTGGTGACTCCCCTTTTGAAGAAGGCTTCTTTGGACCCAGATGTTTTTTCCAACTACAGACCGATCTCTAACCTTCCCTTTATTGGGAAGATTATCGAGAAGGTAGTGGCAAACCAGCTGGAGGACCATTTGACCATCCATAATATCTATGAACCTCTCCAGTCTGGTTTTTGTAAGAGGCATAGTACCGAGACTGCTCTGGTTCGGGTGCTCAATGATCTCTTGATGGCGAGAGATCAGAGGAACCGTTCTATCTTGGTCCTTCTTGATCTCTCTTCAGCCTTTGACACTGTAGACCATGGGGTTTTACTCAAATGTCTGGAGTCCATCTGTGGACTGTCTTGTACAGTGCTCAGATGGTTTTCATCTTTTCTATCCGGGAGAACGCAGAGAGTGGTGTCGGGGATTTTTTCCTCCTATTCTTTCCCTCTGCAATGTGGTGCCCCCAGGGTTGAGTGCTTTCCCCCATGTTGTTTGCAGTGTACATGCTGCCCCTCAGAGACATTGTAAGAAGGTATGGGCTGAGGTTTCACTGCTATGCTGATGATACCCAGCTCTACCTTTCTTTTGCCCCCGACCAGGTTAGTGCTCTCGTGGTATTTAACAGCTGCCTCACTGAAATCCAGGACTGGATGAATCTGAGCTGGTTAAAGTTGAACGCCGGTAAGACTGAGGTTTTGGTCGTGGACCCGGGTCATGGGTCAGGGGGGTTGGGGTCTATTCAGCCCTCTGGCATATTGCTGGGAGGGATCTGATCCCTACCTCTGAATGGGTGCGTAACCTTGGAGTGGTACTTGATGTCGGGCTGACTCTTCATCATCAGGTGTCAGCAGTCATCAAGTCCGCATTCTATCATCTTAGGAACATCGCCAGGGTGGAACACCCTTGTTCCATCCAGCGATTTACCCATGTTGGTCCATGCCTTCGTGACATCTCACCTTGACTATTGCAACTCCCTTTACTTGGGGCTTCCTGGGGTTGATATCCACAGCTTGCAGCTAGTGCAGAATGCTGCAGCAAGATTAATGACAGGGGTGACTAGAAGGACACATATTACACCTGTGCTGCGCGATCTGCACTGGCTGCCTGTACAGTGGTGGATCACCTTTAAAGTAGGTCTTTTGACCTTTAAAGCCCTGCAAGGACTCGGTCCTGACTACTTGAAAGAGCTTCTGATTCCTTACCACCCCGTGCGACAGCCTCCGTTCAGCCAACGAGGGGTTGCTAGAGGTTCCGAGGGTTATATTGAAGTCTTCTGGGGCTAGGGCCTTTGGGTTCATGGCCCCAACCCTCTGGAACTCTCTGCCTCGCCGGCTTAGAGAATGCACGACCGTGGAGGCCTTTAAGCAGGATTTTAAGACTCTGTTATGGAACAAGGCTTTTGTGGATTGATGTCGTTATTAACTGTTGTTTTTATATGTATATTTTGATTTTATGATTCATTTGTACAGCGCCTTGGCACTTGAAAGGCGCTAAATAAATAAAGTTTATTATTATTATTATATATATTTTTTTTTCTTTGAATTTCTGCTTGGGAAGTGTGGCAGTCAGCAAAAGGCATCATTGGACCTTAGAGTTTCAAAAAATACTGTTCTCCCTCAGAGTGAAAAATCTAATTAAGAGTTTCCTGTAGATACCAGGTTGTAACAGATTGTAAAATCACCATTTACTTTGAATCTAGGAAGCTGGCCATAACAGTTTGCATTTTATAACCTATCAGGAGGTAAGCCAACTTCTGACAGATACCTGTGAAAATCCTCACACAGGGGAAGTAGGTTTCAGGATATCAGTATGAAGATCAAAGGGGTAATTCTGACCTACCATAAGGCAGGCTCACTAATAAAAAATATATATATATATTCTTTTTTTAGTGGGATGCTTAGCAACATGCAGATGCATGAGACTAATTTGGTATGCACGAAGGAGAGTGACGTCACAGCCAGCATCACCACAGAGCTGTGATCTCACAAGCTGGGTGTGACCTTTTTCCCCTCAGGATTTGTCAAGCTGCAGAGGGAACAATATATACTTGTATTTGGACTTTGAAGAAACGCTTTTATTTTCTGGACTCCTGAAAGAACACACTCTTCAGAAGCATTTCTACTGAAGTTAGGTAACTTCAGTAGCATTTATTAACTGAAACAGGAATAGGATCAGCTACTCAGTATAAAGGTGGTTTGCTTGTATTTGTTAATGTTATATGTTCTGTGTTTTGTATTTTGTTACTATTTTTAATTTTAGTAAACTTTGTTTTCCTTGAAATCCTGCCTGAGCCTTTTTTTCATTTTGAGTGTGAATGCTGGGACAGTGTTGATAATTCTGATAGAACTGTTAAGCGCTTACAGTGTGTTACCATATGCATCAAGGTAAAGTATCGTGGACTCAATTGAGTCAAAAAGGGGGATTGTGAACCAGGTTGGTTGTTTGCTGGGTTAAGTATTGCACTGCATTTCACTGAGGAAGGTGTGATATTTCGACCTGTAACCTGGGTGTGCTAGCAAAAAAGGGTTCTTATTTGACCCCAGAACTCGAGACTGCTATTTGTTTGGACCCAAAACTGACAAGAGGATTACCCTGTTTGTCTCCTGTTCACATATTGCACTTCAAGGTTGGGCACTGTGTGAGCAGAAGGCCTGACCCCTGGAGTGCATTTGTGACAGATCTGGTTGGCAGCAGTGCAATTTAAAAGATTTGGTTTGCAGTGCTGCAGTCAAAAAGATTTGCTTGCATACTGTAAAATTATTTGGTGACATGAGCATTAGTAGTCCAGTGTGTCAGCTTGATAACCGTAACAGTTCATAAGGCAGTGATTTGAAAAAAAAGAGAAATACATTATTGTGGTTATATTCAAAGTTCTCTACCTGTTTTAATTTTTCTTCAGATGCAAGCTAGTGTAGCCATAAATTAGGGAAAGAGATTACTTCCACCTACAGTGAGTACATTGCAGAATACCTGAGGCAGTTGTGCCACGAGAGGAGAGACCATTGCGAAGGGCAAAACAAATATCACCTCGTGGAGGCTGTTGTGGCAGCTAATGCCCAAGACCTTGAGTCACAGTTGGTGACTGAAAGGGACCAGACCTTGGATGTAGTAGTGCCAGAGTTTATCGCAGTGACCAGTCCCAGGGAGGAGGGCAGCAAGACCAGTGTGAACTGAGAGCCACAGCCACAGGGGAGGATCACCACCATGCTGGAGCCAGAAGAGATCAGGCTGCAGATAGTGTTGAGAAGAATGCAGCTGAAATTTGAGTGAGAGGAGAAGCGAGAGCAGTGAGAGGCCATGGAAAATGAAAACCAATGGCGGAGAGAGGCAGAGGAAAAAGAGTTACAGCTTCAGAGAGAGGCTGAGCAAGATGAGAGAGCGTGTCAAAGGAAATTTGAACTGGAGAAGCCACAACTCCAAAGACCAGCGCCAGAGCAGGCAAGTGGCATAGGTGAACCTGGACCTCCAGGACTGGGTTACAAATTAAATTCTAAATTGATAGCTAAATTTAAAGAGGAGGAAGATATGGATGTATTTTTAAATTCATTTGAAAAGTATACATTCAGGCAAAAATTCCCAGAGAGTCCTGGAGCTTCCAGCTATCCCCTCTGTTTACCAGGAAAGCTCATCACACATTGGGTCAAATGGATAATCAGGACAGTAATAATTATGGCAAACTTAAAGCTGCATTGTTAAAAAAATATGACTTGACAGCTGACGCGTACAGAGTTAAGTTCTGTAAGCTCAGGAGAAGCCGTGACACAAGCTATGAGGAGCTAGCTACCAAACACCATCAGTTTTTCAAACATGGGTGAGATGGGGTACAAGCAGACTCTGTAGAGAAAATTGAGGATGTACTTTTGGAGCAGTTCTTTTGGGCTGCCCAGAGCTGAAAACCTGGTTAGAGGACCAGGATCCCAAAACAGTGTAGAAGGCTGCTGAGCTCTCAGACGACTATGCCAGGAGCAGATCTGCTCTGAGAGGGAATGGAGCGGGCATGGCAGTGCAGAAAGGGAAAAGCATGCCTTCAGGGCAGCTAAAACCCTTGCTGCCTCCCCAGAAAGTGGGTAGCCCCAGGTTGCAAAGAAAGGATTTGCCTGATAAAAGAAACGATGAATGTTGGTTCTGCAAACAACCTGCTGGACATTTTGCAAGACAGTGTCCTAAAAAGGCAAACAGTGCACAAAGTGGTCTGGGAAAGAAGAGGATTTTTTGTGTATCCCTGAAAGCATGCCAGTAAACATGAAGGAGCACATACACCCATTTACTGTGAATGGGGTGCAAACCCATGGTTTAAGGGACACAGGGGTATCCCTTATTTTGGTAAAAGGGGATTTGGTTGAGCCTGAACAGCTTATACCCAGTTTGTTACAGTACGGGGATTCACTGGGGAGGAGAAAATGCTACCACTTGCTAGAGTGCTCCTGGACTGAGATGAGACAAGAGAGACTATGCAAGAAGTTGCAGTGGCAGAAACTCTTGCCCTGAATGTGATTATAGGTAACAATCTCCAAAAGGGGATGATGTGTGCAGTTACCCGCAGTCAGGCAGCAAAGGCAAATTGTGGTTCCCTGGATCCCATAGAAGCCCCTGTGGAAAACACTGGGAGGCTGGTTTCCTAGACAGTGTCTCCTGATATGGAGAATAGTGAAAGGGGGGGTAGAAATTCCCCAGGTAGCAGTTAACAGAACGGCTACAGAAAGTTACTCTGAGGAGGTGGGGGTAGCCCATTGTCAGAGGGTTAGGGATGGCAGTGACCCTGAATGCCCTGATGCTACAGCTAGGGACACTAGTTTAGAAACTGGAGGGGACCTGTCCCATGCCTTGGGAATGTGTAAAGATTTTACAGCTGCTCAGAAAAATGACCTTAGTTTAGAGAGGCTGAGGGCTTGGGCAGACTCTGACAGAGTGCAGGGAGGTGACGAGAAACATAGCGTTTACTGGGAGAATGGACTGCTGTATATGCAGGACGTAAGGACAGAGGGAGCGGTGATGGGCAGGCATGTTGCCGTTCCCCAAGGGTACAGTGAGTGGTTGCTCAAGACTGCTCATGATATTCCCATGTCAGGACATCTGGGAATCACGTGCACTATGCAGTGATTAGCTTAGAATTTCTATTGGCCCAACTTCACCCAGCAGGTGAAGGAATATTACAGGTCTTGTCACTGGTGCCAAGAAATAGGGAAGGAGGGTAGTAAAACCCAAGCTGCTCTAATTCCCTTGCCTATAGTGGAGGAGCCATTCCAGAGGGTAAGAATGGATATTGTGGGGCCTTTGAATACCCCCAGCTCCTCTGGGAAAGGTTTATCCTAACAGTGGTGGATTATGCCACCCGGTGCCCAGAGGCAGTTGGCCTATCCTCACTGAGCACAGACAAAGTGGCAGATGCCATGCTAGGGATTTTCTTCCATGTCGGGTTCCCGCAGGAGGTTATTACTGATTGAGGTAGTTCCTTAATGTCGGACCTGGTGAAGTGTTTGTGGGAGAAGTGTAGGGTGGTGCAGAGATGCACAACACCTTATCACTTGCAAGCCAGTGGGCTTGTGGAAAGATTTAATGGTATCCTTAAATCGATGCTCAAAACGTTTGTTGAACAGCATGGGAGGGACTGGGAGAAATACCTTCCCCACCTGTTGTTTGCATACAGGAAGGTCCCCCAAGAGTTGACAGGGTTCTCCCTTTTTGAGCTCTTATATGGACATAGGGTGTGTGGGCCCCTAGACTTGATCTGGGAGGACTGGGAAGGCAAACATGTCACCCAGGGAACTCCCATAGTGGGTTATGTCCTTAAGTTTAGGGAAAAGCTGAAAAAGCTTATGGGAACAGCCCAGAGCAACCTGGAAGGTGCCCAGCAAAAGGTATGGTACGACTGCAGAGCCAGAGCTTGCTCGTACACTGTGGGTCAGAAGAGCATGGACTTAATCCCAGTTTGGAAGGATAAGCTGCAGGCCGAGTGGGCTGGACTGTACAAAGTAATCAGACAGGTGAATGATGTAAATTATATCATAGAACTGCCTGACAGGAGACATACCCAAAGGATGTACCATGTCAACATGATGAAGCCATGTGCAAATAGGGCTGACCTGGTCTTTGCAGTGTGTAGTCCTGGGGAAGGGACGGATGACGAAGACACCCCTTCTGGACATGCTGGAAGAAAGCAAGTGGGAGTCCTCTGTAGAGACAATCAAAATGTTGACCCCAGACAAGATCCAGGAAGTAAGGGAGGTTTTAGCTGATTTTGCCCCATTCTATAGTGCCAAGCCCAGACTAACCCCCTTAGCGACGCACAATGTAGAGACAGGGACACAAGCGCCCATACGGTGGACAGCATATTGGGTGTCAGGCCATTCAAAAGGACATTAGGAGGGAGGTGGAGGAAATGCTGGATTTAGGAATAATCCAGAAATCCCACAGCTCCTGGGCTTCACTCGTAGTCCTTGTTCCCAAGCCAGATGGCTCTGCTCATTTTTGTGTGGACTGTCATGGACTCAACGCAGTCATGAAGTCAGACACCCACCCTATGCCACAGACAGATGAACTACTGGACAAGTTGGGAGGGGTGACATACCTTACCACTATTGACCTGACAAAAGGGTGTTGGCAGGTGGAGTTAACTGCCAGAGATAAGGAGAAGTCAGCCTTCATCACACCGATAGGGTTATTTGAGTTTAAAGTAATGCCTTTCAGAATGAAGAACACCCCTGCCACCTTCCAAAGGTTGGTGAACCAGGTGTTAAATGGTACTGAAGAGCACACTGTGGCATACCTGAACGATATTGTCATCTTCCGTGCTAGCTGGGAGGAACACCTGTCCTACCTCAGGAAAGAGCTGGGCAAGATACAGATGGCTGGGCTCACTGTAAAAGCTGAAAAGTGCCAGGTGGCCATGGCTGAGGTGGCATACCTCAGACATGTAGTAAGCCAGGGACAGCTCCATCCAAATCAAGCAGAAATTGAGGCAATCGAGGCATGGCCAAGACCTGAAACACAGAAGCAGGTTCTGAGTTTTCTAGGGACTGCAGGGTACTATAGAAAATTTATATCAAACTACAGTGCACTGGCAGCTTCCCAATTTGGCCTGCTAAAGAAAAGAATGTCTAAAAAGGTAAACTGGGAACTAGCCTGTGAACAAGTCTTTACACGGCTAAAGGAGGCACTGTGAAGTGTTCCTGTATAAGCCAGTGCAGACTACAGTAAACCATTTGTAGTCCAGACAGATGTCTCAGATGTGGATATTGGGGCAGTACTTAGCCAGACTTCTAACCAAGGGAAAGATCACCCAATAGTATACCTCAGTAAGAAGTTACTTCCCAGGGAGCAGGCTTATTCTACAGTGGAGAAAGAATTCCTTGCAATGGTGTGAGCACTAAAGAAATTAGAGCCATACCTATATGGGGCGGCACTTTGAGGTACAAACCGATTATAACCCCCTGGTTTGGCTGGCACAAATGGGTAAAATAAATGGTAGGCTTTTAAGATTGAGCCTTGCCTTGCAGGGTTATGACATCACTGTCACTTACAGGGCAGGGGCACCAAACGCAAATGCAGATTGGCTATTGTATCAGAGCAGTGAACTGAATTTGGGAAACTGATCCGATACCTAGGAAGAGATTCTCTGAAATTCAGTCTAGGAAGGAGGAATGTGACAACGGATAGCCATCTGCTTATTATTATTGCTGTTATGTTTGTGATATAAATATATGTTTCTTTGAATTTCTGCTTGGGAAGTATGGCAGTCAGCACAAGACATTGTGGGACCTTGGATTTTTCAAAACAAATACTGTTCTCCCTCAGAGTGGAAAATCTAATTAAGAGCTTCCTTTAGATACCAGGTTGTAACAGATTGAAAAACCACCATTTACTTTGAATCTAGGAAGCTGGCCACAACAGTCTGCATTTTACGACCTATCAGGAGGTAAGCCAACTTCTGACAGATACCTGTGAAAATCCTTACACAGGGGAAATAGCTTTCAGAATATTATTCTGAAGATCAAAGGGGTAATTCTGACCTACCATAAGGCAGGCTCACTAATTAAAAACAATATGTATTTTTTTAGTGGAATGCTTAGCAACATGCAAATGCATGAGACTGATTTGGTATACAGGAATGAGAGTGTCCTCACAGCCAGCATTACCACAGAGCTGTTACCTCACAAGCTGGGTGTGACCTTTTCCCCCTCAGGATTTGTCAAGCTGCAGAGAGAACAATATATACTTGTGTTTGGACTTTGAAGAGACACTTTTATTTTCTGGACTCCTGAAAGAACACACTCTAAAGAGACATTGCTACCAAAGTTAGGTAACTTCAGCACCATTTACTAACTGAAACAGGAATAGGATCAGTTACTCAGTATAAAGGTGGTTTGTTTGTATTTGTTCTTATTTTTATGAGTGTACCATTAATGTTATATGTTCTGTCTTTTGTATTTCATTTACTGTTTTTAATTTTAATAAATTTTGTTTTCCTTGAAATCCTGCCTGAGCCTTTTTCTCATTTTGAGTATGAATGCTGGGACAGTGTTGATAATTCTGATAGAACTGTTAAGCGCTTACAGTGTATTACCATATGCAAACAAAACAAAAATAGTTCCTGCACTCAAACTGCTGAAAGAACCAGCATGTACTCCACAATAACTGGTGCAAGCTTTTAATTTAAAGCTGAAAATCACAGTCAGTCCACAGTAACATGCCGCACAGCTCCCCAACACTTCGACTCAACACGAGTCTTCCTCAGAGGGTCCTTTCAGCAGTCCGAGTGCATGAAGTATTTTTGGTTTTGTTGGGGCTGGCCTCCCTGTGTGTTTCTTTACCAGTCCTGTGAATTACCTGATCGCGGCACCACTGTTTGGAACTGTTACCATATGCACCAAGGTAAAGTGCTAAGGTCTCAGTTGAGTCAAAAAGGGAGATTTTGAACCAGGTTGGGTGCCTGCTGGGTTCAGTATTGTACTGCATTTCCCCGAAGACAGTGATATTTGGACTTTTTACCAGGGCGTGCTAGTGAAAAAGGGTTCGTATTTGACCCCAGGACTTGGGACTGGTAGTTGACCGGACCCAAAACAGACAGGAGGGTTACCCTGTTTGTCTCCTGTTCACATATTGCACTTTGAGGTTGGGCACTGTGGGAGCAGAGGGCCTTTCCCCGGAGTGCGTTTGTGACACCCGGCACCCCAGCTTGTTTCTGAACAACTCTTAAAGAATTTCTAGTAAACTGAAAAGTGGATGGCAATGTGCGAGATGTTTTACTTAGCATCCTTAACCTAGGCTGGAGAGGCAAAGGGGCCAACAAAGCCTTTTCCAGCCAAAATGGACCCCTCTTCCTTAATCCATAATAGCACACTTTTTACCCTATTTGCATTATGACACGCCCTCAAAAAAGGGAGATTTCAACCCCTTTTATAGCAGTCACTCTTAGTACTTTTCTACTGAACCTAGGCCTCTGTTATCCCCATAAAAATACTGAAAGAATTGCGTCAAACTGTTGCCACCATTTATTTAGAATACAAATACATAACTTATTACTACAATAAAGAATTTTTGATAAGGCCATCATTTTTGAAACTGCTACTTTGCCTGACAATGATAACTTCATCTGTTGCCATCTCTCTATATCTTTTTTTAAGGCAGTTATTAAAGGGTAAAGATCAGCTTCAATCCAGTCTTAAACTCTTTGCTTAATAACTATTCCAAAATATGTGAAGCCATTTGGAGACTATTTAAGATTCTAACCCTGGAATTCCCCATAATATTAAAACAGCGTTTAACTGGCATTAACTCTGACCAGTTAATCATGAGACCAGGTAGGATTTTAAACTGTGGAAGAAGGACTAATAAAGCCCTTAAAGAAGATTTAACCTTAATAGTAGTACGAAGCAAATCAAATTACCTAAGGGAATTCCATGTATATCTGCTAGTTATCTAATAGCTAAAGATAAGGGCTCAATGTCTAATATAAATTAAAGGGGAGAAAGGGGGAAGCCTTGTTGAGTGCATCAGTGGAGTGGGAAATCAGAAGAAAGAAAACCATTTGTTAGAGCTTGTGCTCTTGCAAAACATATAATTTCTTAATTACAAAAGAACCACAGAGCAAATGCTGTGGGGCATGGGTTATCACTGAGGATATTGGCCATACAGCCAAATTTTAAAGAAAACACAATTACACATACCCCAATAATGTAATGCATCATGGGAAACATATGCAAATCCCCATGAGAGAATTTGGACTGGCTCAACTTTAAGCAGAATTGAACGGTGCTAGCAGGCCTCACGGTGCAATCAGTAAAGGCTAAGAACAGCAGACACATACATGTGGTTCATCCTCATTTGGACTCATCAGTGTGCCATATCTGTGTCTTAGCCTAGGAAGAGGGAACCATCCACCTCTTAAGGGGATGTTACTTGTTTGGGTCATGAGGAGCCCAAAACAGAGAAGGAAAAGTACTACCGAAGAATCCCAGAGCAAATGCCCTGAGGCATGGGTTATCCCAGAGGATATTGAACGTATAGCCAAATTTTAAAGAAAACACAATTGCACATACCCCAATAATGTAAAGCATCATGGGAAACATGTAAATCCCCATGAGAGAATTTGGATTGGCCCAACTTTAAGCAGAATTGCATGGTGCTAACAGGCCTCACAATGCAATCAGCAAAGGCTAAGAACAGCAGACACATGCATGTGCTTAGTCCTCATTTAGACTCATCAGTGTGCCATATCTGTGTCTTAGCCCAGGGAGAGGAAGCCATCCACCCCTTAAGGGGGATGTTATTTGTTTGGGTCATGGGGAGCCCAAAATAGAGAAGGAAAAGTACTACAAAAGAACCCCAGAGCAAATGCCATGAGGCACGGGTTGTCCCGGAGGATATTGGCCATACAACAGAATTTTAAAGAAAACACAATTGCACATACCCCAATAATGGAAAGCATAATGGGAAACATATGCAAATCCCCATGAGAGAATTTGGACTGGCTCAACTTTAAGCAGAATTGCATGGTGCTAGCAGGCCTTACAGTGCAATCAGCAAAGGCTAAGAAAAGCAGACACATACACGTGTTTGATCCTCATTTGGACTCATCAGTGTGCCATATCTGTGTCTTAGCCCAGGGAGAGGGAGCCATCCACCCCTTAAGGGAGGTATTATTTGTTTGGGTAATGGGGAGCCCAAAACAGAGAAGAAAAAGAACTACAAAAGAACCCCAGAGCAATTGTCATGAAGCATGGGTTATCCTGGAAGATATTGGCCGTACAGCCAAATATTAAAGAAAACACAACTGTACATATCCCAATAATGTAACGCATCATGGGAAACATATGCAAATCCCCATGAGAGAATTTGGACTGGTTCAACTTTAAGCAGAATTGCATGGTGCCAACAAGCCTCACAGTGCAATCAGCAAAGGCTAAGAACAGCAGACACATACACGTGTTTTGTCCTCATTTGGACTCATCAGTGTGCCATATCTGTGTCTTAGCAGGGCTAAAACCAATATGATATAAAACTGCAAATAAATAATCCCACTCCACTGAGTCAAAAGCTATTTCTGTGTCAATAGCAATCAGCACTGCTGAGTCTGTACCTTTAAGTGCTTCTTTTAAAACATTTATCAGCATCCTCAAATTATCCGTACCTTGTCTTTCTTTCAAAAAGCCAGCCTGAGATTGGTAAATTACCAAAGGAAGAATCTTCTCCAACCTAAATGCCAGAATTTTAGCTAAAATGTCTGTATCTACATTCGTAAGAGATATTAGTCTGAAGTTTGAACAACTAGTATGGTCCTTATTAGGCTTAGGTAATACAGCTATCATAGATCTCATAGGTATGTACAGAGCTTTAAACAATGATATGTGCATTTTGCTCACCAGTCTAAATCTAAACAACTCTCTTTCTGTGAAGTAGATCTAGTTTAAGTTTAAAACTCTCTATCATTGTAGATCCTACCACCTCCTCAGGCATGGAGTTCCATACTGATATCACCTTCTAGCTAAACCAATGTTTCCACTACCAGGTATTGCATTTTTCTCCCCTAAGTTGAAGGTGATGCAATCTAGTGCTGTATACCAACTCACTATGAATTAAATTCAAACTTTCCCAAAGGCTTTGATCCAAAAATGCCTTGAACAACAGGCACATGTCCCCTTTTAGTCTCCTGTACTCGAGGGAGAACATGTTCAAATCCTTCAGCCTGGTATCATAATCCTTTCATTCCATGACCTTTATAGAATGTATCACTTTCTTTTGTACTCTCTCCAATGAAGTTATCTCTTTTTTCTGATATGGTGACCATATCTGCACCCCATATTCCATTAGTGGATACACCAAGGATCCATACAGTGGAGTCAATACCTCACTGTGTCTGCTAGCTACATGCTTCAAAATACAATTTAGTACCCCATTTGCCTTATCTGCCACTTTTTTACAATGTGTCTTGAACTGGAGGTCATTTGAAATTGTATTGCCCAGATCTCTTTCCTGTAACTACCGTTAATGGTATATGATAAATATAACATGGGTTCTTTTTACCCAGATGCATAACTGTACATTTGTCCTTGTTCAAAGGGAGTTTGTACGGTATACACTAATCATTAATATGACTTAGAAAATGGGTAATGTGAAACTCGCCTCCTGATTGGCTAAAATAGCCTGGCACCCGGGCTGTTATTTCTTAACAATGCCCACAAAATAACGAGTGCCACTGTCTAGTGGCCCATTACTCAGGATATCCTGGGACTACCCCAACATTCAAATCTCACTACCACCATTTATTTTCTGGCCGAAAGGTGAGTGATTAAGTACTTGCTACCTACTTCAATTACAGCTGCTCGCTGAAGCCGTCACCACGCGCTCACCAGCATTTCCAAAACAAATCTTTTTTTACTCGGTCAACAGCACATAGTAGGAGCCAACAAAACTACAACCAAGTCTGACTCCAGTTAAAAAACCCAGTCATAGCCCCCAACATAACCAAACGAACATGCTCCCCCACTACTCTAGGCAGCTTACCTTTCATACTTCCCCCTCAGTTCGCTTAAACTCGCAGTTCCTCCGGAATTTCAGACACTGCTGAGTACCTACAGAGTGCTGTGCTCCACTCGCTAGCAAACCACAAACAACCCAAATGTTACAGTACAGCAAACATTGAGGGGCACATTTCAAACCACTCGGCCACAAATTATACTATGAAAGAATGCTTATTTTGGGGCAAGAACAATCTCTGCATCATGACCACCACAATAAAACTATGGAGCCCTCTACTGGCAATTATTGGCAATTCTGCCAGTTTAGGAACTACTTTACAATAAACATTTTTTACTGAATTGTATCTATTTTATTCTTTTCTCATGTTTAAAATTTATACTTAAAATTTATATTCAAACCATTTTCTAAGTGTAATAATACCCTCCAGGGTGGGCGTTATGGGATATAACGGACCTTCCAGGGGCTATAGGGCCCTCCGCCTGCGGCGTCGGGCCTCATTACACCCCTGGGCAGTCAGTTATATCCCAATAACGCCCACCCTGTCGGGTATTATTACTTACTTAATGCCTCTTGTAGTGCTATTGAATCACCTATATCCTGTTTTTCAGCCCCTAGCCAGCAGTCGTCTGCAAATTTAGTCAGCCACACATTTTTATGCTTGTATTTGAGTATTGACACATAAATGCTTCTTGCATCAAGTGTGGTAATTCTTTCCCGGCCACCACGCTTTGAATCACCCTCTGTATATCAGGAGCTAAATCCTGTACAAAAGCCTGATAAAGGTCAGCACTTATACCATCTGGTCCTGGTGCTTTACCATTTGGTAAGGCTTTAATTGTTGATAATACCTCTGTGACTGAGATGGGTTTATTTAATTCATGTACCATTTGCAGTGAGAATTGTGGGAGATCCACTTCCATTAAAAACTGATCTATTACTTTAGGTATTGATCAGGGTTTAGATTCATGTAGCTTCTCATAATAATTCTAAACAGATCGTTTGTTTTGTGTCATAAGTGTAACTGCCATCAGCTTTTGTAAGTTTTGCAAGTTGAATTTCAGCTGCTCTTTTCTTTAACCTGGAGGCAAGTAATTTTGAAGCCTTCTCCCCACTTTTCCAATAATATTGTTTGGTGAAAAATAAACTTCTCTCAGTGTGTTGATGCAGGATAAAATTCAGTTTATATTTAAGCTGAACAATCTTATATTCCAATTGTATTTCATCACCTAGCCCAGAATGCAATTTTAATTCAGTTTATTTCAGTTGCTTTTGTAAATCTATAAAATCTGCTTTTGTCTGTCTATTAACTTTTGATGAGAAGGCAATTATGCCGTCCCTAACAAATGATTTAAAAACACCCCATGCTACTTGTACTGAAGTATCTGATGGGTTGTTCAAGTAAAAAATAATTTAATCTCCTCTGAAATCCAAGTAATACATTTAGGGGATTGTAAGAGTAGGGGTTAAACCACCACAATGGTGTCTTAGCTATGGTCTTAGATAACACTAAAGAAATAGATACTGAAGCATGATCAGAAACAGTGATAGGTTCTATTCGAGCATCTAACACCATCTGAATTGTCTTACTAGTGATTAAAAAATAGTCTAGTCTACTCTGAGTTCCAACTCTTGGAGAACGAAATGTAAAGTCTGCAGTAGTGGGATGTATTACCCTCACATAAAGAATGAACAGCCTGTCTAGCTTTCCCATGAAAGGGGATTTTTAAGTTCTCTTGGGTATCTGTCTAGAATTAGATCTGTAACCAAACTAAGATCTCCCCATAAAATTACATCAATCCCTTTTAGAAACAAGTTCTGAAATATTTTGTGATAAATTATGAAAGAATTCCATAGAATCAAAGTTAGGAGCATATATATTAGCCACCACCAATTATATTTCTCTCCCATGGACATGCCCTTTTAAAATAACCCATCCACCATCCTTGTCTTGATGAATTGAACTAATCTACTATGGGAACCCTCTCTTAATCAAGATTGAAACACTCTGTCTCTTTTTTGAAAAGCAACTGGAAACCTTCACTCCGACCTTTTCTCTCCTTAATTTCATTGCCTCATCCTTAGGTAGATGAGTTTCTTGGAAAAGCACTATGTCACACTTAAGGTGTTTTAAGTAAGTCACAATTTTTGTTTCTTTTTGTTGGGGTGATTCACACCCTGAACATTCCAAGAAAGACACTTACAGTCAATTTATGTACCTTGAATAGAAGGATAAAAGGGTAATTGAACTTGTAAGACTCCCCAGCAAAACAGCTTACCGTGTGTCTCATTGCCCCATTTCTTTAAGTTCAGAAAAGCCCCCATTAGTAACATGGCATGCCCACAGCCACTCCAATTGAGTTTAGAAAAAATAGCCTGCAGCAAACTGGGAGAAAAAAGGAAAAGCTCATGGAAAGCACAAATAAATACAGTAACAATTGTAAAATCACAATATCAAATTGTTGTTTAAAAGGTGTTGAACCAAAGGATATTGCATTATAAAAGCATTTCACATATCCAACTGTTAATTGACAAAGGTACCTAGAACTGCAATAGGAGTTTTTTAAATAACACAAAACAGGAATGTCTAGGTATATAATCTAACTGATCCATAGGTGTTCACGGAGGACAGTAACCAGCGGAGGGTAATCCCTAGATTACCTACTTCTCTCATCCTCATACTTTTTATATTTCCCCTCCTATATCTATCTCTATCTTTGTCCTCACCTTAGATGTCCTCTAAAGCTAGAATGACATATAAAAAGAAAAGTCCAACCAGTTTTATAATGAGTAGGATCAGGATAAAAAAGGACCCTAATCGTATAAAATATATAATTATCTGGGCCTACTATTCTAATATAACTTTCTAATATTCTGCACTTATCATCCTCACAAAGACCTTGAAAACTCAAAAGCTAATAATGTTCCAACTTATAAACACCTATTCATCCCTTCACCAGTTTACAAATAGTTATATTCCAGTATAAACTGAAGGTCTTCCAGTCAAAGAATTGTAAAGTTTGCATCTATATATGTTCAACTAAAGTTCATTTTTTGAAAGCAGCAAGCATACTGCACCTTATTGTTTTACTAATAAAGATTCTTGGTGTTTTTCTGAACCAAAAGTGCAATTATTACAAAATAAGAGGCATGAAAATTTTAACCAAACCAAAGCATTAATTGAAGAGGTATTAAATCAACAACTCTTGATACAAACCAAAAGAATGTTCTGCAAACCATTAATTGTTCAGGGTGAAGAGATAGCAGAAATTCCACCCCCCCGAAAATCCCAATTAGGTTCCACACAAAAAACACTGACCACCCCTTTAGAAAAAATATGCTGCCCATTTAAAATCCCACGGCAGGAATTGCAATCTTCCTACATTATGTCAGCTCTATCATAAAAGCTGACTACCCTTTTAAGAAGCTGCTATTTATGCTGGAGCAGTGATAGGCAAAGTTTATACTGTATGAGGAATTCACTCCTGATCGTTTTGTACAGCATTATGTTTCAATAGACCCCCCTCCCATATCCTACAGATAAATAGCTACTTAAGTGTATGGGGGGAGAGAAAAAAAGGGGGGGTTATTTTGTCTTTAAGACAACTGTGGTCTGTTCAGGTGTATCACCTGAGATTGGTTAACATGCAGTTACCATCTAATCAGCATGTAACACAGTTCGGGAAACGTCTTGTACTGTTTGATTACTAATAGTTATATTAGAGTCCGAGTGTGCTGCAGTTTTTTTCTTCTCTGAACCATTATTTGCTCAGCTAGGTCTCAAAGAAAATTCATCTTTTTACAGACTTACGTCCACAGAGTCCATTTCTTCAGGTTCTCTCGAAGCAGTGTATTTTGGCACAGCCTCTTCCTCATTTGATTTAGCCTAAGCTTTTGTCAGCTTATGAGGATGAACAAGCTCAGAGGATGGTGGGCTAGATTCTGGTGTTGAGTGATGGGATCCTCTGCTCCTACTCCTTGAATGTTGTGAATTGGTTGTTTTCTCTGCTCTAGAAGGTTGAGACCTACTCCAGACTCTAAAATGTTTAGACTTCACAGTCTGCCAGTTACATTTGTGTGGTTCAGAATTAGTACTTCGGACCTGCTGTGGAGTTTTAAGAAAGGGAATTAAATTCAGTCTTATCAGAACTCAAGCGGAAACCCTGATGCTGCCAAATGCTTGGGTTGAATCTGATGCCGACCACCTAATTCCACCAACACTTTCTTTAGTACAATTTCTGCCTCTTGTGGCATATGAAATGAAACCCATTTGTCATTTAATTGAATCTGGAGAGTTGCAAGATATTTCAATGAGAAAAGAAACATGGTACTTGGCCAGTTCTTTTTTAATCAGCCTAAAAGCCTTCCTGTCTGCAAGATCCTTAGAAAAGTTTTGAAAAATGTATACTTTGTGACCATTCCAGGATAGAGTGCCTTTTTCTCTGGCCAGTCTTAAAACAACTTCCTTCACTGAAAACCTTAGAAAATAGCCAAGAATTGGTCTAGGGGTGCATCTCTGTTAGGTCAGGAGCCCAGAGTTCTGTGTGCTTTTTCAGTTTCTAGAGGTGCCTCCCAAGAATGATCCAACATTTTTGGCAGTGCCATTTAAAGGAAGGAAGGAAATCATATCACTCTCCTCTGTACCCTCAAGTATTTCTACAATATGAGTATTATTTCTTTGCCCCGTTCTCAAGATCATCCACCTTAGCAGTTAAGTATTGTACTTGATTTTCTAAATTATCAATACGGTCTGCCTGAGAGAACTTTGGGAGTCCAATATCATGTGTTATGAGCAACTGTTATTGAGCAGCTCAACATGAGCAGCTCAATAATGCTGCTTGTATTTAGAACTGGTGCAAAAGATTGAGATATCCTGTATAGTGAGTGTAGCAGTGACCTACACTCGCTAAAGCAGGATATAGGAAGGTATGTGGCCAAGCCCTGCTGAGCTGGTTGTTTGGTGTAAAGACTAGAGCCACCGCCTATGGAATTGATGGACCTGGGTTTGGGTTCTGATGCAGGACAAATATTTTTAATGGTTTGTTGTTTACATTTTTTTCTGTCCATTCCCCCTGGAGTTGATAATCTTGTATTTGGGCAGTGTGGAGGTCTAGGGGGTGCAGAGGGTGTAGCTCCCCACATAAAAAACAATTTTGTTATTGATGTGAGTGAAACAATGAATGACTGTCGTTGTTTGTGGTAGTCGATTTTGTGCTGGTCGCCCTTTTGATGTCAGGCACTGTTTGATGCACAGTTTGTGTTCTGCGAGATAAGGGAATCACCCTTATCACATAAAAATGAGAGTCCAGACAGTTGTGGCCCAGCTTGTTATCCACAGTTTTATATCCAGCTGTCTCTATCCTTTATTCCAGATTCAGAACATTCTTCTGAATTAATGGTGTTTCATCAGTTAATTTCTGCAGCATTTGTTTAATTTCAGACAGCTCCAGTAAGTTATTTCCCACAGGTGCTGCCATTATTAACATCCTTGGTGTTTCTATTAGCGGCAAAATGCACTCACTGTATTCAACAAATGTAGGCTTGGGAATTAACAGCAATGTAAAAATGTCAGCATAAAGTAAATCAGCAGTAATATCTCTGAGTCAAACAACACATTTTAGTCATCATGTTCAGTTCCTGAATGGGAAAAAACAATGAATTAATCACCACAGCTTCAGAGCTTTCCGTTTAGGCTGCCATCATTGTCGGAGGTGGAACCGCAAGTTCGTACAAAGTTATTTTTGATTTAGCATCTTAGAATATCATACATTTTTGCTTTAAAGTCTGAATTTACAGCACATTCTCTGTGTGGGCAGAACCTTTTCCATGAGGGACAGAAGTGAGACAGAGCAATTTTGAGGGGCAAATTGAGTAAAGTCCCTCGTAATCAGGGACAGTTGAGAAGTATAGGACTGGAATGCTTACCTTAGGAACTTGGATACCCACCCTAGGGGAAGGAATGCCTATCCTACATGCTGGATTGCCCAACCTGGGGCCAGAATGCCCACCATCCCTCCCTCTGTATCTGAACATCCACCCTAAGAAACGTATTACCCAACTTGGTTGGCATTGCCCGCTTTGGGGAATGAAATGCACACCTTGGGGGCCTGTATACTCCAGAACAGGAATGCCCACCCTCAGCGCTAGAATGGCCACCTGAATGCACACAAAGAGGTCTGGAATACCCATCCTAGGGGACAGAATGTTCACCCTGTAGGAAACAAAACCTACCTAAGTGCTGTAGTCCCACCCTAGGGCTGGAATGCCATGTGCCTAAATGGTCACCCAGAGTGATGAAATGCCCACCCTGTGTGCCTTAGTGTCCAGCCTAGGGCTGGAATGGACACCCTAGGGGCCAGAATGATGACACTTGGGGCTTGAATAACCAGCCTAGGTCCAATAGGCCCACTATCTGTGCCTGAATGCCCTCCCTAATGAAAGAATGCCCACCTTGGGAGTCATTGCCCATCACATGTGCTGCAATGCCCACCGTTGGACCAGAATAACCACCCACCTTGCCTGAATGCCTATCCAAGGGCCACA
Organism: Neoceratodus forsteri; assembly: GCA_016271365.2. Classification (NCBI taxonomy): domain Eukaryota; kingdom Metazoa; phylum Chordata; order Ceratodontiformes; family Ceratodontidae; genus Neoceratodus; species Neoceratodus forsteri. The sequence continues at coordinate 1,691,370,706 of CM028130.1, read as the reverse complement.
TTACCCACCTTTGTGCATGTATGCCCATCCTAGGACAGGAATAACCACCCTAGGGCCTGAATGCCCACACAAGTGCAGGAATAAAGTCTGTCACTTTGTATTAGGGGTTGACATGTGCATCCATAACTGTACTCTATGTGCACAAATGAACTGGTTACTTTTAACTAGCAGAATTAAGCTACAAACACATATACTAACCAAGAAAGCACTGCTAGGTCTAACAACCCCTGCTCTAAAACTGTTTCCACTCCATTTTAAATCAGTATTTATTTATTTATTTATTTATTTTTTAAATTTTATTTTAAACTTTGTCTACCACAGTGCCAAGTCTCTGAAATCCATATCTTCTACTCTCACTGCAAACTATGGAGCTGCTCAGAACTGGTTCCTCTCCAAAAAAACTTCTTGTGAATGAGAAAAAAATGAAGGCCATACTCTTTGGCTCCAAGCCATGCCTTGCAAAAGTCTCCAAATCTGAAACCTCCTTCTGCATAGTCACCCCTGCGGGTCCTCCTCTCAACATTGTATTCTCCTTCAAATACCTAGGAGTGACTCTTGAGCCCTCTCTCACCTACAATGGCCACATTTCTCACATCATAAAGAGAGTCCATCAGAAGGTAGTGGCAGCATACTGTGTTAACCACCTCCTGACCCCAGAGGCTTGCCTTGCAATCGCCCAGGGTAATCTTCCCCCCCTACTTGAGTACTGCTCTCCAATATTCTCTTCCATGTCCTCTTCATTTTTTGTACATCTAAATACAACGTACAACTCTATCTGTTGCTTTGCCATTCAGGCTCCCTACTCCACTCATCATTGCTCCCTATACCAGTCCTTAGGCTGGCTCTCCCTGCAGGGTCGTTTTGAATATGCCATAGGCTGTCTAGTCGACAACTCCCTCAGGAACTCCCAAACATCCCCTTACTCCTTGCTGCTCACTGGCAGGGTGTCAACTCGATGCCTCTGGGTCTTTTATGCTCCCCCTGGCCTTTCCACATGTATCTCCTGTCATGGGGAATAAGGCTTTCAAGGTCTCTGACTCCCTCTTTCTGGAACAGATTTCCTCCTGCCATCTGAATGTCACCCTCTCATCAGTCCTTCAAATCACAGCTAAGAGATTGGCTCATGTCTCAGACCACCTGTACTTGCTTCCTTGGAAACACCCTCGCCAGAAATCCACCTTAGGGGTACTGTGAACAATTTAGCCCTACTTCCAATGTACTGGCTACCAAGTAGTAAACTGACATGTTTTGACTCCAGTTATGAATATGTTGCTCACCACAGTGTTATGTCTTTAATACTGTATTGTATCCTTTGACTGCTGAATACTGTCTTAATTGCTGTTAGTGTACTGTATGTTTATATTGCCTCTGTAAGCAGAAATGTATTGCTACTCTGTCATGAACTTGTCTTTATGTCCTACATCCATTACCTTAATGATGTTGATGTCTTTTACTTACTTAGTTACTTACTTGGTATTACTTGGTATGAAAGAACAGAAGAAGGCCAGAGCTCATCGAGACTGTTCCCCACACTATGTGGGACATTATTTGTCTATTATCCCTCAACCAAACATCTAATTTGTTTTTAAAGACAGTGGCACTAGTTGCCTCTACCGATTCTTGTGGCAAGGTGTTCCATACAATGGATGCTCTTATTGGAAAAAAGTTTCCCGTTTTGCTGGTTTTATAAGTTTTTACTTCAAGCTGTTTATTATGCAGTCTTGGAACATGTCTCCTTTTGGAGAGTGTTAGACCACATTTTTCCATTAGATCTGGTAAATTTATTAAATTAAAAACCATAAGCATATCACCTCTTAATCTTCTAGTTTGAAGAGAGAAGAGGACTACAGCAGTGCATTGAATGCCTTGTCCACCTGGACCAAGTTTGCTTCATACCACACCGCCACCTCTCTGACAATATAAGAAGATTATTAAACATAATAATAGCCCAGGTAGAAACAAATATATCCCAGGTAGAACTTTTTCTTGACACAGAAAAAGCATTTGATCATATCAATTAGACATATATGAGAGAAATACTATCACATATGGGAATAGGGGGTCATTTTCTCAAATCCATCCACCAGGGTCAGAGTGAATGGGACAGTTTCAGAGGCCCTAGAGGTTAGATGTGGTACAAGACAAGGCTGTTCCCATCCCCGCTGTTATTTGCATTAAGTATAGAGCCCTTGGCTCAAGCCATAAGACAAGATAATAATATAGAGGGGATTAAAGTAAATGGTGTGATGAATAAAGTCTCTATGTACGCGGACAACACCCTAATTTATATAAATAACCCAGGGACTTCTCTTCCCCCACTCTTACAGCTCCTGAACAGATTTGGGAGAATGTCAGGATTTAAGGTGAATGAGAGTAAGTCTGAAATGCTGATGATTAGGAAGGGTGGAGAGGGATTTCAGAATGTAAATTTCAGCTCGCCCTTCTCCGTGGCCAAAGACAGGATAAGATACCTGGGCATACAGATACCCACCAAACTATCAAAATTATACTTTTTTAACTATGGGGCACTTAAACAACAAGTCTTTGCAGACTTGAACCACTGGCAAGACATGCCACTGACCCTTTATAACAAAGTCGAAACAGTTAAGATGAACATACTGCCCAGATATTTGTTTCTGTTCATGAATCTGCCGATCCCATTTAAACGAGGAGATTGGAAGGAATTGAGACAGAGACTGAGCAAATTTATTTGGGCTGGACGGCGTCTCAGAAAGAGATGGGAGTTATTGTCAGAGGTCAGGGAGAAGGGGGGCCTGGCGGTTCCACATTTTTATAATTATTACTTGGCAGCTCAGACCCTACCAATACTGCACATGATATCCCTGGGCCACAAGGCTAGCTGGGTTGAGATGGAGCAAAACACATTTCCAGAGATGCCTCTCAAACATTTGGTATGGATAGCCCTCAGACCAGACATAAATAAAATTAAAAATAGATGGACCAAGCATACCCTAGAATTCTGGCTCCAACCACGACAGAAATGGGAGACCCTGGCACCAGTGTGGCCTTATATACCTTTGACCTATCTGCCCCACTTCCCTTTAAATAATAAAGACAATATTTTTTTTAACTGGAAAAGACAAGGGCTAACTCATCTCACCCAATTCCTACAGGGAAATGTCTTGAAAAGTTTCACAGACCTGCAACAGGAATTTAACCTTCCCAGGCAAGATTTTTATAAATATTTGCAATGCAGACACTATATCAAGATGAGGGTAGGCCTGACAGCCTTATCCAGCCCCATAACACCGTTCCTGGTAGGAACATACCAGAAAGCACAAACCAGGGAGATGAGAGGGTTCACTTCTTATATCTACAAGATGTTACAGGAGGGTGAGGGCACCTTACAGATTCAATGCATAGAACAGAAGTGGGAAGAAGAACTAGGCATAAAATTGTCATAGGAGTGGGGAAGGATTTGGCTAGGGGTGAGCAAAACATCCAACTCCCCAATATCGAGGGAACACCGTTGGAAGGTGATGAGTAGATTTTTTATAACCCCGACAATTTCCCAATATTATACAACACCCCCTTCTGATAGCTGTTGGAGGAATTGTGGGGCAAGGGGCACAACCAGCCATATGCTTTGGAGATGCCCACAACTCACCAATTATTGGAATTAAATAACTCAGGCCATTAAGGACATATTTCATTTGGAGGGAAATCTGGGTCCAGAGAATATGGTACTGGGCCTCCCACCACCTGAGATGAGGTTGGGTGCCCAAAAGTACTTATTTTACATCTTGATAGCAGCAGCTCAAAGACTATCACACAGCATTGGCTTACCACCTACCCCCCAACATTGTCTCAATGGGTAACTAATGTAAATCATATTAAAGAGTCTGAAGGAGCCACAGCACGTTTGAGGTTGATCACTGACAAGTTTAACTCCAGATGGTTACCTTATTATGATTTTACAGAAAACTGTACTGGCACTCCGGTGTTAGAGCAGTATATACTTCCGTGGTAAAGAGAATGGATGAAGGGGATCGCCACCGCAGTCACCTCCCCCCCCAATGTGGCAGCGTCGGGTGCTGTCGATTGAAGATAGCACAACTAGATCAACCAGGATGCCAGCCTCCTATAAGTTGAAATGGGAATAGACTTTGACAGGGAATTAATTTCTAAAAGACCCTAGAAAATATAATTTAAAGGTCGCATGATCATAACTTTGCACAAAACAGGTTATGCAGTTATTTTTATTACTCCTTTTTCTTTCATTGTTCAATGGATATAATAGTTATCTTGTCTGAAATAAAGTACATTACCTGAAGGTTAACTGAACTACTGAGCATAATACCAGCTCATTCAAGCAGGAACACAGTGGGAGTTAAAGGTGGACATTCTTTTGATCAAAATTGATTCATGTGAAAAGACAATTAAGTAACTGAAACATGGAACTTGTCTCTGTGAAAACAGAACATGGCTACGATAGACTTATATGCAACAAACCACCCTAACATGCTGCAACGCATACTATGTATGTAATGTCAATCTAACCTTGGTATATGCTCCCTCTATGTTTGGAAAATTGAATACAGATAAATGTACTGTATATTTTTAACAAAAATGAATAAAGAATATTTGGTAAGTTAAAAAAAAAATGATAAGAGAAGAGACCAGTAGCTTTTTATCTGTTCCAATAATCCAAGTTTGTTAAACTTGGAATCATTCTAGTTACTCTCCTTTGAACCTGTTCAAGAATTGCTATGCCTTTTTTTTGGTTTGGATTCCAGAAGGGGGAGCCATAGTCTAGATACGGTCTAATGTATGCCCTATACAATGGAATAAGGCATTGTTCAGTGTGATTAACAAAAGTGTGTTTCATTTGCCTCAAAAGTCTGTTGGTCATGCAAGCAGTTCTAACACAGTGATCATTTGATGTAAGTTTATTATTAACATATATCCCTAAATCTTTTTCACAATTTGATGAGTGAAGTGGTAGTCCATTTATATATATATATATCTTGTGTGCCATGGGTGTCAAGTCGCCACTGCACTTTCTGTATTATGTGTTAGCTACAATTTGTAACTTGTGCCTATTGTCTGTGCCACTGTACGGCCTGGGGTGCAGCTGAAAATGGTCCTTTGGATCAGTTTGCCTACCCGGTTACCAAAAACATAAATAAATAAAGCTCTGGGTCAAATGGCCCTTTTACAGGCTTTACCCAGAAAAAGTTACAACTTACAAACAATATCACAAATATACAGACAGGCTAAAATGTTAAAAAGTCAACAATCCAAGAAAAGTACCACATATTAATATAAATTGTTAATAACCATAAAACCAGTACAATACGAGGAGTATGACCAGGAATGCTCTTGAACTACCTCTCCACAGAACTCAGCTGGATAAACGTTCCTTTGCTGTTAGGGCTGCAAGTTGGTTAAATGAACTGCCTGAATGTATGCTGAACCTTCCCAAGATTGACCAGTTCAAAAGATCCCTGAGGACTGCATTAGCAACTTGGTGTAGCTGCACCAGTTAATGAACTAGATATGTCTGCATTTATACCTACTGCCTCTGTACGCAGCTTGCTGCATTGAACTTGTCCTTTTTTATGTGACTGATTTTCCATATTATGTATGTTTATTTGCTGTTTGACAAACATTTTCTTTGGAATTTGCCTTGATTGTTTGGTCCTTGTCTTGAATGTAATAATGTAATCTGATGTGGAACCTTTACAAAAGAGCACTTGTGCTCAAAGGTATGGTCTGAATCTTACAATGAGTACATATACATACATACACACATAAATCAGGAATGCTCCCCAGGACTAAATACTACCATTAGTGCTTGAATGCCCACCCTAGATCTGGAATGCCCATCTTGGGCATGGAATGCTTACCCTAGTGATTGGAATGCTCACCCCGGGGGACAACAATACCCACCCTGGGGGACCAGAATGCCCACCCCAGGTGTGCCGGTACATGCATACTGGTGGGTAGGAATGCCTATCCTGCATGTTGGAATGGCCAAACTGGGGCTGGAATGACCGCCTTCCCTCCCTTCCCATGCTTGAATGTCAACCCTAGGGAACATAATGCCCACTCTGTGGTTCAGAATGTTCACCCTGGGGGCCAGAATACCCACCCTGGAAGTCAGAATACCCACCCTGGGTGCTGGAATGCACACCTTGGTGGCCTAATGTGTGTAATGAGAGTTTGGTGGTCAGGAAAAACATTTAATTTGTTTTGTTTTTCATTTAAAGGGACACTGTTAACCTTTTTTGCATCATATTATTTTTAATAAAAAATCCACATTTTATGATTACGTACCTTTTTAGAATGCCATGATGCTGCCGGTTGTTTTATCTGCTTTCTTTCTTAGAACTGAAATGCATGATAATGGTGTATTTATACCCAACCTTGTGTTTTTTCAAATCCTTGATCTACTCTTATTGCATACTTCCTGAACCTTATAACCTCCCAAACAGTGCAGCCACTCATGATGCAATAGACTTCTCTTCTCCTACTGCATAATGAGTGGCTAGACTGTGTTGGGAGTTCCCAAGTTCAAGAATGACATAGTAAGAGTTGACCAATGAATGTAAACAGACATGTTTTTGTGTGGTAACACCAGTATGGTGAGCAGTCTTTTTTTCACTTTCATGCATAATTGCACCTCTTACTGTGGATTTTAAATGTCTAATACATGCCCATCATGTAATAAAATAGGTAATCTGCCTGGTTGCATTGTAAGGCTTTTCTGTTTTGCATCAGTTGTTCTGTCCTTCATAGGTTCTGTAGTTGTAGTTTATCTCAACTATAGTTTTGCTATAGGTTTTGGTATGTGTTGTTTGGTTGAGAGGTAGCAGTGTTACTGTAGCACCCTTCCAGCATCCTTATGGCAAGCACAATTATGAATAAAAGTACTTGAGGAGAGGGTTGAAGTGTGATCACGGTCATTGCAATCATGTAAGGTAAAGCGTGATTACAAATATAAAGTGCTGTGGGAGCTGAAGTGCATAGTAATCTGTGTTGGATGCTTATGTTTTGGTTAGTAGTGTAGCAAGGTGAGTAGGTAGGTAGCTGAGAGGGGGGACAGCTGGACAGAGGTGAGAGTGCAAAGCGCACTTCTACCTACAGACAGCATTTTCAGCAGGGCCATGTTGGGGGAAGTGCGAGCATGAGCATAACTGGTGATTTTTGTTCTTTATTCTTTGTTATTCTTTTTTTTTACACCACATAGTTGGTTAGTGGTTGGAGTGAGTCACGGGGTGGGTTTGGGGGGACAAGATGTAGTGAACAAGCCTGAAACAGGGCAAAAGTTTCCGAAATAAAGCACTGTAATTTTTTTAAATATATGTATGACATTCCAGATAGTTATACATGTTTCACTGATGTTTCACAACTGGATCTATCACAGTGTGAGTTTAATGAATAACACTTTTCAGAGCAGATTGTTGGTATCTGGTGAGGAATCAAGTGAGTGAGTTGGGAGGGTGAGCAACTGTTAAAATGTCCAGAGTTGTTGAAGTAGAAAAAAATAAATCAGAAATACAAATAAAATCTGGAAACATTACAGGTTGTTAGGAAGTCTATTGCAAACTAGTATTTTTGGAACTTTTTTCTCAGTTTGAAAAAAACAAGATGGCAGCTGAATGAATATTGAACATTCTACAGGCTAGCACAAGGATTTCAAATATGTACTGTGCCCAGGTTGGTAGAACTTGTTTTCACCCATGCAGTATACAGATCTAATGCACGGGTATTGGCCAGTCAGGATGCAGGATTTTCCCAACACATATTTATGGCTGTGGGCGGAGCCTACAGCCGTCTTACTGAAGCTCATCTGGAAAAATGGCATACCGTGGAACACATTTTTTGGAGTTTTCAGTGTATCCTTCCACAAATGCAAATCACTATGGCATTTGAATTAAATACTCCCTACTTTCTGTTTAAAAATCATGTGCAACACTTTATTTTTTTATTGCAGATGGTAGCGTTAATAAAGAAATGCCTTTAAAGCACTGGTCTAGTTGTTTTGTACCCCCCCCACTTAATAAACACTGTAATTGTTCTATCATGTTCATAGCGCCATTTTTCTCTGAGTGCTGTAATTTGTTCCTGATGCTCTGTTAAGCTGGGCTGCCAGCATCTGCAGCATCATGACGTCAGTAGGTGGTCTGTGAGCATTGCCATCTGTCAGAGATGCTCTTCCAACTTAATATTTCCTGGTCAGCAACGGGCTGCAGTTAGCAAAACAAAATGGTAATATTAAATGAATGCTGAAAATAGAAAATAAAGTTAAAAATCTATGTTTCGACCATAGGTCTTCCTCAGGAAATATCTAAAAGAGAAAAAAATAAAGTTAGTGTAGAGGGGAAGTAAAATAAGGGATATATATTTATATGTGGGGAAAGGAAAAAGGGGAAGGCACTGGGAGAAGAAGCGATAAGCGGCAAGATTACGAGAGAATTTGGGAAACAAAAAGGTGATGATGGGAATGACAAGTCATAATGGGAGTAAACGAATTAGAGATGTCCCCAGGTGGAGCACTGATTAACAGGGCCTAGTAAGAAGGCTGAAAGGTGATAAATGTGGGGGAAGGAGACCGAGATGGAGACATATGGTGAAAATGAAACTAGAAATTAAATGTGTACAGATACAAACAGACTTTAGGGAAAACAAGGGGTAGCTGAAAGATGTTGGTAGAAAATAAGTCTATCATTTAAACTGGAGGGCTGCTGGGAGCCAAGGTGGATGATCAGCTTGGTTTCCATGCTTTTTCTATGGTCAGAATCCCAGAAGCCCTGCTGAAGGACACAAACAGAAAGGTCATTGACACTGTGGTACCTGGAAATAAAGTGGGATACAATAGGTTTATCAGTGTCTCCATTACAGACTGCCCTGTAATGTTCCCTGAAATGGTCAGCAAGGTGTCTACCAGTCTTTCCATTGTAAATAGCTGCACACTTCCTGCAAAAAATACAATATACCACATTAGTGAAAGTGCATGAGAACTCCTTGGTGATTTGAAAAACACCTGTAGGACCCTGAATTTCAGTCACACTAGAAACAAATTTACAGGTGTAGCAGTGAACTTTGTTGCAAGGTTTGGTACCTGGTAAGGAGGAACTTTTAGGAGTAGGTAGGCTGCTTTTTAACAGGAGATTCTGCAGGTTGGGTGGTCGGCGGTAGGAGGCAATAGGTGCTTCTGCAAAGGAAGTACCAATGTTGGGGTCAGTTTCAAAATAGGAAAGTTACTGGTGATAATCCTGTGAAGAGAAGGTGTACTCTGATGGAAAGGAAACACTAATGGAATTCGTCATTGTTCTTGCATGACAGTATCCTTCCTGTGGGGGTCAAGGTTATGAGGCATGTTACTGACCCAGGAGAGTGCTGTGTCCACTGTGCTTTTAGGATATCCCCTGTTAATAAAAAAATTATGCATTATTTGGGCCTGCTCAGCAAAATAATCCTCTTCACTGCATAACCTGTGAAGTCTAAGAAACTATGAATAAGGCAAGTCATTCTTGAAATGTTTAGAATGGAAGGAGCTGTGGAGGAGGAAACTGTGAGAGTCAGTGAGTTTGTAATAAATTGATGTCTCCAGACCAGTGTTCTGTACTGACAGTTGGATATCCAGAAAAAGGCAGTGTAGAGGAGAATACTTCAACAGTGTACTGAAGGGAAGGATGAGCCATGGTAAACTTGTCGAGGAAGTCTTGGAGGGTCTCCCTGGAGTAGGAGGTGGCCCCCACACAGTCATCTATGTAGTGTTTGTAGAGTTCAGGCATAGTCCCTGTGAATGACAGAAAAAACTGTTCCTCCACCCAACCCACAAACAGATTAGCAAAGCTGGGACCCATCTTGCTACTAATGGAAACTCCACTGTCATGCTGAAAAAAAACTGTTATTGAAAGAAAAAGCACTGAGTTTAAGAACAAGTTCTGCCAGATGAGTTAGTGTGTGTGTGGGTGGCTGCTGGACTTCTTACTTATTCAGGAAATGCTGCATAGCTGTCAGACCATCATCATGGGGGATCACTGTGTGAAGAGATTTGATGTCCATGGTGAAGATGAGCTGATAAGAGCCATTGAATCTGAACCTGTCAAATAACTGGAGAGCATGGTTAGTGTGTTTAACATAGGAGGGCAGGGACTCAACGAGTGGTTTCATGAGGCTGTCAAAAATGCAGAGATGTGGGATGTGGGGCAGGAGCAGGCAGACGCAATAGGATGACCAGGGTTACCTGTTTTGTGGATCTGGGGAAGGAGATAAAACCTGGATGCCTGGGAATGTTGAACTATGAGTCTCTTAGCAGAAGCGGGGAGCTCTTCGTTTTCAATAGCAAAGGTGCTAGTGGTGGCAACCTTAGTCTGATAGTCAACAGTGAGGTCCTGTGGAAGAGAAGAGTAAAACCTGGTGTTGGAGAGTTGCTGTGTGGCTTCAGTGATGTATAGCTCCTTTTGCCAAACCACAGCAGCACTTCCCTTATCAGCTGGTTTAATAACAATGTCATTCCTCCACTGCAGAGATCTGAGAGCTGTAAGCTCACCAGTTGTCAAGTTGGAGTGGTTCTGCCTGCAATGAAAATTCATGTTAGTGGTGTTTTCCATGCATTGGTTAACAAAATAATCAACAGCAGCAAAACGTCCAGGAGGTGGTGTCCATGCACTTCATTGGGGATTGACATAATTGATTGTTCTGGTGATACTGTCATCATCTGCAGGAAGAGGAGTCTCATTAGAAAAATAAGCCTTAAGGCATACTCTGTGATAGAAGTGCTGCAGATCGACTTGAACCTGGGTTGCATCAAGATATCTAGGTGTGGACACAAAAGAGAGACCTTTGCTAAGGAAAGATTGCTCATCTTGTATCGGGGGAGGTCTGGAGGAATACAAAATACCAAATTGTTAGATTGTTACTGACTCAGGGGCTCATGTTGATTGCTGATCTGCTGGGTAAGAGACTGGAGTTTAGCAGATGTGTTGTCCTTGAGCAACTGAAAGAGAGTGGAGTTAAGGTGTTGGATGCAGTGCTTAATAAAAGGAAGGTTATGTGGAGCTGTTCGCTGCAGGAAATCCTTTTGCTTTTGAATGGTTTTGTCCACAGAGATCAGTTGTTTCTTAATGGAGAGAATGGTGTTTGTGATGTTTCCTAGAGAAAGCTTTCAAAAGCTTATTAGTGGAAGAAACATATATCTCAGACCCAAATGAACAAAGATGGAATTTCAAATAGAAACCTTTAGGAATAATATCGTGGTGGTGGTGGCATTTGGAAAGAAACTGTAAGTGACTGCAGAGTTTAGTCTTAGAGCAAATGGCAGAAAAGAATTCAAGAGAAGGCTTAGAGTATGAGAAGGGAGTGCAGACATAGATGACATGAAGGAGCATTGTAGAGAATTCAGAAGAGATTTCAGAGTAGGCATAGTGGGTCGCAGCAAATGTAGCACACAAAACGTGAAAACAAAAACAAGGTGCTGTGTCAGCATGTGGTCTAAAAGCAAAAGAAATGGTAATATTAAATACACACTGAAAATAGAAAATAAAGTTAAAAATCTATGTTTCGACCTTAGGTCTTGTTCAGGAAATACCTAAAAGAGAAAAAAACAAAGTTAGTGTAGAGGGGAGGTAAAATAAGGGATACTGTATATATGTGGGGAAAGAAAAAAGGGGAAGGCTCTTGGAGAAGAAGTGATAAATGGCAAGATTAAGAGAGAATCTGGGAAACAAAAAGGCGATGATGGGAAAGACAAGGCATAATGAGAGTGAATTAGCTAGAGAAGTCCCCAGGTGGGGGCTAATTAACAGGGCCTAGTAAGAGGGCTGAAAGGTGACACATGTGGGGGAAGAAGACAGATGGAGACATATAGTGAAAATAGAAACATAGAAGTTGGCGGCAGATAAGGACCGCAAGGCCATCCAGTCTGCCCATTTCTTTTTCTACCTTACAAATGTGCCATCGGCCTTTGCCCTGTCAATGGCCTATCTATTCATACTCATTTGTATTGTTCCTTTATGCCTATCCTATGCCTGTTTGAAGCCCTGCACTGTATTCATATCCATGACTGCCTGAGGTAGGCCATTCCATGCATCCACCACCCTTTCTGTGAAAAATAATTTCCTCACATTAACCCTTAATCAGCCTCCCTCTAATCTCATGCTGTGTCCTCTTGTCCTGCTATTTTTCTTATATTGAAACATGTTAAACTCTTTCACTTTGTTAATGCCCTTAAGGTGTTTGAATGTTTTGATCGTATCACCTCTCTCCCTCCTTTGCTCTAGGATATACATATTGAGCTCCATTAATCTGTCCTCATATGTTTTCTGATGCAGTCCCTGCACCATTTTGGTTGCCCTTCTCTGGACTGCCTCAATTTGGTTAATGTTCTTGTGAAGGTGTGACCTCCAGTACTGCACACAGTACTCCAGATGGGGTCTAACCAGTGTCTTGTAAAGAGGGGTTATTACCTCCCTCTTCTGACTTGTGATACCCCTACTAATACACCCTAACATCCCCCTAGCCTTACCTAGTGCTTTAGTGATTTATTTGGATGATTTCAGGTCATTGGTGATGAAAATGCCCAAGTCTCTTTCTTCCCTTATGACTGTAAGCAATTCCTCTCCCAGCCCATAGGTGGCTACAGAGTTTCTCTTCCCTATGTGCATGATCTTGCACTTCTTTGCATTAAACCCCAATTACCACTCTTCCAACCATTTTGCTAGTTTATCCAGATCTCTTCTCATTCTGCCCACCCCATCTGGATCATCTACTCTGTTGTAGATCTTGGTATCATCTGCAAACAGACAAACCTTACCCTCCAGTCCATCTGCAATGTCACTGATGAAGATATTGAAGAGGACTGGCCCCAGGACTGATCCCTGAGGTACCCCACTTGTGACTTACATCTCTTCTGACTGTATACCGTTTATCACCACTCTCTGTTTTCTGCCCATCAACCAGCTTGCCACCCAGTTGACCAACTTCTGACCCACCCTGAGCCTACCCAGCTTATTAATCAATCTTCTATGTGGAACCGTATCGAAAGCTTTGCTGAAATCAAGGTAGGTGACATCAGCTGTTCCCCCTTGGTCCACCACTCTGATCACCCAGTCAAAGAAATCTATGAGATTAGTTTGACAGGACCTTCCTTTTGTAAACCCATGCTGTCTTGGATCCTGTGCTCCTATGAATTCCAGGTGTTGCACTATCCTTAAGGAGTGCCTCCATAATCTTGCCCACTACTGAGGTAAGACTGACTGGTCTGTAGTTCCCTGCCTCCTCCCTGCTACCACTCTTGTGGAGCAGGATCACATGAGCCTTTCTCCAGTCTTCTGCAACCTCTCCTGTGCTCAGAGACTCACTAAACAGTTCTGATAATGGCTCTGCTAGTTCCACCCTTAGCTTCATTAGTACCCTGGGATGTATGCCATCAGGTCCCCATTGCCTTGTCCACCCTGAGCTTATCGAGCTCTTGTAGGACACTTTCGTTTGTGAAGGGACTAGTGCTCACCTCCCTCCCCCCTGTGTCCATGGTGCTGAGCTGTGGGCCCTGCCCTACATTCTCTTCAGTAAATACTGAGCAGAAGTATCTATTTAGGATAGATGTTTTTACATGGTCCTCCTCCTCACACGCCCCCCTTGTCTCCTTTGATCTTAGCAATACCCCCTCTGGACTTTCTCGTTTCACTAATGTATCTATAGAAAGTCTTGTCACCTTCTTTTACTGTTTATGCTAGTGTTTCCTCAGTTTGGGCCTTTGCCTGCCTTACTGCCTTCCCTGCTACCCTTGGGGAAGCTAGAAATTAAATGTGTACAGATACAAACAGACTTTAGGGAAAACAAGGGGTGATTGAAAGATGTTGGTAGAAAAAAACTCTTATCATTTGAACTGGAGAGGTGCTGGGAGCCAAGGCGGATGATCAGCTTGGTTTCCAAGTTTTTTCTATGATCAGAATCCCAGAAGCCCTGCTGAAGGACACAGACAGAAAGGTCACTGACACTGCGGTCCCTGGAGATAAAGTGGGATACAATGGGTTTATCAGTGTCTCCATTCCTGACTGCCCTGTAATGTTCCCTGAAACAGTCAGCAAGGCATCTACCAGTCTCTCCGATGTAAATAACTGCACATTTCCTGCAAAGACTATAATATATCACATTTAGTGGAGGTGCATGAGAACTCCTTGGTGATGTAAAAAACAAGTCTGTGCTTTCCTCTGTTGCTGTCAAACTGTGATTTATTTTATTGCAATGTTCTTAATAAGACCTAATTTACTGCATTTCACATTTCTGTGTGTAAGAAATGAAATTGGGGTTTGACTGATTAGCTCTGTTGTACTCTTGGCTCCTATCAGCTATGTTGTCATGCACTGACTCTTCAACATTATAGTAATTATGTCTTACTCTGTGTAGTTATTAGAGTAAGTGAGTTTCTACAACCGTCCTAAACAAATATTCTCATACATTTGTGTGTGTCGTGTTGGGGGGGGGTGTAGTTTGACAGGTCTGGACCAACCCTTGCACTTCTCTACATTTCAGCCCTCATTATCCCAGATGCATCGGCTTTCATACTTCCCATAAATAGCTTTGCTTACTATTCCATTTCTGAATATCCTTTGATTTTTGTAGGGTTTTTATAAGCAATTTTATTTATTATATTTTTCCCTTTTTCTAAGAGTCTATCACTACAGTGTTTGTCTGTAACCTGAGTACTGGAGTGGCTTGTGCCAGTGTTTGATCTACTCTCTAAATTTATTGTGTTTCCTGACAGTTTAAATAGTACTTCTGACAGTGGCTTTGCAACATTGTGAGTTCTACTGCCATATTTACCAATATAATTGTTTTATTTCTTTGCTTTTATAGTGCTATCAACTTGTTAACAAAGTTTAGTACAGTATATTTTATTTTTAAACTGACTTTTATGTCTGTCTGCGTGGTTACTTTTTGCTCAATAATTTTTTTGCTTGTTTCCTCATTTCATTTTTTTGCTGATATGAAGCATTGCTGTGCCATTGGCTATAAGAATGGGAAAGGGTATGCACACAGTTTCAATCACTTTCCTAAAGATAACCATCAGTGCAAGCAGAGGACCTGCTAGGAACCAACTGTTCACAATGTTTCACGTGCTGGCCACTTTACAGAAGCTCAATTTACATTTCACAAACTCTTTTAGATACTATGGGCCAGATATTCAAAAGATAGCATGGGGCCCAAATCCCTTGCAGTGGACTAGCACCGAATTTGCCCCCAAGTGCTATATTAAAAAGGACATTTAGTGCTACCACTAGGTGTTAGCGCCGACACAAAATTATAATGTATGCAAGGGAGGGAGTTAGGGGAGGGTCCCTGAATGCTGGCGCACTGGCATATTCCAATGTATAGTGCTGCGCTACCGGCATTAGCGCGACCTATAGCGCGGTGTCAAATACCGCTGGCAAAAAGCTAGCGGTAATACTGCGGTGTCAACCCCACCCTTCCCCTTCCCGATCCCCGACCCTCGGTAACACTGAATAACATGGCATGCTATGGTGGTGTAGTGGCCCCCAACCCCAGCAATGTTCCCAGCCCCGTTTAATATAACAATAGATCATTTCCCTGGTAGTCTAGTGGTCCTCCCCCGGACATATCCCAACCCCTGTTTAAAATAGAAATAGATATTTCCCCGGAGATCTAGTGCTCCCCCCACCCCCAAGCACGTATCCTGACCCCCGTTTAAAATAGAAATAGATATTTCCCTGGTAGTCTAGTGGCCCCCCACCCCCATCACGTATGCTGACCCCGTTTAAAATAGAAATAGATATTTCCCTGGTAGTCTAGTGGCCCCACCCCCAGCATGTATCCTGAACCCCATTTAAAATAGAAATAGATATTTCCCTGGAGATCTAGTGCTCCCCACCCCCAAGTACGTATCCTGACCCCCGTTTAAAATAGAACTAGATGTTTTCCTGGTAGTCTAGTGGCCTCCCACCCCTCAGCACGTATCCCAACCCCATTTAAAATAGAAATAGATGTTTCCCTGGTAGTTTAGTGGCTCACCCCCAGCACATATCCTGACCCCGTTTAAAATAGAAAAAGTTATTTCTCTGATAGTCTAGTGGTCCCCCCACCCCCAGCATGTATCCGACCCCGTTTAAAATATAAATAGATGTTTCCTGGTAGTCTCGTGGGCCCCTCACCCCAAGCACGTATCCTGATCTCCATTTCAAATAGAAATAGATGTTTCCCTGGTAGTCTAGTTGCCTCCCCCCACCTGGCAGCAACACCTTGACCATCCAAAATTAGTCCCAGAAAGGAGCCGGCGACTGGCTCAGCCCTCCTCTCACCATCACGGCCGGCCGCCGACTGAGGTAGGAGGGGCGTGCCTTCCTACCTCAGTCAGCAGCCGGCCATGGTGGTGAGAGAGGGCTGAGCTGGTCAGCCGCTCCATTCTGGTCGAATTTTGATGATGAGGTGTCGCTGCTGGATGGGGGGCCTACTAGACGACTAGGGAAATTGATCTATGGTTTTATTTAACGGGATCGGGATACGTGCAGGGGGGGACCACTAGACTACCAGGGAAACAGACTTTTTATTTCAAACAGGGGTCAGGATGCATGCTGGGGGGGTTGGGAGGACCACTAGACTACCAGGGAGTGGAACCCACACACGTGGGAACAGGGACCATGATGTCTGAGAAGGGCTGCCTGGCCCAGACTGTCTGCCCAGGTCCCTATATACTGGATGGCTGCACTGCACAGCCCAGTGACCCTACAGCTGACATCCCCCTGCCCCCAGCAGGTTTACCTTATGCCTGCCCCATGCATTGCATCCCTCCACTGTGTTTCACCCACTACTGCAGTAGGATACCTGTGTTGTTCGGGGAGGCATCCTTCAGGGCATGTATGGCGATGGGCAGTGTGTCTGTTTAGATACATATATATATATATATATATATTATATATATATACACACACACACACATACACACACACACATATATATATATATATATAAATATAGGTCCTGCTTGCACAGCTGAACGGGTGTGTTGTATGCACTGACTGTGCCTGCCAGCACACAGTTCCTGCTGCTTCCAGCTCGTACTTCCATTCTGACCAAAAGGGGGAGCTTTTTGCTCCATGCAGTAGCACCGGGCAAACTGCATGGTAATAAACAGCACATAATGAGATGCAAATGTACCTGTTTGCCCATGGATTACCTAAATAGGCTCATTTGCATGGAAGCTTTGAATATAGCTCCCGTTTGCCTTGGGCTAACCAGTTTGCACCGGGCTAATGTGTTAGCACATTGCAATCAGGTTAGCCCCGGGCAAACGTCACTTCAGAATAGCACACTAAGCACAGTTCTGCAGTGTGTGACTTACATTGTTGTTCGCAGTCATACCTCTCAACTGTCCCTGATTATCAGGGATGTCCTTGGAGTTACCTCAAACTTTTACTGTCCCTCCTACAAATTGAGTTTCCATGACCAAACAGTGGGGGTTGTAGGTATAACATAATGTCAGACATTAATGTTACAGACGTGTTCTTCCTTAAACAATGCATTTTACACTACACCACTTATTGTACCAGCTTCCTGAGTGAATATCACCAATTTTTAAGCTGTGTCCCTGATTTTAATCCTTTGTCCCTTATTGTAAACCTGTGTCCCTGATTTATGAGGCAGGAGGTTGATAGGTGTGTTTGCAGTAGCTGTGAGACATCTCTGTGCAATCACACACAATGTTCTCCACCTGCAACACTGTCTTGCTACAGAGTCTAATGAACTGCAGTTGCAGTTTGCACTTCTCTGCTGCTATATTCAGTGCTATCTTATTCCCGACTATTTTTGCCCTGCACTCCCAGACCAGTTTGCCCGGCTTCCTTAGACTGCTCTATTCAGCAAGATTAGCACTGGGCTATTTCCTTTTGAATATAGCTTGCTTTTTGCTCCGGGCTAAGTTTGCCCACCGGGCAGTGCTAATTTAGCCTTGGGGCAAAGTTTTGAATATCTGGCCTATTGGTTTTACTCTAAGTCAGTGTTGTTTGAAACCAGATGCATGTCCCACCATTTTTATGTTGCTTGCATGCATATGCAAGAAACATAGTGCCATCATCCGAGTTTTCAGAGGTGTGGCACCCGTCTTCCAATGCAGTCAGTGTGTTTGCAGGTGTGGCCCCAGTTCCCCAATCACTGCTGCAGCTGTCTATGACAGCAGTTGAAAATGCAGTGGTCGTACAGTTGAAAGGGAGAGCTCCGCTTCAGTGAGCAGAACTCCCCCTTCCACACACACATGCGCACGCATGAACACTGCGTGCTCATGCGCCTTCCCCTCCACACTGTATAGCCGACGTGGGTGCCCAATCCCCCTTCAGCTCCACACACCCCCAAAGCATCCATGTGCCATGCTGGGAGCCCACACCAGTGTGGCAAAATGTTTTATGGCTGACAGGGCTGCCCAATCCCTATGTTCTACGCCCCCAAAGCATCCAGGTGCCTAGCTGGGAGCCCACCCAGCGTGGCAAAATGTTTATGGCGAGGGTGCCCAATCCCCTGTCAGCTCCAGCCCCCCCAACAGCCTTCCAGCTGCCATGCTGGGAGCCCACCCCAGCGTGGCAAACGTCCCTCGACTTCTTATTAAAAAAAACCCTGTAAATACAAAAACTGTCGCTCAGTGCTTCTCCCTGCTCCCCTTCCACAACCCGCACCCACCCACTGCGCACCCTGCCTCCCCACACCCCCCTCACCCCATACTTACCTCTGGAGCTTGGAGCGATGATCTTCATGGACCGGGAACACGTCTGCACTCTTCAAAGCCGACTGTGAACTGAGGAAATGCCAGTAAGCTGTATAATGGGATAGATAGGGTTTTTTCAACTTTGTTGCATATCTCAAGCATTCTGGGGAATTGTGGGCCCAAATTTTCAACTTGGGGTTTTTGGGACCCCTCATCATGAATTCTTGCACTGTCATGGCGTTAATCGGGCCCGAAGGGTGATTTCGCGGTCACTGTGTGAAATCACCTTTCGGGACCAATTAATGAAACGACATTGCTGGTGTTCATAAGGTGGGCTCTCAAAAAGTCTATGTTGAAAATTTGGTGAAACAGTTCCTAAAAATGACTGTTTTATGAGCGTGCGTTGCGCGTTCCTACGCACAGTCGTAAGTTCGTGAATTTTCAATATTTTCACTCCAGATTTTCAACATTACCATTTTCCCACACCTCCTTTTGAGCAGTATAGCTGTCATTTTTCACATCTTACCCAAAACCTGTTTCCGCCCATGTAGCGCACAATGGCGCAGTTGGTGTGCAAAATCAATGTATGGGACACATTAAGAAAAATCACAGTGACACTGTTCATGAGCAGAGGTCTTAAAATGACTATGTTGAAAATTTGGTGAAGAAATTCCTAAAAATGACTGTTTTACGAGTGTGCGTTGCGCAGTTCCTACGCACGTTCGTAAGTTCGCGAATTTTCAATATTTTCCCTCCAGATGTTCAACATTGCCATTTTACCACACCTCCTTTTGAGCAGTACAGCTGTCATTTTTCACATCTTGCCCAAAACATGTTTTCGTCCATGTAGCGCACAATGGTGCAGTCGGTGTGTGAAATCAATGTATGGGACACAGTAAGAAAATCCCAGTGACACTGGTCATGAGCAGAGGTCACAAAATGGCTATGTTGAAAATCTGGTGAAAAAATTCCTAAAAATGACTGTTTTATGAGCGTGTGTTGCGCAGTTCCTACGTACGCTAGTAAGTTCGCGAATTTTTAATATTTGCACTCCACTGACTTCCAAATACCTACACAGCACGTACAAGCAAGCAACATTCAGCACTGACAAATGCTTGTTTCATTTAAACAGGAAAAACCAAAATGCCAGAGTAATGTTATTCAGAATAGGAAAAGGATTGAGGCAAGTGATAAATATGATAAGCCATTACAACTGTCATATCTGAATTGCTGCTGAATGCAGAGAGCGTGTCTGTAAAAGTGGCTTAAAGAGACAGGTATTTATTTTACTGTTACTGGCAATGTAGTGCCTGCATTTGTGGGTTCTTGTTAGTCTAACAAATGTGTGCATTGCTAATTTGCTTTTGCTGGTTAATATTACATAGGTGTGTATTTTTGCAATATGTTATTATGTGCATGGATTTCTGTGACTGGTGCTCTTGCATGTCTCTGAGTTGTTGTAGGGTAGTTTTAGATCACTTTTCAAAGTCAGTGACTCACTACTCTTATGTCAATGTGTATGAGTCAATGAAATGGTGATATGGGTGCATGACAGTTATGCCTGGTTTATAGTGCACTGCTCAATATTATATCTTTGTATGGATGTAGTATTCTATTATGGAGTAGTGTATGGGTGATGGACAATAGTACAAATGTGTGTAAAGTTGCAGAACACTGTTATTTGCACTCATTTGTGTGCCCATCATTCTTGTGAATGCCTGCATAGGTTCACAGTACTATTATTGAGGTGTATATAGGTACAGAGTAATGGTACAAATGTGCATATGTGTGCAGGGCACTTACGTACTGATATTTTAGTTCAGGTCATGGTTACATATATTTGTATTGATGCAGGGTACTGTTATGTGTATCTATGGGTGGAAGGCGATGGTACTAATGTGTGTATGGGTGCAGCACACTTATGCCTGGTTATTTTAGTGTAGAACACAGTTATATATCTTTGTATGACTGTGGTTACTGCTACATGACTGTGCATGGGTGAAAGGCCATGGTATAACTCTGTATGTGTGCAGGACACTGCGACGTCTAGGGATTTACTTGGTATGAAAGAACAGAAGAAGGCCAGAGCCCATCAAGACTGTTCCCCACACTATGTGGGACATTATTTATCTATTATCCCTCAACCAAACATTTGATTTGTTTTTAAAGACAGTGGCACTAGTTGCCTCTACCAATTATTGTGGAAAGGTGTTCCATATAATGGATGCTCTTATTGGAAAAAAGTTTCCCCTTTTGCTGGTTTTATACGTTTTTACTTCAAGCTGTTTATTATGCAGTCTCGGAACATGTCTCCTTTTGGAGAGTGTTAGACCACATTTTTCCACTAGATCTGGTGAATTTATTAAATTAAAAACCACAAGCATATCACCTCTTAATCTTCTAGTTTGAAGAGAGAAGAGACCAGTAGCTTTTAAGCTGTTCTGATAATCCAAGTTTGTTAATCTTGGAATCATTCTAATTACTCACCTTTGAACCTGTTCAAGAATTGCTATGTCTTTTTTTGGTTTGGATTCCAGAAAGGGGAGCCGTAGTCTAGATATGGTCTAATGTATGCCCTATACAATGGAATAAGGCATTGTTCAGTTTGATTAACAAAAGTGCGTTTTATTTGCCTCAAAAGTCTGTTGTTCGTGCAAGCAGTTCTAACATAGTGATCATTTGATGTAAGTTTATTATTAACATATATCCTTAAATCGTTTTCACAATTGGATGAGTGAAGTGGTAGTCTGTTTATATAATATATCGTTTTTGGATTATTTACACCGAAATGCACTACTAAACATTTGTCTTGATTAAACTGCATATGATTTTCATTTGCCCAAAGTGTTAATTTTTCCAAATCCTTCTTTAATGCAGAAATATTTTCTTGATTATTAACGTTGCCCCCCAATTTAGTATCAAGTGCAAATTTAACCATGAAGTTATTTGGCCCTGTTTGTAAATCACTGATAAAGAGATTAAACAATGTTGGACCCAAGACCAACCCCTGTGGTACACCACTTGTCACACTACCTGAATCAGACAAGACATCATTAATTCTGACTCTCTGAGAATGATTTGTCAACCAGTTTAAAGTCCAGTTGACAATATCAGGTGACAAACCTAGATTGTGCATTTTAGTAATGAGTTTTTCATGTGAGACTTTCAGCTCTACTAAAGTCAAAGAATTACATCAGTGGGATACCCACATCTAGTAGAGTACTTATATTATTGTAAAAGATATCAGATTGGTGGTGCAGGAATACTTGGGAGTAAACCCATGCTGATTTGAATCATAAATTCCTAATTTTTTACAATCTTGATCTATTAGAGACTTCATTACTCATTCCATTAATTTACCAGCCACTGAGGTCAGGCTAATTGGACGATAGTTTTGCACAGAACCTCTATTGCCTTTTTTAAATATGGGAGCAGGGTATGAAATTCATGAAAAAAAGTACATACCCGCTTGGGCATGTAATAAGCAATTGTACATGCCCAAGAAACTATTTACATGCCACCCCTTAGTTTACATAATTTTGCATGTCCTCTTCACTGGTTCACAGTTCAGTAGCTCCAAAATATTAATTTTATTTAGATTTCAAATAGCTTCCTCAGCTTCCAGTAGCTATTTACTTAGATTTTTAATAGTTTAGCTCCAGTTGAGTGAAAGAGCTTTTTATTTCATAGCTACCTCCACTCGCAGTAGCTCTTTTTAGATTTTTGATAGTTTAAATCCAGTTAGTGAAAGAGCTTTTTATTTATGAGAGGCAGGACAGGAGACTATAATAAAATGCATTTTTTTCTTCATGATTTTAGCTTGATCAGCTGAGCTCCCAGTCACTGAGTCTTTGACTGCAAATAAAAGCAGACTGCAGGAATGGGTCCCTGCTTTTACTTTCTCCTGATGGCTGAGTCCCCCTCCCCTTCTCTTTGCTTCAGTCTACATTTTTATTTTAATACCATCTCTGTCCTTTACTCTTTATTCATAAGAATACAGTGAGAAAGCAGCAATTTCTAATATGAACTTAGCTGTTAAGTTTTTTCCCCATAACTGTCTGTCTCTGATGATCTCTCAAGTCCCACTCATGTACACAATCGACATAAAAACACTACCCTCCTCTGTCCTAACTCGATATTTTTTTCAAAGGCAGACAGTAGAAACATAGAAACATAGAATTTGATGGCAGATAAGGACCGCTTGGCCCACCCAGTCTGCCCATTTCCCTACCTACTGAATAAGCTGCAGATCCTAGTTAACCAGCAGCCTACTTCTTCCTATCCCCACCCCCTAGAATTGCCTTATGACTGTCCCATGCATGCTTGAATTCCACCACTGTTTTTGACTCCACAACCTCCTCGGAAGGTCATTCCATGCATCCACAACCCTCTCTGTGAAAAAATACTTCCTTAAATTACCTCTGAGCCTGTGCCCTCCTCTATCTTCAAATTGTTACTTATTCTTGCAAACCTCTTTTTGAAAGATGCACCCTCTTGGACTTTGTTGATTCCCTTGAGGTACTTGAAAGTTTCTATCATGTCCCCCTCTCCCTCCTTTCATCGAGGCTATACATATTAAGCTCCTTAAGTCTCTCTCTTCATATGTCTTCCGGTGCAGACCCTGCACCATTTTAGTTGCCCTCCTCTGGACAGCTTCCATCCTGTCTATGTCTTTGCGGAGATTGGGTCTCCAGAACTGCACTCGGCACTCCAAATGGGGTCTCACCAGCTGTCTGTACAGAGGGATAATAACTTCTTGTTTTCTACTGGTGATGCCTCTCCCTATGCATCCCAGTATCCCCCCAGCCCTCCTTGCTGCCCTCTCACCTTGCTTGCCCAGCTTTAGGTCATCTGATATGACTACCCCCAGGTCCCTTTCAATTTTTGTTGTTGTTAGTATCTCACCCCCCATTGTGTACTCTTCCCCTGGGTTTTTGTTTCCCAGGTGCATTACCTGCACTTCTTAGCATTGAATCTAAGCTGCCATACATTTGACCATTCCTCTAACCTTGCCAAGTCCCTTCTCATCCTTTCCACACCACCTTGTGCATCAACTTTGTTGCAAATCTTTGTTTCATCTGCAAAGAGACATACTTTTCCTTCCAGTCCCACTGCAATGTCACTTATAAAGACATTGAAGAGGACTGGTCCTAATACTGAACCCTGTGGTACCCCACTAGTAACCCCCCTTTGTTCAGAGTGGACTCCATTTACTGTTACTGTCTGTGTCCTATTCTCCAGCCAATTCTTTACCTAGTCTGTCATCTTGGGACCCACTCCCAGGCTGGCTAACTTGTATATTAATCTTTTGTGTAGGACTGTGTCAAATGCCTTGCTAAGTCTAGGTAGGCCATGTCCATACCCCCCTTCCTGATCTACTACTTTGGTCACCCAGTCAAAGAAATCTATCAGATTCGTCTGGCATGACCTTCCCGCTGTGAATCCATACTGCCTTGGGTCCTGTGCCCCTCTGGCCTCTAGATACTTGACAATTCTTTCCTTCAGAAGTGATTCCATCATTTTCCCTATCACTGAGGTTAAACTAACAGGTCTTTAGTTTTCTACCTCTGCCCTGCTCCCACTTTTGTGAAGGGAAATCACATCTGCCCTCCTCCAGTCCTTGGGTACCACCCCATCCTCCCATGATTTGTTAAAGAGGGTAGTCAGTGGTGTCACTAGTTCTACTTCTGCTTTTCCTATATTTCTAAAGTGGTAGCCTATGTTTTTTCCTTTTTCTTCCTCGAGTGAGAGACCTTCTCCCACCATGCTGCAAGTGGTAAGGACATAAGGTTGAGCCTGGGAAGAATTAAATAAAGACGAGATCCTAAAAGAGCTTTAGTATTTGTTTTTTTTGTTATAGCACAGCAGTAATTGAATTAAGGACAGGACTTACTCATCCAATAGCGATCACTGACTGCAGTGAGTGCAGCAACTTAACGTCTGCTCTCCCCATCTGAAAGCGTGCCACTAGCAACACGACCCAACTCACCAACTGAACAGGTTGAAGTGGCGTGCTTTACAGATGCAGCACATATGATTGCACTGTGTGAATGGGCAGGCAAACTAACACTTTGGATTGGTGTCCGACGGCTGTGACTCAATTCCTCCCCTGATGACTTGATACCTCACAGCTTCATTTGCCGATCATTCTTTCCATCAATGGAGGGGACTGTCAGCCAGCTCGTCCTGGTCTGCCTTTCCTGGCTCTAACTCTCCTGTCAGCTGATCACACTATGATCGGGGCTAGCAGAACTACAGTGGCTTCCCTGCCCCCCCAGTCAACGACGTTAAAGATAAAAAAAAAAAAGAGGTGGCTTAAAAAAAAAGACATGGGGAAAAACGGAGACGCAGGGAAAATGAACTCACTGCACAGTTACCTTAGGTGCCCCATGGGGCAGGCACTAACCAGCACTAGGTGTCCTGAGACAAAAGTGCCTGCCCTGGGGTACCTAAGGTATAGGAACTTCGCACCCTGTATAGGGGTAACTATTGCTGAACGCCAATCATTTGGTACAATGCTTTCTTGTAAGGATTTGTTGAAGATAATTGACAAAGGTATAGAAATATTTATAGAGGTTTCAATCAGAAATCATGGATGAATACCGTCTGGGCCCGGACTAGCATTTGTTTTTAGTTTTTTGATAGCCTGTATAATGTCAGTTGGATAGAACCTATGATAATCTATGTGGTGAACTTTAAATATACTAATAGGCGATTTTTGAGAGAAGACAGAACAAAAGTACTTATTAAAGAGATTCGAAGTTTCTACATCAGATAGAGTAGAGCCATTGGTTATAATGGGACCAATGGTCCTTAATACACCTTTTTTACTATTTATATAGGAGAAAAGAGATTTGTGACAGTCTTTTGTGTGAGCTAGTTTAAATTCTAGCTTATTTTTTGCCAATTCAATAGAATTTTTTAAGTTTTTCACAGATAGTCTGTATTTATGTAATAGAATAGTTTTAAATGGAACAGAACTATTCTTATGTTTCCTAAAAAGTTTAATTTTTATTTTAATCTGATTTTTAATTGTCTTGTTGAACCAAGGGGGAATTTTTCCTTTATTATTAAATTTCCTCTTAGATAGAATAAAGGCATTTTCCAAATAACGTGCAATGTTTTTAAAAAAGTCCCAAGCTTGTTGTGTTGTACAATTAAGAAGATTAGATTCCCAGTTTATGTTTTGTAAGTATTCATTGATTTTAGAAAAATATGCTTTATTATAATTTTTTTTTACAGTATACCATCCTTTGTGTAGTTTTAAGCTGTTGAATTTCAAAAAGAATAGATGAATGATCACTGGTCCCAAGTGAATCCCAAATTTGTAAATTGCTAATTTGTTGCTCTATGTTAATAAATAATAGATCCAAAATATTAGGACCTCGAGTGGGTTCAGTAACAAATTGTTGTAATCCAGTACTAACTACCACATCTATTAGTCCTTTCTCGGCATAGAACTGTCCTGAGAATGAGTCTCAGTTAATATGAGGGAGGTTAAAGTCACCAAATACTACAGTATCTTGAGACTCTGAAAAACGTGTCATTTCTTTAAACATATCAGTTGTGTAATCTGAATTTGCAGATGGAGGTCTATAGATGTTACCAATAGTTATATAGGACTGCTCTTTCAATAAAATTTTAACCCATATACTTTCCAAAGGAAAGGGAGAACACACTTCAAAAGAAGGAATATGATTTCGTATGTACATGCAAACTCCACCTCCTTGCTTATCTAATCTGTTTTTATGATATAACTTATAACCTGGAATTTCTCTGGACCAAATTGAGGAGGTGTCCCACCAAGTTTCAGTTACTCCCACCACACCTATATTTAAAGTTTTACATTTGGCTTGAGTTCTGCTAATTTGAGTTGTTTTAAAGATCTTGCATTCAAAGCTAGGAATTTACATTTAGTTGTAATAATATTTTGGTAAGTATTCAGAGACTTGGGAATAGACCCATTCTCCCCCATTGTTTTTAGTTTAAACAATGATTTATGATTTTAGTGATACTTTTCCCCATAAGTGTACTACCCCTACGACTGAGATGTAAACCGTCCCAGCAAAACAAGGAAGAACGATCTGAAAATGATTCCCAGTGGGTAATACGGGTATATCCTGCTTAAAACACCACTTTCTCAGCCATTCATTTAGGGCTTTGATTTTCTGCATTATGGTAGATGTTGCTCTCGGGACAAGTAGAATTTCAGATATACATACACAGCATCCCCTGTCAAGTAACAGGTTACATAACACCTCATAGTCCTATTGTAACTGATTAAATGGTGTGTTGTTTATATCATTAACACCAGCATGTATGATAACCAGTGGATTTTCCCCCACATTTTGTAAAATTTTAGGCATCATGAGGTAATGTCAGATGCCCTGGCCCCAAGTTGAAGCGCATTGATATGTATAGTATCTATATAAGGGTTTTTGGTAATGGTGTGTTATTGTGCAAGGGGGGATAAAGAAACACAGAACTTGACTAAAGGGAGATGGAATATCTATATAATCTGCCCTTGCTATACTAACTCACTCCACTGGCCTACTGCGCTGTTGTACTGTACCCCTTCCCTCCCCAACCACACCTCAAACTCTTACTTCCCCTCTTGGGGACTATGATTCCTCTTGCTCTGTCACAGTCCCATTTAAACCCTTGAAGGGAATTTGCATCCTACCAACCTTCCCTCATGCTACTAGTGACTGCATCCCTATTTTGTGCAAGTAGGACATAACCATTTACCTTCTTTATATCACAGTGAAATGTGTACATTTCAATCATGTACCCACACTCCCTTCTGGCTTTCAGTGAATAGATGTTTAGAGCCATAGTCTGTCTAGGTTTTTCGTCAGGTGAGGTCTCCAGAACTGCTCATAGCACTCCTGGTGAAGCCTCACTAGGGATCTGTGGAGTGACAGAATCACCTTGCTTTGCCTACTATGGAAACCATTCCCAATAAACCCATCATCTTCAGTGCCTTTTTGTATGCTTTATTGCATTGACTTGTTTGCTGCAGGGAGTCACTGACTATGGCCCACATATGTCTATCCTCTGTGGAAGTGGGCAGTCTAATTCCTACCATCAAGTATTCAGTGAGTGGATTATGCCTACCAAAGTGCACTTGCACTCACAAATGGGGAGCATGTACAGGAAATAACAGTCAGGGAGTCATTGGGTGGGAGTGACCATTGCACAGTGTGGTTCCAATTAGATATGGACAGGGAAAGCATCTTGACAAAGACCAAATTCTTGGATTTTAGAAGGTCAGATTTCAGGAAAATGGGTGAAGTACTAAGGAGGCACCTGGCAGGTATCAGTGGACCAAAGGTGGTTCATCATTAAGGAAGGAATACTGGTTGCTATAGAGCAGTGTGTTAAGCTCAGGGGTAAGAACACAAGGGCCAAAGTGCCCAGCTGGTTCAGTTCTGGGGTTGCCCAGCAGTAAGGGAAAAGAGGCTGGCCTATAGAAAATTCAGGAAGATGAAGAGAGAGGTGGATAGGGAAAATTACCTAAGGTTGGCTAGTAAGGTAAGTAAGGAAGTTCAGCAACCTAAAGCACTGAAGCAGCTGCAGATAGCTGAAGGAATTAAGAAGGGATAAGTCTTTCTTTTGCTATATAAGTGAAAAAAGAGATAAGAAGGAAGGAATCATTAGGCTTAAGAAAAGGGAGGTGTGTGTGGAGGATAATGTGTGGACATAGTGCCAGTAACCGAGACTTGGGCATCACTACACCATGACTGGGGTCTTGTGATCCCTGGATATAAACTATACTAAAGGGACAGGGTAGTCAGGAAGTGGGGATGGGTGGCAGTTTATATCAGGAAGGGAATAACCTGCATGAAGGAGGAGTCAGAGGAAGAGGAGGTAGAGGTATTATGGGTTCAATTAAGGTCCAATGGAGGGAGAAAGGTGAGGTTGGTGTTGGTTTACAGACCACCCAACCAGGATGAGGAGAGGGACAGGGAACTGAGGTCACAAATATTGGAAGCTGCGGGGAAGGAGAGGTGTTAACTGTGGGGGACTTCAACCTGCATGAGGTGGACTGGAGAATACCATCAACAACATGTGCTAGGATGACTCCTAAAAGAAGTGATCCTGAAAGGACTGTGGAGTGGGTTCCTGACTCAGGGATTCACAGAACCAACAAGAGCAGAGGCAATGCTTGATCTTGTGCTCACAAATAGGGATCATGTACAGGAAATAACAGCCAGGGAGCTATTGGGTGGGAGTGATCATTGCACAGTGTGAATGGAGAGCATCCTGACTAAGACCAATATCTTGGATTTAAGAAGGTTGGACTTCAGGAATATGGGTGAAGTACTAAGGAGCCTTCTGGTGGGCATCAGAGCAGATATGAGGTGGACCAAAGGTGGTTCATCATTAAGGAAGGAATACTAGTTGCCACAGAGGAGTGTGTTGGACTCAGGGGTAAGAACACAAAGGCCAAAGTGCCCAGCTGGCTCAGTTCTAGGGTTGCCCAGGCAGTAAGGGAAAAGAGGCTGGCCTATAGAAAATTCAGGAAGACCAAGACAGAGATGGATAGGGAAAATTACCCAGTGTTGGCTAGTGAGTAAGGAAGTCCTGCAAGCTAAAGCACAGAAGGAGCTGTGGCTAGCTGAAGGAATTAAGAAGGGGGAGAAATATTTCTTTTATTATATTAGTGAAAAAAGAAACAAGAAGGAAGGGACTTTAGGCTTAAGAAAGGGGAGGAGTGGGTGGAGGATAACGGTAGAAAAGCAGAGATATTAAATGAATATTTCTGTTCCATCTTCACCAGGGAGAAGGACTGACCAGTGCCTTCAGGAGGGAGAAGGGGAGCAGGGGGAGAGGGGAACATAGATGTAGTGATAGGGGAGGATGGAGTGAGGGATGGACTACTAGTATTAAAGGGGGACAAATAACCAGGCCCAGGGAGACTACATCCTAGGATACTAAAGGAACTGGCCAAGGAGCTGGAGGGCCACTGACAGACCAATTTTAATAGTTCACTAGAGTCAGACGTGGTACTGCAGGGCTGGAGAACAGAACATGTAGTGCCCCTTCACTTAAGCGGTCCCAAGAATGACCCAGGGAATTATTGACCACTTAGTCTGACTTCATTTGTGGGCAAGCTCATGGACACCATACTAAAGGAAAGGTTGGTGGAATATCTAGAAGATTAATTATCTCCAAGATTCAAGGCAGCATGGTTTGGGGGGGAATCATGTAAAACAAATCTGAATGACTTCTTTGACTGCGTCACTAAGACAATAGACAGGGGCCAAGCAGTAGACATCCTCAATCTGGAGTTCAGCAAGGCCTTTGACTCTGTGCCCCCCAAAAGGCTGATCAGGAAGTTGGTGGATCTCAGGGGTTGGGGATAAGATGGCCAGATGGGTGGAAAACTGAGAAACAGAATCCAGAGGGTGGTTGTGGGGGGAGAGTTACTTGGTACCGCAGAGGTTACCAGTGGGGTACCACAGGACTTGGTGCTGGGGCCAGTGTTGTTCAGTGTCTTCATCAGTGACATTGGGGATGGTATAAATGGCAAAATGTGCCTATTCACTGACAACACCAAGCTCTGCGGGAGAGTGGACACACCCGAAGGGATACAGGACCTACATGATGACCTAGAAAAGCTGGGGGGGTGGTGGTCCAGGATCTGGCAGCTTGGCTTCAATGCCAAGAAATACAAAGTTATGCATATTGGAACCAAGAATCCCAAGGCACAGTACTACCTGGGTGGAATTCTGGTATCTGCATCAGAGGAGGAGAGGGACCTGGGAGTGATGATCACTAATGACCTGAAGCACTCCACACAGTGCAAGAAAGCAGCAGTAAGGGCAAAAAGATGCTGGGATGCATAGCTAGGGAGATCAGTAGTAGGAGGGAAGAGGTTATACTGCCCTTGTACAGGTCACTGGTAAGGCCACATCTAGAGTATGGAGTACAGTACCGGTGCCCACACCTCAAAAAGGACATTAACCTGCTGGAGAATGTATAGAGGAGGGCTAAAAGAATGACAGGGGGTCAGCAGGGTAAGGTATATGAGGAGAGGTTGAGGGCACTGAACATGTACTCCATGGAGGACAGGAGAGAGAGAGAGAGGGGGGACATGATTGGGACTTGAAATACTTTAAAGGAATAAATAAGGTGAACAAGTGGGGTCTCTTGAAATTGAGTGGCAACCATAACACAAGGGGACACAGTCTTAAGATGGAGGGTGTGAGGTTTAAGAGAGTGGTCAGGAAGCACTTCTTCACAGAGAGGGTGGTGGACACTTGGAATGTGCTGCCAGAAGAGGTGATCTCATTGAACACAGTGGGCTGCTTCAAGAAAGGCTGGGATAGGCACGGGGGAAGGTAAGGATCATGGGTAGGTAGGATGGGAGGAGTTGGGGTAGGGACAGTAGTGCAAGCTTTGGGGTAGGGACAGTAGTGCAAGCTTTGGGCCCTGCAATATAAGCAAACTAGATAGACCAAATGACCTTCTTCTGCTGGCTTCTTAGCATGTCAGTATGACTCCTACTGCACTTCCAAACAGCCTCATTCTTTCTTCTCTGAGCGAACACATTAGGAGTCATGCCAAACAAATGTAAATATCTCAGAAAGTATACAAGTTACACATACACCACTAGCATGTATGTTGTTCAGGACAAAAAGACCTTTCAAATGAAGGTAGTCACTAAACTGAATTTGTTTTTTTTAAAATATAGCATCCAAAAGGTGAAAATAGTGAAGAAAAATTAAAATTCAGGTAATCAGATATAATAAAATAAAAAATATAATTAGTGCAGCTTAGTGAATAGGCTCATTTGAAGGGTCATTTTGTCCTGAACAACGGTCATGCTTGTTGTGTATGTGTAACTCAAATACTTTCTGAGAAAGTTACATTTGTTCTGCATGAGTCCTATTGTGTTGGCTCAGAGAGAAGCAAATGTGGCTGTTTGGTAAGAAATTGGTTAGAGGATAGCTGACAGAGGCTGGTAGTAAATGGAGTTCACGGCAAGGAAGGGAGGAAGATGGAGGGGTGTCACAAACCCACTCAGCAGGTCGGCCCTCTACTCCCAAAATACTAATCTCCGAGTGTAGTCTTGTGAACAGTTAACAGAACAAGGTAACCCTCTTGTCTGTTTTTGTGGATTCGAATCAACCTTTGGTCTCAAGTTCAGGAGGGATTCAAACTGTGAACCTCTTGTTAGTGTACCCAATGTACAGGCTCAGATAATTCTGTCTTCAGGGGCTAGATATCTTTGCCTATGGGCACCTAACTAGGTGTACAGAAATGAACCCTTAAAAACTGTAATAAAAGACCTTAGATTTAAAACGCTTACCTTTTTCCAGTTTGGTATCACCATTCAAGCTTATGTACCGTGTCTGCGTTAACCATATAAACTCTACTTGTAAAGGAAAGAAATCAAAGACAGATCAAGTAAGCTCTAAAAATAGAGTTTTACTAAAATAGATAAAAAATATGAAACACATAAAATACAGAACTATTATATCACAAGACATACAAATCTCTTAAACAAAACAAGGTTTTAACAGTGCAGTTCCTACTACAGGACTTAGATTTGTCTCTCTCTCTCTTTCTAAATACCTGCTTAAAGTGCTCACAGATGTTTCTTGATCAGAGTCTAGGCAGAAGTATGTCTGAAGGAAAAACAGAATGATGTTTAAAATCTGGTTTTCCCTACTTATTTGCATGAGGTCACCTAGCTCGTCCCTGTCAGAATATATAAAAAAAGTATTTATATAACAACAGGATGTCTTTTCCAAGTATTAAGTTCTGCAACCTCAGCATAACTCATGTTCTTCAAAAGACTGTCTTTGATCTTATGCTTCATCCTCTCTCACACAGGCTTCAAAGGAGCATTTACAACTTCGCACCCATGTGTAATAACCTGGGTTTCCCTCCAAATGTCGTAAAATGGATATGATCTATCTTGGCATATGGCAAGCTACAATTAACCACCTAACAGGATATCCTCAACTCAAGCCTGTAATTAGCTTCTTGCCTTCCATGTAACACCTTGTATCTAAAACCTGTGTGTGTGTGTGTGTGTGTGTGTGTCTGTGTGTGTGTGTGTGTGTGATCTCACATGCTGTTTCAGCATTTCTCAAGAGAGACAGTCCATAACCCATTTTTATATTACAAAAAATGATACAGTGATCAGAACCAGCTGTCCAAGTGTCACAGGGGGTACCACAGGGATCAGTGCTGGACCCAGTCCTCTTTAATGTCTTTATAAGTTAAATTGCAAAGAAGCAGGAAGGGAAGGTTTGACTCTGCATTATGATACCAAGATCTGCAGCAGGTTGGAAAAGTATGAGCAGAAACCTTAGAAGACTTGAACAGTGGTCAAGGGTTTGGCAGGTAGGTTTCAATACAAAAATGTAAACTAATGCACTTGGGGCACAGAAATCCAGGAGCAGAGTACAAAATGGGTGGAATGGTATTGACATTAAGAAAGCACACATTCAAAACAAAAAAAGCTTTTACATACAGTTGATTACTGTTTAACAATATTATGCGTCAATGCCTGCCACTGTACTATTGATGCCAACCCATAATTGCGTTCCTCACTTGAAGCAAAAGGTGGGGAGGCAGAGGCCATAACTGACTCCTTGTTTTTGTATTAAAAGGGTCAGATTTTTTACAGCAAAATCAAGGAAAGGGGTAATTTCTAAAATGTGCTTATGAGCATGGGCACCGCCACTTTTATTCAGACAGTGCCACCACCAGCAGCTACCACTTCAAGACTGCTACTACCCCTACCTACTACAATCAGGGAAAAAACAGAAGTAGTTTAGCAGCACTGAGATCAATATGGTTAAGGCATATTTACCAGAAATTACTGCTTAGAAAATAATGAGAAAGTGACTGATGATGAGCAAGTCAGTCTAGGAGGTAGTACAGCACAGTGGTTTAAGGCTCTGAGTTGCAAACATGGAGACCTGGGTTTGAATCCCACAGCCCCCACTTGCATACTGTGTGACCCTGAGCAAGTCACTTAACTTCCCTGTGCTCCCAGGTCTCACCTGCAAATAAGCGTTCAGCTTAGTGTGTCTCTCCTGGTTTAAAAAAAAAAGTCCCAGTCCAGATCTCCAGTTTGTTAATAGTCTCCTCCTGAGTCTAATTTTTACAGCTGCATGGGTCAAGCTCTACAGATGATATGCTATCATCAGATTTGTATAAGAGCACTTTGGAATGACGTGACCAGACTGCTGTCTGATGTACTGCCACAGTGCTCCACCATAATTTCTAATGATTCTGTTTATACGATCCTTCACCTTCACAGGCCGCATAAACACACCCCTTCCTGGTGCACTACTTCACATTTCCACAACTGTGGAAGTGACAACCACCATGGGCAACATGGCAGCACTGACTTAAACTGTGCATGCATGAGTATCATGCATAAGTAGTTATGTCAGCGCCACCATGTTGCGCACGTCTGACTCCTGGTCAAACTGCACATGTGTGTGTGCCTACAGCCCGAAGTGAGTACTACATCTCCACTCACCCTAAATTTTGACAAGTCTGTCTCAGCTGAAAACAACTCTCACTCACTTGCAAAACAACTCCTGGCTCCCGCTGAGCTGCTGAGTACACAAGAACAGCTGTCAGCATCTAGCCTGAATGTTTCCTTCATACCGGCGGGTTTACCCACTAAAGACAGTAAATGCCTAACATCCAATGACAATTCTAGCCCCCTCACAACACAAAACAATGGCTTAAAAAGCAAAAAAGACTGTATGGTTCTCCCGCTAGTACAGCCTACATTAGGGGTTCCTTTATCGAAAATGGCAGACTTTGTGTTTAAACACCCAATGGCAGTACAACAGGGATCAAAAATAATATATTAAACCCGACAAACTACTCAAGAGGGCGCTACAGAATTCTTCTCTAGGCCAAAACCCTCTGCGGAATCTACTCAACCAGCAGCAGTGTGAATGCAGCAGGAAGAATTACATTTAATCAACAAACCCAAGCTGCATCCCCCTCTCTGAGCTCCCCCCTTGACAAAAAGACTAGGACTCATGTTTCTGAAGGGAAATTGTCTTCGGTTTCTCAGCCAAATGATGAATGGTTACCACAGAAAGCACTCTCGGGGGCAAGTTGGTTGAGATCAACTACAGGAATTTGGATTCCAGATCCTTCATGGGACATCTCTTTTTCACAAGCTACGGAGGAGTGGAAGACTGGGGTCTCCACCAAGCCTTTACCCATGTCCTCTGAACAAACCAGTTCCGAGATTTCAAACATACCTAAGGAACCCTTACCCATTTCAAACGCTCCAAACCCGGACTCCACAGACTCCTTTCCCACTTTGAATCCAGAATCGAATACAGCTAATGGAAATCCCCCTCCATCAGTTTTGGAATGCATGCAAGACTCTAAACCTTTATTATCAGAACTTTTTGCAAACTCAAAACAAACAGCTGCTCCTCATAGAAACGCTGTTAGGATAAGATATGGGGGGGGGGGGTGGGGGTTGGAGAAAAGGCCTGATAGACATTATGTAGGCAAAATCTTGTTAAAGGACTCCTTACATTTTTCTCCTAAAGAAGTCTATGCCTTTATCAACATTTCAGGCGAGGACAATTATGATGTTAGTTTCCAAACGTCCTATGCATTAGACCTGTTCTGAGAGCGGTATGGGCTAGTAAAGACAACCCCTACGTGGATCCCCTTTGTAGTAATTCCTTTAACAAAGCCATTGATTAAATATGTCACCGTCACATTTTTCAAAGAGGGAGTCCTTGTTGACGATATCTCCTATTGGTTAGCACCAAAATGTGAGGTTCTTGGTACACCAGAGGCCATTCTTGACAGTGAACATTTCTGGATGGGGGGTTGGAAGTACAAGGTAAAGCTGCATCAAGGAGCAGCAGGTATTGAGCACATACCAAATTTCTTCCTGCTAGGGAAAGATCGCGGGGTCTGTTTTTACGCGGGCCAGCCTTGCGCCTGCTACAGATGTAGGTCCCGCACACACTAGTCACAGCACTATATAATGTGCTAACCATACTTGCTGCAACCTCTGTGAGGAATATGAGCACAATTTTGGTGATTGCCCATGGGCAGCATGTAATACCTGGGAGGGTTTTGATCCTAGATGGTCTATGGAACAACATGGATTGTCACTTTATTTCTGTTTATGCTTCTCAAGTAAAAGCAGAGAAGGTTAACCTTATACATGCAATCCAACCTTTTTTAGTTACACATTACAAAATAATTTTATGTGGGGATTTTAACTGAACCCTACCCACAGGCAATAAGCGCAAACAAGGGGACCTCAAAAAATATGTTGTGATTGAAATGCTCTGTCTCAAATGATTGTTACTGCTGGGTTATATAATTGTCATCTGCTACACACTAAAGGTCCAAAATGTACTTATCAGCACAATACCTATACATCCATTATTGATTATATTTTTATTTCCTCAAGTGTTTCCAAAGGTTCCTTATCCATTTTTCCCTGTCACTTTTTCAGATCATCTATTTTTACTTTTTTCCATACATCATTTTGTTCCTAGATCTTCTCTACATGGCCGATGGAAACTAAATGTCTCTGTTTTAAAAGACGAATGGGTCATTCAGGAAATAACAGCTTTATTTCAGGCCAGATTATCGATTGAATTTTTGTATGTAGATAAAGGTGGATGGTGGGTAGACACTAAAACTGACATTAAGAACTCGTTTTCTAAATATGGGAAGAAAAAAGGGAATGCTGAATTTCTGCACTATTTATCCCTCAGGCAGCAGTTATATAAACTAATCACTTTGGCAAACCTTCCTAAATATGATTATACCTCTCAGATCTCTACTATAAAAGTTATGAAATTATTTGAAAACGCTAGAGCAAAATCTATACAGACAATGTTATATCATAATACTAAAACCTCCCCCATAGGTGACCCCTACAAGGCCTGCAAAACCTTAAAACATACTGTTTCTTTGGATTCCTTGCATACCCCAGATGGCAGAACAGTCTCCTCCTTAACGGACTTAGAGGCTGAAATTCAATGGCATTATGGATCTCTAAGGTCAAACACAAACATCTCATCGGCCGAGATAACAAAGTTTTTATGAAGGGTGAACATCCTGGATTTGCCAATAGAAACACAAAAGTTGCAATCCCCCACTACTAAAGAAGAAATTTCACAAGCCATTAAAGCCTTACGGCTTCATCCTGCACCAGGTTTGGATGGCATCCCTCACTCATTTTATAAGAACTTTATTCTTCAAATTGTAGAATGTTTATTTATAACCTACACTTATTGGTTGTCCAACAACACTATACATCCAGCTTTTTCTGAAGGTTTGTTGGTTTTCCTTTTTAAAAAAGGTAATTGCTCTCAAATACAAAATTGGAGGCCTATTGTTCTCATGAATACAGACTATAAGATGTTAGCACATATTTTAAATACCCATTTAAAAACTTACGCCTCTTTTGTGATTTCCCTGGTTCAATATTGTGGTCTGCCAAATAGAAATATCCAACAGGCCCTAAGTACAATGAGAGATGCAATTTATCATAGTAATGTTTCAGGACTTCCAGGCTGTATAGTGACAAAGTCCTCCACAATTACCTATTCTCAGTATTACAATCCTACAAAATACCTTTGGTTTTTATACCCCAATTACGGTTACTATGTTCCTTTTTTACAGTCCGGCCTATGATAAAAGGCACTGTAGGTCATAGTTTTTCCGTACATTGTGGGGTCCTGCAAGGGTGCCCCTTAAGCCCTTTGTTATATATTTTTTCCCCTTGATCCACTTCTTCACTCAGTCATGTCATCCCCGAAATGGACAGGTCTCACTGGTCTTGGCATCCCACAGGCTTATGTTGATGACATCTGCGCTTTCTTTTCAAATCCAAAACAGATTAATATGTTCCTACAAGAAATTGAATTGTATCAGTCAGTGTCTAATGCCAAATTGAATATGAATAAGAGCAGAGTTCTTTTTATTGGACCCATGCTACAGCCAGATTCCCATTGGTATGGACTCCACATTTCTTCTGCCCCTTTGGAAAATTTAGGTATAATTTTTGGACCACAAAATCTACCAGAAAGGGATTGGGAATAAGTAAGGCAGAACAAAAAGTAAATAGATGGTGCCAATGGAAAATTTCTAAACTAAAAAGAATAGCCATTCTAAAAAAAATCATTTTGCCACACTTACAATATACGGCTTTATTATACCCATTACCTGTTAAACTAGAAACAAGAATTTATAGAGTGTGCTTTCAAATGTTGTGGGGCTCAAAACTGAACTCCATTAAAAGACATTACACCTATCTGGATAAAAAAAATGGAGGGCTTAACATGATAGAACCGATTGTATTCCTTCACACCCTATTTTTTAAACACTCCATTGGCAACTTATTACATAACATTGATACAATCCCTAATGCCGGGTTGGGAAAAGTTTTAGCTATATATTTCAAATCATGATTACAATTAGCACCTAAACTTCATCCCTTCTTCAAATTCCCTCCCTTTTTTTACCGGCTGCCCAGAAACTATATAAATGGAGCACCACGAAAAACAGCCTCTCCACACTTTCTATGAAAATCTTATATAAGGACATAATGTCCAGAAACTACCCTAGGGAACCTAGTTTTAAAAATTGACCCTCAGCTGAGAATCGTTACATTTTACATCAGTTGATTCTGTTAAGGATACCACAGAAAATGTGGGAAAACCTTTGGCTTACGGTTTATGGGAGACTATATTTGAGGGTTAATGCTAAACATAAGAGTCTAATTGAACAAAACTGCCCCTATATGGAGTGCATTGCACAAATGGAGACTATGGAGCATTTATTATTACACTGCTCATATACCACTGCTTTATGGGATTATTTGGCAAAAAAATGGCATTTAAACTGGCTTCGTTTCTTAAATTATGACATACTCGTAGTGGGAAAATATGGGACAGGTTTTTCGCAATTTCATCCTGACACTCTAATCATTTTTTTCTATTGCCTAAGATTTTATCTATGGGAAGCTCGATGTCAGTGGGTACTACATCAGAACAGGATGTCTTATGATTGTTTAAGCATTTTAGTCAGCAATGAGCTCTGGAGCATTTATAAATCAGATTGTTTGTTGTATTCTGCACATCAGGTGTTGAATTGGTGGAAGGGTTTCACTTTTTTTATTAAATATAAATAGTGTAGTTATTCAGGGTTTTTGTACTGTACTTTATCTGAGTTTTTGTGCTCCCCTTTTGGGTTTCCTTTTTTTCCTCATGATTAATGTGATTTGTTATGATTTTTCTTATGTGTTTTCAATAAAAATTTCCCCTACTCTTTTCAAGACGTGCCATAGCATCTTTAACATCCACCTGAACTACCACCAGAACAGGCAGATGGGACCTCAGTTTCACGTCTCACCCAAAATACGGCACTTCAGGAGTGCAGCACCTCCCTCATGCTGCACTACAATGTCAGTATTGGGATACTAACCCAAGTACCTGGTGTGGGGATAGAATCCACAGCATTCTGATCTTCCGGCCTCAGAGGTGAGTGCTGAGCCACTGACACTGACAAATGGTACCAGTACCCAACCTTTAATCGAACCCCACAATTCTTTAGACCCTGACATCAAGGTGAATTACCATCCCATCTCCAGTCTCCCATTTTTTAGGAAAGATTGTTGAGAAGGTGGTAGCACTTCAGCTGGATAAGCACCTCCTGATCTTTGATCTCTATGAGCCCTTTCTGTCTGGTTTTCATGCGAGGCATAGTATGGAAACTGCTCTTGTTAGAATGCATAATGATCTCCTCAGGGCTAGAGATCAAGGGGAAGGGACAATTCTTATCCTCTTCGATCTCTTCTCAGCATTTGATATGGTAGAACATTGTGTGTTGCTTGACCACCTGAGGGAATTTTGTGGGCTCACCGGCACGGTCATCTGCTGACTTGAGTCCTATCTCACAAACTGGAGGCAACAGGTAATGATGGGGAATTTCTTCTCCTCCCCTTGTCTTCCCCTAGTCTCTTGTCTTGTGGAATACCTCAGGGTTTGGTCTTGTCCCTGATGTTGTTTGCCATTTACATGCTGCCCCTGGGTGAGATCATTAGGATATACAGTCTGGACTTTCATTGCTATGCTGATGACACCCAGCTGTAGCTTTCCTTTGCACCAGGAACATCCAAGGCGGTGGAAGTACTTAACAAGTGCCTTGTGGAGATCAGTCACTGGATGGCCTCCAGCTGGCTGCGACTGAACCTGATAAGACGTGGAGTTGAACAGAGAATGGAATAGGATGGCCTCTGGTGTAGAAACTGGCATGTTTCTGGGATCCATGCCATTGAAGGCCTCCTCAAGGGTGCATAACCTAGGTGTAATTCTCAACAGTGGTGTGACACTTGAGGCTCAGGTGTCAGCCACTGTTCGGACCAGTTTTTGCCATCTCTGGAATATTGTCAGGGTTAGGCCCCTTGTTCTACCCCTGGACCTCCCCACCTTGCTACATGCCTTCATATCGACCGGGCTGGACTACTGTAATGTGCTTTACCTTGGGATCTCTGGGGGATGCCTCCATCAGCTGTAGCTAGTGCAGGACACAGAAGCCAGGTTGTTTGTGGGGCAGTCTAAATTCTGCCACATCACCCTGGTGCTGCATGAACTGCATCGGCTGCCAGTCAGATGGAGGATCCTCTTTAAGGTGGGGTTACTCAAGTTTAAGGCCCTACATGGGTTGGGCCCTTTTTATCTGTCTGACCTCCTATCACCTGCTGCATCGATCCACTCCCTCAGATCCTCCTTGAGGGGCCTCCTAGCAATTCCCAGGACAAGATTGAAAACATCCAGTGACAGGGCGTTTAGTGTTGCAGGCCCCATCCTGTGGAATTTGCTCAAACCAGCTATACCGGAAGCCCCTTCTGTGGAGGTTTTCCCAATCCCAAGCTTTTCCCAATCCCCCAGACTGGGTTGGGCAGGTTCTTTCCTCTCCTCCATTTTATCCTTTTTAGTCTTATTGATTTTAATATATATAAGTGATAATTTGTAGATTGGAAATATTTATGTTTTTGTAATTTTATTATGGATTTGTTGTTGTGCAGCACCCAGAGCGGGTTGGGTGCCTGAAAAATAAAATTTGCCTTGCCTCTATTTATATCTGGGTACACTGTACTAAATGTTGCAGGCCTGTTAGGGTGCAGCTGGTTGGCCAGCGTTGGCATGCTTGGAGCAAAACAAACCTAACTTTCACTTTTCTTTCATTACACTCTGAATTGAACTATGTTTAAATAGGCAGGTGGATCCCATACTTTAGCAACTTAGGCATTAGATATTGAACTTTGCAGAACATAATAGTAATTATATACAGCCCCTCCACTTGCAGACCTAGGTCTGCTTACTCATGGTTCTGTAGTCAGACATTTGCAGATGCAGCAAGGATTCTTGCAGGCAACTATGAGGTAGACGTAGTTTGTGGAACTTGATATGAGCTGAGGTGCTTGATGAAGGCTTACAGCAGGACCCCCTTTCTGAACTGTAGACTCTTGAATCTTTGCAGCCTGGAGATTCTCTCAGCTTTATTTAGCAGTTGCTCTTCTTAGACTGAAATCACATTCTGGAAAATACAGACCAGCAAAGAGACCAGGGCTGGTACACCTTAGACCCCCACGTCTAGGCTTGACCCCTAGTCACCCAGTGCTGATCTTGAATACAGTCTCTTTCTTTCTCTCTCTCTCTCTCTCTCTCTCTCTCAGACAGTTAGGCACATTTAGTTAGGCTGGCTTTTCAACCACGCTGCCAGCATAGCTGCTGTGGCCCATTTTCATTATGACCAGCCTCAGAAATAATTAGGCACATTCACTGGGCTTCAAGGAAGACCCAAAATACACTTGAACAGTCCCATCACAGTAGATAAAATCTCTTTTCTCACTCCTGGAGATAGACAATAGAGCTTAAAGAGCCCCTGACACCGCTGTGACAACTTTGAGAAAATGTAATATTTAGTACAAGTGAGCTTATATTTTAATATTGTTTCTGTATTTCTTATTCTTCTTTATTACTAAGGACATGTGCATGTAAACAGGATCACTGCCCTATCTGTTCTGATTGCTTGCCTACACATGACATCAGAGTTCTGTTTATGACATCACTGTCTGTTGCTGTGGGGATAATTATGATGCCACAAATGGGGGATTATTTATTTTATTTCTTTATTTAAAAGTTGGTAACTGGAAAAAGCGCCATGACCAGAACCTCATTTCCTGGTGCAACCTGGATTATGATGTCATATGTAGGCTAGCAGAAAAAGCAGATAAGGTCTAAGGGACAGTAAGCCTCTTTCATTCATCTGTCCTCAGTAATAAAGAAAAAAGGAAAATAATTATAGAAAATACATGAAATATAAACTGAACTATCTAAATCTTACATTTCTTGCATGTTTTTCTAATGGTGTCAGGGGCTCTTTAAGGCAAGTCTCCCAACCACGATAGACACTGGAGCTAAAAGCAGGACTTCCAACCAAATTAAATGTTTTACATTAAAGTAAATTTGCTTCACACTAGGGCATTTCACAAGCTGAATCACCAGTAATCAGTTACTCTTGGCAAGCATGCCTTCTTCAGCTCCAAGCAGAACATCATGCTGTTCACAGGCAAGTTCAGGCAAGCTCTTTTTCCCAGGGAGACTCCCATTCCATTCCTGCAGTACAGGACCATCAATCATTCAATTCTTAGACACAGGACCATACACGATCATTCAATCAAACAAATGGCCACCCTATTCTGGCGCTGAATTAATGTAGGGTGCAAACAGAACTGAGCACCTCTTAGCACTAATGACTTCTTTGCTCCCAAGCAGGTCTCCATCTCACTTGCATCTTCACAATAGGTTTACTCACTCAGGTTTAGTTCTTGCAGCTATCTCAAGCTGATGTTACATATGCTTGCAATGTTCTCACTGCTGAGGTGGAAAAATCTTGCAGCTCTCTTACAGCTGCAGGCAGGTTCCTTACACCTCTCTCATAGCTAAAGTTGTAGCTCAGAACTCCCTTTAGGCAGATTTTTCCCAAATGTGGAAAGGCAATTGTTGGCCCTGGGGGACAAGTAACTGACAACCCTCTAGGCCGGCCTCTTCAAATCCTTGCAGCCACATTT
Source organism: Neoceratodus forsteri (assembly GCA_016271365.2). Taxonomy (NCBI): domain Eukaryota; kingdom Metazoa; phylum Chordata; order Ceratodontiformes; family Ceratodontidae; genus Neoceratodus; species Neoceratodus forsteri. The sequence continues at coordinate 1,691,327,903 of CM028130.1, read as the reverse complement.
CTTTAGCAAAGAACCAGAGCCCCCCTCCCTGTGGAGGGGCTCTCACTGAACTGCACACAGGGGAAAAAGTCTCTGGAGTTTTGGGAGCTTCTGGCAGCCCCTGATTGCGTGAATTACTTGTCTGGCTGAAAAATTAATATTCATCAAGCTCCCTCGATGCCTGATTGGTTTCCTAAATGGGTGCCAAACATTATCCCTGCTTTTTCCCCCACAAAGCTTCTGCACAGTCCCATTAGTCTCTGGCAATAATTCTAGCTTTCCAATTGACTCCAAGAGGGTCAAAGGCTGAAAATATGGCTGTTGACAAACACAGTCTACAGGCAGTCCATACACTGTGCCATTTCAAAGTCCTGGTGCAGCCATAATAATTATTTTTACTTTTCTCTTTACCTAGAGTCTCAAAGCAGTCTTTATGCCATACCAAGCAACTGAATTTAATATTTTTATGGAGCCCCATGCCTGTTGTTGCTGCTGAAATACAGTGTCCCTAGGTAATATTAATGCTGCCCTCATTAATATTCATTAGGCAGAACCCAGCGTTGATAGGGCGCTCATTAATTAAAATACTTGGACCTCATTTGGGTCTCCTCTCCCTGTTCTGCCATAACCATAACCAGAACCACCAGAGAATCACCCATTTTACTGTTACAGTGATAAGAAAATGAAAACGCACTACTAAGCATGCGCGTGCCACCTGCTCACATATTTGTGCTGCAAACAAGCAACAACTCTGCGACTTGCTCCTCCTGACCCCGCTCTGAACTGCCAAGCAAGCAGAAGCCAGACAGAGGCTTAAGGGTATCTGTGGACTTGGGTCAGGCAGCAGTGCAGGCACCAGGGGAAATGGAGAATCAGGAAGTAAACTGGGACAAACAGGGTAAGCCCCCACGGGGGGGGTTACATAAATCTCTTTTTTTTTTTTATTGAACCACCAGCATGGATATGGCCATTCCTCGCAATGCTACAGTCTTGGGCAGCATGCTATTTTCCCGCTCGTCCCCAGCTCTACCCCCTGCTCAGCAAGAAAAAAGAAACAACAAGCCACAGAATTAGATTATTTTACAGTAACAAAAAAAAAGAAAGAAAGACAGTAACCTTAGCAAAATAATACAAAATCACACATGCCCCCACAATGCAAAGCATTAGCAAAATAATGATTCTTTGGGTTCCTTCCGGGGTTCCGTATGGTTGCAGTTGCTGTGTCCGGCAGCACACACACACACACACACACACACACACACACACACACACACACACACACATATCTTTATAGTATCATAGTAATGAGTCAGCAGAAAAGGACCATCCTGGACCATCCTGTCTGCCCATCTCCCCCCTCCCCTACTTGTCACTGTTGTACAAGAAGCCTGTCCTCTGTCCTCTAACCAACCCCATTATGTCTATCCCATGCACTCTTGAATCCCTCCACCATTTCAACACCTACCACCTCCTCCTTAAAGTATGACCTCTTGTTTTAACTCTGACTTTCCTTTTAAATAGACTTCCTTCCCTCACTTTATGTATCCCCTTCATGTACTTGAATGTCTCTATCATGTCCCCTCTTTCTCTTCTCAACTCCAGCGGATACAGATTTAATTCTCTCAGTCTTGTCCATATCTCTCAACTGTCACACATTATGAGGTACGTCACTCATTTTACCTCTCAGAAACCCTTTATTCATCATGGGGAAGGTGATATTCCACATTCCCCACTGAGACTTTAAAGCAGAAATTCATAATAATCTATTATTCTCAGTTATCAAAAAACATTATGAACATTAGTGCACTGGTAGCTATAGTGTTCTGAGCTTCCAGTGCCATGATAGACAATATGTCACACATTTTGCTCATCTGTCACACATCTTGTCACACATTTTGGTGAAGAAAGGTTGAGAGGTATGGTCTTGTCTCATGTGGTTTCCCTTGCATACCATGCACCATCTTTGTTACCCTTCTCTGAACTTTTTCTATTACATCTATGCCCTTTTTTAAATGTGGTCTCCAGAACTGTACCCCATACTCCAGGTGCGGTCTAACCATGGTCTTATATAATGGCATCAGCACTTCCCTCTTCCTACTAGTTATGCCCTTTCCTACGCACACCATCATTCTATTAGCTGTGGCAATCGACTTACTACATTGATCGCTTACTCTAAGGTTGTTTGATATTATAATCCCCAGATCCTTTTCCTGTTCTGTTTGTTTATCTGCTCTCCCCCCCCCCGGTGAGTATTTGGCCAGTCAATGTTTACGCCCTGTATGCATCACCTATATGCATCTTCCCACTGCATTTAAAAAAAATCAAAACAAGTGAAACTGGATCAGAAAACAAGGCTGCTAACTCTAAAATTATACTGGGGTAGAAAAAAATCTGTATCAGGGGATGAACCACTAGGATGGTGGACACGGCACATTCAACATGATGCCTACAGCACCCTGTACTGCCAGTGCCAGCAGTAAGCAGTGAAGGGACTATTTTACACATTTTTATGTTGATTGCATGCATGCGCAAGAAACATATTGTGGCAGCTTGCCAGAAGCAGGTTGTGGAGGTGCAACACTGTTGTAGCCAATACCCCCACAGCCTTTAAAGGCTTGGCCTGCTTTCCCCAATGCCATGGTACGCTGCTGCTGACACTAGTTCAGCCAGCATGCCACAACCTTGAAACATTTGAGCCGCAGCAAACAGGGGCTGCCTCATCATTGCAGCATCACAATGGAACCACTGCAATGAGGGAGCGACCCGTCATTGCTGGGTGGAACTTACCGACTGTAATATTGTTTGTGAACATGGTGGACAGCCTGCTGCCTGTTCACAAACAATATTAACTAACCCCCAGTGCTAAGGGGGTGCCCAATCCCCCTCAGCAGCATGTCACCCCCAACAACGGTGTTTTTGACGTTGGGGGCCCCAATCCCCGTCCGCTTCAGTCCCCCTCTTAGTTACAGTTGCTGACGGGGGAGCCCCCACCCCGATGGCATTATGTCCCTCCTCCTAGTTTGATTTGCTGATGGGGGAGCCCACTCCCTGTCGACATAATGCCTTTCCCCACAAACTCACAGTACATTAGTGCAGAGGGGGTGCCCAATCCCCCTTGGCTGTTGTGCCCCCCTTTGTGCCTACAGGTGTGCCCAATCCCCCATCGGGTACAGCTTCCCCCCAAGAAACACTCTGTTGGCACACTGAGAGCCCACCCCAGCGTGCCACCTGCCCCTGTAAAAAAAAAAGTCCCACAATGTTTTTTTACCTGTGAAAAAAGAAAACGGTTCCTCACGGTCTCCCTGCCCCCTCCCACAACCCGCACCCACCCATTGCAAACACTACCTCCCCACAACCCCTCACCCCATACTTACCTCTGGAGTCTGGTATGACGATCTTCGGTGGACCGGGAACACGTCTGCACTCTTCAAAGCCGACTGTGAACTGAGGAAATGCTGGTAAGCTGTGTAATGGAATAAATAGGTTTTTTTTTACTTTTATTAATATCTCAGGCATTTTTTGGAATTTTGGCACCACATTTTCAACATGGGGCTTTTGGGACCCCTCCTCATGAGTTCTGCCACTGTCATGGCGTTATTTGGCCTCGAAACGTGATTTCGCAATCACTGCATGGAATCACCTTTCAGGACTGAGTAATAAAATGACAGTGCCAGTGTTCATGAGGTTGGGTCTCAAAAAGTATATGTTGCAAATTTAGTGGGAAAAATCAAAAAAATGACTGTTTTATGAGCGTGTGTTGCGCTGTTGCTATGCACGCTCATAACTTCACCAATTTGCAATATTTTCACTCCAGACTTTCAACACTGCCATTTTTACACACCTCCGTATGAACAGTATAGCTGTCATTTTTCACATCCTGGCCAAAATTTGTTTTTGCAGTTCTGGCGAAGAATAGCGTGGTCGCAGTGGGAAATCAGTGTTCATGACACATTAAGAAAAACACAGTGACACTGTTCATGAGCAGAGGTCCTAAAATGCCTATACTGAAAATTTTGTGATGAACGTCCATAAAAAGAGTGTGTTACAACCGTATGTTGCACAAGTTCCATGCACCCTCGTAACTTCACAACTTTGCAATATTTTCACTACAGATTTTCAACATTGCCATTTTTCTGCACCTCCTTATGAAAAGTGCAGCTGTCATTTTTCACATCATGGCCAAAATGCATTTTCACTCTTCCGGCACAGAATAGCGCAGTTGCAGTGGGAATCAGTGTTCAGGACACATTAAGAGAATCACAGTGACACTGTTCTTGATCAGAGGTCCTAAAATGCCTATGTTGAATATTTTGTGATGAAACTCCAAAAAATTACTGTGTTACAAGCGTGTGTCATACAGTTTTCACGCACTCTTGTAACTTCGCAACTTAGTAATATTTTCATGCCAGATTTTCAACACTGCCATTTTTTCACACCTCCTTATGAACAGTACAGCTGTAATTTTTCACATCCTGCCTGAACTGTGTTTTCATGCTTCCGGCGCAGAATAACGCAGTCGCTGTCGGAAATTAGTGTTTGGGACAGATTAGTATCGAGCGAGCAAGAGAGGGGGAGTGACCGAGCTCAATTGAGCTCTGTTGGGACTGCTGCGGATTTCTTTTTGGGCAGCAAAAGGTGCCAACGTAGGCAGGAGTCCAGAACAAAAGGGTAGTCTGCAGCGCCAGGAGAAACAGAATAAGTGAGGTGGGGGGAGAGAGTGACCTCAACGAAGCTCTGTTGGGACAACCGAGGATTTCTTTGTGGGCAGAAAAAGGTGCCAATGCATGCAGAAGCCCAGTGCAAAAGGCCAGCCTACAGCACCGGCAGAAACAGAATGAGTGAGGGAGGGGGAGTGAACGAGCACAACGGAACTCTGTTAGGAGGGCTGTGGATTTCTTTGTGGCCAGAAAAAGGCAGCAATGCACACAGGGCCCAATACAAAAGGGCAGCCTGCAGCAGCGGGAGAAACAGAATGAGCGAGTGACAGAGGTAGAGTGAGTGAGCTCAGCAGAGCTCTATTGTGACTGCTGCTGGTTTCTTTGTGGGCAGAAAAAGGCAGCAATGCAGGCAGAAGCCTAGCACAAAAGGGCAGCCTGCAGTGCCGGGAGAAATGGAATGAGCGGGTGAGAGAAAGGGAGAGTGAGCAAGCTCAGTGGAGCTCTGTGGGGACTGCTGCAGATTTCTTTGTGGGTAGAAAAAGGCACGAACAGAGGCAGAAGCCCAGTACAAAAGGGCAGCCTGCAGCACCAGGAGAAACAGAATGAGCGAGTGAGACAGGAGGAGTTAGCAACCTCAACAGAGCTCTATAGGGACAGCTGCAGATTTCTTTGTGGGCAGAAAAGGGTGCCAATGCAGGCAGGAGCCCAGTACAAAAGGGCTGCCTGAAGCGTTGGGAGAAGCACAATAAGCTAGTGTGAGGAGGGATTGAGCTAGCTCAATGAAGCTCTATCGTGACTCCTGCGGATTTCTTGGTGGACAGAAAAAGGCGACAGCGCAGGCAGCAGCTCAATACAAAAGGCCAGCCTGCAGCGTCAGCAGAAACGGAGTGAGTGAGTGAGAGAGGGGAGTGAGCGAGCTCAATGGAGATGTGTCGGGACTGCTGCAGATTTCTTTCTGGGCAGAAAAAGCCCCCAACGCAAGCAGGAGTCCAGTACAAAAGGGCAGCCTGCAGCGCCGGAAGACACAGAATGAGCGAGTGAGGGAAGGGGAGTGAGTGAGCTCAACGGAGCTTTGTTGGGACTGCAGCAGATTTCTTTGTGGGCAGAAAATGGCAGCAATATTGCACACAGGGGCCCAGTACAAAAGGGCAGCCTGCAGTGGTGGGAGAAACAGAATAAGCGAGTGACAGAGGGGGGAGTGAGCAAGCTCAACAGAGATCTAATGTGACTGCTGCAGATTTCTCTGTGGGCAGAAATAGGCGTCAATGCAGGCAGGAGCCTAGAACAAAAGGGCAGCCTGCAGCGCCGGGAGAAACACAATGAGCAAGTGAGAGAGGGAGAGTGAGCGAGCTCAACAGAGCTCTATTGTGACTGCTGTAATTTTCTTTGTGGGTAGAGAAAGGGGGCAACAGAGGCAGGAGCCCAGTACAAAAGGGAAGTCTGCAGTGCCAGGAGAAACAGAATGAGCGAGTAAGATAGAGGGAGTGAGTGACCTCAACGGAGCTCTGTCGGGACACCTGTGGATTTCTTTGTGGTCAGAAAAAGGTGCCAACGCAGGCAGGAGACCAGTACAAAAGGGAAGCCTGCAGCTCCAGGAGAAATAGAATGAGCGAGTGAGACAGGGGGACTGTGTGACCTCAATGGAGCTCTGTCGGGACAGCTGTGGATTTCTTTGTGGGCAGAAAAAGGTGCCAATGCAGGCAGTTGCCCAGTACAAAAGAGCAGCCTGCAGCGCTAGGAGAAACACAACAAGCGAGTGTGAGAGGGGGAGTGAGTGAGCTCAACAGAGCTCTATCATGACTACTGTGGATTTCTTTGTGGGCTGGAAAAGGCGGCAACACAGGCAGGGGCCCAGTGCAAAAGGCCAGCCTGCAGCGCCAGCAGAAATGGAATGAACGAATGAGAGAGCGGGAGTGAGCGAGCTCAGTGGAGCTGTGTCAGGACTGCTGCAGATTTCTTTGTGGGGAGAAAAATCTGCCAACAGAGGCAGGAGTCCATGGCAAAAGGGCAGTCTGCAGTGCCAGGAGGCACAGAATGAGCGAGTGAGAAAGAGGGAGTGAGCGACGTCAATGGAGCTCTGTCAGGACTCCTGCGGATTTCTTTCTGGGTAGAAAAGGGTGCCAACGCAGGCAGGAACCCAGTAGAAAAGGGCAGCCTGCAGTGCCAGGAGAAGCACAATGAGCGCGTGAGAGAGGGGGAGTGGGCAAGCTCAATGGAGCTCTATCATGACTCCTGTGCATTTCTTTGTGGACAGAAAAAGGCGGCAATGCAGGCAGCAGCTCAGTACAAAAGGCCAGCCTGTAGCATCGGCAGAAATGGAATGAGTGAGTGAGAGAAGGGAAGTGAGCAAGCTCAACAGAGCTGCGCCCGGATTCCTGCACATTTCTTTGTTGGCAGAAAAATCACCCAATGCAAGCAGGAGTAGAGTACAAAAGGGCAGCCTGCAGCGCCGTGAGACACAGAATGAGTGAGTAAGGGATGGGGAGTGAGTGAGCTCAACGAAGCTCTGTTGGGACTGCTGCAGATTTCTTTGTGGGCAGAAAATGGCAGCAGTGCACACAGGGGCCCAGTACAAAAGTGCAGCCTGCAATGGCGGGAGAAACAGAATGAATGAGTGACAGAGGGGGAGTGAGTGAGCTCAACAGAGCTCTATTGTGACTGCTGCAGATTTCTTTGTGAGTAGAAAAAGGCGGCAATGCAGGCAGGAGCCCAGTACAACAGGGCAACCTGCAGTGCCGGCAGAAATGGAATGAACGACTGAGAGAGGGGAATTGAGCGAGCTCAACAGAGCTGTGTCGGGACTGCTGCAGATTTCTTTGTGGGCAGAAAAAGCCGCCAACACAGGGAGGAGCCCAGTACAAAAGGAAAGCCTGCAGTGTGAGGAGAAACAGAATGAGCGAGTGAGACAGAGGGAGTGAGCAACCTCAATGGAGCTGTGTCAGGACACCTGTGGAGTTCTTTGTGGGCAGAAAAAGGTGCCAATGCAGTCAGGAGCCCAGTACAAAAGGGAAGCCTGCAGTGCTGGGAGAAACGCAATGAGCGAAAGTGAGAGGGGCAGTGAGCGAGCTCAACGGAGCTCTATCGTGACTCCTGCGGATTTCTTTGTGGACAGAAAAAGGCGGCAGCGCAGGCAACAGCTCAATACAAAAGGCCAGCCTGCAGCATCAGCAGAAATGGAATGAGTGAGTGAGAGAGGGGGAGTGAGTGAGCTCACCGGAGTTGTGTCGGGACTGCTGCAGATTTCTTTCTGGGCAGAAAAAGCCTCCAAGCAGGAGTCAAGTACAAAAAGGCAGCTTGCAGCGCTGGGAGACACAGAATGAGCGAGTGAGGGAGGGGGAGTCAGTGAGCTCATCAGAGCTCTGTTGGGACTGCTGCAGATTTCTTTTTGGGCAGAAAATGGCAGCAATGCACAAGGGGCCCAGTACAAAAGGGCAGCCTGCAGCGCTGGCAGAAATGGAACGAGCGAGTGAGAGGTGGGGAGTAAGGGACTGCTGCAGATTTCTTTGTGGGCAGAAAGAGGCACCAACAAAGGCAGGAGCCCAGTACAAAAGGGCAGTCTGCAGTGCCAGGAGAAACAGAATGAGCGAGTGAAACAGGGGGAGCGAGTGACCTCAATGGAGCTGTGTCAGGACAGCTGCCAATTTCTTTGTGGGCAGAAAAAGGTGCAAACGTAGGCAGGAGCCCAGTACAAAAGGGCAGCCTGCAGTGCGAGGAGAAACACAATGAGCGAGTGAGAGAGGTGGAGTGAGCGAGCTCAACAGAGCTCTGTCTTAAGTGCTGTGGTTTTCTTTGTTGGCAAAAATAGGCGGTAACGCAGGCAGGAGCCCAGTACTAAATGCCATCCTGCAGCGCTGGCAGAAACGGAATGAGCGAGTGAGAGAGGTGCAGTGAGCAAGCTCAATGGAGCTCTTTGGGGACTGCAGCAGATTTCTTTCTGGGCAGAAAAAGGCTCCAACAGGGGCAGGAGCCCAGTACAAAATGGCAGCCTGCAGCTCCAGGAGAAACAGAATGAGCGACTGAGGAGGCGGAGAAAGCAAGCTTAACTGAGCTGTGTCAGTACTGCTGCAGATTTCTTTGTGGGCAGAAAAAAGCCGCCAACACAGGCAGGAGCCCAGTATGAAAGGGAAGCCTGCAGTGCGGGGAGAAACAGAATGAGGACGTGAGACAGAGGGAGTGAGTGACCTCAACGGAGCTGTGTCGGGACAGCTGCCAATTTCTTTGAGGGCAGAAAAAGCCGCCAACACAGGCAGGAGCCCAGTACAAAAGGGCAGCCTGAAGTGCTGGGGGAAACACAATGAGCGAGTGAGAGGGGGGAGTTAGTGAGCTCAATGGAGCTCTATCGTTACTCCTGCAGACTTCTTTGTGGACAGAAAAAGGTGGCATCACAGGCAGCAGCTCAATACAAAAGACCATCCTGCAGCGCCGGCAGAAACGTAATGAGTGAGTGAGAGGGGGGGAGTGAGCGAGCTCAATGGAGCTGTGTCGGGACTGCTGCAGATTCCTTTGAGAGCAGAAAAAACTGTCAACTCAGGCAGGAGCCGAGTACAAAAGGGAAGCCTGCAGCACCGGGAGACACAGAACGAGCGAGTGAGGTGGGGGAGTGAGTGAGCTCAACCAAGCTCTGTTGGGACTAGTGCAGATTTCTTTGTGGGCAGAAAAAGGCAGCAATGCACACAGGGGCCCAGTACAAAAGGTCAGCCTGCAGCGCCAAGAGAAACAGAATGAGCGAGTGAGATGGGGGACTAAGCGAACTCTCAACGGGCTCTGTCGGGACACTCATGATTTCTTGTTGGCAGGAAAGAGGTGCGGACAGCGCAGGCAGGAGCCAGTACAAAAGAAGGCCTGCAGTGCTGGGAGGCACAGAATGAGGAGTGAGGTGGGGAGTGAGTGAGCTCAACCGAGCTCTTGGGACTGCTGCAGATTTCCTGCGGCAGAAAAGGCAGCAATGCACACAGGGCACAGTATAAATGGGCAGCCTGCAGCGTGGAAAAACAGAATGAGCGAGTGACAGAGGGGAGTGGGCGGAGCTCACGGACTTTTATTGTGACTGCTGCAGATTTCTTTGTGGGCAGAAAAGAGCAGCAACGCAGGCAGGAGCCCAGTACAGAGGCGAAGCTTGCAGCGCTGGCAGAAACGGAACGAGGAGTGAGAAAGGGAGTGGGGGACTGCTACAGATTTCTTTGAGGGCAGAAAAAGACGGCAACAGAGGCAGAAGCCCAGCACAACAGGGCAGCCCGCAGCGCCAGGAGAAATAGAATGAGTAAGTGAGGCAGAGGGAGTGTGTGACCTCAATGGAGCTATGTCAGGACAGCTGAGGATTTCTTTGTGGGCAGAAAAAGGTGCCAATGCAGGCAGTCACCCAGTTCAATAGGGCAGCCTGCTGCACCGAGAGAAACACGAGTGAGTGAGAGTGGGGAATGGGCAAGCTCAACGGAGCTCTATCATGACTCCTGTGGATTTCCTCGTGGACATAAAAAGGCGGCAATGCAGGCAGCAGCTCAGTACAGAAGACCAGCCTGCAGTGTCAGCAGAAATGGAATGAGTGAGTGAGAAAGGGGAAGTGAGCAAGCTCAACGGAGCTGTGCCGGGATTTCTGCAGATTTCTTTGTTGGCCAAAAAAGCCCCCAACGTAAGCAGGAGTCCAGTACAAAGGGGCAGCCTGCAGCTCCAGAAGACACAGAATGAGTGAGTAAGGGACGGGGAGTGAGTGAGCTCAACAAAGCTCCTTTGGAACTGCTGCAAATTTCTTTGTGGGCAGAAAATGGCAGCAATGCACACAGGGGCCCAGTACAAAAGGGCAGTGGCAGGAGAAAATGAATGAGCGAGTGACAGAGGGGGATTGAGCGAGCTCAACAGAGCTGTGTCAGGACTGCTGCAGATTTCTTTGTCGGCGGAAAAAGCCGCCAACACACGCAGGAGCCCAGTACAAAAGGTAAGCCTGCAGTGCGAGGAGAAACAGAATGAGCAAGGGAGACAGAGGGAGTGAGCGACTTCAACGGAGCTGTGTCGGGACACCTGCGGAGTTCTTTGTGGGCAGAAAAAGGTGCCAATGCAGGCAGGAGCGCAGTACAAAAGGGCGGCCTGCAGCGCTGGGAGAAACACAATAAGCGAATGTGAGAGGGGGAGTGAGCGAGCTCAATGGAGCTCTATCGTGACTCCTGCAGATTTCTTTGAGGACAGAAAAAGGCGGCAATGCAGGCAGCAGCTCAATACAAAAGGCCAGCCTGCAGCGTCAGCAAAAACAGAATGATTGAGTGAAAGAGGGGAAGTGAGCAAGCTCACCGGAGTTGTGTCGGGACTGCTGCAGATTTCTTTCTGGGCAGAAAAAGCCCCCAATGCAAGCAGGAGTCCAGTACAAAAGGGCAGCCTGCAGCGCCGGAAGAAACACAATGAGCGAGTGAGAGGGGGAGAGTGAGCGAGCTCAACAGAGCTCTATTGTGACTGGTACAATTTTCTTTGTGGGTAGAAAATGGGGGCAACACAGGCAGGAGCCCAGTACAAAAGGGAAGCCTGCAGCGCCAGGAGAAACAGAATGAGTGAGTGAGACAGAGGGAGTGAGCGACCTCAAGGGAGCTCTGTCAGGACACCTGCGGATTTCTTTGTGGGCAGAAAAAGGTGCCAACACAGGCCGGAGACCAGTACAAAAGGGCAGCCTGCAGCACTGGGAGAGACACAATGAGTGATGGAGAGAGGGAGAGGGAGCGAGCTCAACAGAGCTCTATTGTGACTGCTTCGGATTTCTTTGTGGGCAGAAAAAGGCGGCAATGCAGGAAACAGCCCAGTACCAAAGGCAAGCATGCAGCGCCGGAGAAACGGAATGAGCGAGAGAGAGAGATGGAGTGAGCGAGCTCAACAGAGCTGTATCGGGACTGCTGCAGATTTCTTTGTGGGCAGAAAAAGCTGCCAATGCAGGCAGGAGCCAAGTACAAAATGGCAGCCTGCAACACCAGGAGACACAGAATGAGTGAGTGAGGTGGAGGAGTGAGTGAGCTCAACCAAGCTCTGTTGGGACTAGTGCAGATTCCTTTGTGGGCAGAAAAAGGCAGCAATGCACATAGGGGCCCAGTACAAAAGGTCAACCTGCAGCACCAAGAGAAACAGAATGAGCGAGTGAGACAGGAGAGTAAGCGACCTCAACAGAGTTCTGTCAGGACACCTGTGGATTTCTTTGTGGGCAGAAAAGGGTGCCAATGCAGGCAGGAGCTCAGTACAAAAGGGCAGCCTGAAGCGTCGGGAGAAACACAATGAGCGAGAGAGAGAGAGAGAGGAGAGGGGGAAAGCTCAACGGAGCTCAATCGTGACTCCTGTGGATTTCTTTGTGGACAGAAAAAGGCGGCAATGCAGGCAGCAGCTCAGTACAAAAGGCAGTGTCGGCAGAAATGGAATGAGTGAGTGAGAGAGGGGCAGTGAGCAAGCTCAACGGAGCTGTGCCGGGATTCCTGCAGATTTCTTTGTTGGCCAAAAAAGCTCCCAATGCAAGCAGAAGTCCAGTACAAAGGGGCAGCCTGCAGTGCCGGGAGACACAGAATGAGTGAGTAAGGGACGGGGAGTTAGTGAGCTCAACGAAGCTCTGTTGGACTGCTGCAGATTTCTTTGTGGGCAGAAAATAGCAGCAATGCACACAGGGGCCCAGTAGGAAAGGGCAGCCTGCAGCAGCGGGAGAAACAGAACGAGCAAGTGACAGGGGAGTGAGCAAGCTCAACAGAGCTCTATTGTGACTGCTGCAGATTTCTTTGTGAGGAGAAAAAGGCGGCAATGCAGGCAGGAGCCCATCACAAAAGGGCAGCCAGCAGTGCTGTCAGAAATGGAATGAGCGACTGAGAGAGGGGGATTGAGCAAGCTCAACGGAGCTGTGTCAGGACTGCTGCAGATTTCTTTGTGGGCAGACAAAGCCGCCAACACAGGCAGAAGCCCAGTACAAAAGGGAAGCCTGCAGTGCGAGGAGAAACAGAATAAGCGAGTGAGACAGAGGGAGTGAGAGAACTCAACAGAGCTGTGTCGGGATAGCTGCCAATTTCTTTGTGTGCAGAAAAAGGTGGCATCGTAGGCAGGAGCCCAGTACAAAAGGGCAGTCTGCAGTGCCAGAAGAAACTCAATGAGCGAGTGAGAGATGGGGAATGAGTGAGCTCAACAGAGCTCTGTCATAACTGCTGTGGATATCTTTGTTGGCAGAAATAGGCGGCAACGCAGGCAGGAGCCCAGTACAAAAGGCCAGCCTGCAGCACCGGCAGAAACGGAATGAGTGAGTGAGAGAGGTGCAGTGAGCAAGCTCAATGGAGCTCTTTGGGGACTGCAGCAGATTTCTTTGTGGGCAGAAAAAGGCACCAACAGGGGCAGGAGCCAGGACAAAAGGGCAGCCTTCACTGCCAGGAGAAACAGAATGAGCTATTGAAAGAGGAGGAGTGAGCAAGCCCAATTGAGCTGTGTCAGGACTGCTGCAGATTTCTTTGTGGGCAAAAAAAATTGCCAATACAGGCAGAAGTCCAGTACAAAAGGGCAGCCTGCAGCGCCATGAGAAACAGAATGAGTGAGTGAGAGAAGAGGAGTGAGCGAGCTCAATTGAGCTGTGTTGGGACTGCTGCAGATTTCTTTGTGGGCAGAAAAAAATGCCAATACAGGCAGGAGCCTAGTACAAAATGGCAGCCTGAAGCACCGGGAGAAACTCAGTGAGTGAGTGAGAGAGGGGGAGTGAGTGAGATCAACGGAGCTCTGTCATGACCCCTGCGGAGTTCTTTGTGGGCAGAAAAAGGCGGCAACACATGCAGCAGCTCAGTACAAAAGGACAGCCTGCAGCGCCGGCAGAAACAGAATGAGTGAGTGAGAGAGGGGGAGTGAGAGAGCTCACTGGAGCTGTGTCGGGACTGCTGCAGATTTCTTTGTGTGCAGAAAAAGCCCACAATGCATGCAGGAACCTAGTACAAAAGGGCAGCCTGCAACGCCAGGAGACACAGAACGAGAGAGTGAGGGAGGGAGAGTGAGTGAGCTCAGTGGAGCTCTGTTGGAACTGCTGCAGATTTCTTTGTGGGCAGAAAATGGCAGCAATGCACACAGGGGCCCAGTACAAAAGAGCAGCCTGCAGCGGTGGGAGAAACAGAATGAGCGAGTGACAGAGGGGGTGTAAGCGAGCTCAACAGAGCTCTAGTGTGATTGCTGCAGATTTCTTTGTGGGCAGAAATAGGCGGGCAACACAGGTAGGAGCCCAGTACAAAAGGGAAGCCTGTAGTGCTGGCAGAAACGGAATGAGTGAGTGAGAGAGGGGGAGTGATCAAGCTCAATGGAGCTCTGTGGGGACTGCTGCAGATTTCTTTGTGGGCAGAAAAAGGCATCAACAGGGCCAGGAGCCCAGTACAAAAGGGCAGCCTGCAGCGCCAGGAGAAGCAGAATGAGCTAGTGAGGCAGGGGAAGAGAGTGACCTCAACGAAGCTCTGTCGAACAACTGTGGATTTCTTTCTGGGCAGAAAAAGGTGCCAATGCAGACATAAGCCCAGTACAAAAGGCCAGCCTGCAGCACCGGCAGAAACGGAATGAGTGAGTGATGGTGGGGGAGTGAGTGTGCTCAGAGGAGCTCTGTTAGCACTGTTGTTGATTTCTCTGTGGCCAGAAAAAGGTGGCAATTACACACAGGGGCCCAGTACAAATGAGCAGCCTGCATCGGCGGAAGAAACAGAACGGGCGAGTGACGGGGGGAGTAATGGAGCTCAACAGAGCTCTATTGTGACTGCTGTAGATTTCTTTGTGGGCAGAAAAAGGTGGTAATGCAGGCAGGAGCCCAGCACAAAATGGTAGCCTGCAGCACCAGGAGAAACGGAACAAGCGAGTGAGAGAGGGGGAATGAGCAAGCTCAATGAAGCTCTGTGAGGACTGCTGCAGATTTCTTTGTGGGCAGAAAAAGGCACCAACAGAGGCAGGAGCCCAGAAAGGGCTGCTTGCAGCACCAGGAGAACCAGAATGAACGAGTGAGACAGGGGAGTGAGCGACCTCAACAGAGATCTGTCGGGACAGCTGCAGATTTCTTTGGGGCAGAAAAAGCTGCCAACTCAGGCAGAAGCCAGTACAAAAGGGCAGTCTGCAGCGATGGGAGAAACACAATGAGCGAGTGAGAGAGGGGGAGTGAGTGAGCTCAATGGAGCTCTATCGAGACTCCTCCGGATTTCTTTGTGGACAGAAAAAGGCAGCAATGCAGACAGCAGCTCAGTACAAAAGGCCAGCCTGCAGCACAAGCAGAAATGGAATGAGCGAGTGAGAGAGGGGGAGTGAGCGAGCTCAATGGAGCTGTGTTGGGACTGCTCCAGATATCTTTGTGGGCAGAAAAAAATGCCAATACAGGCAGGTGCCCATTAGCAAAGGGCAGCCTGCAGCGCCAAGAGAAACAGAATGAGCGAGTGAGGGAGGGGGAGTGAGTGATCTAAACGGAGCTCTGTTGGGACTGCTGCAGATTTCTTTGTGGGCAGAAAATGGCAGCAATGCACACAGGAGCCCAGTACAAGAGGGCAGCCTGAAGCACCGTGAAAAAACAATGAGCAAGTCAGTGAGGGGAAGTGATCAAGCTCAACGGAGCTCTATCGTGACACCTGCGGATTTCTTTGTGGACAGAAAATGGGGGCAACGCAGGCAGCAGCTCAGTACAAAAGGCCAGCCTGCAGTGTCGACAGAAACGGAGTGAGCAAGTGAGAGAGGGTGAGTGAGTGAGTGAGCTCAATGGAGCTGTGTCAAGACTGCTGCAGATTTCTTTGTGGGCAGAAAAAGCCCCCAACACAAGCAGGAGCCTAGTACAAAAGGGCAGCCTGCAGCGCCGGGAGACACAGAACGAGCGAGTGAGGGAGGGGGAGCGAGTGAGCTCAACGGAGCTTTGTTGGGACTGCTGCAGATTTCTTTGTGGGCAGAAAATGGCAGCAATGCACACAGGAGCCCAGTACAAAAGGGCAGCCTGCAGTGGCGGGAGAAACAGAACAAGCCAGTGACAGAGGGGGAGTGAGCGAGCTCAACAGAGCTCTATTGTGACTGCTGCAGATTTCTTTGTGGGCAGAAAAAGGTGGCAATGCAAGCAGGGGCCCAGTGCAAAAGGCCACCCTGCAGCACTGGCAGAAATGGAATAAGCGAGTGAGAGAGGGGGAGTGAGCGAGCTCAATGGAGCTGTGTCAGGACTGCTACAGATTTCTTTGTGGGGAGAAAAAGTTGCCAACAGAGGAAGGTGCCCAGTACAAAAGGGCACCCTGCAGCACAGGGAGAAACACAAAGAGCGAGTGAGAGAGGGGGAGTGAGCGAGCTCAAAGACGCCCTATCATGACTGCTGTGGATTTATTTGATGGCAGAAAACAGCGGCAACATAAGCAGCAGCCCAGTACAAATGGGTAGCCTGCAGTGCCGGCAGAAACGGAATGAGCAAGTGAGAGAGGGGGGAGTGAGCAAGCTCAATGGAGCTCTGTGGGGACTGCTGCAGATTTCTTTGTGAGCCGGAAAAGGTGCCAACAGAGGCAGGAGCCCAGTACAAAAGGGCAGCCTGCAGCGCCAGGAGAAACACAATGAGCGAGTGAGAGAGGGGGAGTGATTGAGCTCAGTGGAGCTCTATCATGACTGCTGCAGAATTCCTTGTAAGCAGAAAAAGGTGGCCACACAGGCAGCAGCCCAGAACAAAAGGCCAGCCTGCAGCACCAGCAGAAATGGAATTAGTGAGTGAGGGAGGGGGAGTGAATGAGCTCAATGGAGCTCTGTTGGGACTGCTGGGGATTTCTTTGTGGACAGAAAAAAAAAACGCCAATACAGGCAGAAGTCCAGTACAAAAGGGCAGCCTGCAGCGCCATTAGAAACAGAATGAGCGAGTGAGAGGGGGGAGTGAGCAAGCTCAATTGAGCTGTGTCGGGACTGCTGCAGATTTCTTTGTGGGCAGAAAAAAATCCCAATACAGGCAGAAGCCTAGTACAAAATGGCAGCCTGAAACGCCGGGAGAAATTCAGTGAGCGAGTGAGAGAGGGGGAGTGAGTGAGCTCAACGGAGCTCTGTCGTGACTCCTGCAGATTTCTTTGTGGACAGAGAAAGGTGGCAACACATGCAGCAGCTCAGTACAAAAGGTCAGCCTGCAGCGCCGGCAGAAACAGAATGAGCGAGTGAGTGAGGGGGAGTGAGCGACCTCACCGGAGCTGTGTCGGGACTGCTGCAGATTTCTTTGTGTGCAGAAAAAGCCCACAACGCATGCAGGAACCTAGTACAAAAGGGCAGCCTTCAACGCCAGGAGACACAGAACGAGAGAGTGAGGGGGTGGAGTG
Source organism: Neoceratodus forsteri (assembly GCA_016271365.2). Lineage (NCBI taxonomy): Eukaryota > Metazoa > Chordata > Ceratodontiformes > Ceratodontidae > Neoceratodus > Neoceratodus forsteri. The sequence continues at coordinate 1,691,311,003 of CM028130.1, read as the reverse complement.
AGTGAGCTCAACAGAGCTCAGTTGGAACTGCAGCAGATTTCTTTGTGGGCAGAAAATGGCAGCCATGCACACAGGGGCCCAGTACAAAAGGGCAGCCGGCAGTGGCAGGAGAAACAGAATGAGCAAGCCACAGGGGGGGGTGAGCGAGCTCAACAGAGCTCTATTATGACTGCTGCAGATTTCTTTTTGGGCAGAAAAAGGTGGCAACGCAGGCAGGGGCCCAGTGCAAAAGGCCACCCAGCAGCGCCGGCAGAAATGGAATGAGCGAGTGAGAGAGGGGGAGTGAGCGAGCTCAATGGAGCTGTGTCAGGACTGCTGTAGATTTCTTTGTGGTGAGAAAAAGCTGCCAACAGAGGAAGACGCCCAGTACAAAAGGGCATCCTGCAGCACAGGGAGAAACACAATAAGTGAGTGAGAGAGGGGGAGTAAGCGAGCTCAATGACGCCCTATCATGACTGCTGTGGATTTCTTTCATGGCAGAAAATGGCGGCAACGTAGGCAGCAGCCCAGTACAAAAGGGTAGCCTGCAGTGCCGGCAGACATGGAACGAGTGAGTGGGAGGGGGGTGAGCAAACTCAATGGTGCTCTATAGGGACTGCGGCAGATTTCTTTGTGAGCTGAAAAAGACGCCAACAGAGGCAGGAGCCCAGTACAAAAGGGCAGCCTGCAGCGACAGGAGAAACACAATGAGTGAGTGAGAGAGGGGGAGTGAGTGAGCTCAGTGGAGCTCTATCATGACTGCTGCAGATTTCCTTGTAGGCAGAAAAAGACGGCCACACAGGCAGCAGCCCAGAGCAAAAGGCCAGCCTGCAGCACCAGCAGAAATGGAATAAGTGAGTGACAGAGGGGGAGTGTGTGTGGTCAAAGGAGCTCTGTTAGGATTGTTGTTGATTTCTCTGTTGCCAGAAAAAGGCAGCAGTGCACACAGGGGCCAAGTACAAATGAGCAGCCTGCAGCGGTGGGAGAAACAGAATGATCGAGTGACAGAGGGGGAGTGAGGGAGCTCAACAGAGCTCTATTGTGACTGCTGCAGATTTCTTTGTGGGCAGAAAAAGGTGGTAATGCAGGCAGGAGCCCAGCACAAAAGGGTAGCCTGCAGCACCAGGAGAAACGGAACAAGCGAGTGAGAGAGAGGGAGTGAGCAAGCTCAGTGGAGCTCTGTGGGGACTGCTGCAGATTTCTTTGTGGGCAGAAAAAGGCACCAACAGAGGCAGGAGCCCAGTACAAAAGGGCCGCTTGCAGCACCAGGAGAACTAGAATGAGCGAGTGAGACATGGGAGTGAGCGACCTCAACAGAGATCTGTTAGGACAGCTACAGATTTCTTTGTGGGCAGAAAAAGCCAGCAACACAGACAGCAGCTCAGTACAAAAGGCCAGCCTGTAGCATAAGCAGAAATTGAATGAGCAAGTGAGAGAGGGGGGGAGTGAGCGAGCTCAATGGAGCTGTGTTGGGACTTCTGCAGATATCTTTGTGGGCAGAAAAAAACACCAATACAGGCAGGTGCCCACTAGCAAAGGGCAGCCTGCAGCGCCAAGAGAAATAGAATGAGTGAGTGAGGGATGGGGAGTGAGTGAGCTCAACGGAGCTCTGTTGGGACTGCTGCAGGTTTCTTTGTGGGCAGAAAAAGGCAGCAATGCACACAGGAGCCCAGTACAAAAGGGCAGCCTGAAGCGCCAGGAAAAACACAATGAGCAAGTGAGTGAGGGGGAGTGAGCGAGCTCAACGGAGCTCTACCGTGACACCTGCGGATTTCTTTGTGGACAGAAAATGGCAGCAACGCAGGCAGCAGCTCAGTACAAAAGGCCAGCCTGCTGTGTCGGCAGAAATGGAATGAGCGAGTGAGAGAGGGTGAGTGAGTGAGCTCAACGGAGCTGTGTCGGGACTGCTGCAGATTTCCTTGTGGGCAGAAAAAGACCCCAACACAAGCAGGAGCCTAGTACAAAAGGGCAGCCTGCAGCGCCGGGAGACACAGAACGAGCGAGTGAGGGAGGGGTAGCGAGTGAGCTCAACAGAGCTCTTTTGGGACTGCTGCAGATTTCTTTGTGGGCAGAAAATGGCGACAATGCACACAGGAGCCCAGTACTAAAGGGCAGCCTGCAGTGGCGGGAGAAACATAACAAGCCAGTGACAGAGGGGGAGTGAGCAAGCTCAACAGAGCTCTATTGTGACTGCTGCAGATTTCTTTGTGGGCAGAAAAAGGTGGCAATGCAGGCAGGGGCCCAGTGCAAAAGGCCACCCTGCAGCACCAGCAGAAATGGAATGAGCGAGTGAGAGAGGGGGAGTGAGCGAGCTCAATGGAGCTGTGTCAGGACTGCTACAGATTTCTTTGTGGGGAGAAAACGCTGCCAACAGAGAAAGGTGCCCAGTACAAAAGGGCACCCTGCAGCACAGGGAGAAACACAAAGAGCGAGTGAGAGAAGGGGAGTGAGCGAGCTCAAAGACGCCCTATCATGACTGTTGTGGATTCCTTTGATGGCAGAAAATGGTGGCAACATAAGCAGCAGCCCAGTACAAAAAGGGTAGCCTGCAGTGCCGGCAGAAACTGAACAAGCAAGTGAGAGAGAGGGGGGATTGAGCAAGCTCAATGGAGATCTGTGGGGACTGCTGCAGATTTCTTTGTGAGCTGAAAAAGGTGCCAACAGAGGCAGGAGCCCAGTACAAAAGGGCAGCTTGCAGCGCCAGGAGAAACACAATGAGCGAGTGAGAGAGGGGGAGTGATTGAGCTCAGTGGAGCTCTATCATGACTGCTGCAGATTTCCTTGTAGGCAGAAAAAGGTGGCCACACAGGCAGCAGCCCAGAACAAAAGGCCAGCCTGCAGTGCCAGCAGAAATGGAATTAGTGAGTGAGGGAGGTTGAGTGAGTGAGCTCAACGGAGCTCTGTCGGGGCTACTGTGGATTTCTTTGTGGACAGAAAAAAAAACGGCAATACAGGCAGAAGTCCAGTACAAAAGGGCAGCCTGCAGCGCCATTAGAAACAGAATGAGCGAGTGGGGGGGGGGAGTGAGCGAGCTCAATTAAGCTGTGTTGGGACTGCTGCAGATTTCTTTGTGGGCAGAAAAAAATGCCAATACAGGCAGGAGCCTAGTACAAAATGGCAGCCTGAAGCGCTGGGAGAAATTCAGTGAGCGAGTGAGAGAGGGGGAGTGAGTGAGCTCAGCGGAGCTCTGTCGTGACTCCTGCGGATTTCTTTGTGGACAGAGAAAGGTGGCAACACATGCAGCAGCTCAGTACAAAAGGCCAGCATGCAGTGCCGCCAGAAACAGAATGAGTGAGTGAGAGAGGGGGAGTAAGCAACCTCACCAGAACTGTGTCAGGACTGCTGCAGATTTCTTTGTGTGCAGAAAAAGCCCACAACGCATGCAGGAACCTAGTACAAAAGGGCAGCCTGCAATGCCAGGAGACGCAGAACGAGAGAGTGAGGGAAGGGGAGTGAGTGAGCTCAACGGAGCTCTTTTGGAACTGCAGCAGATTTCTTTGTGGGCAGAAAATGGCAGCCATGCACACAGGGGCCAAGTACTAAAGGGCAGCCTGCAGCAGTGGGAGAAACAGAATGAGCAAGCCACAGAGGGGGAGTGAGCGAGCTCAACAGAGCTCTATTGTGATTGCTGCAGATTTCTTTGTGGGCAGAAATAGGTGGGCAACACAGGTAGGAGCCCAGTACAAAAGGGCAGCCTGTAGTGCCGGCAGAAATGGAATGAGTGAGTGAGGGAGGGTGGAGTGAGCAAGCTCAATAGAGCTCTGTGGGGACTGCTGCAGATTTCTTTGTGGGCAGAAAAAGGCACCAATGGGGCAGGAGCCCAGTACAAAAGGGCAGCCTGCAGCACCACAAGAAGCAGAATGAGCGAGTGAGGTGGGAAAAGAGAGTGACCTCAATGAAGCTCTGTCAGAACAACTGAGGATTTCTTTCTGGGCAGAAAAAGGTGCCAGTGTAGACATAAGCCCAGTACAAAAGGCAAGCCTGCAGCGCCAGCAGAAAAGGAATGAGTGAGCGACAGAGGGGGAGTAAGTGTGCTCAAAGGAGCTCTGTTAGGACTGTTGTTGATTTCTCTGTGGCCAGAAAAAGGCAGCAATGCACACAGGGGCCCAGTACAAACAAGCAGCCTGCATCAGCAGGAGAAACAGAATGAGCAAGCCACAGAGGGGGAGTGAGCGAGCTCAACAGAGCTCTATTGTGACTGCTGCAGATTTCTTTGTGGGCAGAAATAGGCAGCAAAGCAGGCAGGAGCCCAGTACAAAAGGGCAGCCTGCAGCGCCGGCAGAAACGGAATAGGTGAGTGAGAGAGTTGCAGTGAGGAAGCTCAATGGAGCTCTTTGGGGACTGCAGCAGATTTCTTTGTGGGCAGAAAAAGACTCCAACAGGGGCAGGAGCCCAGTACAAAAGGGCAGCCTGCAGCGCCAGGAGAAACAAAATGAGTGACTGAGGAGGGGGAGAGAGTGACCTCAACAAAGCTTTGTCAGGACAACTGTGGATTTCTTTGTGGGCAGAAAAAGGTGCCAACACAGGCAGGAGGCCAGTACAAAAGGGCAGCCTGCAGCGCCGGGAGAAACACAACGAGTGAGTGAGAGAGGGAGAGTGAGCAAGCCCAACAGAGCTCTATTATTACTGCTGCAGATTTCTTTGTGGGTAGAGAAAGGGGGCAACACATACAGGAGGCCAATACAAAAGGCCAGCCTGCAGTGCCAGCAGAAATGGAACGAGTGACTGAGAGAGGGGGAGTGAGCGACCTCAATGGAGCTGTGTCGGGACTGCTGCAGATTTCTTCGTGGGTAGAAAAAGCTGCCAACACAGGCAGGAGCCTGGTACAAAAGGGAAGCCTGCAGCACCAGAAGAAACAGAATGAGTGAGTGAGACAGAGGGAGTGAGCGACCTCAACGGAGCTCTGTCAGGACACCTGAGGATTTCTTTGTGGGCAGAAAAAGGTGCCAACGCCGGCAGGAGCCCAGTACAAAGGGGCAGCCTGCAGCACCGGAAGAAACACAATGAGTGATTGAGAGAGGGAGAGTGAGTGAGCTCAACGGAGCTCTGTCGTGACTACTTCGGATTTCTTTAGGGGCAGAAAAAGGTGGCAGTGCAGGAAGCAGCCCAGTACCAAAGGCCAGCATGAAGTGTAGGAAGAAACTGAATGAGCGAATGAGAGTGGGGGAGTGAGCGAGCTCAACAGAGCTGTGTCGGGACTGCTGCAGATTTCTTTGTGGGCAGAAAAAGCCGTCAACACAGTCAGGAACCCAGTATGAAGGAGAATCCTGCAGCGCCAAGAGAAACAGGATGAGCGAGTGAGACCGGGGAGTGAGCGACCTCAATGAAGTTCTGTCGGGTCACTTGCGGATTTCTTTGTGGGCAGAAATGGGTGCCAATGCAGGCAGGAGCCCAGTACAAAAGGACAGTCTACAGTGCCGGGAGAAACACAGTGAGCGAGTGAAAGAGGGGGAGTGAGCAAGCTCAACGGAGTTCTATCGTGACTCCTGCAGATTTCTTTATGGACAGAAAAAGGCAGCAACTCATGCAGCAGCTCAGTAAAAAAGGCCAGCCTGCAGTGCCAGCAGAAATAGAACGAGCGAGTGAGAGAGGGGCAGTGAGCGACCTCAACTGAGCTCTGTTGGGACACCTGCGGATTTCTTTGTGGGCAGAAAAGGGAGCCAACGGAGGCAGAGCCCAGTACAAAAGGGCAGTCTGACACACTGGGAAAAACACAAAGAGCAAGTGAGTGAGGGGGAGTGAGCGAGCTCAACGGAGCTCTATCGTGACTCCTGCGGTTTTCTTTGTGGACAGAAAATGGTGGCAATGCAGGCAGCAGCTTAGTACAAAAGGCCAGCCTGCAGCATCGGCAGAAACGGAATGAGCGAGTGAGAGGGGGTGAGGGACCGAGCTCAACGGAGCTGTGTCGGGACTGCTGCAGATGTCGTTGTGGGCAGAAAAAGCTCGTAATGCAAGCAGGAGCCTAGTACAAAAGGGCAGCCTGCAGCGCCGGCAGACACAGAACGAGTGAGTGAGGGAGGGGGAGTGAGTGAGCTCAATGGAGCTCTTTTGGGACTGCTGCAGATTTCTTTGTGGGCAGAAAATGTCAACAATGCACACAGGGGCCCAGTACAAAAGGGTAGCCTGCAGTGGCAAGAGAAACAGAACAAGCTAGTGAGAAAGGGGGAGTGAGCGAGCTCAACAGAGGTCTATTGTGACTGCTGCAGATTTCTTTGTGGGCAGAAAAAGGTGGAAAGGCACACAGGAGCCCAGTACTAAAGGGCAGCCTGCAGCGCTGACAGAAACGGAACGAGCGAGTGAGAGGGGGGGTGAGCAAGCTCAACAGAACTGCTGCAGATTTCTTTGTGGGCAGAAAAAGCCCCCAACAGATGCAGGAGCCCAGTACAAAAGGGCAGCCTGCAGCGCCATGAGAAACATAATGAGCGAGTCAGAGAGAGGGAGTGAGCCAGCTCAATGGTGCTCTGTCGGGACAGCTGCAGTTTTCTTTGTAGACAGAAAAAGGTGCCAATGCAGGCAAGAGCCCAATACAAAAGGGCAGCCTGCAGCACTGGGACAAACAGAACAAGCGACTGACAGAAAGCCAGTGAGCGAGGTCAACGGACCAAAGCAATCAACATTTGGCATTGACAAATGCTTATTTTAATTGTTTTATTATTTTTTTTTTACAATTAGTGAAATGTTTTAAGCATTTCATTTAATTGAACCCAAAAGCCATTTTCAAAGTGCAATAATGCCTTCCAGAGCGGATGGTATGGGCTATGCCCAACCTTCTTAGGCATATAATGCCCTCTGCTTGTAGCATCGAGCCTTATTATGCCACCTGGGTGGGCAGGTGTAGCCCAATACAACCCACCCAGTCAGGTATTATTACTAGCTTATTTTGACAGAGTTTTAGTTTGGGGCCCAGATAATTTTTTTATATGAGTAAAGGTGGCAGCAGTGTTTGTCATATCATCAAGAATTTTTGAAAAAGGCATTGATATTGTTAGTGTGCTGTGTCCTGATTGCCAGCTCTTTTATTTTTTATCTGTGCATTAGACAGATCTAAGACATAGCTGCCAACCAATTAGGACACATACTTTTTCATACTCATTTTGTTAAGTTTCTTTGAGTGAGCTCCCCCAACTGGGGGCTTACCTATACTGCCTCCTTTATGCCCTCTCTTCTTTCTTCCACCTTTTATCCCCCAGGACTGCAGAGGTGGGGACCAGCAGGGTAGAGCAGCTGCATTCAAGAGCCCTGGTGGGATTCAAACTAAGTCTCCACTAGCAACCGTTATGGCTGAAGCCACCCAGTGGTACCCATAATCTCGGCCCGAGAACTCCTTTGTGAGGCTGAGACTGGGTAGGGAGAGTGTCACCGTGCATATTTTCTATGTTTCCCAACCCATGGAACTGCAGCAGGTCGGGGAACAGGAAAGCTACGGCCAGCAGTGTTCGTGCTGATGCACATGCATGGCAGCACTCGAGCAGAGCGATATCTTAAATTTCCAGGTCATGCAGCTGCATCAGAAGGTGATCCAGCTCCAGGGTAGGCAGGGGAGCTGTGATCAACAATAAGTGTGCCTCACTCAGACAGGAGAAGGTGGCTACGGGTGCAGAGAAGGCAGTGGGCCAGGAACCAGGAAAAGATCATTGTGCGCATGCACACCAGTATCGGGAGAGCATCTTGAAGGACTTCTCCCGAATTGGAACCTTTGACTCTAAAATGGCTAAGCACCCAAGTGTTTGCACACCTCACTAGCCCTAGGACAGGGGTCAGGGCATCAAACAACCAGAAACCGAGGGGCCTAAATAAAACGGCAGCAAGCTGCTTTAGCTGGGACAGTGTGTAAACAAAGATGGCAGCCCCATGTCTCCCCTGCACCACACAGACTTCTGGGAATGGTCAGGAGTCAGCACTAGATTTTCCTGTGAATTCTGACCAGTTAAGAGCATGTGTAACCCCTAGGTGGCGCTATCCCAAGAGCTACTACCCCTGCCTGTTTGACTACAGACAGGTTGAGGGGCCTAGGTCCTATGGTGGGTGCCTCCACCCAATGGTCAGGGTTTGTAGTGGTTATACTAGCTTGGTCACAGCCCTCTGGGACACTGAGTCTCCCTTTTATTCCCTCTAGTAGCTCACACAGTACCCCAGAGTTACAGCCCCAATACCCCACGTATATACACTGTTCACTCATATAGATACCACTTACCCTCGAGACTGATTCTGCAGCACGTCTCTGAGGACCCCTTGTAAAATAAGGTTAAACAACATACACAGCAAAACACAATACTGTTTCCATAAGTACCAACACCACAGACAGTATATAATATAACAACAACAAATCTGATTTATTTAGCGGGCAGTAACACGGGAGGGGGAAATCAGGTTAATTGGTGGCATTAAATCACAGTACTGTGCACACATACAGGGTCTGAAAAGTCACACTCTGGGTACCCAGGTTGGGGGCTAGCCAGGTCCCTTGCCCGGGGTTGGCCGGCAGGTGCAGATGGATGGGGCCCTGTAGAAGAAAATATATGCACAACACCCAATTGTAATCCGGAGCCAGATGGCTCAGTCCATGAAACAGGAAAACAACAAGAATTAGGTGACACACTTGTGATTGAAAACAGACTGCAGGGGAATACCCTGATTTGTACTTATAATACCCAAGCTGAGGACCGGATGGTAGATGTTCTTCTGGATTGCCAGAACAACAGGGCATGGAGACAAGGTCCTTGTGACTGGACCCCACTGCAGTTGATAGCAAACGTATTTAGTCCAAGCTAAGCTGGGGTTTGCTTCCAGCTTCAGCACACAGCACGGGGGATTGGGAATAGCGATTCCCCACAAGCACTACACACATTCATATATAAAAGGAAGTACCATACCAGGCAGGTTGCTCCTCGATCCCGATCGCAATCACTGCAAAATACCTGGGAGCACACACAGCAGCTTCAGCTCCTGACAGACCGAGCACGATTCAGCAATTTCTCCAGTCTTCTACAGGGTGAGCCTGGTTTCCACTCTTCAGACTTCCTTCTTTCTCCTTACAATCGGATTCAGTCCGAACTGGCACTCACAAAGGCTGTAGACCAAAAATCAGGGCCTCACACGCACTTTCCACGCAAAACTATACACCGCAGAAGCACAGAGCTCCTTCTCGTTTCACAGTCACAACTGATCTAATCTTTCCAGTCACAGAGCAGGGCATTTCCTTTAGCTCCACACCATTCTGTTGGCTGGTTCAGCTGTCACTTACAATAAGACTCCCTCTGTTGGTAGAAAAAGGTGCCAAGGTTAAAACTACATTTCCCAAAGTCACTGCCCATACAATCCCATTGTGGCTGGCTCAAAATTGAGAATCCAAGTTCTGATTCGTCCACATGCTCCATTTTAGGGTCTCCCTATCATCCTGACTGGTCCAAGTCAGCTATTCAGAACCAAAATGAAAGAGCTACACTGAAGCAGTTTGTGCTGAAAGGAAGACAGGTTAGACAAACTACATTTTCTCAGTCACTCTAAATGATTTCTGGCAAACAGTTATATCTTTCAAAAAGCTCCCTCTGCACATGTAGCGACTGCAGAAATGGAGTGAATTGACAGCAGCTCGGGTGAGATTCGAGCATTAAATACACAGTCCCCCCATACAAACTATTTAAGTCTGCAAGCAGACAGCTCTTAAAGAGACAGTACATGGAGGCTCAAATAGCACTCACTTGGAACCATATTTAAACAGCTCAGACACCGAACACCACCCAGACTTGGAGCATTCAGGCAAGCTCCTGGAAGACTATTGGGAAGCCCCATTTGCAGGGGGGTTACACATGCATTACAAGATGGGGGGTGGTTCGGAGCAATGTGAGGAAGTATTTTTCACAGACAGGGTAGTGGACGCATGGAACAGCCTTCCTGTGGAGGTTGTGGGGTCTAAAGCTGTGGGAGAATTCAAGAATGCATGGGACAGACATAAGGCAATTCTTGTGGGGGGTAGGAAGAAATAGGCTGTTGGTTAACTAGGATCTGCGGCCTATCCTGTAGGTAGGGAAATGGGCAGACTAGGTGAGCCAAGCGATCCTTATCTGCCATCAAAGTCTATGTTTCTATGTATCTAATATGTAATTCCAGCACATCTGGGTCAACATTTTGAAGACCGTTGGCAAGGAAATAAGTCTGACAATGGGACGTTGATTTTCATACCCATATAAAAGGGTCTGTTTCTAGGGATCATGGTGAGTTTAGCCAGTGTGAGAGAATGAAAAGTAGCAGTGAGCTGGTGAGTCACTGTCTGCCAGGCACTACATGCCTGGCACACTAAAGGAAGTCTGGGATCCTAGCCTTGGGATCCCAGCAACTGATTATTTGTGAAGAAAAATAAAAGTTTTATCAAAGCTAGCAGTTTAAAGACTATCCCCTCTGGAGAACAAGCTCCTTCAATATTCTGACTCAGAAGGCCACTGCCTGCTTCAGGGTCCCAGGACCCCTGCACCTGCAGCCCAACACAGAGTTTTAGGAAACAGAGACTGGTTAGTGAACATTAGATGACATCAGGGAAAGCCTGCTTTCTAGCTGGAAGCACATCCATGCCTCTTACCTGTTCCATCACCGGACACCTGAGGTATCTGTGAAGCTTCAAAACCATAGGTAACCATCAAGGTTTAGGCCATGCAACAGGGAAAGTTATGTTTGTGAAAGGGACTGAGGGAGAAGCCCTCAGTGGGACTTTGCCACTATGATAGGTCCAGGCAGAAAACCTGTGGAGGCCAGACAGCCACCCATTCCTTGTGGATTTTAAATAGGGGCCCCTTTTTAAACCTGTGTCAACCTTTTCAACAGTTTAAAAGTGAAATTGTTCAACCGTTTAGTTTTGAATTGTGTTTGACTGCAAGAGTTCAAAGTGCATCACCAAGGTGCTACCCTGCTGGCAATAGCTGCATCCCCAGTGAGGTACCCACTGCAGTGTAAAACGAGACCATTGGTGGGGAATTAAGTCGGGTGTACCCACTTGGGGTTTGAAGGATTGGCGGGGGGGCACAATATGGGGCAATATTGTTGCTGTTGTTACTGCATAGAGTATAAAGAGTTTATTGCTACCCCATTGGTCCCATTTTCCCTATTGCCTCTTGTTCTCTCTGTACCTTCCTTTTAAAATTAAATTGTTTGAACTGCATTTCTTGGTTTGGTGGTTGTTACTGCTGTTACAGCATCACTTGTTCTGGTGGTGGGACTGTGTAGGCCGGTTATGCATTGTTTCCTGGGGGGTAATGACCTTGTGTGTCAGCATCCAGGTACTCCATATTGCTACCCCAGGTGGAGGCACCACACCACTTTAGGCCCAAGTACCCATTGTAGCATATCTTCAGGTAATCCCCCCCCCCCACCTCCTGACCAGAATACATTCCAGGTCTCCTCCCCAACCCATCTTGTATTTTTTAGTGAGTAAAAGTGGCAGCCACGTTTCTCATGTCAATCAGGAATTTTTGAAGAAGGCCTGCTTGTTAGTGTTAGGTAAGTAAGTAAATAAGTTAGGTTTTGTTAATGTTTTGTTTGTGTGCTGTGTCCTGTGTGCCAGCACTTTTTTTGAATCTGTGCACTAGACAGATCTAAGACATAGCGCCAACCAATCAGGACACAGACTTTTCTGTACTCATTTTATATGTTTCTTTGATTTATAGACCCATTTTATAAAGTACATAGATACATAGCTACATACATACATAGACACTGTCAGCAGATAAGGGCCTACGGCCCACCTAGTCTGCCCATTTGAGCTTGTAAGTTCACTTGATATTTTCCTGGAAGTCTGTTGCCCCTTACCCCTGACCTCCAGAATTCCCTTATGTCTATCCCATGCATTCTTAAATAATGTGATTGTTTCAGCCCCCACTACTTCCTCTGGTAGGGTGTTTCACTTGTCCACCACCTGTTCTGTGAAGAAATTCTTCCTCACGTTTCCTCTGACTTGCCCTCCCTCCAACTTCATCCCATTCCCTCTTGTCCTGGAACATCTTAAATAGTGTATTTCTGCACTCTATTCCTCTCTGTAAGATACCTGTATGTCTCCATCATATCCCCTCTCTCTGTCCTCTCCTCCAGGGAGTACTGCACATATTCAAGTCCTTCAACCTGTCCTCATAGGACTTGTGATGCAATCCATGTACCATCTTTGTTGCCCTCCTCTGAACCTTCTCTACCCTGTCTATGTCCTTACGTTGGTAAAGTCTCCAGAACTGCACTCTGTACTCCAGGTGGGGCCTCACTAGTGTCTTGTATAGTGGAATCATGACCTCCTTTTTCCTGCTGGTGATACCCCTGCCTATGCATCACAGCATCCTGTTTGCTTTACCTGCTGCCTTGTCGCACTGTTTCCCTACCTTGAGGTGATCAGAAATGATAAACCCAAGATCTCTTTCCTGCTTGGTGCATGCTATATCCTCACGTGGGTTAACCAAGCCCCCGCCCACTACCTACACTTAATCTAGATACACCCCAGGTCTCCTTGACAACCTGTTTCTCAGTAATCATTGCTTGCCCCAACCCAGCACTGCCATTTGAATACCTCTAAATTTCTTAGGTTCCACTTATTTTATTTTAATATGTTCCTTTCTTTGTGGTTTAATTGTTGTATTTCCTATGTCAACAGATGGGGAGGCTTCCTATTTTGGCGACAGCAGCTGCAGCACCTAGTTATGGCACACAGCTAAAGGAAAGTAACTCTTTTTCAAAGACTGGCTGACTTTTGAGGCGTATCACTTGCACTATCTATTGCACTGCTCTGGGATGAAAGGTATAAATGGGGAAGTGGACAGTGAGTGAGATCAGTACTCTTAAGGGTTCAGGATTGGGTTTTAGGCAAGGGATTACTCTTGCACTACACAGGATGGGAAACCTGATCTCGTTACCATATAGGTAACACCCCATTCAGGGAACGACTCCCTTGTGTATGTCTCCAGTATCATGTAAGCCCCCCTGGGTATGCCAGATGGTACAGATGTGGGAGGGGGTACTATGCAGCCAGAAACACAGTACAAGAAGATTAAAAATGCTCATTACCTGGTTCATCAAATGTTGTGAGATGGCTTCGCATGCAGGGGGAGCAGGCACTTTGCTTCACTTAATTGGGGACAGCTGCAAGGGGCAATGTTCATTAACAGGCAACAACATGAAAATGGTCCTTTTTAATTAAATCCAGTGTCACACTGGAATCCAAAGTGCAAAGAACTAATTTAATGTAAACAAATAAATTGATAAACCACTCCACGGAGCACTGGGGTGCATAACAATGTTAGAGGCAACTTTGCAGGCACACAACCTGCCACTGGGATCTGCAGCAATCCCTTTTTCCAACAGATTGACTTTCTTTCATGCAGCACTTCTTCTTAAGCCAAAAAGGCTGCAGTTCCTGGCAGCAACACTGTTACTGTGGTGTGGGCTGAAAATGCCACACTAGATTTGCACTTCAAAAATTCCTTTACATACTCCTTGCAACTTCCCAAACTTTCCATCCACCAGCACATTTACTGAAACTCTTTTCCTTGGTAATTAACTACTTAAATCTGAGGTATTGAACTGAGACAGCATGAGGCATTTCTACTGCCTCAGTCCCATTTCTAGTTCAGTTCCTTAAAACAGGGAGCACTTCAGTCTCAAAGGAGGTGTCACTTTAGCACGAACAGTACCACCAAAAACCCTCCTGCCACCTAATCACTGATGTCACAAGCCTACTCTGAGCAACCCGGGGATTTTCATCTATCCGTGGTGATCCCAGAGACCTGAGGCACTTTCCACTCATGCAGCAATTTCAGTCCAGGAATGCCTTCACCCAGGGGCCCGGCCGAAGTGCCACACAGAGTGCACAGGCGGCCTGCCACCCCACCTGTAATCCCAAATGGCTGTATCCCACGCAGAACTACTCATGACTCCACAGGCTGCACTCACCTCAAGAGCTCCAAACTCTGCAGTGGCACTTGGCCAGGGGGAAGGGGATAGACTGCCCCCACTATCCCACCAACGACACAGGCTGCCACTTCTGTAATGCGCCCAGACCCCACCTGCCATACCAGGCCTACTGCAGTCCTCACACAGACCCTCAGGGATGCACTCACCCACAGGTGAGAATTTTACTGTCCGGGATCCCCTCCAGTGCCTACCCCAACCAAGGTGCCAGCGTTCACTTGGTGGGTTCCATTACTTTCTTCCCCGGGCTCCAGCTCCCACAGAACAGCACCAAAGGAACTCCATTACTTGCTCTCTGTCACCATTTGACTCTCTAAAAACCTCGAACTGCTGCACTTTCACTGGTCTTTGAGGGAGGAGAGTGGGGGAGGTGGACTTTCCACCCTGGCCCTGCTGCAGCTCTCACAGCTGAACTTACAGCCTGACCCCACAACTCTCTCTCTCTCTCCTTCCAATCCAATCCCTTTTTGGCACCAAACTACTTCTATTTATAGGGTGAAGCCCCACCTGCCACCCGCAGGCATGCTTATATGCTAGATCTCACGGCACTGCAACTTTCCTCAGCTACCTAACCTGAAGGAAAATTAACTAGTATACCCCCAAAGGGGTGCTTACAATCATATGGCCAGATTAGCAGCAGTGGATCTGCAATGGAACTCAGCTTACATGAATTGACTTGAGTCTCCTCTGCTCAGACATGTTTGTCCTTCTCTCTTAATAATCCCCCCCCATAGTCTGTCCATCATGTCCAATGCTTTACATTGAGTAGTTTGTAGCCATATTTTTGGAGGGGGTTTCCCCTAAAGTTTTGGGTGGACATGACCTATCTGCCCCTTCCACATGGTCTATCTCACCGGAGACAGGATTATGCTGCTCTTTCAGTTCACAGAATGACCAGTGCAGACCCCTACAGGTCCTCCCAGTCTCCAAACATTGGATGCAGGCATACAAGATTGTCTCTTAGATAAACTGGTAGTATTGGACATCTCGGGCATGAAGATGACTGGTGCGATGGGAGCCGAGGCAGCCATGGAGGGTTATAAATCTGGCCCTTATGACTGCTGTCAACTCCCTATCACCAGCCCGTGTTCATCACTTGATTTTCCACCGCAAGTTGCCATGGTATGATGTTGACCTGAGGAGGTTGAAGACTATGGGGAAAAGGTTGGAGAGTTGTTGGCGGAGGTCCTGCTTGTAGGACAAATTGGCACTGAGGGCTCACTATGGTGAGTATCAGTGGGAAATCACTGAAAAAGTCAGAATACCTGTCATGAGTGATTGCTACTTGAAGGAACTGTCCTGCTTAGTTGCCATTGGAAGGAACTGGCCTGGTCAGCTCTTCAACACTGTTAAGAGACTAATAAATCTGGTCTATCTTCAGTCCTGTACCTTTTCCTCTCAATAAATGTGAGAAGTTTAACCAGTTCTTTCTAGACAAGGTGTCCGCCATCCGGGCTGGGATACCTTCATGCAGCCTGTCATTGGCTGACAGCAGTCTAGCCTTTATGGACAGTGGCATTCTATCTTTGTAGTCTGAGTTTGAGCTGGTATTGGCTGATGACATGTTCTGAGTAGTGTCCAGACTGCATCCCAACTTCTGTGCATTGGATCCTGGGCAGATCTGACTTCTCCTAGACTGCTGGGATCCACTTGGTCCAGTTGTGGTGGAAATCATTAGGTGTTCCTTGGGGGAGAGTTTTCTTTTTTTCCATCTGCCCTTAAAAAGACAGTGGTAATGTCCCTCCTCAAGAAAAATTCTTTGGACGCTGACAATCTCTCCAGCTACAGGTCCGCCCACTTCGAACCTTCTGTTTTTAGGGAAGGTGGGAAGGTGCAGCTGGAGCAACATCTAGAGCAGAATGGTATCTATGAGTTGTGCTAGTGTGGCTTCAGGCCTCACCACACAGTATGGAGACTCTTCTAGTTAGGGTGCACCATGATCTTCTTCTAGTGAGAGATAGCAGTTGATGCTCCATTTTTGTCCTGCTAGACCTCTCTTTGGCCTTTGACACTGTGGATCATGGGGTGCTGTTGGCATGTCTGGGGCACTATATAGGACTTTCAGGAACAGTGTTGCAGTGGTTTAAGTTCTACATGTTCGGCAGGTCGCAGCGGGTGACCCTTGGCTTTTTTACATTGAGCAGTGCTGCACTCTGTTGTGGCATGCCCCAGGGGTCAGTCCTTGCCCCATGTTATTTGCCATCTATATGCTGCCACTGGGGGACAGCATTAGCTGCTATGGTTTGGGTTTTCATTGGTATGTCAGTGATGCCCAACTGTATGTGTCTTGTGCCCCGATGATGCTGCAGCTGTTTCCGGAACTGAGCAAGTGCCTTAAGGAAATCCAGGACTGGATGGTAGCCAGCTGATTTATTTATTTAGTTATTTATTTAGTTATTCATTTGGCAACCAGGTTAGTGCACTTATCCAAAGACCTTTTTCAGGCATGATCCGGGCCAGAAACTGGCACAAACAGCATAAAATACAGCGAGAGAACAGCAAGATGGCTGCACTGTTGCTCCACTCCATTCTGCTCTCTGCTGCTCGAGGTTTTTAATGCTTGTATATCTTATAGATTTTAAGCTCAACTTTCTCACTAAACATAGAACTTTAAGAGAGTGATCCAGTGATATATTAATCTTGCCTGGTTTCTGGAAGCCCTTGGGGATCCCTCTGTGTATACAAGCAGCTGGTCCCATTTGGCAAATGGTGAAAGGAGCAAGCTGTCCCATTGTATTGCTTCATGCTGAACTAGGGAGCAAAAGCTCTACTTTTTTATGGCCAGCAAAAGGAAGATCAAAAAACTGGAAATGAACTGCCACAGAAGAAAGAGAAGAAAAGGAAGTTATGCATGGACGGCCCACATGATAAGCACAATGAGTGCTGAGAAGCTCATTATTTGTTATTACAGGTGTGCCATCCTCGACTGAGGGAAAGAGGACCATTGCCAACTGTGAATCAGCTTGAAATACTATGCTCAGTAGAGAAATTCTGTTTTCTTTTCCAGGTAGACCACGGATTTAAACCATCAACAAAGGTGGATGTGGTCTCCTGAGTCACAAAGACATAAAACAGGTGTCTGGAGAGCAGATTTGTGTTTCGGATGAGGTGAAATTGGAGCGTGGGCTTGGAGGCCAGTGGAAAGCAGACATTGAGACATTAAGATGTGCAGGTCGACAGAATTAACTTTCTTCACTCTGGATTCATGGTATTTTGTATTGGACCCTGCTCAGGGTTTTTAATTACTGTATGAAACAGTTTGGAAATTAAAGTGTCTTATTCCCAGGTAACACTGCCCCCCTTTAAATATGGACGCTGTACTAGCAACCTTTAAAGAGCAGCTATGCAAGTCTATTTAAACTGTGATCTCATCTGAAGTTTGGAGATAAGAAGTGTGTGAAGATATTTAATAAGATAAGAATAAGATTTACAGGGATGACCTCTGTATGTAATTGGAGCTCTTTAGTTTTCATTTGGCTCCATTAGATTTTTTTTTTTTGTTTTTACTACTCTTAAAGGGGTAGAACGTTTGAGGCAGATGGAATCACGTGATGCCTTCTCCCTAAGCGGTCGCATTGTGCAGTTGCTCCCGCTTCAACGACTTAATTTACTTTTAAAACTCAGTAAATTGACCAGATGATACTCTAATTTGTATCCAGATAGTGTTTCTCTACATCAAGGCTAACACCGGATACCGAATTCAGCATTTTAAGAGTTAATTAGGAGAAATGGAGGCCGAAATAAAAATGGCCCTCCCACCTAGAACGCCGCCTACCACATTGGATAACAGGCCAAAAAAGCCAAAATGCACACCTCCAGCTTGGATAAGGGCTCTCAACCTCCCGTAGCTGCAGCCCCTCTCTCGGAGGAAAGATTCTTAATAGAAATGGCATCACTCAAAACGGCTTTTACTGATTTTGCCACAGATTTAAAAGAGATGCAGTCTGATCTCAAAGAAACTAACAAGGCATTTTCTGACGCCTCTGCCCATACTGTCTCACGCAAGTCATGGCAAGCTCAAATGGAACCAGATATAACTTCAACACAACACAAACTACACAAGCTGGAATTAAAATTAGAAGATCTGGAAGGCCGAAACAGGCGTAACAACCTGGTGATTTTTGGTCTTCCAGAAGTAGCTGAGGAGCACTCGCCTGTTACATTTATACAAAAGCTACTCATTAAAATAGCTGGCCTTCCACCACATTCCACAGTTTATGCACTTGAAAGAGCCCACAGATCCTTATGGCCGACACCCCCTGCTGGGGCTAAACCTAGACAGCTCATTCTGAAATTGCTGAGTTTCGTTGACCGTCAACATATTTTGTCTGCAGTTAAAGATCTTAAGGAAGTTAAATGGGATGACAACCCAATTTGGTTCTCCCAAGATCTACCAGTTGCAACCCGTCAAAAAAGGGCTGAATATCACCCCTCTGTTACTAAGTTAATTGCTGTAGGAATAACATTTCAGATGCTTTACCCCGCCAGGTTATCTGTCCTACATCGTGGCAGTTGGAAAACCTTTGAGAATGCAGAGCAGGCAACTAAAGAGCTGGCAGCTCTCTTCCCAGCTCTTTTTACCTCACACTGAAGCTGCATCGTTTAACCCCTTTATAAAGGATCCTGCATTGTCAGGATAATATTCTGGTTTTAATGTTAAGTTAGAATTACTGGTTCAGTGCCTGTCTTCAAGAAATGTTTAAGCTCCAGGTCTTGGACTTAATGGCTATGGGGTCCTGCCTCTTTCCTCAAGAAAGTTTTTTTTTTCCCGTGAGGATGTGCTCCGCTAGAGTGTGTCTTGGATCCAGGTCCCTGCTCGCTGGTGATATATGTCAATCTGCCAGGCTAAAGAGGAGCCTCTGAAGATTTTTTTCCCCATTTTTTCCCCTTTTTTTATTTAGCTCCATTGAGTAGTTTGACTTCTCGTGCAAGACATTGTGAGTGGTTTAGACAATACGGTCCTGTGCACGATCGCTCAGCGATGGCAAGTTCTTTGAACCTCTCTGGTTAGTGACTGGCAATACGTCTATGGAGCTCTCTCAGACTTCAATGTGGTAACAAACTGAACTTCACCTGATGGTTCTTTTTATTTTAGTGATAGCTTGCTGTTTCTGCACTTTTTATTTTAGAGTTTTATAGATTGGGCATGCTATGCCCTGACACAAGTCCAAGGTGTAATTTGATTTTATAAATGAATGTTTAGGTTTAAATACACGTTTGTGTTCCTCAAAAGATGCTCACTGGGGTAAAGAGTGTTTGCTCTTTTATTTATTTTTTTAGCTGACGGCAATTTGATGTTTTATTCCAGAATTTTGTAGAGGAAGGAGAGAAAAATGGGATAAGCGAAGGAAAGGAAGGGAAACAGGAACATGATTTTTTGTTCTTTTTTTCTTTTTATATTTATTCACTGTTTTTCTTTAGTACTTTTCTGGAATATAAAGGTACAGTGACAGCCTTCAGATCATTAATGAATTATTAAAGAAAAACATGTTAATATAGTCTTGACAAAATACAATTATTCTTTTAAGTCTTCTCTTAGATTTACTGAGGATAGGTATGCAGAAAATAAGGTTTTGATACCTGTGTTCTTTAAACCTAGAAAATTGTTATCTGTTAACATTTGTTTTTAATCGACTCGTTGGGGTGGGAAAGGGTATGCATGATTGCTTAGCTGTAGAAGAAGCAGTCATGAATCAAACTTTGGAACTGGGACCTCCTAAATCTTTATCCCTGTTAGGGTTTGTTTGTGGCTTAGTTTCTTACCATAAAGAGTAGGGTCCAGAGCTAGGTCCTTTAGGTCCTAGCTGTGAGGGTGTTAATAAATTGGAGTGGGGGGAGATAAAATAATATGTAAGGGTTTGTCTGCCACTGTAACGAGGTTGTATATTCTTTTGTTAAGTACTCAGGATTGGTTATAGTCTTTTATTTTTTGTTACATTCCACTATATTATATAATTCCTTATGGCTAGTCTCAAATATTGCTCCTGGAACATAAAAGGGGCTCAGACTCCAGCCAAGAGATCCAAGGTTCTACTCCACTTAAAAAGTCTACAAATTGATGTGGCTTTCTTGCAAGAAATGCATCTCCTGGTTAGTCAAATTCATTACTTACGTAGAAATTGGGTAGGTCAAGTATTTGGTTCCGGTATTGACTCCTGTAGAAGAGGGGTTGCCATTCTGATAACCCGTAAAATTCCATTTCACCTTATACAACAAATTTATGACCCAGATGGAAGATTTGTTCTTCTGAGGGTCCTTTTGGGCCACTCTGAATTGGTACTAGGTGCCATTTATGGTCCTAACTGTGATGACCCAGAATTTTTCATGAATCTTATGAATCTCCTTGTCCCTTGGACTACGTTCCCTATAGTACTAGGTGGAGATTGGAACCAGGTATTATCCAATTCCCTAGATAGATCTGGTCAGATCCAGCAAAAATCATCACCGGGACAAAAGGCACTACAAGAGTTTATGAACTCTGTTGGACTGATAGACCCTTGGAGGATAATGTTTCCAGAAAATAAGGAATTTTCATTTCATTCCCTTTCCCATCATTCTTTTTCTCAGATAATTTTCTTATGACAGTGGACCACCTTCTGGGGGTCTCTCAGGCCTATTACTCTTCAAAGATCATTTCAGATCACTGTATTGCCCATCTTCACCTAGATCTATCTCCCAATATACATAAAGATAGAATCTGGAGGTTGAACAATCAACTTCTAAAATCTGAAGACCAAATACAGTTACTTCAAACATCCATTTGTAATTTTATGGATATTAATGCCCAGTCACTGCCCAAAAAAGATTTTGTGTGGGGTTCCCTGAAATGTGCACTGAGGGGGGGAATTAATTCGGTTAGCGACTAAGCATAAGAAGCAAAGAGTCGCGGCTCTCTCTTCGATTTTAGCCCAGATAGAAAATCAGGAGAGGCTTCTCCTCCCCTCTGCCCCTATAGAGGAGTGGGAGAAGATTGAATCTCTTTGTTCCCAATACAATCATTTATTAGCAGAAAAAGGCTGAATTCTTAATGCTTCGCTCTAAAGTATCTTCTTTTGATCATGGTGAAAGAGCAGGGAAGCTAATGGCTCTTCGTCTTCGTACCCAAATAACCGATAAAATAATCACCTCAATTTATTCAATGACAGGTGACCTTCTAACTTCTCCCCCGGATATTGTCAAAGCATTCCAAGAATACTACCGACAATTAAACTCAACACCTGTACTCCCCTCTCTGTCTCAACAATTCAATAATTTTTTCCAGGATATCAATCTTCCTATATTAGCAGATAATCAGGTTAATATTTTGAAAGCTCTGATTACATTAATAGAAATTTATGAAGCCATAGAGTCTCTTGCCCTGGACAAATCCCCCAGCCCAGATGGCTTTACTGCTAATTTCTACAAAATATTTAAGGAGATAATTGCCCCTATCCTCTTAGATACCTTTCACTATGACTTTAAGCAGGGAATATCTGACACCTCTCTGACTCATGCTATTATAATTGTTATCCCCAAACCTGGCAAAGATCCTCTTTATATTCCTAATTATAGACCAATTTCTCTAATTAATGTAGATCTTAAAATTCTTGCAAAAATCCTTGCTTCTAGAATAGGCCAGGTTTGAGATTCTCTGATAAGTACAGAACAGGAAGGGTTTGTAAAGGGAAGGCTTTCATCTGACCATCTTAGAAAAATAGCATACCTCTCCTCTGTGTTCAGGGACTCATCTGTACCAGCAGCACTTGTTTCCCTGGATGCAGAAAAAGCTTTTGACAGGGTTTCCTGGGAATATCTTTTTATGTTATTACCCAAATACCATTTTCCAAAGGCATTTATACAATGGGTCAAGATTTTTTATACTTCTCCATCAGCTCAAATTCAATGTAACGGTGTCCTCTCCTCATCCTTCACGTTATTTCAGGGTACCCGTCAAGGTTGTTCACTCTCCCCATTCCTTTTTAACCTATACCTAGAACCCCTTATTAGGAAAATTAAAAGTTCAAAACTCGTACCTGGCATATTAATAAGTGATACGGAATATAACATTTCTGCGTACGCAGATGATATACTTCTTCATATTTCTAAGCCTGCTCAATCTATACCTGCTGTCTTTCACATTATCTCCCAATTCAAAGCAATCTCAAATTAGAAGTTAAATATTGGAAAAACTGAAGTTTTTCCTCTCAACAAACATACAATTAAAACCGATAACGTACACTTGGGATTACAATGGAACACCGAAAAATTTAAATACCTAGGGTTTTACCTGCACTCTTCCCCCCATATCATGAAAAAACTTAATTTAGATGTTCTAATTAAAACATTAACAGAAGACCTTGGACGTTGGTCAAAACTACCTCTTTCTGTATGGGGTCGTATGAGCATAATAAAAATGAATGTTTTACCTTCTGTTTTATACCCCCTATGAATGTTTAATGGGGCTCTTCCATTATCATGGTTTTCCCAGTTATAGAGAATCCTCAATAGTTTTATATGGCAGGGGAAAAAAGTCAGACAAAGTTATTGTAAACTTACGCGTCTAAAAACTGACGGAAGCCTTCAAGCTCCCAATTTTTACATATATTATTTAGCTATACACCTGGCCAGGATTAGATATTGGATGCTACCTCCTGTGAACAGTACAGAGTCTATATACTATCCTTCCTGGGTTAGAATTGAACAAGCACTGTGCTTTGTAAATTATATAGACCCCAGGACCCTTCCTTTTATTACTAGGAATAACCTCCCTATATCCCTAAAAGAAACACCATTAAGCTCCTCACTTCAAACACAGCATCAATTAATTAATTTCCTCAAGGCAGATGCATATAAGGACGTTGCCCAGCCCCTGTTCTCCAACCCTAATCTTCTAATTTCAGGTAAAGTAATTAAATCTCACCTTTTTTGGCCTGACGTGGGGGTTGTTGGAGTGAACCAGTTGGTTCATGACAAAAAATTCCTCTCCTATAACGCTTCCAGTCACCTTTTTAGTTGGCCTACTGGATACATTTTTAAATATTTTCAGATATCTCACATGTTGACACATAATTTTGGACTGGGGGAGTGGAACAGTCCCTTTACTTCTGCTTTATTCCCCTTTATTAGCTCTATCCCTTCTTCTCATATAATATCCTATTCATATAAATTTCTTTTAACAAAAGTTGCCACTTTGGAAGGTAAAAGGGTCTATTGGTGGGACAATACCATAACCCCGTTTTCTCCTCACAGAAACTGGTCCAACATTTGGAAGCACTTATATAAATATATTAAGTGGGATAGATATAGATTGATGCAATTTTATATTAACCATAATTTATTTTATACCCCATTTAAACTTCATCAAATGGGCAGGGTATCATCCAGTCTGTGCCCCAAATGTCACCATGTTTCAGCTGACCTGCTTCATATGCTTTGGTCATGCGACAAAACCACTCCTTTTTGGCACAGTATTCAAATATGCCTTGATCCGCTTTTGGCACTATCAGAATATTTTAACCCAGAAATTTATATCTTGGGTGACTACACATGTTTACAAGGGAGTCAATGGAGAGCGCATATGTCTATAATATCAGGCTGTGCTAAGAAAGTTATTCTGAGACATTGGCAGGAACCAAGCACTCCCACCTATATGGAATGGTATAAGGATATTATGTTTGCCTTGCAAGCAGAGCTCATCATTGCTGGAGTTAAAAATAGGATGGAAAATTATAAACTAAGATGGGAATCATTGTATACCCTTTTAGTGATTCAGTAGTTTCTGGTTATTTTCATTTTCTCTCTTATGGACATATATACGTAACACAGTAATTTATTTTCTTCATAAGCATCCTTAGGTGTTAATAATGTGGCAGACTGGGGGGGATGAGTGGGAGGGGGGAAGTGGGCGGGATACAGACAACAATATTATGTTTCAGGACTTATTATAATCCTTATTTATGTACTACATATTATGTACATGTATCTGTACTTTCCAAGGACTGCTTTTCTGTCTAATCAATTAACTCGTTGTCTGTATTGATGGTTGTTGTTGTTGTAAAAACTTTAAACCAATAAAGCTTACTAAATAAAAAAAAAGAGAACGTTTGAGGCAGGTGAATGTCCTAACTTAACTGGGCTATTTTCTGATCATTTCTATAACTGTGGTGCTTAACTGGTGTCTGGCTGGGGAAGACAGGTTCACCACAGGGTTGTTCTTTTAATATTACCGAGGGCTAGGTGGGGCATATCTGCATAAACACTCTGTGTTACAGACATGCATACCAAAATGGAGAGTATGGAATAAATAAATACCTAGTAACCAAGTCTACATATAAGGGGAAGGGACCTTTCCTAGATTTCTGTATATTGTTAGTACCGAATGCTCTTTAGTCTTTATTTCTGAAAACTGGTAGCTAGAATCTATAATAGATAACAAGATAGGCAGTTATGGAGTAAACTTATAGAGCAATCTGGTGTCACATTGCAGGACCTAGGATTTGGTAGCGTCCCTGGAAATGCAAAGGTTTACTGGACAAAATATTTAATTACAAAAATGTGATTGGTTGTTTGTGTGTGAAAAACATGATGTGGGTATTGTGGAGGGTCCTTGTCCAGGATCCCTGGGGATATTTTTGAAGCTGTCCTGTTGTTGGTTTGGTCGACATGGCTTGGCAGTACAGTAGGGTACAGGATAGCAATGGTTGGAAAGGGTCCTGGCAAGTTATAGTGATAGTTTATGGCTGGTTTATGGATACTTTTTTAGATTATAATTTAAAATAAATTAAAAATCTTACAAGTAAAGAGTCTAAAATAAAATCTATCCCATCCAGAATGGTATCATTTTTATTATTAGTGATGAATTTATTATTGACAGTTTGTGCTAGTAGGAAAGTGAATATTTATATTTATATTTATATGTATAGAATGTATAGATTGCTCAACTGTGATATTGTTTTTTACACTGTGTATGTCTGTGTATGTATTTTGTTCTGAGAATATTGTAATGGCTTAAACAGCTGAACAATAAATCATATGAACATATGAAGAAGCCAGCAGAAGAAGGCCATTTGATCTATCAAGTCTGCTCATACTGCAGGGTCCACAGCTTGAACTATTGTCCCTGCCCTCTCTTCTTCCTTCCCCACTCCTCCCATCCTCCCTACCTATGATCCTTACCTTCCCCCTATGCCTGTCCTAGCCTCTCTTAAAGCTGCCCACTGTCTTCAACGAGATGACCTCTTCTGGCAGTGCATTCCAAGTGTCCCCCACCCTCTCTGTGAAGAAGTGCTTTCTTACCTCCCTCCTAAACCTCCCACTCTCCAGCTTAAGACAGTGTCCCCCCATGTTATGGTTGCCACTCAGCTTAAAGAGACTCTCCTTATCAACCTTATGTATCCCTTTCAAGTACTTGAAGGTCCCAATCATGTCCCCTCTCTCCTGTCTTCCAGGGAGTACATGTTCAGTCACCCTCAGCCTCTTTTCGTATGCCTTGCCCTACTGACTAACTATCATCTATGTAGCCCTCCTCTGGACCTTCTCCAGCAGTTAAATCAACTTGACTTGAGAGAACAGTGTGGATCATACAAGGAACATAACAGAGAAAGTATAAGGTAAACAGTACCAGATAAATAAACAGTTGAGCATACCAAGATATATAACATTTAGGTAAACGGAGCAAGGTTGCTCCATCATTCAATAATAGGAATAACAACAGTATTAAGGGCAGGAGAGGAGAGCAGACCACTGGAGGAGGGAGGGGCAAGGGTGGGCAGCAAGGGAGGTGTAGCTGTGCTAGTGGCCTGTGGTCAGATCCAGGTTGTAGAGGACAGAAAGTCCATTCTTAATAGAGGATTTAGAGGGGGGTCGGGGGAATGTAGGAAGGAGGGGAGGTCATTCCATAGTGAGGGTCCAGCTGCAGAGAAGGCTCTTAGGCCCATCCTCATAGTTATGTTAGGGCATTCTAGTTGAAGGTGGGAAGATTGACATAGATTGTGGCAGTAGGTTCTGGGCCAGATAAGAAGAGATAGTGGTGAGTAAGAGGGATTGTGCAAGGTATCAGCAATAGTCTGGGCCAGCAGATAAGAGCATTGTGCTTGTGAAGGGAGCCAGTTAAGGGACTGGTAAAGAGAGGTTTACTCTTAATCCAGTGAAGTTGGAGGTCTTACTGGTAGAGCCGGGTCGATCAAGTTCAGAGGCAACAAGTAGTAGTTCCAGTCTTCCTTTCTTGGGCAGTGTGGCTCTTCGAGCTGTAGACAGAGTGAGGAATCTGGGGGTCATTGTGGATTCCAAGCTGACATTAGAATATCAGATGTCCACTGTTGTCCACAGTGGTTTCTATCATCTGTAAAACATCACCCAGATTAAGCCCTATTTTGAACTGGCTGATCTGGCAACACTGGTGCACACCTTAGTCACATCAAGGTTAGATTACTTTAATGCTCTCTACCTAGGGTTATCCATGAGGCTGATGTACCACCTCCAAGTGGTTCAGAATGTGGCAGCCTGGTTGCTGGAACCTCCTGGTTCGAGGACATCACACCAGCTCTCTGCACTCTTCACTGGCTGCCAGTATGATGGTGCACCAGTCTCATAGTATGCTTGTTGACATACAAGGCCCTACACAGTCTGTGTCAGGGTTACCTGAAAGACTTCATGGTGCCATACGTTACTGGCTGCACCCTCTGGTCAGTGGAAGCAGACCTCTTATTGGTCCTGCAAGCCCACTTAAATCCTAAGGGGAT
The DNA here is from genome assembly GCA_016271365.2 of Neoceratodus forsteri. NCBI lineage: Eukaryota > Metazoa > Chordata > Ceratodontiformes > Ceratodontidae > Neoceratodus > Neoceratodus forsteri. The sequence continues at coordinate 1,691,284,367 of CM028130.1, read as the reverse complement.
AGGGCATTTATTGTAGTGGCCCCGATCCTCTGTAATGCCCTTCCCCAGGAACTGAGAGGTGCTCCTTCAATGGCCCTTTTTACAAAATATTTAAAATCACATTTTTTCACTTTGAGTTTTTGCTTGGCTTTGTAATACTTTGTTTTATTTTTGTACTTATATTGCTCTTAATCTGTTTTATACTTTGTTTTATTTTTGTACTTACATTGCTCTTATTCTGTTTATTTGTATTTGATATGAGGTGCCCAGAGCCTTCGGGGATTGGGCACCATATAAATAAAATTGCCTTGTCTTGCCTGTGCAGAATGACTACAGGATAGTGGCTACTTACCCTTGTCCTCTTCCCCAGGATGGTGTAAGAGAGGCATAAATTCACTGTTAGTTCTAATATCTTCTGTCCATTAGTAGGTCTCCCCCCAACCCGCTTACTTCCCCCACCTACACACTCAACCTTCCCTCTGACCTGGCCAGCTTCTGTTCTTAGGAAAGAGTTATCTGGGGCTTCCCACATAAGTTCATTTTATGTGCATTAGTGTACATAGGCTTATTTTCCCCTTACTAGCTGGACCTCCTGCACCTCACATCCCATACATTGCTGTGGTACAGATTGATGTCCTTCAGCAGGGTTACCCATGGAGGGGACATCTCTACTAATGACCCCACCACTTAAAGGGAAAGTGTACCAGTTGGTTACTTCTGGTTATGGTGGTTAGCATAGTGGTCCCATAGTCACAGCTGCTCTCCTTAGGCTGCATTTCCTCAAAAGAATTCTTGATTTTTGAAATGATAACAATATGCTTTTTAGATTAGTGTGTTCAACCCAGGTTCACTCAGTACTCTTCCTCGGGTATTCTTTTACCATGGACCTACTCTTGGCTCTTAATGGGTTCAACAGCCCTGGTACCCAGGTGCTGGCCTCTTGGTTGTCCATTTTTCATAAGCTGTGGGTGAATCAACAGTATGGTATCGCAGGCTATGGCATTGTTTGTGGAATAGTCCTTGCACTTCTCATCCCTCCTCTTTATTGGTAGGGCTGCTCTGAAGTTTGTAACATGGAATGTGAAAAGAATCAATCATTCCATCAAGCAACAGAATATGATTTCTTATCTCAAGGCCCAAATATCTGATGTAGCCATGTTGCAAGAAACACAACTTTTCAAGGTGGGAGGCCTCAAAAATGGTCTGAGTCTAGATCAGGCAAGAATACGCCAGCTGTCATTCCTCAATGTGCAGAGGGTAGCCATTCCTGTACATTAAAAAAAAATCCCATTTCATTTGCACACATCCTAGTAGTTATTCATGATACACTGGATAAAGTGGCCACAACCATAGTAAATATGTACACTGCCAATAAGGTTGATGAATCCTTCTTTCTTGGCCTGTTGCATGCCCTGTCTCATGTCACCCCCACAATCTAGTGTGGGACCCTCTCTTGGATAAAAATTCCAACTCCCCATCAGTGGTACTGTATCCCAACCTAAGGGGAAAATAGCTTTAGACTCATTGGCCATATGCCAGGTGTTGCTGAACCATGGAGGGTGCTTTTCCCTACAGGCAGGGATTTACATCCTGGTAGTCTTAATAAGGCTGCTTTGGCTAATCTCAGATCTTAATCCACAGAGCCAATAGCAATAGCAGATCATGCTGTAGTCTCCATGACTCTTACTTTACTATCTTTCTTCTATATCAACACTGTCCCAGATGGAGAATAAATCCTTTCAGTTCAATTCAATTTTTATTTAAGCAGGAATGCACCATTGAGCAGACTCATTTACAAAGTGGTTCTAGATGGGCATAGTACAAGTAGTACAAGACATAGAAACATAGAAACATAGACTTTGACAGCAGATAAGGACCACTTGGCCCACCCAGTCTGCCCATTTCCCTACTACTGGATAAGCTGCAGATTCTAGTTAACCAACAGCCTACTTCCTGCCACCCCCCCACTACAATTGCCTTGTGTCTGTCCCATGCATGTTTGAATTACCCCACTATTTTAGCCCCAACAACCTCCTCAGGAAGGGAGTTCTACGCATCCACCACTCTCTCCATGAAAAAAGATTTCCTCACATTACCCCTGAGCCATCCCCCTCTATCTTTAAATTGTGTCCCCTTGTTCTTACACTTCTCTTTTTCTGAAAGATGCTACTCTCCTGGACTTTGTTGATTCCCTTGAGGTACTTGAACATTTCTATCATGTCCCCCCGTCCCTCCTTTCATTAAAGGTATACATATTAAGCTCTCTCAGTCTCTCTTCATATGAGTTCTGATGCAGACCCTGCACCATTTTAGTTGCCCTCCTCTGGACTGCTTCCATCCTGTCTATGTCCTTGCGTAGATGAGGTCTCCAAAACTGCACACAGTACTCCAGATAGGGTCTCACCAACTGTCTGTACAGAGGGATAACCACTTCCCTTTTTCTACTTGTGATGCCCCTTCCTATGCATCCCAGTATCCCCCTGGCTCTCCTCACTGACTTCTCACATTGCTTACCCACCTTTAGATCATCTGATATGACTACCCCAAAGTCCCGTTCCATTTTTGTTATTGTTAGTACCTCCTCTGCTATTGTGCACTCTTCTCCTTGGTTTTTGTTTCCCAGGTGCATTACTTTGCACTTCTTTGCATTGAATCTAAGTTGCCATAGATCTGACCATTCCTCCAACCTTGCCTAGTCCCTTCTCATCCTTTCTACCCCCTCTTGTGTATCAACTCTGTTACAGATCTTTGTATCATCTGCAAAGAGGCATACCTTTCCCTCCAGACCCTCTGCAATGTCACCTATAAAGATGTTAAAGAGGACTGGACCCAGTACTGAGCCCTGAGGTACTCCACTAGTGACCCCCCTTTCTTCAGAATGTGTGCCACTCATTTATTACCTTCTGTGTCCTGTTGTGCAGCCTGTTTGCAACCCAGGCTACCACCCTGGGACCCACTCCCAATCTGGCTAACTTGATTATTAATCTTTCGTGCTGGACTGTGTCAAATGCCTTGCTAAAGTCTAGGTAGGCCATATCCACAGCCCCTCCCTGGTCTATTACTTTGGTCACCCAGTCAAAGAAATCTATTAGATTCATCTGACATGACCTTCCTGCTGTAAATCCATGCTGCTTTGGGTCCTGTGCCCACTGGCCTCTAGGTACTCAACAATTCTTTCTTTCAGAGTGATTCCATCATTTTCCCTACCACTGAGGCCAAACTTACAGGTCTGTGTTTCCTGCTTCTGCCTTGCTCCCACTTTTGTGAATGGGAATCACATCTGCCCTCCTCCAGTCCTCAGGTACCACCCCATCCTCCCATGATTTGTTAAAAGTGTGGTCAGTGGTGTCACTAGGTCCTCCTTAGTTCTTTTAGGTTCTGGGGTGAATCCATCAGGCCCCATTGCTTTGTCCACCTTGAGTTTTAGGAGTTCTTTCAGGACTCTTTCTTCTGTAAATGGACTGGTGTCAACCCCCCTACCCAGAGTGCTTCTACTGTCTGGTTTAGGTAACTCCTCCTCATCTTCTTTTGTGAATACTGAGCAAAAGTATTCATTCAGTATCTCTGCCTTTTCACTGTCTCCCTCTGCCCACCTCCCCTCTCCCTTATTAATCTTCACTATTCCTCCCTTAACCTTTCTATGCTCCCTAATGTACCTATAAAAGGTTTTATCCCCCTTCTTAACTGACTTGGCTATTTTTTCCTTAGTTTGGGCTTTTGCTATTCTGACTGCCTTCCCCACTTCTTTCTGCTTTAATTGATACAGTTCCCTGTCATGCTCCTTCTGTGATGCCTTATACTTTTTGAATGCAGCCTTTTTCTCCTTAACCTTCCCTGCCACCTCTTTTGAGAACCATAGTGGTTTTTTACTCATCATCATAACATCATAACAAGTCATATATATTACAAAACCATGACATGTTGGGATAACATTTTTCAAAACCTTACATGTAGTAAAACGGGTACAAACAGAGAGGAGAGGGACAAGGTAGAACAAGTCATACGTTTTACAAAACCATAACATATTGGGACAGCATAATAAAAAAGCAATCATACATACATTTTTCAGAACCATAGCTGTAATAAGAAGGTACATCAGAGAGGAGAGGTCAGGTGACATAGTTCATAGACAGAAAACACAAAGGGGTGGACCACAATCCAGGTAATGGAAAGGCTGGGTCTAAAGTGATCATGCAGCTGGAAGTGGAATAGCACTAAAGGATGGGCAGGGAGGGGCTGCCATTGTAGGAGAGGGGAATAAGTGCTGGGAAGTGGCAGACTGCTACCAGGGAGGGGGAGTGCTGGAGGGGAGGAGCTGGGAGCCACTAATTGCAAGGTGGGTTAGGAGAAGCAGTTGCATGTTTCTGTAAGTGACTGTCGCAGCAGGGTCTTAAATGTGTGCAGTCCCACCATTTTTGTGGGCTTTAGTGATTTCTGAAGAGTATTCCAGATGGTAGGGATGCTGTGGCTTAGGGATGAATCACCAAATCTAGTCCTTATTCTGGAAATGTCAAGCAATATATATAAGAATGCCTTCTGAGCCAGTAGACACCAGGGATGCATTTGAAGAGGTTGGTGATGTAGGGTGGGACCTTGTTGGTGATGGCTCTATATGCCCAGAGGTAGGCATTTCTCAATCTTCCTGGTGTTGGGTGAGGGACATCCTAGTTGTGCATAGAGATGACAGTGATGTGTGTTGAATGAGGTGCTGGTAATATATTATAAGGCTCTGTGGTACAGTGTGTCTAGTTTGGCTAGAGCTAGAGTGGGGCAATGGCTGTAAATGAAGTCAGAATAGTCAATAAGTGGGAGGAATGTGGTCTGCACCAAACACATTTTGACCTCAAGTGTGATCAGCTTCTGGATTCTGAAAAAAGGCCCAGTTTCTGTCTTAGTTTTTTCATGAGTTCATCTATGTGATTGGAAAAAGTAAGTTCAGAGTCAAGCCAGAGGCCCAAGTATTTACATGTTTTTACAACCTCTAATGGTTCCCCCAGAAGGGTAAGGATTCTGGGCTGGGTGCTAGCTAGGTCAGTGCTTGTAGAGTGGACATGAGGTGAGAAGAACATCACCTTAGTTTTTTTGGCATTGAAAAGCAACCTGAGGTGCAGTAAGTAGCATTGCAACAGGTCAAAATCCTGTTGCAGCTCCTTACAAGCTAGCTCAAGGGTGGGTTTGGTGACATAGAGAACGGTGTCATCCAAGAATAGGTGGACCCTAGCCATATTGATTTTGGAGTCTATGTCATTAATATAAATCATGAATAGTAAAGGCCCCAGGATGGACCCCTGGGGAACACCTCTCAGGAGTGGTTTAGGAGGTGATAGATCACCTTGGGCTTTCACCTGCTGCTACCTACCAATCAGATAGCTAGAGAACCACTGTAGTGCTGTTCCATCTAGGCCAAGGTTGCACAATGTATGTAGGAGTAGGTCATGATCCATGGTATCAAACGCCTTGCTCAGGTCCAAAAAAGTGCAGAGACAAAGTTTCTGGAATCTATGGTGACCTGCCAATCGTTCATCATTTTAGCCAAGATGGATACTGTATTGTGGTTGGGTCTGAAGCCGAACTGTATGGGATTGAGAAGCGTGGAAGATTCCAAGTAATCTCTTAGCTGGGAGTTGACTAATTTTTTGAGTAGCTTTGATAGAATGGGCAGTAGTGATATGAGTCTGTAATTGTTAAGATCGCATGAGTTTCCAGATTTGAAGAGAGGAATGATGTGGGCAATTTTCCACATGGAAGGGAACATTCCATTTGATAGGGAGAGGCTGAAGAGATGAGTAATGGGTGGGGACAGATGGTAGGCACCTAATTTGAGGAAGAACGGCTTGGTATGGTCAGCTCCAGCTCTTTTTTTAACATCTAAGAACAGCAAGAGGTCTTCAACCTGATTAATTGTGACTGGCTGAAGCTAAACTTCATTGTGTAACTTGTGGCCTGTGTGGGTGGGAGGGCAGGGGATTGATGGCAGTGTGTGTGGTGAGTTTACTTGCTGGAGGCATGTTGAAAGCTAGCCCTGCAGTAGTGAAGTGATTGTTCAGTTGTTCTAGTATGCTTTGTTTGGTGGTAAAGATGTTATAGCCAGATATAATTTTGGAGGGTAGAGATGAGAGAGAGCTGTGGCCTTTGATTTCCTGAAGGGTTTGCCAAAACTTGGCAGCATTTGTTTTGGAGGAGTCCAGTGCTGATTGGAAATAGTTAGCATTTGTGGCCCTTATACATTTGGTGCAGTAGTTTCTGGCAGCACTGAAGGCTGCCCAGTCAGTAGGGAGTTTTGTTTTTCGTGCAGTTCTCCATAGAGTGTCCCTTTCTAGGAGGTCTGATTTTAAGTCATTTGTAAACCATGGGCAGGTCTTTTGTCTGGACTTGACTTTTACTAGGGGGGGCATGCTTGTTGATCACCATCTAGACTAGACTCTGGAACAGACTGCAGGCCTCTGAGACCATGCACGCAAGATAGAAATCTTGCCATCTGATCTGACTTAGGTCTGACAGAAAGTTAGAGTAATTAAATTTGTGGAAGCTCCTTTTATACTTGAGACTGACGGTGGAAAGGGGATTTGTTGAGGCCCTGACACAAGATACAGCATTGTGGTCACTTATATCATTATGGAAGACCCCAGTATGGGCAGTTTTATGCAGATTGTTAACTAATATTAGATCGAGGAGAGTACTGCATTCCAGATTCATATATTCATATCAGGGACAATCTGTGTGATGCCACACTCATCACATCCTTTAGGGGCTTGGAACAGGGAGAGGACCAGTCGCGGTGGAGGTCACCCATGATGAACGTTTCAGAGTTGTGGTCTGCCATCTGACTGCGAAGATGGGATAATAATTCAAGGCCCCCAGAGAGGGGTCTGTAGCAGCCTATGATGAGTAAAGATTTGTTCTGTGCTGGGGATACTTTTAGTGTGAGGCTTTCAAACTCCTTTGGCACTGAAATTGCATTGATAATTGAAGTTGTGAAATTTTCGTGTAGGTAGATGGCGACTCCACCTCCCCTGGGGGTCCTGTCAGCATGGAACATGTAATAAGCAGGAATGTTGATGCTATGGTCAGGGGTAGAGGCTTTCAGTCAGGTTTCTATAATCACCATCACATCAGGTTTGGTGAGGCAGGTCCAGGCCTGAATCACTGCACTGGAAGGACTTCTCCTGGCTCACCAAAGAAGCTCAGGAATATTACTCACAGTGCTGCATCTCCAACCAGGCAAGCCACAATCTAAGAGACTTTTGAGGCGATGCTTACGGGGGTGGGGGAGGATCATCAGCAATATAGCCTCATTAAACAAGATATGGAAGAAATTAATTCTTGATATTGAAAACACAAATCAGTGGGGCTTACTGGGATTAAAGCCAGTTGGATTCCCCCATTTGTCATCTGGTCAGGGCATTTTAATTTGAAGTCTTATTTTGCCCCAGTCTTCAGTCGGGAGATAGGAACTGTAAGGGAGAGTGGCTAAGAGAGCAACAGTTTTTAAACAGTATGGCCTGGCTCTCTGACCTTGTGTGAGTGATTAGGTTCATGTGTGAACATACAAATCAACTGTGCCAAATGGGGTGAGAGCCATTTGGGCTTCCCCATTCATCATCCACCTCAGCCTTCAGTCAGGAAGCACAAACTGCAAGGAGGTGGGGCTCTCTCTTTATAAGCAGGGTATCTTCTAGTGGTCCTCTGTGCTACGTGAGAAAAATCTCCAGGTAGTTGGTTTGTCCAAGAGGTTTGAGACCAAGGACCCAGTCTCATTCTTTAAGGACTGGCTGCCAAAACTGTTGAAGTGGGATTCACTGCCCACGTCAGGATATGATGACTGAGTATTTAGAGTGGACTTGAAGAGGGCTGCTATTATGTGCACCCAGGACTGTTTTGCCATTTTTTAGAAAAGGAAGTACTTAGAGGCAAGGCAATGTTCACTGTGCAGAAACATGGTGAATTGCTGGCAGGGGAGGCAATTTTGAATTTCTACCTCAATCTCTCCCTCTCTACATTCCAGATGTGCTAAGAATTGGAGGCAACTAAGAAGAGACTTAGGACTTTGAATCTCCCTTTGGCCCAGCTATTTCGGGCATGGCTTTGGGTAGAGGTTGAGGGTAAGACATATATTCTTAGCCCCGGGATGGACACTGACTACTGGAAAACTAGAAAAAGAGAGTGAGAGTTTGGCAGCTGCACTGGGTCATCAAATGGACTCTGATCACTCAGACACTGAAGGGGCATCATGAGCCTATTACAGTCTGACTTGGAATACTATTCTATTTGGATTTTCTGCATCAGAGATGACTTGGGGTCACTGTGAGGTATTCCATCTTGGGGCTTAGTGTAACTGTTAATTTTAAGCCCCCATTTATTCTGTAATTTTATAGCTTTCTGGCTTGGTAACTATGGCTCTGTTCTTGGTAAAAGACTTTTTGGGACATTTACCTTTTGTACAACTACCACTGCACTTCACTCCTGGATAGTTTTCAGACATATAAAATTTCTTACATTGAGTGCTGTACTTGATTTACATTGCTAGCAGTTGCAGGGGATATATGGGGGCTATATGTTCAAATTGTTAAATGGAAGTCTTGGCCCCCTGTTTTCCACCATGTTCCCGGTGTATCAGGCTTGTGGGGTAAACCCCCAGTGTTCTATATACTGTGTTGCTAGACAGTGTCGATGTATATGGGTTTACTGTTGAAATTTACTACTGTTGTTTACATTTTAGTTCGGAGAGTGGCCTGTAGTTTGGGCCCTATAACATCCATACCTTCATTTCAATTATTTTTATATAACTGGCTAAAATGCTATATTTTATTATTGGTACTTAGTATGCACATGGATTTGCTTTCCTTATTGTATATCATAGTAGTAGCCAAGACCTTAGCATCATTGCTTTTTATGGCTGTGGTGGAGCCTACAGCCATCTTGCTATCTGTAGCTGGAAAATGGAGTATCGTGGAACACATGTTTTGGACTTTTCAATGTATCCTTCTATGCCAACTGAAATAAAATACTCCCTTCTTTCTGTTAAGAATGTTGGAGATATAACTCCAAGCTGCTTATTAGATGCCATTAGGAAACTGAAACAGCTTGTTAAATATTGGTTGCCTATTAAACTGAAGATTTGTTTACCCCTTCAGAATGCAACAACTTACACATTTAAATACTTAGCATTTAAACAGCTTCTTACTACTAGTTTCACTTGGGAATGTATTGTCTTTCAAGAAAGATTCATATCTCATAAATGTCATCCCTTTCCCAGCAAATCTATATATTACACTGTTTTTTTAACCACTAAGGACACTATCTGATAAGTACTGTCTCAGACATATGCCAGGTCTTCAGTGAACAACCCAGACTAAATATGTAGCAATCAGCAGGTATTTTCTACTATGCTTTTTAGGACAAAAAATTACATTGAGCTACAGCAAACACACACACACACACTGTACACACCGTCCTCATGGCCACAAATTAAAAAATAAATACTGCATTCTAATATGTTATAAAACAAGAAACTGTTTGTTTATGTCAATGAACACTGTGAAGTTCAGTTTAGAGTATATTTCCTTTAAATATTTATTATCCTATATTTTGTATTGTGGATAGCGCAGGGAAGATGTTACATCTCATTGTCATAGAGATCTTCATTTACACATTTTTGCAAGTATTTACTCAGACTGTCCCAGATTAGATGCAATATCTTGTTTTCAGTGGGGTCATGATTTTGCCATTTTGATAATGCATTTCTTCAGGGTAGCCTAGTCCAGGGCCCCTATATTCAAAGGAGATGTGCAACGCATCTCAGTGGAAAAAGGAGATATGCCATGCAACTTCAACAATGTGCTGCAGCATGATATTCAAATGTGTGGGATGTGCTGACCACAAAGGAATGGGCCAGGGTGCACACAAATAGTATTATGTGCAAGTCGAGGGTGCATTCTCATGCATATGCCATGCTGCCGCAGACTCAGTGGGAATGCACTCCTCGCAGTCCAGAGCAGTGTGGCCCACAGCTAGGCCATGAATAGCTGGCCTAACCCAGCCAGCCACCCACAGGTGGGCTGCAGAAGTGCACTCAGGTGCACAGCAACCTTGCAGCCCTGGAGGACTAGAGGTACCCCCTCCCATCTCCAATTGATCCAACTCCATCCCTGAAGAGCTCTATAGTGTAGGGTCCCCCCTGGGCCCAGTTGCACCAGAGAAAACCATGACTCATATCCACAGCATAGAGAACCCCCACCCACTGTCTTGGTATGTAGACACGCCCTCTTCCCATATACTCAACTTGTTGTGGAGACTGGCACTGCCCTCCACACCCTGCCACAGCCAGCCACTGACTGCACTGGACCTGGACCGGGGACCTACACTCTAGAATGACCCAAGTGGCTGTACCATGCACTGGGGCACTACATAAGCTGCAAACCCACCAGTGTATGCAGCTATGTGTATGTCCCTGGCAAACTGTAAGAGGGAATTGACATACCTCCCAATACATGCCTTGTCGATGCTGTATCTCCTTGCTGTTGTACACCACTGCAGGCCCACACTCTCCCCCATTCTCCTGTGTAACATGCCATCCTCTGGACTGCTGAGGTATCCTGGGTGCCATGGGGTGCAGTATCCTGCACTGCCATTTCCAGTGTACACTCCAGGCTATGGATAGTGCATCCGCAGTTCCCCAACTGTACAAATGAATGGGAGGTCAGCTGTAACATGCCTGTTCAGAACTTGTGTGAGTGGGTACAGCATCAGCTGTCACCCACAATGAGCAGTGCAACAGTGCTGGGATGATGGATCCATATGCAAGTGCCTGAGATGTATGGCCACTGGGCGTTATCGCCCACACACAGCTCGTGCCTATGTATATGACATATTCCAGAGTCCTATTGCCAGTGCTCCACTACCCAAAAATAAGATGCCATTTCTTCTGTGAACTATCCAGGCTAAATATATGGCAATCAGCAGGCAAATTCTAAAAAATAAAAACATCTAGGAAAATACATTGTAAAAATGTGTAAAAGGAAGACCACATTGAAACTGCCTCTCAGCAAATCTACATTGTGCAAATTCATTAGAAGTAATGGGCAAAAGCATCCCAAAAGCTCTCCACAGCCATATCGGTTCTGACCAGAATTTGTTTCATATTGCTTTTACTAGGATTGTAGTATTTAGTCATTTTGCTTTTTGGGAATTCACTGTCTAACAGATAACACAGGCAATCATTTCAGTATCCTGTTTCTAATGACTAAGAAATTTAACTTTTTGTTCTTTGAGCAGTGTTCTATATGAAAATGTTATTTGTCTGATTTTTCTTAGAAATTTATAATAAAAAAGTGAAAAAAAACAAAGAAATGATAGGGTGAATAGTAGAGAGGGGATAGCATTGTATATAAAGGAAGGGGGTTGAAACAACAGAGCTAATTAATGTGGCTGTATTAGAAGGCTTGGAGACCGTTTTGGTGCAATTGTCCTTTGGAAAGGAAAGACAATAAAAGTTGGGGTGGTTTACAGACCACCAAAGCAAGAATAGAGTGTGGGGAGAGAACACTCAGAGGTTATTAAGAGGGTAGCCAGATCAGGGGAAATAATTATAGATGTTCAAATTTGCTTGATGTGGATTGGAAGGTTCTGGTCAGAGCAAGTATTAGGAACCAGCTCTTAGTGGAAATATTCCATGAAGCATTTGTAACATATTTAGTGCAGGATCCTACGAGGGAGGGAGAATTGCTAGGCCTGGTACTAACAAACAGCAACACAGTGCAAATGTTGTGGTTCAGGAACCATTGGAGCAAGCAATCACAAAACTGTATGGCTGGAGGTCTGAAGAATATTCACTAAGGGCAATAGCGTGTTGCTGGTGTGGGTCTTCAGGAGAGCAGACTTCAATAAGATGCAAAAGATGCTAGAAGTAAGCATGCAGGGTATGGTAGGGGATTGTGGAGGTAAAGTGAACTAGGAAGCGTTCAAATTAAAGGTATTAGAAGCTGCAGAAAATTGCAGTGGTGGAGTCCAGCAAGAGGAAAAGTTCTAGTAAGTCAGTGTAGTTCAAACTGCAAGTTAAGAAAACTAAGAACACAGAAGAGAAGGACATTTTAAAAATACAGATGTAGCCTGAGGGAGGAGGATAGAGAAGCTTATGTAAGAGCAAAAAGAGAAACCAGTAGGACAGTCAGAAGTGCTACAGCTGATGCAGAGCTCAGAGTAGCTAGGGGCAGCTCCACAAATGTCCTTCACATTATCTTGGTTATGTGTTAAGAGGGGTATGTGGTAAGGTAAAGTGATTTTAAATATAGAGATAAATCCTTGAAAGAGAGATAAAAGGTGTACAACGCCTCTCTTTGGGATCCAAATTTTGTCTGGGTAGCCTAAGGTAATCATCTCACCAAATGCCAAAGAAATATGTTCAGCCCCCACTTGGCCTTGTAACCAATCAGGACTGAATTTATTTATTGAGCTTTTGTTGACCAGGTAAGTACACTAGCTGAATACATGCCTACTTTCAGGCCCAACCTGGGAGGATTAAAAAGATTTATAGGCAAGATAAGCTTTAAAGAGCAACTTTCTATTTCAGCATGTGCTTTCATAAATAAGGTGTTCCAACTGTTACAATTTACTAGGGAATACATTTTTTTTTCATTTTCAGTGTTCCTTTCCAAGACATATAACACATCTTGGTAGTCATTCTAAAAAGGCTATATAGAAAACATTTGGAAACATTTGCCTCTCCCTTGTTGACCTCACAGTGCCTAGGTTTATGACATCATAGTGCTTACCATGACAACAGACTGTGATGTCACAAACAACAATTGTGTAGGAGCAAGGGAGATTTAGATACATATTTAAAAAATCTCAGTGAAATAATTGTTGCATTATCTAAAATATTTAGTAGACTAACAGCAGGGGAAAGTAAAAAAATAACTAGAAAACACAATAAAGTTGAAACATAATTGGTTTATATCTAATGTTTTTAAGCTTTTTAATATTAATAGAGAGTTGCTTTTTAACAGTGGCAAAATATAACAGCATATAGGTAAAGTTAACAATTAAAGATCACAGCAGTTTAAAGTAATATGATAAATAAAGCACAATTATACCAAAGCATGGACCTGAGCAGATCAAGGCTAAGCAGTGGAGTCCACAATTTAATTAGAGGAAGGAGATACCTGGACTGTTATTTATTTATTTATTAGGTCTAGGATAACAATACCTTTGAGCCAGGGCTCTTTTACAAAGGTTCCATGTCAGGTTACAATTCAAAACACAAGACATGTAAGTCAGATTACAAATTCAATACATAGGACAAGGTTACAAAAGTGTAAGCTAAACAGAGTTACAAAGCATCTGAGAAATAAAACAAGTTTTGGAGGCTAGGTTACAAGGAGATAGCGGATGAGGTGCAGAGAGGATAGAAGACAGGAGAGAGGAAGGGTAGAAGGGGGCGGAGAGCTATAGAGGAGGAGCGCAGCTAGAGGCACTGTCGTAGACATAACATGGGAAAGTGCATGCTAAGGGATATTCAAGTGCTAGTAGGAGACAGAACTGCATAAGGTTAGAGAAATATTCATGGGGTCAGCTGGTGGAGGCAGTCAGAGGAGCTAGAGGCAGTGAGAGAGAGGCGTAGCCTTGATTTAAATGCACCAAGGATAGGAGTAGAAGAGATGTAACTGTTTAGACCATTTAGCCAGCTGGGTGTCCTGTAGGCAAAAGATCTTTGACCTTGTGAGGTACAACAATGTGGAACCTGCAGGAGCTGTGATTCAGACCCCCTGGTTGAGTGGGGTTATTCCTAGGGTGCAGGAGTGCACACACTCCAGGGGGCAAAAGGCCCATAGTTATTTTCTTTGCCATGGTGCAGGTTAAGTACTTTATCCAATTGATGAGTTGCAGCCATCCAGTTTGTGCATAGAGGTCGCACGTATGTGTGAGGTGGTAGGATCCAGTGAGAAGTCATCAGGCCTTATTGAGGGAGGTGGATATGCGTCTCTGAGTGGTAGCGGGGGCAGAGTCATAGATGATAAGCCCATAGCCAATAATGTAGAGAACAGAGCTCTGAATGGTGACAGTCAGGGCTTCTGGGGTAAGATGTTACCTATGCTGGAAGAGAAGGCCAAGGCTAGTATTTGTTGCTTTGGCTACAGAGTCAATGTGGGCACTGTAAGTTAGATGAGAGTCTAGAGTGATCCCAAGGTACTTAAAGGCTTGAACCTGTTCCAGGGTGACTCCGTGACTGGTTTTGATGAATAGGGGGTGCAGCTTATGCTTGTTATGAGAGCTGCTGAACATCATAGACTTTGTTTTCTTATTATTGAGGACTAGATTGTGATTTGAGAACCAATTTTCAACAGATGTGAAGCCAAGCTGAAGGTTGTCTTGTAGAGGCTTAGGATCCTTGTGGGAGGCAAGAATTACAGCATCGTCTGCATAGAGGATGATTGTTTCAGAGGAAGAATTTGGAAGGGAGTTCAGGAACAAGCTGAATAGTAGGGAGCCCAGAATAGATCCCAGGGGGACACCTGAGCGAACAGGCCTGGTATCAGAGTGGATATCTGCAATTTTTACTCTTTGAGACCGGTTCTCCAAGTAGCTTTTGAACCAAGCAGTACAGCTGGGAGACAGCCCAGCTTTCAGAAGTTGCACAAGCAGTAGGAGGTGATGGACAGTGTCAAACACCTTAGTCAGATTGTTGAAGACAGACCCAATTAACTGACCATTGTCCAGTGAGCTGTGAAGAATGCCAGAGAATTCCAGTAGGGCAGATGAGGTGCTATGTCCTTTCCTGAAGCCATGTTGTTGCAAGCACAGGATATTGTATTTGTCCAGGAAATCTGTGAGCTGATCTGCTGCAATACGTTCAAGGGCCTTGGAGAGGGGTGGCAATATAGAGATCAGATAGTAGTTTCCATGATTGGTCCTGTCACCACTTTTATGGACAGGGGTAGCAGTGGCAGATTTCCATTTGTCAGAGAACTGGCTGAGCCTAAGTGAAAGGCTGAAAATATATGTCAGTGGCTGTAACACCTCATCAAGGGTGAGGGACAGCAGTTTAAGGTCAAGTGTATCACTGCTGGATCTGGATTTGGTAATGTATTTGCAGGCATCATGCATCTTGACTGCTTTGAAATAAAAAGGCAGGTGGCTAGAGGATGAGGAGGCATTGAGGGGAGGAGAGGGAGAGTCATAGTCCTTGAAAAAGTCAGAAGGGAGAACACTGCTGAGATCGGTGAATGCAGTGTTTTGCTATGCTATGATTTTAGGGTCAAGCATAGTAGACCAATTTATTTTGAGAAAGGTAGGGGAGGTTTTTGGCTGCTTCACAGTGACCTCTTTAATATTGTTCCAAAATGCCCTCCCGTTACCCCAGGTATCCGTGAGAGTGTTCTTGAAGTAGGTAGATTTATTTTGCCAGATTGATTTGGTACAGTCATTCCATCCACGTTTATAGTTTTGTATGTCAGTTTCTTTACCAGTGATTCTGGCCAGATCCCAGAGGTGATCTCTAGATTTTAGTTGACGTAAGAGATTGGCTGAGAGCCAGGGATTGCAAAGAGCTTTGACTTTGCATTTTTTAAAAGGAGTGTAGGAGTCACAGGCTGCATTGAAAGTGTTGATGGAGTAATCCAGCGCAGTATTTACATCTCTTGCTTTGTAGATAGGGGATCAATCTTGGAGGTTGAGGCATGTTTTGAGGTGTGACAGCTTCCCACGCAGTAGGACTCTACTAGTGATAATATTAGGAGGGGGCTTGCAGAATTTGTTTGACCATTCACAGATGACAGGGGAATGGTCACTAAGTGAGTCAGGGAGGACTGCGATATTTGTGATATGAGTTGGGTGACTGGTAAGAATCCAATCCAGGAGGGTGCTGGTGCCGGATTTCTAGTTTTTCCAGGTTGGAGAGTCAACCATCTGGGTGAGATTGTTTGAAGAGATGGCATCCTTATGGACCCCTGCATCAGACGCAAGCCGATTTGTATTAAAGTCTCCAAGCAGAATCACTAAAGTTCAATTACAAGCAGTGTTATATTTCAGATGCTTCCATAAAGACCTTCTAAAAATGTAATTGGAGGTGGCACTATGAATAGGTACTGGTCGGGATTTCCATACCCTAGGTAAACAGACAACAAAGGTCTGATCCCCCATTGCCATGCAGGTTTTTGGAACAGACAGCAAAGATGTATAACTAAATCTGAAGGAGTAGATAGATCTAACAGTCCTTAATTGCTCTGCTAAAGGCAGGATGGGTGCCAGTTCTGACAACTTTATATATTAATACATCCCACGGAGCCACTTGTTGTGGGATAAGAGTGGTTCCACATGCATTCTGCTTGACAGAGAGAACAGTGAAGCAAAGCTGAGCTGTTCTGTCTCAAGCAGTAGGCAAGTGAAACCACTCTTACCCGCAACAAGTGGTGACGGGGGACATATTAAACCATTATAGATAAACGAGTGCTTAAAGCCATCTAAAAAAAAAAAATGTCCCAGAACTTGCTCATTTTCAGGGTATCTGTGCGTGAGATACTCTTCACAGAATAGGAGTGTCTCATGCACAGGAGAAAGGAGCACTATAATTGGTTGAGAGCACTCCTTTGATCTATAATATCAATAAAGCAGCTCAGGGCAAAGGTATGATAACTCCCTGGAGATGTCCACTCTGATTTATTATAGAGTTCACAGTGATGTGTGAGATGAGCAGCAGCGAGGGAAAATCAACATATATTATTATAAGCTGCATCCCTCTTTGATAAGGTGGACTTAGTAGCACAGGTAAAAGTAAGAAGTCCATCCCTAATGGTAGGAAGGAGCATTCCTCTAGCCAGGGCACAACACAGCTAGTGTGAGGATAAGTTTAGCCCTTTAGGACAGGTCCAATTTGCAATTTACTGCACTATCTACATTACAGATATGCAGGGAGAGATCAAGCTGAGGATCAAGAGTGAGTCCCAGATATTTGACAGAGTCAGCAATACTCACAGATGATCTGTCAACTCTAGAGATACCCAAGGGTTCAGAACAAGTTCTGTCCCTCTCCCCAAGTCAAAAATCAGGGTTTGTGTTTTCCTAAGATTAAGGACTAGTTTAATCAACATAAGCCAAGATTATATTCAGTGAAAATCAGCCTTTAGTTATGAATTGATAACTTTGATGTCTTGGGATGGGAACTAATTAGTAACACCACGTCATCAGCATAAAGCATGGGGGTACAGTGGGCTGGAACCTGGGATAAGTCATTAATAAATGAGAAAAAATAAGATGGATCCCAAGATGGACCCCTGTGGGGCACCAACCTTAAAAGGAGCAAGCTCCTGTTGAACGGTGTATGTGACGATAGAACACAGGCCTATATGCAGCCACACTCTGATTGCACAATCACCTGATATCTCTCAAAATAATGTAACCAACTATCAGATAGACCAGTGTTTAGAGATATTTTACTTGATAGAGAAATGAAAACTTAATACATATATCATGTTTCAGACTGTATCATATACCATTGATGGACTTAAACAACTGCACTCCTGTTTGTAAGTTGCTAAATACACACTGCATACTAGTGCATTAACAAAGTAGGAATAGTGCACTTTGGTGGCAAAGTGTAGTATAATTCAGCAAAGCTAACAGATCCTACTGGGGTACTCCTGGTAGCTGTCTGGTTATTGTACTTCTCTTTTCCCTTTTTTTCAGTGTGTTCTGTACATCACTTCTTTTAAAGGATAAACATTTTTTTTAATACTAAGAAAGTTTGGTTGAAGTTTTTAGACCTGTTATGTTACAGAGATTCTGTTAAAAGACAAAGAATCTTAGTGTGTAAGTATTGAGGCAAGGGTTATCCCAAAGGGCAATGGCTGGGAAGCCAAGTTTCAAAGAAATACAAAATCACACATACCCCTATAATCAAGGCCACTGATTTACGATGATTAAAACAATGAAATTCCATTTTCAAGACTTCAGATTCCGGAATTGCACTGGTGATTGTTACTCTAATGTCTGGATTTTACCGGGATTCTGCTACAATTCCTTTAGTATGTGCATAAATAATCAGAATTAAAGAAGGCTTAATATGCAAAGCATTAAATACAGCAAATTGAAAACAGTACAGGACGGAATTAAAAGAAAAACACAAGTTTTGTAGATTTACTGATCTGATATAAAATGCCAGATTCCACGAAATCTTTGTTTTTACTTCAGGCAACCCTAATTCAGGAATTTTACTGGATTTTCTGGTAAAAAATGAAAAACAGTGGACTTGCCCATAATGCAAAGCATTATTGGGGTATGTGTGATTTTGTATCTCTTAGAGATTCTGTTAACTAGTTGAACCTTTGTTTTCTCATAATAGAAAATCTAGCTAATACGTTTTAATCTTAAAAAGTGTTCTAAATTTTGATCACCTGTTCATTAACATCTGTTATTTTTAGCCTACCTTGTTCTTTATCAAAAAGTAAAGGTAGAGTCTGCACAAGGCTTGGGGTGCAGGGATAACAACACAGTCTCAAGAACTGATACAAACAATCCCACACTCACCAGCCAAAAATATGACGCTGCTCAGAGGTAACCAAATTTGCATATTACTGGCAGTTTACAATAAAATATGCATACTTGGATACCTCTGAGCAGCGTCCTATTTTTGGCTGATGAGTGCAGGATTGTTTGTATCAATTCTTGTTCTTTTTCACTAACCCACTTCAATTGTAGTTTTTTTATATGTATCTTGGGTTACAAATCCTTGGGAGACAAAGTTCTGAAGCATCACCTCTATAACCAGTCCACAACTTAAAACTTCACCTCTCTTAGGTCCCCTAGTGTTACTTGGTTGTAAAGATTAGTCTTCTGATCATTTTAAACATGTGTTGTCAACCCACTAGCACCTCTTTATGTCTGCCCCTTGATTTCCCACCTCAAGTTGCCATGGTTTGACACTGACTTGAAGGACTTGAAGACTAAGGGGCACAAGCTGGAGAGTTGTTGGTGGAAGTCCCACTCAGAGGAGGATAAATTAACACTGAGGGCTCTTTAAGATAAATATCAGGAGGCAATCATTTTGAAACAGTCAGCATTCCTGTTACAAGTGATTGCTGGAAGGAACCAGCCTGCTCAGCTCTTCAACACCGAGAACAGACTATTAAATATAGTCTGTCTCCAGTCCTGCAGAGCCTTTTCTCTTGATAAATGTGAGGAGTTTAACTGTTTTTTTAGACAAGGTATCCTCCATTCAGGCTGGGATATCCTCAAGCAATCTGTCATCAGCTGACAGTATCCAATCTTTGATGGACAGAGGCACTCTGTTTTTATGGGTAGAGTTTGAGCCAGTATTGGCCGATGATATCTTCTGAGTGGTTTCTGGACTGTGTCCCACCTTCTGTATGTTGGATCCTGGGCTGACGTGGCTTCTTTTAGAGTACTGGGATTTGCTTGATCTGATTGTTGTGGAGATGGTTAGGTGCTCTCTTGGAGAGGGGGTTTCCCATCTGGCCTGAAAAAGTGGTGGTGAGGCCACTCCTCAAGAAACCTTCCATGGACCCTGATGTTCTCTCCAATTACAGGCCCATTTTTAACCTTCCACTTTTGGAGCAGTTGACTGAGAAGGTGGTGGCGATGGAGTTGGAACAACACCTGGAAAAATATGACATATATGAGCCTCTCCAGTCCAGTTTCTGGCCTCATCATAGTACGGAGACCACACTAGTCAGGGTGCACCTTGCTCTCCTTCTTCCTGTGTGGTAGCATGCAACATTCCATTCTTGTCCTGCCAAACTCCTCTTCAGCCTTTGACACGGTGGATCATGGGGTGCTGTTGTCTCATCTGAGGCATTATGTGGGACTTGCAGATATAGTGTTGCAGTGGAATAAGTCCTATATATCTGGCAGGATGCAGTAGGTGACACTAGACTCTTCTTCACCCAGCAGTGCTGCACTCTGCTGTGGTGTGCCTCAGGGGTCAATTTTAGCCCCAGTGTTGTTCACTGTGTACATGTTGCCATTGAGGGAGATAATTAGATGCTACAACCTGGGTTTTCATTGTTAGGCTGATGATACCCAGCTGTATGTGTCTTGTGCTCCTGATGATGATGATGTGGTGGTTTCAGAATTGAGTGAGTGCCTTAGGGAAATCCAGGATTGGGTGGAAGCCAGCTGGCTTTGATTAAACCCTTCAAAAACAGAGGCGTTATTGGTGGAGCCTGGTTGATTGAGTTCAGCAGCGAATAGTAGCACCATCCTACCTTTGTTGGATGGCATGACACTTTGAACTACAGACAGGGTGAGGAATCTGGAGGTCATTGTGGACCTCAAGATGACTTTAGAAGATCAGGTATCAGTTGTTGTCCACAGTGGCTTCTATCATCTGCAAAATATCTCCTGGATCAAGCCCTATCTTGAATCAACTGATCTAGTAACACTGGTGCACACCTTAGTCACATCAAAGGTGGATTACTGTAACACTCTTTACCTTGGGTTATCCATGAGGCTGTTGTGCAATTTTCAGCTAATCCAGAACATGGCAGCCCAGCTGGTTTCTGGGACCTCTCAGTTTGAGAATATCATACTCATTCTGCACACTCTTCACTGTCTGCCAGTGCAGTGGCTCATCAGCTTTAAGACGTGCTTGTTGACATACAGAGCCCTGCACAGTCTGGGTTCAGGCTACCTGAAAGACCTGGTACCTTACGCTCCTGGATGTTCCTTCCAGTTGGTGGAGTCAGACCTCTTGGGTGACAGGGTGTTTGGGGTGGTGATCCCAAGTCTATGGAACACCCTTCCTGGCTATATTTAAAAAATCTCTAAAAACTTATCTTTTTACCTTGAGTTTTGGACTTGGCTTTGTGATCCAATGTTTCCTCTGAGAATGTTAATGTCTAGTAGTTACTGATTTGAAATGTTATTGTTTTTGTTGTACATATTGTGATACACCCAGAGCCCTTGGGATTGTGAACCATATAAATAAACTTGCCTTGCCATGTCTAAGATCTACCAAATCATCTCATGGAATGTACAAGGCTTATGTTTCATTATAAAAAGAAAGAAGGTTTTAGCATATGTATATAAACAAAAAACTGATGTCATCTTTCTTCAAGAATGCACTTGGTACTGATTGAAGCAGTGTACACTGATGTGAGTGAGTATTATTGAGCCGCTTAATATGAGCAACTCAATAATATTGCTTGTAATTACAGCGAGTGCTGAAAAAGGTCACTATATCCTGTAGAGCAAGTGTAGCAGGGAGTTACACCCACTAAAGCAGGATATAGGATGTTGTTTGGCCAAGCCCTGCCAAGCTGGCCATTTAGCATAGTGGCATAAGCCACTGCTCTCGAAGCCAGCAGACCTGGTACTAGAAGAAAATAATTTTTGTCTTTTGTTCTGTAATTTTTCACTAAGTCCACCCCCTGTCAGCTGGTCTAAACCCTCACTCTCAGGTTCTTGGCAATAATGGGAATGCAAGGAATCACAAACACATTGCATAAAAGTAATAAATCTTGTTTATCACTACCAAAAGGAAAACCATAGTTGCCCTAAGCAGTACTTACCATTAGGAACTGGGAGCTAATGCTAAGCATTCCATATACCTCGAGGAGTGTAGAAATCTCTGGGTCTCCAAGGTAGAAGACGTAATGTCTTACATTATATACGTAAGATAATTACCGCAGTTACTGTAAGATAGAAACATTTCTAGTTACAGAAGTGAGCCCTATTGGCTAAATCAGAGGTGGCTCCTCAGTACTAGATAACATTATACAATTTTGTTATAGTTATCACTTTGTGGAAACAAAGAAGTACAGTTTGTACATAGCTGTGTAGTAATACAAATCATCAGAAAATGGCAATGCCGACTCATATATGTTTGCAGATTTCCACGGAACATTTCTGGGGTGGCGAGGGAGACCTCACTGCAGAGGGTTCCCCCAACTGGAACACTTGCAGCATGTGGCGGTCTAGATTTTTAACAGTTGGACAGGCGGCCTCCCACGAAAGCACAAGACCTCCACCTCCCCTGCACTGGAGCAGGCGGACGACCCGAAGAGAGGACTTGATTTCCAGTTTTTCCTTTGGGGGACTCAACAAGCTTGTACCTACCCACTGGCTCCTTCCCTCACCACAGAAGAGTTGTTTTCTCACTGGAGTCCACACCACCTGGAGACTACCCACAGGAGATAGCGTGTTGGCTGAGCTCTGCGGTTGCTACTGCCCCAGTACACGAAGAAAGGCATAGGAACTGTGGCACCAATTTCAAAAGCAAGCAAATGCGCCTGATTGGATCTTCCTCATCAGTGACGCACTGACTCAGGCCATTCTAAAAGCCTGAGCGGAGCCTCGCTGAAGACAGTTTGTAGATTTCCACGGAACATTGCTGGGGTGGTGAGGGAGACTTCGCTGTAGAGGGACCCCCCCAACTGGAACACTTGTGGCGTGCGGAGGTCCTGACTTTTAACAGTCAGACAGGCGGCCTCCCATGAAAGCACAAGACTCCCACCTCCCCTGCACTGGAGCAGGTGGATGATACGCAGAGAGGACTTGATATTTTTCCTGCCCACCCGCCCCGTTCCCTTCTCCCATTAAACACACGCTTGCCACACCCACCAAAACCGCTAAACCAATCATCCCGTGGCAAGCTAAGTTCTGATACCAATCTTCTTAGAAACGCCTTCAGCTATGGACAGTTACAAAGTGTTTCTGTAAGCACACCCAATTATATACTACCAACAACTTGAAACTCACCCCCTTATCTATTGTGTAAATAAGTCTCTTTTGCTAAGTGTGTTTTTTTCACTGTCATGTCAAATGTTTTAGCTAGCTTCTTCACAAATAACTGCATACAAGTCAGGGCTGATCTGCTAGACATAAGAAACTACTGAACCTAGGGTAAGGGGTTAAAAGTTGTAGTCTCTGATTAACTGAATCTAGCCTAGGGCAAGGGTTGAGAAATCTGTTTTCCTTCCCCCAGGCAGCTTTGCCCAAAGACTACCCAAGAGGCCCAAAGTTCTACAACGGGGGAGCTGGAACCCCACTACCTTAAGCACTACCTTACTAAGCAACTAGCTGCTACCAAAGCTCTACATTAGCCAAGGCAATTCTCCACCTCCCCCTCAAGGGCAAACCCAGATCAAAAGGAGGGAGCTGACCTTAGCTAATCCTTACACCTACCTGGCTGGAAGTACCCTTCTATTGCTGCCCCCTTTGAGACTACACAATGGCACCTCACCAAACACCTGCCCCAGCACCCCAAAGTGCACAAGACCGAAGCACCTCCCTCCTAAAGAGGGGAGTAGTTCTAGTGCTAACCTACTCACTATCTTTACTTTGGGTAGACAAGATCATAGACCAACGTTTTCCTGAAGCATGGGGGCATCTATGTCCTACCCCCCCGTGAACTTCCAAAATGGAAAGCTCAGCTCAAGTTGGCCTGCTCTCACATCAGCACACGAGACAGTTATGACCAATTCTACTTTGCGCGAAGGATGAGTCGACAAAAACAACTCACCTTACCTAGCCCTAAGCTTCTCTCCCTGATTACTGTGCTGCTTCTCCTTGCAGGAGATATCCAGCCTAACCCAAGCCCAAGCGCCCCCAATATGTCAGTGTCCTTCCCTCAGGACCCTTGCTGGGCATCAGCAAAGGGTCTCAAGATAGCTCATATGAACATATGTAACATCAGACCCCAAAATACATTAAGTTCAAGCCTGGCTCGACCTATACAATCCTGATGTCCTAGCAATCTCAGAAATCTGGCTAAAAGCCCACATTCTGGACCACGAGGTTCAGGCACTGGGCTATACCACCTTCTGAAAGGACAGGGAGTCCAGAAAAGGGTGTGGTGTACTAATATACACCAAACAAGACCTTGCGGCATCACCACTAACCCTGCCTCAAAGTCCCCTCTCTGACGGAGAATCTATATTCATCCGTATTACCCTGGGACAAACCAAGCAAATTGCAATTGGATGTGTCTACAATCCTCCAAAGATGGCCCTCCAGTCCCTCAATACCATCACAAGTACCTTGACTGCAGAAATCTCAACAGAACTTATCATTCTAGGTGTCTTCAACCTCAACTGGGCCCAGGACCCAGACCACGCTCTAATGGCAAAGACCCAAGAGGCAGGACTGATGCAAGTCATCCACGAACTGACCAGATGTAACTACAAAACTGGGAACCACACCACCCTCGACTGGGATCTAGTGTCCAACCCTGCCAACATCCAGCTTGCTGGTACTATGGCAGACTCCTCGAGTGACCATTCCTCGATCTACTGTATCTGGAAGAATAAGTCACCAAGGACCCAGCCCAGAATCATCACTGCCCGAGACTACACCAATTTCTTGGAAGGACAGTTCAATGATTACCTAAGCAGTTGGGACTGGAACCCTATAACAGTCCTCCCAACTCCAGCCGAGGCCCTTGAATATTACCAGGACCAACTAAGTACAGCTGCCAACCTCTTCGCTCCTCTAAAAAGACTAAGAGTAAAGGGCTGCTGCTATAAATGGATTACACCATCCCTCAAAACCCTAATGACCAGCAGGGACAAGGCCTGGAAAAAGTACAAGCTCTCATCCCTTACAGTTGACCTTGTGGCAAAACAAAGCCAAAAGTACTACTAATCGTGCCAAAAAAGACTACCTCACAAACCTCCAGAAAACCAACTTAGGTAACCCTAAGCATTTGTGTAACCATGTTAACAACCTAATCAAGGGCAATAAAAAGACTGAACCTTGCCCCATTGAGGTCAGCGGTCAGCTCGAAAGTGACCCATCACTAATAGCAGCTGCCCTCAACAACCACTTCACTGAACTTGTGGCCTTCAAGGCAGGGAAGCCCTCTGCACCAAAGGTAAATGAACCGACCAACTATGAAAGACCCTCCTTCCACCTAAGACTGGTAAAGCAAAAAGAGGTACTAGCCTTCCTAAAGGCGCTAAAACTCAGAGGCTCAGGGGGACCCGATGGGTTGAACCCTCT
This sequence comes from Neoceratodus forsteri, assembly GCA_016271365.2. Taxonomy (NCBI): domain Eukaryota; kingdom Metazoa; phylum Chordata; order Ceratodontiformes; family Ceratodontidae; genus Neoceratodus; species Neoceratodus forsteri. The sequence goes on along the minus strand of CM028130.1, from coordinate 1,691,259,437 downwards.
GCTACTAAAGGCAGGGGCCACCTCACTATCCAGACCCCTGACCTGGCTCTTAAATAGATCACTAAGAGAAAGAATTGTTCCCAGCCAGTGGAAACAGGCCAATGTGGTCCCTATCCACAAAGCTGGCCCCAGGAAAAACCTAACTAACTACCACCCTATCTCCTGCTCTGCACACTTGCAAAGCTAGAAAGAAAGGCTTGTCTACAACCAGCTCCGAGATTACCTGGAGACTCGCCTCCTGATAGCTCCCTCTCAGCACGGTTTCAGAGCCAACCATGGGATGGATACAGCCCTCAATAAGTTCTCGGACGATGCACTCAGAGCAATGAACAAAGGCATACCAACAGGAGCAGTCTTCCTAGACCTGTCCAAGGCATTCGACCTTGTTGACCACAATCTCCTGCCCCAGAAGCTGAACAAGGTGGGCCTTGACCCCACTCAATAAAATGGTTTGAGAGCTACCTAACAGGCAGGACTCAAAGAGTCTCCTGGAATGGAGCAATGTCAACACTGATGCCCCTGAGACAGGGAGTTCAGCAGGGCTCAATCCTTGGCCCCTTCCTATTCTTCCTGTTCACCAACTAGCTAAGTACCTACTGTGGGGATAGCTCGGCTGTCCAGTATGCTGACGATACAGTCATCTACCAATCCCTGGGGGATGTAGTTGCACTGGGTACTCTCCTCCAAAAGGACCTCTCCTCCATTGAGGCATGGCTGAGAGAGAACAGAATGGTGCTAACCTCTGATAAAACCAAGTCAATGCTTATTGGGCCCAGATCACTGGGTCATGACAGGTCAGCATCCTTGCACCTCACCACCCTCGCTGGAAAAAGCATCAGCGTAGTGTCCTCCTTTAAGTACCTAGGCCTAACACTAGACCAAACTATTACTCTCAAGGACCACGTGGGCCACATCACCAAGACCCTTCACCGTAAACTTGGAACCTTATATCGCCTCAGGGACCAGCTAATCCCTGAGGCAAGGATATCCATTGCCACAAGCATCCTGCTCCCAACCCTGACCTATGCTGCACCTATAATACAAGGCATGGCAAAACAAGAGGTCTCAAGGATGCAAATCCTCTACAACAAAGGGGCTCAAAAAAGCACTACCCTCTGTCAAAAAAGTGAGTAAACGGAGAAACCTCTCTCAACAACAAGGGGCCCACATTCCCTGAATCCCCATCCTCCATCCCTGGCATGGTATCTCTCTCCTGCCAATAACTCTCAACAACTTGTCGTGCTTAATACTAGGTCTAGATGCATTGTAATCAAGCCTGTATCATGATGATAACCATGTAAGCAAACTGCAAAACAATGCCTGTATAACATTGCAACATTCCCTGTATTAGAAATGTATTGTTATCCCGGGTTGCCCCTGAAAAAGGGACCTTTGGGGCCCAGTGGGCCTACCCGGTCACCAAAATTTAAATAAATTAAATAAATAAATAAATATATCATAACACTACAAGGACACAAGTGTCCTAACATATTGTAAGCAAGAAATACATGTGTATATTAGAAAGTAAAGCATATAGCAATCATATGCATACATATCCTGACATCTACTCTTGTACGGTAGATGTCCTTAGCCCTATATGTTAGTATAACATAAACATAAATGCTAGCTGCCTGCAGTGTACCTCTGGGATATCAATTAGGGTGCAGGGACCTTGTGTAACATTTCCCTCCTTGTTGCCTCAGAAGGGGCAACACAAACAAAAGTAGGGAAGTGGAGAGAAAGCTGGTGTTGTTTACAGACCCAGCACATGAGCTTTGTAAAGAAACTCCAGCTGCTCACGGTGTAGGCGGAGTATGTGCCAGAGGCAGCAAAGAATAATTATAAGGAAAAATATCAAAAATGCTTGTATAATAACAAAACCTTTAAAGGTAATCTCAAACCAAGTATTAGTAAGTACACCAATAAGATCAAATATTGTTTCATTTGGTTTGGTCACATTATTGCTGATGTGGATGAGGTGGGTGTCTTTCCTGTCTAAAAGTGACTTTGGTGTTACAGTCAGAGGATCAATGTGTACATTAAAGTAAGGTAAATACTCTGAAAGAGTAAGAAGATAATCAGGGTCACCATCAATGATACCTGGTTCCACAAGGGGAACATGGGTGATAACTGTGTGCCCAATAATAGTGGTCTGGTGAGGAACAAAACAAGAACTGGGTTCAGTAATAACACATATCTCACTGCCGTAAGTAAATTGCTTAAAATTAGTTACCACACAAAATTCACCATCCAAATTATATTGCATTTTCACAGTAGGTAGTCTCCATTTTTGTAGTTGTACTGGGCAAGTGTAAGTCTGGTTGGGAAATCCATGTTGACAGGCAAACCTCCTTCCAGTAAGACTGGTACAATCGAGAAGCATCTGGAGCAAATGTTGAATCCTGGTATTCTGTGCCATTGGTGGTGATGTCATCATCCATGGAAAAGGACCAGTTGATACTGTCTGGGGAATATCCACATACAGGTCTAATAACATCAAATACATCACTTCAACACAAATAAATATACCCTTTCTTAGCACAACAGTACGTGTGCAGTGAGACCCATGCGTCCAGAAGAGGATGGAAAAACCAGACGAGGTGGCAAATCGATGTGTTCTCTGTAGATGTCTTCATCAAGATGCCTAATGGAGTGTACGGATGTTAGTTTATCAAATATAGCTGTATAGGGATCAAAACATGGAAAAGAAACAGTACAAGACACAAACATAGTATCCTTACTGGAACATGCCTTAGAAGTAAAGCAAGGACCAGTATTAGGGTGCCTGGTCACAAATCCCAAATTCCTAGCAGTAGAAACAGGAATTGAAACAAATTGTAACATACACATGGGAACACAGTTAGGGGATTTGTAGTGAGGGCCGTCTATCATGTATGATATCAGGGATTCTTCTGGATTCCAGATCGTGACAGAGATTGTTGATGGTAGTGATAATGTATGAGCCACAGGCAGAACATAATATTTCACGGGCAATGTATTGCTTATCTGCCTACTTATTGTTCTGTGCAATAAGGGCCTTAGTCTTTTCTTTAGAATCTGAAAATGCCTTAGCAATGTCATCCATATTATATACAATGTATCCTTCTTCCTGACTAAGGCCATCCATACCATGCAATAATGAGGGTATGATGTCATTGATCACACCAGCTTCAAACTTCTGTGAATGTGCTTTGATAGTAGCAATGTCTGCTTTATTCCAGATAGGCACTGAAGTGCCAAAGAGACCAGTAAGGGTGCCTGTGGCACCAGTGACATCCGATGTCATGTGTGTTTCTCTTATAACTTTGTGTATCAGGATTCTGAGAACTAGGTTTTCTCCAAAAATTGCCTCTATGCTCGGTGGTATGTACTCTGGCAATAGGGTCTTGATTGCGAATCTGAAAAGCTGCTAAGCTATCAAGTAACAAAGTACTATAAAATAACGATGTGTTAGTAGTATGACACATATCAAATTCTTTCATATTCCAGTAAGTCAAATTAAACAAAACAGGTATATGCATATATTGTAATTTGTTAATAAGTGTGCCAGGTAAGGCAGTGACCGTGAGACCACTATGAGGACCAGGGTTTTGTTTTGAGCATTCCAAAGGTTGTTTCTCAGTGGGGGGTAACACAGATGGCAGATGAGGCCATGTTGTGTATGGTACAAAATTTCCTGGCAGAATCCTTAGAAAATGTATCACAATATAAGGGGTCAATTAAAGCAATAATATTATATAAACCTGAATGTCTAAGGGAGGTTTGATGCAAGGACAAGGTACCATTTGGGGATATTTTGCATTGGGCCATCCAAGAAAAGTTCCCTTGGAGATTTTGGCCACGGGGAGTATTTGTCCTTGAGACTTGGTCTGCTACTCAATTTGTAGGGTAGATTTATCAAGAGCAACAACCGAGGCAGTGAGGTAGGCATCTGAACCTTCCTGAACTGTAATCAAATTATCAGGGATTTTGATGGAGACTCCCTCTGGGGTAGTTGCAGATGGATCAAGATGAGGAAGGATGTGCTTTACCATGCCTTGGATGCAGGAGATTACTCCTGAGATGAGGAGAAAATGAAACAAGATAGCCATCGTGTCAGTGTATCTGAAAAGGAAAATCAAACATTAGCAAAGTTAGTACTATTTCACCCAATGGAGTGAGGAAAAGTAATTATACTCCTTTATACAGTTTCAACTGGTTTGCATGTAATCATTTGTCAGTCAATTTGTTGTTTTGCATGAGTCTAATTTGATAGACTGCTGGACTGAGCTTGTTGACAATTGAATAGGTTCCTTCCCACTTGTTGGAGAAAGAGTGTGTTGGATGCGCAAATCTGAGAACCGTTACCTGAGCTCCAACTTGCCAATCTACTACTTGTGTGTGTTTGTCAAACTGAAATTTTGGACTGTTGCTGGGCCTTGCCCATGTAGTTTGCAGCATACAAATGAGTGTGTATTAGGTCTTTTCTCAACTTTTCTACATACTGATCCATAGAGACACGATCTGCAGTGGGGGTGTGCAGGTCAAACAAAATGTGTTCGGGTAATCTCATACTTCTGCCAGTCATCACCTCAAAGGGTGTCAACTGAGTGGTGGCTGAGGGTGTGCCCCTAATTGCCATAAGGAATAATGGCAGTAGGGAATTCCAATCCTTGGGATTGTCCTCAATACATTTGGAAAGCATTTGCTTAATCCATCTGTTGGCCCTCTCTACTTGACCTGATGATTGTGGGTGGTTTGGTAAAACTGGTTCCTTTGTCCACCTTAAGAGGTAGGCCCCACCTGGAGAAAATCTGTTCCACCAGGATTTGGGCAGTGGCTTTTGCAATGCATGTCTTGGTAGGGAAAGCCTCAACCCACTTAGAGGAAAGATCAGTGACCACAAGGGCTTATTTGTTGTTTCTACTAGTATTGGTGAGGGGACCAAAGAAATCGATCTGTAAAGCATGCCAAGAGCCAGAATTCCTTTGTGGTAGTAAGCTGGCATTTTTTTTGGTAGGGATGGGGTTGTTTTGCACATAAACAAGACGGTTATCTATGTATGTTTTGACATCCTTGGTGACACCAGGCCACCATGCAGTGGTCTTGAGCCTCTGGAGTGTGTTTTCCACTCCCTGGTGTCCACCAGTGGGGGTGTCATGTACTTGGTGTAAAAAGTCAGACCTAAGATGATGAGGGACCACCCACAATTTAGTGGTGGTGTCATCTGGTTGGTACCAAATGAGCTTGTTATCCGGGGACAAGTATAACTTACCTTCATGCCTTCGATATGGGTTATGGGCAAGTAGATTCTTCTTGGTGCCTTTGTCCAGAAGTCTGAAAACATCCTTGAGTTCAGAGTGAGCATGCTGAGCTTCTGACAAATCCAAGGGGGAGAAGGGTTCAGGTTTCTTCCGGACTGCTGCAATGTGTACAGCCGCTCTGGCTTCTGGATGGTCCATCATCCAGATGCCCCCCCCTTGGGCCCCTTCCTTAGCAAGGGTCTCAGCAGTGTCATTGAAGGCATGATAAGGGTCATGTATGGAGTGGGCCTTAACCTTGTGTACATAGAGTTTGTGTGCATATTTCTGTGCCAGTGAATGAATGTATATTACCAGTTCCTTGTGCTTTACAGGGGTGCCATCAGAAGAGGCAAAGGAGTTCTTCTGCTAGAAAGGGAGAAATTCTGTAAGAGAACAACAAACCCAGTTAGAGTCTATAAAAATTATGGTATCCTCGGTTCCATGCTGAATGAACTCAAAGGCACAGGCCACCGCTGCCATATCTGCATACTGTTATGATGCTACACTGCAATGTTTGGAAATTTTAACAGTGTTACCAAAAGGGTAAACCACGAATATACCCATTCCTGCTATCTGTTCTCCCTGATAATAGGAGGATGATCCGTCTGCAAAAATGTGGCACAATGAGGTGTTCTCAAGTAATTGTGGTGTAGCAGAAAGGAAAGGGCCTGGATCTGATAGATCAGGTGGCTGCAGTGTACAGTCATGTGGTTCTCCTTGGAAAAGGAGGCCATGCACCAGCATGGATGGCATTTTGGTTGGGTGAACTTTGATGCCCCTATCCTGGAGAAGGAGGGGTCAGTGTGTCAGTCTGGCATTGGAGACTAATCCATCCTTTACTCTGTCTGAGAACAGGAAGGTTTTTGGGTGTGGTTTGTATTGATGATCAAGGGGGAGTACCCAATGATATACAAAAAGTGCTTTACAGCCCAGTAGGTAGTCAGAAGGTTCCTTTCACAAAGGTTGTACTTCTGTTCCACTGGGGTCAAGAACTGTGATGCATATGCAATGGGTCTTAGGATGCCATGGACCTTCTGGGCCAACACTGCAGACATTGCAATGTCAGAGGTGGCAGATTCCAGATGGAATGGCAAGGCTGGATTGGGGTTTACCAGAGCTGGAGCTGAGACCAGGGCCTGCTTCAGTGATGTCACAGCTTGGGTATGCATGGGGTCCCAAGTCCAGGGAACATCCTTTTTCAGCAGGTCATATAGAAGGATGGCCTTCTGAGCAAAATCACAGATAAAATCTCTGGAATAGGTTACTATACCTAGAAACCTTCTAAGGGTGGCCACACTGGTGGGGAGTGGCAAATCCTGTAATCCCTGTATCTTCTTCTAGGTAGGGCTTCTGCCTTTGTCTGTTAATCCTCAAACCCAGAAAGAGTACCTCTTTCTGGTATGGTTGTGCTTTTTCTGGGTTACATTTGAGGCCTGCTCTCTGAATGAGGGTCAGCAATTCGTCCAAGAGATCTAGGTGTTGTTCCTGTGTGGCTGTGGCCATCAACAGGTCATCCACATACTGCAAGAGGCACTGGGGTATAGAGAAGCCCTCAAGAGCATCCATTATGTGCAGATGAAATAGGGAGGGGCTGTTATGGAACCCCTCTGGTAAGCAGGTCCATGTGTACTGCCTACCTTAAAAGGTGAAAGCAAACTTATATTGACTCTTGAGGGCCAATGGCAATGACCAAAATCCATTGGAAATATCCAGGGCATTAAACCATTGTTGGTCAGGGGTCAGTAGTCATAGTACATCTGGTGCTGATGCCACCATTGGGGCACAACTAGGGATGACCTGGTTTAGTCTCCTATAGTAAATTGTAAGTCTCCATGCACCCATTGTTTTTTCCACAGGCCACACTGGGGAATTCACAGTGGAAACACATGTGCTGATTACACCTTGCATGAGAACTGATTTGATTGTTTTCCTAAGAGAAGGCAAGGCCTTGGATGGAAAAGGGTATTGCCTTTGCCTCTCATGGACTGGTCCTGTCACTTCAGTGACAGTGTGCATCTTTCCACAATCATGCTTATTGGTGACAAATGCCTCCAGATGCCTTTGCAGGATGGGGAGGAGCTTTGAGAAAAACGTGTGGTTCTTAAACAAATCTATGACGTTGTACTCTTTGTCATTGGTGGCTATTGTTGCAACCACATGTGAGTCAGGAATCATAACAGTGTGATACTGTCCCTGAATCTGTATCAGTAATATGTTGGCCAGGTCTACCACACAGCCGTGTGGTGCCAAGATGTCAGTTCTGATAATACTAGGGTGATCATGCAGTACCATCAGCTGAAAGGTATGATACATCTTCAGGTGTCCCAGTGTCACAGGTAGTGGCAGGGAATGGTACGCAGGTAGCCTAATTCTGTCTACACCAGACATATTGGTCTTCCATCTGGTGGATCAAGGTGATGTGTGTTGGTTGTCATCCTGCAATACAGACACTGCCGCGCCTGTATCCTGTAATACTGTAAGTAGGTGGCCCCCGACCTGGGTCTCTGTGCAGGGCCTTCCATTTGTATCCAAGACCAGCTTGTTTACAATATGGACTGGGGCCTGTAATTGTCAATCCATACCAATAGAGGCATAAGGAAGCTCTTGAAAGAGCGTTTGGGCCTGGTTTCTGTGAACCGTTTCACCATGCTGTACCAATGCTATATAGGAAGCTGCTTCCAGATTCAGGCCTGTAGGGACCTGAGAGCCTGTACTTCTGGTATCACCACAGCCTGTGGAGGCCTGTTCTCCTGGCTGTATTGCAGCAAGGGCCTGAACTGGGACAGCGTCCACTACAGAGTGCACTTTCCCGAGAAGGTATCAGAGGCTTCGGTTCTCATCAGTGATTTCCCTATATGAAGGGCCTGGTCTCTGTTGTTTGCCCTTATTATTTTTCTGGTGTTTCTAGTTTTTTGTGGTAGTTCTGGTTCCCACCCCAGGATTGTTGTTGGGCCTGCTGGGGGTGTTGGTTATCTGTGGGGAGGGCTGTTTCTCTTGGGCCTGGCCCTCCACCATGTAGTGTGTTGTGGAATCTGGGATGGATTCCATGGTGGCTCCCTTCTTGGAGCTGGAGCTTGAATCATGGATGTAGAGTTGATAAACTCTCTGTTTTCTGAAGAATTTTTGGCAAACCTCTCCGTGGTAGGTGGTTGGCTCTACCTTCTCTCACACTGCAGGGATCATCTTCTGAAGGAACAAGGTTTTATACTCAGTAAGGTCTTCATCTGCGGCCTCTCCTGCAAGGTTCTTTCCTGCTCAGTAGGCCATCCAGAGCCTCTGGTGGAAGGTCTCTGGACTTTCCTTTGCATTCTGTTTCACAGGGTATGCGAGCATTAATCCTACCACACCTGGGTTGTGTGCAGTAATGAGTTCAGCTGCAACTTCATCAAAGATGGCTGAGCTATCCTGTCAGATAGCATCAGGGAGTTTCGCCCATAGGCCAGGATCAATGGTCTGCCGCAGGATCTGGACTTGGTAATCTGCAGTGAAACTGAGTGTTTCACATTTAGCATGCACCTTTTCCAAGTGGAAGCTGAGGTTGTCAGAGGGGCTCATCCAACCAATGCTGTCAGTTATCTGCTGAACAGAATGGGCCATTTGTAGGGGATTGCTGGGATGATCGTTCAGAGGTAGATAGTCTCTGGTGCCCTGCAGGGCTGCCTGAGCTGCGTCTTCAGCCCTAGTGTAGGCCATTCCTTCCTGAGTAGTAGCCTCCTGTAGCAGCTGCTTAATCTGCATTTGGAGAACCCGTTTGTTTCTCTCAGGAAGGGTCACACTGCCTAAGGTATCATCATTCATTTTCTCTATCTCTTCCTTATCGTCCACAGAAATAATGGTGATCACTGGTGCCATTGGGACTAGGCCTGGGCCTGCTCCCCCCCATCATGGGGGTCACCATGTTGGCATTGCCCATGATGGTCATCATGCCATTGATGATGTAGGGATGTGGGGTCATGTGACAGAGGTCCACCATGTTGTGGATGGTGGGGTCGGGTCACTAGGCCATAGTAGGGGTGTAACTGAGCATTGTACTGAGAAAAGTCATCATCCAACCCCTCCTCCTCAGATGACATCATCAGGACAGGGGCTATGCCGCCCATCGCTTTGGCATGACCAGCCAGTACCTCTCGCCGATGGTGCAGTTTCAATATTTTACATTCACAATCCTCATGACTAGCTTTTACAACATTCTTATCTACAACATCCTGTAACTGCTTCTGTAACACTCTATATGTGGCGCTGAATTCACAATTGTCCCTAATAGCTACACTTAAATTATTACGTACCTGGTTCAACTTGTCCTGAAGCTCTCCCAACTCATCACATATCTGGTTATTAGTTCTACTTAATAAATCATTCATTTGCAATGCCTGCCCCTTATCCTGTCTCAAACTTTCATATTCCTGCTTCAACATACTAAGTTCCTGTTCATTTTCCTGAACAGAATGATGCAAAAGTGAATCCTTTTCATTTCACAGAGTTTGGAGCTCAGACTCCAAATCCTGCTCTCTTTTCAAACATTCAGTTTCCCACAGTCCCATCTCCTGCTTGAGAGATTAGACTTGCAGATCAAGGGTTCGAAACCTCACTTCGGAGGCTTCTAGAGCATTGTAGAGAGCTGCAACCAACAGCCCTTTATTGTCATGCTTTCTGGCTGTTTGTCTCATCTCTGTGTACTGGGTTGAAATCCCTAGCATGGGGTTGCCGGATTGACTTGCATCCCATGTAAAGTCAGCCCATCCTCCATGGGAGGCAAGGAAGTTTGAGGCATCGAGTCTCCAGTCTGCACAGATATTTGATGTGGTGGCCATTGAGTGGGAGGGAATGTAACATTAAACTGTGAAATGGTGCCATGTTGTGTATCACTCCACAACAGGTGCATTAATTCACAGGTGGGCTACTGTGCTCTTGTATGCTTGCAATTCAAAACTGCCATGGAGTGAGGTGAGTCAGTATCTACCACACCCAGTAACCAGCCAGACTTTGAAAGTAGTTACAATGTGGGTGAAAAATGGGAGAGGTGATGCGGGTGTGCACACCTTCTGTCCCAGGTAGGAAGGGAAAGTAGTAGCAACAAGTGAAAATGTTGCAAACATCAAATATTAACTGCATGTGGTCGCCAGTTGTAAGGAGGTCTAAACCCTCACTCTCAGGTTCTTGGCAATAATGGAAATGCAAGGAATCACAAACATGTTGCATAAGTCTAATAAATCTTGTTTATTACTACCAAAAGGAAAATCACAGTTGCCCTGTGCAGTTCTTACCATTAGGAACTGGGAGCCAATGCTAAGCATTAGGCTAAGCAAAATTACTGTTTGCCCCTATTTTACATATTTATTTTTTGCTGAAAAAGTTTTTTGTTTCAGAAGTGTTGCAGTCTCCTTCCCACATTGAAGGAGCTAATTGCTTTCCTCCCACAGCTCTTCCAGGGGATTAGGTGTGTATCTGGGGGGTGAGGCTGGCAAACTGCCAGCAACTTCCAACAAAAAGAAGGGTTAAAAGGTCAGGTTACATGATATATTGGAGGTGGAAGACTAGGTTTGCTGGCCAAGGCACCTAGCTTCACCTGAGCTCTTTCCATCTAGCTTGCTTGAAAGGACAAAACAAAGAACCTTACCAGAGTAAGGGAAAGGATTAAGACTTCTTTTGGCTAGGCAGATTTACTGTGTGTTGTTTTCATTTTGTACTCACAGGGATTGTTACTGTTTGTTGCTGACATTTTATTGCTTTATTTTTCTCTGATTCAAATTGCTGTTGCTGGGTATTCCTTCTGCTGCATTATTACAAGGTGTGCCTACAGGTGTGTGCTAACAGATTACTGCTGTAATCTTCTGATTCAAATTGTCTTTTGTAAGGTATATCTTCTGTTACTGCTTTATTTTTTCTGTAGCAAAGTGTTTCTTACAGGGCATATCTTCTGTGAAATTATTACAGGTGGTGCTTTACAGATTTTACAGTTTTATCTAGCATTAGGACAAGCTTTCAGGGTTACTGCATTTGTTGCTGACTGATTGTTTCTGCTCTTAACCTGCTTGTTTCTTTCATCCGTGGTTCTTCTTTTTCGGCAGGGGAAGGGTCCAGCCATCCACCCCATTCCCAAACCACCCCACACTGCACTCCTTTTATAGGGTAGCACAGTTGTGACATTTCCTGTGGCAAAGCAGGAAGGGGCAGATCAGTGGGGTATCCACACCGTGACCTCATTTACAGGGGCACTAGTAATTTAACTTGTTATAAGAAGTTATATAAAAAACAAACAAAAAAACACAAAATCAAACTTTTGCTTGCATTTTCTTCCTTCTAATTACTCTGACCAGTTTATGAACCCAGAAAATTATCTGGAATTGATATCATTAACTGCAGGTACTGTGGAACACTTTTCAGAAGGGCAGTTTTACAGGATTTAGGACACTGTCATACATGCTGGGCCACTGGAGATCTTACGGCTCAGCTCCAGGCAGCATGGGCAGAGACTGCGCACCGCAAATTTCATATTCAAGAGGAAACATATTATAAGAACTGTGAAATAGACAGTCAGCTCTGATTGCTGTATCACTTTTTTATTACATATAAAAAATATGATGGGAAGGTCAGTTTGAGGAAACTACTGTCTTACTGGAACTGACACATCAAGACCCCCCCCAAGGATAAGTTCAAAGGACAGGACATAGCTAAACTGCAGATATCTGGGGTGCAATTACCTTGTCAAATTGCTTACATCCCAGGAAATAAGATTAGCCATTCATAATTCCCTCAGGGAAAATCCTTTGACTTACAATAGTCATCAGGAAAGAATTTGAGATGGAGGGATGTCAGAGAGAAGCCAGAATGGACATTGAAGAGAGGTTGATGTCTGGGCCAGGGAGGACTGAAACAGATTTGGAAGGTCCAATATGCTTTCCTGGGGAACCCTTGAATTACATCAGAGAGACCTTTGAGGTGTAGATTCCAAGACCTAGATGGGATTAAAAAGGCAAATACACTTTTGCTTTGAATACAGTGACTTTGATCAAAGAAACTTTTGTGATGTATGTGTAGCAGAGCACAAACCGGTTAGGTCTGGTTAACCTGAGGGAGGAAAGGCAGTGAGGTCACCTATTATGTTTTTTAAATATTTTATTTGGACATCCTGTGAGATAAAATACAGATGTTGTTACACCATGGTGGAGTTATGTGACCTCAGAAAGGGCCAGCTCAGAACTGTGTTTAATTGCTGAAAGAACCTTGACAGAGACACACAAGACAATATTTCTGACTGAGAGAAGAGAGACCCTCAGAGCACTGAAAGAATGTAAGCATTAGATTAGACTAGTCTGCATGTATGTTTGTAGGAACTGCACTTTTACCTGTTTGTTTTAAGGCTGTATGTGTTGGGATATACATTTTGTTCCGTAATTATTGTTCTGTTTTGATATTGTAAAGTAAAGAGATTTTACAATGGAAACTGTCTGGAGTGCCTTGACATTTCTTTTTATTTTTAAGTGAAGCTTTTAAAGGTTATAAGTAACACTGTGTATGAGTTTATTGTATACCAAACTGGGAAATGGACAGAGTTCTCTAAAGTCTTGTATAAAGTCCTAAGGGTTCATTTGAAAGACCTAGTTGGGTGCCTGTAGGCAAAGATATCTGGCCCCCCGAAGACAGAATTATCTGAGCCTGATAATTGGGTATGATAATAAGAGGTTATCAGTTTGAATCTCCTCCAGAGCTTGAGACTAAGGTGACTTGAACCCACAAAACAGACAAGAGGGTTACCTTGTTCTGTTCACTGTACACAAATCATACGCTCAGAGGTTGGCACTTTGGGAGTAGACGGCTGACTGGCTGAGCGAGTTTGTGACAGATTGGTAGGCAGCGGTGGCATAAAAAGTCTGGTGGTATAAGCTTCATTGTTCAGTGTGTCAGTTTGAGACCGTTTAGCTCACTTGGAAAAAAGAAAGGCAGTGTTTTATTTCAAAAGCAAACAGAACTATATCCCTTGACTTACAGTTAAGTTCCCACCCATTTTTATTTTTTTTTATCTGAAGTAGTAGTAGTAGTAATGATTTTATTCATTATAATGAACAAGGTAAAACAATCCCATTGAGTACACAAATACACTCATTTTCAAGGGACACCTTCTAAAATGCATAACCTGGTTACAATATAGGAGAAAATATACAAACATACAAAAATACAAATATACATATACTCAATAAATACATTTCCACATACTTAAATCACGTCCATAAACAAAACTACACTAATACATAAACATTCATTCATTTTCCAATGCCACACAACATTCATGAGATTTTTCACTTTGTCTATGATACCAGGATTTAATATTCATCCAACTTATTTTAGCGCCATAACTTCTCAAGTCAAGAGGCAGGTTATTCCAAATTTTTGGACCCAAATAAAACAACGTTGCACACCCATTCTTTGTCCTAAACTTTGGTACTTCAAACTCTATATATTGAGCTGATCTCAAACCCTTACTTGGATGTTTAATTTTCAGATCTTTAGCAATATATTCAGGTAATTTATTTTCAAAAAACCTGCACATAATTCTAGTTATATGTTGATTTCTTCTAATATACAAGTGATCCCATCCTATATTTTTATATAGCTCACAATGATGTGTAAGTCTATGTAACCCTGTAATATACCTGGCCATCTTATTATACAAAATATCTAATTTTTTCAAATCAACTTTATTTGCACCCCCAAAAATTATATCTGCATAATCAATCACAGGCACTAACACTGTATTAATCACATGAAGCCTTGTATTCCTAGACAAATTACTTCTTATTCTATACAGCATCACTAATTGTTGCCCTAATCTCCTGACTAAATTATTTATATGGACAGTCCACTTGCAATATACGTCCAACCATAACCCTAAATATGTATACTCATCTACTATCTGTAAGATGGAACCATCCTTCATTGTTATTTCCAATAATTTTATCTGTAATTTTTTGTTTTTTTGTCGAAATAACATTACCTTAGTTTTAGTGGTGTTCAATGCTAATTTATTCTTAACATAGTATTCCTGTAAGCCATCAAAGGCTGATTGTAATGTATATTGTATACTATGAATGTCCATATCTGAGACATACATAATAACATCATCAGCATACTGATGATATTCCAACTTATCTTGCTTGAAATCTAAATCGCTTGTATATAAATTAAATAATAGGGGCCCCAGGATTGTTCCCTGAGGTACCCCTTGTCTTATTTGCCTAAAATCTGAGATATATGAATTTAGAAACACTTTTTGTTTTCTACCTTTTAAATAATTTGAAAACCAGGCTACCACATTGTCTGAAAACCCCATGTTTAACAATTTGTCAATCAATATATCATGACTTAAAGAGTCAAACACTTTTGACAAATCAATCATAATTGCCCCTGTTAACAATCCATTATCCATGGCAATCTGAATATCTCCTGTTACTTTTATTAATGCAGTTTGAGTACTATATCCTTCTCTGAAGCCTGACTGATTTCTATGTAAAATATTCTGTTCTTTTATATATTGCTTAACCTGCTTAGCTACCATTTTTTCACAAATCTTTGCTACTACTGGTATCAAAGATATTGGATGATAATTACTAATCTCTTCCTTTGAACCAGATTTAAAAATTGGAATTACTTTTGCACATTTACATTCATCTGGTACTTCAGCTGAATACAAAGACAACTCAAAAATTTGTGTCAAAAGATAAGCAACAATCGGGGCTGCAAATTTTAACAATTTACTACTAATCTCATCTAATCCAGTTGCCTTGCTTTCATTAATACGCAACAATTCTAATAAAACCTCATTTACATTTATATGACCAAAATCAAATGACCGATCTAACCTCCCTCTATTATCGGTGGACTTTTGACTCTCTAAAGTAACAACATCTATAACCTCCTTTTTGGCCCCCATATTAACAAAAAGGTCATTAAAACAATCAGCCACCTCTGGGCATTGTTCCATCTCTCTACCATTAATATTAAAAGTTTGTGGGTAGTCATTTTTTCCCGGATTTTGTAATCTACGGATTAATTTCCAAAATTTACCTGGGTGTGAAAACTGGGTATCCTTTAACACATATTTATAATAATCTGCCTTTTCCCTTCCTTATATCCTTAATATATTTATTCCTTAAGGCTCTATAAGAAGTGCCAGTCAAAATAGTATTAGTAGCGAGGGAAGAAGAAAATGGCTTCTGACTACAGCAGGCACACTTTAGATTTCTTAAAGCAGTTGTGTGGGGACAGGGGAGTCCTGTTTGGGGTGAAAGCTATTAAGCAGAACCTCATAGAGGGCCTGATGGTAGCAGATACCCAGAGCAGTGAGTCACAGACCATGACTGAAGGGGACCAAACCTCAAGTCTGGAAGGGCTAGCGGCCAGTGAGGGGGTCCTGAGCCAATGAGGTGGACAGCAGGGCCACTGTCAGTGAAATGCCACAGCAGCAGGGACAAGTCACCAGTATCCTGAATCCAGAAGTTCTCAGGTTGCAACTTGAGTTGTGCAGGATGGAGCTGGAGTCACAGGTGAGGAGAGAAAGGGAACAGCAAGAGGCAGGCCATTGGAGTGTGAGCACCAGTGAGAGGCAGAAGAGAAGAGAGAGTGAGAATGCAGAGAGGTAGAGTGAGAACAGTGAGCTGCAGAGGAGAGAAGAGGAGAGAGGAGCGCCAGTGGCAACACGAACTGGAGAAGCTATAACTCCTACAAGTGGCTCCAGGGCAGGTAAGTGACTTGGGTTTAACTGGGACTACAGGACTGGGTTACAAATTGAACTCCAACTTAATAGCCAAGTTTAAGGACAGGGAGGACATGGATGTCTTTTTAAATTCTTTTGAAAAAGTTTGTATTCGGGCTAAAATTCCTGGAGAGTCCTGAAGCTTCCAGCTGTCCCTGCTACTTACCGGAAAAGCTTGGGATGCATTGGGTCAAATGAATAATGAAAACAGTAGTGATTACAGCAGGTTAAATATGCACTGTTAAAAAAGTTTGAATTAACTGCTGAATCATACAGAGCTAAATTCCATAAGCTCAGGAGAAGCCCTGATATGAGCTACGAGGAGATGCCCATGAAACAATGTCAGTTTTTAAAACGTTGATGGGAAGGAATTAAGGCAAACACTGTTGATAAAATTGAAAATGTGATTTTATTAGAACAGTTTTATTGGGCATGCCCAGCAGAGTTAAAAACCTGGCTAGAGGACCGAGATCCAAAAACAGTGCAAGAAGCTGCTGAACTCTCGGACTGCTATGCCAAAAGCAGACCTGCTCTGAGAATGAATGGGGCAAGTGTGGCAGTGCAGAAAGGGAAAAGCACACCTTCAGGGCAGCTAAAACCCTCACTGCCTGCACTGAAACCAGGTAGCCCCAGGTTTCAAAGAAAAGATTTCTCTGAAGTAAGAAATGTTTGTTGGTTATGTAAAGAAACTGGGCACATTGTCAGACAGTGTCCAAGAAGGGCAAGCAATAATACGCAAAGTAGTACCAGAAAGGAAGTAGGTTGTTTGTGTGTCCCTGGAAGCATGCCAGTGAACATGAGGCAACACATGCACCCAGTCATGGTAAATGGTGTACAGACACAGGGGTTAAGGAACATGGGGCATCCCTGACATTGGTAAAGAGGGATCTGGTACAGCCTGGTCAGCTTATACCCAACAAACACATAACTGTACAAGGGTTTACTGGTGAAGAGAAAACATTGCCACTGGCCAGTGTTCTCCTGGACTGGGGAAAAACAGGGGGAACTGTGCAACAGGTGGCTGTAGCCAACACATTAACAGTGGATGTGATCCTGGGTAACAATCTCCAACAGGGGATAGTATGTGCAGTTACCCATAGCTAAGCGGGCAGGGAAAATTGTAGTTTCCTGAGCCCCCCAGAAGCCACTGGGGAAGATACTGAGAGGCTGGTTCCCCAGCCTGTGTTTTCAGAGGTGGAGACTGATACAAAGAGGGTAGAAATTTCCTCAGTAGCAAGTAACCACATAGCTACAGAGGGTTACTCCAAAGAGGGAGGGATGACCTCTTGTCAGAGGGTTGTGATTGACAGTGATCCTCATGGCCCTGATGCTAGTGCTAGGGACCCTAGTCTTGCGATGGAAAGGGACCTGTCCCATGCCTTTGGAAGGTGTGAGGGGTTCGCAGCTGCTCAGAGAAGTGACCCTAGTTTAGAGAAACTGAGGGCTTGGGCAGACTCAGATAGTGCACAGGGAGGTGACAGCAGACATAAGGTTTATTGGGAAAATGGACTTATGTATACACAGGCAGTACAGACAGAGGGAGGGCTGCTAGGCAGGCAGCTTGTCGTTCCCCAGGGATATCGTGAGCAGTTGCTCAAGGTTGCCCATGATATTCCCTTGTCTGGTCATCTGAAAATCATGTGCACAATGCAGCGGTTGGCTCAGAATTTCTACTGGCCTAACTTCACCCAGCAGGTGAAGGAGTATTGCAGGTCTTGTCACAGGTGTCAAGAAATAGGGAAGGTGGTCAAGTAAACCCAAGCCACCCTGATCCCCTTGCCCATAGTGGAGGAGCCATTCCAGAGGGTGGGAATGGATATTGTGGGGCCTTTAAATACCCCAGCTCCTCAGGGAAGAGAGTCATTCTGACTGTGGTGGATTATGCACCCAGTACCCAGAGGCAGTCATCCTATCCTCACTGAGGACAGACAAAGTGGCAGATGCCTTGTTTGGGATTTTCTCCCGTGTTGGATTTCTGCAGGAGGTAATCACCGATCGAAAGGATTCCTTCATGTCGAACTTAATGAAATGTCTGTGGAAGAAGTGTGGGGTGGTGCAGAGATGCACGACACCGTATCACCCACAAGCCAATGCGCTTGTGGAATGCTTCAATGGTACCCAAAGTCAATGCTCCAGGTGTTTGCTGAACAGCATGGGAGGGACTGGGAGAAATACCTTCCCCAACTGTTGTTTGCATACAGGGAGGCACCCCAAGAGTTGACAGGATTTTCACCCTTTGAGCTCTTGTATGGACGCTAGGTAAGTGGGCCCCTAGACTTGATCTGGGAGGAGTGGGAAGGCAAGCACGCCACCCAGGGAACTCCCATTGTGGATTACTTCCTAAGGTTTAGGGAAAGGCTGAAGGAGCTTATGTGGGCAGCCCAGAGCAACCTGGCAGCTGCCCAACAGAAACAAAAAGTATGGTACGACCACATAGCCAGAGCTCACTCGTACATGGTGGGTCAGGAAGTCATGGTCCTTATTCTGGTCCAGAAAGACAAGCTGCAAGCTGAGTGGGCAAGACCATACAGAGTGGTTAGGAGGGTAAATGACGTAAACTACATTGTGGAGTTACCTGACTGTAGACAGACAGAAAGGATGTACCATGTCAACATGATAAAGCCATATGCAAATAGGGCTGACATGGTGTTCACAGTGTGTAGTCATGGGGAGGAAATGGACGAAGGAGACACCCTTTTCAACTTGCTGGAGGAAAGTAAGTGGGAGTCCTCTGTGGAGGCAATAAAATTGTCTCCCCAGCTGACCCCGGGCCAGATCCAGAAAGTGAGGGAGGTTTTAGCAGACTTTGCCCCCTTGTTTAGCGCCTAGCCTGGACTAACCCCCTTAGCAACACATGATGTGGAGACAGGGACACAGACAGCCATATGGCAGACAACATATTGGGTGTCAGAGGCTGTCCAAAAGGACATTAGGAGGGAAGTGGAGGAGATGCTGGATTTAGGGGTAATCTAGAGATCCCACAGTCCCTGGGCCTCACTAGTAGTTCTTGTACCCAAGCCAGACAGCTTGACTCATTTCTATGTAGATTATCGTGGACTGAATGCAGTCACGAAGTCAGAAGCCCACCCGATACCCCAGATGGACAAACTCCTGGACAAGTTGGGGGGTGACCTACCTTACAACCATTGACCTGACAAAGGGGTATTGGCAGGTAGGGTTGATGGGCAGAGCTAGGGAGAGGTCGGCCTTCATCACTCTGATAGGCTTATTTGAGTTCAAAGTAATGCCTTTTGGAATGAAGAACGCCCCAGCCACTTTCCAAAGGTTGGTGAACCAGGTGTTAAATGGTGCTGAGGAGTACACCGTGGCATACCTGGATGACATTGCCATCTTCAGTACCAGCTGGGAGGAATACCTGTCACACTTTAAGGAAGTGCTGGGCAAATACAGAGGGTTGGGCTCACTGTCAAAGCTGAGAAGTGCCAGGTGGCCATGGGAGAAGTGGTATACCTCAGGCATGTGGTAGGATGGAGCAGCTCCATCCTAACCAAATCAAGATAGAGGTAATACAGGCATGGCCCAGATCAGAAACTCAGAAGGAGGTCAGGAGTGTTCTCAGGACAGCAGGGTACTATCGAAAATTTGTATCAAATTACAATGCCCTGACTGCTCCCCTATCTGACCTGACAAAGAAACAGATGCCCAAGAAAATTACCTGGGGTCTAGCCTGTGAGGAAGCCTTTATCAAACTAAAGGAGGCACTGTGCAGTGTTCCTGTTTTGACAAGTCCCAACTGTAGTAAAATCTTTATAGTTCAGACGGATGCCTCAGATGTGGGTATTGGGGCAGTACTAAGCCAGACATCCAGCAAAGGGAGGGACCACCCCATAGCCTACCTGTGCTGAAAGCTGCTTCCCAGAGAACAAGCATACTCCATGGTGGAAAAGGAGTGTCTTGTCCTCGTGTGAGCCCTAAAGAAATTGGAGTCATACTTGTATGGGCAGCCTTTTTTGGTGCAGACTGACCACAACCCCCAGGTTTGGCTAATGTGGATGGGGAAAAACAGTGGCAGACTGCTCAGATGGAGTTTTGCTTTACAAGCGTATGATCTGAAAATTGTACATAGGGCCGCAGCCAAGAATCAGAACTCAGATTGACTATCTAGGGTCAATGAGGAGTGAACTGATTTAGGAAGCACATCCCATGTCGGGGATAGAGCCCCCAAATTCAGTCTAGGTGGGAAAGAGTGTGACATAGACAGCCAGCTCTGATTGCTGTATCAATTTTTTTATTACTTATAAAAAATGTGATGGGAAGGTCAGTTTGAGGAAACTACTGTCTTATTGGAACTGACACATCAAGACCCTCCCCAAGGATAAGTTCAAAGGACAGGACATAGCTAAACTGCAGATATCTGAAGTGCAATTACCTTGTAAAATTGCTTTCATCCCAGGAAATAAGATTAGCCATTCATAATTCCCTCAGGGAAAATCCTTTGACTTAAATAGTTGTCAGGAAAGAACTTGAGAGGGAAGGGTGTCAGAGAGAAGCCAGAATGGACATTGAAGAGAGGTTGATGTCTGGGTCAGGGAGGACCCAGACGGATTTGGAAGGTCCAATATGCTTTCCTGGGGAACCCTTGAATTACATCAGAGAGACCTTTGAGGTGTAGATTCCAAGGTCCAGACAGGATTAAAAAGGCAAATACACTATTGCTTTGAATACAGTGACTTAGATTAAATAAACTGTTGAGATGTTTATGTGTAGCAGAGCACAAACCAGTTTGGTTTGGTTAACCTAAGTGAGATAAATATAGATGTTGGTACACCAAGGCGGAGTTATACGACCTCAGAAAGGGCCGGCTCAGAACTGTGTTTAATTGCTGAAAGAACCTTGACAGAGACACACAAGACAATATATCTGACTGACAGAAGAGAGACCCTCAAAGCACTGAAAGAAAGTAAACATTAGATTAGACCAGTCTGAATGAATGTATGTAGTATAGGAACTGCACTTTTACCTGTTTGTTTTAAGGCTGTATGTGTTGGGATATATATTTTGTTCTGTAATTATTGTTCTGTTTTGATATTTTAAAATAAAGAGATTTTACAATGGAAACTGTCTGGAGTGCCTTGACATTTCTTTTTATTTTTAAGTGGAGCTTTTGAAGGTTATAAGTAACACTGTGTATGAGCTTATTGTATACCGAACTGGGAAATGGATAGAGTTCTCTAAAGTCTTGCATAGAGTTCTAAGGGTTCATTTGAAAGTTCTGGTTGGGTGCCTGTAGGCAAAGATATCTGGCCCCCCAAAGACAGAATTATCTGAGCCTGATAATTGGGTATGCTAACAAGAGATTGTCAGTTTGAATCCCTCCAAGCTTGAGACTAAGGTGACTTGAACCCACAAAACAGACAAGAGGGTTACCTTGTTCCGTTCACTGTACACAAATCATATGCTCAGAGGTTGGCACTTTGGGAGTAGAGGGCTGACTGACTGAGCGAGTTTATGACAAGAACCACCCGCCATTTCCCCAACATCTAACAGAAGCACCTTGACCACAAACAGTCCAGGAGGTTGGCAGGTGGTTAGGAGGGGCCAATCAGGTGCCACATCACTCAGTGCTCTCCAACATATTACCTCCACAAACCATATCAAAACTACAAACAAGTATCTGCCTCTATCTCTGAAATCAAACAAAGGGGTAGAGGACACTGCAGAGCAGGACACTGCAGCACAGGAGCTAGCACAACAAAACTCACCCAAAACAGGAACCAAAACAAAAAAAAGCAAAAAGGAAATCCAAAACATTTCTGATCATAGGAGACTCCATGAGTCGGGGAGTTGATACCTATCTCCAGCCAGGGGTAATGGTCAGATGTCTCCTGGTACATCAGTGTGGAGAGACACTGACCACATTGCTAAAATTTTTCAGGAAGCAGGGGAAAATATTGATATCCTGGTACACACAGAGACTAATGATCTCACCAGTCGGTCAGTTGTGGAGACCAAGGAACACCTGACCAGGCTGGGTGACAAACTATCATCCATTTCATCTGGCATCTCCTTCTCTGAGATCCTGCCAGGCTGGGTGAGGGTGGCAGATGGACAGAAGGTCAGAGAAGGGGAGATAGGGGAGCTAAAAACATGTGGCTCAAGGGCTGGTGCCAGGAAAAAGGACATACATTTGTAAGGAACTGACAACAGTTTTGGGAGTGAAAGTTCTTTAAATTTGATGGACTGCATCTGACTAAGGAGTGAGTCAGTGCATTGGGGCAGAAGTTTGACATCTTTTCTTTAATCTAGCAAATGGGTAGAGGGGTGCAGCACCCCATATGTCGAATGGGAAGAACACCCCTCCCCCCTCAGCTAGTGGTCAAACAGGAGTTCAGCATGTTTGCAGTTCATTTGCACCAGGTAAGGAAAAAGGTCCAGCTCCCCATACAATCCACAGGGGAAACGCCAAACCTCACTTAACAACTAACACACTGAAATCTGGCCAATGGAAAATCATGTATTAATAATGTCGTTAGTCCGAAACAAGATCCCGTATCTGCAGGGCAATAATGACAGAGGCTAAACTGACATAGTAGCAATTAACTAGACATGGTTTGCCAGTAACCACACTTGGGAGACTTCAGTATCTGGCTATGTACTGTTCAGAAGAGACCGAGTTGCAAAAAAGGGGGGGGGGGGTGAAGTGGCCCTGCATGTCAATGAAAACGTCAAAGCTACAGAAATTCAGAATTCACATAAGAAGCCAGAAGAACTGCGGGTCACCCTGGAAACAGGAAATGGGACAGCCATAAGAACTGGGGTTGTCTACAGGCTCCCAGACCAGAGGGAGGACATAGACACATTACTGTTAGAAGATATACAAAACATGACAGCTAAAGGGGAGGTTATGATAATGGGAGACTTCAACATGCCAGATACAGATTGGTCAATACCAGCAGGAACATCTGCCAGAACTAGACACATGGTGGATTCCCTACAGGGGGAGGGCCTCAAACAACTGGTAAAACAACCCACAAGAGACAGGGTTATCCTAGATCTAGTACTGACTAACAGGGAAGGGATCACAGATCTTCAGGTAGAAGGTCACCTGGGGGACAGTGACCATAACATAGTATGGTTCAGTTTGGCCACTACAACTAAATCATCCCATTCCAAGGCAAAAATATGGGACTTCAGAGAAGCTGACTTTGATAAGATGGCCAACAGAGTTAAGCTAGCCCTGGCAAAAATAAATACAGGTGAGGGGGTACGGGCAAAGTGGGCAAGCATTAAGGATGCAATACTTGAAGCAACATCCCATTGTGTTAGAGAGAAAAGGAAGTGCAAAAGAAGAAGGAAACCACTTTGGTTCTCAAAAATAGTAGCAGAAAAGGTCGGAGCCAAAAGACTGGCCTTCAGGAAATATAAGGGAATGCAGCAGAATGAAGCTAGAGAGGCATACCAAACTTCCCTAAGGGAAGCAGGGAAGGCAGTAAGGCAGGCAAAGGCCCAAACCGAGGAAACACCAGCACAAACAGTAAAAGAAGGTGACAAGACTTTCTATAGATACATTAGTGAAAGGAGAAAGTCCAGAGGGAGTATTGCTAAGATCAAAGGAGATAAGGGGGCATGTGAGGAGGAGGACCATGTAAAAGCATCTATCCTAAATAGATACTTCTGCTCAGTATTTACTCGAAGAGAAGGTAGGGCAGGGACCACAGCTCAGCACCATGGACACGGGGGGGAGGGAGGTAGGCACTAGTCCCTTCACAAAAGAAAGGGTCCTACAACAGCTCGATAAGCTCAGGGTGGACAAGGCAATGGGATCTGATGGCATACATCCCAGGGTACTAAAGGAGCTAAGGGTGGAACTAGCACAGCCATTATCAGAACTGTTTAGTGAGTCTCTGAGCACAGAAGAGGTCCCAGAAGACTGAAGAAGGGCTCATGTGATCTCATTCCACAAGAGTGGTAGCAGGGAGGAGGCAGGGTACTTCAGACCAGTCAGTCTTACCTTAGCAGTGGGCAAAATTATGGAGACACTCTTTAAGGAAAGAATAGTGCAACACCTGGAATCCATAGGAGCACAGGATCCAAGACAGCATGGGTTTACAAAAGGAAGGTCCTGTCAAACTAATCTCATAGATTTCTTTGACTGGGCAACCAGAGTGGTGGACCAAGAGGGTGCAGTTGATGTTGCCTACCTTGACTTCAGCAAAGCTTTCCATACTGTTCCACATAGAAGATTGATTGATAAGCTGGGTAGGCTCGGGGTGGGTCTGACATTGGTCAACTGGATGGCAAACTGGTTGACGGGCAGAAAACAGAGAGTGGTGGTAAATGGCATACAGTCAGAAGAGATGCAAGTCACAAGTGGGGTATCTCAGGGATCAGTCATGGTGCCAGTTCTCTTCAATATCTTCATCAGTGACATTGCAGATGGACTGGAGGGTAAGGTTTGTCTGTTTGCAGATGACACCAAGATCTGCAACAGAATAGATGATCCAAATGGGGTGGACAGAATGAGAAGAGATCTGGATAAACTAACAAAATTGTCAGAAGAGTGGCAACTGGGGTTTAATGCAAAGAAGTGTAAAATCATGCACATAGGGAAGAGAAACCCTGAAGCCACCTATAGGCTGGGAAGGGAGTTTCTGGCTGTCACAAGGGAAGAAAGAGACTTGGACATCATCAAGCAGACCACTAAAGCAGTAGGTAAGGCTAGAGGGATGTTAGGGTGTTTTAGTAAGGGTATCACAAGTCGGAAGAGGGAGGTAATAATCCCTCTTTACAAGACACTGGTTAGTCCCCATCTGGAGTACAGCGTGCAGTAATGGAGGCCACACCTTCACAAGGAAATTAACCAAATTGAGGCAGTCCAGAGAAAGGCAACCAAAATGGTGCAGGGACTGCATCAGAAGACATATAAGGACACATTAATGGAGCTCGATATGTATACCCTTGAGCAAAGGAGGGAGAGAGGTGATGTGATCAAAACATTCAAACACCTTAAGGGCATTAACAAGGTGGCAGAGTCTAACATGTTTCAATATAAGAAAAATAGCAGGACAAGAGGACACAGCATGAGATTAGAGGGAGGCCGATTAAGGGGGAATGTGAGTAAATTTTTTTTCACAGAAAGGGGGGTGGATGCATGGAACAACCTACCTTAGGAAGTGGTGGCTATGAATACAGTGCAGAGCTTCAAACAGGCATGGGATAGGCATTAGGGAGCAATATAGATGAGTATGAATAGATAAGCCACTGACAGAGCAAAGGCTGATGGCACATTTATAAGGTAGAAAAAGAAATGGGCAGACTGGATGGGCCTTGCGGTCCTTATCTGCCATCAACTTCTGTGTTTCTAAGATATCAGTAAATTTCTTGCAGGACTGAAGATGCCCCATTTGTCAAAACACGGGGTGAATAATATTGGAAAACCAATTTAGCTTAATGAAATCGCTACTGTAATTCAGAATCTTCCAAACAGTAAAACCCTTCTAACCTGATAGCATCCTGGGTGAGGTTTTTAAACTGTTGTCATCTCCAGTAACCCCAATCTTGCTTAAAACTATACAGGAATCCTGGGAGAGACAATCACTGCCCCACCCATGTCTGAGGCCTTCATTACCCTTATCACAAAAAAAATGGAACAACTTGTTAGATTGTAGCAACTATCAGCCTGTTTCATTGCTACATTAGGACTACAACATTTTGGCAAAAATACTATCCAACAGAATGCAAATGTCTTTGGGGGAACCGCTAAGAAAAGATCAAGTTGTTTTTTCTAAAGGGTAAATCTGGGGCAGATAAAGTTAGAAGGTTGATTAATACCATGTGTTCTTTCACCACAAAAGCAAATACCAGCCAGTACAGTTGCTTTTGATACGATGAAGGCCTTTGATTCACTGCAGTGGAACTTTATTGGCTGTGTCATTAACAGGTTTGGTTTCAGAGCGATAGCTGGGAAATGGGTCTCCATTTTATACAAACAATCTTTAACTGCAGCCATCACTAATGGCTTAATTTCTCCCTTTTTTGAGTTGGGCTGAGGAATACAACAGGTTTGGCCCCTTTGTCGATATCTTTTCATTCTCTCTATTAAGCCACTAATGCGAGCCATTATAAACTTCCCCCAAAATACATGAAATCAAAGTAGTTAAACATGGACATACTGTTTTTGCCTACGCCAATGACCTGCGTTTAACCCTTAGTAAGCCCTTAAACTTTTATTTTACCTGTAAACCCCTACTTCAGCAATTCAGTGCAGTCTCTGGATTGACAGTTAATCTGAGCAAAATACAAACGTTACCCCTCTTTTGCCCAAAAATATTGGAAATTGGCCTTAGAAGACTATTTGAGAAAGATGAACTCCATAGTGAGCTACAATATCATGAAATACTATTAAGTAACAGCCTTAACCTAATGCTAGATCTAAACTTGTTTCCTCTTATAAAATGCCTTCAGGTAGATTTGTATAGATACCACTATCACCCTTTCTGTTCATTTTAGGTCTCATCCCTGATAACATTGTATTAAATAAATAGCAAAAACAATGGATTCTTGCTATGCTTCTAGGGGCTAAAAGGCTACTTTTGTCCAGTTGGAATTCAGGATCATTACCCAACATAGAGGAATGGTTTAAATATATGGCAACAACTGTCAATAATGAGAGGATTAGATACATGTTCTGCACAAGCCAGACACTTTTGGGAAAGTATGGGACCCATTTCTACAGCTCGCTACCTAGTGAAATCCTCTTGTATATGTTGACTATTGATGCTCTGACTGTTGTTGTGGAGTTTTGAAAACATAAAATAGCCAATGTTACATATGTCACATTCAATAAGATATTTCATGTAGCAGGTTCTTTTTGCTTTTATGCATCGGTATCTCCCATTACTTTACTGTTGCTATTTCATTATTACCTTTGTGAAAACTGTATTCTTGTATGTCTTTTAAATACATTAATAAATGTTTTACTGAAAAAAAAAAGAATAGCTAGGGGTGCCAAACTCAGAGGCAGTATAGTGCAGTGGTTTAAGGCTCTGAGCTGCAAATCTGGTGACATCCAGCAGACCAGACCTGGGTTTGAATCCCACAGCTTCCACTTACATACTGTGTGACCCTGAGCAAGTCACTTAACTTCCCTGTGCTCCCAGGATGCACCTGTAAAAAAGCTTTCAGCTTAGTGTGCTACTCCTGGTTAAACAACTAAAAAAAATATATTCTTCTGCTAAATTCACAAAAAAACATAAAGTCAAAGTGGGCACAGTGCATCTTGAAAAGTGGGAAGACGAGGAGGAGGTCAAGGGGCAAAGCTGAGATTTTAAAATCAATACTTCAGTTTGGTACAGTATTTACCATTACCAGAGTGGAAAATCAATACTTCAGTTTGGTACAGTATTTACCATTACCAGAGTGGAATTTAGGGGGTAAAACTAAGGAGACGAGTTATCTGCAGAGTAGTATCGCAGAGGCAAGGGTGCAGGAAGGGCTGAGGGTAAACAAATCAATGTGACTTGATGGAATTTGTCTTAACTCCTCTCTAGTCACTAGAGTGATCCCCATGGATTGGGGAAGTGCCTTAGTGATTCCTCTGTATAAAACCAGCAAGAAGGATGAACCAGAAAACTATAGACTAGACAGTTTGACATCTATAGTGGGAAAGGTACTTGAGTCTATAATAAGGGAGGACTTAATGGTATTCCTAGCGTTAAATGGGTTACAAGATGCTAGACAGCTTGGCGTCACAAAAGGGAGGTCATGCCAAGCATATCTGATAAACTTATTTGGCTAGGTAAGCCTAGCTGCAGAGAAAAGGACAGGCAATCAGTGTAATGTTTCTAGACTTTAGTAAGGCCTTTGATTCGGTTCCACATAGAAGGATGGTCAAAGAAATGTGGGACATGTGGGTAGAAGTGCATATTGTAATATGGGTGGAAAGTTGGCTGTGAGAAAGGACATGGACAGTAGCTGTAAATGGTGAATTGTCTGATGTTAAAGAAATTACAAGTGATGTTCAGTGGGGTTCAGTCGTGGCTTCCCTCCACTTTAACATTTTCATATGTGACATGGGGTGGACAGACGGAGCAATATATATCTCTCTGCAATAACACTGTGATTGCATCAAGGGTGGTTACTGCAAATGTGATTATGACACTAAAGTAGGACCTGGAAAGGTTGATGAAATGGTCTAAAACCTGGAAGCGATGCTTTAATGGAAAGAAATGTAAGGCACTGCACATAAGAACCCCAAAAAGAATATGATGGAGTAGGAGGAGGTAGTAAGCAGGTCAAAAGAGAAAGAATTATGGGCAATAATAGTGGAAAATCTTAAATCCTCAAAACAGTGCAATAAAGCAGTTGAAAGAGCAAACAAGATGCTGGGATGCATAAGGAGAGAAATTAGTAGTAGAAACTGGAAAGCGATCCTTCTACTATGCAGATCATTATTAAGACTGCACCTGGAGTATGGAACAAGGTTCTAGAGGCCATAACTTTGCAGGGACACAGAGAGAGTTGAAACAGTACAAGGTAGGGTGATGAAAATGATCCAGGGAATGAGGGTTAAGATTTAAAAGGAGTGGCGGAAAGAACATGACATAAACACCCTAGAGTTAAAGAGAAAGCGGGTATATGATTGAAACTTATAAATATCTGAATGGGATTAACAGGGTGCCTACCAATAACTTATGCATTTTAAGTAAGGATACATGTACAAAGAGGAACTCAGTGAAACTGAAGGGGGGTAATTTCAGAAGGTATGTCTGGAAGTATGTTTTCTTTGAAAGAGTGATAGAAAAATTGAATAGTCTGCCTGAAGCAGTTGTGAATGCCTAAATAATGGATTTTTTTCCAGTTGTTTAACTAGGTGAGACATGCTAAGCTGAAAGCTTGTTTGATAGCTTCAAAGTATGTTGAGACAGGCATATGGCTGTCATTAGATGGTTGATGGGAGAGGTAACGGGAGGAGGGGTCACCAGGGCCTTAAATAGGCAGATAGGTAGGACTGGCAAAGTAGATGGGCAGCTGTGCCTTTTTCTGCCATCATGATTTCTGTTTGAAACCAACCTCATTCACCTGCAAAACTCATACTATGCAAATCCTAACTCTCCACGTGGGCAACTTCATGGGATCCTCAGGGTGAAATATCAATTAAATGTAGTCTTACAAGACAATTCTGAAAGTGCAACTCTGATCACAAACCGTAGGTTCTGGGAGTCAGGTGTGCTTCCTGGTAAATTACTGACACATTAGATTTAGAAAGAGGAGGCTGAAATCTGACAATCCTTTTATTGTCTCACTGGATGATGCAATGAGCCAACAAACTTACACATAAAAATGTTGCATTTGGGGATTTTTACAATTCCTTGTAGCCCAACCCAAATACAGGAATTCCTTATGGCTTCATTCTCCCCCACCTCTCACAACAAGCCAATGAAGCTCTTGAGCACCCTCTCACTATTAATGAAGTTACTAAAGCCATTTCTGAGCTGACCTCCACCAAGTCCCAGGCCTGGATGGTCTAAGTGCAGATACGTAAAAGTTTTTTCCTGACCTCATTGCCCCTCGTCTCTTGCAAACATTTGCTAAGGCCCTCCTAGATGAGTCTTTTCCCCAACTATGAGAACTACCCTCATCACAAGCCTTTCAAAGCCAGGAAAAAAGTATGGAGCAATGTGCAAATGTTTTCCCTAGCACCATAATTAATTCAGACATTACAATCTTGGCAAAGACTGTAACAGCCTGACTAGAACCACTATTACCCACACTGAAAAATAACTCCCAAACAGGATTTAATAAGGGATACTACAGGTCAGACAGTGTTTGCCTTGTTCTGGGTTGCCCCCAAAAAGGGACTTGATTGTCTCAGAGGGCTCACTTGGTCCTCAAATTTAAACAAATAAATAAATTATGGCATCCTCCCAGCAGCAGAACATCACAGCAATGCTGATAGCAGTACATTTGAAAAAAGCCTTTGACTCAGATAAATGGCCATATTTGTTTCATATCTTGCAGAATATGGGCAGTTTTTGAGCTGGATTCATACTTTGTACAATGCACCTTCATGCTTCAGTGCTCACCAATGGGATATTTAGTCCCTTCACGCTGCGTCAGGCTACACATCAGGGCATCCATTCCCCCCACTTATCTTTCTGCTGGCTATAGAACCTTTCTCTGCAAGGCTCAGGGTACCTGGAGCATGGTAAATTGGAAATAAAGGCATTATTTTATGCTGATAAACATGAATCCTTTAACTTATGTGTG
This sequence comes from Neoceratodus forsteri, assembly GCA_016271365.2. Lineage (NCBI taxonomy): Eukaryota > Metazoa > Chordata > Ceratodontiformes > Ceratodontidae > Neoceratodus > Neoceratodus forsteri. The sequence continues at coordinate 1,691,229,176 of CM028130.1, read as the reverse complement.
TAACAGTGAACATACACAGCATGGGGATGGTCCTTTTTGAAAAGCTCCTGAACACCATTAAGATGGCCACTCGTGACACTTACACCATCATATCTTTCGGGCAACAAAAGTAACATCTGATTCAAAAATATCACATTTTTTCAAGGTCTCATTAATGGTACAACTCAAACCCCTTGCATCCAATTCTGAGACTTTAACAAAGCACTAAAAACATTCAACAGGTTTATGGTTATGAGCATATCTCTCACAGATGCTCATGTGTTCCTGATAGGAAATGTCTCTACTGTCATCAGATAAAACTGATATGAATTGAGCATTTTTTTTGCTTCCTGCTAGTTCCTGATAGTTGTAGGCAGGATGCAGCAGACTGAATCAGACCATTTTGTGACTCTGCTGAGATATATGTTGCATTTGATGGGATGGAATCATTTTCTTGAAGTGCTCTGTCAGACTTTTTAATCAAGTCTAAAGTCTCCCCGAAATTTACTTTATTAACACTCTGATCATCTTCATAGTGACCATGGAAAGGTAACCCTAGATGACCCAAATGTACAGGTACTTCAACCAGTCTCTTTATGTATGCTCTTCTTTTTAGAATTTCCTTAATGTTACCCTTGTCTACCAGTATAATAATGTTACCAATTTCATCTGTGCACTTCTATAGAAACCAGGCAGCCATTGCACTGCTGTGAGAGTGAGTTGATGTGAGCATTCTAAATTTCTCCCATTCCTTTTCCCAATTTTGAAACCCACAAACTGTAAATGCTTCATCAGCACATCCTTGCCCATGCATGAAACATCTACATGCAAAACAGTATGCACTCTGTTTTTCACAGCTGTACTCCAACCAACAGAAGTCTTGGTACCAGTGATGACTAAAGCCTCGTCTTTTACCTCCATACATTTTGGTTGGTGATGCTTGTTGGAGCCACTGCCAAAAGCTGATTGTTTTTCTCTACAGGTGCCTCTACTGCTTTTCTGCAGTGGAAGAACAGTTGTGTTACTATTTTGTCTTGTGCGTACAGGTTGTGCTTACAGGCTTTGTTTTTGGCTTACAGGTTTTGCAGTCTCTTTTTCCCATTGAAGGAGCTAATTGTTTTTCTTCCACTGCTCTTCCAGGGGATTAGGAGTGTAACTGGGGGGTGGAGCTGAAAAAGGCTTATACCTTCCAACAGAAGAAAGATTTAAAAGGTTAGGTTACCTTTGCTTTCATCAGAGGGTGTTGTGGTTGGTGGTATTTGTTGGAACCATTGCCAAAAGTTGATTGTTTTTCTCCACAGGTACCTCTACTGATTTTCTGCAGTGGAAGCACCCACCCACTCTGCCCCCATTCCTGCCCACCCCGTGTTCATCCTCTAATTTAGCTCATGACACCCTCATATCCTTCCTGGAGAAGTAAGGAAGGAGTGGGACTCAGAAAAAAAAACTTCAGCTACAACCTTCCTTTTTCTTGCATCTGCACCACTTCAGCCAAATTCCTGCCTCACACTAGGAGGAGGAGGAATATAATCTAACAGGAGAAACTGTATTCTTGACTCAATACACTTCTCCCATGCTCAGCACTCAAATTCTTCCTTTCATCCACACTTACTTTCTAACCAACATCCCACATGCTCAAGGCCAAAATTTTTATTTTTGTCCACACTTTTGATGACTATGGCCATAGTCAACTGCAAGTGGTGTGAGGCATCCTTTCACAAGGTACACATACAGGCACTAGGGCATTGTCCCACATGCTGGACTATAGAACAACTAAAATCCCAGCTCAGGGAGGCCTGGAACCGTATAGCACATCTTCAATGCCTTCTAGAGAACCGCATCCCCATTGACCCTCATTTGCTATACCAGGGAACACCACATGCCATCAGAATCCCCCTGGTGCAGGAGAATGACAGATAGTAAAAAGGGGCTGGGGCAGGTTCCACAGGAAACAACAGCAGCTTCCAAACCAGAACACACCCATCTGGATGACCAATCAATTTTTGTACTTTTGACCCACACAACAGAAAAAGGGAGCATGGCCAGCCCAAACAACCGTCAATTAAATTCCCTTCAAATAAATGCATTGGTAATATGCCAAAGGTACCAAGCGGCATAGGAAAATGAAAAATTCTCATTGTAGGTGATTCCATGATCCGAGTAGTGGAATTGCATCTAACTCACCACTGTGACACTAGTGTGGTAGCCAAGAGTCTTCCAGGAGCCTTGACTAAAAGAGAGTCCTACCAAACAGACAGGCTAATGAGAAGGGAGGGAAATTGTGCAGGCATTTTCATCCATCTTGGTAGTAATGATCTGCCGGAAGGAACAGTTGAGGAACCTAAAATGCACCTATCTCAACTTGGGATAGATTAACCACACACTCACCAATCATTGCATTCTCAGAGGTCCTCCCAGTATAGAAATGAGAGGGCAGTACACAACAAATATGAAAGGACAAAAATAGAGGATTTGAATACATGGCTCCAAAACTGGTGCCTAGAGAAAGGCCACCTTGTCGCTGGAAACTGGAGGCTCTTTTGAGACAGAGGTCTCTACAAATATGATAGCTTGCATCTCACTAAGGAGGGTGTGTGGGCACTGGGTCAAAAGTTTGACATCTCAGAGGATAGTTTAAACTACGATATGGGGAGAGGGTGTCAGCAATAAAAAAACTGCTGCTTCTCCCCAAAAACCCTCCCATCCCAGGGCAACAATCAAGAATGAAGGTGTCATCCAGTAAGAAGGAGCTCAGGGGACACTAGAAAAACAGGATCAAATGACAGGCTGAACTCAAAAAAGGGACAAGTCAAACCTGGAAAGCAATGTACACAAACGCACAAAGCCTACCAAATAAAATAGCTGACCTCACAACTATTATTGCAGTGGCAAATCCTGACTGGGTCACCATCACAGAGACCTGGTTCAATGAACAAGTAACTATTCCAGGATACTGCCTTTTTTGAAAAGACAAATCTGGGAAAAAACGGGGTGGGGTAGCAATATATGTAAAGGAAGGGATAAAAGCTACAAGGGCCAATGACACACACTCTGAAGTTGAAACAGTTTGGGTTACGCTGGAACCCAGTAGGGGGGCAGTCACTCAGGTGTGGGTGGTGTATAGACCCCCAGCGATTGGGAAAAGGGGGACAAGGAGATCCTAGAAAACATATACAAAATGAGTGCTAAAGGGGAAGTGACAGTAATCGGTGATTTTAACGTGCCCAATGTTAACTGGAGCACCCATACAGCATCCTCTTCCAGGAGCAAAGACTTCCTGCAGACTTTACATCTCTAGGGTCTAAAGCAACTCCTGAAGGAACCCACTAGGGGGATGCTGTCCTTGACCTGTTACTCACCAATGGTGATAACAACTTTGGGGTAGAAGTTGGGAGCCACCTGGGGTCCAGTGACCTCCACATGGTATGGTTCCAAATAAAAACAGAAAAAGAAATCAAGCACTCCAAAACTAAAATCCTGGACTTTAGGTGAGCAGATTTCGCTAAAATGAAGAAGGAGCTCACGCAGAGCCTAGCCAACATAGCTCAGGTGGGGGGAGTAGATGAGTACTGGACCATTCTATGCTAGTGCATAAACTATATTCCTTACATATAGAGCGTAAGGTGGTGGAGTGAATTAACAACTGGCTGTGTAAGAGGAACCAGAGAGCTAGGGTGAAGGGAGTTCACTCAGAGGAGGGTTCAGTCACTATTGGGGTGCCGCAGGGGTCCATTTTGGGATCAGTACTTTTTTCACTATTTATTAGTGATATAAATAAGGATGTTGATGGGTGGTTAGTCAGGTTCACAGACAACATCAAATTAGGAGGCCCTATTGGTAGCGATGAGGATAAAACATACCTAAAAAATAATTTACAAAAGATTGAAAAATGGGCTACACAAAACAAAATGACCTTCAATATAGAAAAATGCTCCATACTACACTTGGGGAGGACTAACAATAGACATGAGTATAAACTGAATAATAAGATAATTAAGGAAGTCCACATAGAGAAAGACTTTGGAATATTTATCAACAGAGCACTGACCTTTAGTAAACACTATGCAAAACTACCTCAACTACTTAATAAACGGTGTCAAAAGATCATTCATCTCCCATAGTAAAGAATGTATTTTACCAGTTTATAGTGCTGTTAGGCCCCACTTGGACTATGGACCGCAGCTGCAGAGCCCATATCTGAGGAATGATGTTACAGGGTTAGAGAAAGTGCAGCGCAGGGCCACAAAGTTAATACAGGAAGTAAAAAATAAACTGTATGAAGATAGACTAACTGAATTAGGACTGTACAGTCTGGAAGACAGATGCAACAGAAGTGATCTACTAATGATGTATAGAATGATAAATGATGCAGAACTGCTCTAGAAATGGGTTTAGAACTACAAAGGAAACCCATGGGGCTAAGATGTCATAAATACCAGATTAAACTTGATCAATGTGAAAACAATAGAAGATTAACTACATACACACAGAGAGTACATAGAACTTGCAAAACACTATCAGCTGAGATAGTTACAAGTACAACTACACAGATATTTCAAATTAAACTTGACAAACACTTACTCTGTAATGAGAACCTTTGATCCATGTGAACATGTATTCCTTGGAAGACAGGAAAGAGAGAGAGGGGATATGATTTGGACCTTCAGGTACTTGAAAGGGATAACTAAGGTTGATGAGGAGAGTCTATTTAAGCTGAGTGGCAACCATAACACAAGGGGGCATAGTCTTAACCTGGAGGGAGGGAGGTTTAGGAGGGAGATCAGGAAGCACTTCTTCACAGTGAGGGTAGTGGACACTTGGAATGCACTGCTGGAAGAGGTCATTTCGTTGAAGACAGTGGGCAGCTTTAAGAGAGGCTTGGATAGGCATAGGGGAAGGTAAGGATTGTAAGCAATAAAGAAATTAGTGATTGTGGGCTAACAAATCCTGCCTTTATTTTACTTTCTGGGGCTATACCAATTAGTTATGGGCTGGCAGGCAGGCAATCAAATCCTGGCTTTCATATTTTCATGGGGCTAGAGAAGAAGAAACCCCAGGCTAGATTTCTTGTAGCCACCTAACAGGAACGCTCAAAGCTTGCAGTGTGTCTCTGTCCTCTGACACCCTCTGTTCCTTTCTGTTTTGCCTTTTTTTCTTTTTGGTGTAATTCAAATCAACATAAGACGTAAGCTCATTTTAAGTATGTTTATTTATTTTTTGAGGGGGGAGGCTGGCACAGCACATAGAAAATGAAATGAAATCATCCAAGGAAGGATAGGTAGACAGGGAACAGAAAAATACACTGCAGCTGTGAGCGCTTCACTACTGCTGCTGTACACTGTCTGTTGCCCTCTGTCTCTCTTACACAGCTATTTTATATAGTTTTTTCAGCATAGTTGTTTATTTTACAGTATTCTGTTTGTTTGCTCCTATTCCCTTCCTTAAGGCAGCAAAGAACAAATATTGCCTGCCGGGCAGGCTGCTCAGCTAAGAAAGCACAAAGACAGCACTCAGAATAACGAAAAGTAAAATGTAATGTAAGAAAACGTGCAAGATACAGCCATCCAGTTATAAAGTCAGAGCAGATCCATGATACTAATCTCTAGTGCTTTGTTACTGAGAGCGTGTGTTCACTTGTGGGTTTTTTTTCAGGCTGCTCAGCTCCCACTGCACTCACTGTGTCTGTCTATCTCTCCCCTCCCCTGAGCTCCCTCTCATTATTTCCTTTTGTTTTTTAATTTTTTTTCAGATCTTATCAATTTTTTTTACTGCACCCTAAATGTATTTTGTATACTGTGGGCTGTGGCATGCACTACAGCTGCTGTTTCTGCAGTGCAACTAGTTGCTGCAATATAAAGGCTCTGCTCATCTCATTTTTTTTTTTTTGTTAATTCAATATGCTTTATTTATTTTGCTCACGTAAAACAGAATAGGAAATGCAGGTCCTGCAACAGACAAAGAACTTTAGGAACTGAGCTTCTAATACAGCAGAACAGTTGCAGGAGTTAAAATTACAATGAAAATACACGCAAACAATTATACATGTTAAACATTAAGCTCCCCGTCACCAACCCTACCCCCAATCCCATTAACCCCCACACCCCACGTACCCAGAGCCACAGGTATCATGGTATAATGTGCCCTTCATATCTATCAGGTAGTTACACTTATCCCTAATAAGACAGTGGAGAAAACAAACATACCAGTTGCTGGAGTTGAACGTAGGTGTATCTGCAGATCTCAAGTGGCTCTGCATTCATGTTGCAACCTTATCAGTGCAAGGGCCCGCAATCATCAGCAGTGCCAGTGGCCGGTTCCCAGAGCAGCTAGGTAATATGTGGTCTCTACCCTCCCTTAGAGAGGGGTAGGGACCAAAGGGTATGCAGCCTCTCCCATCTGACTCGATACAGGGAAATTTTGCCATGGAGGCTGGCAATTGCCTTTTCGATCCGGAGGTTATGGAAGAACTCGTTCACCCACTCACAGTAAGAAATATCATCTTTGTCTTTCCAGTGTCGGAGAACAAGTTTTTTGACTGAAAGGGATATACTGTTTATATGATACCACCTTTTCTTAACTGAGATTTTGCTATAATCTCCCACTATACAAATCTGAGGTGTGAATAGGTCTTGTAGACCCAGTAGCAGGTCAGCCTTTGCCTGGATGAGATGCCAGAGGGGAGCAACTTTGGAGCGCTCCCAGAATATGTGAAGTAATGATCCTGGTTCCTGGCTGCATCTAAAGCAGTCCTGGGTCAGGAGTCTGCCCATCTTAAACATTTTCACAGGGGTGTAATAAAATATTGTGCAAGATGTGGAATTGTGTCAGCCTTAGGCGATCATTAACAGTATATAAATATATTCCCCGCCTGACATTTTCCCAAGAAATATTATCATTGGGGAAAGTGAGGGCCCAAAATCGAGGGTAACCTGAATCTTCTTGGTTAAGTATCCCAAGTAGGGCCAAAACAAGGCGAGACACAGCATGAGGTTGTCTGATGCAAGCAAGAAGCTCCTGAAGAGGAGTTGCTGGATGGACAGTCCGAGTGCCAGAACCATATAATTTTTTTAGCATGTGTCTGATTTGGAACACGAAAAAGGAATATTTACTGGGCAATTGGAAGTATGCCAGCATATCTGGTGTATTGCCCAATCTGCTGTTGACCACTAAGTCACTGACTAGGGCATGCGCAGTTGCACACTTTGTCGGAGCCAAAAACACCTGGTCTCCAAGCTTAAAGTTGGGGTTACCGAACACCGGTTGTAACAAGTCTTGTTGGTGATTATATCGTATAGATTTGTATAGTTGCATGTGAACCTTTATGGATGCGTGAATAGCTGAGCTATGTAGAGAACGTGGTAATCTACCTGGTGTTATATACAGAAAACTAGAGGGGGTAAAACCTGGAGCGGTCAACATATGGTGCTCAGCTAGTAACCAGATGGGAATATATGGGAGGGTCCCCATTTCTTGAGGAGTAATAGTCCAATGCATGTATTTGACTGCATGACTGGCCAAGTAGTAGTAGTAAAAATTGGGAAGTTTGAGACCCCCCCTAGATGACGTGGTGTACATAGACAACTGTATGATCTCCTTGGGGGTTTGCCATGCCATAGAAATTTGGAGATTATACTATGTAACTGACGGAATCAAGTCAAGGAAAGTGGATGTTGAACATATTCAATGGATAGAACACTCTTGGTAAAACATTCATTTTAACCACGCTAACTGTGGCTTGGAGGGACAGATACATAGGAGCCCATCTATCCAGGTCTTGCTTAATGCTCAAAATGAGGTTGTCTAAGTTAATTTTTTTCATTAGGGATGTGGAGGTGGACAGTATTATCCCTAAATATTTGAGGCGAGTATTCCAAATCATAGAAAGTGGGGCAATCTCATTTTGGGAAAGAAGAGGGTTAAGGGGCATCACTTCCATTTTATTAAGATTAAGTTTATAATTGGAGACTGAGCTAAACTTTTGAATAATCTGTAAGACTGCCTGGATAGAATTATAAGGTTTGGCGACATGAAGAAGGATGTCGTCTGCATAGACGGACATTTTTAAGTGAAACGGTCCTACTGCAATACCCCGAAGGAGTGGGGAGGTGTTCAGTTGACATAGCAGTGGTTCTAAATATAAGTTAAATAACAGGGGTGACAGGAGGCAGCCTTGTTGGGTACCAGATTTTAGGGGGAAAAGGAGGTGAGACAACTCCATTGCAATATACTTTTGCGGTGGGGCAGGAATATAGGGAGTTGATCCAGGATATAAAAACAGGTGGAAAGCCAAACTTAGCTAAGGTGCAAAAAAGGAAAGGCCAGCTGACCCTATCAAATGCTTTCGCCGTATCCAAGGAGACAAGAGCCATAGGTTGATCCACCTCCCTGGATACGAAGAAAATGTGGGCGAGCTTGCAAATGTGATCTGAGGAAGATCTACCTTGCACAAATATCCAATTTATTCAGGGCTTAAAAGCCCCTCCCAGACCTTAGCAACCCTGGAGGCTAGAATCTTAGCAAAAATCTTTATGTCATAGTTCATTAGTGAGATGGGATGGTAATTGTTAACTTTATCTTTAGGTCTGCCTGGTTTCAGGAGCACAACTATAACTGCCTCCAAAAGTGTCAGGTCCATGAACCCATACTCACACAGAAACTTTAACAATCAGTGAAGGATGGGAATTAGCTCTGTCTCAAATGTTTTCTAAAAATTGGTTGGAAAACCATCTGGGCCTTGAGCATTGTTTCTAGGGAGAACCTTAATGGCAGTCCTGATTTCTTGTTCTGAGATGGGACAAACAACTAGGTTTTGCTGGGCTGCATCGAGGTAGGGGAAGGGAACTGCATTCAAGTAATCCCTGATATCATTGTCAGCAGGGGAAGTCTCCACAGGACTGTAAAGCTGCTTATAGTGCTGTTCAAACACCCTTGTAATTTCCCTGGGGGTAGTTAAAATGGTTCCGGATGCTAAGGAAGATAGTGAAGTAATGAGACGAGAGAGTCAAACGGTGTACCTCTGTCTCTGAGGGGGGATTAGACAGTGAGGCCTCTAGAGACCTTATGTCTGCTAGGAATGAATTGGATTGTTTATCTTGTTGTCGCCTCCTAGTGGATGAGATCATGATAAATTCACCCCAGAGAACACACTTCAAGGTACTCCATATCTGATCAAAGGCCGATATGGAGCCTTCATTATGGGTCATAAAGTGTTTAATGAGTTCCTTGATATAGGTTACCGTGTGGTCATGGGCAAGTAGCTGGGAATTTAGCTTCCAGATAGTGTCCTTCTGGGTTTCTGGGACCAGGTTGATTTCTAGCCATATGAGAGAGTGGACAGATAAAACTCTGGGGGTGAATCCACACCCTAGCAAACCTGTAATCAGTTTCTGGTTGATCAGAAAGAAATCAATCCGGGAGCTGGATCTATGCAGTGGTGAGTAAAATGTGTACACCCTAACGCTGGGGTACAGAAAACACCACAAATCATTCAGGCCATAGGTCTCCATAAAATCTTGAAGAGATCTCTGTGCAGGAGAAGGATTGGAGTTGAAAACAGAGGACCTGTCCTGGGAAGTGTTGGTAACAAGGTTCCAATCTCCAGTTAGTACAATGGGCAAGTTGCTAAAGGGTGCTAAAGATATGGAGAGGTTAATAAAAAAAATCAGAGGAGTCCCTGTTCAGGCCATAGATTGACCCAACGAGGATTTCCCTGTGATCAAATACCCCCCGTATGAAAAGGAATCAGCCATGTGGGTCAGTGAACTTTTGCAGTTCTAGGAATTGCATACCTCTGGCAATCAAAATCGTTATTCCGCATTGTGATGTGGAGAACCCTGCAGTATACACTGTTCCTATAAAACCCCTGGGGAAAAGACTGTTTTCCCCTTCTAATAGATGCATCTCCTGAAGAAGTGCAATTTGACACATCATTAAGGCTAAGTGTTTGACAATCTGAAGCCTTTTGACCTGTGACCGGGCTCCTTTAATATTCCAGGAGATGATTTTCATATAGGAGGCGTAGTATTATGAGCGATAAATTGGGCATGAGTGTATATCAGATGTCTCAAATAAAAATGTGGCAATGTGGCTCTCCTCCCACCCCCAGATGAGACCCCCCACTATCTATCACACATACACTGAAAATAAAAAAACCTAATAACCCCTCCACTCCTACTGGACTCTTGGCACGTAAACTTGCAAATGAAACCAAAAATTAAATGAGTAGGCTAATCCCCCAGTCCTACTGACTGCATGCCATCCACTTTGCTTGGCATGATGACGTCCATGCTGCCTACTAACCCCCTCCGCTAAGTCTGCCCCACCCCCCACTCAAATCCGAAACCGCCCCCAGGAACCTGAAAGGAAAAATGGGGGGGTGGTTGTACCCCCATACCCTGATTAACACTATGAATGGCATACAATAAACAAGTGCCACTGGCCCAACTAGGTTAACATATGGCCAGCTAAGTAAAAGATAGAACAAAGTGGGTATTAGTCTTTGGGCGCCCTGCTAAGGGCCACTGCTCAACTTGGTGCCCATTGGCAGTCATATGTACTGATAGAATACCTGTTTGCAGCATATATACCCAGCATAAAAAAAAAAATTATAAATCGCCTTGCATTACACAAACTTAGTAGTTAGGGGAACCCCCTTCACACCTTATTTAAATCTAAAAGAACCATAGACTCGAGGTGGAGATTAATCATTGTCCTCAGTCTTCCTTTTGGAACCATAGAAATTAAATACAAGGAGTGTAAGAGTCCAGAAGAAGGACCAGCTATGTCATTTACAATAGGCAATCAAAATCAATCTGCTTCTTAATCCACTTTGAGGAGGATATATATCAGGAGATCTTGTGATTATATCCCTACAGACTTGTTATTGCAGTACCACCACATGGCCACAGAGTGTCACTTCAATCCTTCATTTAAAGAGGTCCGGGAACATATGCTTGCAAGCGTCAGTTGCAGCTTCCACGGTGTCAAAGTAATTCCAGTGGCCAGCCTTAGAGATTTGCAGGGTTGCTGGATACCGAACTCTATATTTAATGCCAGCTGAGATAATCTTATTGACCATGGGGTGAAGAGCTGACCGCTTTTGGTGCACTGTGTATGGTAAGTCCTGCACCATCCTTATTTTCTTACCGGGCCACTGTATTTCCTGAACTTCTTTGAGCTCGGCCATGATATGTTGTTTATCGAAGAAATTCAGTACCTTGAACAGAAAAGGCATGGGAGGGGAACCTGCGGGAGGCATAGGCCTCAGGGATCAGTGCGCGCGTTCAGTGATATATGCTTGGCCGTTGGGAGAGTGCCCCACCAATCGTTCACAGAGCTTTTGGGCAAACAGAATAGGCGTAGTGCCCTCGTCCCCTTCTGGTAAGCCTAATACCACTAGATTGTTGCGCCGAGACCATCCCTCGAGGTCCTCTAGCTTTTCTTCAGCTTTTTTAAGCCTTTGTTTAGTCTGCACACTCTCTGGTTCCAGCCTCGCCCTCCAGTCATCCAAAGAGGATATGCGGGCCTCGTTGTCCGCCGTTCGGGTAGCATGTTGTTCAACAGAGGTCCTCATGCTACGGAATTCGGAGGCAAGCATCAGGAGTGTATCTTGCATTGGGGCGAGCTCCTCTAGGAATTTTTGTTCAGTGAATACAGCTCGTGGAGCGATGTTTGGAGCCAGGTCCTCACCTTGTGCTTTAGGCCTTTTAGCTAGTTTATCTTTCACTGGTGTAGTCGGCGATGTATGTTTCAAAGCGGCTCGTCTCAGTTCTGTATCCATAATTACATAGATACATAGATACATAGACAGTGTCGGCAGATAAGGGCCTATGGCCCACCCAGTCTGTCCATTTGAGCTTGTAAGTTCAGTTTGTTTTCCTAGAAGTCTGTTGCCCCTTACCCCTGACCTCTAGAATTCCTTTATGTCTATCCCATGCATTCTTAAATCCCGTGATTGTTTCAGCCCCACCACTTCCTCTGGCAGGGTGTTCAATTGTCCACCACCCGCTCTAGAAGAAATTCTTTCTCATGTTTCCTCTGAATCGTCCTCTCAACTTCATCCCATGCCTCATAGTCCTGGAACATCTTTTTCGCTTAAAAATAGTGTTTTCTTGCACCCTGTTCCTCCCTGTAAGATACTTGTATGTTTCTAACATATCCCCTCTCTCCCTCCTCTCCTCCAGGGGTGACATGTTCAGTTCCTTCAACCTGTCTTCCATAGGACTTGTGATGCAATCCATGCACCATCTTTGTTGCCCTCCTCTGAACTTCTCTACCCTGTCTATGTCCTTATGTGGTATGGTCTCCAGAACTGCACACTGTACTCAGGTGGGGCCTCACTAGTGTCTTGTATAAGCGAATTATGACCTCCCTTTTCCTGCTGGTGATGCCCCTGCCTATACATCCCAGCATCCTATTTGCTTTACCTGCTGCCTTGTCGCACTGTTTCCCTTGAGGTCATCAGAGATGACAACCCCAAGATCCTTTCCTGCTTGGTGCATGCTATATCCTCACCCCAACTGATATATTGTGCCAGGGTTTTGTGCTCCATATGCATTATCTTGCACTTCTTTGCATTGAATTTCAACTGCCAAACCCTTGACCATTCTTCAAGTTTCTGCAGGTCGCTTCTCATTCTGTCTACACCCTCTGGTGTGTCTACTCTGTTACAGAGCTTTGTGTCATCAGCGAACAGTGAAATTCTGCCTTCTAGATCCCTCACGCAATGTCACTGATGAAAATGTTGAATAGGTCCGGTCCCAGCACTGATCCCTGTGGTACCCCACTGGTCACTCTTACCTCTGTGGAGTGACAGCCATTTACCACCACCCTCTGTGTCCTGCCACCCAGCCAGTTACCTACCCACCACACTACTGTCCTGCCCACCCCATATCCCCAGTTTGTGTAATAGTCTTCTATGTGGCACAGTGTCAAGCCCTGCTGAAGTCCAGATAGGCCATGTCCACTCGTCACCCCTGATCCAACTCTCCCTAGTCACCCAGTCAAAAAATTCAATGAGGTTGGTCTGACATGACCTCCCCCTGGTGAAACCATGCTGCCTTGGGTCCTGTAGTCCATTGACAACCAGATGTTCCACCAATCTCTCCTTCAGTGGTGCTTCCATGATCTTCCCCACTACCGAGGTGAGGCTGACTGGTCTGTAGTTCCCTGCTTCCTCTTTGTTCCCACTTTTGTATAAGGGGACTACATCTGCTGTCCTCCAGTCTTTGGGTACCTCCCCTGTTTCCAGTGATCGGCTAAACAGGATAGCCAGAGGTTCAGCCACCCACCTCTTAGTTCTTTAAGGACCCTGGGGTGCACCCGTCTGGCCCATTGCTTTATCAACTCTTATTACTTCCAGTTCCTTCAGGACCCTTTCTCGTGTAAAGGGACTTGTGTCCATTTCTGCACCATTCTCACCCCTTGTACTCCCTTCAGACCCATTACCCCTCTTCCTCAGTAAAACTAGCAGAAATACCTGTTCAATATGTCAGTTTTACTGTTGTCATCCTCCATGCGGCTCCCATCCTCCCCCTTCAGTCTCACTATCCCTCCCTTTGTCTTTCTTTTTTCACTTATGTACCTGTAAAAGGTTTTGTCCCCCCACCCACTGATTTTGCAATGTGTTCTTCTGTCTGAGCTTTGGCTTCCCTTACTGACCTCCCTGCCTCCCTTTGCTTCTCCTGGTATAGTTAGCTGTATACAGATGGATGAAGTACCGAGAAAGCTGGACAAGTATTCCTTGTATTGTTTAGAGTGTCCAGGAGGCCAGTCGCAGTAGATTTAAGTGATCTGAGTGGGGACAGAGAGGGAGCTACAAGTCAGAGCTGTTCACCAGGCAGCCATCACACCGGAAGTTTCTGCTTGTCTCATTTCTCCATCACTCTCAGTGTTTGCTTAAGCTGTTGCTGGAGCAAAATGACAACCATACTCTCTCTACAGCTAGTGTGTGTAGAAGTCAGCCAACCCCATATCAGACCTTGCTCCAATCATGTTGTTGCATTGACCACCCCCCACTGAGATGGCCACACATGATTGGACCAAGAAACAATCAATGCTTCTCCCCACCTAGCAACCATCTTTGACTTCTGTGTGATGCTGTGTTCTCCCAGTGAGACTTATGAGATGCCCCTCCTTGTGACTGAGCCTTCTGTCATGAGTCAGGCCCATGTGATTGGAGAAGGGGAGGAGGAGGCAGGAGCATACAGCTATCTAAATAGCCAACCCAGCAGCAGCGCTGGTCAAGGGACATTCATGGCACTGTTGCACATGCTCCAACTGGCAGAAGACGAGTGCCACTCAGGAAACAGAGAGAGTCAGAGCTGCATCTCCAAGCTATCAGGGCTATACAAGTAGGAGGAGAGGAGACAGGACTGGAGGGAGGGAGGGTGGTGCTAGTTACACTATCCTTGGTGTAGCCTGGCAGCAGTGTGACTTGTCTTCTGCAGTGCCAACAAGAAGTGAGGATTTTGATGATTTTTCTCACCGAAGTTGGGGGCACTACCCTAAACTGGGGGTTGGGGAGGACCATGCCCCCATTTTGGGGGCTGACATCACTGCTTCTAGCAGTGTTATCACTGTCTTTCTCCATAACTAAAGCTCTTGGCATTCTGAGTGACTTCGGGAATATCTCTGGCCATAAAGTTAACTGGAAGTAAACCAATGTCATGCCTGTCTCCTGTTACCCTAAACCCCAAGAGCTCTTGCAGTGGAAGGTAAAGTGGGCTCCCAATGGGATTACATATCAGGGCATGCATCTTACAACATTCAAAAGATACCAGCTTCTAATCAAGGCTGAGTCAGCCAGTATATCCCAAAACTGTGCCAGATGGGACAAGCTGTGCTGTCTGCAGGTGGTAAAATAGCACCCTTTAAAATGATGGCATTACCCAAACATCTGTATTGTTTGTGACATCCCCCCTTACACACCCTTACAAACTCTGAAATGCTTCTGAAAAAATTATCATCAAATTTATGTGGTGGTCAAAGAAGTCTTGCTTTAGTAAGAACACATTATGTGCCGCCCTCAGCAAAGTGGGCTGAAAACTCACATGGTTGGGGCTCTACCATGTCACTTTTGGCATCTCACATGCACTGAAGAGGCTCCAGTTTAACTCTCCCACTGTGGGCACACATTGAACAGAAAATGTTGGGATCTTGCCCAGTTTAGTTGTTGCTCCACTCTTACTCTCGACTGCCTCATTCATCGCTATTCATAATGTCTTATATTATTACTTCTTGGAAAATGTATAGCGTAGTGGTTTAAGGCTCTGAGCTGCAAACCTGGAGACCTGGGTTTGAATCCCACAGCCACCACTTGCATATTGTGTGACCCTGAGCAGTCACTTAACTTCCTTGTGCTCCCAAGTCAACCTGTAAACAATCTTTCAGCTTAGTGTGTCTCTCCTGGTTAAAAAAAAAATCCTCATGAACTGCACCAAATAAACCTTTAATGGGTTAGTTCCCTTTGAGTCAATATGGCAGAATCCCCCATATTTGAATTGGTTATGAAACCTTAAATTGGCCCGTATGGCAGTGGAAAGGAATATTCCCCTCGGGGACTGTTTTCAAGCCCCTCCTTTTGCTGGACCACTATATAGGTATTCCACTCCTTTCTTAATCTGGTGTCCTGGTTTGAGCCAACAGATGGAAGACCGTAAAATGGTTTGGTATTATATTCACTCTGAAATCTAATGCAGATAAATCAGGCCATCATAGGTATAATCTATCAATGAAACCCCCTCACCAAGTGGTCAGAATCCTATTATAAACCACTTACATGATTTCAGTCTAATAGCGCAGAGAGGCATTGTACCTCCTATACTGTGTATAGTGTGCGGTCATGTGGGAACATCAGTAGAGAGTGCTACACTTCAGTGCCGGGGAGGAGGGCATAAAAAACTACTCAGCATTGTGGTCTTCTCAGACAAATCACATGCTCTAAGTCTCTTGCACCATTACAGACACCCCTTGAGGCTGTATTAACCTATAATGTCATTGTTCTAAGACTTGGGAGACGTAGACAATGTATCATCCTGCATCTTAGTTGTATAAGGTACATGAGCCACCTGTTCTCTTAATGTTTTTATCTATGTATAAGTGTATTATGCAATTCTTACTATTAATATCCAATTATAACCCAGTTTTATTAAGGTGTTAATGTAATCCAGAACTGGAAGATTCACCTTGTTGTTCTGAAATCAAACTTTGGCTATTTACTTTTTTCCTTTGAAACCAGGTATATATATTGATATGGTAAAAGAGACTTTAAACAGTATGATATAAGGTATGAGAATTCCATAGTTCTGATTTGTAATCTCACTGTAGTAAAGCATTATAGTAACAGATTGTTTTCTGGTCTTGTTTTTTCCTTGGAAGATTGTTCGTGTTTGTTGATTTCCTTTGGCAAATCAAAATCCCATACAACTTTTTAAAGAAAAAAGAAACATACAAATGTAACCACCCAGTCCCCTAGGGTTACCATAATCCCATCAGTGTTAGACTAGGAAGGTAGCTGGGCAGCTGGTAGAGAGTTTATTAGAAGCTGTATACAGACCTTTCATTGTTTACTTTGCTAGACTAGATGAGAAATGAGTGAGGTCATTTAGAACTCTTGCAGCAGCATAAGCCTTTCTGCTTGGCTGTCAGTGAAACAGTTTAGAATCTTCAGTTCAGAGTGTGTTCAGAGTTGGAGCAGTAGTGTGTGGAGGGAGAGGTGCCTGCCACCCTGCCCTGGGCTGGGTGAAGGACCTCTGGTCATTTTCTCACCCTAGAGAGTGAGACAACAGCATTGCCACAGGTGGAGACCTGTAGTTCTGGGACCCTAGTGGGGAATTTTTGGGTATCACATCAACTCTGCGCAAGCATTTTAGTGTGGCAAAATTAGCGCAAACTAATAGCACCACTGGTACATTTCGGCATAATGCATTGAAATCGCAAAACATGATCCAGATGCACCCCTGTGAATAAAGCCGTAAAAGCATTCCACTAAGCGCAATAACCTAGGGCTTTGCAGAGTAAAACAGGAATAGTAACCCAGCCCCAAGGTAACAATAGCATACCTTAATGAAGTGCCATCATAGACCACCTTTCCACTCCTTTCCACTCAGGGTTTGTTTCAGTAATGAATTCAGGTATGGGCTTCTTGTCACTCCATTCAGTGTGGCTTACGGCCCTAAATGATTTTGCTCCAAAAGCATTGCACCCAGAATGAACAACATCTATTAGACAAAATGGTACCAAAATGTTAAGATTAAATCATCACAGTATTAGAGCGAAGTTCAAACTGAATTACTAGATGAGGTGCTGGATGCCAGTAAGAATCTGTTCGCTGAAATGAAAAGAATTGTAACATCGGGGGTCGGGTACATGACTGGGCACTAACTGCCGTGGTAGGGTGGTGGTTGTATAAGCTTGCACTACACAATAACTGTACTCAATGACTCGCTGTGCCATGCACCCGCCCTCTCCAACCACTCCCACACCACATTCTAATTCCTCATGCACTGTCTCTCCCACCTCACCTGCTTGTGCCGACTGATCACAACTTTGCGATGAAATGACAAGTGGTAACAATGTTTAGTGCTGCTTTTGGCTGCGCCAAAATTACCATGCTGTAAATTGCTGCAATGAATTTGTTTGCACACATTTGTCATGGAACCTCATTTTTGTGAAAGTAAAATGGGACTGCGAAATTCTGTAGGTCCAAGGGGCAATCCCTTCAGTGTCTATAAGATTGTTCAGCTGCTGCCCAGAGCAGAGACTAAGAGAATCTCAGTAGTTAAAGCTATGAATTTGAATGGAAGGAAATATTTTCTTCAAAGGTCTGACGTCTGTAACAAAGGGACAAGCAAACCATGAGTACAACCCATTCACTCAATATGCTCCTCAAGTCCAAAAAGCTAACAAACAATCCAAGTCCAAAGCAGCCGTGGCTCCCCTCTTTGAACCAGCCCCCTCAATCAGCAGGTACACCAATATTCTTCAGCCTCTGGGACTGGCATGAACACCCGGTCCCCAACCCTCTCCTAATAAAACACTAGACTGGAGTCCAAGCTATCGATTGGCTGGCTGCTGCACTTGCCGAACCCCCATTTGCTAGCTCGGTCTCCCCATCTATCTCTCCTTCTGTGATCAGCCCTGTGGCTCTATAACTGGGATCGGCTTCCCATGGCTACCCCTGCATCCCGTAGATCTGCTACAGATTGATGCTGTGCATTTTAAACCTGTATTTTTCTCATCAGAGCTGAGCACTCTCACTAGCATTATACATTAGCTGGTATATGTTAGATGAATTTGCCTGATGTAATTGCACCACTAGTTTGTTATGCTTTAGTACAGATTCATTTTTTTTTATGTAATTGCCTAATTCCAGGTTGATTACAGCTCTCTTTAGATGCATGTGTTTGGAAATCTGTTTGGCTTAAGCTAGGTAACTCTGCAGCACACATATTTTGCAGGGCAAAGTAATTTATTTTTCCACTGCTGCAGTGGAACGAAGTTCATAACCTGCTATTCCTGTCCTGCCCCTTCATTTCCTACTATATCCCCCCTGCCTCATTTACTAGCTGAGGCACTTCTCCCGATTTAAACTGCTTCTTTTGTTTCCCTTAAACTACCCCTGTCTCCACTCTTGTCTACCCTACCCCTGCCCATAAACTCCAAGCTTTAATTTTCACACTTACCCTTTGCTTGTTATTTTTCTTGCAGCTGGAGGCCCTGATTGGGTTGCTTCAGCTCAAGTGACCCTTCCTCCTAGGTCACAGCTTCTGAAGCCACTGTGGCTCCCCTTTTGGACCGGTCCTCTCAATAAGCAGGTACACCAAGATTCTACAGCCTCTGGGACTGGCCTGAATACCCAGTCCCCATCCCTCACCTAATAGGACAGTAGACTGGAGTCCGAGCTGCCAATTGGCTGGTTGCTGCGCTTGTCAAGCCCCTATTGGCTAGCTCAGTCTCCCCAGCCATCTCTCCTTCTGTGACCAGCCCTGTGGCTCTGTAACCGGGATTTGCCTTCTATGGCTACCCCTGCATCCCATAGCTCTGATCCAGGTTTTTGCTGTGCATTTTAAACCTGATTTTTTTTCCTGCCTACCCTCCACAGCCCCGACCCATAGTAAATTCACCTTAGCCCCTTCCACCCAATTCAACTCATTCACTAACTGACTGGGGCTGTTTCTGACACCTCTGCACTACTGAAATGCTGCTGAGCTCCCCCTTAACTCTCAGGAATTCCTCCTCCACACTATCTACCATTTATTGCAATGACCCTCTTAGAGGCTGTTTGCCTCTTACTGCTCTGGTTCATGCTCACTCTAGCCCCACTAATTGCCCACTGTCAGGTGATCCTGCTCCTTTTAGAATTTCCCTGGAGTATAAAGTGTGCCCTAAATCCACTGCCTTCTTAGTGGTTGTACCTGGTGCCCATGCACCCTGACCTCCTATTGCGAGGTGGGGTAAGATCAATAACTTATACACTCTCCTCCATCCACTTTCTAATATAATCATTGTCAGTATGAAAGCTAAAACTGAGAAACACACCACAAAAACCCTTGTGGGGGCTGCATTACGGCTAAAATGGCAGGCTGTAAGACTGGCCTATCTCCTGCTGCTACTATCTGGGAATGTCCATCCTAAAGAAGGACTTCTTTAAGTACATCAGGGGGAAAAGGAGCTGTAAGGACCCCATAGTAAGGATTATGAAAGAGGGGGGTTTGGTGGAAGCAGGGTGCGATAAGGCAGAAGCACTAAATGAGTACTTCTGCTCAGTATTTACTAAAGAGAAGAGGGGGGTGACACCCAAGGTGGAGAAATGGCAGAAACAGGGGAAGGGGTGACAGATGGGGAAATCATGTAGGGCAGAGTTTGAGAGGGTTTGAAGGCACTGAGAGTGGACAAGGCGCCAGGCCCAGATGGCATCCACCCCAGGGTACTGAAGGAGCTGACAGAGGTCCTTGCAGGACCTTTGGCAGACCTATTTAATGCCTCACTACATTAGGGTGTCTACCTCAGGACTGGAGGATGGCTCATGTGGTGCCCCTTCACAAGAGTGGCCCCAAGGATGAACTGGGAAACTACAGACCGGTGAGCCTCACATCCATTGTGGGTAAGCTAATGGAGACTATCCTGAAGGAGGGCTGGTGGCCCTCCTAGAGGCCAAAGGACTACAGGACAGCAGACAGCATGGCTTCATCGTGGTAGATCCTGCCAAACCAACCTGGTGGAGTTTTATGACTGGGTAACTAGGCAACTGGACGGGGCCATGCAGTGGATGTCCTGTATCTGGACTTCAGTAAGGCATTCGACTCTGTGCCGCATGGAAGGCTGGGAAGGAAGTTAGTAGGCACAGGGGCAGGTGCAAAGCTGGTGAGATAGGTAGAAAACTGGCTTCAGGGAAGGCAACAGAGGGTGGTGGTGGGTGAGGAGCTCTCACACCCAAGGGCAGTGACAAGCGGTGTTCCACAGGGCTCGGTGTTGGGGCCAGTGTTGTTTGGGATATTCATTGCAGACATATCATTGGACATCAAGAGCAAGATCAGTCTGTTTGCTGATGATACCAAGGTAGGCGTGGTGGTGGATGACCTAGGGGGATGGCAGGGGTTGCAGGATGATCTGGCAAAGCTTGAAACCTGGTCAGACACCTGGCAACTGGGGTTTAATGCCAAAAAGTGCAAGGTGCTGCATTTTGGGATGAAGAACCCAAGGAGGAGTTATCAGCTGGGGGGAGTGCAGCCCAGACAGAGGAGGAGAAGGATCTGGGTGTGCTCATTACAGGGTCAATGAACAACTCAGCACAATGCAGGAAGGCAGCTGCAAAGGCCAACAAAATGCTGGGTTGTATTGCAAGGGGTATATCCTCAAGGAGGGAGGAGGTGATTCTGCCATTGTATAGGTCATTAGTTAGACCACACCTGGAGTACTGCGTGCAATACTGGCACCCGTATCTGAAGAGGGACATTAAGTTACTGGAGGGTGTGCAGTGCAGGGCAACAAAGATGATCAAGGGGCTGGGGGACTTATCATACGAGAGGAGGTTGAAGGAGTTGAACATGTACTCACTGGAGGAGAGGAGGGACAGGGGTGACATGATTGAAACCTTTAAATACATGAAAGGAATAAACAAGACAGGTACAGAGGGACTGTTCAAAGTAAGGGAGGGGAGGGCCACCAGGGGCCATGATATGAGACTGGAGGGAGGAAGGTTCAGGAGGGAGATGAGGAGACACTTTTTACAGAGAGGGTGGTGGCTGGGTGGAATGCGTTACCTGCAGAAGTGGTATCCAGTAGAGCAGTGGACTGCTTCAAACGGGGATGGAACAGAACAAGGGGGAAGGTTAATGAAGGGGAAGGGTGGAAGGGAGGGTCAGCTGCAGAATAAAGGGTGCTAGCTGCACATTCAAGCAGACTTGATAGACCTTTAGGCCTTTATCTGCTGGCAAATTTCATATGTTCGTATGTAACCCCGGGCCCACATCTCAGGCCTTGCTCCCTCTAAAACATCAATCCGGTCTTACCATAGCCTCTATTAATATTTGCAGTTTGCTTGCAAAACTTGACTCTGTCCAAGCATGGACAGCCCAATGCCAACCGGACATCATCTCTGTTGTGGAGACCTGGTTAAACTCACTAGTTCCAGATACAGCCTTTCAACTGTCAGGTTACACTACCTTCAGGCTAGATAGGCTTGGAAAATGTGGTGGTGGCTGTGTCATCTACCACAAGGAGAACCTCCGGGGGCTACCAATGCCACCCATCTCTACTCAATGCAACACACAATTACTGCCAATTAAGTTAATACTTGAAACAAATGGTAAAACACTCATCGTGGCAGTTATCTATACCCCCCCAAAGGCACAAGACAGTGGTTTCAAGGCAGCTACTGACTACCCCACAGATTGTGGCCAACATTCTGAAATTTTAATGCTGGGAGATTTCAACATAAACTGGATCTCCCCAGAAGCAGGCCCTTTCAAAGATACCCTCTCCTCAATTAATGCTACTCGGTTAGTGAACTCACCCACTCATATAAACTACCACTTGGGCACAAGTACCCTCATCGATTGGGTTTTCTCCAACCACCCTGAAAGAATAAGACACCTAACAGTACTCCCCAACTCCCTCAGTGACCACTCCCCGATCCTATTTATCTGGTCTAATAATTTCCCTAAGACCCCAATAAAAATAATGACATCACGACTACTCAATAAAGGGAAGCTTACTGCACTAAAAGCACACCTAAACAGCCATGGCTGGAGCTTCCTAAACACAACCACTGATGTTGATACTGCTCTTGATTTATTTGTCAAAAAGTTCAATGAGTCCTGTGATGTATATGCCCCACACACTAAACAGAACATCAGGTGCTCCCAAAACACCTGGATCTCCCCAGCCCTCCTGGACATGATGAAACACCAGGACAAACTCTGGTGCAAGGCCCGAAGTTTTGGATCCGCTGCTGATATCCAGAGGTATAAAGCTGCCAGGAACAGCTGTTCATGGGCCATCAGGAAAGCCAGAGTCAGCACTTTAAAAAAGAGCTAGAAAAACACATGGCGGGACAGCAGATGTTTCTGGGATGACATCAAGACCCTGTCCGGGAAACCTAATAAAACTCCCCCTTCCCTAATAAATGTCAATGGTGTCCCAACCCAAGATCCAAAAACCATTGCTGGGACATTCAATCAGGTCTTTACCAACCTCAGTGGTATTTTCCCACAAGAATTCTTCCTACCTCCATGTGACAGCACTGTCCCAGCCTCCACAAGTGATAGTTCTGTCCCAACCACCACATTACCACATCCAGTGTCACCATCCTCTTTCTACCTCAAGCTAATTTCACCGAGCAAGGCCAAACAATACATTACCAAAGTGATCAGAAAATCAAGAACAAGCAGTAACTCGCTCAATCTTAAGCTTCTGGAGCTTACTCTAGAGGTTGTTATTATTCCCCTTACCAAAATCCTAAATCTATCCCTTGTCACGGGTAGGTTCCCAAAAATCTAGAAAGCTGCTGTGGTTACCCCTGTACAGTACAGTACAAAAAAGTGGGATACAACCAACCATGTGAACTATCGCCCAATCTCAATACTCCCCTCCCCCTCTCCAAAGCTCTGGAGCATATTGTTTCTGATCAGCTCACCAAATATCTTGACAAATGTCATCTTCAATGCAAACAGCAGCATGGTTTTTGTAAACAGCATAGTACGGCGACTACACTCATGGAGTGCTCTTAATCAAGGGTACTTGATGGGGGCTACTTTTATAGACCTCACCAAGGCCTTTGACACAATAAATCATGAGCTGCATCTTCATCAGTTATCCGATACTTGCCTTTCTCCTGAATCTGTCTCCTGGTACAGGAGTTATCTCCAAGGTAGAGTTCAAAAAGTCAAAATAAATTACATCTGCCCTGATCGTCACAGCGTTTCAACTGGTGTTCCTCAAGAGTCCATCCTGGGATCACAGTTTTTTAGTCTTGTTCTAAATAAACTCCCCTCAGCTGTAAATGACCAAGTACTGCTCTACACAGATGATGCAGTGCTTTACTCATCCCACCAGTCCCCACCGAGCTTGAACGCCTCATGCAATCTAACTTCAAGTCGGTTGAAAAATGGTTCCAAAACTCTAAACTACTCCTAAATTATAAAAAACAAAAACAAAGACTATGCTGTTCACATCCACCCACAACACGCACAGGAACTACCAACTACAAATTGTAAATAACCAAAACTCCGCCCTTAAACGAGTTATTCACTTTAAATACCTGGGAGTAACGCTTGACACCACACTCTTACTCCTGCCACATCAACCAAGTGGCTAAAACAGCCAATGCAAAACTAGACCTACATTTTAGAAATAAACGCTGTCTCACACAGGATTCCCTAAAACATGCTGTGACTAGCTCTGTATTGACTGTAATTGATTATGGCCTCCAGTGTGTATGGTGCTGCAACTCCTATGGCCCTTAAACGGCTCAGAACTACCCTGAATAAAGCATGTAGACTCGTGCATGGTGTGCATCGTCTAACGTACACTTGCAACCTTTATGGTTAAAGTGGCTGACTTAACCTTGACAGTCAAATCCGTCACCAGACCTGCCTGCTCGCTAAAAATTCCATACAGGCCTCACCCCTCCCAGAATACAGAGCCTCCTCAAACAACCTAACACACCTAGATGCACCAGGGGGTGAAGTGACCTCACCTTGAAGGTCCCCTTTCATAGAACTGCGCAAGGGCAACTGTCATTTGAATATTGTGCTCCTATCTAGCTTAACTCCCTAGGTGAAGAACTGCTAAAGGAAACCAAACTGGGCCCCTTTAAAAATCAACTCAGGGCCACTCAAGCACTGGCCAGTGTCTGTGACTGTGGCACCTAGCTCTTCCTTCCCCTCTTCCCCTTTTCTCCTTGCCTCCTCCACATCTGCCTGTGAACTCTGCTCTCCCCCCTCTCCTGTCCCTCCTTCCCAGGTTCCTATGGCTTCCCTGCTTTTTCTGGTCAAGTGACTGCACCATATCCCCTACCCTCCTCCTCCTCCCGCCTGCCAACAATCCCTCCTCATCTCTACCTCCTTTCCTTTCTCCCCCCGGCCCGGTCGTCCTTCCTAAGCCCTCTTATATTACCCGCATATACTCTGTCTCATCCCCTATGTTGCACTCTCCACAATCACTTTCTTAAGTACTGGCTTACCTCAAATTGTCCCGTTTGTTTTCACTTGACAAAAGAGTTGCTTCTCTGAATCATACTCTGGCTGTTTTAGAATTCTCCATGCTACATGATTGCCTATTGTGTGTTCTATTCCAGTTGATCGACATGATGTTTATACTGTACTCAGTAATTGTAATGTATTGCTATAAGCTTCCTGTACTGAATTTTAGTTTCATGTTTAATGTATGTATTGTTAACTGTCTGTTGTATGCAATTGTATTTTGATGTGGAACTTCTGTAAATGAGTCTCTGACTCAAAGGTATTTCCAAGATTGCAATAAATAAATAAATAAATAACTGAAATAAAAATGGGGTGGGTCCCCTCACACTAATTAGTGGTGATCCACAATTCAACCCATCAAGGAGTGACAGAGTGTTTTAAGGTTGGAATTAGATGTCCCTAACCACTTTATAGTAAATGGAGCATGCACCACATTCATTTATTTCCAGCAGAGATATAATTTACCCAGACAAGATTGTATTGTTTTCTCCAGGTCAGGCACTATATGGGAATGGGAGATCATCTGTGTTAGGTGGGCAGAGATCTCACGAGTTACACCACTTGAGAATTTCTGATACTGGGCTGCTATAGTTGCAGGGAGGTGGGGCAATCTTTTCAGAGCCTACAAGGTACAGCAGGACTCTGAACATCCTGAATTCTCCTGGTTTATTTATTTATTTGTTTTTGTTAACCAGGTAAGCACACTAGACAACAAGTGCCTATTTTCAGGTGCGACCCGGGAGATTACAATACAGTAACATAGTACATTGTCATGGTAACATACAGGCCCACATACAGGTGGAACCATAGTACAATTAGAAATATGATAGAGTCAAAAATAGAAACATGATATAGAGTCAGGGTAACCATACTGGCCCACGTACGAGTGGGTGGGACAGCGCACAGTACACCTTGTATTATACGGTAAAGAAGACAGTACATCTACAGGGTATCATTAGCAGCATGGGGAGGCAGAAGATCATCAGGTAACAACAAGGGGGAATGTAGGCAGTATGCTAGCAAGACACTTAACAAGCATAAAGAGGGAGAGAACAGCAGGAGGACTACCATGACGGAGTCATCCTCCAACTGAAGGAGGAGTACTGCCATATAGTTGCATGCCCTGAGGGCAGGGCATGATAAAGTGGGGTTGTCTAAGTGTTAGTAGGGAGGGAGCTAATGAGTAAGGGGGCGCTTCTCCAGAGGACAGGCGGGAAGTGCTAAAGCAGGAGTGTCAACAGAGAGTGGCAGAGGCCGTTTTCAACATGAAGGACAGGTGTCGGGGGTGAGGGAGAGACTCCCCTGTAACTAATTGGCACAGAGACAGGTGGAAGCTGCTTTGAGGAACTTCCATAGGGGTGATTTGAAGCAGGGGTGGGAGGGGGTGGCGCAGACTGGGGCGGGAAGGGTGTTCCATAGTCTCAGTGCGTAGATGGAGAAGGCCCGATCACCAGTGAGGGAGCGGGTCCTCGGGACCATGCAGACCTGGGTTGAGCTAGACCTTAAGCGGTAGGTCAGGGTTCCATGTTTGAGGTGAAGGGCAAGAGCAGAGGGGGAAGCAGTTCGGACTATATTATCAATGAAGTTGCTGAGGACAAAGACTCTGTGTTTTTCAGGGGGGAGCCACTCCGGTCGAGAGTAGAGCTCACACCAATGCATAAGGCGAGGTGCAGAGAGAGCGAAGTGACATATGTTATTGTAGGCCATATTCCATTTTGCTAGACTGGAGTTTGGGACTGGTGCGAAGGCTACAAGCCCATAGCAGAGTGTGGGAAGGAGAATCCCCCTGGCTATGGCGAGCCAAGCGGCCAGAGTGAGGCAGTCTTTGGCCCTGTAGGCTAGACCAAGCTTGCTGTTCGATGCTTTACAGATGTTCCGGAGATGCTCAGTGAGATCAAGCCGAGGATCTAGGGTCACACCTAGGTACCAGGCAGATTCCAAGACCGGCAGGAAGGTGCCGTTGCCCCCATGTATAGCAAGGGGAGTAGGGCAGGTGGCGGTTTTGGCCACCAATCCGAATAACATGGCATGGGTCTTGTTTAGGTTAACGGTGAGCTTGTGTCCCACTAGACAGTTTTGGATACGACCAAAGTCTGAGTTGAGTTGGGAGTTAATGGTTGCAATGTCCTGGGAACTAGGCAATACTACGAGGTCATCCGCGTAGAGTGCAGTGGGCCCGTAAGTTGCAACGGAGGGCAGTCTGTTTATGCAAAGGGAGAACAGAATGGGACCAAGGATGGACCCCTGGGGGACTCCGCATCTAACAGGGGAAAGTTCTGAGAGGGCAGGGTTAAAACAGGTGTATTGCTGTCTACCCCCAAGGTAGTTGGAGAACCACGCAAGGGCTCGGGGGAGAAACCAAGCGAGAGTAGAGTGGAGTGAAGGAGATTATGATCTACTCAATCAAAGGCCTTAGAGAGGTCAACGAAGATGACTCCAGTCAGTTTACCTTGGCCCGTCGCAGATCTGACCTCAGAGGTGACCATGGCAATTGCAGTCGCCATACTGAGCCCCTTCCTGAACTCATGCTGCGCAGGGGAGAGAACTGCATATTTCTGAAGATAATGGGAAATTTGTGCAGCCACAGCCTTTTCAAGGAGCTTGCTGGTAGCAGAGAGTAAGGCAATAGGGCGATAGTTGTTCATCTCCTTGGGGTCGCCATGTTTATGAACTGGGACAACCTTGGCCACTTTCCAAACATCAGGTATAATTCCCGAGGTGAGGAAAGAGTTGAATATGTGAGTAATAGGCCAGGTGAGGAGGGGCGCCCCCAAGCTAAGCAACTTTGGCTCGAGGTTATCATAACCCATCCCTGTATGGTGTGAGAGACCAGCAAGGAGTGCTTGAGTCTCTCTAACTGAGATTAGTTTCAGGTAAAATGGTGGACGGGGGGGGGCTTGCCCAGTGGTTCCGGGGTGGAGAGTAGTGGGGGCAGGAGCAGGCAGTTCGGAGAACATGCTGTTGAATGCGGATGCTATAGTCTGGGGGTTATTGCAGTTGGCTCCCCCAACATTCATGTCGGCGAGTGTATTCTTGGCGGACCCTCCACCCATATTTTTAATGTTTTGCCATAAGCACCAGGGATTGTAGGCCAAGGTAAGCAGGGCAGATTTGCAGAACTCGCTCTTGGCGGCGTGTATGGCAGTCTTGCAGGAGTTTCTGAGCTGCCGATATTCAAGGAGGTCGTTGATGTTGCAGGAGATTTTGTGATTTATCCTGCACTTGTCTCTCTGCTTCATTAGAGCTAATAGGCATCCATGGAGCCACTTCGTGACAGTGCCCCTCACCTTCCTTTTTGTAAGGGGTGCATGTCTGTTTTGCAGTGGAATGAATACCGCAAGGAAGTGGTCCAGAGCGTCAGCTCGGTCATTGGTGCTATGCACCCTAGTCCAGTCGGCACATTGTAGGTCCTCCAGGAAGTCATTAATGATGAGCTTGGAGAAGTCCCTCATCTGGATCACTCTGCTGGGAATTTTGGGAGCTGTGGAGCCCCAGATGCAGTATATAGGAGAGTGATCAGAGATGGCATCCGGGAGTGTACCAGATTGGAGGATTTTTTCCAGTCTGTTGCTCAGTATCCAGTCAACTAGCGAGCCCTTGTTCCCCCGGGAGGAGATCCTGGTAGGTTCCATGATGGTCTGACTGAGGGCGAGGCCTGAGAGTAGTGGCTCGTATTGCTTGGTATTAGGCCCCAGCCAGTTGAGGTTGAAATCCCCCAGGATTAGCACCTCATTTGAGCCTACCTTGGCTTTAAGGTGGTCAAGTAGAGAGGAGAGTCCTGGAACGCCTCCCTTAGGGGGATTGTAGGCACAGACCAGGTGCACCTTTTTTGTGTTTCCGAGCAGGAGGAGGGAGTGAATGAATTCACAGCCTGTGGTGTCGGAGGGTGACTGAGAAACAGCAGTTACGTTTAGGTGCCCCCTATAGTATAGGAGTACACCCCCCCCCGTGTTTACTACCTGCCTTATCCTGCCTGATGAGGCTGTAGCCCAGAATGGCACAAGCTGGGTCAGGGATACAGGGCTTCAGCCAGGTTTCTGTGATACCCATGATATCTGGCTCATAGAGGGCTGCCCAGGCCATCAGTTCCGCTAGGTTATGTAGAATACTGCGGATATTTAGACGCGCTATTTTTAGGCCTTTTGCAGATAGCCAGGCCGGGGGGTGGGGCTTGAGAGGGTGGGAGGTTTCTGAGGGACCTTGACAGGAGGATAAGTTAACAGGCTGCATAAGAGGAGCCATGGTCCAGACTTGAGGGGGCAGAGAGGGAGCGAGGGTGCCCGGGGAAGAACAGGTCCCTTCAGGCAGCTGGCAGAAGTATGTGCAGTGCGGAAGATATTTACCTCACACAGTGTAGCAGAAGGACGAGGCTGCTCCCCTTAGCACTGGGATGGGTAGATCAAGCCAACGTGAAAAGAGTTCCCTGGGGGGAAGGGGTCTGGAGGTGCAGTGCCATATGATCCAGGTTATATGTCAGTACGAATCTGGTCCCAGGGGACAAGTGCTAGCTTATGGGGGTGCTTAGAGGCGCTACAGAATGGGGGTGCACTCGGGCAGAGTCAAGGCTTAAGGAGAGATCCAGGGACGAGTCTTCTTTTTGTATTTTTGTGCCTTAATTCAGACTCTGTAAACAGTCAGGCTAGTACAACACACAGGTGAATGTGGTGAGTCCTCTAGTGGTGAGAAAATACAGCCTGCAGATGGTAATGTGGGCTGATAGGTTATTTCAGCCCACGTGGTGAGAGCTATAAAGCTCAGTGACGACCATGGGTGGGGGGGGCAGTGGGGCAGCCGGCAAAGCCAGCGGGGCCAGTCCTTCCCACAGGCAGCAGAAGAAGCAGCGGGGCTCCACCGCATGGCTGCACGCACGCCCGATGTAGGCAGGGACCCCAGAGAGGTGAACTCTTGCTCCCAAAACACTCCGGTAAGCAGCTTTGGACTTAATCGGTAAATTGGTCTTAATTGTGAATACAGCAATGCTTGCACCGGAGGCTGGCATACGATTCAGGCAGGCCTTTAATTACCTTTGTTGGTGGGCTCGCGGGCTCGTCCTTGGGGGTTGGGGAGGGCAGGTAGCTACTGCCCTCATGACCGTCCAGTGTGGACCCTCTAGGATCCAGTCAGCGTCCCTGTGGAGAGAGAGAACAGTGGTGAGCCTTCCTTATAACCAGGATTGCAAGGGGGGGGGGACAACAACTGTGTGAGTAGGGGAAGGGGGTCCTAAGGGAAAATACAGCATGGGGGCAGGGAAGGCTGGGGTAATGCTAGGACAGAGTTGGAACAAAACTCTGTGTGAAACTGTAGCACAGGCACAAATTAAGACTGTAATGGCTATGCCAGGTAACTGAGGGAGCCCAATGGTAACTGAGATTAACTGCCGGAGAGAGACTGGCAGAAGCAATATCTTTCTATCGCAGTTCAGTTTAAGCAAAAAACAATCATTGCATTAGGTAAAGCATCTGTAAGACTGTGTCACATGCACATTAATACTGTAATGGCTATGACACTGCAGTTTAAGCAAAAACAGTCAAATTAACTGCCGGGGAGAAACTAGCAGAAGCAGTAAATTCAAGTACAATAGTGATATTGGATGCCAGGGTCTTAAGGCAACATGTAGAATTTAGCCAAGAACAGGCGAGGTGCAGAATATCACAGTTAAAGCAAAAACAACCAACTACTTTAAGAAAAGCAGCCACCTTAAGGCAACAGGTAGGACTAGCAAAAAACAGGTGAAGCGTAGAAAATTAGACAGTTTAAACCTATAAGTACATCTACGCCGACCTCAGGTTTTTAAAAGTTAAAATGGTGCCAAGTCCTTCCCACAGGCAGCAGAAGAAACAGTTGGGCTCCACCGCGTGGCTGCACGTACGCCCGATGTAGGCAGGGACCCCAGAGCGGCGAACTCTTGCTCCCAAAACACTCCAGTAAGCAGCTTTGGACTTAATTGGTAAATTGGTCTTAATTGAAGAATACGGCAATGCTTGCACTGGAGGCTGGCGCACGATTCAGGCAGGCCTTTAATTACCTTCGTTGGTGGGCTCTTGGGCTTGTCCTTGGGGGGTGGGGGAGGGCAGGTAGTGGCTGCCCTCGTGACCATCCAGTGTGGACCCTCTAGGATCCAGTCAGCGTCCCTTCGTTGGTGGGCTGATGGGCTCATCCTTGGGGGGGTGTGGGAGGGCAGGTAGCGGCTGCCCTCGCGAGTGTCCAGTGTGGACCTTAATGTATCAGAGGAAGAGTGGAATAAGATATGAGAACAGTGCTGGAGGACAGTGGCCTCACCAGGCTAGAAAGAATTCAGGTGGAAATGCCTTATCTGATACTTTCGCACCCCCATGGTTACAAAGCATTTTGTGGTGGGGGGTCAGATCTATGGTGGACAAGGTGCAGAGAGGTACAGATACACTATCACATATTCTGGAGTTGCCCGAATGCATGGGCATATTGGGAACAAGTACACAGGGTCCCAGGGTAAATCTGGGGAGCACCCATCCCTTTCATTTTTGATCATCTAGTGCTAGGGAAGGTAGTCCCAAGAATTTATCATAGGGTACAACTAATGTTGCTGAGGGCATTCTGTACCCTTGCAATGAAAGGGGTAACACTCAGATGGCTTTCTGAGGAACAATGTTTATTTGAAAAATGGGTCACTGAAGTGAGGGAAGTGCAAGGGATGGAGAGGATAACTGCCGCTTTAAAATTGGTTTGAGAGAAATACATAGAAATGCGGAGGCAGTGGGATCTCTACTATATAGAGTGGGAATATTGAACAGAGGGGGACCAAGCCTAACCTGTATGCCCTCAACAATACACTGGATCACCTAGCCCTCAACATGGGGTCATTTCAGTGCATTGAATGGGACCTGGTACCCTAAAGGGTCTATGTGATAACGGCGAACGCCTAAAGGCAATTGCCGTTATCGCTCAGTCAGAGTGCTGAACACATTTTCGGCACTCTGACAACCCTGGCGCACCAGCACAATGGCGCCAGGACATATTTTCTACTTTCTACCCTCCCGCACCCCCTGCTTAAGATTCTCAACTCAGGGGGTGCATGTCGAAAGGAGTAATAAAAATAAAAGGTTCGGGCAGGTGCAATAAAAATCACACCAGCGCCGGACCCGAACAATACCTCAGCCACCCCAGCCATTGCCCAATCCCGATGCCATGCCACAGCTCGACCAATGACTGTAACGCCACCCCTAGAGCATCTCACCCCAGCCACACTCGCTGTGCTTGCTCCCACCCAGCGCATGCGAATGGCGACATCCTGTCGCCTAGTTCCCTTACCCCTCATCCGATCGCCCTACCCGTCGGTCTCCGAGTGGATTGCGCGAGGGAGGTGTCACTATAATGGACGGCACCCTTCCTCATGTGCCCACTTCATGGGTTACTGTACCCTAAACAGTATCTGGGGGAGCAGGAATAGGAAAATACCAGTTAACACTCCACACCAGGATGGCCTTAGTGTTATTTTTTTTAACAACATCATCATAAATGTAAAAATGAGACAAGTAGCCATTTTTATTGTTTATATTCTTTATTCTGGTTGAACTGGTTAGCTGTTTGCTGTTCGGTATTTTGGTCCAAGGTCGTTCTCATGTCATGACCACTGGCAACATGAACTACACCCTGCTAAACAAGGAAGAAGCCAACGGTTGATATTATCAAGGACTTCCAACTAGCATGAAACAATAGAAATGTATTGTCACCTTTTTAAAGTTCATGTGCACTTAATGATACGATTTGTACTTGAAGTCAACAATAAAACCTGTTAAAAAAAGAGAAAAGTTTAATTTTTCTTGCTTTCTAATAAAAACCCTGTTCAATTTTATATTAGCAGTTGTTCTTTTTAACAAAACAATCCCGCCTGGCCACACTACACAGTGCTGCAAAAAGAACCTGCTAAGCAAGTGATTCATAAAAGTAGCCACGTTCAACCAGATAAGTGATTTTTGTATAACATAAGACAGTTAGCCATTTTGGGGAATTTTAAAGTAATCTGGGGCAGCCAGATATGAAAAAGGCTGATGGATTTTTTTTTGTTTGGCTGTCTGGCAACCTATGTTGGTCTGGAGTGCTAGTGATCAGGTTCTGAGGGATGGAAAGAAGTGCAGGCATGCATTCATTGTGGAATAATGCATGGTCATGTGGTGTCATTCGACCAGTCATTGCAAAGGATATACGCTGATTTTTCTTACTCATATATATTTGTTTTTATCCTCCTATATGCCTTGGTTGTCCCCATTCCATGCCTTGACCGGAAACTGACAGTCTCTTCTCCACTTAGTTTGTGTCATGGTGCCCAAAAGTACCAGAGGCTGTAATCCAGGCAACTAGAAATTATTTTCTAAACTTTTCTCTTGCCACTACTCCCCCGAACCCCACACCCACACCAGATGCTGCATCCCACACTTAAGCGATTGTGCCACTGAGGAAAAGGCAGGGGATCTCTCCTGGTCAGGAAGTCAACTATGAATCGTTGGGTAAGTGAAGATAGTAGTACTACTGCTGGGGCACTGAATGGCTCTGCCATTATTTTTTGTGCTCCATTTGTTGCTACCATAATCTACCTCTTCTTCGCTGGTTCCCCTTTTTCCTTAGGTTGCAGGTTTTCTTTCCTAAGGTACCTTTGGTCTAAGGGGACTGTGCCCCTGTGGCACCTCTGAGGTAGAACCCTCCTCACAAGCATGCCTGTGTCTTTGTGGCACTCCCAAAAGGATGCTAGCTCCTGTAGCAGGGGCAGAGAGAGCATAATCCAAAGATACAGTTATATTGCACAAGCATTCTGCATACTATTATCTGACCACCTCTGTATCCAGAGTAGATAGGGAACTCCAGGCAGACTAGATGGACCTTTGGTCTTGTTCTGCCATCATTGTCTCTGTTTCTGTGTATCCTTAGTCACATAATTTGCCTATCATCATTCTAGTACTAAACCCTGCTAGTCCTTCTTTGTGTCCCCTAAGTATTCCTTCATAAGGATCATGGTGGTTCATAGTATTTAACTCTTAGTATAGTGAAATCAAGACTAAGTACAATTTAACAATGGTAAAGCTGACTAAATATGCCATCTCATCCTTTACAGAATGACTACAAGTTTCAATTTGGCTTCTTTAAATGGAGTAACTGGACCAACATGATCTTATCAGGGTGTCACCGTGTTTGTAAGTTCATGACATCACATGCGGGAAGGGTAGAATATTTACTGATTTTTTGTCATGCAAACTTAAATAGTTTTAGGTAGGTAGTGAACCCAGAACTAGAAAGTCTGGATTCGAGAGGTGTTGAAGAATATTTTGTCCACAGAACAATTATTTTTCCATCTGGGCATTAATTAGGTACAACAAGGTGTGTGTGTCTGAACAGGGGATTATACAGTAATTTATTTTTATTTGGTTTTACTCAGTTTTACATAACTCTAACATGTAAAATAACATGTTTGTCATATACATTATACATATCAGTAGTTGTTACATATCAACTACTGACATTACTAGATTAAGTAAGTAAGAGAAGCCATGCCAGGGTGTGCATTATAGGATTTTAATACACACCCCAGGGGTGCAATAAGACACATGGCCAAAGGCCGAGTGTCCTTGTGCCCCTAGGAAGTGCATTAAAATACTATAATACACAACCTGGAGGGGCTTATTACACTTATAAAATGACTCTAAGTAGTTTTTTTGAGGAGGAAAATTTAATTCATCACCTGACTGTGCATTTATAGACTTTAATGTGATCTCTGTTTGCTAATGAAGTTTCTATATTTTTTCATGACATTTTATAAAAAAAAAAAAATATAAATTTTGTTTAAATACACAATGTAAATAAAGTCTGGTCAGAGCCAGAACAGCTGCTGATGCATTAATCTGATCAGGCATTGAGGAGTAATGCTGATGATGGTGGTGTGGAGAAGAACAATAAGTAAGGTGCGCACTGGATAGCAGGTGGTGCTTGAACAAGGCTGCCAGCCAGCTCCACCATATGGAGGCATAGTTGCAGGGCAGTTGGCTCTTCTCAGATGGGGAGCGGCCAGTGCGTGGCACTTGGGTGCATCTACACATGCATGCATCTGCGCCATTGCACACAGCCGGATGTGGGGGGAACAGAAAACAGGAAAAGCCTGGCTCCGATGAATGAAGCCAAGTCCGGGACCACCAATACTTGATCATGCTCCAGGGCAGGGAGGACAGACTTCCCTCCCTGGCACTGCAGTGGCAGGAGATCCACGAGGGTAATAAAGTAGGTCCCAGGAAGGTAGTTGCCAGAGGAGTGGGGGTCGGGTTGATAACCCATACTGGAGCCAGGGCCATACAAACAGCTTAAAAAAAAGTTAATGCTGATGATACTGAGATGTGTTATTTTTTCATTATTAGTATGTTGTCATCAAATAGTATCTCCCTGTTGCATCTCATCTCAAATAGTAATGTAATGGTATTGGCACAGAATCAAACTCAAGAGGGGTGGTGGAAATGCAGTCTCAGTCATTACCAGCACAGGGTGGGAGTGCATAGAAATCCACTGTATACTAATTTTGATAATGGAATTCCACTCCACTCTAGTGTACTCATGAATGCCAAAATGTAGTATGAATTGGTTCTGCTTTCCCATTTTTACATGCTCACATCACATCTTGAATAGGTAAGCTATGTAACTGTAAAAATGAGGTAGCTTATTAATTAATCTTCAATTATATAGTATACAAAATAATAATTTATTTATTTAGTTTTTGTTGACCGGGTAAGTGCACTAGACAAATCCTGCCTATTTTCAGGCATGACCCGGGGGGAGGGGGATACAGATGAATGCCAACTGACCTTGAACCAGATTAAGCTGTTGGTGGTATTTTTTGTGAATGAGGGAAATTTAGCCAGGACACCAGGAAAATACCCCTACTCTTTGTAGGTGGAGCCTTTGCTGCTGGCTGCATGATGGCCAGTGTGCATGAACCCTCGGAGGAGATGGACGTCGGGAGTACAGGGGAGTGGGCCTCCTCTCCTGTGCTTGCAACACTTGAGGCTGTTGAAGAGGAACTTGATGTGGCTACAGTCTGCGCTGACACTATAATTGAGTCCACTACTGTGAATGATTCCGTTGGTAAAGAGAAGAAAGAAGTTACCGATTTTATTATTGAAGATTTCTCGTTCTGCTCTGGTAGAGCAACGCTCAGCTTTATTTCTTCAAATGCAGCAGCTGGACTCCAGAATAGCGGCATTAGCGCGAACACCTACAGGTTTGATTCCCCAAGGGCGCGCGAGTAAAGCCCCCTACTGGCTTTATGCAGTCGATGGATTCCACAGTTACTTCCGCATTGGCGGCTGTTTCAGACGAGGCTGGCAGTTTATCGGGGTCTGTCTCGGTGTGCCTACAGCCTGCGCCGATCCTCCTGCATGACAAGCATCTGGACACAGCAGCAACGGAACACGTTTTGAACTCAGTCAGTGGTGCACCTCTTCAAAGTCGGACTGCGACTGCTGCATATCAGAATTCTGACTCTGAGGTATTTTTCTTTTCGGCTAATAAAGCCCCTGGGTGGAGTAAACGCGGTGGGGTTTCGACTGCGAGGAAAAAACCTTCTCCTATGAGTTTAGCCACAGTTAGTGGCCCAAAGACATCTTGGTCACCGGAAAAAGCATTAGAGAGTGCTGGTTGGGAAAAAGGGAAGGGGGTGTTTGGACTCCGGACTCTCAGGACCCCACCTATTTAAAAATGCTACAGAAAGCAGCTACCATTCAGACTTCTGCTACAGCTAAGAGCTCCAACGAACCCCGGGGTGTTGATTTAACTTGTGGCTTTTCTAAACCTGATATTGCACCTCTTAACTCTACTGCCACTAATATTGACATTAATGTAAGGGAAGTTTCTCTTAACCCAATGTTGCCTATTGCTAATAGTGTTGATAATTTGTCTAAAAATATTGTTTCTCCTATTATTCCTTCTGGAACCTCGATTCCCTTAGGCTCTAAACCTACCCCAGTTTTGCAAAACCCTGTGGAGAATTGCTCAGGTCGCCCAGTTGGTTTTAAACTGGCTGACTTGTTTAACTCCAAAGGAGAACCAGCACCCAGGCGTAACAGCTGTTCGGTTACTCTATAAGGGTGGGTTGGAGGAACCACGGACCGGGTGTATATTGCTAAAAACTGCTAAAAGGGTCTATGAAATTTTTCTTGAGATTTTGCTCTGATTAGTTTAGGAAACTCCAATTTTGATATTAGTTTCAAACAAGTTTCTGGTTTAGATAGATTTTGGGCTCAGTATGAGACATACCAGGCCTCCCCTATTTGGTCTCCTTTTCAGGCTATTCCATTAACCAAACCAGCTGTTCGGAATATTACGATTATCTTTAAAAATGAAGGGGTGAATGTAGAAGACATTCTTTTTTGGTTAAATAAAAGATGTGAGGTGCTAAATAGGCCCACACCCACGTTGGATAGTGAACAAATCTGGGATGGAAGTTGGAGGGTCCGAGTTAAATTTTATTCTACTAATACTGGACCCAAACATTTACCCAGTTTTTTTTATTTAGGCAAAGACAAAGGGCTTATCTTTTATGCTGGACAACCCAAATCTTGTTTTAAGTGTGGTTCACGTACTCACCTTAGCTCTGCTTGTGACACACTGAAGTGTACTCATTGCTTTGATTTTGGCCATACTTCTAGCGCCTGCTTAAATCCTTTTAAATGCAACCTTTGTGAAGGTATAGGCCACGCTTATGGACGTTGTCCCTGGGCATCCCATAATAGGGATGATTGTCCTTCCCATGATGGTTTAATTACCATGGCACAGCATTTGCAAGCACAAAAGGCTGCTGCTCGAGATTTGAAGAATGATTTTCCTTCTTCTACTCCAGTAATAGTTCTTTAAGAGCCTTCTGGGGTTGCTGTTCAAGATCCTCTTGATCTGCCTCCTACAATAGTACCCCCTGCAGAAGGAGTTCCTCCTTCTGTTTCTGATGTATTACCTAAAATTGCTGACATAAATGTTTCAGATGTTAAAATGCCCCTCCTCCCCCCCTCTACAATCTGCTTCTGATGTGGATTCCTCTGTTTTTATTCCAGTCACTCATAAGAGAACTAGGAAAGGTCTGGCAGTAGTCAGTAGGGGCAAGGAAGCTAAAGCTCGTACTTGGCAATCTAATAACAAATTTGCTGTATTAGCTACAGACTTATCCGATAGGGATTCTGGAGGGGATGATATGGACACTTCCTCAGTTCGGTCTTGTCCGGATATGGAAGGAGGTAAAGATTTGGATCCTATAGCCAGACGAACCCGTCAAAGTCAAAGGAGTAAATCACCCATTGGTACCTAAATGGCTTCCTTCTCGATTTGTTCTTTAAATGTGAATAGTATTAAAGGTCAGAAAAAATTGGGGGGTGTTTTTCTGTCAGTTAAAGACTTCAAGTGTGGTATTGTTTGTTTGGTGGATACAAGATTAAAAACCCATAGGGAATTACAACAAGCCTCTAGGGCATGGACCAGTGGTCCTTCTTTTTGGTCATCTGGCCCCGATACTTGTGATGGTATTGGTATTTTGTTTTCCAATACAGATTTACATGTTTCTAGATTAGTTGATATTTTACCAGGAAGAGCTATGTTATTAGATTTTACTTATTATTTGGAGAGATTTCAACTAATTGTAGTTTATGCCCCACAGACTAAAGCTCAACGAGTACCTCTTTTTCATTCAGTTAGACCTTTTTTGTATACCTCTAGGTTACTCCTCTGGGTTGGGGATTTCAACTGTGGTTTGCAACAAACTGATAGAGGGTTAAAAACTTCCAAACTTTTTTTGTGATTCTGTTGCTTTAAAAGAGATTGTATCCACGGCTCAGCTTATTGATGCCTATAGGTATTGTCATGATACTGGTGGCTTTACTTTTTTTAAGGGACCTTTACGAACTAGAATTGACTTTATATTTTTGTCTAAAGTCCTAATAATTCATTCTTGTCAAACTGTGGGGGTGGAGTTTTCTGATCATGTTGCTCTTTGTGCATCATTTTCTTGGGATAATGCCCCTCGTTGTAAGAAGAATTGTTGGCGTTTTAATGATTCCCTTTTAGAGGATCCCTCAATTTTGAAGTTGTGGCGGAGAGAAAGTGCGCGGCATGGCTATCAGTCGTGGATTTTTATGATAATGTTATGGACTGGTGGGAAGATTCAAAATTAAGATGGAAACATGTTTTCCAGAAGAAGGCGGCAGATACCCAGAATACTAAATATTTGAAATATCTTACCCTGAGACAACAGTTACAACATTTGATTTCTTTAGCTGACACTACTCGTAATGATTATAGTAAGCAAATTGATGTACTTTGTACCCAGATGAGAAAATTGCAGTATAATCGGGCTAGCTCTTTAGGACAAGAAGCTCGATTTGGGACAAGAATATATAAAGGAGGTCTGGATCCCTTTCGAGCATGTAAAAATCGAGTAGATTCCAAATTAATTTGGTCCTCAAGATCTTCCTCTGGGGACTTGGCCACGTCACCTGAGGCATTGATCGAAATTGTTGAACAGCATGTTTTTAGAATGTTGGGTAGTGTGTCTGAATGTGAGACTGCTGAGGATTTTTTGAATTCTTTACATCTCCCCAACTCTCCCTATTGGAGCAGGATGTTAACTGCTGATATCGTGGAGCAGGAAGTTGGGCAGGCCATTGATACTCTGTGTTCACATTCTGCCCCAGGTTCTGACGGTCTCACTGCAAAATTTTATAAAACTTTTTCAACCTGATTTGGTTCCAGTTTTGACTTTACTATATAATGAAATGTTGGCCTCCGATTCTCTGACCAAAACTATGAAGGAAGCCATTTTAATTTTTATTTTTTAAAAAAAAGGTGATGCCACTGACTTGAACAATTGGAGACCACTTAGCTTATTAAATGTAGATTATAAAATTTTGGCTAAAATCCTGTTATCTAGATTGCTTAAAGTAGCTGTTTATACAAGTCCAGTCCAAACGTGTGGTATTCCTGGCAGATACCAACACGACAATTTAGTTTTACTGCATGAATTATTTGCCTTAGGTGATAGACAGGTTGTTTCTGGATGGGTTCTGGGTTTAGATCAGGAGAAGGCCTTTGACAGGGTTTCAGGTGCCCCATTACTCTCTGCTCTCCAACACATTACCTCCAAAAACCATATAAACACTACAAACAGGTATCTGCCTCTATCTCTGAAATCAAATAAAGAGGCAGAAGACACTGCAGAGCAGAACACTGCGGCACAGGAGCTAGCACAACAAAACTCACCCAAATCAGGAACCAAAACTAAACAAGCACAAAGGAAATCCAAAAAACTACTGATCATAGGAGACTCCATGATTCGGGAGTTGATACCCATCTCCAGCCAGGGGTGATGGTCAGATGTCTCCAGGTACATCAGCATGGAGAGACACTGACCGCATTGCTA
Organism: Neoceratodus forsteri; assembly: GCA_016271365.2. NCBI lineage: Eukaryota > Metazoa > Chordata > Ceratodontiformes > Ceratodontidae > Neoceratodus > Neoceratodus forsteri. The sequence goes on along the minus strand of CM028130.1, from coordinate 1,691,189,081 downwards.
AAATTGTTCACAAAGCAGGAGAAAACATTGATGTCCTAGTACACATAGGGACTAATGATCTCGCCAGCCGGGTCAGTTGTGGAGACCAAGGAACACCTGACTAGCTGGGTGACAAACTATCATCTATTTCGTCCAGCATCTCCTTCTCTGAGATCCCGCCAGTCTGGGAGAGGGAGCAGATGGACGGAAGGTCAGAGAAGGGGAGATAGGGGAGCTAAACATGTGGCTCAAGGACAGGTGCCAGGAAAAAGGACACAGATTTGTAGGGAACTGGCAACAGTTCTGGGAGCGAAAGTTCTTTAAATTTGATGGACTGCATCTGACTAAAGAGGGAGTCAGTGCATTGGGGCAGAAGTTTGACGTCTTTGCAGAATATTTAAACTAGCAAATGGGGAGAGGGGTGCAGCACCCCATACGTCGAATGGGAAGAACACCCCTCCCTCCTCAGCTAGTCGTCAAACAGGAATTCAGCATGTTTGCCGTTCATTTGCATCACCAGGTAAGAAAAAAGGTTTGTCTCCCCATACGATGCACAGGGTAATGCCAAACTTCACCAACAACTAACACACAAAATCTGGCCAATGGAAAATCATGTACACAATGCTCACAGCCTGGGAAATAAGATCCCAGACCTGCAGGCAATAATGTGAGAGGCTAAACTGGACATAGTAGCAATTAGTGAGACGTGGTTTACCAGTAACCACACTTGGGAGACTTCAGTACCTGGCTATGTATTGTCTAGAAGAGACCGAGGTGCAAAAAGGGGAGGAGTGGCCCTGTATGTTAATGAAAATATCAAAGCTACAGAAATTCAGAATACACATAAGGAGCCAGAAGAACTGTGGGTCACCCTGGAAACAGGAAATGGGACAGCCATAAGAACTGAGGTTGTCTACAGGCCCCAGACCAGGGGGAGGACATAGACACATTACTGTTAGAAGATATACAAAACATGACAGCTAAAGGGGAGGTTCTGATAATGGGAGACTTCAACATGCGAGATACAGATTGGTCAATACCAGCAGGAACATCTGCCAGAACTAGACACATAGTGGATTCCCTGCAGGGGGAGGGCCTCAAACAACTGGTACAACAACCCACAAGAGACAGGGCTATCCTAGATCTAGTACTGACTAACAAAGAAGGGATCACAGATCTCAAGCTGACGGTCACCTGGGGCGTGATGACCATCACATGGTATGGTTCAGTTTGGCTACTACATCTAAATCATCCCATTCCAAGGCAAAAATATGGGACTTCAGAGGGCGACTTTGATAAGATGGCCAACAGAGTTAAGCTAGCCCTGGCAAAAAGAAACACAGGTGAGGGGTACAGGCAAAGTGGGCAAGCATTATGATGCAATACTGAAGCAACATCCCATTGTGTTAGACAGAAAAGGAGCAAAAGAAGAAGGAACCACTTTGGTTCTCAAATACAGTAGCAGAAAAGGTCAGAGCCAAAAGGCTGGCCTTCAGGAAATATAAAGGAACACAGCGGGATGAAGATAGGAGGCCACCAAACTGCCCTAAGGGAAGCAGGTAAGGCAGTAAGGCAGGCAAAGTCCCAAACTGAGGAAACACTAGTACCGAATAGTAAAAAGAAGGTGACAAGACTTTCTATAGATACATTAGTGAAAGGAGAAAGTCCAGAGGGGTATTGCTAAGCTAATGGAGAAAAGGAGCATGTGAGGAGGAGGACTCTGTAAAGGCATCTATCCTAAATAGATACTTTTGCTCAGTATTTACTGAAGAAAGGTAGGGCAGGGCCCACAGCTCAGCATCATGGACACAGGGGGAGGGAGGTGAGCACTACTCCCTTCACACAAAAGAAAGAATCCTACAAGAGCTTGCTAAGCTCAGGGTGGATAAGGCAATGGGACCTGATGGCACACATCCCAGGGTACTAAGGAGCTAAAGGAGGAACTAGCAGCCATTAGCAGAATTGTTTAGTGAGTCTCTGAGCACAGGAGAGGTCCCAGAAGACTGGAGAAGGGCTCATGTGATCCCGCTCTACAGGAGTGGTAGCAGGGAGGAGGCGGGGAACTACAGACCAGTCAGTCTTACCTCAGTAGTGGGCAAGATAATGGGGCACTCCTTAAGGAAAGGATAGTGCAACACCTGGAATCCATAGAGGCACAGGATCCAAGACAGCATGGGTTTACAAAGGAAGGTCCTGTCAAACTAATCTCATAGATTTCTTTGACTGGGTAACCAGAGTGCTGGACCATGGGGAGCAGTTGATGTCGCCTACCTTGACTCAGCAAAGCTTGACACTGTTCCACAAGAAGATTGATAAATAAGCTGGGTAGGCTCGGTGGGTCAGAAGTTGGTCAACTGGGTGGCAAACTGGTTGTGACGGCAGAAACAGAGAGTGGTGGTAAATGGTATACAGTCAGAAGAGATGCAAGTCACAAGTGGGATACCCAGAGGATCAGTCCTGGGCCAGTCCTCTTCAACATCTTCATTAGTGACCTTGCAGATGGACTAGAGGGTAAGGCTTGTCTGTTTGCAGATGACACCAAGATCTGCAACAGAGTAGATGATCCAGATGGGTGGGCAGAATGGGAAGAGATCTGGATAAACTAGCAGAATGGTCAGAAGAGTGGCAACTGGGATTTAATGCAAAAGTGCAAAATCATGCATATAGGAAGAGAAACCCTGAAGCCACCTATAGGCTGGGAGGAGAGTTGCTAGCAGTCACAAAGGAAGAAAGAGACTTGGGCATCGCCATCACTGATGACCTAAAATCATCCAAGCAGACCTCTAAAGCAGTAAGGTAAGGCTAGGGGTGTTAGGGTGTATTAGCAGGGTATCACAAGTCGTAAGAGAGAGGTAATAATCCTCTGTACAAGACACCGGTTAGGCCCCATCTGGAGTACTGCGGCAGTATTGGAGGCCACACCTTCACAAGGACATTAACCAAATTGAGGCAGTCCAGAGAAGGGCAACCAAAATGGTGCAGGACTGCATCAGAAGACATATAAGGACAGATTAACAGACTCAATATGTATACCCTTGAGCAAAGGAGGAGAGAGGTGATATGATCGAGGCATTCAAACACCTTAAGGGCATAAACAAGGTGAAAGAGTCTAACATGTTTAAATATAAGAAAATAGCAGGACAAGAGGACACAGCATGAGATTAGAGGGAGGCGATTAAGGGGAATGTGGGAAATTCTTTTTCACAGAAAGGTGGTGGATGCATGGAATGGCTTACCACAAGAAGTGGTGGCTATGAATACAGTGCAGGGCTTCAAACAGGCATGGGATAGGCATAAGGGGCAATACAAATGACTGAATAGATAGGCCACTGACAGAGCAAGGCGATGGCACATTTATAAGGTAGAAAAAAATGGCAGACTGGAGGGCTTTTGAGATCCTTATCTGCCGTCAACTTCTATGTTTCTATGTTTCTATGTTTCTCATAATTTTTTGTTTATGGTTTTACAGGCCTTTGGTTTTCCAGTTAAGTTTCTTTCGTGGATTCAGACTTTATGTAAAGGTGCCTTGATTATACCTAATGTAAATGGTTGGTTAGGGAATCCAGTTTCTCTTGTTCGTGGGGTCAGGCAGGGATGCCCCCTAAGTCCGATCCTTTATGATTTTTATATTGACACTTTGGTACAAGCAATATTGCTTTGTCCTCAAATCATAGGACTGAAGGGAATTCCCTCTTTACCACCAATTAAACTGTTAGCTTATGCTGATGATTTGGTTTTGGTGGTGGATAAATGTACTAAGCAAGAGGCCCTGGTTCAGGTTCTTCGGGACTTTTCCTCAGTTTCAGGATCTAGAATTAATTTTGATAAAAGTGTTGGAGTTCCTATAGGTCATACTTCTCTCCTGATAAATGGCACCTATGCTGGGATTCCTATTAAAGTTGATTTATTTAAATATTTAGGGATTTTTTTCGGATCTGGTGATATGTTGTCTCATAACTGGCTTATTGCCTTAAATAAGGTAGAAGGTTTAATTGCAGGATGGAAACAGACTTTGATTGGAAAAAAAAAAGAGTTGTTTTACTTAAAACGTTGGTTATCCCTATTTTCTTGCATCTTAGTTATGTATTTCCGCCACCTGTGGTGGTTTTTACCAAATTATATGGGGTATCTTTTCAGGGGTTTGGGGAGGTCCAGGCTTAACCCTATAAAACGAAATTTGACTTACAGACCTATACGGGAGGGTGGGGTAAATATGATTCACCCTGTTGCTTTTTTCTATAGTTTATTTTTTAGTTATAATTTTGGGAAGGCTCTCGCCAGGGAAGTAGTTTGGAAACCTTATCTTATGTTATGGTTATCGTCTTGTTTAGCTAAAAGGATTCAGGAAAAAAGAAATACTATTTCTCGGTCATTAGATATACCATTATACGGAAAGGAAGGCTATAAGATGGCCTTATCTTGGGGCTTTTCCTCAGGTTTTTTTATTTTTGTCCAGACGATGATATACGATAAGATCTGGAGACAGAGGCCCAAAGCTGTTGTATTTCCTTTTCTGTCCTTTGAATCGTTTTTCCTGGATTCTTCAACAGCTTCGAAATCCTCGTTTACCTTCTTATGTTTGGGACATGGTATGGTTAAGTAATTATGACAGATTGGGGGTTAAAAGTAATCATAAGCATAAAGCTTTGAATGCCCGCTTTTGTCCCAGAGAACATTGTCAAGAAATCCTAGAAACTCAGCAACATTTGTTTCTTGATTGCCCGTTTTCTTTAGACCTCTGGTCTAGTCTAGCTACTTTATGGTCAGAACCTTATTTCTCCATTTATCTATGAACAAATTATGTTTTGTACTAATAGTCGTTTTAAACACCAAATTTCATGTTGATACTTTGTATGTGGTTTTGTTCTCATTAGATATTACATATGGCAAGCTAGATGCATGTTAGTTTTACATCAGAAATTAATCCCTAAACAAAGATTATTTGTAATATTTGTAAAACTCTCTGTTCAGTTAAAATGCATGATTTTCAAGCATATACAAGTCATCAATTTCATCTTCTGTGGCTTAATTGTGATCCTTTGACTAAAGATTGTTAATATTTTTCTGTTTATTTTTTTTGTGTTACTTCTGTTTATGAACTTAGTTTTTTATGTATAGGATGCTGTTATTTCTCTGTAATGAAGTCCAACCTTCTAATAAAATATCCCTACTCTGTTGGGATCAGCAGATGGCGTTGTCATACTGCTGTCATGGCATTTGGCTCACGGAGCGAGCAGGAGCAAGACATGCAGACTGGAGCTCTGCAAGAGGCTTTGGTTTTGTCTGAGAGTCAGGATATGCAAGCTAAAGAGTTATCCATGCCAGAGACTTACAGAGATCTGCAGGTGACTGGGCATGCAGTTGGGATGGTCCTTCCTCAAGTTCTAGCATCCAGGTCTCTGACTATAGGGAAAGAGGTGGCTTTCATCACAGATGGTACAGCTGGATTAGTTCCTGTGGTTGCAGGCAGTGAAGCAATGGCTGGGACGGCGAAAGACGGGCTGGATGACGTGCACACCGTCATTGCTACAGCTGACATGGAGAATCTCGGAAGTGTCAGCGTGGTCGGACGATGCGAGGGGACCCAGCAACAGGTAGTCGGCCGAAGAACAAGCTGCAGTGTGGACTAAGGAATCTGCCTTGTCTCAGGCAGGGTGGTTACTGCAGCCAGATGGTCGGTGGATCCCGGACCCCAACTGGATTTCCTCTTCTTCGGCATCAGAGGCGGTGACATCACAGCCACAATTACCTGTTCAAGAAAGAGCATTCACTTCAGGTCAGACTGTGTCTTTTTTTCCAAAGACTGATACTGTGGGTCTGGAGACTGCAGCTGAGAATGCCCCCTCACTTGAGGGTCAGATGCAGCAATCTCCGATGCAGTCACCTAGGGGCAATAATGCAAGGAAGGGCCTGCGTTTCTCGGACTAATTCAAAAACAATAAACTGGAGCAAGCTCCAAGAAGAAATGCAGTTTGGCTCAGGTACCGTGGAGGTTTGCCTGAACATCCAGACAGGGCATATGTTGCCAGAAAGCTATTAACAGACTCAATGCACTTTTTGGCTACAGATATATATGCCTTGATAAATATCCGTGAGGAAGATACATTTGATATTAGTTTTAAACAGTTTTCAGGGTTAGGCAGATTTTGGCATAAGTATGAGTCTTGTAAATCTTTGCCTTTATGGCTACCATTTTGGGCAATACCTATTACTAAACCCTTATTCAAAACCATTAATATCATGTTTAGGAATCAGGGGGTGAATGCGGGGGATATCCAATACTGGTTGGAAAATAAATGTATGGTTTTGGGGCCCCCTGAGCCCATTATGGATACAAAAGAGATTTGGACTGGGGCTTGGCATTTTAAGATTAAGTTACACATTACTGAAAATGAAGTCATGCATGTCCCAAATAGTTTCTTTTTAGGGAAAGATAGAGGGGTTTGTTTCTCTCCTGGTCAGCCTAAAGCTTGTTATCGCTGTGGCAGTAGATGCCATTTAAGTAGTGCATGTGATAAGGTTAAGTGTGCGCTTTGTGGGGAACTGGATCATGACTGTGAAGTCTGTCGGAATGTGTTCACATGTAATTTATGTGATGAAGCGGGTCATGCCTATCACCAATGCCCTTGGGCAGGTCGGAATTGGCAGGGAGGCCCCAATAAAGAGGATTTAATAAACCAGGCCCAGGTTAGATATCAGCCTCAGACTTTTGTTCACCCACACACAGACACAGATTCTACAAGTCAGCCTGGAGGGGATATATCCCAGGATTTGCCCTCCAGTCAGCCTCAACCTCCAGCTGAAGAACCTGAGCAACCCGGACCCTCTGATCAGGACCAGTTACTGGTTTCCCCTGAGGTCCCTTCCCCTAGTGGGGAACCCATCCTTGCAGCTTTGCACCCCCGAGGGCCTGCTGGCATTGGCCCACAGGATTCTGACTTCGAACCCCTAGAAGAAATTACTCGGGCTAGTAATCAAAAAAAGGAGGTTTTAGGGGCTTGTCCCACTCAAAATGCATTTCAAGTTTTAGCAGATATGGACGGGGATTCAGGTCCAGACACATCCAAACCAGATGCTGGTTCAGAGATGGAGGTAGAAGAAAAAGGTAGAAAAGACCTTTTAGAATTGAAAAAAAAGAAAGGTAAAAAACGAAAACAAGATGAACCTTAAACTTCAGCATTTGAATTCCTATGGCCTGTTTAAAGATGATATCATTTAACTGCTGTAGTATAAAAAAAAAAACTGCAAGAGACGTATAACTTGTTTTAGGCAGTGCCAGGATTTACAGGCAGATATCTTTTGGCAGGAAGCACACTTATCCTCCTTGGCCGAGGTTTCTCTACTTCAAGTTAAAAGAGCTCGGTGGGCCCTTCCTTTGGTCTTGGTCCAGATACAGCAGATGGGGGTAGAGATTCTTTTACTCACTCCTCAGTACAAGTATGTACTGACTTCCAGATATCTGGCCGGTGGAGCTTTACTTATTGATTATTGTTATTATAAAGGGTTTGCTCAGACTCATTAATACCTATACCCCCAAGTAAAACTGCGAGGATTGATTTATTTCAGCAGATTAAGCCTCATCTCTTCACTTCCAAACATGTTGTTTGGGGAGGTGATATGAACTGCAGTTTAGATATTCGTATAAAGAATAATGTGCAACAGAACACATATTGTGACTCACATACACTCACTCAAACATTGGCGGTTGCAAATATGAGGGATGCCTATGAGGGCCTCATGCGGCAGATGGGTTCACTTATCAGCGCTTCCTTTCAAACTAGGATAGACTATATTTTTATTTCCAAATATTTAATACCACAATTTTTTTCTGCACAACATTGTGACTTTTCAGATCACAATTTACTCTATTGTGTTTTGCGGCTCCATCAGACTCCTACAAGGTTCCCTGCTATCAGTAAAAGATGGAAATTAAATTCACAGCTATTAGAGGATGTTCCTTTCCTATCCCAACTTCTCGATATTTCTCATTTCTCGGGGTAAAATCAGCTGCAGCCTTTTATGATGACTGGGTTTCCTGGTGGATGGATACCAAAATGGCTAATATGATTTTTTTATCTCCTATGGTAGAAGGAAGAGTACATCTGATTATTTGCAATATTTAGACTATAGAAATCAGTATTATAAATTATTATCTAGTTCTCGAGTGACGTCCCTAAAGGTGCAAACACAATTAGGGGTTTTGAAGAAGAAAATGAAACATTACCAATATGATAGGGCAGTGTCGACGTACGCAGAGCTGAAATTTGGCACACAACAACAACCTTTTAAAGATCCATACGTTGCATGTAAACAAAAACTGGATAGAAAAATTATGACTGGTCTCTGAAATTCTAAGAGCCAGATTAAGACATCGGAGGCTGAAATATTGGAGATTGCAGAACAGCATTTATCTTCAGTTTTTAGTACTAGGTTTACTCCAACTGCTTTTTGGGAGGACGTTCTTCACTTCCCGGTTCCCCAAATACCACAGTCTGCAGCAGATAAACTACAAGAACCTACTTCTCCCTCAGAAGTCTTGGCTGCCATCAATAAACTTAGAACAGGGGTTTCGCCAGGGGCAGATGGGATCACAAACGAGTTTTATAAAACCTTTAAAGATGACATGAGTGTCATTTTAGCTGAGGTTTATAATGACATCTTACAATTTAGTTTAGTAGATGCAAAATTTAACCTTGCAGTTCTAACATTTATACATAAAAAAGGGGATGTTATGGATTTGGGCAATTGGAGGCCAATCAGCCTGCTCAATATGGATTATAAGATTCTTTCTTCTCTTCTCTGCTCTGTAAGAGGCTACAAATTGTAGCACAAGAGGTACTCCACCCGGCACAAACTTGTTCTATTCCCATCACTCTATCCAGCAAAATTTAAAATTGATCAGAGATATCTGTGAATTTGGAGCCCAGGATAAATTATCAGGTTTTGTTTTAGCTTTAGATCAATCCAAAGCTTTTGATAAAGTTTCTCACTCTTTTCTGTTCCAAGTACTAGAGAAGTATGGTATCCCTACAACCTTTCTTAACTATATTGGTACATTATATTCTAATGCACGTTCATGTCCCTTAATAAATAATCTTCTGGGAAATTAAACTGGTTTAACACAGGGGGTCAGAAAGGGATGTCCCATTAGCCCTTTGTTATACTCCTTTGTGTTAGATCCTCTCCTATGAGAAATTGAAAATAATCGACTTATTCATGGTTTGACTCCATCTTTAACCATGCCGGCTCAAAAATCTTCAATTTATGCAGATGATATATGTTTATTGTTGGCAGATGTACAATCGGGGCATGAGGCACTTTGGGTAATTGAACAATTCTTGGCGTTAAATGGTACCATGCTAAATTATGTAAAATGTGGGTGTATGGCAGCAGGTAGGTAACAGTACATAATATAGGGGGTATACCTGTTTCTGATTCCCTTAAAATTTTAGGTCTCAATTTTGGGAGTGGGGACCTGGCACTTTTGAATTGGGAGATGTACTTGGCTATTGGGGAGCATAAGGTACAGCAATGGAAAGCTTGGGTTTAAAAAAAAAAAAAAAGGGTGATGGTAATAAAGAAGTTTTTATTACCAGTGTTTTTACATGTCTGTTCGGTTTTTCCAGTCCCAACCTCCCTGGAAACTAGACTGTATAGCTGTTTCTTTCAGATGGTATGGAGAAGCAGGTTAAATACCATCAAAAGGGCATTTACGTATTTAAAAGTTTCACAAGGGGGGCTGGGGATGATTAATCCATTAGTTTTTTTTTTCACTCTTTCTTTATATCTTCTTTTCAGGTGAAAACCCTGCCTGAGGACCATCCATGGTCAGAGTGGACCAAGCTCTTATTTCGCCCATTTCTGGCCCAATGGGAGAGTGGAGGCATACCAAAACAAAATTCCAAATGTGCTGCACCGTCTTATGCTGACTCAGCAGTCAGAAAGCTCAGGGAATGGAAATTGGGTAAAGCACACTTATATGATATTTCCAGGAGGAATTTTTATGCTGAAATTATGGGTAATGTTTTCTTTGTACAAGTAGATTTCCCCTTTTGTGTCCCTACTAAGATTCCTCAGGCATTACGCATATTGATGGATAACAGGGTACCACCTCAAGTGTGGGATATTCAATTGCTAAACTGCCATGGTAGATTAGGAGTCAGGGGTAACCTGAAGCACAAACCTATTACAGATAGGCAATGCATTAGGCCTGAATGTGCTGGTCAGGTAGAAACCCAGAAAAAATTTTTTCTTCACTGTCATCATTCCGTGACATTTTGGACAGATTTAACATTGCGGTGGCAATGGGGCATTGCACACCATATATCATATCAGAGTCTTATTTTAGGGGATTATACCGGATTTTTAGGGAGGTATCATTCGAAAGTACACTAACTTTAGTATTTGCCTGTATTAAATATTATTTATAAGTGTCAGATGTAAGTTTTCTTTACAACACAATATACTTCTGAATATTGTTGTACTTAGGCGAATTGAACAAGTTCTGGTTAAGCAGAACACTTTGGAGCATGATACTCTGGATAGTCAAGTATTTATCAAGTTTTGGAAACACGTTGTATGGATTTCTTGATTTATTTGTTTGCGTTCTTTTCTCCTATGTATTACATGGCAGACAGTAAGAGTGTTGGATTTTGTTCTTCAGCCTGTATGATTTTTGTATAGGGGCTTACTTTCGTTTTTTCTTTTGGTATTTCTGGATTGCTGTATGTGTTTTTTCATTTCTGATGTATTGTCTGCATTCTATTAAAAAATTCCCCTACTTTTTTCAATAAGTGCCATGGGATCTTTAACATCCACCTGAACTACCACCAATCCAGGCAGATGGGACCTCGGTTTAACATCTCATCCGAAGGATGACAGAAGTGCAGCACCCCTCTCATGCTGCACTACAGTGTCAGTACTGGGATATTAACCCAAGTGCCAGATGTGGGAACTGAACCCACAGCCCTCTGATCTCCCGGCCTCAGAGGTGAGTGTGCCACCTACTGAGCCACTGACACTGACACTGACATAATAAACCAACCCAGCTAAGAGGTACCACTTCAATTAAAAATACCTGCTTAATTCAGAGTAGAATAACCAAGTAATTTTCTATCTATAAATTCTCATCCTATAACAAAAGGCTTACTGCTCTTAATCTTATGCCCTTGGAACAAAGGTGCCTTAGGGGTGACTTATTGTTCACAACATAGAAACATAGAAACATAAAATTTGATGGCAGATAAGGACCACTTGGCCCACCCAGTCTGCCCATTTCCCTACCTAATGAATAAGCTGCAGATCCTAGTTAACCAGCAGCCTACTTCTTTCTACCCCAACCCATAGAATTGCCTTATGACTGTCCCATGCATGCTTGAATTCAACCACTGTTTTTGACTCCACAACTTCCTCAGAAAGGCCGTTCCATGCATCCACAACCCTGTGAAAAAATACTTTCTTACATTACCTCTAAGCCACCCCCCTATCTTCAAATTGTGCCCCCTTGTTCTTGCACACCTCTCTTTTTGAAAGATGCTACCCTCTTGGACTTTATTGATTCCCTTGAGGTACTGGAAATTTCCTTCATGTCCCCCTCTCTCCTTTCCTCGAGGCTATACATATTAAGCTCCTTTAGTCTCTCTTCATATGTCTTCCAGTGCAGACGCTGCACCATTTTAGTTGCCCTCCTCTGGACAGCTTCCATCCTGTCTATGTCCTTGCGGAGATTGGGTCTCCAGAACTGCACACAGTACTCCAGATGGGGTCTCACCACCTGTCTGTACAGAGGGATAGCAACTTCTTGTTTTCTACTGGTGATGCCTCTCCCTATGCATCCCAGTATCCCCCCAGCCCTCCTTACTGCCCTCTCACATTGCTTGCCCACCTTTAAGTCATCTGATATGACTACCCCCAGGTCCCTTTCCATTTTTGTTGTTGTTAGTATCTCACCCCTCATTGCGTACTCTTCCCCTGGGTTTTTGTTTCAGGTGCATTACTCTTGCACTTCTTAGCATTGAATCTAAGCTGCCATACATTTGACCATTTCTCAACCTTGCCAAGTCCTTCTCATCCTTTCCACCCCCACCTTGTGCATCAACTCTGTTGCAGATCTTTGTGTCATCTGCAAAAGACGTATTTTTCCTTCCAGTCCCTCTGCAATGTCCCCTATAAAGACATTGAAGAAGACCGGTCCTAATATCAGAACCTCATGCGGTACCCCACTCAGTAACCACCCTTTCTTCAGAGTGGATTCCATTTATTACTCCTCTGTGTCCTATTCTCAGCCAATTCTTTACCCAGGCTATCATCTTGGGACCTCACCCAGGCTGGCTAACTTGTATATTAATCTTTTGTGTGGGACTGTGTCAAATGCTTTGCTAAAGTCTAGGTAGGCCTTGTCCACAGCCCCTCCCTGATCTACTACTTTGGTCACCCAGTCAAAGAAATCTATTAGATTCGTTTGGCATGACCTTCCTGCTGTGAATCCATGCTGCCTTGGGTCCTGTGCCCCTCTGGCCTCTAGGTACTCAACAATTCTTTCCTTCAGAAGTGATTCCATCATTTTCCCTATCACTGAGGTTAAACTAACAGGTCTGTAGTTTCCTAGCTTCTGCCCTCTGCTCACACTTTGTGAAGGGGAATCACATCTGCCCTCCTCCAGTCCTCCAGGTACCACCCCATCCTCCCATGATTTGTTAAAAGAGGGTAGTCAGTGGTGTCACTAGTTCTACCCTTAGTTCTTTTAGAATTCTGCGTATGAATCCCATCAGGCCCCATTGCTTTGTCCACCTTCAGTTTTAAGAGTTCTTTCAGAACCCTTTCTTCTAAAACGGGCTGGTATCAACTTCTGTATCCAGAGTGTTTCTATTGTTTGTTTTAGGTACCTCCCCTCTTCATTTGTAAATACGAGCAAAAATATTTGTTTAAATATCTCTGCCTTTTCTGAGTCACACCTCTGCCCACCCCCTCTCCCTTTATTAAGCTTTCACTCATCCTCCCTTGGTCTTCCTTCGCCTCTGATGTACCTAAAAAGGTTATATCCCCTTCTTAACTGAGTTGGCTATCTTTTCCTCGGTTCGGGCCTTTACTGTTCTGACTGCCTTCCAGCTTCCTTCACTTTGAACTGATGCAATTCTCTGTCCTGCTCCTTCTGTGATTCCTTATACTTTGTGAATGCTCTCTTTTTCTCTTGAACCTTCACTGCCAATCCTTTAAAGAACCATAGTGGTTTCTTACATTGTTTGTTTATTTATTTGCTTCACACAAAGGCTTGTTACCTCTGTGATGGCAGTTTTATAGTATTCCCCGTTGTTCTTCCACCTCTCCTTCCTGCCCATTTGCTGAGTGCATTCCTTAGGCACTACATCCATTTTGGCAAAGTCAGCCTCCCGAAGTCCAGTACTTTTGCCTGTGTATGGCTGACTCTATTGCTGTGTTTATTGTGAACCATACTGTTTGATGGTCACTAGTTCCCAGATGGCTACCACTTCTACATCACTGATCCTCTCTCCATCTCCATTTGAGAGAACCAGGTCTAAGATTGTCTCTTGAGTGGGTTCAATACTAGTTGTCTAGACATGCCCCCTGTAGGGCATCTAGAATAACCCCACTCTTAGAAGTGGCTGCAACTGCACTCCAGTTAACATCTGGCATATTCATATCACCGATCCAGCAATGTCTCCCCTTTGTCTGCCATTCTAGTATACTTTCTATCATTTCCTTGTCCATTTCCTCCCCTTGAGAGGCGGTCTCGAATACGTAACTGATTGTGGTGCCATTGTCTGTCTCCAAATTGACCCACAGTGCTTCTTCTCCTCCTGTTTACCATTTTGTTCTGTTGCTGTGATTCCTTCCTTATGTAGAGAGCTACTCCTCCTCCTCTTTTACCCTTCCTGACCTTCCTGTAGATAGTGTATCCTGGTATGTTTACATCCCAGTCATGGTTCTGTGTACCATGTTTCTGTGACTGCCACGATATCCAGATGTTCCTCCTCCATCAAGGTCACTAATTCAGGAAGCTTGTTACCCAGACTATGGGCATTGGTACTCATTGCTCAAGGGACATTATCATGAATGCATCTTTAATGAATGAATGTGGATTGGATTTTAAACAAATAATAGTTAATACTTGAGGACACCCACTTCAACTAATGAGAAAGGACTGTAACACAAAAAAAGGGCTCATTATTTCTCCCATGGAGTAATCGGACCATGGAACAAATTACCCTTGTTGGTTGTTACTGCTGAAAGTAAGGCCACATTTAAAAGCAGATTAAACAATTGTTTATGTGCAAATAAAAGTTCTCCTTGCTGTATGTAAGTATAGGAGCTATATGGGCTATTAGCCTTTTGCTCCTTTCTCATCCTTAGTATGATAATATTGTAATTAATGGAAAGCACCTAGGAAGCAGAGCATTTTAAAGAGAGACTACAGTCAAAATTTCTGGATCAATAAATTTCAGAATTTGGACCAGCATAGCCCCAGTCAGTCGCATGCCAAAAAGTGAGATCTCTAAGTTACTTTATTTAAAAGTTACAAGTCATATTACAACCCTAAATTCACTGCCTGTTCAAAAAAGCCAGGTTCAGTGAAGAGCTGCTGCTGATGTCATCTCCAGAACTCAGAGTCTAGTCTTCCCTGTCAGCAAGCTTATAGAACCTGTTTTTCCAAAGGTTGGAGTTCATGTGCAATAGTTTTCACAAGTAAAACAGGCAGCAGCATTCAAAAACATTGCTATAAAAACTGTGTGTTTCAGATTTTGTAAAAATGTTGACAAATGTGTATTGTTATTTATTTATTTATTTTGGTGCCCTTATGTTGTGGTCCTTTTCTCTTGGGTTGCTGAATCATAGCACACTGCAGTGAAGTTTAGATTCAATTTATTGTTTATACTGGAAAGGTATGTGAGCAAAATGTTCTGTTTTCACTGGTGAGGTTTACAGAGTGAATAATTTTCTGATGTGGTAGAAGGCTGTGATCATTCACACCTGTCATTTAATTGAGGTGATTTCTCAGGATGGCACTTTCAAACAATTATTCTACCTCCCTTTAAATGGGGGTGGGAGAGGTAATGCTGTTTTGAAACCTTACTATGAGTTTTTATGCAGTAGCCAACCTAGGGCTAGATATTCAAAACTTTGCCCTGGGACAAAATTAGCACTGCACTGTGGCCAAAATTAGCCCAGAACCATTTGCATGTCATATTCAAAGGAATAGCCCCAGGGCTAAATGAGTTGAATATAGTGTGCAAATGAAGGCATGCAAACAGGGCTGAGAGTGCGGTGCAACAATGGCCCAGCAAACAAGACAGCACTGAATATAGCAACTGAGAGCAGTGCAAACTGCAACAGCAGCCCAGTGCACACAGAGGTGGAGTGAGGTAAGGCTGAATAAAGCAGGCAATGTGTGTGCTAGCAAAGCAGTGGAGCACTACAGCAAACAACAGTGCAGACAAATACTGCAGAACCATGTAATGGATCATTACAGTATTGCGCAGTGCTGACATGTTTGCCCGGCGCAATTCCATTTGCCTGGCGCTAAAGTTTGCTATATTCAAAACTGCAATGTAAATGAGCCTGCTCAAGCAATCCATTGGCAAACAGCCACATTAGCATCACTTACAGCCTGCTTTACATGTGGATTGCCCGGTGTTATAACATGGTGCACACTGCTCCACCTGTAAGTCCAACTGGTATTACAGGTTGGTTGCCAAATTGTTTGTGTGCTCACAGCTCACAGAACATTAGCTGCAGTCTTGGTTTGGACACAGATGCAAAGACTAATGTGGCCTAGAGGAGTAGCACTACAGGAACGGGTGGTCGTACTGCATGCCAGAGGCAAATTGTTTTTCCTGCCACAGTGTTTATCAGATGATACAGTACCATAGTAGGCAATGCTGTGAGGTACACAGCAATGCCTATGGTGTGTCAGGCAACAGTGACTAGTGCTATCCACACAGTGACAAGCACAGCTGGAAGGTGTGGTCTGACAGTAGACACCACAGTCATACTGTCCTGTGACCCTTATGTGCTGCACCAGTGGCATGGGATTCCAACATTACCAAAAACATGGCCATCTGTGTGTGCGGGGATCCCAGTCAGGTGTAGGGTATGTGCCCCTGGGGGGGCACACATACCACCATACTGGCACACTGCTGTCAGAAGCAGTCCCATTAGTGAAACATGTGCACTGTGTGGATGGCCCCAGCCATGTGGCAGTACCTACAACACCCTCCATTCCTCCAGTGCAGCATGTGTCTGCTGAACTGTGTTGGTGTACCCCAGTGGGGAAACTGGAAGTGTGTGCTGCATGGACACACTGCCATGGTGTCCACTGGGCACTAGGGTATCCACTAATCCCTGGCAGGGTAAGGACCGGTGCCAGATGATGGTGACATGGGCAGTGCCATCTGTGTGCAGCATATGTCTGCCATGTATGTGTTCTGTTCATTGTTTTTTATCACCTTGTTCACCAGGTAAGCACACTGGGCCAAGGCCCAGTATTGGGAATAACCTGGAGACACTAACTGTGTGGCTGAGATGTACAATAAAGACATATAATGCACAACAACACACAATACACAGATATTACATAATTTACACATTACAATAATTACAATACCATACAAACAGCTTGTTGCTGTAAGTGGTGTTCTAACTCAGTTGTAACATTTACATGAGTGTTCACTTCACAGCACTGTTGGAGCATTGCATTTCACTGTTTGTTTGCCTCTGCATATGGAGTGGCCCAGTGTAGCCATCCACCCACACTGCCTCCTCATTGGATGCATACCGCCTTGTTCCCTGTTGCTGATGTGTCCACGCTCCCCATCCTGTGTTTGCCCAACATTAAGACCACCTTTTCATGCATGGCAATTTGCACTGCACTACATGTTGCAATCATGCACATTGCGCGGTGCTATACTTTTGAATATACCTTTGAACCTGTATGCATGTCCCTGCCCCTCACTTTGCACTGCGCATACAATATCTTATAGCATTGGTGCTGTCATGTTGCACTGGTGCTATTTGGCCTTTTGAATATAGCACTCCGGTGCAAATGTGGCTCAATCGTGGTGCAATCGATTTGCACCAGGTGCAAAGTTTTGAATACCTGGCCACTAGGGTTTTCTCCCTGACAGCCTGTTACTTAACCTACATATCCTGCCCACGGATCCACCTGGAGACCGCCCGCTGCAATGAGGTATGGATCCTGCCCTGTCCTCCTGTCCTCTGGACATCCTGCCCAAGGATCCGCCAGGAGACCGCCTACCACAATGAGCCCTGTCCTCCTGTCCTCTGGACATCCTGCCCATGGATCTGCCTGGAGACCGCTTGCCGCAACGAACCCTGTCCTCCTGTCCTCTGGGCATCCTGCCCACAGATCCACCTGGAGGCTGCCCACCACATTGATCCCTGTCCTCCTGTCCTCTGGGCATCCTGCCTCTGAATCCACCTGGAGACCGCATGCCGTAATGGGCCCTGTCCCCCTGTCCTACTGTCCTCTGGGCATCCTGACTATGGATCCACCTGGAGACCACCCACCACAATGAGCCCTGTCCTCCTGTCCTCTGGGCATGCTGCCCATGGATCCACCTGGAGACTGCCCGCCACAACGAGCCCTGTCCTCCTGTCCTCTGGGCATGCTGCCCAGGGATCCGCCTGGAGACTGCCCGCCACAGCGAGGTACTGGTAAATGCTGGTAACCATCTCATCTCTTCAAAATTTGAACTTGGTGCCTTTTTGCTTCCCAACGCTGAATATTACTTCAGCTTTGCTTGCTCCGGTTTTTGGTGTAACTTGCCTTAGCTGACTGCAGAAAAGATTGTTGCATTTGGGCTAAATAATTTGGGCACTGCAACCCCGGGGGTTTAATTTATCTTTTTATTTCATTTCTGCCCACTTTCTGCACAGGGCTGCTGGAAGGCTTCCTGGTGAGTTAGGAGTGCAGAAGACTGCAGCGACCACGCGCCTTCAGCAATCTGTAAGCATATTTACAGTTGCAGGTGCAGTGAATGTGGCTCTGATCAGAGTTTGTGCTTCACTCGCTGCTGTGGGGGAGAATGTGAACTCTAGGATACTCACTGTTCAGGCTTCTCTCACTGGATGCATGGTCACTGAGAAAATTTATTTGTATTTTTTTTTTATTCTTTGTGCATTGTGTAAGTTTAGTCTCCTGAGGTTTGCTGCATTACCAGTCTTGACTGGAGTTTACTTCTGTTGCAGTAGTAATTGGAACTGTGATTGAGTCTGTACTTTAGCTGCCTAATCTGTCCCTTTCTTTAACTACCTCCGTTTCTCTCTCTACTGTTGTAACCTGCCTACATTTCTCCCCAACATAAACTTGTCCTCTACCACTGCTGTCTCCATCCTTCCCTCACTCTCACCCCCCCTCTGGTTTCTGCTCCTGATCTAATTATCTGTTACCCTAGCCTGTTTCCCTCCCATGGCACCTCCTACTCTCTAGTTCCTGGCTCACCCCTCCCTATTTATTTCTCTACAGCCCTGTCCTCCTGTCCTCTGGAAATCCTGCCCATGGATCTGCCTGGAGACCGCCCGACGCAGCAATGTAAGGACCCTGGTAAATGCTGGCAGCCAACTCATCTCTTCAAAATGTGAACTTGGCACCTTTTTGCTTCCCAACACTGAACATTACTTCAGCTTTGCTTGCTCCGTTTTTTGGTGTAACTTGCCTTAGCTGACTGCAGAAAAGATTGTTGCATTTGGGCTAAATAATTTAGGCACTGCAACCCCGGAGGATTTAATTTATATTTTTAACTCATTTCTGCCCACTTTCTCCACGGGACAGCTGAAAGGCTTCCCGGTGAGTTAGAAGTGCAGGAGACTGCAGCCACCATGCGTCTTCAGCAATCTGTAAGCATATTTATAGTTGCAGGTGCAGTGAATGTGGCTCCGATCAGGTTTCAAGTGATTGTGGCTCTGAACAGATTTTGTGCTTTGCTCGCTGCTGCGTGAGAGGGGAGCTGTGAACTCGGGTACTCACTGTTCAGGCTTCTCCCCACAGCTGCTTGGCAGCTGCTTCTTGCCCATCCCCTAATACCCTCCCAACCTTAGGGGACTTTACCTATATTGTCTTGGTTTTAAGGGGGGGTCCAATTAAAAAATAAAAAAAACAATCACTCTGGTTCTCCATCTGCAGGCTATACACTCTCTCCACTAGGGGTCTCTCTCATACTGCCACCTTCCCCTGCTCAGTTAGCAACGCTTTTTCTTCCAGGGATTTCACCTGCACTTACTGTGCCCCCACCTTACTTCAGAGAATGCCATCTCTCTCATTTTGCTGCCCTATTGCTACTAGTGTTCCTCTTGAACCTCATTTCCACCTCTTTGACCCCTCGCTGCTCCCTGCCCCTTTCTCTCTTATCTGTTCCAAAGCTGTCCCACTTGGGAAGATGCCTAAACCAATGCTGCTATACATTCCCTGTGCTATCCTTGCCCTTATAGCCCTTGACTCTCTATTCCTTTTCACTGGGATCTCTTCACTTCTGCCAGGGGTCCCTCTGGGGACTTTTTCTACTCTAACATTCTCCTGTGAGTTGACTCAGTATATATTTCTAGTGGGCTTATTATTTACAAAGTGGCCAGTCTCCTTCTACAGTACCTTCTGGGGAGGAAATTTACCTCCTCTAGAAGCATCAAGCAGGCCTTTGTTCTTGCTACGATCTGGGTCATATTACTAGCCCTGTCCCTGGCTGGGGATGTCGAACCTAACCTGGGTCCCTCCTCCTTTCCCTCCATCTCCTCTCAGTATCTGAACTGTTACTTCCATCACCTGCCTCAGTCCCAGGACCTGACATTGGCCCACCTCAGTATCCGCAGTCTCACAGCTAACTTCACAGAGCTTGAATCCTGGGTGCTGGTCAATAACTCTGACATACTTGCCCTTTCTGAAATGTGCCTAAAACCCTCTACCTCTGATATGAGCTGTGCTCTTCCTGGGTACAATTTGCATCGGGTTGACCGCCCCTCTACCAAAAGAGGTGGCGGGCTGGTGCGTTATTTTAAGTCCCACCTCAGTGTCTCCCCACATCCCACCCCTTCCCTGAACTGCTGTGGGATTCTTCACATGGTCTTACTCATAGGTGGGGCTATAAATCTCCACATCTTCTGCACATACATGCCACCTAGGACCAGTAAACTTGGTTTGGATGAGCTCACCGAGTTGATTCCTGCTGCCTCTAAGAAGAATGAGGTGGTCTGCTTGAGTAACTTCAGTCTTGGCTGGCTTAGCCCTCAGTCCTCTCTCCTTACCTCTACTGTTAGCAAGGCCAACCTCTTTCAACTTATCGCATCTCCAACGAGGTTATCCCAGAATGGCTGGAGCGGAACTCTCATTGACTGGATTCTATCCAATCAGAAGGACTGTTACTCCTCTGCTGGAGTCCTACTGGACTCCATCAGTGATCATTGCCCGATATTTTGTGTGAGGGGTGCTCACCCTCTGGCCTATCCACCCAAAGTTCTCTCCTTTCTGGACTTTTCCAAATTGGTCCTAGCAAACTTCCTCTCTGATCTTCGACATGTGGACTGGTCTCCCCTTTTTATTACCACAGACATCAACTATGCCACTGACTATTTCAATACGACTCTCCTCTCACTGCAGAATCTGCACATTCCGATCTCAACACGTCGTGTCAGAGGGAAGGTTACTAAGTGGTTGAAAAGACCTCTCTTGAATTTACTCAAGACCCGGGACAAACTTTGGACTAAATGGAAACTCTCCTCCCAACAGTCTGACTATGATGCACATCGTTCCCTGCACATGATCTGTAAGAAGGAGGCTCAGGCTGCCAAGAGCAGCTACGATCATGATCTCATCAAATCCTCTATCTCGTGCCCCAAAAAATACTGGACTCAAATAAATGAGATCCTGGGAAATACAAAATCCCAGACCCCCAATGATATGTTCATTGACAACACCCACTGCAATAACCAACACACCATTGCCACCGCCTTCAACTCCCTCTTTACCTCGGTCCCTAACACCTTCCCTCTCACTATTCCAAATACTGCCAGCCTCTAACCGACTTCACGCCCTGAGGCTCCTCCTGATTTGAACATCACCCCATCATCCATCTCCAGTCTTGGTTTGACTCCAACTCCCTTACACTTAATCTACCTAAGACCCAGGCTATACTCTTTGGAAAGCAGATAGGAAAGTTCCTGCTGCATCACCCAAGCTCCAAATACTTGGCCTGGATGGAACCACAGTCTGTACTACCAATTCCTTTAGATATCTGGGGGTGACTCTTGATCCTGCGCTGGACTTTTCCTCCCATATTCACAATGTATGCAAAACTGTGAATGGCAGATTGGTGCTGCCTATCGTGTGCATCACTCCTTAACCCCCACTGCTAGAATCTCTGTAGCTGGGGGGGGTCCTGCTCCCTAGGCTACTTTATGCTCTCCCAATCCTGTCCCACACCAATTTTAGTATTCTATGATGGTGGGATACTGCGTACAACAGTATCTGCAGATTTGCACTTATAGCCCCTTGCCTTACACACCACTGCTTGCTCTACTCCGCCCTACACTGGCAGTCCCCCAGTTCTCACCGCTCCTACTCTCTAGGATGTTTCATTAACTCCTTGGCCAGTCACCCTTGATCTGACTCCCTTGGAACTATGCTTACGCCTGTGCAGCACTACCGGGCACTGCGTTCCTCTGATGATTAGCTACTCTCCATGCCATTCTGCTCTACCAAAATGGGTGAACAAGCTTTTTCGTGTTTTGCTCCAAAATATTGGAATTCCCTACCTCCCCATCTTAAATTCTCCCAATCTCACTCCTCCTTTAAGACTGCACTTTTCTGTCACCTCAATGCACTTGATGCCTGTGTCTGTGGCGAATTAAGCAGTTTCTTCCCTCTCGTTTCTCTCTTTTAACTATTGTTCCTCCAATAACTCCATTTTATTCTCTGGTTGTGATTGAATTGGACACTAGCATCCCCACGTGGATGTGTTTGCTGCTGTTACATACTCTCACTAATATCGCTGTGTGGATACCTGTACTGTTGATGATGCTGTTATTGTATTGGACCTGTTACTCATGTATGCAGAAATGTCTGTATTTCTCTGTGTACTCTCCTGGGTCATGCCTGAAAATAGGCAGGTCTATTGCCTAGTGTACTTACCCAGTCATCGAAAGCAAATAAATAAATACATTCAGACTCATCTATGTTGTAGTCCACATTAAAATGATAATTTTACCAGGGCCAACACTTCCACCACTAGCAGGAACTGATACATATTAGGCCTCCCATTAAGGAGCACCTTTCCTGTTGGTCCAAAAAGTTACATCTTGTAGTCATTATATATTAGACCTGAAAGAATGTGTGCATGTGTTATTTTTGGCCAAGGTTTACTCTAACTTCTATAATTTGGATTTGTGTTTGAGCCCTGCTTTAGCCCTGATGCACTTGCCTTTGCTGTACAGCTGCTGGCTCCCCATGGCATCATTGTAGGGTAGAGGAGTGATTTGCACTGTGTAGTACAGTGCAATCACAGCAATATTGCAAGGAAAACTACCAGTACTCAATGTACGTACTATGCTCCCCTTTCTCCAATACACCCTGTTAGCAGTGCATTATGCCAAAATCCAAATGCCTTGTCAGTATGTTTTTTTTTTTTTGGAAAACTGACTTGCTTCTGCCTCGGTAACAAAGCATGGGGATTAAGAGAAAATGGAGTTGCTGTAAGCACCTTTCCCAGTCATTTTGACTTTCATAAAAAATTTACCCCATTTTGAGAAAGACAGGACATGAAACAAGAACAGGAGGCTGAATTTCAACAGCTAGGAAAATATCTTATAAGACAGCAATATTTTGTTGAGAGAGAGAAATTGAGATTTAGAGCACCTTTCCCAGTTCTTTTGGCTTTCATGCATATATTACCCCTTCTTGTACTGATGCCGGAATTGCATTTCATTCATTCTGCAGAATACAAAAACTAACTGCAGAGGACAGTAATGAAATACAATTCCAGAATTAATGCAAGAAGCGGTAATTTATGCATGGAAGTCAAAAGGACTGGGAAAGGTACTCTTTAAAACTGATAAAGCAGACACTGACAAACAGCAGTGAAGTTCCCAACATTATGCAATTCTTGTAGTAATACAACTTCCTAAAAGACATAATAGCGTAGCACTCCATATGGTATCAGCAGCTTGGAGGCATGCTGACTCAGCATCCAGCAACCCTGGAGAAATGGACCACATCAAAAAGGCATTAAAATATGAATTTCTCAACTTTGTTCCAAAACCTGAAACACACAGGGTGGGATATTCAAAGCAGTTGTGCATTGCACAACTGTGTTGCATCTGTGCAACAACGAACATGTGCCAGTAAGTGATATTCAGTGGCAGCAACTGTGTAGTGCAAGTGGCCATGCACCAATGTGCAATGGGAATGTATGCATGCACAAGTGCAGGGGGCATAGCCATGAATATGTGGCACAGTGAGATATTCAATACCGGACAAATGGCTCAAGAGTGGAGCAAATGGCAGTTGCATGGAGCACGCACGAGCCTATAAATACAGGGAGCAAGTAGAAGTTCACTTGTGACAGAGGGGTGCAGGAGAGAGGGAGACAGAGAGGCCAGCTAAAAACAGTGTAGGAGACAAGGAGAGGGACAGAGGCAGTGTGGGAGTGAAACTGTGTGAGAGAGCAAGTGTGTGTGTGAGTGAGACAGGCAGGGAGGCAATGGTGTGTGTGTGTGCCTGTGACACCAGGCCCAGGAGGAGCAGAACAGGAACCCACAGGGCTGGGAGGCAGAGGCCACAGTCAACAGACTGCTAGGTGGGGGCAGGGCACACAGGCATGGGCCCAGCAGAGCAGACCACACAGCCGCACACAGCCAGGAGGGCCAGTGGAGTCAGCCGCCCAGGGGGAACAGGACAACAGGGGTCATGGCCAGTGCCATATTCTAGATGGAGGCTGTAATGAGGGGTGTGGGGAGGCAGGATGCAGAGCGGCGCGGACATGGAAGGGCCCGTCGGTGGTATGCCCGGAACAGGTGGTACCGTGCCTGCACCACCTTCGAAAACTACACCGATACGGAGATTGTGGGCTGGTGTCACCTGAACCGGGCGATTCTGAGGCAGCTGTGTGAGTTGTGCAGTGAGGAGATGGAAGCACCCACTAGACGGAGCCATACCCTGACGGTGGAGATGAAAGTTACAGCTGTCATGTGCCTGCTCACCACGGGCACCTTCCAGAGACCAACAGGGGACACCACAGGCATAACTCAGTCAGTCGCATCATGGCTCCTCACACAGTTCCTCAATGCCCTGCTGCCTCATGCTGTGGAATAAATCCACTTCCCTAGCACACAGGCAGAGCATACAGTGAACATGGAGGAGTTCCACAGGGTAGCACATATGCCTAGTGTGCTAGGGGCCATCGACTGCACCCATGTTGGAATACACATGCCACCTGGCCCGGAGGGGGTAGCCTACATAAACAGAAAGGGCTACCCCAGTATCAACTAGCAGGTGGTGTGCGATGCCAGGGGGCACATAATCAATGTCTGTGCTACACACCCTGGGGGAGCACATGATACCTTCATCTGGCACAGCTCAGCACTGTGCCACAGGTTCAAGAGTGGGGACATCCCCACCAGCCACCTAGTGGGTGAGTATGCCAAGACCAGGGGCAGCTGGGTACAACAGGGCATGTGGGAGCCACCAGGGTAAGGGCGCTGCAGGGTGTGGCTGGGAAGGATGAGTGGCACAGCAACACAGGCCACCAGGCTAACCATATGTCCTTTCACACAGGTGACAGTGGCTACCCATTCTGGCCCTGGCTGCTCACCCCATACTGGTGCACCCATTGACCTCTGCGGAGGAGCAGTACAATGAGGCACATGCCAGCACATGGAACAATATTGAGCGTGTGTTTGGGCTGCTGAAGGCACATTTCCATTGCCTGGACAGGTCTAGTGGTGCCCTACAGTACAGCCCCTCAAAGGCCTGCGACCTATTCCTGGCCTGCTGTATACTGCACAACATGGCCAATGACCATGGGATAGCTGTCGAGGTCAAGAAGGAGAACAGCAGTGGGGTCGATGCGGCCGCTGTGCCATGTGGCGGTGGGCAGCCCCCCCGGGTGGAGGGATCCCTGGCTGACCAGAATGGCCCACCAGCACCAGGACACAATAGTGGAGTAGCACTACGGTGCACGCAGGTAGGTGGACAAACACCCATGTACGAGATGGCTACAGTGGCATGGCTGGGTGGGGGGCTTGGGGGCATGAGACCGGACCACATGGCCACACACAGCAACACACAGCACAGCACACTCCACCCACACCCACCCACCCACACACTCACACACACACTCTGGCGCCCACAGGCACGCTCCCAGGCCCTAGCACCAGGCGTGGATCAGATGCAGAGCACCAGTGTACAGGAGCATCTGGTGATGTGTTGGCATCACCACGCACATGCCACACAGGCCAGTGGTTGGGCAGGTGTGCACACAGCCAGTGTGTGGCATGGTCCATGAATGCCACATCCATGGCATGCACACGCACACACAACGCCCATGTGCACACATGGCAGTGGCAGCAGACTGTGGATAGGGAGGCAGGTACATCAGGTCTGCCACACAGTCATACAGCCACCATGGACATGTGGACAGCCCCACCGAGGACACCCAGCAGACCCAGGCTGCTCGACGGCCACAGTGGGTGTCTGCGACAGTCTCCCAGGGCTGGTACTGCGGGAATGTGACCGTGTCTTTGCAGGAGTCTGCAGGCTCCCAAACAGGCCCGCACCAGGCATGCCTGGGATGCCCATAGCGGATCCCAGCATCGACACTGAGGGGGTCGTATGACACCATGACTGTGGGGTGGACAATGCACTCTGCGGGGTCTGCGGTGGCCGGCAGCGCCCCATGCCGGCCAGTTGGGCTAGGCCGACAATGACCACAGTGGTTAGGCGATCAAGGCTGCTGTCGTGTTCTCCCGCAGTCGATTGATGGCATCCTGGACCTGCATAAAGCCCCTGTCACACTGCTCTGCTGCCTCACGCACCTCAGTGTGGAGTGCACGCACCCCAGCCATGAGCAGCACCTGTTGCTCCACAGAGGCCCACAGCAAACAGGTGTGACTGTGCAAGGGGTCAGTGCCCAGGGGTACTGGGGTGTTGCGCCGACCCACAGGTGGCATGCGACCAGGCTGCCCAGCCCCCCACTTAGGTGGGCACTGCACAGCGAGGTCCCCTTGGGGCTGCTCAACGATTGGCGCACCAGCAGCGGATGCAGCACCCGGCCCCCCAACATCCCCAGCCATCTGCTGCTTCTGCTCCTCTGACTGCTGTGCGCTGGGCAGTGCCTGTGCGGTGGCACCACCACCACCACCACCACCATCGACCAGTGCCATGCCACTGTCATTCATGGTGACACCGGCGGCAGTGGTGGGTGGCCACACGACTGCCAACAGGGCACTGGTGGCGCTGCTAGGCAGGGTGATTGGTATGGGTGCCTCCCCACAAAAACACCCCCGCTGTACAGGACAATGGTCGCATCGTTATCAGTGTCGGACCCCGCCCTGCTCTGTGTCTCCGCACACTTAACGCCATGGCTGGCATCCCACTGGAGCACAGCCAGGGCCTGGTCTGCCACCACGCCCAGGACATCGGGCTGGACAGCGGTGGTGTGCTGCAGCCAATTGGGTCCTGGACACTGGTGGAGGTGGATGGCTGGTCCTCCAGGGCTGGGCATGACCCCACAGCAGACACCACTGCCCCTGCCACTGCATGCTGGCATTCCAGTGCTGAAAGAGAAAACAGTCACATTAGTGCCACTGTCTCACAGGCCAGCCCCTGCCAGCCACTACCCCCACGCTCCAGATGCCGCTGTACCTACCATGCAGTGATGGTCTCCCACTGGTCTGAAAGCCACCGCCAGGCACCCCTTTGACGGCACTGCACCGCATGTTGGCCACCACCATCTCCTCCTGTGGCATCAGCTGTGGCATGTCAGCCTGACCCTCACCCATGGCCGCCCTTGCGGCCCAGATGGCCACCACCATCTCCTTAATCCTGTGCCTGTCGGTGTCAACCTTCTTTTTGCACTCCTGCTCTGACCACTGGTGGCTGCTCTGCTGGTTCATGGCCTCCGCCACCTCCACGCAAGCTGCGGACCTGGCCTGGGGTGTGCCGGTCGTGCCACTCTGCAGCAGCTCCCTGTCAAGATATGCCTCGAACAGGGCAGCTTCGTAAAGTTGGGCCTGTGGCTGCATGCAGGCCCATGCTCCTTGTCTTCCTCATGATCGGTCATGCTGCTACCTGTGGGCAATGACATGTGGTCAGTGGCTGCAGCAGCCCACACCACCAACCCATTCCACTGTGCTGTCAGTCCCCTCAGTGGGCACAACTCACCTCAGAAGATTGCAATACCGGTCCATGTCCTGTGCAGTCCCACGGCACCTTTATAGTGCATTGCATTCAAATGAGCAGATGCGTATCTGTAATGAGATACTAATTCCCCCGGTGTGCCACAGATAGGCTGATGAGCTAATCTGCATGTGCCGGCTGAATATTGCAATGTTGAACCTTGTGCAGTGGACTTGCACTGGCACAAGTCATGGTGCAATGCTGTGATGTGCGCAGTGCGACCATCGGTATGCATGTACCACGGCCTGTGCCTATGCCACATGTGCAGCATAAGCTCAGTGTGCCATAGGTGATATGGTGCTTGGCCGCAATAGGGCCTATGGTGCTCGGGCACTGTAGGGACTATGGCACTCGGGCGCTGTGGGCCTATGGCACTCAGGCACCATTAGCCCCCTGGCACTCAGGTGCCATTGGCCCCATGGTGCTCGGGCACCATTGGCCTCATGGCACCTAGGGGCCATAGGCTTGTAGGCCATGGTGCCCTCAGGCCCCTGTTGTACACCATGCATAGTGGTCCCAGTAGTGCACTCATGCACAGTGCGTTTGCTGACCCCTGCCCTGTCCAATGCCCCTCAGGGACCTCTGCACCACATGACAGTGCAGCCAAACCCATACTGCGTATCCCCAGGGATGCACAATTGCTGAGGACAGTGCATCTCAGAGCGAGGCACACATCCCAAGCACGTGGAGCTCATGTGCTACAGGGTGCTATTTTGGTTTGGTGCACAGTGGTACTGCAATGCCATGCTGCGTCACACCATGGGCTCCTAACTGGAGCCAGGTTGAGTTGGTTAATCTGGTGGAGCCCCATGCAGGCTATCTGTTTGGCCAGCAGTCCTTCGCCAGGCCTAGGATGGAGGTCTGGCAGGAGGTTGCAGATGGGCTGGAGCAGGCCACAGGTGTGTGGCGCAGTGGGAACAGTGTCACCACTGGTACGGCGACATGCAGTGGCAGGACCCAGAGTGGCTCAGTGCACTGCATGTGCGCGTCTGGAGGGGGGCCATGTCACTGCCAGGTAAGTATGCACTGCCTGCATCTGTGCCCGTCCAGTGTTCCATGGGGCTGGCAGGGCAGCATGCCATGCCGGGGGGGCAATGGCACTGTGCGCCCTGTGGCCTGGGGTGGTGCACCCTGTGTGTGCGGCGCCACCACATTGCAGCTGTGCCAGGCTGGGGTGCATGCTGTGCAGGGGGCACATGGTATTGCTGAGTACTGATGTGTGCATGTTTATGTATCCATCCTAGGCCCTGAGGACAGGAGGAGGGCCAGAGCAGCAGGCATGCCTGGTGGGTCACGGCGGGCCGCCGTGGGCCCCATGGTTCAGTATGCAGGCCAGAGGGGAGGAACAGCCAGTCCAGTGTGTGCAGTGCAGCAGCATGCAGGTAGGCACAATATCTTACTACATTGTTGTGCAGTGTGGGCAGCGGGGGTTGGGTGGGTGACAGCCCACTGTGCGCTGAGCCATGGCAGCTGTGTTCTGCCCATGCTGTGGCCATTGCACACGTGTGTGGCTGCCGCTGGTGGGCTGTGGGTGTGTCTGGCAGCCAGCTGTGCCACTGCAGTCCCACCACTGTACCAAGGCACATGCCTGCCACGTTGCTGGTGGGTGGCCCAATGGTGGCGGTGTCCAGCACTTTGCATAACCGTGACATGCCGGGTCAGTGGCACATATGGGCACACCCACTGCAGGTGGCCAGGGTGCCACCCCAGGGGCGTGTGTCACCACTGTCCGCTGCACACAGTGGGTGGGCCGGGGTGTCCTGGACACGCACTGATCCCATGTTCCATCCTTTGTCATAGGTGTCCAGCATGGGCCTCATCAGGTGAACTACAGCTGCCCCCTGAGGAGGGTCCTGAGCATCACCACCACAACACTGGAGGTTGCAAGACTAACGCGGCAACTCCTGCAGCGGGGACAGTGCTGGGCAGAGGCAGGTTGAGGCCGACCGTAGGGTCTGTTGGGCCTGCAACCCCTGTTCCTTCCCCTATCCCCCTCTTCCCTTGCCCTCCCCTGTCCCTTTGTATTGCCCTGACCCCTGATCCCTTACCTCCTTTCCCTGCCTTCAGCCTGCTTTGTAAATAGTTTCCCCATCCTTGTTCCCTGTACCTCTGTTATTTGTTCACTGTTTTATGAATTTGTTTGTTCTTCACTTTTAATACAGTTTGTTATGGTTACCCATCTGTGTCCGGGTCTGCTTTGTGGCTGGCGAGTGGAGCCATGCTGCAGTGGTATGCAGGGTGGCTGTGTGATGTGCCTGTGGTGTTCAGAGGGCTGTGCATGGTGGTGTTCACCCATTGGTCAGTGGCTGTGCCTTGGGGTGGCCATGGGCTGGCTGTTCAGGTTGTGTGGCATATGTGTTGAGGGCCGTTTGCCTGGGTGTTGCCGGCTGTGGCCCAGATGGCATGGTGCTTGTCATCCAGTGGTGGGGGTGCCACCCTACCTATGTTCACCACTATGGTTCATGTGGGTGGGGGCTGGCTGCATGCCCGTTCTCCTTGGGTGGTGTTCCGTCTTGGGCTAGCTGTTCCTCTCTCCTGGCTCCCCTCATCTCCCTGGTGGCAACACCCTCTTCCCCAGTGCCTTGCTCCTTGCTGTGCCTGTGGCTGGTCCATATGTGTCCTGGCGCAAGCACCTCGGCCCTTTGCACATCCATGGTTGCAATACTGAGCATGTTGGGTTGCTCCCTGTTGCACCCCTGACTGCGCTATGGTGTATTCATGTGATGTTCAGCTGTGTTGCGCTGGTGCATGCTGCCTTGCACAACCTTTGAATATCATGCTCAGTGCACCTTGGAGCAATGGACTTGCGCCAGCCTCTGGCGCATTTCTGAATATCCCACCTACAGTTTTTATAGAAATGTTTTTAGAATGTTGCTGCCTCTTTTACCTGTAAAAACCATTGCACATGATTTTTACACTTTGGAGAAACAGGTCCTGTAAGCTTGCTGACAGGGAAGACGAGACCGTGAGTTCTGGAGATGACATCACCAGCAGCTTTTCACTGAAGCTGGCTTTTTTTGAACAGGTAGTGAAATCAGGGTTACAAAATAGCTCGCAATTTTAAAATGAAGTAACCCAGAAACCAAACTCTTGGTATGTGATTTATTGGGGGTATGCTTATTCTAATTCTGCAAAGTAGCACTTTTGGCTGGAGTCCCTCTTTAAACAGATAATAAAAAGTTAGCACAGACAAAAAGTGTCTAACAGTAGGTCTCAGGTAAGAGAATGATCAAAGGGATATATTGCCCTGTAAAACACTCTGGCCCAGATATTCAAAAGAGTTGAGCCATGCACAATAGGGTTGCACCTGCGCAAGTCCAAAATGCGCCATTCTGCGATATTCAGCAGGAGGCAGTTGCGCCCCCCCAAATCATGCTGAGCAACAGCGCAATGCTAATGAAGGCATGCGCAACCGAAGGGGGAGGAACCAAGCATAAACTGCAAAGCCTGATATTCAGCCGGGCCCTGCAGAGTTACACAGTCGCAACCCCCTACCCGTGCCTGCACAACTTTACGCCAAAAAAAAAGGATCAAGTAGAGGGCCACCCACAGGTGAGCTGCCGCGTTGCAGGGCACAACACAGCAGCTGCCACCTGTGGGTGGCCCGCGACTTGTTCCCGGTGCCCCCATGCCCCGATCGCGGGTATAATGTAATTCTCCCCCAGCAGCCTGATCGCGAGCATAATGTTACCATCCATCACCTCCGAATAGCCCGATTGCGGCATATGATAACGTCCCCTGAATAGCCCAATTGGGGGCATAATGTTACCGCTCTCCAAATAGCCCGGATCGCGGGCATAATAGAAAGGTGTCTTCATTTCTCGAATAGCTTAATCTGGGCATAATGACAATATCCTCTAACAGCCCAATCGCGGGCATGATACAGCGGGTTCTTCACTTGTGTAGCCTCGATCACGGGCGGCATTCACTTTCACGCTCCAGACTCCTGGTTACTTGTGTCTTTCACTTCTTCCCTTATGGAGCTCACCCACCCCACTACCCCTGTCAGGGATTTCATTCATATCTGGACTGCCTTGTATGGTATGGGCTGCCGCCCATTGGCTCATGCTCTGAACCAATGGGCTGCAGCCCTACCGAGCTGTCAGTCGTCGGGCGGCAGGCAGGTGGGGTGCTGCCGCCCACCGCTGATGGGGGGAGGTTGGTGGGGCCCATGGGCGGAGGGGTGGGGCCACTAGATCACCAGGGAGTCTGGACGTGAGGGGTGTGGATGCTGCCCACAATTGGGCTACTCGAGGTGGGGCTAATTCTTTCTATCGTGCCCACAATCGGCTATTCGGGGATGTTGTCATTATGCCTGCAATTGGGCTATTCGGGAGGTGGGGACACTTTTCTATTATGCCCCAATCGGGCTATTCGGGGATGGTAACATTATGCCCACGATCGGGCTATTCGAGGGTGGAGATGGTATTGCATGCCCAATGATCGGGCTACGGGGAGAGTTTACATTATGCCCGACCGGGCTGCTGGGGGACAGAATACTGTTCTGCCTGCAATCAGGCTGCAGGGCGCCAGTCCCCGACGGCTGCTGCCTGGCAGGCCGCCAGGTGCAAGTCGCCTGGGATCGGTGCACTTGCATGCTAATGGCATGCAAATGTGGCTATAATCAGATGCAAATGGCCCCCCACGCCTTGCATAGATTATGGCCCCATTTGCATGTCACTTTTTGAATATCGCAGGTTTGCGCATGGCGCAATGGAACTTGTGCCACTGCATCTCAATGCTCCACTCTGACCACTTGCGGTGGCTCAGTTCCACTGTGCCATGCACAGTGGCTGTGGCCAGGGGGCAATATTCAAAGAAGTTGCCCCATAGCACAATTCCGTTGAATATCACCCTGGCCAACCCCTGCGCAACTTTTTTGAGCAGCGCAAAGGCTTGCGCCACACAGTGGCGCAGTTTGAATATCTGGGCCCCTATTCTTTAAAGCTATGAGAATTTATTCTAATTTTTCCTTCATAAATTTTGCAGTTATAGAAGCTTATATTAATGTGTAATATAAAGTTCCTTGAAATTCAAATAAAATAGATTTAGAAGGACGTGAAAAGTGAAAAATACTAGTGACTTCTAGTCATCTGCCACATTTATTATTTTCTGATGATAGTCAGTGAAAGGGCTGTACATGCTGGTTCGACATTCTTTATGTCGACCAGCATTTCACCGACAGGAATCATATTGACCGCAAGTTGCAGTCTACATGATTCCTGTGTGTGTCTTACGGTCCTGTATTTTTTATCCGGGGGCTTTGCCCCTGAACCCCCCATGTGGGGGGCTCTGCTCCCTGCCCCCCAGTCTTTTAGATTCTGACTCCAGTCAGAGTTGATTCGGGGTTGGGATGCAGGACTGGGAGACAGCATGCTCCTGTCTTGGGCACACCAACACAGCGACCTGTCAGCAAAGTGTCGATTTTGCTGACAGGTGTGTATTTCGCTGCGTTGCTGTCACCGTAAGGGGGCATACCCTGGGAAAGTATGGCATTGGAAGATTTGGGGGTTACCAGAAGGGGAAATTAGGATTTTATTATTTATTTATTTATCTATTTACTTTTATTTATTTCAAAAGTTTTACCAGGAAAGACATACTGATCTGGTAACAACTTGTTTCCAAATGTGTTCTTGGTTGGGGGGGAGTAAGCAATATAAAAGGGAGAAGAGAAAATAAAAAACAGTGAAAGAGAGTAAGGTGTGAGACTAAACAAAATACGTTACAGTAGCAGTCAGGATATTCAAGTAGGTAGATCAGTGCAACCCAACAAAAGGAAGTGCAAGGGGAGCTGGCTCACTAGTGCAGTAGTAATGTTACCACATGCAGCGCTAATGACCCAAGTTCGGAAGTGAATTTGAGGAGTTAGAGAGTCAGTGGGTGGTGGCCGAAGACTGAGTGTTTGATGGACTGCTTGCCTTCTCTGGGGAGGGAGGGGTCTGTGATTGTTGGGGGCAGTGGACGTCTGCATGTTGGGGGTAAGAGTACGCCGACTGTACACTGATGTCATTGCATGTCCACCTCCAGCAAAGGAGTAGCATACAAGGAGAAAAACATCTTTAGACTGGTAGCTTGAAGTCTGGGATTCCTGCCAGCACCACCTTTACTGCCTCATGAGCCACCTCATCTCCCTCGGATTAGCATCTCAGTCCTCCATCCCAGTTCCATATGGGGGGGGCAGCTCCACTGTGTGTGTGGGGGGGGTGCAAGCCATGATCTCCCAGGGGAGAACAATATAAGATTCCATTGGAGGCAGCAAGTAGATGAAACTGAATGGGACCCAAGCATAGACATATGTGGGGTACATCCCCAGTGATCCCCAGGGGCAAAAATAGAGTTAATTTGAAAAAAAAGAGGTGCAAGGAAAATGCAATATGGTACATGTGCCAGACGGGATTGTGTGTGAACACTTGAAATAGAGCAGATTAATAAATACCATCAGACTAAGCAAAGGAGCAATAGTGAACAATGCAAATATATTTTAGTGAGGTACAGATGCAGTATCGTTCCAAATATGGATTATGTAGAGATATGAGCCAAAGTTGGAGAAATTACTGACACATACAGACAGGAGACCTAGTGAGGGCAGAAAAAGTGCATGTAGCTGGGAGAGGGACCCAACTGTGTGGGAGGGTAATGCTAAGATAGGGTCAGAGAGACTGTGAAGGGATCTGGGGAAACTAGCAGAGTGATCTAGGGGTGGCAGCTAGGGTTCAATGTCAAAAAGTTCAAAGTCATGCACCTGGAGCAAGGAAACCTGGGGTCTGGTTATAAGATGGGGGAAGGTACTTAAAGTTATCAAGCAGGAGGGGAACCTTAGTATGATCATATCTGATGATCTCAAGGTGGCTGGGCAGTGTGACAAAGCAGTAGGAAGACAGACAGATAGATAGATAGATAGATAGATAGATAGATAGATAGATAGATAGATAGATAGATAGATAGATAGGCAGCTAGACAAATACACTTATTTTTATTCAGGATGATACATGTCATTAGGGAAAAATCCCTGTTTGCAAGACAGTGCTGTATAGAAAATGTACATGTTACTACTAATACTAACAAGTTCTAGCCAGAGCGGATTGGGCTGTGAAGAGCTACCAAATGACCAAAGTTGTTTTCTTGTTGGTTCCATATAGTGCTGTTTAGTCACAATCATCAAAAACTGGCTTGCTGCTAATTCAGTCCTCCTAAATATATTTAGTCAGAGTACATGGTGGTGTGTGTGTATATGTGTGTGTGTGTGTGTGTAAAGATCACAGCATTGATCTACTGGGGCACTGGAAGATTGTAAAAGGTGGAAATGCCAAAGATAAAAAGAGTACTTGTATTATAAAGGGCACTTTTTCCAAGTTAAAAAAGTGAGCCACAAAGATATATTATTCTATTAGACAGCAATAAAATTGTATGATGTTATTTATGTCTCCATGAACCTAAGAATTCTAAATGAGAAAACAGATGCATTGTACCAACAATGTAAGTTCTTGACAAGACCATACTGTTCTAAAATGGTCAATGCCAGCAGTGTGTGTATCAGAAACACTCACTGAATTTACCAAAAGGCCAGTTAAGATTAAGCAGTAACAAAATGAGTACCGGTATTTTAAAAAGTAACATCTACTTCTACAAAAATGCATGTTTGCTGATTCAAGGCAGTTGTCCTTTGAGATATTAACAACCTGGTCTAAATTGTTCACTATTTATGGGGCTGACAGTACAGCCTAGCAGTTAGAGTAATGATTTGTAAATGAGCTTTGTACATCCTGCATTCAGACATGGGTTTGATTCCCACAACTTGCATTTCTTTACTGTGTGGCTCTGATTAAATCATTTAATATCCCCAGTGTTCCTGGGTTGCCCCTAGAAATAAGCACCTGTGCATAGCTGGCCTTACCTGGTTATCAAAGGAACAAATATATATATTTATTAAATAGAGAATAATGGATAGGTAAGTGTGTGTTATGGATTTTTTTTACACACCTGAGGTGTGTGATGACCCATAAACCTTGAGAGTGAAGCTCGAGAGGTTTATACAGTCATCACACACCAAGGGTGTGTAAAAAAAAAATCTGTAAAAACATACTTGCCTATCTTTTAATTTTTATAATTGCTGTTTTTTGCGCACTTTGCACAGCTTAGCGTGGCTTTGCGTGGTTGTATTAAATGATCAGAATGCTGTAATAACCCGATTTTGGGTTATTACGGCATTTGACAGTACTCATAATCTGGTTGTTAAATAGGGTCACCAGTAATTATATTAACATTTGTAAACTGTAAACAAACATTAAAGTCTAGTACATAGATTTCACATCCACGTAATAACCAAGGAATACACCAGCCAAGTCTGGGGCTGTCAATATAGCCTTAGAGGTTAGAGTAAAGAGCTTGATACATCTAGCACACAGACTTGAGTTTGATTCCCACAATCGCCACTTTGCATACTGTGTGATTCTGAGCAAGTCACTTAACCTTCTCAGTGCTCCCGGGTAGCCTCAGAAAACAGGCACCTGTGCCTAGTGGGCCATACCTGGTCATCAAAGAATAATGAAAAAAGTATTTAAATGCTTATATTCTTTTATCTTTAAAAGGACACAGTTTAAATATTAGAGGTTGGTGTACGTTGCTTACAGCCTCAAATCAGGAATAGACATAAATACTGCTGCTTTAAGCAACAACCCCAAAAAATAAACCCACCCTGAGAAACACAGAACTTTTAGAAGGGACTCCATTACGAATGGGCTTGAGTTAATGATTATATTCCCTAAAACTGAAGTCTGTGACTACAGGCAGTGACAGTCTCCTCCCCCATCAATGCAAAACAGACAGGATTTCTTTTTTTTTTACCCAATTTGTTTAACCAGGAGTGGCACACTAAGCTGAAAGCTTGTTTACAGATTGCCACCTGGGAGCATAGGGAAGTTAAGTGACTTGTTCAAGGTCACACAGTATGCAAGTGGGGGCTGTGGGATTCAAACCCAGATCTCCAGATTTGTAGCTCAGAGCCTTAAATCACTGTGCTATACTGCCTCCCTAAATACTATCAAAAAGTCTAAAGTCTTATCTCCCCCACTCCAGATGTGAACCAGAACTGATAGGGCTGTAAAGAGCTACCAAATGACCAGTTATTTTCTTGTTGGTGCCATATAGTTCTGTTTTAGTTGTGTGTGTGTGTGTGTGTGTATATATGTGTGTGTGTGTGTGTGTGCGTGTTTGTGTGCAACCTGTTCTGCCCATAGGAATAGAATAGCTTGCAGTTGCAGATGCAAAGTCTATAATCTGACACTGTAGTGTAACTTTCACTTTCAGGAAATGCCATAAGATATGAGTTAACCCCTAGGTTGCTGAAAGAAACAGAATAAATCTATTAGACTGAGCTGAAGAGATGATAGAAACAACTGTTTTTTTTTGTTAATATCCTGAGAAGTTCAGAGGTACAATACAATAATATCCCCCTCCCTTCAGATGCCTTTAACATAGAGCAACAAACAGCAAAAATCAGAAGGGAGTGGACTGTTTTGCAGCTATGAAAGAATACTTTCAAATACCCAAAAAGGGAGTTCCAAGATCAGCCATTTTAGAGCTACAATCTGATCGATGACACAAGGGCTGTAGGCTCTGCCCACAGCCCTAAAAACTAACAATCATTTCACATAGTACACAGCACAACCAGTGGCGGAGCTGGGGGGGGCTGGGGTGGCGGTCACCCCTCCTGGCTGCCCCAGTGTGAGTAGTGTGCCCCACCATCATCTTTATTCAATGTTTAGTGCCCATTGTGGAGCCCATGATTGACTGAATGCCCCTCCCTGGCTCCCAAATGCTCCCAAACCTGGCTCTGCCACTGAGCACAACTTATATACAATTGACATTCAGTTTTGCTATATACAACTATACAAATGAGATCAGTTATCCTAGATTTGCTAACAATTACTGATCAGTGGAAAGTAATTGTTCACAACAGTAACAAATTTGTAATGGGAGATAGCTGTATGCATTTCAAAAGGAAGGATATTCCAAAATTGGGCTGCCTGGAATTATAATGCTTTTTGCAAAATCTAGCATTACATAGACTTGGATTGATCTTGTTTATTGGTACAGGGTCCAGGTTGCAGTAATAGGAAGGAGAGCCAGATGCTGGGGTGCATTGTGTAGATAGGGAGGGGAATTTCTAGCAGGAGAAGGGAGGTTGTGTTGAATCTGTATCACTCACTAGTGAGACCCCACCCAGTGTACTGAGTCTAGTTCTGGAGGACACACCTCTATGAGGACATCGACAGGGTGAAAGCAGTCCAGAGCAGGGCTACCAAAATGGTGCAGGGGTTACATGAGAAACCATACAACAAGAGGCTGTGGGAGCTCAACATGTA
Organism: Neoceratodus forsteri; assembly: GCA_016271365.2. Taxonomy (NCBI): domain Eukaryota; kingdom Metazoa; phylum Chordata; order Ceratodontiformes; family Ceratodontidae; genus Neoceratodus; species Neoceratodus forsteri. The sequence continues at coordinate 1,691,151,323 of CM028130.1, read as the reverse complement.
CTCCCTGGAGGAGAACAGATTAAAGGGGTACATGACCGAGACCTGAGCATGGCTCAGTTGGTAGCACATCCACCTCTGGACCAGAAGGTCATGGGTTCTTATCCCACACTGGGATTGGACTTATACTTAAAAATTGCTTGCATCTGAGTGCAGTATTGGGGGGGTGCTGTACTTTCGATGAGATGTCAAACCGAGGTCCCTTCTGCCTGTCCTGGTGGGTGTCCAGGTGGAAGTAAAAGAACCCAGGGCACTCTTTGCAAAGAGTAGGAAACATTCCCGGTGTTCTAGCCAACATTCCCCTTCCCATAAACCAGTTCATGCAATTATCCAGGCTGTGTGTGGGTAATGATGTGTGATATGGCTGCCACCACACATTCAGTCACTTCACTGCCAATCTAGCATTGCTTGTAAAGTGCTTTGGGATATATGAAAAGTGCTATATGAATGCTGATTCTTCTTCTTCTTCTACCTCAAGGTGGGGAACAAAGTGTTGAAGGGGGAGTCTCTTTCAGAGGAGGAAGAGCAGCAGGACACAGGAGCAAGCCTTGATGCTTTTATTTTTTTTGGGGGTGGGGGGGTTAAGATGGATGTGAGGAAATACTTCTTCACAGAAAGACAGTGGTGGATGCCAGCCTGCCGGCACAGTGGTTTGGTTTCCACTTGCGACACCAGGAACAGACCTAGGTCGTCAGAGGGCCGACTGGGAGGAGAAGGATTGAGCGTCCTATGACTGCTCCTCTTCTCCTGGGGGAGGGTGCTGGATGCCGCCAGAGCATGAGGCCAGGGGTGCCACAGTGACCAGCGTCAGCAAGGTTTCAAGGGGGCAGGCTGGATGCTAGCATCATTGCACACTCCCACCCCTGCCTACGGGGGAAAAACTCAAGCCTGCCCCACTGCCTTTATGATGCCTGCCCCTCAGCTGCAGATCAGCTCCTCAGGCTGACTCCTGCCCTATCCCATTGTTCATGTCGCCTTTGGGCTGGGTGCCATGTCCCTGTCCTGGGGGGCAATCCAGGGGGTCCCAGGAGAGCGGCTCATGTGGGGATGCCACAGCCGAGGGGTCCATGACCGGGTGGATGGCCTGGTAAGTAGAGCAAGGCACCAAAAAAAATAAAGAAAGAGTGGTGGAAGCCTGGAACAGCCTGCCAGAAGAGGTGGTAGGGGCACAGACAGCAGCAAGCCTCAAATATATATCGGATAGGTACATGAGTATAAGTAGAGATAAGGGAGGAGGGCAGGACACCTGTAGCCAAATAGGGTCTAGGCAGCAGTAATGGGCAGGGAAAATAATGCAGACTAGATTGGCCTACAGGTCCTTTTTTGCCAACACTTTCTATGTTTTTATGTAGATACAGGTACTGAAGAGGGAGGTATAGTCACAAAGAATTGACTTGATGGAGGAGAAGAACAAGGCTGAATGGATAGACAGGGCAAGAGAGGCCCAAAGCTTCTTGAAATGAGATAAGAAAATGGATTGGTCCATAGTAGTTTTGCTGGAGGGAAGGGGAAGGAAAGGGAATGGGGTGCAATGTTCTGGAAAGGGTAGGAAGATGGAGGAAGGGGAGAGAGGTGGGTGGAAAGGTAGGGAGGGAGTTTGCCAAGCCAGATTTTAAAAGTAAAGGAGGCATAGTGGGTGAGGCATCTGGCATCAAAGGAAGGGTGAGAGAGGGAAGAGTAGAGGGACCAATGGTGGGTACAGGAAGGGCAGTCCAGGGCAAAATGTCAGAATGATTGAGAAAGAGGATCCAGTCTGGCAAGAGTGAGCTTAGGAGCTGTGCAGTACACAGTGTCACCATAATCTATGATCAGAAGGATCATCTCCCTAACCAGCTCTCGACAGGCTAGATGGGGGATACTGGCCTTGTTTCTGTAGCGTACACCCTGTTTGGGGTGGATGGCATCTGTGTGTGCCAAGAAGTTAAAGTGATGATCTAGCCAGATCCTGAGGTACTTGAAAGTGGGGATCTCCTCAATTGCAGCACCATCAAGAGATATGGAAAGAATAGAGGAGGGAAAGCCTGGTGAGCCTCTTCTGGGACTGCTACTACTTCTGGAGTAAAAAGACTCACTAACCCACTATTTTACGTATTTTTCATGTTTTTTTTAAGACCATGTGGTAACAGTACTGTCAATAGCCAATGTTTGGAAGGAAAAGAATCCTTCTTCATCAGGGCAAGCAGTTACTGCAATATTAATTAGAAAAATAATTTTAAAATAATTTCTCCAAAAAAATATATGACACTGTCATACTTGACAATACCATATTATTTCTGCATTGTCATGTTACATAGACTTGAATTATTCTAGTAAGTCACTTCCTTTGCCAGACATTATAACCATAAATATTTATCAGCACCATAAATTAATTCATAGCAAGTTCACATTGTCCCTCAACGGTCACTTGCAATTTTCATATATTAACTCGGCCATGCAACCTAGGTATGTATGCATTGTGTTTGTACCTGACCAGATGAGTCTCTGTCATTCAGTGCAACAGTTTCATATTCATACCTATTTCCTATAAGTATAAAAAGGAACATAGCTATTCTCCATTTAATACCTCCTTAAACAACCTAAAAGAAAAGTCTTTTACGTGTAGTATCAAAATCACTGTCACAGTATTATTATTTACATGACCACTACAGTACCGTGTCAATCCTTGAGACTGTTGGCTACAGCCTTAGTGCTAACATATAGACATTGCACCAAAGCAGTGATCGCATAAATCTAATTGTTTCTATTGAACCATTATGTAGGTTATGTATAGTGGCAACAGTTCAGAAATACAGCTGTCTATAGCCTTTCAGTATTTCACCACTTTCAGTCCATGTGCTCATTCAACATAATTAATCCACCAAATAAAACACTATGTAATACCTTCCAGTAGCAGTTATTTTGCCTTGCTGGCATACCTTGTCTCCTCTGAACTCTTCCACCTGGACATAAATAGGAAGGCATCAGTTTAATTCACTTCTCTACCACATTTCATAATCCTGTACTAAGCTTGTCCAGATTGCATTTTGTCCGCATTTACCTATGCTGTGCAGGGTGACGGAGACTGCGCCTTGTTTGCCAACTAACAAGCATGCTCAGTACTCATTCTGCAGTGTTTAAAATATGGTACTTCCACATACTCCACCTCTGAGGCCCTGGGAGCATCGTGACACTGAACTTATTAGTGTGGTGACATCATCGTGATGACGTCAACCTACTTGACTGGTGCTGACCCTCCAGTGACTAGTGTGACTGCCATCTATTGGCAGACTTAGAAATAACATACAGCACTTGTGACACAACCAGTATGGAAGTTAATGCTGTAACATTAATACCATACTACTAGCTGAGAAAACGTCACCAATAGGGTAGATTTGTAGCTCCTGAATTTCAAACATATACCATAGAAGCAAGGAATATAAATCAAGGAGACATGATGCAGTACTGAGAGAAGTTAACCTGGCACAATATAACAATATCAAGAAATGGAAATGCTGTGAATGGAATATCAGTGTGGGGAAGGGTTGACAAAGAATTTATGAGGAAGGACAAGGACACAACTATGAGATGAAACTGGGTTCAATGAACATATCTGAACAACAAAGAATATGAAATAAGAAACATAAAAAACATACTAATATACAGTTATGGAATGGACTTCACCATCACATACAGTATAAGGTGGTAATGACAGTTTATACTTACAAATATCTAACATTTATTTGAAAATGGACAATAAATTTCCCACCCTTTCTTTGGTTGTGATCCCTGTCAAGGGGTACTTTTATGTGCCAACAGAGTCCAGGAAATAAGTTCCAGTGCCATCCTGCCCTCCCACAAGAAATATCCTTGTGCCCAATTCACGGCTTCATGGCTGCCATTTTTTCTTCCCACTTAGCAAAATTCAGCATTGTACCCTGCTCACAACACCACAATATAAACAATCAAATCACTATTATTTACCTGTTCTCAAAGGTTCAACATAAATTTTACTTCCAGTTCGCTTTGTTCCCTCTCCACCTCCTGATTGCATTTCTAAGCTGTTCCCATCCCGACCACAATCTTCCAGTCCACGAAAGTACTGGTCCTTTCATATATGTAGTATTTAACTCACTTCACACACAACAGTAAACTAAAAAAGCAGGAAGTGGAAAAGGTAAGGAACAGGAACAAATTGCAATGGGGGAGATGAAAGAGGACAGAACATCATAAATACTGGCACAGCATGAAACACAACCTCACCCTCTACAGCCAATACCAGCACAGAGGGACTACATTATAGGGAAACTTTCTATTCATTTAAATTAACTATTTACAGATTTTTTTTTTAATTTTTATTTGTTTCTAAAATGCAACCAAAATTCAGTTTTATAAGTGCAATAAAACACTCCAGGGTAAGCAGTATAGGCTATACTGGAACTTCCTGGGGGTATAAGACCCTTCACCTGTAGTATTGAGCCTCATTATGCCCCTGGCAGTCTGGTGTAACCCAATATTATTGCTAATATAAACAAGGACAATGACCGGAGTGACATATATTCACTAATGGAACAACATCAGCATCAGGACATTCTGTAAAAAAATAAAAACATATTGTCAGAAGTTGTGTATATCTATTTGACAAAAAATATACATTTCTACAATTTATCAACCTGCATAATGTATAGTTAATTTATATCCCTTAAGAAAAAAACAGCCAATCCAGCTACTCATTCAAACCATATTTGCTTTCTGTTGCTTTGAATCAGTCAGTCTGGCATGCCTCTCTGTAAAGAAGCTTTTCTCTCTGGTAACTCTACTGAAGAAGAGACTGATGGAGAGCCTGGAGGCAAATAGGCTGCAGCACAGGACCACTGGCAGCACGACTTCATGGGACGGAGGTCATGTCAAACAAATCTAATACATGACTGGGTAACTATGGAGGTGGGTCTTTGACTGGGTAACTAGGGAGGTGGTTTAGGGGAGGGGAGTGGATGTGCCTTATCTGGACTTCAGTAAGGACTTTGATTCTGTACCACACAGGAGGCTGATGAAGAATCTTAGCAACCTGTGGGTGGGGAAAAAGTGGTAAGCTGGGTATGTAACTGTTTGAAAGATAGGAGGCAGAGGAGTGTGGTAAATTGCAGTCACTCAAGGGATGGGACAGTGACCAGTGGAGTACCACAGGGGTCAGTACTGGGTTCTGTCCTCTTCAGTGTCTTCATGAATGACATTGCTGAGGAACTGGAGGGGAAGGTGTGTCTCTTTGTGGATGACACAAAAATTTGCAACAGGGTGGACACCCATGAGGGGATAGAGAGAATGCAACAGGTTCTGGGGAAAAAAACAGTAGTGGTCTACCATTTGACAGCTAGGTTTCAATGTCAAAAAGCGCAAAGCCATAAGAGTGAGTGGAAAAATCATCTGGTGGACAGAGAAGCCCAGTTCAAGGAAGCATACAAATCACAATGGTGAGTGCGAGGGTGGGCTTTTGTGATGAAGCGTATTGCCCTGTTGTAGAATGTGTTGAGTGCCTGCAGCGGAAGATCTGAATAACGGCCATATATCACATCTGTGTAGTCCAGTAGAGGGATGAATGTAGTCAGTACTAGTCTCAACCTGGCTTCTACGGGTAAAAGGGACCTGTTACTAAAGAATAAATAATACTAAACCGAAATATGAATAATACGAAATATGAATTAATAATAAAAAAACAAGCCTTTGCTTCAGCTTTTTCGTGAATGAATCAATATGAGCAGAGAAGGACAGGTGGTGGTTCAGCAAACACCCCAGGTACTTAAATGTGTTGACAACTTGCCACTGAGTAGGGTTTTGATGGGATGCAGTAAAGAAAGATTTTTAGAGAAAGAGGTAAGATGGAGTGGAAATACGTGACCTTAGTGTTTTTAGCATTCAGAAGGAGTTTGATCTGTAACAGGTTATGCTGAAGGAGGTCAAATTCGACCAGAAGTTCTGCACAGACCTCATTCAGCAAAGAATTTGGAGATATAGAGGAGAGCGTCATTTGCGAATAAGTGGAATTTTGCTTTGTTCATATTAGCACTGATGGAATTTATACAGATCATGAACAAAAGACTTCCGAGAATCAAGCCTTGCTGTATTCCCCCCTTCTGATACAGAGAAATGGGGAGAGTAAGCGTTCTGCCTTTACCTGCTGCATCCTACCAGACAGGTAGCTAGCAAACCAGTTTAGCGCCTGACCAGTAATGCCATGTCCATGTAGCCTAATTAGGAGTAAATCATGGTCTGGCAAATGCTTTACTAAGATCTGGGAATACAATGCCTGAGATCTGTTTTTTGTCCATGGCAAGGAGCCAATGATTTGTGACCATGGAGAGGGCAGTAGTTGTACTGTGAGCTGGTCTGAAACCCGACTGGGATGGTTCACTAGGTTTGACCTATCAAGGTAATCTCTTACCTGAGCGTTTACTAGTTTTTCTAAACATTTTGAGAGTAGGTGTAGTAGAGAAATTGGTCAGTAATTATTCAAGTCCATAGGGTCTCCTGATTTGAATAAGGGAAGAACATGTGCTATTTTCCAGGCCTCAGGTACAACACAGGAGGTAACTGATAAATGGAACAAATGCAGAATGAGGGCAGTTTATTTTATTTAGTTTTTGTTGACTGGGTAAGTGCACTAGACAAATCCTGCCTATTTTCAGGCACGACCCAGGGAGGGGGAATACAGATGATTGCCAGCTGACCTTGAACCAAGGACCAGATTAAGCTGTTGGTGATATTTTCAGTGAGTGAGGGAAATTTGGCCAGAACACCAGGGGAAATTCTCCATCTCTTTTCATTAAGTGCCATGGGATCTTTAACATCCACTCGAACTCGAACTGCCACCAATGCAGGCAGATGGGACCTTGGTTTAACATCTCATCCGAAAGACGGCACCTCAGGAGTGCAGTACCCCTCTCATGCTGCACTACAGTGTCAGTACTGGGATACTAACCCAAGTGCCAGATGTGGGAACTGAACCCACAGCCCTCTGATCTCCCAGCCTCAGAGGCAAGTGTGCTACCTACTGAGCCACCACTGACACTGCAAATGAGTTAAATACTGAAACCCAGATTTGATAAAAAAAAAGGTCCTAATCTGTCAGCAACAGCACCTTTCTTTAAGTCTAGGTGCAGTAGCAGGTCTTCAACTTGCTTATACTGGAACAGGGAGAAAGTGAAGGTATTGTCTGTGGGTGGGGGGTTTTTGATTGAGGTAGGCTAGACTTTAAGGTAGCGGCTTTGGAGGTGTCAAAGGCTAGGCCTGCCATAGAGAAGTGGACATTGAAGCCTTCCAAGATTTCTGACTTATCAGTTACTGTCATACCCCAATGGATAATCTTATCTGGTAGTGTGGAGGGTGGTTTCTTTCCCTCCACTAACTTTATAACCCCCTAGAACTTAGCAGAATTACCCTTTGCCATTTCAATGGCTGATAAGTAGTAATAAGCCTTGGCAGATCTAACCAATTTGGTGCAATTGTTCTGACTTGATCAAAAGGCTGCCCAATCCAGAGGGGTGTTTGGTACTCTTTGCCTGTGGCCCATAATTGGTCCCTTTTGTTTAGGGCACTTTTCATGTCAGCATTGAACCTTGTACTGGAGTGCTTCCTGGTTCTATATTTTATCATAGGGGCATGTTTATTTATGCTATTTAGGATGTCAATAAAAATGGAGGTCACATCTTTGACATTTGAGGCCTTTTAGAAGTCCATTCAGTTTAAGTCTCTCAGATCAACAAGGTAATGGGCAAGGCTAAATTTGCGGAAACTCCTTTCCCAAATAAATTTGCTGATGGACTTAGTTACTGGTAAACCTCTAATACAGACCACTGTGCAGTGGTCACTAACATCATTATGGATAACTGCCATGTGGGAGAATTTTTGGGGTCAGTTGGTAAGGATCAAGTCAAATAATGAGCTGTTTGTGTTATTCCTAGGGTTGGAGTGCGTGAATTCCGATATAAATTAGGTGAAGCCGTAACCATCGCAAAAGTTTCTCAGTTGTTTACTTTTAGAGTTGGTATTATGCCAGTCCAGATTTAGGTCATGAAGAATGATAGTTTCATTTTGCTTAAAATCTGCAAAGGTATGCAAATTACTTAAGAGTGCCATACCCCCTGTTGGCGGTCTATAACAGCCTGTCACATTTATTGTCTCTACCAGGGAGATTACTAAATATAATGCCACGCATTCAAATTCCTTCAGAGTAGAAACAGCAGTGATTACAGATGCTGAAAACTTGTCCTTGACATATATGACAATGTCCCCTCCCCTAGACTGCCTATTGATACAGAAAATGTAAGAAGGAAGTGATATCAAGTTATCTGGGATTGAATTTTTTAGCCAGGTCTCAGTCACTACAAAGATATCTGTGTTGGTGTGAGATACGCAGGCTTGGACATAGTCTATCTTTTTTAGTTAGCTATTCACATTTAGGGGCACACACTTCATACCTTTGGTGGCCGCACATTCAGAGGGCGAGGCTACAGCTAATGGAGGGCCAGGGTTTAGTTCAATGTTTCTAGCATAGAACAAGAGTAGAAAGATCAGATTCTTGATCCATCTACTTAATAATTTTAATTTTGAAAAGTGGGGAAACCTACATGTGGGATGTGAGCAAGGTGTCCGATTATTGAAGCTAACGAGGCAGGATGGTTACGTCACATAGAAGAGCAGAATAGCCCAGAACTGTTATGGACACAAATAAGTCAGGAAGACTGCAAGGATTGCTGCAGAAGAATCCAAAAGGGGGCACCTTGGAAGGGTAAATGGAGGATTTGGTGACTGAAAAATGGATGGGATAGCACCAGTGTCTTGGAATTAGCTGATAAAGGAGTGCAGATTGAGGGGTGGGAAGGGAATGACACATAGGAGCTGAAGGATAGCAACACAAGGAGGAAAGGGTTAGAGATATGTGGTGAAGCAAGGGCACTTCAGGGTGAGAAGCAATGGTGCTGTAGCCTGGGGTCCCCTCTTCAATGCAAGAGCACTTCAGGGAGAGAATAAATGGCTCTTTAGCCTGGAACTCCCTCTGCAGGTTGAATAGAATAACCTGCAGGTGGTAAAATGGGGAGATAGAACAAATGCACAGCAGAAGAAGATGGTAAAGGCTGAATAGTAGACAAACTGAAGAACAAATGCATGGCAAACGGCAGAAGAAGATGGTAAAGGCAGAATAGTAGACAGGCAGTAAAGGCTAAATAGTAGACAGGCAGAAGAACAAACGCACAGCACACAGCAGAAGAAGATGGTAAAGGCTGAATAGTAGACAGGCAGAAGAACAAATGCATGGCACACGGCAGAAGTAGATGGTAAAGGCTGAATACTACACAGGCAGAAGAACAAATACACAGCAGAAGAAGATAGTTAAGGCTGAATAGTAGAATGAGGGAAAGCAGGAAGATGATGTGGCCTAGAGGAAGGTGTTACAGACTAGCATGAAGAGTAAGTACCACAGGTGGGTGATTGAAACTCATAAGAGGAAAAAAAAGCAGGAGGTAACAGTAGAAGGGTGGGGGAGTAATTTAGGTGGAAAGATGGAGAAAAATTTTATGGGGACAGGTGAGAGGAGTCAGAGTTATACAACAAGATGATGTGAAAGCTTATATTTCAAATTCTGAGTAGAACAGTGTTAGAAGAAGGAAAAGGTTGAGTAGGATTTTGAGGAAGTGTCACAGACTCCACAGGTGAGTGTGCAACTCAGGCAGATGTTTAAATCCCATGGGGGGAGATAGTTCAGAAATTATATGGGGACAGGTGGGAGGTGTCAGGAGCTATACATCAAGATGATGTTAAAGGTTATATTTTAGATTCTGAGTAGAATAGTAGTAGAAGAAGGCAAAGGTTGAATAGAGGAATAAAAAGGACAAACTGGTTGTATGGCCTAGCAGAAGGTGTCACAGACTCCAGAGGGGAGTGTGCATCACAGGCAGGTGTTTGAATCTCACCGGAAGAAGGTTCAGAAGAGAAGAAAAAGGAATGAAAAGTATTTTATAAGGTTATATTTCAGATTCTGAGAAGAATAGTAGGGAGATGAGTATTTTATTTTTTTTTTATTTAGTTTTTGTTGACCGGGTAAGTGCACTAGACAAATCCTGCCTATTTTCAGGCACGACCCAGGGGAAGGAGGTACAGATGAATGCCAACTGACCTTGAACCAGATTAAGCTGTTGGTGGTATTTTTTTTAGTGAAATGAGGTTATATTACAGATTCTGACTAGGCTAGTAGTAGAAGGTAAAGATTGAACAGAGTTTGAGGAAGCCAAGATGGTTATATGGGAGGTGGAAGACTAGGTTTGCTGGCCAAGGCACCTAGCTTCACCTGAGCTCTTTTCTTCTAGGTTGCTTGAAAGGACAAATCAAATAACTTTACCAGAGTGAGGAAAAATATTAAGGCTTCTTTTTGGCTAGGCAGATTTACTCTGTGTTGTTATTTGTATTTTGTACTCACAGGGATTGTTACTGTTTGTTGCTAACATTTTATTGCCTTGTTTTTCTCTGATTCAAATTGTTGTTGCTGGGTATACCTTCTGCTGCATTATTACAGGGTGTGCCTACAGGTGTGTGCTTACAGATTACTGCTGTAATCTTCTGATTTAAATTGTCTTTTGCAAGGTATGTCTTCTGTTACTGATTTATTTTCCTCTGTATCAAAGTGTTTCTTACAGGGTATATCTTCTGTGAAATTATTACAGGTGGTGCTTACATTCTTGTGGCTTTTTGTCATTAGGCTTATCAAAATTACTCATTGCCTCTATTTTATTTTATTTTGTTTTTGCTGAAAGTTTTTTTATTTGTTTGTCTCAGAGGTGTTGCAGTCTCCTTCTCACATTGAAGGAGCTAATTGCTTTCCTCCCACAGCTCTTCCAGGGGATTAGGTGTGTATCTGGGGGGTGGAGCTGACAAACTGTCAGTAACTTCCAACAGATGGAAGGGTTAAAAGATCAGGTTAGTTGATATCTTGGAGGTGGAAGACTAGGTTTGCTGGCTAAGGTACTTAGCTTCACCTGAGCTCTTTTCTTCTAGGTTGCTTGAAAGGACTGAGCAAATAACCTTACCAGAGCAAGGAAAAGGATTAAGGCTTCTTTTGACTAGGCAGATTTACTGTGTTTTGTTATTTTTATTTTGTACTCACAGGGATTGTTACTGTTTGTTGCTAACATTTTAGTGCTTTATTTTTCTTTGATTCAAATTGTTATTGCTGGGTATACCTTCTGCTGCATGATTACAGGGTGTTGTACTCTTCTAATTCAAATTGTCTTTTTCAAGGTATATCTTCTGTTACTGCTTTATTTTACTCTGTAGCAAAGTGTTTCTTACAGGGTATATCTTCTGTGAAATTACTACAGGTGGTGCTTTAGAGTTTAATCTATCATTAGGATAAGCTTTCAGGGCTACTGCATGTGTTGCTGGCTGATTGTTTCTGCTCTTACCTCCTTGTTTCTTTCATCCGTGATTCTTCTTTTTAGCAGGGGAAGGGCCCAGCCACCCACCACACTCTACACTCCTTTTATAGGGTAGCACTGTCGTGACATTTCCTGTAGCAAAGCAGGAAGGGGCGGATAAGAGGGGTATGCACACAGTGACCTCATTTACGGGTGCACTAGTAATTTAACTTGTTATAACAAGTTATACAAAAACAAACAAACAAAACACAAAATCAAACTTTTGCTTTCATTTTCTTCCTTCTAATTACTCTGACCAGGTAATAAACCCAGCAATTTATCTGGAATAGATATCATTAACTGCAGGTACTGTGGAACACTTTTCAGAAAGGCAGTTTTACAGGATTTAGGACACTGTCCTACATGCTGGGCCATTGACGATCTAAAGGCTCAGCTCCAGGCAGCATGGGCAGAGATTGCGCACTTCAAAGTGCATATTCAAGAGGAAATATATTATAAGAACCGCCCGCTATTTCCCCAACATCCAACAGAAGCACCTCAACCACAGTGGGTAGTTGGTCCGGGAGGTTGGCAGGTGGTTAGGAGGGGCAAATCAGGTGCTCCAACATATCACCTCCACAAACCATATAAAAACTACAAACAGGTATCTGCCTCTATCTTCGAAATCAAACAAAGGGGCAGAGGACACTGCAGAGCAGGACACTGCAGCACAGGAGCTAGCACAACAAAACTCACCCAAAACATGAACCAAAACAAAAAAAGCCAAAAGGAAATCCTAAAAACTTCTGATCGTAGGAGACTCCATGAATCGGGGAGTTGATATGTATCTAAAGCCAGGGGTAATGGTCAGATGTCTCCCAGGTACATCTGCGTGGAGAGACACTGACCACATTCCTAAAGTTTTTCACGAAGCAGGAGAAAACAGTGACATCCTGGCGTACATAGGGACTAACAATTTTGCCAGCAGGTCAGTTGTGGAAATCAAGGAACACCGGACCAGGCTGGGTGATAAACTATCATCCATTTTGTCCAGCATCTCCTTCTCTGAGATCCTGCCAGTCTGGGAGAGGGGGGCAGATGGATAGAAGGTTGGAGAACGGGAGAAAGGGGAGCTAAACATGTGGCTCAAGGGATGGTGCCAGGAAAAAAGGACATACATTTGTAGGGAACTGGCAACAGTTTTGGGAGCGAAAGTTCTTTAAATTTGATGAACTGCATCTGACTAAGGAAGGAGTCAGTGCATTGGGGCAGAAGTTTGATGTCTTTGCAGAATATTTAAACTAGCAAATGGGAAGAGGAGTGCAGCACCCCATACGTCGAGTGGGAAGAACACCCCTCCCCCCTCAGCTAGTGGTCAAACAGGAGTTTAGCATGTTTGTAGTTCATTTGTATTACCAGGTAAGGAGGATGGTCTGGTTCCCCATGCGATGCACAGGGGAGATGCCAGACCTCGCCCAACAACTAAAACACAGAAATCTGACCAATGGAAAATCATGTACACAAATGCTCACAGTCTGGAAAATAAGATCCCAGACCTGCAGGCAATAATGACAGAGGCTAAACTGGACATAGTAGCCATTAGCGAGACATGGTTTACCAGTAACCACACTTGGGAGACTTCAGTACCTGGCTATGAACTTTCCAGAAGAGACAGAGGTGCAAAAAAGGGGGGAGGGAGTGGCCTTTATGTCAATGAAAATGTCAAAGCTACAGAAATTCAGAGTTCGCATAAGGAGCCAGAACTGTGGGTCACCCTGGAAACAAGAAATGGGACAGCCATACGAACTGGGGTTGTGCACAGGCCTTCAGACCAGGGGGAGGACATAGACACATTACTGTCAGAAGATATACAAAATATGACAGCTAAAGGGGAGGTTCTGATAATGGGAGACTTCAACATGCCTAATACAAATTGGTCATTACCAGCAGGAACATCTGCCAGAACTAGACACATGGTGGATTCCCTACAGGGGGAAGGACTCAAACAACTGGTACAACAGCCCACAAGAGACTGGGCTATCCTAGATCTAGTACTGAGTAACAGGGAAAGGATCACAGATCTTCAGGTAGAAAGTCACCTGGGGGCCAGTGACCATCACATGGTATGGTTCAATTTGGCCACTAGAACTAAATCATCCCAATCCAAGGCAAAAATATGGGACTTCAGAGGAGCTGACTTTGATAAAATGGCCAACAGAGTTAAGCTAGCCCTGGCAAAAAGAAATACAGGGGGTACAAGCAAAGTGGGCAGGCATTAAAGATGCAATACTTGAAGCCACATCCCATTGTGTTAGAGAGAAAAGGAAGTGCAAAAGAGGGAGGAAACCACTTTGGTTCTCAAAAACAGTAGCAGAAAAGGTCAGAGTCAAAAGGTTGGCCTTCAGGAAATATAAGGGAATGCAGCAGGATGAAGATAGGGAGGCATACCAAACTTCTCTAAGGGAAACAGGGAAGGCAGTAAGGCAGGCAAAGGCCCAAACTGAGGAAACACTAGCACAAACTGTAAAAGAAGGTGGCAAGACTTTCTATAGATACATTAGTGAAAGGAGAAAGTCCAGAGGGGGTATTGCTAAGCTCAAAGGAGAAAATGGGGCATGTGAGAAGGAGGACCCTATAAAAGCATCTATCCTAAATAGATACTTTTGCTCAGTATTTACTGAAGAGAAGGTAGGGCAGGGCCCACAGCTCAGCACCATGGAAATGGAGGAGGGAGGTGAGCACTACTCCCTTCACAAAAGGGTCCTACAAGAGCTTGCTAAGCTCAGGGTGGACAAGGCAATGGGACCTGATGGCATACATCCCAGGGTACTTAAGGAGCTAAGGTTGGAACTAGCACAGCCATTAGCAGAACTGTTTAGTGAGTCTCTGAGCACAGGAGAGGTCCCAGAAGAGTGGAGAAGGGCTCATGTGATCCCGCTCCACAAGAGTGGTAGCAGGGAGGAGGCAGAGAACTACAGACCAGTCAGTCTTACCTCAGTAGTGGGCAAGATTATGGAGGCACTCCTTAAGGAAAGGATAGCGCAACACCTGTAATCCATAGGAGCACAGGATCCAAGACAGCATGGGTTTACAAAAGGAAGGCCCTGTCAAACTAATCTCATAGATGTCTTTGACTGGATAACCAGAGTGGTGGACCAAGGGGGAGCAGTTGATGTTGCCTACCTTGACTTCAGCAAAGCTTTTGATACTGTTCCACATAGAAGATTGATTAATAATCTGGGTAGGCTCGGGGTGGGTCAGAAGTTGGTCAACTGGGTGGCAAACTGGTTGACAGGCAGAAAACAGAGTAGTGGTAAACTGTATACAGTCAGAAGAGATGCAAGTCACAAGTGGGGTACCTCAGACATCAGTCCTTGGGGGCAGTCCTCTTCAATATCTTCATCAGTGACATTGCAGAAGGACTGGAGGGTAAGGTTTGTCTGTTTGCAGATGACACCAAGATTGGCAACAGAGTAGATGATCCCGATGGGGTGGGCAGAATGAGAAGAGATCTGGATAAAGTAGCAAAATGGTAAGAAGAGTGGCAACTGGAGTTTAACGCAAAGAAGTGCAAGATCATGCACATAGGGAAGAGAAACCCTGAAGCCACCTATAGGCTGGTAGGGGAGTTTCTGGCAGTCACAAGGGAAGAAAGAGACTGTGTCATCATCACCGATGACCTAAAATCATCCAAGCAGACCACTAAAGCAGTATGTAAGGCTAGAGGGATGTTGGGGTGTATTAGTAGGGGTATCACAAGTCGGAAGAGGGAGGTAATAATCCCTCTTTACAAGACACTGGTTAGATCCCTTCTGGAGTACTGCGTGCAGTACTGGAGGTCACTCCTTCACAAGGACATTAACCAAATTGAGGCAGTCCAGAGAAGGGCAACCAAAATGGTGCAGGGACTGCATCAAAAAATATATGAGGGCAGATTAATGGAGCTCAATATGTATACCCTAGAGCAAAGGAGCGAGAGAGAGAGAGGTGATATGATCGAAACATACAAACATCTTAAGGGCATTAACAAGGAGAAAGAGTCAAACAAGTTTCAACATAAGAAAAATAGCAGGACAAGAGGACACAGCATGAGATTAGAGGGAGGCCAATTAAGGGATAATGTGAGGAAGTTCTTTTTCACAAAAAGGGTGATGGATGCATGGAACGGCCTACCTCAGGAAGTGGTAGATATTAAATCAGTGCAAGGCTTCTGATAGGCATGGGATAGGCATAAGGGAGCAATACAGATGAATATGAATAGATAGGCCATTGACAGAGCAAAGGCTGATGGCACATTCATAAGGCAGAAAAAGAAATGGGCAGACTGGATGGGCCTTGCGGTCCTTATCTGCCATCATCTTCTATGTTTCTATGTTTCTAGTGGAAGGTGTCAAAGACCGGAGTGTTAATTGTGAGATATGCCTAACCAGTTGACATGAACAGAAAACACGGGAGGTTTTAAGAGGCTTAAGAGGGCAGAGGGTGAGGGGATGGTGGGGATGAGTAAAGTTTAAGGGAATTAAAAGACTGATATGTAATTGTCCTGCTACTAAAGTCTAGTGGTTAAGATTATGGACTCTGGTGTAGAGGGTCGGGGGCTCAAATTCCAGCGCAAAAGAAGAACAGAGGAAGAAAGTTTGGCTAGGTGTGTGGTGGATTAGAGAGTGATGTGACAGAGTTGGATCATAGACTGATAGTGGAAAGGTATTTTAGATTAGGGAAGAAAGGAGTGAGTGAAGGAAACAGTAACTCCTAATGGCCGAGGAGTATAAAATGCAGCGGGGAAAATGGGGAGCTCGAGTAGAAGAAGCACGTGATAAGTCAATAAAGGAAAGGCCTGCCCAGTGGAGTAGTCATCATGGTAGTGGCGACAGGCTAGCACAGTTCAGTCTGTACCCTCTGGAGACTTTTTGAGGATGTTCCCTATCTGATATTTTGCAGGCTTGTAGCTCCTTGTGTGCTGGGGAGGGGAGGAGTTGTGACTGCAGCCTGGGAAAAGAGATAATGAAAGGGCTCACTGAAGGGATTAAAGGGTCACAACAAACAAAGGAGCAGAGGTCATGGCAGGAAAGGGAGGCCAGTGAAGCAAGGCAAATGGTGGCTATAAGAACACACCCACGGGTGGAGGAAGCATGGAGAGAAACTATGAGCAGAGTATTGGAGCAGCAGGAAAATGTCCACCTAAGCTGAAACTGGTAAATAGCCAAGCATACAATGGAACTGTAGCACCGATGCAGGCAAAGCAGTACAGTGAAATACCAACTAGCATTAGAACAAGTAAGGCGCACATAACAACTCCACTGAAAAACAGAGGCAAAGAGTAGCAAGCACAGTCAGAATATCAATCAGAACTACTATGCAGACAGAAAATACATTTTCACAGTGCAGTCTATGCTCTCTGGAAAGGGTTTCTGTGGAGGTTCTCTACCTGAAGTCTTGCCACCAACATGTGGCTGATGTGGAGAGCCATGGTGAGTAACATACTCGCCTGCACCTGACCAATTCCCCTCTCCAACACCACACTTCCTCCAGAAGTTTTTATACCATTTACTTTTCAGGTCCTTAGTGATATTTGGGGACACATATCTGTTTAATTATTATGCTTGCATGGCACAGAGCTTGTCGAGAGGAGGGCTACACTGAATGAAAAAACTACAGTTTTAAAAATTAAAAGTACAAATTCTGACTGAACTCAGCAGTACTCACCTGAGTTTGTTATTCCTCATTGGCACAGCTGCTCTATTTTACAAAAGAAATCATTGAAATGGGGGCTGTCAGGCTGGAAGGGAGGGGAAGGGAGGAATCCAGCCCTCAGGAAGACCCACGGTCAAAGCGTTGGGGTATTGTGGCTTTTTGTAGCTATAGGCTGTTGTTCATGTACACATCAGCATTAAAATATAAGCTTATTTTTGCAACTTCTGCTTTGTGATCATTTGTTGAAGTGTACCACCTTTACCAGAGAGTGCTTTGAACTGCCTTGGACCATGTATGAAGCACATACAGTAAGTTAATTATTAGGTCCACATAGCACTGGGCTATTCAAGTGGGAGAGGAGAACTCACTAAACCAAAAATGGTATTGTCAGGGCTTGGATAAGGAGGGGGATCCAGCCCCAGATGAGGCACATGATGTAAGTTGATAAGACCTCTGAAAGGTGTCTGTTATGGTATAAGAGACTCTGAACCTGAGGGTTAGGTGAGAGGACAATGAAGTGAAGTTGTGCAGGTCTGGCTGCCCAAACCTCATGAGAGGACTTTCTTATATCATAACAGACATCCAGCAGAGGCCTATTAACTTATTATAAATTGCTTGAGTTAGCTAGTTAGCTAGAGTGATTCTTAATAAGTTTTAGGTATTTTGTTTTATTGCAAAAGTTAAATAAACTCCCCCTCCCCTGGGCTGTGAAGTCGAACACTCTACTGCTAACGTTCCTGCGTAAGAGACCACTGTATGCAGGATATAATGTACAGTGGCTCTGTGCATTGATTGTCTGGAATCATGTAAGTGATTTATAATTTAGGTATGCCAGTATGGGATACTTACCCACAAAACGGGCACTGGTCATGCCCCTATCAAACAACTGATGAAGTTCTAAAGTCTGCACAACAGGCAAAAATCCAGCCCCAGTTGAAGGAAAAAAGTAATTATTAACCCACAAGGTTAAGTTCCAATCAAGCTGTACAGTAGCACTCCGGGGACAGTTCTAGCTTGTCTGTCCCCTAGTGGCTAAAATACTTTTTCTTGTGTTCAAAGAACTCACTGAAATTGGGACTATCAGTCTAGGAGGAAAGAGAATCCAGCTGCAGATGAGGTACACAGGATAACAGAAGGTACGTCCCCTTTTGTGCTATTGTGGTAATACATTTCATGCATTGAATCAGGTAGTATTCCTATTGAAAAGCCTCTTCGTACACTTCCTGGAGTCTACCTGGCAGTTAGCTATTCAGAACTTTAAAGAGTTCTCTGAGTAACTCATCTTTACCTTAAATTTGAGTGCATGGTACCTGCACATACCGCTTCTCTGATCTCATCCTTGGTTAGTCTCCCAGGATTAAACACCTGAGGGACTCCAACACCTGGTCGACAGCGAAGTCCGCTACCTCCTGCAGGAATTCTCTTCCCAGCCCCAGAGGGCAGTAAATAAGGAGAATCCTGCACGTGGACCCTCACGCACGGCAACTAACTCAAAAGACCTGGTATTACCAACCAAATGCACAGAGAAAGCCCAGATTGGCTCTAAAAGTGATGGCCACTCCCCCACCCCTACAAACCTTCCTTGGGCAGTACACCACAGAGTACCCAGCAGGGATGGCGGCCTCTAGAACTGGACCAGTATCGTCACCTAGCCAGGTCTCTGTCATGCAAACCAGGTTGACAGAAGAAACCAAGTCCACGAAAATAGTGGTCTTGTTTCTCATCGGCCTGGCATTGCAAAGCACTACCCCGAAGAGGATTAGAAGATGCAGCCAGCCTTCTAGCTACCTGCCCACTTGGTCTGGTGGGACCCCTGGGTTTGGGAACTGGCATCTCCCTTGGCCCTGTTTTAAACCCAGGGTGTTTCCTGTACCTTACAACCTCAATGCTCCTCACCACCCCCTCCTCACCTGTTTCCGCCAATGACTCACCCACCTTCTTGTGATCCTGACCTCCCTGCAGCATCTGGCAGCAGTAGATGAAACCAGGAGGTCAGTAAAGGGGTAGAGGTTGTGAAGCAGAGAAGCAGCATAGGTAATTCATGTTGTTAATGTTAATGGTGCTCCAGTATATTGTTAATGGTGCCCCTACAGTGCTCCAGAAGGTGAAGGTACCTGGGTACAGGTACAGGTTCTATGATGTAAGATGGGTGCTCCAAGGACCACCATTATGTAAAAATATTCTATACACCTGGATTCAGTTTACAGTCCACACTTGGGCACACTGAGCATGCTCAGTCACTTGAACATCTTCAAGCTTGGGTTTTCACACTCCCCACTGTTGTTGTTCTTTGGCACCGCTCCACCACCCATTTGTCATCAGATCTTTTCTTCATTGGAAGGAACAGGCCTCCTCTCTCACAGCTCCTGCTTCTCATAGAGGATTCTTGAGTTTTCAAGTGCTTTTTATGATTTATTTTGGCTCCAAGTCTGAATTTTGGACTTTCTTGTCTTGTCTGCACCTCTGGTTCCACATTGTCTTCCATTCATGATGGAATGCAAGAAACCAGGACTTCAAGAGATTCCTGAAATGCAGGAAGAAAATCTCCATCACCCATAGGCATGATGTCTGTGTCTACTACAGTATTTAGAACTGCAGCATGACATGGGAAACTGTGGTGCCAGGCTATGCACCCTACTTCATTCAACAAGCATCAGGCACACTGCCTCCAAGACAGGCCTCAGGAATGTAGGGCCAGTGGCTCAGTGATGCAGTTGAAAGCCATTAAGAAACCCCCGGGGGCCAGGGACAACCCACTGTTGGAGCTTCTTCTAGTTGAAGAAGGTTCCATGGAGCTCGTGTCTCTTCAGGACCATGGGACATTTTGGGTATTTTTCCTTTAATTCCAATATTTCAATAATGAGAGTCTGTTTTATCACTGGAAACACAAGAAGAACAGCTGTCTTTGAATGTGGAAGAGGGAGCATTCCTGCTGTTTCAATTCAAGAGGTTCTCAGGATGGATCACCCATGGTTAAGTTTGTTACAGTCAAGAAACCAGTTGACAAGCCTGTGGAGACCCCACAAGAGCTGCTGGCCAAGCCATCAAAGATCAACAATTCTGAGGAGGTCCCTTTCAGACCTCAGGGGAGGACAAGAATTTGTCCCTTACCCTGACATAAGTGCTGCCAGAGGCCCCTCCATGGGTGGGGACAGGTTCCACCGTGTCTCCAGTCAAGACCCATCCAGTGCAGCCACCTTCAGTCATCAGGAGCCTGGTTCAGCCCCTGGTGCTGCCAGTAGCCAAGCCTGTGGTGTGTTCAGTGCCATGACCAATTTAAACTAGTCAACTTCTTGTTGATACCAGAAGTCAAGGTAAAGATTCTGCTCTTGGTCTCAGTCAGGGTTTTGACATCTACGCCATCACTGTTATTGGTGGTTATCATCAAGCTCTTCCTCATCCTCATCCGGTGACTGATAACATCAAGTCTGTCGCAAGTGGGAGAATGGAGCCTGGCAACAGTGGGGATTGTTTACCTTTGACCAGGGTTGTGATCAGCATATATATCTGGCAAGCCTGGCCCAGTCATGGGTGCCTCTCCTGATGCTGTCTTCAGTGCAGCATCCAATGGTCATCCCCCCAGCATTTCCAGCAGTGCCACAGTGGCCTATTTGAGTGCAGCTTCCTCTGCAACCAAGAGAAAATGCTCCATCGAAGTACTGCGAGTGCAGGAAGCCTTAAACATAAAGCCCTGGGGGTTGTTTTGGAGCCCGACAAAGATGTCTGCATCCCTTTAGAGCTCAGAATAGTGAGATATTTGAATTAAGTTTAAAAGCTTTATTTTATCTCAAGTTGCTGTTTTTTCCTTAACAGGTTTAGGTCATTAAAAGTGTTGTGGACATTGGGGCCTATGCATGAAGGTGAGGGTTGCCTATGTGCCTTGAATCCATGGCATTTAGGTAAACCTACATCCCGAGCCACACATCGGGGGTCCTGCAGATCCCTCATGACATATTCCTTTCATGCCTGGTCCCCTGGCCAGTTGCACAGCTATGCGTGTGGCTGGTTCAGGGGTATATCTGGGGGTGTAATCGCACTCTACACTATGTGCAAAGGTGAAGAGTGCCAGGCAAGAGGAATGTAGGATATGGAAGTGGGATCCCGATGTATCCTTTACATGCCCCTCCAATGACACCCACAGGCTGTGACAGGACTTGAAATCCCTCCACTGTGCCACCCCAGCCCACTGAGCTGACAAGGATGGGTGGGGGCAGCCATTCAGGCACCCACCCATACATTTAAAAAAAATGGTCTCACACCTTTCCAGAATCTCCTGCTAACATGGACCAGGGAATCCACTCTGGGGCCCAGGATGGGCATCCGATGGGATGCCCATCTGTGTCCCTCAAACTGCCCCACATGCAGCTACATGCCAGGGGAGTGGGGCCATGGAAAGGCACCCTGCAGGTGTGCATGGTTGTGCATACCAGGCATCCTGTGCTTGTCCCTGGGTGCATAGCCATGTGCGTCGGGTACACACAAATCTCGTGTACACTGCCATGCAGTAATGCATAGCACCTGCTATGGGTGCACCAAAAGCATACTCAAACCATGGTTGGAAGCAATTGATCTCTGGAACCAAATATGCTGCAGGTGAGGCTGATTGCATGGCTGCACCACCACCAAGGGAAACAGTGCATTACATGGGCAGGAAATTGTATCAACTTACACGGTCAGTTGTGGCTATTAATTCAAACTTGGACACCATTATTGGCTACTTTGGCACTGTCCAGACATCAGTTGCTGCTCTGAAGACTGAGTCACAGGATACAAGGCTACACTGATGATAAAGGAGATCCAGTACCATTGCTAAAGATTGGAGATCTCAGAAAATTAAATCTGAATTCTGAGTGTCTAGGAAGAAGCTGAAGAGGACCATCTGGGCTTACTTTAAGGGGCTAGGAGAGAATGCAGCCTTACATGTAATACAAAAAGCCTACTGACCGAGCCTGAGAAGTCATGTAACCCTGATGCCTTTATTCCAGGGGCTACTACCCCTACTTGCTGCCTTGAATACAGGTTGAGGGGCCTGGGTTCAAAACTAACTGCTACTAGGGTCTCCCTGCTCTCAGTATACACAATAGTTTGGTGCCTCCACCCAGGGTAGTGCTTATGTGAGTATCTAGAGTGGTACAGCCCTCTGGGAAGCTATAACCACCCACAATCCCACCGAGTGACCTTATACATTTAAACTGACAATAGCAAGTTTTAGCATTCAATGTACAGTTCAGAGCAGGGATTAATAATATGCTCACCCACCACATACTTACCACCAGGGCCTGGACTTCTGGAAAACACCCTGGACCCCATGCAAAAGACAGTTTTAAATGTGAGCATGCACTTTTACACTTTCAATATACTTAGCACTGTATCAATAACCTCAGACCTAGTAATAATATGATCATGGACTTGAGTTAACATTTAAACAGCAAATCAGGTTTATTTTGGGGGTCTGCAACAAGGGAGGGGACAATAATTTAGGTTAATGATTACTGTACTGTATTTAGGCAGACTGGATTAATTATACTGTTAATCATTCTAGTCCCTGACTCTCTCAGTCTATGCAACTGCTAGGTAACCAGAGTGGAATACAAGCATGCCTGATGATGCTGTGGGGTGGCTGGTGTTGCAGCTGGTTGGGGCCCTTGATAAGAAGAATGGTGATTAAACATATGCAGTAACTCAAAACCAATTGTATCTGTGGCTGGATGGCCCAGTCTATTTAAACACTTTAACTGGTGACAAGAATCAGGTGGTACCTTAAATAATTGAACAGCTGGTTACAGGGAGCTACCCTGATTTTGCTCACTGTACCCTAAAGAATGGAATATGGCAGTGGCGACATGAAGACCTGCTACTGGCTGAAGCTGATGGTGGGGAACAGGGCCGACACGACTCACCCTCACTTCATGGCCTTTCAATGTAGGTGGCTGCAACCTGCGCTTAGCTGAATCACAGGGGCTGAATCCCCAGATCTGGTTTCTCACTGAGATGGTAAGGCTACTAGTATGTGAACGGTCTATCTGGGCCTTTGCTGGCATGGGCCCAGTCAAGGAGATGGCTTTCAACAGTTTTTTGCTGTTTGCTGGT
The DNA here is from genome assembly GCA_016271365.2 of Neoceratodus forsteri. Classification (NCBI taxonomy): domain Eukaryota; kingdom Metazoa; phylum Chordata; order Ceratodontiformes; family Ceratodontidae; genus Neoceratodus; species Neoceratodus forsteri. The sequence goes on along the minus strand of CM028130.1, from coordinate 1,691,128,161 downwards.
GAACCCTCCAGCTGGGTAGGAAAAGTTTGTTGCTGCATAATGCTGGCTCTCTTTTTTATATACAGGAGTTCCTGGAGCACTTCTTCACACATGAGGTAGGCCACAAGTTTGGTGGCTGAAAAAACATTAAACTTTCTTATTTTCAGTTTCTGTTCGGTTTTTATTTCAGCCGATTGCTGAAAAACCCCACAGTCTGTTATCAAGCAGTTCCAGGAGATCGATCCCCTTTTGGACTGAAACCCAAACCACATGAGGCAATACAGGCCTCTCCTGTAAGGTACACAAAAAGCCCAACTTGCTCCTCTTTTCTTGGAGTCTCGAGCTGCAATGCACATAGTTTAAAAGCAATTCTTGGACTTGTCCAGTTTTCCTGGCTGAGGGAGCTGTAAATCACAGTTTGGGTGCTCCCATTGGTCTATTTAGGTGCCAACCTGAAAATTCACAGTTTCTCCCATAAGGTACCATAATGAGGACCCCTCAAGGACCCCTGTGTCCTAATTAATTCAGAGAGGAAGTCCAAGACAAAAGATGGTGGCTCCCATTAGAGAGAACTGATACTGGCAATACTGGCATATGCAAACAACATGTTTATCTTAACATTAAGGACACTTTAAAGTTAAATATTTACAGTGTCAGCAAGGGCTCCCTCTGCACTATTAGCAACAGCGGAAGGGAGCCAAACAGGGAAGTGCCTGACTTGTCACATGCCCTACACTGCTCAGACCCAGGCTATTTACACAGTACACCTGGATGAAGCTCTTAAAGGGACAGTGCAGAGGCAAGGCATTGCACAATCACGTAGAGCAACAGCATAACATCACCAACATGGATTTATCATCCCTATCTAGACATCTGTTAGGCAGTGGGCACAAGAGAAGCCCAGGGAGACAATTAAGATAAGCCCCCAAAATTGGGGGGACAACACTCTCCCCTGCCCAGGAAACTTGGCATCTGGGTCAAGGCTATACACAAATAGCAGTTCCCTTTACTCAATAAGATTTTCTACTTTATACAGGTTGCAACCATACAAATATATTATCTGTGCATATATACTATAAATACGTACAATACAGCATGCTTTAAATTAACAGACCTTGCTTTAACCATTGCATTGTTCAAATAGTTGTATTTTAGCTGAAGCACCATAAATTCACGTACTCCATATTGTTTCAGACAGTTATTCATATGCATTATATTTTTCTTTTAGACCTTTCAAACATACACCTATGTGGCTAGCAAACCTGAGCTTTTCAGCTAACCCATGGAATTCAATAATGGTGACCCCTAGGATACTGATTGGAAGGCTTAACTATTACCTTGGAAGTAGTAATGAATACTAGCTTAGGTAAGGAATTAGCTGTAATGTAAACCCTTTTATGAACTACATTCATGGACAAGTCCATAGGATTTCATGGTGAATCATAAGTAAGGCATACCACTGGTTTCACAACTCTGTCTGATCTTCTAGGTGCAGGGGGCATAGGCACAGTCCTTTCAACATCAGCATTCAAGTTCGTGATTCCCAGCTCATTGTCCACCAAGACAGCTTCTACAGAAAAGAGTACCTCTGCACTCTCATGAGGTTCATAACTGGAAATATTACTTGTGTTTGTAGTAGCACTTGAACATTCTGGTTCTTGAGACTCAGGTTCACCTGAAAGAGGTATTTCAATGAAGTCTGAGTCGTTCAACACACAGCTAGCATTTTCAGGGATAGCAGCACTTTCTGGTACCAGACGTAGTTCACTAGGCCCAATCATTTCAACTTCATAAGACAGTTCACTGATGTGGTCATCATTTTCTTGCTCGGAATACGCTGTTTCAATTTCAGACAATTCCACAAGACACAATGAGTCAGCTGCTTCAGAGGTCACACTTTGTACTTCACTTACAGGAGGTACTGAAGTAGTTGAGAGAGCAAGATTATCTGACATTACTGGACTATCAGCATTATCTCCAACATTGTACAGAGGGTTGCCTTGGAATAGCTGAGCTAGCACAAAAGAGGGATAGTAAACGGCTCCAAACTCACTGTCACAAGATTCAGAGTTAGTGTCATCACTAATTGCATCACTGCCTGGTGAAGGTTCTGGTTGCTGAAAAGCAGTAGGCTGATTTGACTGTTTCTTACCAGCAGCAAATCAGGTAACAGGCCCAGATGGAGCAACATCCTGTGGCACTGTGTCTATGACAGTTTGTCCAATTGTTTGGCAGAAGGTGATTCCTGTGGATTGTCTTTACAGCTCGAGGATCTCCTTCTGGGCACACTTTGTATACTGGTAGGTCATTTAATTTGCTGATTACTATGTAAGGAGTGTGGCTCCAATGATCAACTATTTTATGCCTCCCCTTGAAATCTGCATTCCTCATTAACACACACTCTCCAGCCTTCAATTCTTGAGCTTTGGCTCTTTTGTCATGTCGTACTTTGTTAGCTAAGTTTTTCTTGGCAGCCATGGTATGGGCAAGCTGATAGGTGTGATTGAGCTGTGCTTTGAGTTTTTTGACGTACTGCAGATAGTGGTCTGCTTGAACCCCATCTAATGAAACTCCAAAACAGATATTCATAGGAAGACGTGCTTCATGGCCAGACATTAAATAATAAGGAGAAAAATCTGTTGCATGAGAGACTGCCTCAGAAAAGCACTAGCAAACAGGCAAGAAGGAAGGGTGAAGGAACAATGGGGAATAATCAAAACAGCTATCACAGAGGCAACAAGCTTTTGTGTGAAGCAAATCAACAAAACAAAATGAAGGAAAAAAACACTATGGTTCTCAAAAGAGGTGGCAGGGATGGTTAAGGAGAGGATAGCATTCAGGAAATATAAGGAAACACAGAAGGTGCAGGACAGAGAACTTTCTCAGTTAAAGCAGAAGGAGGCAGGGAAGGCAGTCTGAATAGCAAAGGCACAAACTGAGGAAAAGATAGCCAATTCTGTTAAGAAGGGGGATAAAACCTTTTATAGGTACATTAGGGAGCAAAGAAAGACAAAGAGAGGGATACAGAGACTTAATAAAGGGGAGGGAATGTGGGCAGAGGGTGACAGTGAGAAAGCAGGGATACTGAACAAATATTTCTGCTCGGTATTCACAACGAAAGAGGAGGAGGAGGTACCTAAACCAAACAAGGGAGAAACACTGAATGGGGGGTTGATACCAGTTCATTCACAGAAGAAAGGGTTTTGAAAGAACTCCTGAAACTGAGGGTGGACAAAGCAATGGGGCCTGATGGGATTCACCCAAGAATTCTAAAAGAACTAAGGGTAGAACTAGTAACACCACTGACTACTATCTTTAACAAATCATGGGAGGATGGGGTGGTACCTGAGGACTGGAGGAGGGCAATTGTGATTCCAGTTCACAAAAATGGGAGCAGGGCAGAGGCAGGAAACTACAGACCAGTTAGTTTGACTTCAGTGGTAGGGAAAATAATGGAATCACTTCTGAAGGAAAGAACTGTTGAGTACCTAGAGGCCAGTGGGGCACAGGACCCAAGGCAGCACAGTTTCACAGCACGAAGGTCATGTCAGATGAACCTAATAGATTTCTTTGACTCGGTGACCAAAGTAGTAGACCAGGGAGGGGCTGTGGATATGGCCTACCCAGATTTTAGCAAGGCATTTGACACAGTCTCACACAAAAGATTAATATACAAGTTAGCCAGCCTTGGTGTGTGTTCCAAGGTGGTAGCCTGGATAAAAAACTGGTTGGACAACAGGACGCAAAGGGTAATAGTAAACGGAGTCCACAGTGAAGAAAGGAAGGTAACTAGTGGGGTACCGCAGAGTTCAGTACCGGGATTGGTTCTCTTTAATGTCTTTATAAGTGACATTGGAGAGCACCTTGAAGGAAAGGTATGTCTCTTTGCAGATGACACAAAGATCTGCAACAGGGTTGATACACAAGGTGGGATGGAAAGAATGAAAAGGGACTTGGCAAGGTTGGAGGAATGGTCAAATGTGTGGCAGCTCAGATTCAATGCAAAGAAGTGCAAGGTAATGCATCTGGGAAAAAAAAACGAGGGGAAGAGTACACAGTGGGGGGGGTAAGTTTATAACAACAACAAAAATCAAAAGAGACCTAAGAGTAATTATATCAGATGATCTAAAAGTGGGCAAGCAATGTGAGAAGGCAGTAAGGAGGGCTGGGGGGATACTGGGATGCATAGGGAGAGGCATCACCAGTAGAAAACAGGAAGTTGTTATCCCTCTGTACAGGCAGTTAGTGAGACCCCATCTGGAGTACTGCATGCAATTCTGGAGACTCCATCTCCGCAAAGATATAGACAGAGTGGAGGCTGTTCAGAGGAGGGCAACCAAAATGGTGCAGGGTCTGCACCAGAAGACATACGAGGAGAGACTAAAGCAGCTTAATATGTATACCCTTGAGGAAAGGAGGGAGAGGGGGACATGATAGAAACTTTGAAGTATCTCAAGGGAATTAACAAAGTACAAGAGGGTAGTATCTTTCAGAAGAAGAGATGTGCAAGAACAAGGGGGCACAATTTGAAGATAGAGGGGACGGCTCAGAGGTAATGTTAGAAAGTATTTTTTCACAGAGAAGGTTGTGAATGCATGGAACAGCCTTCCTGAGGAGGTTGTGGAGTCAGGAACAGTGGGAGAATTCAAGAATACATGGGACAGACATAAGGCAATTCTAATGGGGGGGGTAGGAAGAAGTAAAATGTTGATTAACTAGAATCTGCAGCTTATCCATCAGGTAGGGAAAAAGGCAGACTGGGTGGGCCAAGCGGTCCTTATCTGCCATCAAATTCTATTTTTTTTTTGTTTCTATCGTTCTTTGTACAGTTACTGTATACAATATGTGTGAACAAGAGCACTTATTTGCTGGCTCCACCTTGGTTTGTCTTTGGGATGCAGAGTGCCAAGCATGTCAAGCAACGTTCTATTAAATCTTTCTGGTGGACTTCCGGTTCCGCTTCCAACACATGCAGACATGAGTCGGCTCAGTTACTGGCCCCCGGGGATAGAAGTAAGTATTTTTAGCCAATAATCTGTTGGGACTTAAACCAAAACAGCGCGAAACTAAATGGTAATTAGCGTTGGGTGATATTGAGTGGAGTTACAACTCAGCAAAGAATGGCAACTAAGCAAAGAAATAAAGATAAGGACAGCAGATTGAAAATGGCACCAAAAGAAAGAGGCCGAAGTGGCAGCTGCTCAATTTCTGACTGCTCTGACTCTGTCAGTGGTATAAGCAATGAGGAGCCAGGGGAAGGGTACTTCACAATAACATCAAAAAAGCTCTTCTATCAGCTACAAAAAAATCAGTGCCACCACTCTGCTCTCGATGGAACAATATCCGCATTCATGGGTAACCAGAAGGAATGGAGATGGGTGCTATGGAACACTTTATGGAGTCCTTCCTTTGCAAACTACTGCAGTGGCCACAGGATTCCCCAATGCAGACTGAACAGATGCATCAGGTACTTGGGTCAAAACCAACAGTTTTCAAGGCATGACCACACGTGGTGGCCATGAAGTTCTTAGACTACCAGGTGAAATCAAAAGTTTTGTACCAGGTGTGGGGAAAGAGAGACATTCCTTTTGGAGACACTAGGCTGTATTTCAAGCATGATTTCACCCCCTCACTCTACTGAAATGGAAGACCCAGCTGGTGATCAGGTGGTATTTAGCTGGGAAGAACATTAAAATGCAACTTCTTGCCTCGGCCCAATTCAAAATTCACACCCCTGATAGGCTAAAGTTTTTCAGGACTCTAGCTGAAGTGAGACCCCTGCTGCAACAACTGGGGTTCCCACAGGAACTCACCGTATCACCAGACTCTGCGTTTTCAACTCCCATGGACCGTGCACCACAGCAGCAAGTTGGTAGGAAGCAGGACAAATCATCATCCAAGGCATCGAGTGGGGAAGCAGGCCACAGCACACCACAGAAGAAACAGAAGCATGATGAAGAAACTGAAGCTTTAACCACATCGGAAGGAAATGGAACTGACTGAACATATTTGGAGGAATGCGATAACAAAAATCTTTTTTCCATTCCTCCTAGAAACTGTCCCTGTTACTGGCTCATGGGTTAATTGATAGGTAAAACAGGCTTGAATTATTGTGATTGGAGGGCCTCCAATGTGGGAAGGGGTGGATGGGTAATGGGTTCCTGGAACTTGGGAGTAACTTAGAGGAGGTGAGGATTAAAGTAAATATAGGGATGGGGGGATATGCAATCATATCAGAGTCTGTTTTATTGATTGTTGTGCTCTGGTTCCTTCATAGATACAGATTCATAGATTGATACAAGTTCAGAAGGCACATGCCCATTTATGAACTCGCCACCAGCTAAATTAGCAGTGGAAGGAAACTTTCTTGTCACCCATATATTTATCAAGGTTTCTCTTAAATTGTTCTATGTTTTCGCTGTTTATAATATTACTAGACAATGTATTCCAGATTGGAGGAATTCTCTGTGTAAAAAATCTAGAGCGTTTATTGATTTTACAGAAGGATGATTTTAGTTTTGAATTGTGGGATCTAGTGGGATTATTTATTGATATCTGTCTCCGGGAGATACAAGGATGAGCAATTCATCCTGAGAACCCGTGGCTGCTTTGTGGATGACGGTGAAGTATGCCTATGGAGATCAATAAGTACCTGGGGTAATTGCACAATGGGTGAGATGGTATTTAATTGACTTCATCGATGCTGCAAGAAACTAGGGTTGCAGAGTATAAGACATGGATTTAGAGCGGATGCACCCACATTGCCATTTTGGATTGGGTGGGCAGAATGGAAGCTCAAGCTCAACAAAATGGCCGCAGTGCTCTTGGAGGGAAAATGGAGAGGTTAGGTAATCAGCAGTAATAAACCAGAGGTGGTGGCTTTGTGAAGAACCAGGAGGTGAGTGTAAATGGGGATCACTTCAGCAACCTGGTAAATGGGCACAAGCCTGTCACGGGGGAGTCTGGAGGACGGTAGAATGGGGGAGGTGCTCAACATGGATGGAGATGGGTGAAGGGAGTCACTGCTGATGAATGTCCAATTAGGTGGAGGGACAAACTCCAAGTTGTGATGGGGGAAAACACGGGATGCTCATGGTATACAATGCTGGTAAAATGCGTGATCTTCCTCATAAGAAAGGAAACGATAGAATGATGGCCAATTGGTCAGATGTTGGCAACCTCCAGTATGTGTGAAGGTATGTGTGCAGGTTAATGTCATGAGGTAATATGGCCAATAGACCGACCACGAGATATATGTTGATAGTGATGTGAGGGGTGGGGCCAGGGGAGGTAGAGGGTCCTTCAAGGGGGCAAAGGGGGCTCCTATACAATGATCCACTCAGAAACCCCTCATATGGGGGTAAATAGGGGTGGAAGCAGCAGATACCACAACAGGTTGGATCATCATATCAGGGGTCTATACCTTGACAGCTGGGGGGGAAGGAACAGGGACCCATGGACTGCTTAGGACATCCCCTTAAAATGAGTGGCGTATTGGGTAAAGAGGATGGGGGAAGGAAGTAGAGGCCCTATGAATTACAGCCTATTCCATAAAAAGCTGGGAGTCTGAGTGGCTTCACTTCCAGCTGCAGCTCACAAGCTGCGGCTGGGAGAAGAAGAGGCTAAAATGAAAATAGGAAAGCTGCCCAGTGCAGGGGGCAATGTTTGGATGGAGGATCAGTGGCCTGGAAAGAGTGGGCATTGATGGCTGGACTTGAGACATTCAGCGGATAGGGGTATGGATTGCACTGTCATGGACAGGTAATACTCCTGGGGTCCAAGGGAGGGTAAAGTTACAATGGAGGTGGATATAAAGTCACCGAGAGACAGTGGTGACTTGATCACTTTGAGCACTGCAATAGGAAGCAATACACACTCAGCTGCAGCTCAGCTGGGAGAATGTACCCAGAGGAGGACACAGCTCCACATATTCACTATTAAAATCACGTGGCCAGAGTTTAGACCTAAGTTCGTAGTTGGTTTACTACAGCAAGTTTTAATTATTTTGATTCATAGTTGTTTTAGTGATCTGTGTTTCTGAGTTGACTGTACATCCCACTGGGCTGGGGGAGGGGAACCATGGGCTCATGGAAGATAAAATTGTCACATATAATGTAAAAGGGATAACTAGCCCAGTGAAGAGAACATGTGTCTTACAGGAATTCAAATGGAAAGGTACAGCTATAGCCCTGCTGCAGGAGACTCATTTAACTGAGACCAAACATGCCAAACTGCACAGATCCTGGGTGGGACAAGTGCACGCAACCTCCTAAGAGGCCCATCCGCACAGGAGAAGGGTGGCCATCCTGGTGCATAAGGATTTCCCCCTGGAGGTTATCCAGGTGAAGGCAGACCCCGAGGGCAGGTATGTCTGTGTGAAGGGCAGCTATGATGCAGTCCCATGCACCATACTAAACATTTATGCTCCCAATGTAAACAGGGGAAAATGTGGAATTTCTTAACAAAACCCTGCTCATGTGTGCACTAAACCCCAACACCTGATACTTGATGGGGCGACTTCACTGGGGCGATCAAATCCACTCTGGATAAATCAGGCCAGAGCACCACATCACAAATGGTAGTGGGTCAATGCATTAAAAGACTGTCCCAGGAACTGGGCCTGGTTGAGGTATGGAGGCAGCTGCATCCCAAAACAAGATACACTTTCTGGTCACACCTGTACCAAGTCTATTCCAGGATAGATTTTTCCAGATCATTGTGGACTGGATCCATGCAGTTGAGGATTGTACCACAGAGCCCATAACGATCTCAGACCATGCACCAGTAAAGATGGATCTGATGCTCACCCGAAAACTGCGGTCCAGTGCCTGGCACTTGAACACGTCTCATCTGAACCAGGAGGACTTTAGGCAGATGGTGGAGATGGAGATCAGGAACTATGAAGCCACGAACCTAAGCGGGTTGCCAACAGCTACAGCTTGGTGGGATGACTTGAAAGCGGTCCTGACTGGGCACATTATCTGCTATACCTCCCATCAGAAAAAAGAGCATATGCGGAAGCAAAGGCAGTTGAAAGACCAGCTGTTTGACCTTGAAGCAGAGCATAAGATCACACTGGATGAAAAGGTCAAGCGGAGGCTGGAGGGCTGTTGGGCAAAGCTGAACCGCCTCCTGGAAGCGCAGATAGAGGGGAGATTAAGGTACTCCAAGCAATGGTACTATGGGTTGGGACAACAGGTGGAATGCCTCTTGGTTTGGTGCTCTGCAAGTCAGGCAGTCCTCAGAATCTGAAAGCCAGAATCCAGGCAATGCGACACAGATCCGCAAAAGATTCTACAGCACTTTGCAGATTTCTACAAAAGGTTGTATATTCAGAATCCAGTCACAGACCTTGATGCTTGTCTGGATGGGTATTTCTGGAGGGTAAAGGTGCCTAAACTAATGGAAGCACAGCAGGAGATCCTGTCAGCACCCACCTCACTTAATGAGATACAGGGAACAATCATCAGACTCAAGACCAGCAAAGCACCGGGGCTGGATGGTGTGGCCATGGAGTTCTACAAGAAATTACAGGCTACACTTGCCCCAAAACTATTGGAGGCATGTCAGGGAATACAGAAGGGGAGAAAGGTGCCGGCATCCTGGCAATATGCTCAGATAACGGTCCTCCCCAAAATGGGTAAGGATGCTACAGAGTGTGGCTCATATCGCTCCATCTCCCTTCTTATCATGGGTCTTAAGAACTTTTCCTCTATACCCGCTCTCCATCTGTCCTCCATAGTTCACCCAGATCAAATGGGATTTATCACTGGCAAATTGATACATGACAACATCAGATGTTTATTCAATGTAATGATCAAGGCTCAGCAGGGATGTGAAGAAGCGCTAGCTGTATTTATGGATGCTGAGAAGGCATTTGACTGGGTGAACTGGGGGTTCCTATATAGAACTCTGGGGGAAATGGGGATGGGGGCACTTTCTTGGCAAGTGTTCGAGAGTTATATGCATCTCCACAGGCCATGGTATAGGTGAATGGTGTGACCTCGGAAAGATTTTTCCTAACAGGGGGCACCAGACAGGGATGCCCTCAGTCCCCATTGCTCTTTGCCCATTTCATTGAGCCTTTGGCACAAGCAGTTAGGGTGAATCCAGAAATTAAGGGGGTGAAGGACCAAGATAGGGAGCACAAAATATTCCTGTACGTGGACGACTCCCTGTTCTTTATAACACAACCCCGAGAGTCGGTGCCACAGCTGCTCAAAGAGCTGGAAAACTACGGTGGGATCTCGGGATATAAAATTAACTTTGCCAAATCAGAGGCCCTTAATTTGAAGGGGTCAGGCCTGACCCAGCCCAGGGAGCAATACCTCTTTGGTTAGGTGGTAAGATATCTGGGTATCAGGCTTTCCACAAGGTTGAGCTCATTGTTCACCCTAAATTATGACAAATTAGAAGGGGAAATAAGAGCAGACATAGCAAGGTAGAACCTGCTCCCCTTGGGGATAGTAGGCAGAGTTCCTGCAATCAGAATGAACGTCTTACCCATATATTTATTTCTCTTTCAGGCCCTACTCATCAGAATACCTGAAACCTTTTGGAAACAGCTACAAAAAAAAAATATTGTCCTTTGTGTGGGTGGGACGCTGTCACAGGGTTAAAAGGTGAAGGCTAACTCTCCCGCGAGAGAGTGGGGGACTGGCACTCCCGGACATGCATCTTTATTATGTGGCTGCCCAGCTGACTTCAGTCATGACCTGGATAAAGTAAAACCGTGGCTCAGGCTGGCTGGATCTGGAGAAAGATGGGGGCCTCTCAGTGCCACTGTTCACACTGCCACATGCCCGGATACCTCCCTACTTATTGGCAGCGATCAAAAACCCACTCACAGCCCATACCCTCCAGATAGTGAGGAAAGTGAAACTAATCTCAAAAATGCTAAATGAAATAGGCCTGATGACAGTCATAATAGGGGATCTGGACTTCATACCCTCAGCTGGGGATATAGGTTTCAGGCATTGGAATAGGAGCTCTTCGGTAAGGTTCAAGCAGCTACTCTCAAGGGACGTCTGTCTTTCCTTTGCTGAATTACAATACCAATTTGGTCTTCCATGGCAAGACTTCTTCAGATTCATGCAGGCCCATCACTACATGCAGATGGAAGGAAGAATAAACCTGATAAAAAGCAACCTCACTGAATTGGTACAATTCCTCTATTGGGATGTCAGGTTGGAGGGATGAAGAGGCAATATAACTATGGCATATAAAATGCTGCAGGGCTCGGGTCACCTGGAATTCCAAGCAGTGTGAGATGCCTGGGAGAGGGAAGCCCAGACCACAACTGTAGATGAGGAGTGGGAATACATGTTGAAAATTGGCAGGAGAACCACATCGTCGCACACATGGCAGGAATTCCGGTGGAAATGCCTCCTCCAAAATCTTCCACAACCCCACAGTCACCAAGTACTTCCAGCAGAGAGGCTCAGATGCATGTTGGTGAGGGTGTGGCAAAGTAGGTACACACTACCACATCTTCTGGGGGTGTCCCTTCATCGAGCCATACTGGAATCAGGTACATGCTGCCTTAGAGGATGTGTGATGCTACAGGATACCCCACACCTTCGAGAACCTAGTTCTAGGGAAATGAACCCCGGGCTTAGGTCGCCTACTGCAGCAAATGATGCTCAGAATGCTATGCTTGGTGGCACTGAAGGGAATTATAGTATCATAGCATACTACGTTGATGCCAATGCTGAGGGAGTGGCAGGATAAGATACGTGAGATACAAAGTATGGAAAGAATAATTGCATTGTTGCATCTCCAGTTAGCAAGTTCAATGGACTGTGGAACAGTTGGGACCAATACAAGGCAAGGGGATGGAAAACCTCAGAGACAAATACCCAAAACTGATACCACAGGGACCCAAACGGTGAGACTTAGAGGGAGGGAGTAGGCGAGACCAGAAACTGGGTAACTAGCAATATAGGGGAGGACCAGGGATCTATGCAGCAGAGGGCACAGAAATCTGGATGTTTGAGTTAACTGAAAAGGCACGATCTTTGGTAAGCAGCTGGAAGACATAGAGCTCTTCCAATGCCCGACCATCGACCCTTCCAACATGGGCTGTGGTATGGTCTTGTTCGATCTTGCTCAATGGGTAGATGCACAGGAAAAGGACTTCAAACTAGTCCCATGGAGATTGGAAAGTCACTCAGTACTGTTAGTCAGTTAAATTAAAACAAGCTATATACTTGGCTAGGAAAAACACACCACCACACACTGTGACTTTAGCAATTATACTCTTATTTGGATGTATGTAATATGTAATACTGAAGAACACATATAGTAACAACCTTCAATATTTTATATAGGAGATAATCTACAGTTATAAGTGGAAACATTAACATATGATACACTACTATGGTGAAGGATGGATCCGTAAATAAGCATAGGAATTGTAAAGAAATTTTATTTTAAATGTTTTAATGGATAGTTGTAAACAATAATAACTTTCAATAAAGCCGAGTTTAAAAAAAAAAAACCTTTCTGGTTGTAGATCTCCTTGTGGATGGTAGGGAGTGGTCCTGGATTTTCTCACACCCCAGATGATAATAACTGTTTAATGAGGTGACTTTCGAAGTCCCGTCCCTGGTCTGAATGTATGTATTGTGGAGCACCATAGTGTACAAAGCATTTCTCTACCAGAACTTTGGCTATTGTGGCAACCTTTTGATCTTTGGTTGAGTAGGCCTAAGCATATCACATAAAATGATTTGTGACAACAAGCACATTTCCAATATTCTTCAAATCGGGGCTCCAGACTCAAGAAATCAATACACACATGCTCCATTGGTGCATTAGTGGTTATGTTGTCCAAAGGAGCTTCTCTTTGTGGTTAAGCCTTCCGTTGAAGACATTTGCTCATCTGCTGCAGGTTTTGATATACTGATCAATGTTGACACTCATCTTGGGCCAGTAGAAATGTGCACAGGCTAAGTCCAAGGTTCTCTCACTACCCAGATACCCCATATGATCATGGAAAACTTTGGAGACCACATACTTAAACTTTGAAGGCAACACTAGTTGTTTTTTCAGAATTTCTCCCTGATTGTCTATTAGTTCTCTGTACGACAGTCTTTCAAAGAGCTTAAGTTTAGGGCCTTCTTGAAACAGTAAGGCAGTTCTTGGAGCATTGGACCACGACTGGAAGACGTCTTCTCCTTTGTGTAATGCATTTAGAACTGGTCTGATCATGAGGCCATGATATTTTTCCTTTTGAATGTCAGCTGTGGTTAGCTGAGGTAAGGCACTCCAATCTAATGCAACGTTACAGTAGGACACTGCTAAACATGTGTCAGGTGGTCCCAGACAATCTGCTAGGCAATTTACAGTCTCAGATGATGGAGTTTCATCTCTATCAGACCTGTTGCACAGTGCCTTCACAGAATGCACTGACATGCATATCCACTCCTGGTTAGAGGCAGACCTTCTGGAGAGAGCATCGGCGTTGATATGGTTTGAACCAGACTGGTATTCCACTGCATAATCATATGTCGACAGAGCCGAAAGCAATAGGTGCTCAGTAGCATCTAACTTGACGGAGGTATGAACATAGATTAATGGGTTGTTATCTGTTTTAACCAATATCTTGGTGCCTTACAGGTATTTGTGGAATTACTCTACAATGGCCCACTTTAAAGTGAGAAATTCCAATTTGTGAACTGGATTGTTCTTCTTGGATAGTGTCAAGCTTTGGCTCGCAAATGCCACTGGGTGCAATCACTCTGGGTACTCCTGGTAGAGTACATCTCCAAGGCCACTCAGGCTGGCGTCTTTGTGAAATATATGTGGCTTGGATGGATCAGCATAAGCTAGTGCTGGTGCATGTGTAAGATGATATAAACTGTAATTTCTTGAAATGCTGTGTCACATTTTGGGGTCCAGCATGACCCAAAGAACTCATAAGGCTTTAAGTGGGTCTCGTCACCCTCTTTAACAGTTCTCTTCTTGAATTACTGCTTAGTTGGGGGATACCCTTGTGTCAGGTTTAGCAGGGGTCAAACTACCTTGGTGTAGTCTTTGATGAACTGATGATAGTAGCCACAAAAAACAAAAAATCTCTGCAACTCTTTTAGATTGATGGCCTGGCCAAGTGGTCAGAGCCTCCACTTTGCAAGGATCAGTCTGAATACCTTCAGAGGACACGATGTAGACTACATACTTCACTGTGCTTTGAAAGAACTGGCATTTGTCAATCTATAGTTTCAGGCCGAATTGTTCAAGTCTGTCCACTACTTTGAATAGGTGAGCCTCATGCTCCTCGAGGGTCTTACCAAACACAATGACCTCATCCAGGTAGATGAGACATTCAAGGAGGTTCATGTCTCCTACAGCACACTCCATTAATCATTGAAAAGTGGCTGGTGCACCTGATATGCCTTGGAACATATGTAAAAATTCATAGAAGCCCAGCGGACAATGAATGCAGTTATCTCCCTGTCCTCAGGGGCCATCGGCATCTGAATATAGCTACTATGTAAGTCAAGAATGGAGAATCATTTGCTCCCATTTAAACAGTCTAGGACATCCTGTAGGCGGGGCATTATGTATTAGTCAGGGACAGTTCTTTTGTTCAAAGTTCTGTAATCAACATATTTATGAACTGAGCCATTCTTCTTGTGAACTACTACAATGGGAGAGGCATAAGGGCTGTGTGATTCCTGGATAATTCTAGCTGCTAGCATTTCCTGTAGATAGTGTCTGACATTGTCAATGTCAGTGGGAGCTAACTGACGTGATCTCTCCCTGAAGGGTCTTTCATCGTGAAGTCTAATGTGGTGTTCAACACCATTAACACAATCGACATCCCACTCCTTTAGAGAAAATATCTTGTTTCACTAAGCCAGCTTTTGGCTGATTTTGTCCTTCCAGTTACTTGGCATGGTGACTCTCCAAAATAGAACATATCAAGTGACACTTTATTATCTTCCTCTTTGTGGTACTTACTGGGCAACACAGCAGTATCTGCACAATATAGTTTGGCCAGGGTGCCTCCCCAAGTGACTTTAATGTCTCTGTCAGTAACATTACAGATCTGTACTATAACTCTTTTAGAATAGGCATGAGCATGGATTGGAGGCACTCTTGGTTTCATCAGAAGTCCATTAAGCAACCTTCCCTGTTCTGGGGCATCCAGCATAAGTATCTTATTGGTCACATCCTTGCACATATGCACCACTCCATTGACATTGCATTGTGCATTACGTGGCAGGACAAGAGTTGACGGATCTTTTTTCCAACAAATCCCATGTGTTCATCTTTGTCACATTCTTCTAGGTGCATCTGTATCTCATAGGCCTTCTGTACCATGGCATGGATATGTAGAGCTCTGCCTGTTTTTGGTGCTCATCCTTCTTGATACATTTGAGCCAAATGGCAAAACATACGTGCATTTGTGTCAATCAATACTGGAATTCCATCATATAGTCCAGAAGGAGGACAGGCTAACACCAAGGTTTCTACAGGCTTGTCTACACCTGCCACAGTGGTCGGGAAAGGGAACCACACTCTTAAGAATCCAAGGTATGGATAAGACTTTTTGTTCAACCTCCACACTTGCAGTCCATCTAGGGGTTGTAAAGGATGGTCAGGTAGGCACTGATCGTACCAGTCTTTAAATATTATCTTGGCCTGAGATCCGCTGCCCAATACGGCTCAGGCAGCTGGTAGCAGGGAGGAGGCATAGAACTACAGACCAGTCAGTCTTACCTCAATAGTAGGCAAGATTATGGAGGCACTCCTTAAGGAAAGGAAAGTGCAACACCTGGAATTCATAGGGGCACAGGATCCAAGACAGCATGGGTTTACAAAAGGACAGTCCTGTCAAACTAATCTCATAGATTTCTTTGACTGGGTAACCAGAGTGGTGGACCAAGGGGGAGCAGTTGATGATGCCTACCTTGACTTCAGCAAAGCTTTCAACACTGTTCCACCTAGAAGATTGATAAATAAGCTGGGTAGGCTTGGGATGGGTCAGAAGTTGGTCAACTGGGTTGCAAACTGGTTGACGGGCAGAAAACAGAGAGTGGTGGTAAATAGTATACAGTCAGAAGAGATGCAAGTCACAAGTGGGGTACCTCAGGGATCAGTCCCGGGGCCAGTCCTCTGCAATATCTTCATTAGTGACATTGCAGATGGACTAGAAGGTAAGGCTTGTCTGTTTGCAGATGACACCAAGATCTGCAACAGAGCAGATGATCCAGATGGGGTGGGCAGAATGAGAAAAAATCTGGATAAACTAGCAAAATGGTCAGAAGAGTGGCAACTGGGATTTAATGCAAAGAAGTGCAAGATCATGCACATAGGGAAGAGAAACCCTGAAGCCATCTATAGGCTGGAAGAGGAGTTGCTGGCAGTCACAAAGGAAGAAAGAGACTTGGGCATCATCATCACCGATGACCTAAATATCATCCAAGCAAACCTCTAAAGCAGTAGGTAAGGCTAGGGGGATGTTAGGGTGTATTAGTAGGGGTATCACAAGTCGTAAGAGGGAGGTAATAATCCCTCTTTACAAGACACTGGTTAGGCCCCATCTGGAGTACTGTGTGCAGTACTGGAGGCCACACCTTCACAAGGACATTAACCAAATTGAGGCAGTCCAGAAAAGGGCAACCAAAATGGTGCAGGGACTGCATCAGAAGACATATGAGGACAGATTAACGGAGCTCAATATGTATACCCATGAGCAAAGGAGGGACAGAGGTGATATGATCAAAACATTCAAACACCTTAAGGGCATTAACAAGGTGAATGAGTCTAACATGTTTAAATATAAGAAAAACAGCAGGACAAGAGGATACAGCATGAGATTAGAGGGAGGCCAATTAAGGGGGAATGTGAGTAAATTCTTTTTCACAGAAAGAGTGGTGGATGCATGGAATGGCCTACCTCAGGAAGTGGTGGCTATGAATACAGTGCAGAGCTTCAAACAAGCATGGGATAGGCATAAGGGAGCAATACAGATGAGTATGAATAGATAGGCTACTGACAGAGCAAAGGCCGATGGCATATTTATAAGGTAGAAAAAGAAATGGGCAGACTGGATGGGCCTTGCGGTCCTCATCTGCTGTCAACCTCTATGTTTCTATGTTTCATCCATGTACATGGTAGGAAAGTCTTACCATTTCTGGCCAGTCAGGAGAAGCATTATTCACAGGTCACTGGACAGTTGATTTGGACATGTATGACTTTTATGGCAGCTTGAACTGAGGTTTTATATTGCTTTATCTGACCCAGTTGAACAGCTCGGCAGTTACTTTCCTCAAATCTTCTGGGGCACAGCATATTCTTTTAGTGTGCCCATTCTCTCCACAGTGATAGCAGAATACATTAAGTCTGAGGTTAGGAGTTTGAGCAGGGTCCTCCCCCTGTTTGCAGCTATCATAAGAGCAAGACTTGTACTTGTACTTGTCCTTGGGCTTAGATTCAGGGTCAGCTCCACTGGGCCTCCTCCAGGATGAGGGCTGTTGAGATGACTGGGCAAGGTCTCTTACCAAAGCTTGCAGTTCTCTCATTTCTTTTAACATGTCACCATCTGATCTGCTCTCAGTGGCTTGAACACTGGCACCTTTTACAGTGGGTTGGACCTCACTGGTAGCCTCACTGGTCAAAGAACAGGTAATATGACTTTTGACCATGTCTGCTGTAGTCTGTGCACTAGTTCTGAATTCTTTTAACTCTTTTAACAAGTCAGTGAGTTACTGGGGATCAAGTGAAGTGTCCTTTCCACCTGATTTCTTAGAAGCAGGGCCAG
The DNA here is from genome assembly GCA_016271365.2 of Neoceratodus forsteri. Classification (NCBI taxonomy): domain Eukaryota; kingdom Metazoa; phylum Chordata; order Ceratodontiformes; family Ceratodontidae; genus Neoceratodus; species Neoceratodus forsteri. The sequence goes on along the minus strand of CM028130.1, from coordinate 1,691,110,412 downwards.
CTCTGGCAGCGTCTGTATTAGGGTGCCAACACTCATCCTCATTCTCAACTTCTCTAATCTCTTTCATCAACCAGCAACAGGCATGGGAATCACCTTTGTGATCCTGGAACTTTAGTTTGAGCATGAGGACACTGGAGTACCAAGCTGACTTGAGGATTTATTCTACCCTCACTCTAAGTCACTTGCTTGAATGCCACCCTTGCGGTGTGCTCTCTGAAAGGCCCTTTCTACCCGAGTCACATAATCAATCAATCAATCAATCAAATCTTTATTTATACAAGTGGTCATCGTTGAGCAGAGCTCTTTTTCAACATGGACCTGTTTGAAACATGGATACCAGTTATGCAAATGACATACATTAGTTACAGTATATAATATGGGCAATGCCCCAACACTGAGTTTATATACAAATATACATAAATATATAAGGTTTAGGATACTGGTTAGGTCTAGTCAGTAAGAGATAATTGCAACAACATTTGAGAACTACAGACCTCATGTATGTTTAAGGCTGTACGATGGCTGGCTCTAGGAGGCAAGGATAATTTCAGAGCAGCATATAAGGATTATAGACCCCAAGTGCACTAGAAGCCGTGGCTATCTGAGAGAAGTACAACCATAGTTTAGAGGCATCTGTGATCATGGTTCAGACGTGACAACGAGCCACGAGTGGTTTAGGAGTCGTTAGGGGACGAGCAAAGCAGTTGCAGACTTCGCTTACTGTACGCGAGTATTGAGCCATAAAGATGGGCAGAGGGACAAAGGCATCTAATTTAAGAGACTTTTGTAAGTTATTCCAAACGGTTGGGAGCGTGAAGCTAATTGCCACTCTACCAAAATGCAAGTTTACTCTGTGTATTGCAAGGGAGATGAAGGAATGACTTTGGAGCGCATATTTTCTTTTGGTGCATGGGGCAGGCAGTTGGAAATATATTGGGGTAGTTTGTTTGTGAGGGCATGGTGAGGGCATGGTAGGTCCTGAGAGCAGCATTTTTGTGGCACCTAAGTTTAAGGGATGTCCATCCCATGGTATCATACAGGATGCAGTGATGAGTAGAATTAGGGAGACCTGTGATAAACCTTAGTGCACGCTGGTGAAGCATGTCGAGTTTGGCTAGCTGGGAGATGGGACACTGACTGTACAAGAAATCTGTGTAATCCACCAGAGATAGGAAAGTAGATTGGACCAGTCTTGTTTTTGACATCAATAGTGAGGAAGTGGCTTAGCCTGTAGAAAAGTCCAAGCCTTTGCCGAAGTTTTTTCAGCAAGTCTTCAATGTGTTCTGTGAAAGAGAATCTGTTATCAATCCATACTCCCAGATATTTAAATTTGGTTACAAATTCTAGTTTTTCACCTAGTATTGTAGTGATTTCTGGAGTGGGCCCACCATCTGTAGGCTAAGTGAGTGGGCAAGTGGAGAAAAGAGCATTGCTTTTGTTTTTTTGGTGTTCAACAGTAGCAGGAGGTTGTTCAGGATAGAGGTTTGGTTTTATCTTCTGTTTTAACTGAAATATTTGAATAGGTTTGTACTTGAAATTAGTTCTGTGTGTTAAAAAATTACTACTTTGAGTTAGAACTGTTACTTGGGCTGTGATATTGTAACTATTGGGGCTTGTGTGCTGGGTGTGGGAACACTTGTTTGGCAGTGATAGTAAGAGTGAAATTTAAATGTGATGTTTGCCTGGTGGTAATAGAGCCCTCACACCCATCCTGTTTTGTAGGCTTTGTTAAATACTGAAAAGCCACTGGGGGTTGGGATTGAAGGGCTGTGCATTTCTATTGGTGACTGAAATTTGAAGCAACAGGAACTGGTGAGCCTGTGACATCATATGGTACCTGATATCTGCATACACACACTGTTAGTGGGACTGGACACACACTGGACTGTATGTGTTTGTGAGACTTGGGAACTTTATTGGTGGGGTTGAAATTGGGTTTGTAAATCTCTGCAGTCAGAATAGAGAGAGACTGTATTCTAGGGGGTAGAGACTGAGAAAAGGGGTGTGTGCCATTATAAACAGAGAGGGACAAACAGGGTGGCCATATTCTGCCATGGCAGGCATCTTCGGAAGGGTTGTAGGCTGCACAGGCTGTGGGATGGCAATAATTCTCAATTGGACTTGGAGAGAGGGAGGCTGCCCACTCTGTAGACAGCTGTCTTGTATCAGGAGTGAAATATATTAGTTAAGGAGTGAGTTGGGGGTGGTGTAAAGGATTAGGGGTGTGGATGTGGGCAGCAGAAGGGTGGGTTGAGGGGAGGCTGGGGCAATGCTCAGAAACTACAGGACGTTATGTTACAGCAAGCAGGAGGGGGGATATTAGGTACAGAGGACCCTTAGATTGGGATGTTGACGCTAAGGGGAAAATGTACGGGTAAACATTCTGAATATAAAGAGAGTGGGGGGGAAGAGTCAGGAGGGGCTGTTGTGGGGAAGCCTAGAAGAGCAGACATTAAGAAGGGAGGGGCTGTTGTGTGGAAGCCAAAAAAAGCAGACTGTGGGAAGGGAGCTTCTAAGGAGAACAGAGCAAGAGGAGAGGAGAGGAAGAGGGGCAGTTTAGAGGGGCAGTTGGGGGAAATTCGGGTTACTTGATGGAGGCTGGCATAGAGTGTTACAATAAATTTGAGCTACTAAGCAACCTAGAGGTGGAGGAAGGGGTTGGTGGAAATAAGGAAACTGATACTGAGGCAGAGGGAGGGAGTCGGATACCCATACGGCAACACAGACCAGCGATGGAAAGGATAAAAATAGTCCCAGAGGGAGAAAGGGAAGCATAAATGTTAAGCAGATGGGGGAGATGCAACATATTGCAGACATGAGGGAGGAGAGCATGACTGGAGAGAAAGTGGGAGACAAGAAGGCGGGGGAGGGGCCCCCCTTCAGCAGGGGGGTCTGTACCAAGGATGGGGCCCTAGGTAAAGGGGACCCACAGAGGACCTCTGGAGGTAGGGGTACTATTACAAGGGGGGAGGATGGCAGTGTGGGGGAAGGGGAAACCATCAGGGCCAGGATAAATGGTTCAGATAAGAGAGGGTTAAAGGGGACACCTATTAAGGGGGGGTCTGAGTTAAGTGGGCAAAACAACAAGGGAGGGAGAAAGGGGAGGGTGACAAGGGGGTCTCTAATAAGGCAGGAAGACTCCCATGGAATTGAGATCATGAATAAAGGGGGGATGGAGGTTGAGAGTGCACAGTGGAGGTAACCATAAGGATGATGGCAGTGTTAAGGTTCTGTTATTGGGAGACTCAATGATTAGGGGTATCCAGTGGGAGGGACAGGGGGGTGAATGCCATAGCCAGGTGAAGGTAGTGAGCATCTCTGGGCTGACAGTGCACAGAGCAAAGTTCATGGTGTACGAACTGGTTAGGGTTGTGGAGGGAAACCGGATTTCCTGGTGCATTTGGGAACTAACGATCTAGAGGGAAATAGCATTTTGGAAATCCAAGTAAGGTTCCAAGAACTTGCCAGAGTCTGTCGGGATAATGGATGCAACATTTCCTTTTCAGAGATATTGCCAGTACCAAAGGCCTCAGTGGAGAAAAAAATGAAGATCACAGAGGTTAATGACTGGCTCAGAAAGTGGGGTGAAGAGAGTGGGTTGGGGGTGTTAGGAAACTGGAAAGGAGTTTGGGAGGATAAGGGACTGTATGCCAAGGACAGGCTTCTTCTTGCCCCATTAGGGAAAGAGTCCTTAAACAGGGGGTGGCTGACTACATTCCAAGAAAGGTGGGTTTAAACTTGTGAGGGGGGAGGAATAAGGAGGGGCTAAAAGCCCTCTCCTCCAGATGAGGAGTAGCCTTCAAACCGAAGGGGAGGAGGGCGGAAGCCAGCTGGGGGAGGAGGTTTCAAAAGGAGCAGAGGGAGAATGGAAGTATAAGGAACCTGGGTGGGGTTCAACAAAGGGGATCAGGGATAAGGGGTGGTGCTAGTAAATACCAGGAGCTTGGGAAACAAGTTGCCAGAGTTCCAGGCCATGCTGTTCGAGGGAAGGGTGGATGTGGCGGCTTTCAAGGAAACGTGGACCAACAAAAACCATGACTGGGACCTAAACGTGCATGGGTACACTATGCTTAAGAAGGATAGAAAGGAGGGCAGAGGGGGTGGAGTGGCTAAGTTCATTAGAGATGACATAGAAATTGCTAGGGTAGAAGAGGCAGAGGGAAACATTGAGGCCTTATGGGTCACCTTACGAACCCCAGCAGGAGGTAAGGTCAAGCTGGGTGTAGTATATAGGCCCCCCGGGATTGGTGATGTTCTGGAGGATGGTTTGCTGGACAACATCATTGCCCAGTGTGGACCAAAAGGGGAAGGAGTGGTGTTGACAGGGGACCTTAATATGCCTGGTACAAATTGGGGAACCATGTACTCTTAGGTGGCTAAGGAGCAGAGGTTGCTGGATGGCTTCCAGGATGTGTGATGGAGCCCACAAGGGAGAGGCATGTCCTGGATGTGGTTCTGGCAGATGGGGATCTGGTAAGGGACCTGGTTGTAGAGGATCCCCTGACTGGGAGCGACCACAATACTGTCTGGTTTCAAATAAGCATGGGGGGGTGAGATCTAGGACACTAGCAGTGGACTTCAGGGAGGCAGACTTTGTGGGCATGGGAAATGTTCTCAAGGATCACTTGAAGGGATTACATCAATGACAAATGTGGAAAAGACATGGGAGGTCATAAAACAGGGACTTCATGTGCGTCAGGACCTGCGGTAAGGTGAAACGTAAGGGAGCAAGGTCACATAAACCATGCTGGTGGTCCAGTGAGGTTCAGGTAGCGGTCAGAGAAAAGAAGGCGGCCTACAAAAAATATAAAACAACAAGAAAGGATATGGATAAGGAAATGTACCATCTTGCATCTAGAAAAGTCACCCGGATGGTGAGGGGGCAAAGTCCAGTAAAGAGCAGAGGTGGGCACAGGGGATACATGGAGGGGAAAAGAGGTTCTTCTGGTACATTGGGGAGCAGAGAAAAACTAAGGGCCATCTCAGCAGATTGAGATCAGAAGGAGGGTGGGTGGAAGAGGCGAGGTACCAGGCAGAGGCATTAAACGAGCACTTCGCCTCTGTGTTCACTAGGGAGAGGGAGGGGGAGGGGATATCTACAAAGCAAGGCACAATGGGGATAGAAGCGGCAGTGAGTGGGATCAGGGGAGCAACAGAAATGGAGCAAGAGGGAAGGAGAGGTACCCCAAGGGTGTCACATCAGGATAAGGATAAAAAGGCCGGTAATGTGGAGGGGACGAATGATGCTATCTCCACCGAAACAGTGTGGTTAGCCCTCAAGGCCTAAAGAAAGACAAATCTCCTGGGCTGGATGTCATTCATCTGAGAGTACTATTGGAATTGACGGACATACTGGCTGCACCCCTGGCGGGGCTCTTCAACAGGTCGCTTGAGACAGGGAGGGTACCTAGGGATTGGCGAGAGGCACATGTGGTGCCAATCCAAAGATGGGGGTCGAGGGAACTACCAGGTAACTATAGACCCATCAGTTTGACCTCGGTGGTGGGAAAATTAATGGAGAGTATACTAAAGGAATGATTGGGGGTGTACTTGGAGGAGGTGGGAGATCTGGATAGTCGGCAACATGGGTTTGTGCCAGATAGATCATGTCAAACCAATCTTGTGGAGTTCTACAAATGGGTAACATCAGAACTGGACAGGGGAAAGCCTGTGGATGTATTATTCTTGGACTTCAGCAAGGCGTTTGACTCTGTCCCCCACGATGGTCTGGTGGAGAAACTGATGAGGTTGGGAGTAGGCCCTTTGATGGTCAGATGGATTAAAAACTGGCTAGCTGGATGCACCCAGAGAGTAGTGGTCAGCGGGGAGCTCTCAAACCCTAGAGATGTCGCTAGTGGGGTACCGCAGGGCTCGGTCCTGGGTCCAATCCTGTTTAATGCATACTTATCGGACATCAGGGAGAGTATAGAGTGTGAAAAGAGTCTCTTCACTGATGACTCCAAGATGGGAGTAGTAGTTGAAGGGGAAGAGGGGAGGTTGGCCCTGTAATGGGACCTGGACACCCTGGAAAGCTGGGCCCACACATGGAAATTAAATTTCAATATCACCAAGTGCAAGGTGTTACATCCTGGGCGGGGAAACCCTAAACACAGGTACACCCTGGGAGGGGAGGCGCTGGAGGCCTCAATAGGGGAAAAAGACCTAGGTGTCATGGTGGATGCATGTATGAATAACTCTGAGCAGTGCAGAGAGCAGCTAGCAAGGCAAACAGGATGTTGGAATGCATCGTAAGGGGGATCACCTCTAGGAGCAGGGAAGTGATTCTGCTGCTGTACAATGGACTGGTTAGACCACACCTTGAGTACTGTGTACAGTACTGGAGACCACACTTGAAGAGGGACATACAACTCCTGGAGAGGGTACAGAGGAGGGCAACTAAGATGATATGAGGACTAGAGGATTTGACATATGAGAACAGACTTGAGGAGCTCTGCCTGTTTTCATTGGAGGAGAGGAGACACAGGGGGACATGATTGAGGTCTTCAAGTACCTCAAGAGAATAAATAGTGTAAACATGGAGGGGATCTTTAGACTAAAGCAGGGAGGTGTCACCAGAGGGCATGGTTTGAAGTTGAAAGGTGGAAGGGTGAGGGGGAAGAGGAGGAGGTTTTACGTTGAGAGGATGGTGGACCATTGGAATGCACTGCCTGGTGAGCTGGTTCAGAGATCCACAGGGGAGGGCTTCGAGAGAGGGTGGGACAGACACAGAAAGTGGATGTATCAGATGATGACCTAGCCCAGGGGGGTTGGGATGGATGATAGGGGTTTCTGGAACACAAGGGGGAGGAGGGCCTCGGCACCCAACTAGGGATCTGAGGATCAAGCAGATTTGATAGACCATAAGGCCTAATCTGCTGGCAATTAGTATGTTAGTATGTTAGCTGACTTTGCAGGAGGTCGAACTCATTTTGGAGGTTGTTACAGGTGGCCTCTGGTGTGGGTCTGCTGATGTATAGGATGGTATCATCTGCAAACAGGTGGATATTGTCATTTTTTATGTAGTAGTCTATGCAATTTATATATATATTGCGAATAAAAGTGGACCTAGTATAGATCTTTGAGGGCCCCCTCTTAGGAGCGGTTTAAGAGGGGACAGCTCGCCTTCTGCTTTAACTTGCTAGAGACATCCTGAGAGGTAGTCAGTGAACCAGAGCAGCGAGGTAGAGTCCACTCCTATGTTTTGAAGCGAGGTGAGGAGAAGGTTGTGATCAACGGTGTCAAAAGCTTTGCTTAAGTCCAAAAAGACCACACAGGTGAAGTTCCATGTGTCAAAAGCTCGCAGCCACGCATCGGTAACTTTGGACAGCGCTGTAATAGTGCTATGTTCGGCTCTGAATCCTGACTGCATCGGGTTCAATAGATTTGTTACTTCAAGGTAGTTCCTTAGTTGTGCATTCACAATTTTCTCTAGTAATTTAGATAGTACTGGGAGTAGAGAAATGAATCTGTAATTGTTGAGGTCCCCTGGGTCACCCGATATAAAGAGTGGTATGACATGGGCGGTCTTCCAGACAAACATAGACAAACAGACAGACAAGCAGACAAACATTAATTTTTCCACTGTTTGGTGGACTTGAATTTCCACATTGGGCTTCTCCTGATTCCATACTCCCCAAAACACCTTCTAAAGCAGACAAATAGTCATTAGCTGAAGCTTCAGGGTTTGTGGACCAGAAAAATCTAATGGCTTCAAGTGCAGGGCTCCTTAAACTCTCCATAAGTCTCTTCTGCTTCTAACCCTTTATACACTGACACTCTTGGACCAAGGGGGACGTATAGTCTATCCAAGTCTCTAAGTCATCTTCCCCCTAGGATGTGGGAATAGTGCCCGAAAATAGTCTGAGCATGCCGTAGGAGTCGAGATTTACTGAACGTACCGCTATGGGGGAAAACATGGGTGGTGTAGGCACAGGTTCAGGTGTGGTGGTTGGGAAGGAGTTAACTGGAGTAGCCCCCCTGGGACATTCTATTGCCCTTTTTAGAGCATCAAAAGTCTGTCCCTCAGCTGCTAACAATTTTCCCAGGTTTTCTTTTAACCCTTCAACTCAGGGTGACCTCCCCATGGGTAGGTGCCCCACTATATATAGTGATGACCCCCCCATCCCACCTGGGACCCTTCAGGCATGATAACATGGTGTACTGTCTCCGGATCTGTGGGAGTGCTACATTCAATTAGAAACACTATACTCTGAGTAAATAAGTCATCATTTCACCCCTGTACAGTGATTTTACCCAGACACTTAACTTTACCCATTGCCTCCTCTATAGCAGCTTTAGTGGTACCCTGCGGGATACCCAATAACATCACAGCATGGTGAGGATCAATTTTTTCTGCCTGACTCCACACCAACAGGCAGTGCACAGCCATTTTGTGTGGGGGGGACTCTCAAGTTTAACCTTAGAAATTTTCTCCATTTTTATTTTGGTGCTCAATCAACGAGTAGTTGCAATTTCATATTTTGGCCACTAGGGAGCAGCAATCCCAGAGGTGCTTCTATGTTTGTAACCCTGACACCATTATTCCAAGGGCTAATACCCCTGCTTGCTGCCTTGAATACAGGTTGAGGGGCCTGGGTTCGAAACTAACTGCTACTAGGGTCTCCCTGCTCAGTACTGAATATACTGTACAATATTTTGGTGCCTCCAACCAGAGTAGTGCTTATGTGGGTATCCATCTAGATTGGTACAGCCCTCTGGGAAGCTATACCCACCCACAATCCCACTGAGTGACCTTATACACTATACATTTAAACTGACAGTAGCAAGTTTCAGCATTCAATGTACAGTTCAGAGCAGGCATTAATAATATGCTTACACACCACATATTTACCACCAAGGTCTGGACTTCTGGAAAACACCCTGGATCCCCTGCAAAAGACAGTTTTAAATGTGGGCATGCACTTTCAATATACTTAGCACTGTATCACTAACCTCAGAATTGGTAATAATATGATCATGGACTCAAGTTAACATTCAAACAGCAAATCAGGTTTATTTTGAGGGTCTGTAACAAGGGAGGGGGCAAGAATTTAGGCTAATGATTACTATACTGTATTTAGGCAGAATGGATTAATTATACTGTTAATCACTCTAGTCCCTGGCTCACTTACTCCATGTAACTGCTGGGTACCCAGAGTGGAATACAGGCATGCCTGGCAGTGCCATGGGGTGACCAGCATTGCAGCTGACTGGGACCCTTGATGGGAAGAATCAGGATTAAACACATGCAATAACTCAAAACCAATTGTATCCATGACTGGATGGCCCAGTCTATTTAAACACTTTAACTGGTGACAAGAATCAGGTAGTACCATAAATAATTTAAAAGCTGGTTGCAGGGAGCTACCCTGGTTTTACTCACTGTACCCTGAAGAATGAAGTATGGCAGTGGCGACATGAAGACCTGCTACTGGCTGAAGCTGATGGTGGGGAACAGGGCCAAAACGACTCACCCTCACTGCACAGTCTTTCCCTGTAGGTGGCCACAACCTGTGTATAGTTGCATTGCAGGGGCTGAATCCCTAGATCTGGTCTCTCACCAAGATGGTAAGGCTGTTTGTACAGGAGCGGTCTATCTGGGCCTTTGCTGGCATGGGCCCAGTCAAAGAGATGGCTTTCAACAGTTTTTTGCTGTTTGATGGTGAATTCTCCAGCTGCATAGGCAAAATTTGTTGCTATGTAGTGCTTTCTCCCTTTCTTATACAGGAGTCCCTGTAGCACTTCTCAATGGAGCACTTATCCACACATTAGGTAGGCCACAAGTTCGGTGGCTGAAGAAACATTAAACTTTCCTTTTTCAGTTTCTGGATGGTTTCTATCTCAGCTGATTGCTAAGAAACCCCACAGTCTGCTATCAGGCAGTTCCTGGAGATCGATCCCTTTTGGAATGAAACTGAACCACAGGAGGCAATACAGGCTTCTCCTGTAAGAAACACACAAATCTCAACTGACTCCTCTTTCCTCAGAGTCTTGAGCTGCAATGCACACAATTTAAAAGCATTTCTTGAACTTGTCTGATTTTCCTGTATAGCTGGGGAGCTGTCAGTCACAGTTCAGGCACTCCCATTGATCAGTGTAGGCACCATTCTGAAGGTTTATGGTTTCTCCCATAGGGCACCATAATGAGGACCCCTTGAGGAACCCTGTGTCCTGATTGGTCCAATGAAGAAGTCCAGGACCAAAGATTGCGGCTCCTATTGGAGAAGAACTGAAGGGGAGAAGAAATATAGGGGGTAGTTCTAATACCGAAACCTCAAATAGATTTAGTTTACTCCAAAATGACCTAATTATTGAACCCATGCCTGAGAATGATAGCATTCTAAAGGAAGGGTCCTTCATTCCTTCCCCCACCCCCAATAATTTGGATACTCCACTGACAAATAATATGAAGCGTACTGATCCCATCAGTTCTAAATCTATGAAAATTCCAAGGGATGTATTGGTAATCGGTGACTCAATGCTACGTTACACAGATCACATAATATGTAAAAATAGAAATCCCTTCACTACAGTTAGTGTTTTACCAGGTGCTGGCATTAATAACATTAAGCAACTCCTTCCAGGCCTTCAGGAGCATACACAGACCCCAATCACCTTAATTCATGCTGGAATAAACGATTTAGGAAAAGATCTATGCTAGAAATCCAGAGAGATTTTGAAACTATAGGGGATACGATCAAAAATCAAGGAGGTGACTTGATTATTTCTGGACTATTACCAATCCTCAGAGCAAATCATCAAAAAAGGCAAGACATAATAACACTAAATGGTTGGTTGAAACGATGGTGCCTTAGAGAAAATATTGCTTTCATGAGTAACTGGGAAGGGTTTATGAACCAGGCATTGTATGCCAGAGATGGAGTACATTTAAATAGACAGGGAAAGCGCATTTTTGGGAATAGACTTAAGCAGCAAATCGATAATACTTTAAACTAAATTCAAGGGGGGATGTTGTTACTACACCTTTGGTCAAACAATAACAAAAACAGTCCACAAAAACACATTGATTGGAACATCCTTCTTATAAATGCTAGAAGTTTAAATAATAAATACGATGAGTTATTATATACTCGAAAACAGCAGGATGTTCATGTTTGTGCAATTATGGAGACCTGGTGGAAGGAGAATGATTCTTGGGACAAAAATATCCCTGGGTATACATTATTTCATAAGGATAGAACTATTAGTAGGGGTGGAGGAGTTGCACTATTCGTCTCAAATAGCTTAAAAGTTGAAATTATCGAGTTATTAAAATGGCCTAAAATAGAAGCTTTATGGGTTAAAATATATTTAAAAACCTCATATTATATAAATCTGGGAGTAATTTACAGGCCACCTTCAGTCACTGTAGAAGAAGACTCTATGCTACTGGAGTATATAAACGGCATTTCCCCTGCTAAAAATGTTCTACTTATGGGTGATTTTAACCTCCCAGGGATAAACTGGAACACTCTTAACACTACTACTCAAATTGAAAATATTTACCTCAAATCTTTTTTGTTAAATAATATGGAACAAATAGTGAAGCAGAATACTAGGGGAAATAATATACTTGATCTAGTCTTGCATAATCTGGGTGATAGTATAACAAACTGTAATGTTTCTTATCCCCTTGGAACCAGTGACCATTCCATGGTAAACTTTACATATAAAGGTATTTATGGTTCAGATGTGGGATGTGAAGTTATCTATAATTTAAAAAAAGCCAATTTTCAGAAATTTAATATAGAGTTGACATTGTGGGATTGGGAAGAGGAATTTAAGAACAAATCACTAAATGAAATGTGGTCTATACTCAATACTAAATTATCTACTGGAATATTAGAGTATATTCCACAAATGAAAGAAAAGTTAAATATAAAACTCCCTGGATAAATGCTAAAGTTAAAAAACTGATTAGACAGAAAAAAAGGCCTTCAAAAATGCAAAACTTAGTGGTATACAGTCAAATTGGGAATATAAAAATCTTCTGAGGAAAACAAAAAAATTGTGTTAAAAAAGCTAAAAGGGATTATGAGGTTAATCTGGCAATAAGGGTTAAGGATAATTACAAGCCCTTCTATAAATTTGTAAATAATAAAAGGGGTGCCACTCCCACTTTAGGCCCATTAAAAGATTCAACTGGTAAAATGATATTAGAGAATTCTGATGTGGCAATATTATGTAATCAATATTTTACCTCTGTTTTTAATAAGAAATCTTTACCTTAAAAAAAATCATAATCCACATAAAATACCTGGATGACACCTTATCACAGCATTAGACATTCAAAAGCATCTACAAGGGTTGGACTCTATTAAATCATCAGGCCCTGATGGTCTTCACCCTCGCATTCTCAAATAATTGGCTATTCCTTTATCTGGTCCAATTACAGCATTATTTATTAGATCCATCGAAGAAGGACAAATTATTGATGTATGGAGGCAAGCTAATGTTGTGCCTATTTATAAAAAGGTTTCAAAACTTGAAGTATCTAACTACCGGCCTATTAGCCTGACGTCTATTCTGAGTAAAATCCTAGAGGGAATTATCAAGGAATATTTAGGGGAAATAGTTAAAATTGATTATTCCCAGCATGGTTTCGTAAATGGCAGATCGTGCCAGACAAATCTGCTGGAATTCTATGGTAAAGTTAGTATGGCTTTAGATAAAAATGAGGCAGTAGATGTCATTTTTTTGGCCTTCTCAAAAGTCTTTGATAAGGTCCCTCATGGTGAACTGTTAGACGCTTTGATTGAAATGGGTTTAAATGGTAATATTACCAAATGGGTGGAATCATGGTTGACCAATAGAATGCAAAAAGTCTGTATAAAAGGTTCTTATTCAGGACAGAAACAGGTGTCCAGTGGTGTCCCACAGGGCTCTGTGCTTGGCCCATGTCTTTTTAATATATATATTGCCTCATTAAGTACGTCAGTCAGAGTATGGCTAACCAGATTTGCGGATGACACTCTCATTGGTCATATTGTAAACAATGTTGAAGATGCAAAGTTCGCACTTGGTGAACTTGAAAGTTGGGCAGATAAAAACAGCTTAAATTTTAATGTAAATAAGTGTACCATTATGTACTTTGGGAAAAATAATTAGCCAAATATAAGTTGGGAGGTAAATTATTAAATGTGATGGAAGATGAAAGGGACTTGGGTGTAAGGGTACAAAATAATTTGAGTCATAAACTTCATTGTCAACATGTCATTAAAAAATACTGAAAGCCATTCTGCTTGTCATGGCACGTTTTGGGGAGTGCAACCAGAGTCTGTACCTTGCCAAACAGAAGCGGGGGTGCTCTCATATGGGAAACTCATTTCCTTCTTTTCTGACATCAGCTATGCCACCTGCCAATAGCAAAAGAAATCTGAGGTAGTGTGCAACATACAATGGGAAGTTGGGATACAGAACTCTTCTTCGTTACATTCTAAATTTTGGATTGTCTAGCAGGGTAAACAGCTATGTATATATGGACCCAGCAAATGCTGGCTGGTGGACACCAGAATTGAAGAGCTGGAAGAGAGGAGCCAAGGAAGGAGCAGACTCAGCAGAGGAGGAGGAGGATGGTGATTGAACATATGGAACTGGAGCCGTTGCAGGTCGTCTCAGCTTGAGGGATTATCCTGAACTCCTAATTAATTCGACATTTGTTAGCATTTTTCTAGGCTGCTAGCTTGGCTTAGATCAGGCATGCTGGTAATCCTTTATAATAGGAGTTCAGGAGATTCTGGGATATATAAGCCTTTCTTAGAGATATGGGATAATGGCTATCGTAGTTACTGCTTACCTTGGATGGGGTGTTTAACTGTTTAAAAATCCCTTTAGTTCATCATTGCCAGACATTTTCAGTTTTCTTGTTGTTTCAAAGATATATGCTAAATTAGCAAAATTCTATAATGTGGACATAATTGGGTTATTTACTAATTGTGGTGGGTGCATGCTTTTTACAAGATGCCCTTTTGTTAATGATCCTAGTGTTGCTATTTGCATGAAATCTTCAGCGACCTGTCGGCATACACTCCAGACCCAACTATCCATCATGCCACTGAAGGAGAAACCCCTAACCACCCAAATAGACCTCCATTCTACTTAAAAAGGCTTAGTTGGGTTGAAGTACATGGCTACCTAAAGAACAAAACAAAATTAAAACTAGATTCAGCCCTGACAACACTGATATGAAACTGCTCAAATTAGTGCTTAAAGAGGTCACTTACCCATTATGTATAATCTTCAATCTGCCCCTGTCATCTGGACAAGTACCAGAGGTTTGGGAAAAAAGTCCATGTGCCCCAGTATTTATTTTATTTGAATCTAGGATTACAAGTACCTTTGAGCCAAGGCTCTTTTACAAAGATTCCTCACCAGTAAATTTAAAGGGGGTGACCACTGCCTGCCATCCAACTACCACCTGATCTCTATCCTACCACCTCTATTGAAAACCCTGGAATGTGTAGTAAATGACAGCTTGCCCAATATCTAAACTACCATGAATTACTGGCAAATAACCAACCATGGGTTTAGAAAAACTTCAATAGTATGACTACACTCCTTGAGTATATACTGACTCTATTCATTGTGCCCTGGACAGAGGACAATTGACTGAGTCTTTCTTCATAGACCTAACTAAGACTTTTGACCTTGTGAACCACAGCCTCCTATGTCAAAAACTAATAAGTCTGGGCCTATCAAAAGAATCTGTCTCCTGGTTCAAAAGCTACCTAGCAGGTAGAACCCAAGCTGTAAAGTGCCACAGCACTCTCTTTCTAGGTAGGCTTATCTTGGAGGGTATTCCCCAAGGGTCAATCTTAAGACCCTTCCTTTTCAGTCTTTTTATAAATAATATACCAGCCATCTGTAGGCCAACCAATATACTACTCTATGCAGATGACGCTGGCATCTTCACCAATGACAATAGTCAACAGAGGCTTAGACTATAGTCTGACTATAATTACTGATGACTTCATTTATCAAACAGATTACAATAACTTTCAAATATCATAATAACCCAAAATCGGGTTATTATAACATTTCTTAAAACTTCCTCTCACTAGCAGTGTCATTCATCTGTAGCGTGCCACGTTATTGGCCCTTACTCTCTGTGTAGGTGAGCCGAACATATAAAAAAAACATGGCAGCAAAAATTTCCTTTGGTGATGAACAGACTACTCCTGAAGTAATCCTAGCCCATCTGCAGTCATTTATTTTTATTAATTATCTGGTTAATTGTGCCTTTCCGAGAAAACAATAAAAAAAAAAGCTATCTGGTTGATCCTGCTGTTGTTGTGCTTCAGTCGGGGCTTCTGCTGACCCAGTGTGCTCTCAAACGGCCATTGTCACACTTTGATTGGGGCTTCTGCCCAACCCAGCACACTCTCAAATGTGACTGCTTCCTCACAGTCAGCAGTATCATTTTTCTTTATGTAATCCCCTTACAAAATGGGGCTCCTATAATGTCTTCCTGGGCTTGCCTAATGCCTATTATCAAGATGGTGTCCTGTGTCTGCAGTAGTTTAAATGTGTCTGCATGAGAGAGCTATAGAAAGCCTCCATGCCTGTCTCTTTAAGAGATTCATTACGCTGTGTTAGAAATTAGTCTGGGCTGGGTCCGAGTAGCTTAAGGCTCACAACTCACCTGACGAGTGGTATTTCTGCTCCATTCTGCAGTCGCTGTATGTTTAGAGGGAGCCCTTTTAGAATCTGTGATTGTTTGTTATTTATCTGCTTTAATAATAATAATATTGGAGTTTGTCTAACCTGCTTTCCATTGCAGTTTGAATCTTTGCATAGGAGCCACCATTTTGCCTTCTGGAGTGCCAGAATTGGACCACTCGAACCCCAGGGGACTTAAAATGGAGACTGTCCCCAGAGGTCTTGTGGAATTGAATTTCTGTTGGAATTGTAGCTTTTAAGGTTTGGTGCCTAAATGGACCTGGAGGGAGAGCCCTTTCTTTGACAGACATATTCATCAGCCAACCAAACCTTTTGGGTCACTGGGAAAGCCCATAGTTGCCTGCAGCAATGACACAGTCGAGAGTTGGAGTTTGGAGAGTGAACAGCTCGAGCCATTCAAGCAGCTTCTCCTCCATAGTAGTACGTGGAATCAGCGAGAAGGCTGTGTTTGTCCTGCCTGCCACCATCTTCCAGTGTGAAGAAGTTTGTGAGAGTAAAATCGGACTTAATTCCGATAACGTTTATCGAGACCTGAGACCTGAAGAGAAAATGAGTGATCATTGCCTGTGTGTAGACTGAAAACTTGCGAAAGTAGCAATCAGCCTGTCAGATTCTGGAGAAAGACTCAGAATGAAAGGTTTGTGCAGAAACCCTGTTAAATTGCAAATGGACTTTATCCAATCTGTGGCTCATAGCTGTGCTGCCTATAAGTGTGCTGAATGTGTAGTGTGGGTCACGATTTGGTTCTCCACTATTGCTTGTGTTGCCCTAACTGAAAGCTGCTCCAGCACCTGCTTCAGACTAAATCCGAACTGCTTGCTCTGTCTGGGTCCTGCCACCTCAGCCTAGACTGCCACTCCAACTGCAGAGACTTTTCCAACAAAAGACCCACTCAAGGATTTGGCTCCCTGCTCAACACCATCAAACAGGTAGCGACCACTACGGTGAGTCGTGTGGGCTCTGCTTCCCCTGGCAATCCAATAAAACATCCAGAGGTCTTCATCTCATCAGTCCTGCCTCCTAGTCTGGTTAATGTGAGTACTAAACAGGGTAGCTCCCTGCAACAAAGCTGCAATCATTGTGTGCCATCTAATTTATTTGTTTTGGTTTATTACAACAAACTGAGCCATTCAGCTCCGGATTACAAATTCTAGGTTGATGTGCATGCTAATTGTTTTCTTTTCTAAGGGCTCCAACAACAGCTGCAACGCCGGCCTGCTCCGGGCAACGCTTCAGGCTAGCCTGATTAACAACTGGGTACCCAGAGTGTGTGACTGTGACAAGGGGACTCCTTGTGCATGCACGTTCAGCCTGAATCAATCAGACCTAATAATCACCTGCTAGATTGCTGCCCCACCCTTGTTCAAGCCCCCCCTGAATAAATCAGATTTTGTTCTTTGTGCATTTAACGTGGCTAGTGTGTATTTTCTTGGAGGGAATATTGTATTGCCATTGAACTGTTGCATTACAGGTCTTATTTTACAAGGGGTCTCCAGGGCATTTGCAGCTGATCCAGCCCTGGTGGTCAGTGCACAGAGTGTGGGTTCAGCTATACTATCATATGATATATGTGATGTTTATCTGTTGATCTGTTTAGGCCACTAGAAGGGTTAGTGGGTGGTTATAGCATCTGGAGGACTATACCAACAGCAGTTATTCTACCCCAAAACCATTCCTTTGGGTGGGGACACCCATTCACTGAACTCAGGCCCCTCAAACTCTGCCTAGTCACACAGGCAGGGGTAGTAGCCCATAAGATAGCACCACCTAGGGGTTACATTAACAAAAATAAACATAAAAAAAAAGTTTCCTTAGTGCACAAGGAGTGTGTGTGTGTGTCTGCATGCGTGTGTGCATGTATTTGTGTGTGACAGTGTGTGTGTGTGTGTGTGTGTGTGTGTCTGTAGGTAGGGGACAGACTGAGACACTAGGCAAACTCTGCACCAGTAATTATAAAAAATAAGCAACTGGGTGTTTTATGGATTTTTTTTTATCACACCCTCAGTGTATGATGACCTCATAAACCTCTTGAGCTTTGCTCTCGAGATTTGTGGGTCATCACACACCTCAGGTGTGTAAAAAAAATCCATAACACACAGTCGCCTATCTATTATTCTCTATATAGTACATGGTTAAGGATTATTATGTATAAAAATTGGTGACTGCTCAAATGTTGTTGTGCACATTCCAAAAGTTGTTGTGCATGTTCTAAAAGGTTTTGTGCACTTTCTAAATCTTATTGTGCACATTCCACAATGAATATTCATGAAGCGCTCTCTCCTATGCCACCTGATTGGGCAATGCAGTGCTCTTCAGAGAAAAAATCCAACAAACATGGCGGCACTGCTTACTGAGTGGCTCACTGACATGGTTTGGATATGGACTGCAGTATTCGGCTCCTTGTTTCCAAACCATACCAGTTTTAACATTCCTCTCTTTTTTTTTTAAATGATGTGCGGCCGCGAATCTTAGCAGGCTCATACTCAAACGGACCACACTGAATGACACTGCAGCAGAGCTGTTGACAGCAACTGCGAGAGGGAATACAAGGTATGAAACCTTGTAAAATGTACACACTCACAAATGTAACTTTTTTTTTTTGTATCTGAGGGGAACCATATACTGTAATAAATAAAGTAGGGGCGCTGATACTCAACTCGCCATGTGTTTCCATCTCAGGGTTGAGATACTGGCAAAGACCTCTTGAGCTTTGCTGTCAAGGTCCATATGCTGGTATCTCAATCCCTCGGTGGAAACACAGGCTCGTTGTGTATGGGTGCCCATACTTTATTCCTTATTTAATGCCATACAGGAATGGTTCACAACCAACTTATTAGTGATGAATACAAGAAAAAAACAAATGTATGCTTTTGGCACCTGGTGCAAGCTTCACACCTCCCCTGTCTTGACCATCATCACCACAACTGGAACCCCACTTGAACAAGTACAAACCTTTAAATATCTTGGGATAACACTAGGCAGTGTTACATCTTACAGTGCACATGTTGACCTCTTGGTTAAGGCAACAAACACTAGGCTGTGACTGCTATACTGGCACAGACACAACTTCTTCACAGAAATAAAACAAAACAAAACACTTGTTTAGTGTCTCATTACAAGTACTATTGACTACGGCTCTGCTAGTAACAATGTGCTGTGTAGAGTGACAATATGTTGTGTAGAGTCAGGGGCTGCCTCAGTAGGGTCTGCTGCTTTGAGCTTGGCCTAAAAAATGACAAACATACCTGCGTGCTGTACAGCAACCTTAATCGGTTAAACTTAGACACAAGAATGCTCTATCTTATCCTTGTTATGGGCAAAAAAGCAAGGCAAGGCTTATTGTCCCCAGCCTAAGGGCAATGTTCACCGCTGTGGATAGCAAATACTCCACCAGAGGTGTGGAGCAACACTCTCTGTTGCTTACTCAGAAAAAAAACCTCACTTGGCCAATCCTGTTTCTCTATCATTTTGCTAAGCAATGGAATGACCTGTCTGTCTCTTTAAAAACGTATTGCTCCATCGAGATGTTCAAATCCCAACTGCTCTCCTTACTTACCCCTCCTGGGACCTGTAACTGCTACTGATGATTGTCAATGTTACCCGCAATATGTTATGTACACTGCACTTGATCTGTCCATAATGTCAAATGGTAACCTAAATACTGTCATCACTGTACCTCATCATATGCTAAATTAATGTCAAATGTAACCAACTGCTATATCTTCTACCGTACATCATCATCTGCTAAGTACCATTATACATAATTGCCTTACATGTATCCAATGAAACATTATTGTAG
This sequence comes from Neoceratodus forsteri, assembly GCA_016271365.2. Taxonomy (NCBI): domain Eukaryota; kingdom Metazoa; phylum Chordata; order Ceratodontiformes; family Ceratodontidae; genus Neoceratodus; species Neoceratodus forsteri. The sequence goes on along the minus strand of CM028130.1, from coordinate 1,691,090,935 downwards.
TATGGCTGTATTGTATTGTATTGTATTATATTGAACATTTTTTTCCTAACTCTGTAATACTAGTTTTGTTGTTCTTGACTATAAACCATTTGAAAACAAGCTCTGCCTTAAGGGTTTTATGTGAAATAAAAACTAATGTAAAACTGAATGGGTGGCATCACTTGGCCAGGGACATGGTTCACTGCTACATGGTATGTACTATATTTTTATTTTATTTTGCAGATACTGCTGTTATTTCCTAAGGGTCTGGAGTAGTACCTTTGAATTGTAGGGACTATGTGTACACTGTTGAACTGCTGTTTCCTGATTTTGTTGCATATTGGGTTTTGGGAAAGACTGTGACTACACACACTTTGATATGGACTACCTATGCTGAAGTACCATGACATCCACTGTTCTCTTGGAGGACAAGAACTAGTGTGAAATGCACATGGACTTTGAATTTATTTTATATTTGTCATGTCTTGGGCTGGTCACCTGCATGTTCTCTGTGTTATTCATTATTATTTATTATTCAATTCTAATTTGTACTGAATTCTTCTTCTATTTGTATGATATTACTGGGGATGAAAATGGACACTTGTTCCTTTCGCTGTCTGTGTGACAATGTAATGGGTGTTCTCTATAAGGAATTTCAATGTCAATGGATGTTTGCTTTGGAAAAAAAAAGCTACAGCCCTCATGAGGGGGGTTACATGTTGATCAGTGCAAAATCTTTGACCATGCCATTGACTGCCTGAACTGCTCTGGTTTTTCTCCAGATTGACTGGGGTGCTACCTCATCTAACACAGCATCCAGTTTAATACTGAGGTCTCCCCAGCTGTGATATATGGCTCCCCAAATGTGTTTGGTGCAAAGAATGAAAAATATAAGTTTACTTGTCCAGTGTAGCCTGAAAATTCTCATCCTCTCTGTCTCTCCACTCAGGACCATACGTCAGCAATCTTATCAAAGCAGAACCAGGCCAAGATTACTAGCATTCTTCCTGGTGCTGAGACAGTGAGGATGAGGATCTTAATATTGTGTTGGACATGTAAATGTATTAGTTTTTCATTAGAAAATGGGGAAAGTAATTCCTTGTCTGTGATTGGCTGAACTCACCAATTACCCAGTCTGGTATGAGACAACAGAGATTGGCAAATAACTAGTGCAGTCTCTGTTGCCTCATACCGTTCTAAGTATTAGGGAGTCACTAGAACGTTGAACTGGCTAGCACCGCCATCTTGAATCATGTCCCTCAGCAAGCGACCCCGCCCCAAACAGCAATATAACTATAGCAGGTTTCACAATTCAGATTTACACTGTCACACTGCTAACAAGTAAAAGTAAAAGTTAACTGCACCTCCAAACATCCGATCATATACATAGTCTCCCTGCTGCTGATGCTCCCTCTGCATGGCGATCCGTTTTGCCATTACCTGCCACAAACCTTCACCCACCTCCTCCAGTCCATTTTTTAAGCTGCCCCCACGGCGAGAATTGCTTCCCTCAATCTCCTCTACTCATTTAAATAATTTAGACAGTCGGCAATGAGCACTTGGAAGAAAATCAAAGTCATCCAATCAATCGGCTTCACAAACCGCTTCTCATCATTTTGAAATAAAAAAAAAACACTGGCAAGAATTCAAACTAAACAAGAATGGGACAGACTACTATCTCACAAGTGAAACCATTTGTGTGAGCCATGCACGTAGTGGTACTGGATATTTCCTTTACGTAAATTAAAGTAAAGGAAGCAAGGAAACACTAACTCGTGTTGCTCGCAGAAGTGGGGGGGGCAATAACCAATAACCATGACAACCAGGACCCACAGCTACAGGGGCTCTATAAGGACAAAACTCACTAGATACAACACACACACACAGTTGTAATACAGGCAGAGGAATTATTTTATTTCAAAACTGATTTTAAATTGATTTTGTATTAACATTTTATTATTAAACTTATTTTGTTTTACAGTGCCCATTTTCTAAGTGCAATAATACCCTCCAGGGTGGGCGGTATGCTATACAGACCTTCCAGGGGCCTAGTTATGCCCCTGGGCAGTCCGGTATAGCACAATACCGCCCACCCTGTCGGGTATTATTGCTTACTTAATACATGGTGTGATAATTTCTTGGTTTGTGGGAGGGTGGTGGGGCTGTGATGGTAGGGACATAGTTTACAGTAGGAGGAAGTCTAGGGAAGGGGAGAAAGAAAATTATGCTGACATTAGCAGAGGAACTAACCATGACTGGCATTATATCCCAAAACATGCCACAATCCATAAGATGGCAGGAGAGACAGAGAGAGAAAGGAAGAAAGAGATTGAAGAAAATATAAAGCCAGGGTATGGTGATTGTGGTTGCAGGTGAGGGTGAGGGATAGAAATGTGAGCATGGGAGTTAGGTGTGTCTGGGTGCATGTGAGGAGTAGGAGTATTATCATGGGTGCAGATGATGCAGAAAGAGTGTAGACATCATGAAGTGTTAGTTGCAGTGTCACACCAACAAGGTCCTTCCCCTGTAACCATGAACTCACGATAAAAGATTTAAAGAATTGTCAAAAAATGGTACACCCCCCCCCGACAGCGACACCAACACAATGACTTACATCGCTGTCAGCAAAATCGACAGTTTACTGACAGGTTGCTGTGTTGGTGTGCCTGTCACAGGGGCACACTGACTCCCAGTCCTGCACCCCCTTCCCAAATCAACTCCAACTCGATGTTGATAATCTTAAGTACAGGGGGTGCAGGGGGCAGAGACCCTCACATGAGAGGTTCAGGGCGAAGCCCCCGATAAATAAAGGACCAGGAGACACTTGGGATTTATGTCAACCACAACGTGTGGTCAATATAAACCCTGTCGATGTGATGCTGGTTGACAAAAGTGTTAAAAGAACTAAGGGTAGAACTAGTGACACCGCTGACTACTCTCTTTAACAAATCATGGGAGGGTGGGGTGGTACCTGAGGACTGGGGGAGGGCAGATGTGATTCCTTTTCACAAAAGTGGGAGCAGGGTAGAGGCAGGAAACTACAGACCAGTTAGTTTGACCTCAGTGGTAGGGAAAATGATGGAATCACTTCTGAAGGAAAGAACTGCTGAGCACCTAGAGGCCAGTGGGGCATAGGACCCAAGGCAGCATGGATTCACAGCAAGAAGGTTGTGTCAGACGAATCTAATAGATTTCTTTGACTGGGTGACCAAAGCAGTAGACCAGGGAGGGGCTGTGGACATGGCCTACCTAGATTTTAGCAAGGTATTTGATACGGTCCCACACAAAAGATTAATAAACAAGTTAGCCAGCCTTGGAGTGTGTCCCAAGGTGGTAGCCTGATAAAAAACTGGCTGGACAGCAGGACGCAAAGGGTAGTAGTAAACAGAGTCCACAGTGAAGAAAGGAGGGTTATTAGCAGGGTTCAGTACTGGGACCGGTCCTTTTTAATGTCTTTATAAGTGACATTGCAGAGGAACTGGTAGGAAAAGTATGTCTCTTTGCAGACAACACAAAGATCTGAAACAGGGTTGATACACAAGATGGAGTGAAAAGGATAAGAAGGGACTTGGCAAAGTTAGAAGAATGGTCAAATGTATGGCAGCTTAGATTCAATGCAAAGAAGTGCAAGGTAATGCACCTTGGAAGCAAAAACCCAGGAGAAGAGTACACAATGAGGGGTGAGATACTAACAACAATAAAAATGGAAAGGGACCTGGGGGTAATTGTACTAGATGACCTAAAGGTGGGCAAGCAATGTGAGAAGGCAGTAAGGAAGGCTGGGGGATACTGGGATGCATAGGGAGAGGCATCAACAGTAGAAAACAGGAAGTTGTTATCCCTCTGTACAGACAGTTGGTGAGACCCTATTTGGAGTACTGTATGCAGTTCTGTAGACCCCATCTCCGCAAAGACATAGAGTGGAGGCTGTCCAGAGGAGGGCAACCAAAATGGTGCAGGGTCTGTACCAGAAGACACATGAAGAGAGACTAAAGGAGCTTAATATGTGTGCCCTTGAGAAAAGAAGGGAGGGGGGGACATGATAGAAACTTTCAAGTAACTCAAGGGAATCAACAAAGTCCAAGAGGGTAGTATCTTTCAGAAAAAGAGATGTGCAAGAACAAGGGAGCACAATTTGAAGATAGAGGGGGGACAGCTTAGCGGTAATGTGAGGAAGTATTTTTTCATGGAGAGGGTTGTGGATGCATGGAACAGCCTTCCTGAGGAGGTTGTGGAGTCAAGAACAGTGAGGGAATTCAAGAATGCATGGGACAGACATAAGACAGTCCTAGTGGGGGGTAGGAGGAAGTAGGATGTTGGTTAACTAGGATCTGCAGCTTATCCATTAGATATGAAAATGGGCAGACTAGGTGGGCAAAGCGGTCCTTATCTGCCATCAAATTCTATGTTTCTATGTTTGTCAAACTGACATCATAGAGCCATCAAAAACAGACAGTTATGAGTATGTGATGTTAAGGTGTATGAGGAAAATGAGGGATAGAAGTGTTTGCCTTGGTTTATTGGGGGAGTAGGACCACTACTGTTCATTTATTAAGTTTTTGTTGACCGGGTAGGGTGCACTAGACATACATTTGCCTATTTTCAGGCACGACCCAGGAGCTAACAAAGAAAAAAGCACATAAGGGATAACATCAACAAACAATCCAGGGTTATACAGGGTTTGTAGGATAACACCAAAACAAGGTAGGTTTTGAACAGAACCAGAGTGGGGGGGGGCAGTAGTTACAGGAGGTACAAAAAGAATGGTACACAACTGAAGTAGATTCTAACTAGTAGCAATGAATATATTGACAATAGGGAAGGGTACAAGTAGCAGTCATACTAGAATCATGGAGTAGAAAGTATTCTTAGTTTGCACAACAGAAGGAGCTTTATCAGGTGAAAACTAATAGGTGGAAAGGAAACACAATTGGGAAATAAATGCATGTACAGTGAATTTAGCTGGGCAGCAAGATTGAGATTCAAGGTGGAGGAGGTACGGCAGAGGTGTGTCAGGTTAAGAGCAAATTAATTTGCAGTTTTGAAGCAGGAGGGTATGGAGCTGTGATTTAAATGTGCTGACTGACGAGTTCTGTTGCACTTGCAGAGGTATATATTCCAGAGTTTGGTGGCTACAGAGGAGAAAGTCTGTTCTCCATATTTAGATCCCAACCTGGGAATAGACAACTGTTCCACTCTTGAGGATCTTAATGTGTAGTGGTTGGTATTAGGTATCAGGTAAGAGACAGATTACACTATTGCATCCTGACAGGCACTTGCCTAACACCCAACATCCTAACACCAAGATCTCGACACTCGTTTGCCCGACAGTTTGATTTTTCCCGCGGCAGAGATTTTTTTCACGTTGGGACTTCTCCCCTGCACCCCCCCAATGCAGGGGGCTTCACCCCCTGTATTTAAGATTACAAACTCTGTCATGGGTAAAATCAAACTGTTGGGCAAATGAGAGTCAGGATCCTGGGGTCGGGATGTTGGATGTTGGGCAAGTGTGTTTTGGTGTAGTGAATGGATACCAAGAGACAAGAGGGTAAGGTGCTTGGTTCTGTATTATACTGTGGACAATGTTCCCAAGGGTGAGATCTATAAGGGCTTGGGGAGAGGGCCAGCCAAAATTGCTGTAAAGTTGGCAGTGGTGGGTGAGTCAGTTGCATGCGAGGGCGGTGGCAAATGTTGTTATAACCCACAAACCATTTTCGCAATATGGAGATAGTAGTGTTGGCAAAGACTGGTAGGCTATAAGAAAATTTGGACAGAAGAAGCGCTCATGCTATATTGATCCTAGTGGCAGGGGAGAGGTTTGCACTGGCTCGGTAAGCTATACCAAGACTTGTGTTGGTGGCCTTACAGACAGTGAACACATGTATTGCAAAATCCAGTGAAGGGTCTAGGGTGACACCCAGGTACTTGAAAGAAGTGACTGTGTCAAGATAAGACCCAACGTCACAGATCACAGAGAGCGGAGTGCCTAGATTTTTTAGCAGTGAAGGCATACCAAAGAGCATGGCCTGGGATTTGGCTTGATTCATTAGTAGCTTATTGGCAGTAAGCCAGGACTGAACTGCTTTGAGATCGGCTGATAGAACATTGTTGATGTGTGTTACATCCGGGGCATGACTGATGAACACAAGATCATCTGCATAGAGGACAGGAATGCTATGCTTGAAGCAATGATGAATAGAGTTGATGTGCAAGGAGAATAGGAGAGAATCAAGAATTGAGTCCCGAAGGTCACTGATGGTGGTGGGGTGATAGTCTGACAAGGAAGATGAAATCTTAACCTGCTCTGACATTCGAGAAGTAACTGGTGAACCAGGGTGGGGTGTGTTCAGTGATCTCTAAAGAGTATAATTTGCTGAGGAGAATAGGGTGATCCACCATGTCAAAGGCCTTTGTCAGGTCAATAAATACTGCACCAGTGTATTCTCCTCTGCCTAGGGAGGTGTAGATAGTGTTAGTTAAGGTAAGTAATGCGGTTGTGGTACTGTGATTTTTCCGGAAGCTGTACTGGGCTGGGCAGAGCAGATTGTGGTTATCCAAATAGCGCTGAGTTAGGTAGCAATAATTTTCTCTAATAGTTTGCTTAGCACTGGTAATATAGCAATTGGTCTATAATGAGATAAGATTTTTTTGTTTCCCTTTTTGAAGACAGGAGCAATGTTTGCTTTTTTACAGATAGTAGGGATGGTAATTTTGCAGAGGGAGAGGTTGATAATTCTGGTTAGAGGAGTGGCCAGTTCGTGTGCTGCAAGTCTAATGAATTTAGGTTCCAGTCCATCCGGACCAGCTGATTTGGGTTCTGGGATCCTCTTGAGAAGTTTAAATACCTCACTGAAGGTTACCTGTTGAACAGAAAGGGAGGGTCTTGCTATATAAGATGTGGAGAGGAGGGGTAGAACCACATTGAATTAAGTTTAGTGTTTTGATGGTTGGGGACAGGTCAGTGAACTGCTTGTTGAAGGTGTTAGAAATAATGTGAAGATTGTTTCAGTTCACACCATCTATTTCAAAATCAGGTGTGATAGAGGGATTAGAATGACCAATGACCTACAGTATCTGAAATGGTTCCAGAACTGGCAGGGGTTCTTGTGCTGGATGGTCAGCTTTGTACGGTAATAGGCACTTTTACTTTGCTGAAAAGCCTGCTTGCACTGATTCCCAAGCACTCTGTAAGAGGACCAATCTGTTTGGGACTTATATGCTTTGAATAAGGCCCAGCATCTATTCTTTTCTTTCATGAGTGCCAGTAGAGGACATGTTTAGCCATTTATTTTTTACCTGGAAGTGAGGGGTATGCTGCTGGCCCTTTAAACTGTGAAGGTTGTGTTAGACAAAACATGCTGACATCGAAGAGGTCCAGAGGTCAGCCCAGTTTTTGTTGGCTAGCTCAGGTTTGAATTGTGAGGGGTCAAAACTAGAAAAAATGTGGACGTGGATAATGCATGGTGGTACATTAGGGACTATGGCCCGCCAACCACAGAAATCTGGTGAGTGGTTGCTAAAAGAGTATGGGAGGATACTGGAAAGTATTTTTTTTTCTGGGTCAGGAACGAGAATCCAGTCTATGAGCACTGATGTTTTGGCATTATTATAGTCTGGTTGGTTGGGTAATGATTTGGGTAAGCAGCAGTTTGTTTAGCGAGATATCAATGAATGAGTTGACTTGATCCAAGTGATTTATATTGAAATCTCCCAGGATGACGGATTCATTTTTGTTCACAATTGGACCAACTGTGTCTTTAAGGGAGGGAAGTCCGTTATGGATAGTGGCTGGTGACAAGTAGACACAGAGAATATGGAGCTTTTTAAAGTCACCTAGAGTAAGAATCCCATAGCACAGTTCAAATTAATTAGTGTTGTCCTGTATGGGAGAATTATGAGAGAAGCTTAGGTGAGACTGGTAGCATATCATGGTAGCAGCACCCCTTTTGGAGGATGGCCTATCATTCCTGATGAAGCTTTAGCCTGCTATCTTGTACAGTTCTTCTCAGAGGTGCTGCCTGTCAATGGCATGGGTGAGGTGAGGGTACTTTGCACCATGCAGTTTAATGAATGGTTGAAAAAATGGTGTGGAGCACAGGGGGTTTGGCTTCATTGGGGACTGGGGTTCCACTTGGAGGGACACCAGTCTATACTGGCAGGATGGTCTGCATCTGTCCAGGAATGGAACAAGTATTTTGGACAATTGGTTTAAATGCTTCATTGGTAAACTTTTAAACTAGTCAAGAGGGGGAGGCACTGATAAGCTGCAGGAAAATCCCAGGCTCCCCCTACAAAACAGGGTACTAAATGAGAAAAAGAGCAGGGTAGAAAGGTCAGTGGAGGATGCTGCTACAGAAGGTAAAGCCATCAAAAAATGGAGAGCAATGAGTACCAATGCCCATAGTCTGGGTAACAAGCTTCCTGAATTAGTGGCCTTGATGGAGGAGGAATATCTGGATATTGTGGCAGTCACAGAAACATGGTACACACAGAACCATGACTGGGATGTAAACATACCAGGATACACTATCTACAGGAGGGACAGGGAGGATAAAAGAGGAGGAGGAGTAGCTCTTTACATAAGGGAAGGAATCAAAGCAACAGAACAAAAGGGTAAGCAGGGGGGAGGAGAAGAAGCACTGTGGGTCAATGGCACCACAATCCGCACAGAGGTTGTATACAGACCCCCCTCTCAGGGGGAGGAAATGGACAAGGAAATGATAGAAAGTATGCTTAGAATGGCAGAAAAAGGGAAGATATTGCTGATGGGTGATCTGAATATGCCAGATGTTAACTGGAGTGCAGTTGCAGCAGCCACTTCTAAGAGTGGGGTTATTCTAGATGCCCTACAGGGGGCATGCCTTAGACAACTAGTATTGGAACCCACTCGAGAGGGAGCAATCTCAGACCTGGTTCTCTCAAATGGTGATGGAGAGAGGATCACAGATGTAGAACTGGATAGCCATCTGGGAACTAGCGACCATCAAACAGTGTGGTTCATAATAAACACAGCAATAGAGTCAAGCCATGCAAAGGCAAAAGTACTGGACCTTAGGAGGGATGACTTTACCAAAATGGGTGAGTGCCTAAGAAATGCACTAGCAAATGGGCAGGAAGGAGGGGTGGAAGAACAATGGGAAATAATAAAAACTGCCATTACAGAAGTAACAAGCCTTTGTGTGAAGCAAATACACAAAACAAAATGATGTAAGAAATCACTATGGTTCTCAAAGGAGGTGGCAATGAAGGTTCAAGAGAAAAAGAAAGCATTCAGGAAGTACAAGGAATCACAGAAGGAGCAGGACAGAAAATTGTATCAGTTAAAGCAAAAGGAAGCTGGGAAGACAGTCAGAACAGCAAAGGTCCAAACCGAGGAAAAAATAGCCAACTCAGTTAAGAAGGGGGATAAAACCTTTTATAGGTACATCAGGGAGTGAAGGAAGACCAAGGGAGGGTTAGTGAGGCTTAGTAAAGGGGAGATGGGTGGGCAGAGGGTTACTGTGAAAAAGTAGAGATACTAAACAAATATTTTTGCTCAGTATTTACAAATGAAGAGGGGGAGGTACCTAAAACAAACAATAGAAACACTCTGGATACAGAAGTTGATACCAGCCCATTTACAGAAGAAAGGGTTCTGAAAGAACTCTTAAAACGGAAGGTGGACAAAGCAATGGGGCCTGATGGGATTCATCCCAGAATTCTAAAATAAGTAAGTGTAGAACTAGTGACACAACTGACTACCTTCTTTAACAAATCATGGGAGGATGGGGTGGTACCTGAGGACTGGAGGAGGGCAGATGTGATTCCCCTTCACAAAAGTGGGAGCAGGGCAGAAGCAGGAAACTGCAGACCTGTTAGTTTAACCTCAGTGATAGGGAAAATGATAGAATCACTTCTGAAGGAAAGAATTGTCGAGTACCTAGAGGCCAGAGGGGCACAGGACCCAAGGCAGCCTGGATTCACAGCGGGAAGGTCATGCCAGATGAATCTAATAGATTTCTTTGACTGTGTGACCAAAGTAGTAGATCAGGGAGGGGCTGTGGACATGACCTACCTAGACTTTAGCAAGGCATTTGACACAGTCCCACACAAAAGATTAATACACAACTTTGCCAGCCTGGGAGTGGGTCCCAAGATGATAGCCTGGGTAAAGAATTGGCTGGAGATTAGGACACAGAGGGTAATAGTAAATGGAGTCCACTCTGAAGAAAGAGGGGTTACTAGTGCGGTACCGCAGGGTTCAGTATTAGGACCGGTCCTCTTCAATGTTGTTATAAGCAGCATTGCAGAGGGACTGGAAGGAAAAGTATGTCTCTTTGCAGATGACACAAAGATCTGCAACAGAGTTGATGCACAAGGTTGGGTGGAATGAATGAGAAGGGACTTGGCAAGGTTAGAGGAATGGTCAAATGTATGGCAGCTTAGATTCAATGCTAAGAAGTGCAAGGTAATGCACCTGGGAAACAAAAACCCAGGGGAAGAGTACACAATGGGGGTGAGTTACTAACAACAACGAAAATGGAAAGGGACCTGGGGGTAGTCATATCAGATGACCTAAAGGTGGGCAAGCAATGTGAGAGGGCAGCAAGGAGGGCTGGGGGATACTGGGATGCATAGGGAGAGGCATCACCAGTAGAAAACAGGAAGTTGTTATTCCTCTGTACAGACAGCTGGTGAGACCCCATCTGGAGTACTGCGTGCAGTTCTGGAGACCAATCACCGCAAAGACTTAGACAGGATGGAAGCTGTCAAGGAGAGGCAACTCAAAAGTGCAGGGTTCAACCGAAGACACATGAAGGAGACTTAGGAGTTAATATGTATAGCCTCAAGGAAAGGAGGAGAGGGGACATGATGGAAAGTTTTAGGCACCTCAAGGGAATCAATAAAGTCCAAGAGGTAGTATCTTTCAAAAAGAAGTAAAAGAACAAGGGGCACAATTTGAAGATGGGGCAGCTCAGAGGTAATGTAAGGAAGTATTTTTCACAGAGAGGGTTGTGGATGCATGGAACAGACTTCGGAGGAGGCTGTGGAGTCAAAATTAGTGGTGGAATTCAAGCATGCATGGGACAGTCATAAGGCAATTCTAGGGGTGGGGTAGGAAGAAGTAGGCTGCTGGTTAACTAGGATCTGCATCTTATCCATTAGGTAGGGAAATGGGCAGACTGGGTGGGCCAAGCGGTCCTTATCTGCTGTCAAATTCTATGTTTCTATGTAAGGTGTCGGGTACAGATGGTTTTAGCCAGGTTTCCGTGACACATACGATGTCAGGTTGGTAGTGTTGCGTCCATACCGAGAGTCCAGTAAAACTGCAGAGCAGGCTCCTAAGTTTACATGGACAGTTTTGAACCCCTTCATACCATGCCACACAGGGTTGGAAAGGGGGGGGCAGGCAGCTGATGCAGGTGCCAGACTGTTTTCTATGTCACCAGTGATAAGTAGGAGCAGGCACATCCAAACAAATAGCATGATAAGTTTCAGCCATTTTAGATGTTTAGATACTAGTTGGGGAAATCACCAGTGCTTTGTATGGCCGTGCAAAAGAAGGACCCATCATTTGGAAGAGGGGAGACCCAGAGAGAGTTGAGGACAGAGGTTGTGAGTTAGGGTGTTAGAGATGCTAAAGTCTGTGACAGTGGAAGAGTGTGGTGCACAGGACTTTGGTATTGGAAATGTCTCTACAAGGAGAAGTGCTGCAAGGAGGGTGAGCAGGGAGGCAAAGACAGTCCTTGAGGAGAGGGGATGCCATGTGTGGCCATTTGAGAGGGGTAGAGGTTGTGCAAAGGGGACGGGTGGTGGATAGTCCAGCCAAGAGGAGCTGGGCCAAGAGGGGAAAATGTGGACTGAGGGTATTTAGACGTGAGAGGGGTGTGGAGAAGGGAGGAGAGGAGAGGAAAGATATAAATGGAGGGAGACGCAATGTGCAGGATAACTTCTTGCCAGTACCTAATTAGACAGAGAAAATGAGGCGCAGAGCTAAACAGTGATTACCGCAGACTAACTGTGTACATGTAATTTTACAGGCAAGTCCAGCGACAGAGGTTACCTCAGACTGTTGTGTATGTATTGCTGAGGGGGTAGCCTAGTAGTGAGCGTCTATGGCTAGAAGTTAAGGCAAAGCTGACATACAGTATGGTCTCAGCTACCAAGCTAAGCCAGGTAAGGGTTTGGATCGAGAGTGCACATTCCTGTTGGTGGAGTAGTGAGCATTGCTGGATTTTAGTGTAGCAAAGGGGAATTAGGCAGTGACCAGGTCACCTGCCCAGTTGGGGTCAACAGGCTTTGGGAGAGTTAATAACGATACCCTAGTTTGGTCTGTATGCCTCAGGAGTAGTGCGACATAGTGTCACATGGGTGTATTTCAGCAGTACGAGTTATTCACACCTGTATGAGGGAGCTAGTCATCACTCTATTTAGAGGAGTATTGGTAGTAAATTGGAAACTAGGTATGAAGTGGCCATGATTCAGCACTTTGGGGTGAGTATAAACAGGGGTAGGATTCATGGATTTGTTTATCCCTATGATGAGTCCCATGGGTAATAGGCAGATTGATTTCTGAAATTTAGCAGAATGATCTCTTGAGAGTTGCAAGGGCAACTATGATGGACTCGAGGAATAGGGAGAAATCAGTTGAGGGTAGTAATTGAATTGCTTAATGGGGGACAGGAAGTGGGCATGAATAAAGAGGTTCACTGTCCCAGGGTGGGTGGCTGGGTAGTACTTTCGCAGTGCTGCACCAAAAACAATCAGTAAGCAGAGCAAATACCTAATTCTACTGTTAGCTGTGTGGTCCGAGTCAGGGCAGTGGTGGTGGCTTTTGGCAGCCAGTTTGGGGGGATGGCACAGTCCTGGAGACCCTCATGACCCTCTGCTGGATTCTGGTAAGTGGAAAGGAGAGAGCATTAGCAGTAATACTTAGGGCTGTACAGGCTGCAAAATCACTTTAAGGGCTACAGACTAGGGTCAGGTTGCAGTGCACTGAGGACTGGCTAGCCTCTAGTATTCAGTTAACAAAATAAAACACTCTGATTCTTATCTATTTCAGATTCTCCCTTTTAATTTAGTGTTTCCTTGCTGCTGTTATAGCCCATTCCCCTCTGCTTACCAGTTACAGCAGCATGGGTTGGATATATTAGCCCCATTTTTGCTAATCGACTGTTCAGTTCAGAGGCTATGTATTATTTATACATAGATCACCAACTGCACTTTTGCTTTAAAATAGCGTTAACTCTGCTCCTAACAACCAGCACATTATGTGGCTAATCAGGTCAGACTGTGAGTCTACCTTTCACAGAATATCGGTTTAGAATAGTGATTCATTACTTAGTAGTAGTTCAAAATCATGCCCAGCATACTAGAGGGCTAGGTGCACAGCAGTTTCAAATTTGGCACCAGAAACAATCAGTGAGCAGAGCAAATGCCTAATTCTGCTGTTAGCTGTGTGGTTGAACAGAGTTCGTGATGGGATGGCCTCTGACTCTGCAACTGGCCTTGTGCTAGGGGCTGCGTCATTGATGGCCTCCCCTTGGGTGCGAAATCTTGGCATGATGTTTGACAGGAATCTGCCCATGGAGGCTCAGATCTCTTCCGTGGTCCGTTCCTGTTTTTTCCATCTTCGAAACATTGCCAGGATTAAGCTCCTTGTTCCGCCTCTGGACCTTCCTACCTTGATACATGCCTTAGTCACTTCTAGGCTTGACTACTGTAATGCCCTCTATCTTGGGATCTCTGGGGGTTCTCTCCGCAGACTGCAGCTCATACAGAACACTGCTGCCCGGCTTTTAACTGGGCAGAATAAATTTTGTCACATTACACCTGTGTTGCACGAACTGCACTGGCTGCCTGTCAGGTGGAGAGTGCTCTTCAAGGTGGGGTTTCTCACCTATAAGGCCCTACATGGACCGGGCCCTGGTTACCTATCAGCTCTCCTAATACCCTCCTCCTCCTCCTCCCACAATCTCCGCTCCTTTGGTGCTGACCTTCTAACTGTCCCAAGAGCGAGGTTAAAATCTGCGGGCGATCGAGCATTTAGTGTTGCCGCCCCCACTTTTTGGAATTCTTTACCAGCTGCAGTTAGGGAGGCCCCTAATCTAACTACCTTTAAGGTTTGCCTTAAGACCTACTTATTTCTACATGCTTTTGGGGTTTGATTTTGACTATATATATGTGTTTTATTCTTCTATGTATTTATATGGTATGAAATGCTATAAATTTCTTCTTTTATTGTGCGGCGTCCAGAGCCTCTGGGATTGGGCATCTTTTTAAATAAACATGACTTTACTTGACTTGACTTGGTCCAAGTCAGGGCAGGGGAGGCAGCTTTTGGTGGCTGGTTCAGGTGGAGGCCACAGTCCTGGAGGTACCCTCATGACCCTCTGCAGCCTATGCTGCTTACCTGTAGCTGAATTCTAATTCTGCTGTTAGCTGTGCGGTCCAAGTCAGGGCAGGGGAGGCACCTTTTGGTTGCTGGTTCAGGTGGAGGGTGCAGTCCTGGAGACCCTCACAGACCTCTGCAGCCTGTGCTGCTTACCTGTAGTTGAATTCTAAGTCTGCTGTTAGCTGTGTGGTCCATGTCAGAGCAGGGGCAGCAGCTTGATGCAGATAAGGTGTCAGAGTGACAGCATGGGTGCAAGTGAAGGTGTGAGTGTCTTTAATGTGATTCAGGGGTAGAAGTTTGTGTTCAAGTGAGGAGACTGGCATGTGGGCATAGGTGAATGGACAGAGTGAGTATATACTGGTGCTGTCATCAACCAGACAGCATCAGATTGAGAAGGTATTAAATAGAAACCATAGCTAGTATGGAGTCAGGCAATAAGGCATATTACCTCATGTAACCTACTCTTCTCTTGGCATGGTGCCCTGTACCTCTTCCCCCCATGGGTGGCAGGGGGCCCCTGTGCATGGACTGAGAAATGGACTCTTTGCCCTGTGCATCTGTATCTATGACCACATGGACGTGCATGGGTCCACAGGGCCCTGTGGGCCCAGTGCTTTTGCAGCCCACCTGACTTCCCCATGAATTTTTGACATCTATCACTGAATGGGCAAGGGCCCTGCACTTCAGTAAGCAGGCAGAGTCTTCCCTTGATGCAGCAGAGCACAGAGAGCCCTGTGCATCTGCATCTGTTGGAACCTGCGTGAATGAGGATACAATTCCACTATCTCAAAAAGAAAGGAAATTCTTCGCAACAACAACTACATTAATGCACCAATTAGGGTTCAGGTTAATGCCCCATAAGTAAAGAAATGTGGCATTAGGGTTTCCAAACTAACTCCACACCCCCAGCCCCAAACAGCGAAAGGAAAAAAATTAGGGTATTAGGTCTCCTGAGTTTTGGTGAATCAGTGGTGGGGTCTTCCTTGGGGTTGTCTTGCCTAATGCCCACCCCCATCCCTGAGCAAACAAGGTCAGACATGATCTCCTTTCTTCACTCAGGATCTTAATGGGAGAAAACTACAATAGATTGTGTTGGCAACATGTGGCGAGACATACCTTTCTATCTTTGAAGAGTGTATCACTATGAGGCACTGGCTTGGAGCTGTACCTTGTGCTTTGGATAGGAGGCTATGGGCTGCAGAGGAAGGGGTGAGCATCAGGGTTGACAACTTCAAGGAAGACACCACTACTGATTCTCCAAGACTCCGGACACCCAAAATCTTAATGTTTTTTTTTTTCTTTTGCTGCTTGAGGGATGAGGAGTTAAGGTTGGAAACCCTAACACCACATTTCCCTAATTTTGTGGCATTAACTTGAACTGTAACTAGTGTGTTAACTCAGTTTTTGCAAAGAATCTATATATTTATGCAATAGGTGTGAAGATAGACACAGTGTGACAGATCAGTTTATCAGAGCAACTGTGCGTAAAATGTAAACTCTTAACGTTTATATAGTTATGACCAATTTATATAGAGGATAATGGCTGGGGATCAGGTGATAACCATGCTGTAATCACCTTGAGTGGCTGCTAGGGCAACATGGTAAACCTTGAGAGTGCAGCTCGAGAGGTTTACTGTAGCCCTAGCAACCACTACGAGAGTGATTCAACGTGGTTGTCACCCGATCACCAGCCATCATCTTTTATAGTGTATGGTCAAAAAAACACTGTTTGCATTCTATGTGTGAGAATTATGGAACTCTGGGGCATTCTTTTTTGTTTTGCCACTGTTTGGAAGTTCCGAAGTATGGTTAACAACTTTTAAAATTCTAAACAGTGCATAACAAAGCTGTGTAACTGCTGATTACGGAGGTTAATAGGCACTTACCATACATTATATACCTAGTTGGTTCACCATCAGACAACCCCCACTCCTGTCCATCCATGCTGCCAACAATACTACACTTCTCTGCAGACAAAAGTCATGACATAGGAAATGCAGCACAGCACAGCAAGGAGCAGATGATCCTAACATTTCACCTTACAGCTTTCTTTTTTCTGAGAAAGCCATAAAGTGAACTTAAGGATCATCTGCTCCCCGCTGTGCTGTGCTGCGTTTCTTGCTCTGCACTGCACATCTGAAAATAAAATGAGGTAAAAAGCAATGGAACCTCTGGCAGCTTCTGTAAGTCAGCACTTTAATATTATGGGCAACAGAGTTGGGTCCACTGTTCATAAAATTGCCCTTTATGCAGATGACACTTTAGTTTTTTGGGAGTACTCGGTCACATCTCTCCCATTCCTTTTGTAAATCTTGTCCAACTTTGGTTCCATATCAGATTTTAAGGTGAATCTGGATAAGACAGTTGTGATTTTATTAAGCAGCTCCCTTGACTACTAACAAAGAGCTTTGTTTCCTTTATATTGGGCTAAGGAGGGTTTTCGCTACTTAAATCTTATGATTACTCCCATTTTATCTCAACTGTATGATAAAAATCAGAGACATATTTTGTAGGTAATTAAAACAGATTTGGAGAGATGGGCTGTGCTCCCTTTGTCACTTGGGGCCAGAATTGAAGCCATTCCTATGAATGTTTCACCCTGTTTTTTATATATTTTCCTCATGCTACCCATTCGGCATCCAGATTCATTTTGTTATCAGCTTGATAAATTACTTTTTCGATTCATATGGAATGGGAAACACCCCTGTATTCAATGTTCAATTTTGTTTAGAAGTAAATTGGAGGGAGGTTTAGCTTTGCCTAATTTTAATTATTATTACTTAGCGGCCCAGGTTTTCCCAATTTTAGCTTTTTTTTTAAATCCTCGCCTGATTCTGGCTGGTTTGATATTGAAGCCAAGCAAGCTCCCCAGATTTTGTGAAGAGTTGTTCCTCTTCTACCTCTTCCCCAGTTCTGATTGCTTAAAATGAGTAACTCTTGGATGAGACATACTTTCTCAGAATGGGCACAGTTTCATTCATTAATCATGGGAGCTGATACCATGGGTTACTTCCGCCCATTCTGGAAAATAGTGCCTTTCCTCCAGGGTTGATGGACTCTGGTTTCTGGTTTTGGAATCAATGTGAGTTATATTTAGTTGATGATCTGTTGGAGAATGGTATTTTAATCAGTTTTGATCAACTGCAATATCGATTTGGTCTCCCTCTTTCTGAACTGCTCAATTACTTTCAAGTCTGGCATTTTGTCTCGTCCCTCTCTAGGGACTCCCTTACTTCTTCCTAACATATTATCCTGGAGAAATATCTCCATCAGGAAAGGAGGACAGCAACTGAATTCCATCCTGTTTCTTCATTTTATAAATTATTACAACAACAAGCTCATGTTTCTCTTTATCCTATCTGGAGTAAGTGAGAATCCACTTTATCCTATACCCTCGATATAAGGAGAATGTTTGGAAATCAGTACATGAACCCACACCCTCCTTTTACTGGAGGGAATTCTGATGGAAAACCCTGGTTAATTTTTTCAGAACTCCTTCTATATCCCCTCATTATTTTAAGGGGGGGTCTGACCTGTGTTGGAGGTGGTGTGGAGTCAAAGGCAACCATTTTCAAATACTTTGGTCCTGTCCTAAGTTAAGACCTTTTTGGAGTTCCGTAGCTTTAGCTATTTCTAGGATTTTTGATTCTCCCATTCCTTTGCTATTTGAATTCCTTGTTCTTGGCTTTCTTCTGGATGTATTATCTAATACTCATAACAACTATCTTCATTGGATTTTTATTGCTGCAGCTTTCAAAGCAATTACCAGAAGGTGGCAGACTCCGACTTTACCCACGTTAGCGGATTATATATATATATATATATATATATATATATATATAGTGTTGGAGATCTGCACAATGGAGGATATGTTTTTGAATTTACATTTTCTATATGACAGCAATAATGTGCTTTATTTACTAGATGGACAAAATGAGACCTATATGTAGAGCAATTTTCTTCAGAAAGGAACAACTTGGCTCACACTACTCTCCTTTCACAGACTTGATCTCCCCTTACCTCTTTGTGGGCATACTGTCTTTCCGGATTTTCCTTTTGCATTTTGTGTTTTGTATACTTTTCTTTTTTTTTTACCCATACTGAGTTCAATACGGAGTTATTAAGACTAGACTATTGGCCCATAGAACCAGTCCCCCATGTTAAAGGGCAATAACTACCTTGTCTTTGGAGAAAATGATTGTCCAGCCTAATCTTAAAGATGTCAAAGCTCTCCCTCTCTACGACATGTCTTGGCAAGCAGTTCCATACTGGAATAATTCTCTGCATAAAATAGGATCTTCTTAGCTTTGTCTTAGGGTAAGTTAACTTAAGTTGTTTCTTATGACTTCTTAGTCCACCAAATTGGTCAACAGTTGACAAGCCAAGATTTTCAGTTAGAATACTAGCCTGTGTAATCCTAAACATCTGCAGGAGGTCATCCCTCATTCATCTTGTCTCCAAAGTATACAGTCCCAAGGACCCTAGCCGATCCTCGTAAGTTACGTCCCTTAATCCTTCTACCAACTTAGTCATTCTCCACTGGACCCTCTCTGCCCCATCAATATCCCTTTTCAGATATGGACTCAAAGAGAGGGGTATAATAATCAAAATGTGGTCTAACAAATGTATGATATACCGGGATTAAGCATGCTCTGTTCTGTGACACAAACACTCTTTTTATACATTGAATTATTCTATTACTTTTCCTAATAACTTCCTGAAAATGGTGACTAAAGGTTAGATCATTGCTTATAAATACTTCTAAGTCCTTTTATTTATTTATTTTATTTATTTATTGAATTTTAATGACTGGGTAGGCCCACTGGGCCCTGGAGGTCCCCTTTTCAGGGGCGATCCAGGAGTTACAGGACAAGTAGGATACACAAGTAGTACAGATGTAGGTCATAGCATGTGCAGGTATCATATAGCAATGACATATTTTCACTTGCCACAGTTTTCATGCAAGCACCATATAATTTATAAACATGTCTAATGTTGTCCCTACTTTGGTGCATCACTGTACATTTACTCAGATTGAACTTTGATTAGCCCACTCTTCTATTCTCACTAAGTCTTGCTATAGATAAGCCATTTGATCTATGATCCCCACTTCTACTCCTAATTTTGCATCATCAGCAAACTTGGTACTTGTACTAACCACATCCAGATTCATGTCTGATATGATGGTGGAGAAGAGCATCGGGCCCAACACAGACCCCTTTGGCACCTCACTTGTCACCTTAACCCCATCTGAGAGGTACCTCCTAATTCTTAGTTTCTGGGTTCTACCCAGAAACCATGCCTTTATCCACTTAACTAGATGGTGCTGGATGCCTAACTTATGCAGTTTCTGAACTAAAATACTATGAGGGACTTTGTCAAACACTTTCTTATAGTCCAAAAATATTACATCAACTGTTTTTTCCTATCCAATAGTTCACTAACCCTTTCACAGAATACCAACGTGTTAGTTGTACATGAGCGATGCTTTTTAAACCCATGCCAGGTATGATCTATATGTTGTAACTTGCTAAGATTCTGTTCGAGTCTCATCTTAATTATAGTTTCCAACATTTTACTTACTATTGCTGTAAGACTAAAAGGCCTGCAGCTGGACGTATCAGTCCTATCACCCTTTTTAAAAATGGAGACCACTATAGCTGTCCTCCAGTCCATTGGAATTATTCCAGAACAAAGAGAAAGGCTGACAAGTTTCAAGAGGGGCTTAACTAACCAAGAGCTAACTTCCTTTAGAAACCTTGGGCGTACTTTATCTGGTCCTGTGGATTTGTTTGGATCAATTTTATCTAGCACTGCTTTTACTTCCTGTGCTGTTACTTTAATGTATGGCATTTCTCCCTGATCACCAAGTGTATCCCTTGCCTCACTATCCTGGACTGTACCCCCACAACTACTTTCAAATACAGATAGAATATATTTATTAAATTCCTGTGACATCAACTGGAGATTATTGCATTCACCATTTTCCAATTTAATAGGCCCTATTGTTCTATCCGCTGACTTGTTGTTGACATAGGCATAACATTTCTTATAGTTATCTTTAACATGCACTAGGTGAAATTCTACCATTTGTTTTGCTTTCCTAATGCTATATTTGCATTTTTTATTCTCTTGCCTGTATTTATATTGATTAGCTGAATTATATCTAACCATGGCCCTATATGCCCTTTCTTTTTTCCTTATATGGTTCCTGACACTGGTGGTATACCATAAGGGTATTTTTCCACGTCTATTATATACACTTTTGGCTGGGACATATTTCTCCTCTAACTCCAGCAATTTATTTTTATTTTTTTCCCCACAGTTGTTCGGCATCTAAGTCCCTTTCATTCCATAGCCATGTATTTAAATCATTCCTAATTTTACTAAAGTCAGCTGTCCTATAATCCTTGTGCCATTAGCTGTTCATTTGTATTACTCTTCTATCTCTGTTATCATGTATAGTAGTTGTTAGTTTTTTTGATCGATGTTCTATGTTACATATTGTACATTGTATTTTGGACAATAAAATATGCATTAAAATTAGGTAAAAAGTATCCAAAGCATGCACTACCTTATTTAATATTTTTGAGTAGTGCATGCTGTAACTTTTGTCTGCAGAGGGTTCTTAATTATCACTGGCACCTGGTCCTCTGAGCGGCTCTTGGTGAGAGGAGGACTACTTCAATTCCTTTGCTTCACATCCACACTCAGCTCACCACAGCAGTGCCCCCCTCACTAGCAGCTCCCCTCTGTGACCCAAACACAAATAAAACAAAACCAGAAGATTTAGAAAAAATGAATTTACAACTACACAGTGCAATCAGTACTGCTCGCTCGCTCCTGGTCCCGCTCACTACTGGTCCTGCTCACTCACCCAGAATGCCATAATCCACAAAACACACACTGTGCTCCTCACATTCTTTTTCTATTTTTATTTTAAAATAAAAATGAAGTCAAACACAAATGAGTTCAAACTGCCAGCTGCTTTCAATATCCCTCCACTCATTTTGCAACTTGTTGCTTGTACGTTCCCAAACTCGTCACTCTCGCTAAGCATTGTTGCCATTTTTCCCCTCATTTTCCTCCAAACTAGTCTTAGAACTAATCACTGCTCATGTCCTAATGTTGATGTGGTGTCCAAACACCACCTTCTTAGTAATGGGCATAGCAGTGAGCTGGAGAAGGTGGGCAAAAGGCACACTTTCATATACACCCCTCCAGCAACTCATAGAAGATAAATAAATGCTCCTTAAAAAAATAATCACTCAAAATCCTCTCCTGTTGTGTAAATGAAATATGCGATGGGGGACTGTTTGATACATGATGTATCTACATTTGCACAGTTTGTCCTTGGCCAAATCACTCATGGCTTATGCCACTAGTGAGGTTACCTGAGGTCACACAGTACTCATATACTGTAGATAAATCTTTTATCAAACAGCCCCCCATCACACATTCCTTATTTATATACAAAAATATGTTTTATCCATACTGAAAGTAGTATTGTAAATGGGTAGAAAAAGATTTTTATGCAGTGTTTGGAAGCACTTTGAGACTTCTCTTTAAAATTATAACAGGTAGTGTGGAGAACTTATCTCAGGAGATTAATCTTGGGGCTGAATAGATGCAGACAGCCCTGTGAATCAGGTTTGTAATGGGGTGCTGCAGCTATAAGAGGTTTAGCACCTGCTAACAAGCACCTTAAAAAAAGACTTCCTTACTCAGTTTGTCCTATCGGTACCAGGTCAATATGTTGAAGAAATGATAGTGTGGAAGAAAGCACACTGAAAACCTTACATACATTGAAAGGGCTAGAATAGTGATAGTGAATTACCACTACCCCGTCGCTGTTTGCTGAGTGGAGGAAGGGATCGAGTACCATGATGCGTGGTGCTCTGGCTGAGCTGCTCCTGTGGAAGAGTGGCTAAAGCAGTAGCACCTAAAGATGAGCAGTGCTGGAGACCAAGGTTTGATTCCCTGTTTCAGAAGTTTGATTTTTTTTTTGTGTGTGTGTTTTGTAATAAACAAATGTTCCCCCCGTACAGAATTTCTCCTTGTCCCCACAGTCCACACCTCCTTGGAGTTGATTATACAAGTTTCGAGGAGTGTTGGGGACAAAGCACCCTTCTTTAGGGGATGTGGGGGGCACAGCCTCCTGCAAAAACCAAAAACTTCTGTATTTGCCCATTTGTTTGAGCTCAGTCGCAGTCTGCAGCATTGTGTGCTGGTCGGTGTTTTCACTGACCTTATTTTGGGTTGCAGCATTATGCATGTGGCATTGTCTGCTGCGTTGTTCTTGTTTGCAGGGTTATGACCCCATGCCATCCCATCATGCTTGTGTCCCAGCACATGAGTGGAACACATTGCTAGCATCTTAGGCATCTGCAAGTGACCACAGGCAAGCAGGGGGCTCTGCTAGTCGAACAAGAGATGGTAGGGTACCTTTTATTATTTATTTATTTAAAAGTTTAATCAGGAAATACACACTGAACTTCTAACAGCTCGTTTAAAGATGTGTCTAGGGGGAGAGGGGAGTGGAGATAAATAATCAATATAATAATAAAGTAAATAAGTCAAAAACAATTAAACAGACAGATGTGGAATCACAAGTATTGAAGGCAATTTAGGACTGAATGCAGCCAAAAAAATATAACAATATCTTATATGAGAAAAAGGGAAAAGTAGTGAAACAGCATGAAATAGAGGAAAACTAGAGAAGGAGAGAAGAAGGACAATCAGAACAAGTAGGCAGGGAGGATAAAGGAAGAGAGTCATGTACATGGATAGCAATGGACATAAAGAAGAGACCTTAAGGGAAAGGGAACATTGTTTAACCAGGAGTAACACACTAAAACTAAGCTTGTTTCCAGATGTGACCCAGGAGCACAAGGAAGTTAACTGATTTGCTCAGGATCACACAGTATGCACCTAGGCAGCTGTGTGATTCAACCCCAGGTCTCCAGATCCACAGATCCGAGATTTAACCCACTGTGCTATACCTTACAGAAGAAGAAGAAGAGGAAGAATGAATAGAAAGGGGAAGAGAGGACCAAAGTTCAGGAAAACGGTAGGAAAAGGCAGACTGACCAACAATAGATTTTCTTTCAGCTTACTGTTACCTGTAAAGATAGATACAGGTGGTGAGGTAGGGTAATAAGCAGGTAGCTGCTACAGCTTGGAATATGGGAGACACCTTATCTAGGGTAAGGTGCAGTAACAGATCAGAAAGAACAAAAAGGGGAGGGTTAATTAAAAAGCAGAGGTAAAGTGGCAAAGGTGTACAGTGTGAGATATATCCAGAGACAACAAGCAGGTAAAGGGGAAAGCAAGTAACACCCAATCTAGAGTAGGGTAATAAAGTAAATCCTAATAAAGGGTGTAGGCAGGAAAGGAACAAACACCAGAAGGGGTTATTAGGAGCAAGTTACATTGAAAGCAGTAGGTAGTGATACATAAAACTTAGATATGGAAGTGGTGCAGTACAATGGTTGCAGAACAGCAGTATTCTGGGGGACATTCTGGAGACTGATTTGCAACCCCATTTGCATGCACCTGTCTGGGTTGAAGAAGGAGGTTGCTGGTCTCTGGGCTGAGCTGACTAGGATCCACAGGACCTCACCTCACCCATGGGTTGCCAAATCTACCACCATTGCACCAGAGGTTGCCTAGGAAAAGGAGGGACAGCTTGACCTAGGTGGGCTCAGGGGTGGTGGGGGTGGCAGGTCAGCAGCACATTCCTCAGTCTGTGCCACTACAGAACTTTGTCGTTGTTCTAGCAGAATGGGACTGACAAGAGGAGGAACCTGAAATAGTGGCAAGGGAAGATGTGGGTGTCCTCCAAAGGAGAGGTCCCAAGGCGGGAGGTATAGGATTCCACTAGAGGAGGATGCAGCTTCTGGAGGAGGACTCAATGGTAAGAGGGGTAGGTTTGGAAACAGGAAGGGGTGGAGAGAGGGAGGTTAGGTGCCTACATGGTGCCATGGCTTGTAAGGATGAACAGCGGATCCTAAGGATCACTAGGAAAGGACATGTGGAGAGGTGGATGTCATTGTCCACCAGAGGACTAATGACCTAGAAAGGTATGGAGTTGGGATTATGCAGTTGGGTTCAGAGTTCAGATAGAATCCAGACAGTAGACAGGTTCAGGCTCAGAGATAAGAGTTCTGAGAACAAGGGAGGAGCCTAAGGCAAGTAGAACATATGGTGTCTTTTGCCAAGGTGCTACCTGTCTATGACTGATGGGAGGATAGCATATTCTGTACCAGGAGCTTCAACTCACAGTTGAAGGAATGGTGCAGAGACGAGGGGTTCAGCATCACTGGGGACAGGGGACCAACCTGGAGAGATATGGGTCTATAGATAGCTGATGGCCTGTTTCCATCTGGGAGGGGAACCACAGTCCTCAGTGGGTGGTTTAAATTTTACTTTAATGAACATTTAAACTAACTGGGAGGATAGCAGAAAGTCAAAGGAAGGCAAAAAATGCCCCCCACAGACTGAAGCAGCACAAAGGTTGTACACAAGGGGAGGAAACTCTCCCAAGGAGCAGGTTAAAGGAAGTAGTAGAGTAGTAGAGGACAAGAGGATGGGACTAGAAGTTGTAAAAAGAGATGGGAAAATCAGGCGGGGCACAAGGGGGATAAGGGGGATTGCAGGCAGAGTGGGAACAAGGTGTGAAGGGCCATGGGTGCAAATGCATGGAGTCTTGGAAATAAAATTCCGGACCTGGAGGCCATCATGGTATAGGCAGACCTGGATCTAGTGGCCATTACTGAGTTGTGGTGCGAAGAGAGCCATGACTGGGACATGGCCATACCAGGCTACACTCAGTTTAGGAAGGATAGGGTGGGGAGCAAGCGTGGAAAAGCTGTGCTGTATGTGAGGAAAGGTATGAAAGTGACAGAAATACAAAGGAACTGGAGGGAAAGAAGGAGTTGAAAGGGTGACATTGGAGAAAGAAGCCAGAGCTACTATCCTTACTTACTCCCTTGTGGCCAGATGTAGGTGCCTTCATGTGTCCGGGGGGGGGCATAAAGGCCTCATACAGTACAACCACTTGACAAACAAAAAAATCTGAGGCTTGTCGACCTGCATGACGGGCTTAGATGCAATCAAGCCTGTAGCTCTCTAATGGAAAAGTTACCAAACAATAGTCTTTGTGTAATATAAGAGGTCAAAATGAGGACAGTCAGAGCAGGAAACAAAGTGAGTGCTGAGACAAAGAAGAGAGGAGTAAGCATGACTCAGCTTTTCCCTGCACCACTCCCCCCCAGCAGCCTATCTGGTGTTATTTAAACAGCCTTACTTCCAGATTTGCATGTGTACCTTTTACTAGTTCCATACATCATACACTGCACGTCGAGTGGCAAATGTAGGGATAGGCATAGCTAGATCAAAAAAAAAAAAAGAAGAACCTGCCAATTCTGTAATTCAGAACCACAAACTGCCTTGCTGTAAAACGCAGTTATAGAAAAAGCAATTGAGGAATTTGCAAGCAATCATCATATAATTAAAGAGCCTATGGGGGTGCATGCATGGTACCAAAGCAAGTGGCTGCCAGATCTGCGATCTCGTTATAGCCTGCTAAGTAATTTGGCAATATCTGGCATCCAATTTGATCATTGCAAGGGTAATAACAGTGTAATCTGTAAATAATCACCATAGTCTGCCTGGGGTTATTCAGTGGTATAAGAGGTGAGTTTTTTTGGGGGGGTTTAATTACTGTCCATAAATTTTGCTGTTGTGTGCACATACAAATAAATAAGTTAGCAAATAACTAGTGATTACCTTGTCATTAGGTAATGGCTAACTAAAAGGTTAAGCATTATCCTTGATCATTGGTTGAGGAGTTTTTCTCAATTAATGTTTAACTTTTGCCATCTAGCAATTAGTTGGGAATTGTTTCTGTTTACTTAGTCATTAGTTGAGAAATGAGACTAAAAAATACTGTAGCTAGGAATTAATTGACGTTTTCTACTTAAACATAATCCAGCTTGAGAGTTAGTTGTTTATATGACTTAGAGCATTTCTCACTTGTTTTACATGAAATGAAAGAAATAGCTCAGTTATTAATCACTTGAGATTTTAACTTAGCATATTTTGAAGTCACTAGCTACTTGATAATGGACTCACCTGTCCAGAAGTACTGTCTACTCCAGGGGCAGGAATCACAAAAAGGATGCACCTAGCACATCCGAGATGTGCCGGTGCAACCCCAACTAGTGCAATGGTGCAATTCTGGCAATGGATTGATGTGCATCACACACCACTCTTAATGTTATGTAGTGCATCTGGAGGGGTTGTGCAGGGGGCATGCCCATGCATATGGTGCGCAGCCCCATTCACAATCCACATTTGAGGTGCATCCCTAGAGCAAGTCCGGAGATGTGCCTCCTTAAGATAAATCTACAACAAGAAAACTGGCTTGAAGGACGCACCTGTGAAAGTAGTGGTCTGTGGGGAGCTTCCTAACCCTAGAGAGGTTGGTAGGGTACCAAGAGAGGGTTCGTCCTGGGTCCAATCCTGTTTAATGCATACATATTGGACATCAGGAGGGTATAGGGTGTGAAATGAGTCTCTTTGTGGATGACTCCAAGATGGGAGCAGTAGTTGAGGGAGAAGAGGGAGGTTGGCCCTGCAAGGACCTGGACACCCTGGAAAGCTGGGCTCACACTTGGAAATTAAATTTCAATATCACTAAGTGCAAGGTGTTGCATCTTGGTTGAGGAAACCTTAAACACAGGTACACCCTGGGAGGGGAGGCGCTGGAGGCCTCAATAGGGGAAAAAGACCTAGGGGTCATGGTGGATGCATGTATGAATAACTCTGAGCAGTGCAGGAGTGCAGCTAGCAAGGCAAACAGGATGTTGGGATGCATCGTAAGGGGGATCACCTCTAGGAGCAAGGAAGTGATTCTGCCGCAGTACAATGGACTGGTTAGACCACACCTTGAGTACTGTGTGCAGTACTGGAGACCACACTTGAAGAGGGACATACAGCTCCTGGAGAGGGTACAGAGGAGGGCAACTAAGATGATACGAGGGCTAGGGGATTTGACATACGAGGACAGACTTGAGGAGCTCTGCCTGTTTTCATTGGAGGAGAGGAGAGGAGAGACAGGAGGGACATGATTGAGGTCTTCAAGTACCTCAAGGAATAAATAGGATAAACATGGAGGATCTTTAGACTAAAGCAGGAGGTATCACCAGAGGGCATGGTTTGAAGTTGGAAGGTGGAAGGGTGAGGGGGGGAAAAGAGGAGGAGGTTTTTCACTGAGAGGGTGGTGGACCCTTGGAATGCACTGCCTGGCGAGCTGGTTCAGAGATCCACAGTGGAGGGCTTCAAGAGAGGGTGGGACAGACACAGAAAGTGGATGTATCAGATGATGGCCTGTCCCGGGGGGATGGGGATGGATGATAGGTGTTTCTGGAGCACAAGCGATGGGAGGGCCTCAGCACCCAACTAAGGAGCTAAGGTTCGAGCAGACTAGATAGACCGTAAGGCCTAATCTGCTGGCAAATAGTAAGTAGAATAAGTGGGTGTTCACCCACTGGCAGGCAGGCCGCTGTACTGCAGACTGGAGTTGGCAGCTTTCCCACTCTTGCAGTCCGGTGCCCCCCTTCCTGCCTGCCATCCCAATTGTATGCCACACACTGCAAGAGTAAATAAAACATATGTGAACCCTGCTCCCTGCCCATCACTCTGATTTTATGCTGCACACTGTGGTGGTAAAGGAATAATAACTGACCCCATTCCCACCAGCTTGACCTAATCACACATTCGCCGTAATCCCTTAGGTCAACCCGGTGGTCCAGTGGAACCAGCCCCCACTCAGGCACCCCCGGCCCACCCCGCACCCCCATCACAGCATGGTCCTAATGTCAGTGGGCAGCTCAACCCAGCCGCACGCTGCCATGGCTGTCTGTGAATGACACGTAGTGTATACCTAGAAGCCCATTGGTGGATCCTGCCAACCAATGGACTTGCAATGTGTACTGTACCCTGTCATTCACAAAGTTTCCCCAAGTCTTGATAGAATGGAACTAAGATGGAACACCAGCATGCACAACATTCACTCTATCTGAACAATGTTAGATATACCCGATCAATACTAGAACTGTCTCCACCCTCAGCCACCAGAAGGAACACCACCATCCTACCTGTCCTATGTGGTGGTGGGACTGCAGTCTTAAGCTCTGGTGACTGCCAAGGCACTGAATGGCTGGAGGATCAGGCAATGATTATCATCTATGCACCCCAAACCACTTCCCTGTTACAGAATAGCAGTTGGGGTGGGAGATTTCTAATCTTATACTCTTGAGCAATACCTCTGCCCCTGGCAACCATATTTTCACCAATCCATGCCTCAGTACTGAAAGACATGCTTCTGGAGGATACTGCATAGCCTTTGTGATTCCAGTTGCTGTCCATTTACTGCATAGAGTTTGGGGAGGATAGGTGTTGCCAGTATTCTTTGCTCAACTTGAACAATTCTGCCCCTCCCCGAGCAGTCTAACCCTGTTGGACACTTTTATATTATAGTTTAGATTTTGATGTGTTTCATGCCTGCCCTGGCTCTATTTAGCACTCTTGAACAGCAAACGCTGCACACCCTATCTGCCAGATTTCTTTTCCACACCCTAGACAATGTCCCGTAATGCTTGCCTGCATAAATCATTAAATAAATATTAAATGACATTCTATGATCCACTGGGACTCATGTTGTGGACAAGATTCCGATTTGTCAGCCTAGAGCAGCACAATTACATATCTGGAGTCATCTTTTTTATATTATATTGGTGTAACCCCCCCACAAATGGCGGTTCCTAAAATGTCTTCCTGGGCCTGCCTAAGGTCCACTGCCAGGCTGGTGTTCTGTGTCTAAATCATTTGAATGTGCTTGCATGAGAGTACACGGTTAGCTTCTGTGCCCGTTTCTTTAAGAGTTATCTATCTCATGGGTTATAATTAATTTGGGCTGGAACTGAGTGGTTTCAGGCTCGAGTCCCACCCGGGCAGCATTACAGCTGCTTCATTCTGCCATCTCTCCTAATCATTTTCATTGTTCACTTGGGAGCTTAAGCAACAGGTTGGTAGAAAAGAGGCCAGGAGTTATATTTTGTTTTAAACTGAAATATTTGATTAGTTTGTTAGTGAAATTAGTTCTATGTGTTAAAAATTATTACCTTGAATTTGAACTGATACTTGGGCTGTGATATTGTAGGTTTGGGGATAGATGTTTGGCAGGGAAAATTAGAAGGTAATTTAAATGTGTTTGCCTGGTGTTTGGAGGAGGGGACATTAGCTGCAATTAACTTGTCTTTAAACAAGAATTACTGTGGCTTTCATTGTTCACTTGGGAGCTTAAGCAACAGGTTGGTAGAAAAGAGGCCAGGAGTTATATTTTGTTTTAAACTGAAATATTTGATTAGTTTGTTAGTGAAATTAGTTCTATGTGTTAAAAATTATTACCTTGAATTTGAACTGATACTTGGGCTGTGATATTGTAGGTTTGGGGATAGATGTTTGGCAGGGAAAATTAGAAGGTAATTTAAATGTGTTTGCCTGGTGTTTGGAGGAGGGGACATTAGCTGCAATTAACTTGTCTTTAAACAGGAATTACTGTGGCTTTCATTGTTCACTTGGGAGCTTAAGCAACAGGTTGGTAGAAAAGAGGCCAGGAGTTATATTTTGTTTTAAACTGAAATATTTGATTAGTTTGTTAGTGAAATTAGTTCTATGTTAAAATTATTACCTTGAATTTGAACTGATACTTGGGCTGTGATATTGTAGGTTTGGGGATAGATGTTTGGCAGGGAAAATTAGAAGGTAATTTAAATGTGTTTGCCTGGTGTTTGGAGGAGGGGACATTAGCTGCAATTAACTTGTCTTTAAACAGGAATTACTGTGGCTTTCATTGTTCACTTGGGAGCTTAAGCAACAGGTTGGTAGAAAAGAGGCCAGGAGTTATATTTTGTTTTAAACTGAAATATTTGATTAGTTTGTTAGTGAAATTAGTTCTATGTGTTAAAAATTATTACCTTGAATTTGAACTGATACTTGGGCTGTGATATTGTAGGTTTGGGGATAGATGTTTGGCAGGAAAATTAGAAGGTAATTTAAATGTGTTTGCCTGGTGTTTGGAGAGGGACATTAGCTGCAATTAACTTGTCTTTAAACAGGAATTACTGTGGCTTTCATTGTTCACTGGGAGCTTAAGCAACAGGTTGGTAGAAAAGAGGCCAGGAGTTATATTTTGTTTTAAACTGAAATATTTGATTAGTTTGTTAGTGAAATTAGTTCTATGTGTTAAAATTATTACCTTGAATTTGAACTGATACTTGGGCTGTGATATTGTAGGTTTGGGGATAGATGTTTGGCAGGAAAATTAGAAGGTAATTTAAATGTGTTTGCCTGGTGTTTGGAGGAGGGACATTAGCTGCAATTAACTTGTCTTTAAACAGGAATTACTGTGGCTTTCATTGTTCACTTGGGAGCTTAAGCAACAGGTTGGTAGAAAAGAGGCCAGGAGTTATATTTGTTTTAAACTGAAATATTTGATTAGTTTGTTAGTGAAATTAGTTCTATGTGTTAAAATTATTACCTTGAATTTGAACTGATACTTGGGCTGTGATATTGTAGGTTTGGGGATAGATGTTTGGCAGGGAAAATTAGAAGGTAATTTAAATGTGTTTGCCTGGTGTTTGGTAAGAGCCCTCCCACCCACCCTGTTTTGTAGGCTTACTTAAATACTGAAAAGCCACTGGGGGTTGGGATTGAAGGGCTGAGTATTTCTGTTTGGGACTGAAATTTGAAGGAACAGGAGCTGGTGGGCCTGTGACATCATACACGGTACCTGGAGTCTGCTTACACACACTGTTATGGGACTGAACACACCTGGACTGTATGTGTTTGTGAGACTTGGGAACTTTGTTGGTGGGGTTGAAGTGGGTTTGTAAATAACTACAGTCAAGTATAGAGAAACTGTACTCCAGGGAAAGGGACTGAGAAAAGGGGTGTGCTATTATAAACAGAGGGGATAATCAGGGTGGCTATATTCCACTATGGCAGAGCATCTTCGGAAGGGTTGTAGGCTGCACAGGCTGTGGGATGGCAATAATTCTAAATTAGGCCTGGAGAGAGGAGGCTGCCCACCCGGCAGACAGCTATCTTGTATTAGGAGTGAGGTATATTGGTTAAGGAGTAAGCTGTGGGAGTGGGGGTACCATGATAAGGGGTGTGATATGGGCAGCAGAGGATGGGGCTGAGGGAGGCTGGGGCAAGCTCTGAAATTACAGGACATTATGCTACAGCAAGCAGAAGGGGATATTAGGGACAGAGAACCCTTAGATAGGAAGTTGATGCTAAGGGAAAGCGCACAGGGTGAAAATTCTGAATTCAAGGAGACTGGAGGGGAAAGTCAGGAGGGCTGTTGTGCGAAGCCTAAAACAGCAGACTGTGAAGGAGCTCCTAAGGTGAACAGTGCAAGAGGAGGAAGAAGAGGTCAGTTTAGAGATGCAGTCAGGGGACTCGGGTTACTGATGGAGGCTGACATAGAGTGTCACAATAAATTTGAGATACTAAGCATCCTAGAGGGGGAGGAAGGGGTTGGTGAAATGAGAACTTATACAGAGGCCGGGGGAGGGAGTCAGATACCCATAGGGGCATCACAGAACAACCATGGAAAGGATAGACATAGTCCCAGAGGGAGAAGGGAAACATATATGTTAAGCAAATGGGGAGATACAACATATTCCAGACATGAGAGGAAGAGCATGATTGGAGAGGAACTGAGACAAGGAGGTGGGAGGAGCCTCCAGCAGTGAAGCTGTCAGTACTAAGGATGGGCCCTAGCTAAAGGGGACCCACAGAGAGCTCGGAGACAGGGGTACTATTACAAGGGGGATGAGGTGTGGGGGAAGGGAAACCATCAGGGCCAGGATAAATGGTTCAGATAAGAGAGGTTAAAGGACACCTATTCAGAGGGTTGAGTTAAGTGGGCAAAATGAAAGGGAGGCAGAAAGGGGAGGGTGACAGGGGTCTCTATAACAAGGAAGACTCCCATGAAATTGTGATCACCGAAAAAAAGTGGGGAGGGCTGAGAGGGCATAGTGAGGTAACCATAAGGATGATGGCGGTGTCAAGGTTCTGTTACTGGGAGACTCGATGATTAAAGATATCCATTGGGAGGGACAGGGGGGTGGATACCATAGCCAGGTGAAGGTAGTAGTAGCACCCTGCTGACAGTGCACAGAGCAAAGTTCATGGTGTATAAATGGTTGGGACATGAAGACGGATTTCCTGGTGCATTTGGGAACTAATGATCTAGAAGGAAACAACGTATAAAGCCAAGCAAGGTTCAAGACTTGCCAAGTCTGTCGGATAATGGATGCAACATTTCATTTTCGGAGATATTGCCAGTACAAAGGCCTCAGTGGAGAAAAAATAAAGCTCACAAGGTTAATAGATAGCTCAGGAAGTAGAATTGAAGAATAGGTTGGGGTGTTAGAGACTGGAATGATTCAGGAGATAAGGGACTATATGCCAAGGACAGGTTTCATCTTGCCATAAGGAAGAAGTCCACAAACGAGGATAGCTGACTACATACAAGAAAGGTGGGGTTAAACATGAGGGGAAGGGATAAGGAGGCTGACGAAGCCTCCTCAGATGAGGAGTACTTCAAGCCCAGGGGAGGAAACAGACTGGAGGTGGAGGTTTCCAGGAGGGCAGGGAGGATGGAAGTATAAGGAATCTGGGTGAGTTAGACAAAGGATCAGGGATAAGGGGTGGGGGTTAGTGTTAGTAAATGCGGGTTTGAAACAAGTTACGAGTTCAGGCCATGCTGTTCGAGGGGGTGGATGTGGCGACAGTCAGGAAACGTGGGCAACAAAACCAAAACTGGGACCTAAATGGGCGGGGAACACTATGCAGGAAGGATAGAAAGGAGGCAGAGGGTGGGTGGCTATGTTCATTAGAATGACATAAAATTGCTATGGTAAGAAGGCAGAGGAAGCATGGAGCCTTATGGGTCACCTTCACGATCCCCAGCAGGAGATAAGGTCAAGCTGGGTGTGCTAGGCCCCCGAGGACCAAAATGTTCTAGGGATGGCTGCTGGACAACATCATTGCCAGTATGGTCCAAAGGAAGGAGTGGTGTTGATGGGGACCTTAATATGCAGGTACTAACAGAGAACCATGTCTCTAAGGTGGCCAAGGAGAAGAAACTGGATGGCTTCCAGATGTTCTTAACACAGCATGTGATAGAGCCCAAAGGAGGGCATGTCCTGGATGTGGTTCTGCAGATGGGGATCTGGTAAAGACATGGTTGTACAGGACCCCCTGACTGGGAGTACCACAATACTGTCTGGTTTCAAATAAGCATTGAAGTGGGGTGAGATCTAGGACACTGGCAGTGGACTTCAAGAACAACTTTATGGGCACGGAAATATTCTCAGAGGATCACTTGAGGATTACCTCAACAACAAGTGTGGAAAGGAGATGGGGACATAAAACAGGGACTTCAGAGGCGATCAGGATCACGCTAGTTGAGCAATGAGAACAGGACACATAAACCATGCTGGTGGTCAGTGAGGTCAGGTACAGTCAGAGAAAGAAGGCACAAAAAATATAAAACAACAAGAGTGCAGTGTTTTAAGTAGGGCCCCAGAATGAGATTATTTATATATATATATATATATATATATATATAGCTAAAGAGATAGTATTCAGATTGATCCACATAACAATAAAACAACAAGTAACATCTGATCATTCACCAGTATTAATGATTTTTAATGTACTAAACAACCCTGAGAGAAATTGATGGAAACTAAATACATACATACATAGAATTTGATGGCAGATAAGGACTGCCAGGCCCCCTATTCTGCCCATTGTCCCTACCTGCTGCAAAACTAAAGACCCTACATGATCTCTGGCTTTATTCTCCTACCAATCACTAAGGTACCTCTATGCAAATCCCATGCATTTTTAATTCCCTACTGAATTTGCCCCACCACCTCTGCTGGGAGGCTTTTCCATGCATCCACCACCCTTTCTGTGAAGAAATACTTCCACATGTTCCCATTAGTCTATCCTCTTCCATCTTCATGAATCCTGTATTCTAGAACATACCTACGTAAGGACAAAGACAGGGTAGAGAAGGTTCAGAGGAGGGCAACAAAGATGGTGCATGGATTGCATCACAAGTCCTATGAAGACAGGTTGAAGGAACTGAATATGTACTCCCTGGAGGAGAGGAGGGAGAGAGGGGATATGATAGAGACATACAAGTATCTTACAGGGAGGAACAGGGTGCAGGAAGACACTATTTTTAAGCGAAAAAGATGTTCCAGGACTAGAGGGCATGGGATGAAGTTGGAGGGAGGACGATTCAGAGGAAACATGAGAAAGAATTTCTTCACAGGACGGGTGGTGGACAAGTGGAACACCCTGCCAGAGGAAGTGGTGGGGGCTGAAACAATCACGGAATATAAGAATGCATGGGATAGACATAAAGGAATTCTGGAGGTCAGGGGTAAGGGGCAACAGACTTCTAGGAAAACAAACTGAACTTGCAAGCTCAAATGGGCAGACTGGGTGGGCCATAGGCCCTTATCTGCCGACACTGTCTTTGTATCTATGTATCTATGTAACATCTCTTTTTCTGAAAGATGCTACTCTCCTATACCTTATTTATGTTCTTGAGATATTTGAAGGTCTCTATCATATTCTCCCTCTCTCCTCTCCTCTAGGGTGTACAAATTGAGGTCCTCCAATCTTCTTCATATTACTTTTTCCTTGTACCATTTTTGTTGCCCTTATCTGAACTGCCTCCATCCTGTCTATGTCTTTACATAGATGTGGCCTCCAGAACTGGATGTAATACTCCAGATGCAGTCTCACTAATGATTTATACAGAGGCATCACCACCTCCTTTCTTCTGCTGGTAATACCGCTCCCTATGTACCCCAGTACACCACTGGCTTTCTCCACAGCCTTGGCACATTGCTGGAACACCTTTAGATCATCTGGTACGTTGCCCCATATCCCTCTCCTGTTTGGTTGCTGTCAGTATCTCCCCCCATCATGTAAGCCTCTTCAGGTTCCTGTGCCCCAAATGCATGGTTTTGCATGTTTTGCATTGAATCTTAGCTGCCACACCCTTAACCATTCCTCAAGTTTACCTAGGTCCCTCCTCATTTTTTCTACCCCTCCCGGAGTGTCTACCCTATTGCAGATCTTAGTACCATCTGCAAATAGACATACCTTTTCTTCCAGACCCTCTGCAATGTCACTTAGGAAGACATTGACTAGGACTGGCCCCCGAACCCAGTGGCACCTTTCTGATCACTCTCCTTTCCTTGGAATGAGCTCCATTTACCACCACCCTCTGTGTTCTATCCCTCAACCAGTTTCTAACCCAGATTATCACCTTGTGGACCATTTTCAGGCTGTCTAACTTGCTTAGAAGACTTTTGTGTGGAATGGTGTCAAAAGCCTTGCCAAAATCCAGGTAAGCCACATCCACAACTCTCCCTGCTCTAGGTAGACCCCTCCCCAACTCCCCAAACTCCTTCTGCACTCTCCCTGTCCCTTCCTCATCCTAGCCAGGTCATTCATCCCCAGATGGACAATGACATCCAGCTCCACCCTCCTTGCTGCTGCCTTAGTGATCCTCTGGATCTGCTCTCCATTTCTCTGAGCCATGCTTAACAGTATGCACTTTACCTCCCTCTTCACCCCACTACCTGTCCCCAACTCCACTCCCCAGACTATGGAACCAGGAGTTGCTTCCTCTTCCTCTGGGGTCCTCTGCTACACCCCCCCTTGAGGTTTCCACCCTGGACCTCAACATACATCCCAGCCACAACTTCAGGCACCTATGTGGGACTGTCCCACCCTGTCAGTGTGGTGTAGGAGTTCTGTAGTAGTATGGGAGTAGGGATGTGCCTTTGCCCCACCACCCTAACCCTCCCTGAGCTCACCATTGTCCATCTACTCTTCCTTCCTCTGAGGAAGCAAAGGAGGACTTGGTGGTCCCTAAGTGGGGGAGTTGGTCCTCCTAACCCAAGTCAACTGGGCCTTGGGTCTGGCAACCTCCTCCCTCAGCCCAGAAGGGTGCCTGCAGATGGGGCAGCACTGCAGTCTCCAGAAGATCTACTTGAAGACTGCCACCTCACAGCCACTGCACTGCATCACTCCCATCATATCTGCTCTTTTTTGCTAGCCCTTACCCCAATAACCCTGAATACAAGCAAAAATGTGTTTTTTGTGTGTTTTGGTTTTTGGTTGCCTCCCTACCCAAGGTTTGAGGCAATCAGTTCAATATGTCAGCCCCTTCCCCCTTTATGTGGCCTGGTGGTCCCACCCTTCGTGATCCTTGACAGGAAGGTCTCCCTCTGTCAATCAAATACAACTGCTTATAAATTAGCAACTATCAGCAGGAGCAGATTTATCCTGGACTAGGAGCAGATTTATCCTGGACTCTCTTCAGGGTGCCTTCCTCAAGCAACTGGTCATGGAACCAACTCAGCAGAAGGCAATACTGGACCTTCTGCTCACAAACAGGGACAGTGTGATGGGGGTAACAGTGGGGGAGCACCTGGGTAACAGTGCCCACCAGTCATTGTGGTTTGAAATCACAGAAAGAGCAGAACCAAACCACACAAAAACACGTATCCTGGATTTTAGGTGGGCAGACTTTGGGAAACTGGGGAGATACTTGAAAGAGGCATTAAGGGGAATGGGACAGGAATCAGGGGTTGAGGAACAGTGGGCATATTTAAAATGGGGATTATAAGAACAACAGAATTATGCATTAAGCAGGTTAGCAAGAGGAAAAGGAAGAGGAGACCATTATGGTTTTCAAAGAGGTAGCAAAGAAAGTGAAAGCCAAAAGATTGCATTCAGGCAATACAAAAGACACAGGCAGAAGGGGATAGGGAGAAGTACCAGGAGAAACAAAGGGAGGCAGGAAGTCAGTAAGGGAAGCCAAAGCTCAGACAGAAGAACACATTGCAAAATCAGTGGGTAAGGGACAAAACCTTTACAGGTACATAAGTGAAAAAAGAAAGACAAAGGGAGGGATAGTGAGACTGAAGAGGAGGATGGGAGCCATGGAGGATGACAACAGTAAAGCTGACATATTGAACAGGTATTTCTGCTCAGTCTTTACTGAGGAAGAGGAGGGTAATGGGTCTGAATGGAGTACAAGGGGTGAGAATGGTGCAGAAATGGACACAAGTCCCTTTACACGAGAAAGGGTCCTGAAGGAACTGGAAGTAATAAGAGTTGATAAAGCAATGGGGCCAAATGGGGTGCACCCCAGGGTCCTTAAAGAACTAAGAGAGGTGGTGGCTGAACCTCTGGCTATCCTGTTTAGCCAATCACTGGAAACAGGGGGGAGGTACCCAAAGACTGGAGGACAGCAGATGTAGTCCCCTTATACAAAAGTGGGAACAAAGAGGAAGCAGGGAACTACAGACCGGTCAGCCTCACCTCGGTAGTGGGAAAGATCATGGAAGCACTACTGAAGGAGAGATTGGTGGAACATCTGGTTGTCAATGGACTACAGTACCCAAGGCAGCATGGTTTCACCAGGGGTAGGTCATGTCAGACCAACCTCATTGAATTTTTTGACTGGGTGACTAGGGAGGTGGATCAGGGGGAGGGCAGTGGACATGGCCTATCTGGACTTCAGCAAGGCCTTTGACACTGTGCCACATAGAAGACTATTACACAAACTGGGGAATATGGGTGTGGGCAGGACAGTAGTGTGGTGGGTAGGTAACTGGCTGGGTGGCAGGACACAGAGGGTGGTGGTAAATGGCTATCACTCCACAGAGGGAAGAGTGACCAGTGGGGTACCACAGGGATCAGTGCTGGGACCGGTCCTATTCAACATCTTCATCAGTGACATTGCGCAGGATCTAGAAGGCAGAATTTCACTGTTCGCTGATGACACAAAGCTCTGTAACAGAGTAGACACACCAGAGGGTGTAGACAAAATGAGAAGGGACCTGCAGAAACTTGAAGAATGGTCAAGGGTTTAGCAGTTGAAATTCAATGCAAAGAAGTGCAAGATAATGCATATGGGGCACAAAACCCTGGCACAATATATCAGTTGGGGGTGAGGATATAG
This sequence comes from Neoceratodus forsteri, assembly GCA_016271365.2. Lineage (NCBI taxonomy): Eukaryota > Metazoa > Chordata > Ceratodontiformes > Ceratodontidae > Neoceratodus > Neoceratodus forsteri. The sequence goes on along the minus strand of CM028130.1, from coordinate 1,691,052,437 downwards.
CATGCACCAAGCAGGAAAGGATCTTGGGGTTGTCATCTCTGATGACCTCAAGGTAGGGAAACAGTGTGACAAGGCATCAGGTAAAGCAAATAGGATGCTGGGATGTATTGGCAGGGGCATCACCAGCAGGAAAAGGGAGGTCATAATTCCTCTATACAAGACACTAGTAAGGCCCCACCTGGAGTACAGTGTACAGTTCTGTAGACCATACCTACGTAAGGACATAGACAGGGTAGAGAAGGTTCAGAGGAGGGCAACAAAGATGGTGCATGGATTGCATCACAAGTCCTATGAAGACAGGTTGAAGGAACTGAACATGTACTCCTGGAGGAGAGGAGGAGAGGGGATATGATAGAGACATACAAGTATCTTACAAGGAGGAACAGGGTGCAGGAAAACACTATTTTAAGCAAAAAGATGTTCCAGGACTAGAGGGCATGGGATGAAGTTGGAGGGAGGATGATTCAGAGGAAACATGAGAAAGAATTTCTTCACAGAACGGTGGTGGACAAGTGGAACACCCTGCCAGAGGAAGTGGTGGGGGCTGAAACAATCACGGGATTTAAGAATGCATGGGATAGACATAAAGGAATTCTAGAGGTCAGGGGTAAGGGGAAACAGACTTCTAGGAAAACTAACTGAACTTACAAGCTCAAATGGGCAGACTGGGTGGGCCATAGGCCCTTATCTGCCGACACTGTCTATGTATCTATGTATCTAAATTGCAACTGGGCTTAGGTGGATTGGTGGAGGGGTGGAAGGGAGGGAATTACCAGTCCCTAGAGGAGATCAAACTGCAAATTGAGCAACTGCCAGATCTGCAAGCACAAAACAAAACAGTAACTCTGCTTAGCCTAAAGAGAGCTCAAACTGCAAAACCTGTAAGCACAAAACTAAACAGTAACTCTGCTCAGCCTAAAGAGAGATCAAACTGCAAAACCTGTAAGCACAAACAAACAGTAACTCAGCTTAGCCTAAGAGAAATCAAACTACAAATAGAGCAACAGCAAAACCTGTAAGCACAAAAACTAAATGCTATCAAAACAGTAACTCTGCTTAGCCAAAATAAATCCTAATTTTCTCCCTGCTCTGTCTGTCCTTTACTTTGTCCTTTTAAGCAAACCTAGATGACAAAAACATAGGTAAAGCTAAATGCTTTCACCCCTGTTAACAACTCTAGTCTTCCACCTAAACACACCAGCTAACTTGACCTTTTAAATCTTCCTTTTGTTAGTGATTTCTTACTAAGTAACACAGACTTTGTGCAAAATGTTAAACAGAAAATAGCTGACTTCATGTCAGGCAACTACCAAGAAGATGTGTCATGGAATAATAACTGGGAATGCTTTAAATACTGGCTCAGAGGATACACCATTACCACAGCTTCAAGTATGAAAAGAGAAAGGTTGAAGACACAATCTGATCTACAGTACTAGAAAAAATAAAATCAATGGAAAAAACTTTACTAAATGACAATTCCAAAGAAAATTGGGACTGATGATCTAAACTGCAAACTGACTACAATAAAATTATTACTGGTGAGGCATTATTTCTTATTCAGGAACATACCTCTCAACTGTCTCTGATTACAAAGGACAGCCTAATTTTACCCCTTAAAACTGCAGTGTCCCTCATCCATCCCTCATGGAAAAGGTGCGCCACACAGAGCATTTACTGTAAATTCTTGTCTTAATATTGTAAGATGCTAGATCAAAATAAGCTTTGTACAAGTAAACACAGTAGTTGCCAGTGTTCTGATCTTGTATCTCCATGTTTCCATATGTATCCCTCATTGTCCCTCAATTTGAGTGCCTGTGTCCCTCATTTCAGTGACAAAAGGTAGAGAGGTATTTCAGAAATTAAAACTTAATTATATAGATTCAGGCCCCAAGGCACCCAGAATACTAGCTATCAGACTAAAACAAAATACCTCAGCAACCACTATGGTGCCCATCAAATATATAACAGATAACAGTACCATTTCAGAGCACAAAAACAAAATCAGTGAGGAATATGGTTGTCAGAACTGGTTCTAAAAAGATTAAATCCATGCACAAACTGAAACATTAGAGGGTTTGCTGCATGGTTTAAACCTTTTTTTGTTGGTTTAGTCTCATCAGTCCAGTGTCCTCAGGTCCTCATGGCACTCTTCAGCATCATGATGGGTGGGTGGGGTGGGGTGAATGTGTACTGAGTCCTGAACATATGGGAGGGACTTGTAGTGTGTGGGCAGGGTGGCACACAAGTGGGTGGTCATGGCAGCAGGCATGACGCTTTTGCAGTGGGTGGACTGGAGAATGGGAGGGAACAGGACACAAATGAAGGAACATACAATAAGTACTACTGCTATGTTGGGGGAGGGAGAATGGATGACCATGATAGATGTTCAACTCTGAGCGGAACTGGCCTGCATTGAAGTGGGAACTGGGATGGGGGATGAGGAGAATGGGAACTTCAGATGCCATGTGGTTGTTGTGGTAGGGTCTCAGTGGGTGTCTGCTGATGGACTTGGAGCTGGGTGGACTTTTTTGTTGGACAGTGGGAGGGACTCAGGGGAGGGACTCACTGCTGCTGGGTGGGTAGGTACAGTTAAGCACTGTCGCTCATTATAGCCTGAACATTTGCAGAAATTGTGTGAGATGTGCAGTGGTAAAGTCATGTGGCTCTATCAAAGTCAAGCTGGTGACACAGATAGAATTACCCAGTGCACAGTGCAGAGCTAGCAGCAGATCAGATGCCCTCTCGCTTCCCTGTTGTAGTCCAGCTTGTATCTCATCTCTTTGTGACTAGCAGTGGCAAAAAAATCTTTATTCACGTTCATGGAAGTGGAGTCAGCAGACACTAGTAGTGCTGCTACTGCAGTACATTAGAACAAATATATAAGAACTTTACTGAAAAGAACTTAGTGAAGGCAGAGAGACTATTATCCAGGCTGGGACTGGTGGTACAGGCAGGCAGCCAGGCAGTGGCATAAGTGAGGTGGGGGTGGGGAGGGCAGAGCATTTCTAGCTAGTGCTTTTTTTAACTACCTAATATTTTTGTAATTTGAAACAGAAACAAAGAGGGTGTCTTTGAACAGCTGTTTCCTCTCCCAGAAATATTTTGGGTAACTGACAATGGTACTTGAAGATAAAAAAAACTAATTTGGTTAAAAATATCTGTGAGTCCCACATGGTGTACTGGACATCAACCTGTTGTGTTCCCTTTGACTGCACTGTACCCAGTGTGTGACCGTGCGCTGCTCACCACCCATTTCAGTGGTAGCTTTAAATAAATCCCCAAAATATTTTGGGTGATGGGACTCAGGGAGGAGAGAAAAATACCTTACTCATTTAAAAATACCTGTGACTCCGATGTGGTGTACTGCCAATCATCCTGCTGTGTGTCCTTTGACTGTAGTATACCCACTGTGTGACCATGTGCCAGCCAGCACTCATTTTGGAGATAGCTTTAAATAAATCCCAGAAATATTGGGAGACAGGACTCAGGGAGGAGAGAAAAATACCTTATTCATTTAAAAATATCTGCGACATCATTCTGCTATGTGCCCTTTGAACTATACCCAGTGTGGGATTGTGAGCCACCCAGCACTCATTTGGGTGATATCTTTAAATAAATCTCAGAAATCTTGTGGGTAACTGATGATGACACTTGGCAAGAAAAATACTCATTTGTTAAAAATATTTGTGACTCCTTTATGAGCCCATTTATATAGGCTGTGAGGAGCCTAGCACAGTCCACCCAGCCCCTGCATGACATGAAGCCACAGTCCTTAGTGGTCTAGTGGTTCCCCCTGTGAAAGGGCGTTGAAGGGTAAACATCTAGTACAACTAGCCTATTCTAGTTGATGTATGCATATAGTCTGGATTTTTGATTTGCCTCCTTTTATTTTGTTGCCTAAATTCACTTCTTTTACCTACTATTGTTCTGCTGTGAAGAATAAACATTGATTTTGTTTTTAACTACTATCGCCTCACTGCCTTATCAGTCCATCTCTACCCACAGCCTGTGACACATGGTGGTAGTGGTGGGATTGTGACTGGAGGGGTTTGTCCTAGTGGTGGACTGGATGTAGCAGGACAAAGGTGTCCCAGTACCTGGGGTTGTTACTCATTATTAGGCTGAGGAATTCCAGATACTCTTGGTTCCTGGTCTTGACCCGGTGATACGAAGGAGTGAAGGGAAGCTTAAAGTATCCAGAAGAATAGAAGGTGACAGGAAGGAGAAGCAGGATCAGGCTTCTGGAGGTGATCCACCTGTGGGATCCGGTGAGCTGTTAGGATAGTTATGTCTGAGACAAGTCGACATGGAAAGACAAAGGGAAATGGGCAAGAGAGACAGTGATGCTCGGTGGGCAGATCTGCTCTGAGCTGTGCAAACTATGGGCACAGCTAGACCTCCAGTACCTCCTGGAGGTAGCCAAAAGGGCATTAAGATGGTGAAGTTAACTGAGACTGATGATATTGAAGCATATCTGATGACGTCTGAGCGGGTTGCAGCAGCATGTTCCTGGCCAAGAGATCAGTGGGTGGTACATTTGGCACCCTATTTAACTGGGAAGGCGCAACTTGCATTCAGTCAAGTGGAGGTAGCCCAGTCTAATAACTATGATATTGTGAAGGCAGCTGTTTTAAAGTGATGCGACATCAGTACTGAAACGTATTGGCAGAAGTTTAGAACAAGTAAGTTCCATACAACAGACTCCCCTCAAGATGCCTATATGTAGCTGAGAGACCTCTGTATAAAATGGCTATAACCAGCCATGAGAACTGTAGACCAAATATTGGAGTCTATATTTTAGAACAGTTCATCAGAATACTGCTTCAAGCTGTCCAGATCTGGGTCAAAGAACATCGACCAGAGTCTTCTGATGTGGTCATACGGTTGGCAGAAGACTTTGTTACTGTGAGACCATGTCATCAGAAAGGACTTCAACAATCTCTGGTAAGAACCCCTTCTGTTACTTCTGGGCACAATAACACTAACCAAGGGAATCACACTAACAGTAACAGACATAAGGGCTATAACCCTGATATAATATGTCGAGACTGCGGTGGCAAGGGGCACATAGCATGTTTTTGTTTGAAAAAGAAAACTGAATTAGCACAACCTGCTCTTGCTAACTGGGGACAATATTTTGTTCCAGTGCAAATTGGGGAAAAACAGGTGAGTGGCCTACTTGACTCAGAGAGTAGACAAACTCTTGTTCAAGCTGACGTATTAGATACGAAAACTGCACCAAGAGGCCCTTATACAGGAGCAACCTGTATTCATGGTGACACTCATCACTACCCTTTACTGGATAGTGTGCTACAAATTAATGGACACTCTCAAACCATGAAAGACGGGGTAGTACCACACTTGTCTGTTTCCATCATCATTGGTCATGATCATCCCCAGTTTGAACAGTTATTATCAGACAACTTGTGTGCTGTTGTTACCTGGGACAAGCAAAGAAAGAAAAGACATTGGAACTGCTGTATCCCTTTGAACAGGACATTTATGGGGCCCCTGGAAAAGAGAAGAAGTCAAAAGCCCACAAGAGAAAGGAAAAAAAAATATGGACTCAGTCTAATGCTAGAGCCATAAACCTGATGTTAAACTGTTAGATGATGTAGAACTTGTGAAAGAGAGAGGGTCTGGGAAGTTTAAAGAGTTACAGAGGGCAGATGTAACCTTAACACCTTTCTTTTCGCAGGTTGGCGTTTCTACTGACTCGGCACAAACTGAATTCCAGTAAAGGAATGTCCTGTTATATAGAATATGGGTTAACCCCTGAACAGGGGCAAGAGTGGAGCAACTGTTGGTGCCTAAACAGTACAGACAAAAGTTATTGTAAATAGCTCATGATATTCCCCTGGCGGGACATCTTGGAAAGGATAGTACCTTAAGTCACTTACTCCATAGATTTTTTTGGCCTGCATTCATGATGAGGTATCAGAATATTGTAAAAGCTGTAGTGAATGCCAGCGAGTAGCTAAATTTAGACGCAGTGACAAGGTACCCCTTCAGGCCATGCCTTTGTTCACAACACCATTTGAGAGGATAGTAATGAATGTTGTTGGACCATTACCAAAAAGTGCCAAAGTTTTATTCTAGTAGTTTGTGATTATGCAACTGAATACCCTGAAGCTGTCCCCCTTAGAACTGTTACAGCTCTTAGGATTGCTGAAGAGCTTGTTAAGATATTCACTAGAATGGGTATCCTAGAGAAATCCTTACAGAAAGAGGGAGCAACTTTTGTACCAGCTTGTTGAAACATTTGTATCAGGTCCTAGGTATTAAAGCTATTTACACTACACCTTGCCATCCTAAAACCAATGGCCTGGTTGAACGTTTCAACCAAACAATGAAGAAAATGCTTCAGAAATTTGCACAGGAAGAAGGATCTAAATGGGCCGTATACCTACCCTATATAATGTTTGCTTATTGAAAGGCACCACAGGCCTCTACCAGGTTTTCACTCTTTGAATTACTGTTTAGGTGAAACCCCAGAGGTCCTCTGGATGTAATCAAAGAGGAGAGGGAAGAAGGTACAGCAGAAAAATGGATCAGCCCAGTAGATTATTGGCATCAGTTGCAGGTTCGGTTAGTTAAATAAGTCCAGAGAGCCCACAAAGTCAATCAGTACCAGCAAGTCATAAAGAAAAGCACTATGATAAGGGTTAACAGGTTTAAAGAATGTTCAGAGGGAGATAAAGTATTGTTACTTTTGCCATACTCTGAAAATAAGTTGTACATGAAATGGCAGGGCCCTTATGTAATGTCTAGATGTGTGGGTTCAGTGACATATGAGGTAACTACTACTGACAAGAAACATCAAAAGCTCATCTATCTGGATCTTAGGTGTCTAAATAGTGTCTCTAAGTCTGACAGTTACCTGATGCCTCAAATTGAAAACATCTTGGATCACTTAGGAAACGCCCAGTACATCAATATCCTAGATCTAACAAAGGAGTACTGGCACATTCCTTTAGATCCAGATGCTTGTGAAAATACAGAATTTAGTACACCCCTAGGCCTTTTTCAGTTCACTGTGATGCCATTTGGTCTCTATGGTGCACCTGCAACTTTTCAGACAGTCACGGACTGTATCTTGACTCCCCATGCCAAATACAGTACAGCGTACCTTTACGATGTGGTCATTTTTAGTGCCACGTGGGAAGATCACATGCGTCATCTTACAGAAGTGTTAACTGTCATCAAAGATGCTGATCTCACAATCAACCCATTGAAATGTTGTTTGGCTCTGGAGGAAACAAGATACCTAGGTTTTGAAATTGGTAAATGTTTGTTAAGACCCAATATAGGAAAGGTGGATGCTGTGTCCAATAGCCCCAGACCAAAAACGAAAAAAGATGTGTGTTCGTTCTTGGGTCTGGCTGGCTATTACCGTGCCTCCTACCCAATTTTGCCACTGTAGCAGCCCCTTTAACTGACCTGACCAAAAAGAACAAACCTGATGAAATTTTTTGGTCAACAGAATGTGAGGAAGCTTTTCAGAACCTCAAAGCTGGGTTATGCTCATCCACTGTTCTACACACTCCTGATTTTAATCAACCCTTTATCATTCAGACAGATGCCTCCAACTGTGGCATAAGTGCTGTACTTGCACAAATAATAGATGGAGAGAAACATCTGATAGTTTATATCAGTAGAAAACTTCATGAACAAGAAACTCGCTATTCAACAATTGAAAAGGAGTGCCTAGCTGTCAGATGGGCCATAGAAGCACTCCGCTTTTACTTGTGGGGTGTTGAATTTGAGCTGTGGACAGACCCCAATTGATTATGCAGGCTCCATGTCATGATGGACAGGAACCTTCACATAATGAGATGGTACCTTTCCCAACAGCCTTATAGGTTTACCATTAAGCATAGGAAGGGAACCGCACACTGTAATGTGGACTATATGTCCAGATATGGGACAAGTGAAAATGCACACCTGTTATCAGACCTTGGGGGAAAAAGTAGTATGCAGGAAAGAGGAAACTCTTTCCACTTGATAATGTTTTGTATTAGGGTCCTCGAGGTGGAGCCCTGGTGAGGGTGGGCTATGGCTCCATCTCTCCCAGTGAGAGATCTGATATCAGGTGCACTTTAGTATGAATGTACAAAACCATGCTAGGATTAAAAGCCTCACAAGTTTTATCTTGGGTGGGGAGGAGAATGTGAAAGGGTGTTGAAGGGTAAAAACCTAGTACAACTAGCCTATAATAGTGGATGTATTTCTATAATCTGGATTTTTGATTTGTCTCCTTTTATCTTGTCACCTAAGATTGCTTCTTTTACCTATTATTGTTCTGCTGTTAAGAATAAACACTGATTTTGTTTTGAACTACTATCACCTCACTGTCTTATCAGTCCATCTCTACCCACAGCCTGTGACACTCCCCTCCCCTGATCACCATCCCATTATAGTAAGACAAATATCTCTGGTGGTCTATTGGTTCTTCCTCCCCCCCACCATCCACCGACCACTGGCCTAAATAAACAAGATGAGACCCTGGAGACCAGATGTCCGCCCCCACCCCCATGATTGTCGATCACCAGCCCGATTGCAAAAACAAAGATAAATACTTGGTAATCTAGCAGTCCCTTCCCCTACCTGATCCCTCACCCATTAGAAGAAAACAAGATTCCCTGGTAGTCTAGTGGTCCCTCCTCCCACCCGATTCCTCACCTGTTATAATAAAAAAAGATTCTCTGGTCGTCTAGCGGTTCCCTCCTCCAACCTGATCACCCACCTGATATAAAACAGAATGGCCCCTGGTTTCCAGTGTAAGCTCCCGATCCCAACCCCCTGTATAGTCAAGTAAAACATTTCCCTGGTGGTCTAGTGGACCCCATCCCTATCCCCGATCCCCTGCAAATTGAATGGAACCCTGTCCTTGGTGGTCTAGTGGACTCCCCCACCCTGGCAGGCAGTGCCTCACCACCCTGCCCCCCCATTCTGAAACTAAGCCAGTGACCAGCACTGCCCTCCTCTCTCTCCACCAAGGCTGGCCATCAACTGAGCTCCTAGTGAGCACATACTACATACAGTATGTGCTCAGTGACATAGATGGACATCTGAGAGTGAGCTGTCATTCACTGAGTGCGTACTATATACAGTACATACTCACTGAGAGCTCAGTCAGTGGCCAGCCATAATGGAGAGTGGAGGGCTGTGCTGGTCACTGGCTTGGTTTCGGGATGGGGAGCAGGGTGGTGGGGCACTACCTGTCGGTGGGAGGGGTGGGGATCCACTAGACCATCAAGGACATGGTTCCATTCAATTTACAGGGGATCAGGATGGGAGGTTTCACTGGACAACACAGGGGTTGGGATGGGGGGTTACACTGGAAGCCAGGAGCCATTCTGTTTCATATTGGGAGGGTGATCAGGTGGGGAGAAACCATTAGGGCACCAGTGAACCTTTTTCTTTATAACGGGTGAGGGATTGGGTGGGGGAGGGACTGTTAGATCACCAGGAAATCTTTTTTTCTTCCAATGGATCAAGGGTCAGGTGGGGGAGGGACAGCTAGACCACCAGGGATTTATTCTTTGTGTTTGTAATCAGGCTGGCATTCAGAAATCACTGTGGGGGCATGAGGGCCATTGGCCACCAGAATCTATTCTTATTTTATCAGGCCAGCAATTGTCCAGTGAGAGGAGGGACCACTAGACCAACAGGAACACTTGTCTCACTATAACAGGATGGCGAATGGCGAGGGAGGGGCACTAGTCACCAAGGACACTTGTCTTACTATAATGGGACAGTGATCGGCTATCAGAGGAGGGACGAACTATTAGACCACCATAGCGATTTCTCTTTTGTTTGTTTTTTATTAGTAATTTTGCATTTTTCCCCATTTTCTCCTGAACATCCCAGAACCCCAGCAGACACGGCAGTACAGGTGGATGGAGGCATATATGCTCTCTAGGTACTGGATCTGCCCCTTACGCCACTCCTTTGACTATTGCCAGGCTCCCCATTGCCTGAACTGCAATCTGTCCTCCACCAGGTGGCAGCCAACCCCTCATCTCTCCCAGGGAGAGGAAAGTCACCTCACGGCAGCTCAATCTCACTCCTCGCTCTCTTCCCTGCCAACCCGGGCTAATTCCCAAACCCAGGTCGCCAGCATGTTATGAGGTGTGGCATCCAGTGCCTCAACCCTCAGTGCCACTGGGCTGGCACCCTCTTTTGTTTTTTTTACTTGGGCTGGTGATCAGTGGTCATGGAGGGGGTTGCAGTACCTCCACCAGGCACTAGGGTTGCGCAGGATATTGACAAGTCTCAATTGGAAGTATTTTTTCTGGGCAAGGGAACCAAGCAAGAGACCCTTCCATGGAGCAAATGATTTGTGAATTGGACAGCCCTGATATTCATGTCCTCTCCCCCTCATTTGCATTGCAGCCCCTCCACACTTTACCCTGACGCAAACCCGGTTTGTCGGTGCAAACCAGACTTTCTTAAATACCAACATGGTGTAAAACCCAGTTTGTGCAAAGGCAAAGTTTTGTGAATCAATCCTTTGATCATTCTCTGTCCATGATGGTAGAGTTAACTGCAAGAACCACTTATTCCTATTGATGCATGCCCTTTTGAATACTGGAAATCGAAAAAGTTAATATGGCTCAAGCTGTATAGTGAAGCCTTTTAGTATCTTGCTTGTCCTGCAACAAGTGTTTCTTCAAAGCGCATGTTTAGTACAGCTGGTAATTTTGCAACAGACACCAGAAATAAGCTGGTGCCAGAAAATGTACACACATTAACATTTGTTGAAGTTATTAAGGCAAGATTTTTCATATTCCTACAAAAGTACACCAGCTGATCCAGAAGAAATGATTGATGTTGTGGATGATGATGGTGACAACTCAGATGGTGGTTGGCAAATACTGTGTGGGTCTGGGGGAAAAAAAAGAAAATTTGAAGAACAGAATTTGATGAAATGTGCTGTCTGTCATTCTACTACCACGGACCATATCCACAAAACACTTTCACCATTTTTGTCTAATGGCAAATTGCTTTGTAGATGGGGCCCAAAGTCAGCATTTTTTTTACAGGAGAAGTTTACGTGAGAGCAGAACCAATGGCATGAAAAGGACACTGTCAACCCTTTTTGCATCATATTATGTCTAGTTGAAAACCCACATTTTTGGATTGCTTACCTTTTCTCAAATTCATTGATGTTGCTGGTTGTTTTTACAGCAGCAGTGTGATGAAAAATGTTTTCCTAAAAGAGCAAGTTTCTGGCATGCTACAGTTAATAAAAATATTAACATGCCTGTCAAATCTTCCTTATTAGGCCCAGTTCCAAACTCCTCCTATGCTGTCACAGTGTGAATCATGATCTTTGTTATTTATTATTCTTGATGTTAACCCTTGCCAGGTTTACAATGCCATTTCTAAGCCAGTTGTGATGGCCACCATTTTCCTTGAAAAAAAACCTAAATTAAAACACTTATAACATGCTCAATTTATAATGGAACTAGAAAATGTTACTACCAAATAAAATTGGAAAATGCCTGAACATACATATGAACATACAAGAAGCCAGCAGAAGAATGCCATTTGGTCTATCAAGTCTACTTGTATTGCAAGGTCCACAACTTGAGCTAATGTCCCTGCCCTCCCCACTCCTCCCATCATCCCTACCCATGATACTTACCTTCCCCCTATGCCTATCCCAGCCTCAAAGCTGCCTGCTGTCTTCAATGAGATTACATCTTCTGGCAGCACATTCAAAGTGTCCACCACCCTCTCAGTGAAGAAGTGCTTCCTGTTCTCCCTCCTAAACCTTCCACTGTCCAGCTTAAGACTGTGCCCCCTCATGTTATGGTTGCCACTCAGCTTAAAGACACTCTCCTTATCAACCTTATTTATCCCTTTTAAGCACTTGAAGGTCCCAATCATGTCCCCTCTCTCTTCTGTCTTCCAAGGAGTACATGTTCAGTGCCCACAATCTCTCCTCATATGCCTTACTCTTTTGACCAGGTATCATCTTTGTAGCCCTCCTCTGGACCTTCTCCAGCAGGTTAATGTCCTTTTTGAGGTGTGGGCACTAGTACTGAACTCCATACTCTAGATGCAGTCTTAACAGCGACCTGTACAATAGCAGTATAACCTCCTCTCTCCTACTACTGATCCCCCCGATATGCATCCCAGCATCTTGTTTGCCTTTGCTGCTGCTTTCCCTTGCACTGCTCAGAGTGCTTCAGGTCACTAGTGATCATCACTCCCAGGTCCTTCTCCTCCTCCTCCTCTAATGCAGATATTTGGACTCCACTGAGGTAGTACTCTGTCCTGGGATTCTTGACGCCAATATGCATAACTTTGCATTTTTTGGCATTGAAGCGAAGCAGCCAGATCCTGGACCACCTCCCCGGCTTTTCCTGATCTTCCTGTAGGTCCTGCATCCCATTAGCTGTGTCCATTCTGCTGCAGAGCTTGGTGTCATCCATGAATAGGCACATTTTGCCCTTAATGCCATCTCCAATGTCACTGATGAAGACATTGAACAACACTGGGCCCAGCACCGAGCCCTGCAGGACCCCACTGGTTACCTCTCTGGTGCCAGATAACTCTCCACCCACAACCACACTCTGGATTCTGTCCCTCAGTCAGTTTTCCACCCATCTTGCCATCTTTTCCCCAAACCTGAGATCCACCAACTTGATCAACCTTTTGGCCTTGCTGAAATCAAGATAGAGGATGTCTACTGTTTGGTCTGTCTACTGTCTTAGTGACACTGTCAAAGAAGTCAGTCAGATTTGTTTGACACAATTCCCCCTTCCCCCATGAACCCATGCTGCCTCTCATCCTGTTGACCACGCTCCTCTAGATATTCCACCAACCTTTCCCTTAGTATGGTCTCCATGAGCTTACCCACAATAGAGGTCAGACTGACTGGTCTGTAATTCCCTGGGTCATCCTTGGGACCACTTTTGTAGAGGGGCACTACATGTGCTGTTCTCCAGTCCCACGGTACCACGCCTGACTCTAGTGAACTATCAAATAGGTCTGCCAGTGGCCCTACTAGTTCCTCAGCCAGTTCTTTTAGAACCCTTGAATGTACTCTGTCCAGGCCTGGTGATTTGTTCACCTTCAATGCCAGCAGTCCCTCCCTCACTCTATCCTCCTTTATCATTACATCTGTGTTCCCCTCACCCCTCTCCTCTTTCCTCTTTTCCCCTCCTGAAGGCTCTGGTCCATCCTTCTCACTGGTGAAGACGGAACATAAGTATTCATTTAGTATCTCTGCTTTTCCCATTATCCTCCACCCACACCACCCCTTTCTTAAGCCTGACAGTCCCTTCTCTTGTCCCTTTTCTCACTTACATGTCAAAAGCTTTCTCCCCTTCTTAATTCCTTCAGTTATCTGCAGCTTCTTCTGTGCCTTTGCTTCCGGGACTGCCTTACTTGCCACATTAGCCAACCTTATGTAATTTCCCTTTCCACCTCTCTCTGGTCTTCCTGAATTTTCTGTAGGCCAACCTCTTTCTCTTACTGCCTGGGCAACCCCAGAACTGAACCAGCTGGGATCTTTGGCCCTTGTGTTCTTCCCCTGAGCCTGTGCACTCATCTGTGACAACCAGTATTCCTTCCTTAATGATGAGCCACCATTGGTACACCATATCAGCTCTGATGCCCACCAGATGGCTCCTTAGCACATTGCCCATTTTCCTGAAGTCCACCCTCCTGAAATCCAAGATTTTGGTCTTAGTCAGGATGCTTTCCCTGCCCATTTCCAACTGGAACCACACTGTGCAATGGTCACTTCCACCCAGTGGTTCCCTTACCATTATTTCCTGTACACGCTCTCCATTTGTGAGCACCAGATCAAAAATTGCCTCAGCTTTTGTTGGTTCAGTGACACCCTGAGTCGGGAACCCGCTCTGCAGTCCTTCCAGGATCACCTGACTCCTAACACATGTTGTGTATGGTATGCTCCAGTCCACCTTTGGCAGGCTGAAGTTCCCTACAATTACCACCTCTCCTTTCCCCGCAGCTTCCAATATTTGTGAGTTCAGTTCCCTGTCTCTCTTCTCACCCTGAATGGGTGGTCTGCCACCACCCCAGCCTCACCTTTCTCCCTCTATTAGACCTTAGCTGAACCCATAATGCCGCCACCTTCCCTTCCTCTGACTCCTCCCTAGTGCAAGTTATTCCCTCCTTGATATAAATTGTCACCCTCCCCTTCCTGACTACTCTGTCCTTCCTGTGCAGTTTATATTCAGGGATCGCAAGGTCCCAGTCATGTTGTGATGTTGCCCAAGTCTGGGTTACTGCAGCTATGTCCACTCTCCTGTCTGCTAATAATGCCTGCAGGTTGTCCATCTTGTTTCCAAGACCCTGTGCATTCAGACACCCCCCCCCCAGAATCTGACCTTCCTTCTCTTCCCTCTGTTCTTCTGTTCACATTTATCCCCTCTGTATGCACCCCTCCACGTACCCTTGCTATGTGTTCCTCACCCCTCCACCTTTTGCTAACTGTGTTCTTGCCCCTTCCATCTCCTCCCTCCAGACTTGTTCATTGAGTATGGGGGGTGGGAAGTTCACTGACCTCCTCTCGGAGTCTGTAGGCCTGAAATATTTGATAGTCAAAAAACTATAGGGTCACATTTTTTGGTCAGACTTCATTGCACTCCTGCTTTAAATGTATGGTAGTGATGTATCCAGACCTTGCTTTGTTTTCAACTCCTACATTGATCAACCCTAATTGCATACCTCCTGAACAATACAACTCCCCTAAAAAAAAGTGGAGCCACTTGTGATGCTGTATCTCCTCTTCTCGCACTGTAACATGAGCAGCTGCCTGTCTGCACTGTGTGTGTTGGGGTATTCCCAGGAAAGATGCAGTGGAAGTTGATCAAGGAGTGCAACACCGGAAACAAACTTTGTGGTTGTGTGCCAGAGTGTTTTTCACTTTTAAAAATTAAAAAGGAATCAGAATCAAACAACCAGCTACATCAACAATCTTTACAGAATGTGAGCAATCACATTTTTTTTTTTAATAGGGACAATTTGAGGCCGAAGGGGATTGACAAAATCCCTTAAACATCACATGCCAACTGCTGCAGCTATATTGCATATTCCTTGATATTATGTGATGGGGAAAACGCTTTTTTATTTATATGTGAACTACACACTTACATAGAAACATAGAAACATAGAATTTGATGGCAGATAAGGACAGCTTGGCCCACCCAGTCTGCCCATTTCCCTACCTACTGGATAAGCTGCAGATCCTAGTTAACTACCAGCAGCTTACTTCTTCCTACTCCCACCCCCTAGAATTGCCTTATGACTGTCCCATGCATGCTTGAATTCCACCACTGATTTTGACTCCACAACCTCCTTCGGAAGGCTATTCCATGCATCTACAACCCTCTCTGTGAAAAAATACTTCCTTAAATTACCTCTGAGCCGCTGCCCCTCTATCTTCAAATTGTGCCCTCTTGTTCTTGCACATCTCTTTTTTTGAAAGATGCTACCCTCTTGGACTTTGTTGATTCCCTTGAGGTACTTGAATGTTTCTATCATGTCCCCCCTCTCCCTCCTTTCCTCGAGGCTATACATATTAAGCTCCTTTCGCCTCTCTTCATATGTCTTCCGGTGCAGACCCTGCACCATTTTAGTTGCCCTCCTCTGGACAGCTTCCATCTTGTCTATGTCTTTGTGGAGATTGGGTCTCCAGAACTGCACACAGTACTCCAGATGGGGTCTCACCAGCTGTCTGTACAGAAGGATAGTAACTTCCTGTTTTCTACTGGTGATGCCTCTCCCTATGCATCCCAGTATCCCCCCACCCTCCTTGCTGCCCTCTCACATTGCTTGCCCACCTTTAGGTTATCAGATATGACTACCCCCAGGTCCCTTTCCATTTTTGTTGTTGTTAGTATCTCACCCCCATTGTGTACTCTTCACCTGGGTTTTTGTTTCCCAGGTGCATTACCTTGCACTTCTTAGCATTGAATCTAAGCTGCCATACATTTGACCATTAGTCTAACCCAAGTCCTTCTAATCCTTTCCACCCCACCCTGTGCATCAACTCTGTTGCAGATCTTTGTGTCATCTGCAAAGAGACATATTTCCTTCCAGTCCCTCTGCAATGTCCTATAAAGACATTGAAGAGGACCGTCCTAATACTGAACCCTGCAGTACCCCACTAGTAACCCTCTTTTCTTCTGAGTGGACTCCATTTACTATTACTCTCTGTGTCCTATTCTCCAGCCAATTCTTTACCCAGGCTGTCATCTTGGGACCCATTCCCAGGCTGGCTAACTTGTATATTAATCTTTGTATGGGACTGTGTCAAATGCCTTGCTAAAGTCTGGGTAGGCCATGTCCACAGCCCCTCCCTGATCTACTACTTTGGTCACCCAGTCAAAAGTCTATCAGATTAGTCCGCATGACCTTCCCACTGTGAATCCATGCTGCCTAGGCCTGTGCCCCTCTGGCCTCTAGATACCGACAATTCTTTCCTTCAGAAGTGATTCCATCATTTTCCCTATCACTGAGGTTAAACTAACAGGTCTGTAGTTTCCTGCTTCTGCCTTGCTCCCACTTTTGTGAAGGGGAATCAGATCTGCCCTCCTCCAGTCCTCGGGTACCACCCCATCCTCCCATGATTTGTTAAAAGGGTAGTCAGTGGTGTCACTAGTTCTACCCTTAGTTCTTTTAGAATTCTGGGATGAATCCTATCAGGCCCCATTACTTTGTCCACCTTCAGTTTAAGAGTTCTTTCAGAACCCGTTCTTCTGTAAATGGGCTGGTATCAACTTCTGTATCCAAAGTGTTTCTACTGTTTGTTTTATGTACTCCTCTTCATTTGTAAATACTGAGCAAAATATTTGTTTAGTATCTCTGCCTTTTCACAGTCTCCTCTGCCCACCCTCCTCCCTTTATTAAGCCTCACTATCCCTCCCTTGGTCTTCCTTCACTCCTGATGTACCTATAAAGGTTTTATCCCCTTCTTAACTGAGTTGGCTATCTTTTCCTCGGTTTGGGCCTTTACTGTTCTGACTGCCTTCCTAGCCTCCTTTGCTTTAATTGATACAGTTCTCTGTCCTGCTCCTTCTGCGATTCCTTGTACTTCCTGAATGTTTCTTTCTCTTGAACCTTCACTGCCACTTCCTTTGAGAACCATAGTGGTTTCTTACATCATTTTGTTTTGTTTATTTGCTTCACACAAGGCTCGTTACCTCTGTGATGGCAGTTTTTATTATTCCCATTTTCTTCCACCCTCCTTCCTGCCCATTTTCTAGTGCATTCCTTAGGCACTCACCCATTTTGGCAAACTCAGCCCTCCTAAAGTCCAGTACTTTTGTCTTTGCATGGCTTGACTCTATTGCTGTGTTTATTGTGAACCATACTGTTCGATGGTCGCTAGTTTCCAGATGGCTACCCACTTCTACATCTGTGATCCTCTCTCCATTTCCATTTGAGAGAATCAAGTCTAATATTGCTCCTCTCAGAGTGGGCTCCAGTACTAGTTGTCTAAGGCATGCCCCCGTAGGGCATCTAGAATAACTCCACTCTTCGAAGTGGCTGCTGCAACTGCACTCCAGTTGACATCTGGCATATTCAGATCACCCATCAGCAATATCTCCCCTTTTTCTGCCATTCTAAGTATACTTTCTATCATTTCCTTGTCCATTTCCTCCCCCTGAGAATGGGGTCTGTATACAACCCCTGTGCAGAATGTGGTGCCATTGCCTGTCTCCAAATTTACTCACAGTGCTTCTTCTCCTCCCTGTTTACCCTTTTGTTCTGTTGCTTTTATTCCTTCCCTTATGTAAAGAGCTACTCCTCCTCCTCTTTTACCCTCCTTTCCCTCCTGTAGATAGTGTATCCTGGTATGTTTACGTCCTAGTCATGGTTTTGTGTGTACCATGTTTCTGTGACTGCCACAATATCCAGATGTTCCTCCTCCATCAAGGCCACTAATTCAGGAAGCTTGTTACCAGACTATGGGCATTGGTACTCATTGCTCTCCATTTTTGATGGCTTTACCTTCTGTTGCAGCATCCCCACTGACCGTTCTACCTCGGTCTTTTCTCATTAGTACCCTGTTTTGTAGGGAGAGGCTGGGATTTTCCTGCTGCTTGTCAGTGCCTCCCCCTTTGACTAGTTTAAAAGCTTGCCAATGAAGCATTTAAACCGATTGCTCAAAAGACTTGTTCCCTTCCTGGACAGATGCAGACCATCCTGCCAGTATAGGCTGGTGTCCCTCCAGGTGGAACCCCAGTCCCCAATGAAGCCAAACCCCTGTGCTCCACACCATTTTTTCAACCATTCATTAAACTGTATGGTGCTAATTACCCTCGCCTCCCCCATGCCTTTGACAGGCAGCACCTCTGAGAAGGATACTGTGTGTGCTACTTGTCTTAGGCCCCTTCCCAACTCTGCAATGTCCTCCTGCACTGCTCTAATCTCATGATGAGCCAAGTCATTTGTCCCTAGGTGGACAATTACGTCCAGCTCAGACTCTTTTGCAGCTGTTCTCGTGATCCTGAGGATGCGCTTCCTGTCCCTCTAAGCCATGGCACCAGGCAGGCACCTTACTTCAGTTTTCCCAGCTCCCCCAGTTCTATACCCTAATAATTGGAGTCCCCACCAGGAGCTGCTTCCTTTCCCTGTGGTGTCCTCTGCCTCCTTCCTGTGGGCCTCCCTTGTGACAGTTGTCATCAGTCTTCTCTGTGGGTGCATCCATAGGGGAGCTATGCTCCCCCAGAATGGTGTATGGATTGTGGAGTGGAACAATTGACTGGGTGTGCCTCTGTTCCACCATCCTCACCCTCCCTGAGCCCACTGTGGTCCAACTGCTGTGCTTTCTTCGCAACCTCTGAGGTAGTGGTGGTGGTGGTGCTTGTGCTCCCTGGATGGGGGAGGTTCCCTTCCTACTGTCCAGTGTGGCCTGGGGGAAGGTTTCCTTACTACTGTCCAGTGCGGTCTGAAGACGGGCAACTTCCTCCCTCAGGGCAGATAGTTGTCTGCAAATAGGGCAGCATCTCAGCCTCCAGAAAGACTCCCAGAAGACTGCTACCTCACAGCCATCACATTGCACTACTCCCCACATGTTTATCTACTTTTTTTTTGTTTGTTTGTATTTGTGTGTTTGTATGTGTGTGCGCGCGTGTGTGATTGGTTATATAGAAATATATATATTATACAATGTGTATGCTTATATTGTCAGTGCAGTGTGCTAGAGAGGATATGACAATGATATGCACCTTGCACTCTTGAGGAAATGATGTCAGAACCTCAGGTATAAAGGAACTATTTCCAGGGGTGGGTGGGGTGGGAAGGGGTTGGGCCTAAACTGTGCCCTCACAAAACAATCAGCTAAAAGCTCTCACCCACCGCTGCGATGAGTGCCTTCCTGTCAGCAAGATACCCTACACAACAATTTGACAGAGAAAGTACCCTGCTAATCAAACAGAGAAAAATCCAGACATCCAAGTCAGACACAGGTAAACCTCTCCAGCCCCAAAACAGCCTGGTGGTTTGTTAGCCACAAAGGAAAATCAGATATGCAGTTATTTCAGCCCTTCTGAAGATGCTGACAAGATAAGCAGTTTTGAAAACCCCCTTCCTGAATTAAAAACTAAAATAATTAAACACAAAGCAATACCACTGTAAAAGTGAGGAAAACTTCTCTCAGATGTAAGCAAGACTTACATAGCAGCTGATGCAATATCTTACAATGTTGTATATATTGCAATTTACCAGTAAGAATGATGGGTGTGTTTTGTTTTCATTTAAATGTCTTGATTGACTGCACTTATGAACATAATATGTGCACCAGTTTCACGTGCTGCAGCTGCAGTACCTTGACTTTGTTATACAAAGTTCATTGCAACTTTTGAGTTACTTATTTACACATGACAGAAACAAGTAGCTGAGGTTAGCGAATGTCAGTTAATTTTTTTATACTTCATGAGGATGAGGATATAACTTACTGAGCAAATAAATGTACTTTACTATTTTTTTGCAATCAGGAACTCTAATGCAGCTGTAGCAGAAACACTTTGAATGCATAAGTGGGTGGGTGGTCCTGTTAGCACCTGTAAGTTGCTGGCTTTAGCAAACAGAAGAAACTAGATAAACCAAGCTATAGTCATATCAAAGCCAGACATCTATAACTTCTCTCTTCCCTTATATTTGTAGTGCCCCAGAGTCCTGGTGCCCTCCAAATATGGGCAGCAAAGTACTTGAGGGCTGGGTAGGAGGAGGTTCCCCTAGTGTAGGTGCCCTGGGACCCTGTAGGACCCCCCCAAACATGAAGCCCCAGCTGGACTCCTTTTAAAAATAAGGTTATTTTGCTCATTTTCCCTGCCTGCTGTACATTGCTAGAACCCCCTCCAGTTACCTCATGCCTGGTACCTGCCCTCGTGGGCCTGGTTGCGAGGGCTAATAGGCAGGGATGGGCTCAAGAGGATTCTGACTGGAATCCTCAGCCCTTTTTGAATGGCAATAGCTCTTCATTCCATTTAGAGAGCAACAGAAGGAAGCAGCAGGGTGGGGGGGTGATTGGCCATCTGGGGCAGAGGTATGGGGGGACTTACCTGTAGTCCCTGCATCCCTTGAGGATAAATGCCTACCAGTCAACGATGGTCACCAAGAGACTATGCCACTGTGATTTGCATTTATTGATATTTTCTGAACCATTTTATGTACAAATAGATTATCTTAAATGAGTACTGTTTGCTAGAAATAAAGACATAGACACAAGGTTTTAATAGAAAAGTTTATTGTGCTGCCACCCTTCAGCTTGCGTGTGATCCCAGGTGCTCTGATCCTGTTTTCCCCAACCAGCTATCATATCCTTGTTTGTCCTTGTGTCCTGGCAGTCCACATAGGGGCTGTGGCTGGGTGGAATTTGCCAGACTTTTTTCCTAGAGGGGTGTCATTGCCAGTGGTTTATAGAGACCTTTGTGCCGATGACCGACACTGCGTCAGAATAGTCCTAGCCTGTGTCCTGTTGTATGTTTTTCCCTGCCCCGGACAGCTGGTTCCCGGTCGTGCTTTTTCCCCCTTTCCCCGGTTGACACGCAAGGGTGGCTGGCTTAGGATATTCATGACTGATTCACTGCATAGGAGGTAAAGTATGACTCCAATTATGTTATTTGTTTAGTAGAGTACAGTCTTGTGTAGATATCTTATCTTTTAGAGTTTTGAATTTAGTAATGTCCTAGTCCTTTATAGTTTTAGAATGTAGATATTTAGGGTAATGTTATTGTTTAGTCATGTTTAATAAACCTTTACATTGTTCCTTGCATTCGAGTCAGCTTCACGCCTCTCTCGTGTTCCAGTAGTGGTATTTGAACTTGGGACTTTTCCCAAAATTTTCCCCTGACATCCCTGGTAGACGCTACACAAAATCCACTTCTGGGTGGTAGGAATCAGATTACCTTGTGTTTTCCCCTCCAAATGGTAGCTGGGGTGGACCTGTGCCCTGACCCGACCAGGCCATTTGAGAGCGGTCAGTGTCAGTAGCAATACCTTCACCCATTACACATTTGGCATAGTTGGCAGGATGTAGAATGAGTGCTCCGAGGAGTCAAAAGCGTGAATCAAGCTCAGATAGGAATGCAAAACAATGGTATACTGTACAGCATAGAGTATTTATAGGTTGAGTTAAGCTACACATGAGGACATGTATATTTTGTGGGGCAAATGTAGTGCCCCAGAGTCCTAGTGCCCTCAAATATGAGCATTCAGGTGCTTTGGGGCTGGGTAGGCAGGAGGTTTCCTAGTGTAGGTGCCCTGGGACCCCATAGGAACCCCCAAATGTGAAGCTCCAGCTGGACTGCATTTTAAAACAAAGTTTTTTGCTAATTTTTCCTGCCTGCTGTACATTGCTAAAAACATAGAATTTGACGGTAGATAAGGACCGCTTGGCCCACCCAGTCTGCCTATTTCCCTACCTAATGGATAAGCTGCAGATCCTAGTTAACCAGCAGCCTACTTCTTTCTACCCCAACCCCCTAGAAGTGCCTTATGACTGTCCCATGCATGCTTGAATTCAACCACTGTTACAACCTCCTCCAGAAGGCCGTTCCATGCATCCACAACCCTCTCTGTGAAAAAATACTTCCTTGCATTACCTCTGAGCCACCCCCCCTCTATCTTCAAATTGTGCCCTCTTGTTCTTGCACACCTCTTTTTTTGAAAGATGCTACCCTCTTGGACTTTGTCGATTCCCTTGAGGTACTTGAAAGTTTCTATCATGTCCCCCTCTCCCTCCTTTCCTCGAGGCTATACATATTAAGCTCCTTTCGCCTCTCTTCATATGTCTTCTGGTGCAGACCCTGCACCATTTTAGTTGCCCTCCTCTGGACAGCTTCCATCTTGTCTATGTCCTTGTGGAGATTGGGTCTCCAGAACTGCACACAGTACTCCAGATGGGTTCTCACCAGCTGTCTGTACAGAGGGATAACAACTTCCTGTTTTCTACTGGTGATGCCTCTCCCTATGCATCCCAGTATCCCCTCAGCCCTCCTTCCTGCCCTCTCACATTGCTTGCCCACCTTTAAGTCATCTGATATGACTATTCCCCAGGTCCCTTTCCATTTTTGTTGTTGTTAGCATCTCACCCCCTACTGTGTACTCTTCCCCTGTTTTTTTTGTTTCCCAGGTGCATTACCTTGCACTTCTTAGCATTGAATCTAAGCTGCCATGCATTTGACCATTCCTCTAACCTTGCCAAGTCCCTTCTTATCCTTTCCAGCCCAACTTGTTCATCAGCTCTGTTGCAGATCTTTGCGTCATCTGCAAAGAGACATACTTTTCCTTCCAGTCCCTCTGCAATGTCACTTCTAAAGACATTGAAGAAGACTGGTCCTAATACTGAACCCTGCGGTACCCCACTAGTAACCCTCCTTTCTTCAGAGTGGACTCCATTTACTAGTACCCTCTGTGTCCTATTGTCCAGCCAATTCTTTACCCAGGCTAACATCTTGGGACCCACTCCCAGGCAGGCTAACTTGTATATTAATCTTTTGTGTGGGACTGAGTCAAATGCCTTGCTAAAGTCTAGGTAGACCATGTCCACAGCACCTCCCTGATCTACAACTTTGGTCACCCAGTCAAAGAAATCTATTAGATTTATCTGGCATGACCTTCCCGCTGTGAATCCATGCTGCCTTGGGTCCTGTGCCCCTCTGCAGGGCTGCAGCTAGAAATTCCATGGCCCTGGGCAGGCAGTTTGATTAGGGCCCCTTTATCCCTAACCAATGAAGCCAGGGGTCTGTGGGCCGCCAGGCCCCCAGAAGTTCTGTTTTTTTTTTATGTTCTCAGATGAGTTTTGGAGCTTTTAGTGAAGCTAAAAGCAAGATTTTGTGAAGCTTCTCCTAACCCACAATCAATTAATTTATTTTTAACCAGAAGGCATTGTGACTAGGTTCATGGCTGACACAGCTGTCAGGATGATCCAGTGCACATCTGGATTACTAAGTTCTTCGATCATTAGCACATGCAACTTACTTACCATCCCATGTATTTCGTCAAGTACTGGCCTATGTACCTCTTTGTCCTATGTTGCATACCGACAGATCACTCATGTGCAAACATGTGTGTGTGTGTGTGTGTGTGTGTATGTATGTATAGGACTATTTACGCAGCAGATAGTGAAATGCTACAACTGTATTAGGTGGACAAAAGTTGTTGTCAAAGTGTCCAACTTTATAAATGTTGTACAGAAATATACAAGCACAATTATTTCACAGTGAACTGCTTACTATGCTATAAGGACACGAGTAAAAGTACAGCAGTAACACAGCTTTTAATAACTACAGTGTGTGTTAACTAAGGGATTACCACACAATCAATGTGTTTAGTACACCATGACAACCTCAAAGTATGAATGTAGTAAGTCGATGAAATATTATGCCACACAGTACAAATATATCAGTACATACAGTATGTACTGAAGCCAACTAGTAAGTACCCACAGTAGAATGCAGTGAAGAATTGCTGCAACTCAGTCATAACCCTCCCACCTGCACAATAATCAATGGGGACTGATCACTATAATGAATTATATGACATGCGGGGAAGTATGGAGCAGGAAGAAATAAGGGTAACAACAGACATTCAAGAAAACTACAATAACTGGTCATGACTGATGACTGTCACACAACATATATTGCCAGATTTACCAAACAGGTTGTTGGGATCACCAGTAGTGTCACTATGAGCAACCACATTGTTCAGTGATGCATTGCAGACAGCAGACTAATAATAAAAAACTGTAAACAACAACCAGATCAAGTGGAAATGCAAGTCTCAAAGAACAGACGTAATACCAACACTCCCAGTAAAATGATGGGAAAAACAGACTGTCACAACTGCATGCACTGCAAAATAGTAGTCTACCACTATGAGGAGAATGCCAGAGACACACTGCAGAACCTTCTCCTGAGCAGGAGCTCGATCCTGTGGTCCAACCATTCCGACTAGCTGTTGCCACTGACCATGGAACAAGCCAGACCTTTCCTGAGCGGAGCTTGACCCCTGTGGTATGGCTATTTCAACTCCTGCCACTGCCAACCATGGAACAAGTTCAAGAGGGTACAGGATGGGGAACAATTTATGCATTTTATTCATGGTGATGTTTCACGTGGATGGTGGTGGTAGTTGTGGTGGTTGGTGGATGATGGCCTGGATGTCTGGATCTGGGTAGTCTCAGGAACCAGACGATGAGGCGATGAAAGAAGGCAGTGATGGGAAGACCACATTCCACACTACTGGACAGCTGCTGTCCTGATGCACTCTGGCAGTGGCCCGATCCTGCAACTTGTTGCTTTGACTGCCTGCCCAGGCTACCCTCATCCCTTTAATAAATTTTGGAGATGGGTGACAGGCTGCGAGCGAATCACTCTGACTGAGCGAGAGACACAGCAGCATGCACACTAGGCACTAGAGGAGCTGCTCCTGCTCATAATGCCACAAAACACACAGCGGATGGATGAACCATGGCATCATGTCTAGGGTAGAGGAGTCTGCACAGCGCCACTGTAATACCTTTTCTTTGCCATCCAGGTGGAATTTATGCAATAGTCCTACGGTAGAACTGTTGCATAAATGACCCCCCACCTGGACGGCAAAGCAAAAGGTATTACAGTGGCGGCATGCAGGCAGCCGGCAATAGAAAATAAATACATGCAAGTGCTGCTCAGTCGGGCCCCTCATAGCTCAGAGCCGGGGAAAAAAGTCCCAGTTGTCCCCTCCATAATGGTGGCCCTGCCACTCTGGCCTCTAGGTACTCAACAATTCTTTCCTTCAGAACTGATTCCATCATTTTCCCTATCACTGAGGTTAAACTAATAGATCGGTAGTTTCCTGCTTCTGCTTCTGCCCTGCTCCCACTTTTGTGAAAGAGAATAACATCTGCCCTCCTCCAGTCCTCAGGTATCACCCCATCCTCCCATGATTTATTAAAGAGGGCAGTCAGTGGTGTCACTAGTTCTACCCTTAGTTCTTTTAGAATTCTGGGATGAATCCCATCAGGCCCCATTGCTTTGTACACCTTTAGTTTTAAGAGTTCTTTCAGAACCCTTTTTTCTGTAAATGGACTGGTATCAACTTCTGTATCCAGAGTGTTCTATTGTATGTTTTAGGTACCTCCACCTCTTCATTTGTAAATACCGAGCAAAAATATTTGTTCAGTATCTCTGCCTTTTCACCATCACCCTCTTTCCACCCCTTCCCCTTTATTAAGCCTCACTATCCCTCCCTTAGTCTTCCTTCGCTTTCCTGATGTGCTAGAACCCCCATTACCTTGCACCAGGCACCTGCCCTCATAGGCCCAGTCATGAGGGCTAGCAGGCAGGATGAGCTTGAGAGGATTCTGCCTAGAATCCTCAGCCTTTTGAATGGCAACAGCCATTCATTCCATTCAGAGAGCAGCAGAGGAGCAGCTGCAGCGAGAGGGGGATGACTGGCCGGCTGGGGCAGAAGTATGGGGAGGGACTTACTTAGTTCCTGCATCCCTCCCAGGTCCTGGCCAGTCTAGCAACTCAGTGGCTCCTCCTCCTGGCTCCCCAACGATGGTGGCATCAGTCCAGTGCCACAGTAGTGGAGAAAGTCCCGAGGTGAAAGGTGTTCCAGGAGGGGTGGTGGCAGCAACATGGGCCATTCCCTCAACCCAGCAGCACAGCAGTAGTGCCGTTGGGAGGGGCAGCAGGTCCAGGCTGGCCCTCCAGCACCTGGATCAGCAAGATGGTCATTGGACAGGCAGCGGCAGCAGAGGTAGGCCATCCCTCCTACTCCAGTCCTAGCAGCAGTTTGAGGAGGCCTGTGGGAGGAGGAGGGTCCAGGCCTCCCCACTGATATCTCTTCAGCAGCAGTCCCTGACCCAGAAGAAAAAATTACTCACCTTAGTAACGTTGTTTCTTCTAATGGAGTCTTGCTGTATTCTGACAATAGCAGTGAGTCCCAACCTTCGAACTGCCCCAGAGATGAAAGAGTTAACTTTCCATGCCAGGCATGGAACGCTGAGCTCAAGCTCGGTTGAGACTCTGTTGCTGTTTGAACTCAAACTGTCAGATCTTTACAAGCTAAACTCACTGAGGTCCTGTGTGGAAGCTGTAAACCTACACTAGCCAACTGGCTACTAAATATAATAACAAATTTTTTGGTCCCAAA
The DNA here is from genome assembly GCA_016271365.2 of Neoceratodus forsteri. Classification (NCBI taxonomy): domain Eukaryota; kingdom Metazoa; phylum Chordata; order Ceratodontiformes; family Ceratodontidae; genus Neoceratodus; species Neoceratodus forsteri. The sequence continues at coordinate 1,691,025,800 of CM028130.1, read as the reverse complement.
CAAAGACTCAAGTCAGGAAACCCCAAAAATCAAATAAACACAACACCCACTCACCCAAAGAAAAGAAGGTGATAATAAAAAAGGTGGGGCACCTTCTGAGTGCCAACACTGCTACTGCCCACCCACATCCCAAAAACAAAGGTTCTGAGAGGGGAAGGCAGGGGGGGATCAGAATATAGCAAGACTCCCTTAGAAGAAACAACATTACTAAGGTGAGTAATTTTTCTTCAAACAACATGAAGTCTTGCTGTATTCTGACAATAACGACTACCAACAGTACCTCCATGGAGGAGGACAGAACCTACTTAGGAAATAGGCTCTGGAGCACAGCTGTGCCAAACTCAGCATCACTCCTAGCCTGGATATCCAGAGAGTAATGCTTGGTAAAAGAGTGAACTGTTTTCCAGGTAGCTGCTTGACATATCTCTAAGATAGGAATATCCCTGGCAGCAGCCAGGGAAGCAGTTGTACCTCTGGTAAAGTAAGCCCTCAGGCCTGAGGGTGGAATCTTACCTAGCTTTTCATAGCAAAATTGAATGCAAGAGACAATCCACCTGGCAATGGATCTTTTAGTGGCAGGTTTTCCTTTACCAACCTCACCATAAATGCGGAACAGTTGAAGGGAGTCAAACCTGTAACCCTTGGTACGTTCTATGTAGTAGCTAAGGGATCTTTTCACATCCAAACTGTGCAACCTCCTCTCACTAGAGGAGGAATGGTCAGTGAAGTACACAGGAAGAGACGTAGATTGGTTAAGGTGGAAGTCTGAAACCACCTTAGGTAAAAACTTCCTGTTAGTCCTGAGGACCACCTTATCTCTATGGAAAGAGATAAAATCAGGCTCCACTGACAGGGCTTGTAACTCACTTATGTGCCTGGCAGAAGTGATGGCCACCAGGAACACAGTTTTCCAAGTCAAGTACTTAAGCTCTGCTGAGGACAAAGGCTCAAAAGGGGGTTGCATAAGCTGAGCAATGCAAACATCAAGGTCCCAAGCAGGGGCAGGGTCCCTGAATGGCAGATTGGCATGAAGCAATCCCTTGAAAAACTTGGAGAATACAGGGTGAGCTGAACGAGAAGAGGGCTTACCTGCTGAAATAAAAGCAGAGACAGCTGCCAGATGCACCCTTAGTGTAGCTGGTCTGAGTCTCAAGCTATTCAGATGGACCATATAGTCAAGGACTGTGGGCAGGTCAGCAGACTCTGGGGAAATATGCTTCCCAGAGCACCATATGGAGAATCTTTTCCATTTGGAATTATAAGTAGCTCTGGTGGAAGGCTTCCTAGAAGCCTTTAGAATATCCATAACACCTTGAGATAGGTGTAAATCAGCAAACTCGATCCAGCTAGGAATACAGGAGGGAGAGGACAGGGAGGTGAGGTGCCTACCAGGTGCCACGGCACAGAGGGATGGAAGGAAGATCCTGGGGATCACTGGGAAGGCAAGACGGGGGGGTGAGCTGGATGTCATTATCCACCTAGGTACCAATGACCTGGCAAATGGGGAGCCAAAGGAAGTTCAGGAAGAGTTTGGAAACTGGGAGGGTCTCAAGCAGTAGCTACTTCTGTCACTTTCTCAGAAGTACTACCTGTGAGAGAGCAAGGAGAGCATAGGTGCATGCACAGAACTTTAACTCATGGTTGAAGAACTGGTGCTGTGAGAAAGGTTTGGATTCATTGGTGACTGGGGACCCACCGGAAGGGATGGAGTTTCTTCAAGCCTGACGGCCTGCATCCATCCTGGAGGGAATCAGCACTCAATGATAAGTTTAAATGCTATATTGACAAGCATTTAACCTAGCAAAGGGAAGTGGCAGGCCAGCAAGGAGGTACCTACTTGCTCACCCCCACAGCTAGCAGTGGAACCAGTGAACCAGAGGGTGGCTATATCTGCAAAGCAGTGTGCAAAAGATGGAGATTAGTGCCCAAGAGGTGGATAAGCAGAAAGGGCAAAATTCAGCAGAAGGCAGACAGCAAGGAGAACCAGGGATAAATGACAACCAAGGAAGGGGCTGGAGTAGAACAGTGAAGCAGTCTAGGGAGGTCAAATCATGGAAGCCATGTGCAAATGCCAGGAGCCTTAGCAACAAGATGGAAGAACTGGAGGCCATCATGGTACAGTCAGACCTGGACATTGTGGCCATCACTGAAACCTGGTGTAATGATAACCATGACTGGGAGATGGCCATACCTGGCTACAACATATTCAGAAAAGACAGAGCAGGCAGGAAGGGAGGAGGAGTGGCACTGTATTTGAAAAATGACATAAGGGCCACAGAGATCCAAGAGGAACAAAATGGGGGAGAGATACTGTGGGTTAAGCTGGAAAGGAAAATGGGGACAGCCATCACACAGGTGTGGTCTATAGACCACCAGCCAGGAAGGAAGAAACAGATAGGAGCTGATGCTAGCCATCCAAGGATGGCAGACAAAGTGAGTAGTACTGGTTGGAGACTTCAATATTCCAGACGTGGACTGGAACAACCCAGCTGCAGCATCAACTAGAGCAGATTTATCCTGGACTCCTTCAGGGTGCCTTCCTCAAGCAACTGGTCATGGAACCAACTCAGCAGAAGGCAATACTGGACCTTGTGCTCACAAACAGGGACAGTGTGATGGGGGGTAACAGTGGGGAGCACCTGAGAACAGTGACCACCAGTCATTGTGGTTTGAAATCACAGAAAGAGCAGAACCAAACCACACAAAACACGTATCCTGGATTTTAGGGGTCAGACTTTGGGAAAATGGGGAGCTACTTGAAAGAGGCATTAAGGGAATGGGACAGGAATCGGAGGTTGAGGAACAGTGGGCAGTATTTAAAATGGGGATTACAAGAAAAACAGAATTATGCATTAAGCAGGTTAGCAAGAGGAAAAGGAAGAGGAGACCATTATGGTTTCCAAAGAGGTATCAAAGAAAGTGAAAGCCAAAAGATTGCATTCAGGCAATACAAAAAGACACAGGCAGAAGGGATAGGGAGAAGTACCAGAGAAGCAAAGGGAGGCAGGGAGGTCAGTAAGGAAGCCAAGCTCAGAAGAAGAACACATTGCAAAATCAGTGGGTAGAGGGGACAAAACCGTTTACAGGTACATAAGTGAAAAAAGAAAGACAAAGGGAGGGATAGTGAGACTGAAGGGGGAGGATGGGAGCCATGTGGAGGATGGCAACAGTAAAGCTGACATATTGAACAGGTATTTCTGCTCAGTCTTTACCAAGGAAGAGGAGGGTAATGGGTCTGAAGGGAGTACAAGGAGTGAGAATGGTGCAGAAATGGACACAAGTCCCTTTACATGAGAAAGGGTCCTGAAGGAACTGGAAGTAATAAGAGTTGATAAAGCAATGGGGCCAGACAGGGTACACCCCAGGGTCCTTAAAGAACTAAGAGAGGTGGCTGAACCTCTGGCTATCCTGTTTAGCCGATCACTGGAAACAGGGAGGTACCCAAAGACTGGAGGACAGCAGATGTAGTCCCCTTATACAAAAGTGGGAACAAAGAGGAAGCAGGGAACTACAGACCAGTCAGCCTCACCTTGGTAGGGGAAGATCATGGAAGCACTACTGAAGGAGATTGGTGGAACATCTGGTTATCAATGGACTACAGGACCCAAGGCAGCATGGTTTCACCAGGGGGAGGTCATGTCAGACCAACCTCATTGAAATTTTTGACTGGGTGACTAGGGATGTGGATCAGGGGAGGGCAGTGGACATGGCCTATCTGGACTTCAGCAAGGCCTTTGGCACTGTGCCACATAGAAGACTATTACACAAACTGGGGAATATGGGTGTGGGTAGGACAGTAGTGTGGAGGGTAGGTAACTGGCTGGGTGGCAGGACACAGAGGGTGGTGGTAAATGGCTGTCACTCCACAGAGGAAGAGTGACCAGTGGGGTACCACAGGGATCAGTGCTGGGACCGGTCCTATTCAACATCTTCATCAGTGATATTGCGGATCTAGAAGGCAGAATTTCACTGTTCGCTGATGACACAAAGCTCTGTAACAGAGTAGACACACCAGAGGGTGTAGACAGAATGAGAAGCGACCTGCAGAAACTTGAAGAATGGTCAGGGGTTTGGCAGTTGAAATTCAATGCAAAGAAGTGCAAGATAATGCATATGGGGCACAAAAACCCTGGCACAATATATCATTTGGGGGTGAGGATATAGCATGCACCAAGCAGGAAAGGGATCTTGGGGTTGTCATCTCTGATGACCTCAAGGTAGGGAAACAGTGTGACAAGGCAGCAGGTAAAGAAAATAGAATGCTGGGATGTATAGGCAGGGCATCACCAGCAGGAAAAGGAGGTCATAATTCCGCTATACAAGACACTAGTGAGGCCCCACCTGGAGTACAGTGTACAGTTCTGGAGACCATACCTACGTAAGGACATAGACAGGGTAGAGAAGGTTCAGAGGAGGGCAACAAAGATGGTGCATGGATTGCATCACAAGTCCTATGAAGACAGGTTGAAGGAACTGAACATGTACTCCCTGGAGGAGAGGAGGGAGAGATGGGATATGATAGAGACATACAAGTATCTTACAGAGAGGAACAGGGTGCAGGAAAAACACTATTTTTAAGCGAAAAAGATGTTCCAGGACTAGAGGGCATGGGATGAAGTTGGAGGGAGGACAATTCAGAGGAAACATGAGAAAGAATTCCTTCACAGAACAGGTGGTGGACAAGTGGAACACCCTGCCAGAGGAGGTGGTGGGGGCTGAAACAATCACGGGATTTAAGAATGCATGGGATAGACATAAAGGAATTCTACAGGTCAGGGGTAAGGGGCAACAGACTTCTAGGAAAACAAACTGAACTTACAAGCTCAAATGGGCAGACTGGGTGGGCCATAGGCTCTTATCTGCCGACACTGTCTATGTATCTATGTATCTATGTAACTCTAACTCTTCAAGAGCCAGGCCTTGAGATTGAGAGATTTGAGATTCAGGTACCAAACCCTCCCCTGAGCACAGTTTAACAGGTTGTAATTCCTGGGAAGAGACAAAGGAAGGTGGACTGCTAAGGACAACAGGAGAGGGTACCAGGGCTGTCTGGCCCAGTCTGGAGCAATCAGAATCACTTTGCAAGGTTGAGACCTGATTTTGACTAGCACTTTGAACAGGAGAGGGAAGGGGGGAAAAGCATACAGGAACTTCCCTTCCCAATTGAGAACCAAGGCATCCAGGGGGACTGAGCCCAACACTGGGAGCCTGCAGCAAAACAGGGAAAGTTGGTGATTGTCTGGTGCTGCAAAAAGATCTATCTGTGGGGAGCCCCATCTGGAGAAGATCACCTCCAAAACCAGGGGATCCAGTGACCATTCGTGATGGCCCTGAGATATCCTGCTGATAGCATCTGCCAGGACATTGTCCTTGCCTGGGAGGTGTACTGCTGTGAGGGAGGTGTTCAGGGAATAGGCCAGAGACCACAACTTCATTGCTTCTGTGCACAAGGCCGTAGACTGAGTACCCCCTTGCTTGTTGATATACCACATTGTGGTGGTATTGTCTGTCCTGATCTGAATAACTTTGTTCTGAACAGACTTGGAAAATGCTTGAAGGGCTAGAAACACTGCTCTGAGTTCCAACAGATTGATGTGAAGCAGAGATTCCTGAGGGGATTACAACCCTTGGGTGGTCAAGTCTCCCAAGTGGGCCCCCCACCCCAAGAGGGAGGCATCTGTAGTAAGGATTAAAGAGTGAGACTGAGTGACAAAAGGAACTCCCTGTCTTAGATTGTTCTGATCCTGCCACCACTGCAAGGCCTGGATCAGGGTTCGAGTCACTGGTATCAGTTTGGTCAGAGGGTCCCTTTTCTGAGACCAAAAGGCTCTCAAGTGGAACTGAATGTCCCTCATCTGAAATCTTGCTCCCTGCACCACTGCTGTAGAAGCAGCCATGTGCCCCAGGAGCTGCAGGAAATGCCTCACTGGTCAAGACACCTGTAGGGTGAATGAAGAGGCCAGTGTGATAAGGGTCCTTGTCCTGTCCAGGGGAAGGAAGGCTCTGGCCTTTTCTGTATCTAGCTCTGCGCCTATGAAGGTGAGGAGCTGAACAGGCTCTAGAACTGACTTTGAAAGATTCAGAAGGAAACCTAGAGAGGTGAGCATTTGCTGAGTTATCTGTAGGTGTAACTTGACTTGGTCTGGGGACTGGCCTACTATGAGCCAGTCGTCCATGTATGGGAAGATGGCAATCCTTTGCCTTCTTAGAGAAGCAGCTACTACTGCCAGGCATTTTGTGAACACCCTTGGAGCAGAGGTTAGGCCGAAGGGCATTGCTCTGAATTGGTAATGGCCTGAGGGCAGCTCAAACCTGAGGTACTTTAAATGGGAGCTTCTTATGAGAATATGGAAGTAGGCATCCTTGAGGTCCAGGGAGACTAGCCAATCCCCTGGCCTTAGAGAGGGTAGAATTATTCCCAGAGTCATCATTTTGAACTTTGGCTTTAAAAGGTGCTTGTTTAAATATCTGAGATCCAGGATGGGCCGCCATTCTTCTGTCTTTTTGGGGGTGAGAAAATACCTAGAGTACAATCCTTTCCCTAGGTGTAGGGGTGGAACCCTTTCCACAGCTCTGAGAGCCAGGAGGGAAGAGACCTCTGCCTCTAGGGCAAGTGTCTCTGAGGGATTTGGAGGTGGAAAGGATCTGGTTCTCATCTTTGGAAATTTTTTTGAAGCTGAGAACCAGTCCCTGGCTTACTACTTCCAGGAGCCATTTGTCTGATGTTAAAGACTTCCAGTCCTGGACAAAGTAAGCCAGCCTGCCCCCTACAGGTGGTGGAGAATCGGCCCTGGCAAACCCATCAGGATGCCTGTTTGGCAGGGGGTTTAGGCTGAGGGGTGGTAGCAGGCCTGCTTGTACCCCTTCTGCCTCTCCCTCTAAAGAACCCCCTCTGAGCATAGACAGAAGAGGAGGCCGGGCTTGGTAGAAAGGCCTATGAAAAGGCCTGCCCCTGCCCCCGGGATGCTGCCTCTGAGGAGTGGCTTGTCTTTCTTTGGCCTGAGCACTCCTATAGGTGGTCCTGGATTCATCCATTTTCTTCATGTGGTTCTCTGTTTGCTCCCCAAACAAAGAATTACCCACAATAGGAAAATCCATGGCCTTAGTCTGGGTATCCTGCGACAGGCTAGTACATCTGAGCCAAGCCATCCTACGAAGTTCCACAGATGTAGCCATGACTCTAGATGAAACATCATTGGAGTCCACTGCAGCATGGAATTGCACCTTGGATGCCTCAATACCATCAGCAGCCACCTGCTCCAGCTCCTTGGCAAGCTGGCCAGGAACCTGTTTAGCTAAAGCCATGACAGTGTCCATCTAGATTTCTGATATCTAGCGGTATCGCCATATAATTGGCCTGCCTGAGTCCCAAGGATGCTGCCATGTACTGTTTCTTTGCCATGGCATCAATCCTCCTGGAGTCCTTATCTGGGGGTGTAAAGCCAAGGATATATTAGCCTTATCACAGACTGAAGCCTGCACTACTCCAACGTGGCTGCATTGTTGGGTAAGAACTCTGTATCTGAGCCTGACAAAGTATACCTCTTGTCCATTCTTTTATCCACAGGAGGTACAGAATTAGGAGTTTTAAAATCTTAAATGTCTGTTTCCCAAAAGACTTGTGTAAGGGAATAGACAGCCTTCTGGACTCTGGGATATCCATCATTTCCACATAGTTAGGCTCCTTCTGGTCATCCACAGCTTCTTCCATAGGAAGCTGAAGGGTTTAGGCCACTTTCTTGTAAAACATGAAATGGAAGGGGGACTCAGAAAGCCTAGGAGGAGACACTCCTGAAGGTCTGTCTGGGGAGATGTCCAGGTCAATGGGCACATCCAGACTTTCAAAACCACATTCACTTTCCTCATACTCTCTCTCCTCCTCCGGTTCATAATATTCTTCTAAATCATAATCCAGAACCCGGTGGAACCGCCAAACGAAGCGCCTCCTGATGGTGCAGTTCGGTCAGGCTCAGGGAAAGTGACTGCACAATTTTATCGCTTTGGCTATTTCATCAGCGGTTGGAGAAAAACTTTGGATCCACACCAGCTGATTTTTCCCTCTTGTTCTCTTAACCGGAACCGACTCTCAGAATTGGTTCTCCTTTTGCCCGAAGAAGTTTTGCCCTGGTCAGAGGGCACTCCTTCTGGTTCGGTTTGAACTGAACTGGGCTGGCCATCCGGTCGGACTTTTTGCCCTCCCTTTCCCTGAGCCTACCAACTCTCTTTTCTAGTGTAGCTGCAGGAAAATTTTTACAAATCTGGCAGTCTGAATCGAGATGGTCAAACCCCAGGCAATAAACACAGGTGGTGTGGGGGTCAGCCTTAGCAAAGACTTCCCCACACACACTACAGTGTTGAAACCCAGTGGGCCCGTGGGTTTCTCAGACATAGTGCCAGTCCTAACAAAACTTACCCTTTTAATGGCAATCCATCAGGCAAGACACTCTTATCGGTTCCTGACCGTGTTATGGGTCGTGGAAAAAAACGTAGTAAATCTGTTTTTTTTTAGAACCGATAAGAACCAGTAACCGCACTCTAAAAGTAGAAATTAAGATTTTTTAACAACTTGATCGGTTCAGACCGAACCAATGAACCATTTACAAGTTCCACACAGAATAGAAAACAATATAAACCTATCTAGTACTCATGAATACCACAGACAGAGACTGAACCAACAGGTTGCGGTTTAAAATTCGATTAGAAAACCAAGAAAAGCGGTACTTTAACGAGCAAAGTGAACCGACAAAGGAGAAATCTCCGGAGCGACTGTTCAGTGAGGCGGAGTAAAGAATCTGACGGTTTGAGTTCAAACAGCAACAGACAGAGTCTCAACTGAGCTCAAGCTCAGCGTTCCATGCCTGGCATGGAAAGTTAACTCTTACATTTCTGGGACAGTTCGAAGGTTGGGACTCACTGCTATTGTCAGAATACAGCAAGACTTCATGTTGTTTGAAATGATAGAGGGTGACAGGATGAGTGGCGGCAGCACCAAGTTTGGGTGCTGGCCACTGGAAGGGAGAAGGAACCATTTTTTTTATTTTAATAAAATCTTGGATGCTTCAGGCACCAGAAGCGACTGTGGGGAAAGGACTAGTCCCCAAATTAAGGACTGCCCATGGAGCGGTTCAGCAAATGGCTCCATAGAGCCAGTGAAATGTAGGGTGGCAAGGTCCCAGCCAGGACTGACCTCGAGCGCAGTTAAAGAAAAGGGCTCCTTGAACCAGTGACCGTGGGGCTTGCAAGGCCCCAGCAAAGATCGCCATGGGCGGAGCCACAAAAAAGCCCCATAGACAGTGGAAGAAGGGCTGGATAGTGAAGTTGATTGACTGCCTGCATGTACAGTGGTCTGAAAGGGCAATGACAGTCCCACCGAGTTAAAGTGGCAATGACTGGTTTATTCAGTCTAAAGGGGCCAGAATTGTACAAATGAATAGTAACTGTTATCAAATGCCTCGGATGGAATTTTAAATAGCTTGTGCTAAAGTTAAAAGAGCAGGACAAGTGCAAGGCTCCATTGAGCCATGGAACTGTAACAAATAACTGTTTGCATGAACATGGATTAATGCCTGCCAATTGACGATGATCACCAAGAGACTGTGTCACTGTGATTTGCCTTTATTGATCTTTTCTGACCCATTTTATGTGCAAATAGATTATCTTAAATGAGTACTGTTTGCTAGAAATAAAGACACAGATACAAGATTTTAATAGAAATGTTTATTGTGCTGCCACCCTTCAGCCTGCGTGAGATCTCAGGTGCTCCAACCCTGTTTTCCTTGACCAGATGTCATGTCCTTGTTTGTCCTTGTGTCCCAGCAGTCCACATAGGAGCTGTGGCTGGGTGACCTTCTGTCCTGGCAGTCCACACAGGGGCTGTGGCTGGATGGAATTTGGCAGACTTTTTCCTGGAGGGGCGTAATTTCCGGTGGTCTATAGAGACCTTTGTGCAGTTTTTGTTTTGTCAATATCTTTTTATTCGACTTTTCTTTCAAAGGAAAAAATTACAGACAATACTTACATTAAATAAGATAATAACAGTTATCAAGTTACAGAGCATAGAACAAATCGTAATGAAAAACAACCTCAAAGATTTATCATTTGCATCCTAATCTAAGGTGCTAAATTAATTAATAAGCTGTAATGAAGGATTGCCACTTCTTATATATTCTAATGTCAGCCACTCTGCTGATATTGTAATTATTAGAAAGGCATATGGAATTTTACATTTATGCAATCAGGAGATGTAATCTTGCATATATTGCCTAGAAGTTGCATAGTAATTCTCTACACTTATTTTAATATTATGTGATTTACATTCCCCTATTGTTTTTCTCAGAAGTAACATCCATTCTTTAGTAAATTTAAGATAAGACGAGAGATAAGAAGATGAGTAAAAGAGAGAATACAGAGAGCTATCCTGAAATTCAACACTTCTCTGAAACAGAAACACACATAGAACATGAGGAAGCCATATCTTTGTTTTGAAAAAAGAAATTCACTGATTACAAAAGTGCTATGTGAATAAACCTATTTACCAGTGAGAAATGTATATATTGCTCTCCATTTACTTTCGAAAATATGTTTCTGCCCTATTATAGAGTGTGCTATCTTCTCTAGACGTAAGATTTCTAGGCATTCATTCCTCCATTCCGACAAAGAGGGTGTTTTATCATCTATCCAATTCCTAAGAATTACATTTTTAACTGAAGCTGATATGACTTGAACAATGTATTTGTGTTCTTTAGTCCAGAGAAGAGCATTTTCAAAGTGTCCTATAAGACAAGTTTCAAGATTTAGTTTGTTCTGGAGCCCTGGCATACTATCAAATAGTCTGATAATGCTCTGCCATAAGCTTTGGATTTTGTCACATTGCCAGAACATATGAATTAAATTAGCATTACCTTCTCCACATTTATGACAGGTGGAAGAGTTACAGATGCCCATTTTAAATAAATGATATGGTGTGTAATATAAATTATGTAAGGACTTAAATTGCACTAGTTTCATATTGGCTGTCATAAAACATTTTAAAGAGCTATTCCAAATGGTTTCCCAATCCCAGTTTTCTACATTTTTCCCTAAGATGTTTGACCACTATCTAATATTTTCTTGATCTATGCCCCTTATAGATTCTATTATTAATTTATAAAATTCTGAAATAGATGAATGTGTCTGCATGCATGCAAGAAATGCTATGGTATTCTCATTGGTTTTAGCTCTGCTCAGGTCATTATGATAGTGACCTAATATACTTGTTATAAAGAGAACCATATTTATAGCAATCTTGAGGGTTTAAGTTATATTTTTGTATCATGGAGGTAAAGGAATCACTGCATCACAAACAATAATGTCTTTAATGTTAGATATACCCTTTTCATGACAGTCTCTAAAATGCACTAAGGCTCATCAACCAAAATATTTGAGTTACCCCATAAGGATTGCACAGCAGAGAATTTAATGTCCATTTTAGAATATTTTTCCACACAGATATTAATTGTAAGCTATCTGAAATTATTTTATTCTTGCCACTTTTAAAAGGTTTAGAAAAAAATTAAAGTTGAGATATTAATATTTAGTGTATTTAGTGTATCTCTTTCCATAGATAACCATTCTGGTATCTCTTCTCCACCATTTGAATTATAAAGCCATTTCGCAGTCTGGGACATCCTACAGGCTAAATAATAGAAATAGAAATTGGGAACTTCAACCTCCATTTCTTTTAAGCCTAGACAATTTATTATGAGCCATCCTGCATCTTTTATTATCCCACAGAAATCTGTTAACAGTACTTTGTAACTCCGAGAACCACCTTTTGGGAATAAAGAAAGGAAGCATCTGAAATATGAATAATACTTTGGGTAAAACATTCATCTTAATTGCTTCCATTCTACTCCAAAAGTTCAATGGCAAGCAATTCCATTTGTCTAGAGAATTTGTAACATCCAATTTAAGCTTTTTTAAATTTTCTGTACCTGTTTTCTTTGCTGTTTTATGAAGAGTAATACCCAAATAATCTAATTTTTCTTTTTCCCACCTAATACCCATATTCTCGATATCCTTTCTTTCACAAAACCTATTAAGTGGTAAAAAGACAGATTTTTCCTTGTTTAGTTTGTAACCAGAAATGTTACCAAAATCATTCACTATTTGGAAAATCTTAGGGATAGAGTTTGTTGGATCTTGTACTGAAATAATAATATCATCTGCATAAAGAGAAGTAAGATATTTTTCCCTGTATAGGAATCCCTTTATACACTTGTCTGTCCCTAGTTTTCTGACCAATGGATCTATTGTTAAATTAAATAACAATGGGGAAAGAGGGCATCCTTGTCTAGTTCCCTTAAGAGAGCAAAACTGGATGATACTAGACCATTTGTTATAATGGAAGCTGACAAATTCTTGTATAATAATCTGACCCATTTTGAAAAATTGCGTGGAAAACCATATAAGTCAAGGGTGCTAAGTAAATGGGGCCATAACACCCTATCGAAAGCCTTTTCTGCATCTAGGGCAAGCAAGCCAGCTGCAATGTTGGATTTGTTTGTAACTTCTAGAATATGAAATAGTTTTCTAGTATTGTCCGCTGCCATTCTCCCTTTCATGAAACCCACTTATCTGGTATCAATTAGAAAGGGTATAACCTGCTCTAACCTATCAGCAAGAATTTTAGCCAGAATGTTTATGTCTGTGTCAATAAGTGATTTAGGCCTGTAATTTTTACAATTATCAGATTCCTTCCCTGGCTTAAGAATAAGGGTAATTAAACCCTTCATCATGGTATCAGGAAAGGATTCCTTTTGCCAAGCTTCTGTATATACATTATTTAGAATTGGTACAACCTCATCTCTAAGTTTATGAAAAAAATTAGATGAGTAACCATCAGACCCCGGAGCCTTGTTACTTTTAAGAGTTTTAATAGCTGCATCTATTTCACTATTTGTTATTGACATATTTAAGGCATTTTTATATTCCTCAGGGACTTTGGGAATTTGTATATCTTTACAAAATTGTCCCAAGGCATCGGTGCCGGAATTACATTAGAATCATATAACCTTGTAATATTTCATAAATTCCATATTGATTTTATTTTGACCAACTATTAATGAATTATCATCCAACTTCTTGATGCTACATATTCTCGTACTTCCGCTTTTGTTTTAATCTAATAGCTAGCAATTTAGTAGCTTTGGGGCCTGAATCAATATAGTTAAGTTTAGATTTCATTATTGCAAATTCCGTTTCTCCTCTAGTTAGTTCAAAATATTCAGTTTTAAGTTTAGACCAGAAGGCCCACTGTTCATTTGATATATCAGACAATAGATCTTTCTCAGCTTCTGATATTTTTTTAAGGCTCTCCTGCTGCTTGAGTTTGCTTTCTTTTTTAAGTCTGGATGTAGTACTAATAATATATCCCCTTATATAGCATTTAAAACATTCCCAGGTATACTACCAAGAGGTGTCTTCTGGTTTGTTGCATTCCCAAAATAACTTAATTTCTTGTTTAAGCCCCTTAATAAAATCCACATCTTCTAATAGAAAGTTATTAATCCTCCAGCGTCTGGATAGAAGTGAAGGGACGCAGTCTTTAAATGACACTAATGCAGGTGAATGATCTGAGATAACGTGTTCTAATATGTTACTGAATACTATCCTGTTTGCAAAGATTTCCGGTACATAAATTTGATCCAGTCTTGAGTCGGAATGACAATGTTCAGACCAGAAAGTAAAAGACTTTTCTTTAGGATGAAATAATCTCCATGCATAAATTAGGCCTAATGTACTTATCATAGTTTGAAGTTCTTTATCATTTTTATTACTTCTGTATCTTATATTACTTCTGTCCAGTAAAGGATCAATTGTACTGTCGGTATCACCTGCAAGCAAAATAGTGCTCTGCAAGTAGGGCATAAGTTTTGAGCAAAGAACATTGAAGATGCCACGTGAGAGACCAGTTGGACCATATACACTAACTAGTATAACACTCTCATCATCTAATTTACCATGAACTATAATGAAGTGTCCAAGAGGATCTGTAATAACATTATCCATATGGAAGTTAATTCCTTTTTTAATGAGAATTAGAACGCCTGCTTTCTTGGAGCTAAGAACCGCACCAAATACTTGTCCTACCCATTCTTTTCTCATTAAATAAATGTATTCATCATGCAAATGGGATTCTTGTAAAAATACAATGGATGGATTCATTTTTTTTAAATGTCTTAGCACCGAGTACCTCTTTAGTTTATGATTAAGACCTCTTACATTCCATGTAATTAAATTAAAAGTCTTACTATTTGCCATATTCGGTTATACTAGAAGCCCATATTGCTCTGTGTTTATATACTGTTAGGCATACTTCTGTTTTAGTATCTGCTCTATACACACTATGAGACCTTTCAGTTGGAGTCTGTAGTAAAAATATTGAAATCAGACAGCTAAGTGTAGAAAACAGATAAGGTTGAAGGAAGAAAGTTAGAGAGAAGAAACTATAAGATCTATTCTTATAATACATTGCATAGTAGGACCCGTCGCCCAACCCACTCCCCAGTCCATTCCTGAATGAGGACACCAGAGGTGCCTGTCGCTGAGATAATCCAGTCCCTGGACACCCACCACTCAAATCAAATGAACAATATAATCTGGTAATATTAATAATACTAATGTAGATTTACCAAGCAAATATGAAAAATAATGAATGTATTTTAAAGATGTGAATCCTAACATTTGCCAGGTCTAACAGAACATACATTTTATCATTAATTTCTTTATGCATTTATGTATCAGATTAATAAAACCTTACATATGAATGCATATAAGTGCACATCTCTTATTCGTGTTAAGCTTCATATCTCTTTAAGATGTCATATTTTGAATAAAATGCATAAAAAAGATGAAAGCATAAATGAGTGGATCTCACCTTGCTAAAATAAAACACTGAGAAAAAAGTCGCACCCTCTGACAGTATCAAGCCTCCAATTTCTACGTCAGGAGTAATGGCGACTCTCTTTAGCCAAATTTATAGGCAGGGTGTGTGTTTCTTTTAGTTAGCAGAGATAAAGCCATAAAGATGCTCAGATGGTTCCTTGATTGAGCATTAAGTAACATCAAATCTCAGCAGAGGAGACTGCAACATTAGGCAGTGCATTCACCTTCCGTCATTATGGCTATACAATAGAGGAATGGAAATTGAAAATCAAGGGGGTAAAACAGAATTATGCTAGTGACTTAAAAGCACACATTTGTAAGTAAAACTATATTTTTATTTTCTACGTGCATCTGGACTGCTTTCAGATAACTCCCACCCCCCATCTATAGGTAAATGCATCAGTGAATAGCTAGCATCAGTTTAGAATGTAAAATCTGAAAAAGGGCAGAAAAGTCCCTCTTAAGACCAGTTTTAGATGCCTCATATCCATTGTAGTCCTTAGGACCTTCAGCTGACCATACTCTTAGAGTTGTTGGGTAAAGCAAGCTATATTTAATATTCGCATCCCTGAGTTTTCTTTTAATTGGGAAGAAGGCATCTTGTCTCTTTATAACTTCTGGGGGTAGATCATTAAAGACCTTAATTTTACAGCCTTCATAGTCAATAGAGATCTTGTCCCTTAACTTACGCTGTACATGAATTTTGTGTTGAAAGTACAGAAATTTGAATACAAAAGACCTAGGTCGTGCATTAGGACCTGGGGTTGGTTTTAATGATCTATGTGCCCTTTCTAACACATAGCGAGCACAATCAGGCAGAAGACCGGTAATTGAAATAAGTAATTTATTAATAAACACCAAGGCATCATTTCCCTCAAGTCCTTCTTTAACCCCAAAGATGTGTAGGTTGTTCCGTCTGCTCCTGCTTTCTAAGTCTTCTATTTCTGCCTCCAGTTTAGATATTCTTTTGTTGCTAGTTATAACCTCTCTGTCATCTTTCTCAATTTTATCCTCCACACTACTAATCGTGGACTCAGCATCTGAAATCTGCATTTTGTGCTCGTCTGACTCTTTTCTCAATTGCTTTAAGCTGTTAGACATATCAGTAACTGTAACACATATATTTTCCATCTTTGCCATAATCTGATTAAAATGAATGATTGTCAGTGGTTGTGTGGAGATTTGTGTTGTGATTTCCTGAGTTTCTAAGCTATCGTCACTGTCTGTGCTTACTTCAGATATTTACCTCTTAGATGGATTTTTCCCTTCCATCTTTTTCTCAGGGACAGAAATGCTATTACTGTAAGCATTTACCTGTTGGTACTCCATTTTTTCACAATCCATTGTGACAGGCACAGTACGTAGATATTTGTTTATTTCTTTATATAATTAAGACTGTTTTTTGACAAGTAGAAGTAAACAAGCTCTCTGTCTCTTTAAAACTGTTAACTTCCTGAAAAACGTCTCTATGATGAACCAGACAAGGCCCCTTAATGAGATGATGAAAAAACAGGGTTTCAAGGAAACGAAGAAGACTGCCTAGGTCAGTGTATAGTCAGGCTCAATAAAATGTGTTTTTTCCTCTTTTAACCCAGTAATAACCTAAGTTGCCAGACCTGGATGTTGAAGTATTGAGGTCTTTTCAATATACTGTGTCTCAGCCAGTTAAGAGTAAATGAGATAAAACTAGAGTGGGGCTCTTCTTCCTTACATAAGTAGTATAGATATCTGATCGGTTAAATATGGGGCTAAAGAAAGTAATAATTCACACAGCAAACAATAAAAAATAATAAAACTTACTTTACTAGATATAAAATATTCAAAATAATTCACGCATTTGACAGGTAGGCCGGGAACATTACGGAGCTCAGCAGAGTGCGACCGTCTTGACCGCCTGCATTCGATCAAATCTCTGACCTTTGTGCAGATGACTGACACTGCCTTGGAATAGTTCTGGCCTGTGTACTATTGTATGTTTTCCTCTGCCCCAGACAGCTAGTTCCCTGTTGTGCTTTTTTCCCTTTCCCCGGTAGACCTGCAAGGGTGGCTGGCTTAGGGTATTCACCACTGGTTCACTGCATAGGAGGTAAAGTATGAATCTAGTAATGTTATTTGTTTAGTAGGTACAATAATGTGTAGATATCTTATCTTTTAGAGCTTTGAATTTAGTAATGTTCTAGTCCTTAATAGTTTTAGAGTGTAGATATTTAGTGTAATGTTATGTCTAGTAATGATTAATTTTTCTTTTCACTTTCCATCTCTATTTAATTTTTTGGACAAAGATAGTGCTCATATATGCTAACAATAGGGATAACTTTACATACAACAAGTAACAATTAACGAAACAGCTAGACAACACACTTAAAAGGATACAAGAGTTGGTACAGTGTCCAATAGGATTTATGTGACAATGAATTAATGGTTAAGACTCACATTTCATTATAATATATTTAAGTTACAGACAACACAGAACACTGAGGTAAAGGGTATACCCTTAAGTTTCTGTACTTTGAAGACTATGATATTGCTCCTTCTCCAAAACTTGTTTCTATCAAGGGACAAACTCTGGTCTACGAGTTGTGATGTACATCACCCATCTCCTCTAGGTTAGGTCAAACTCTTCCCTCCTTTTATTAAGAACTGTGGTTAACTGTTCTAGTTTATGTGTCTGGATCATTAACTCATCCCATTAGGATAAAAAAAGTGCTGCCAGGGAAAGCCAAATCTTTGTAATAACTTTTTTGGCGATCAGTAGACAAATTATCAATAATTTTTTTGTGTTAGGGTCACTGCAGGAGATTGGAAAATCTAAAAAAAGGAATAATTCTGGGGGGAGGTTATGTATATCCATAAAGATCTGGGAGAGAGCATCAAGGAGACTTTGAAAGAAGGGTTGCAGCCTTGGGCAAAGCCAAAAAAATATGGCCATGGGTTGCACGAACCCCTCCACATTCTCTCCAACTTGTAGATATTTCGTCTATATCACTGGCATTTTAAAATATCTGAGTGAGACTTTCCAGGAAACTTCTTTCCAGGATAAGGATGAGAGCCCTCAGTGTATATGATTCAAATGCCTATTCCAAAGATTCTCAGGAATTGTGATCCCCAAGTCCCTTTCCCATGTCTTTTTCAATTTATTCCAAGGGTTCCCCTTGAGAGAAATGATCCCCTTATACAGGTATGAAATCATATGTGTTAGAGAAGCATGTCTGTCTATGGCTGCTCAAATTGTTTCCATCAGAGCAGGTAGAGGATCCCCTCTGGTATATCCCTCATGTGTTTTCTGACAAAATCTAAGGCCTGCAGAATCTGGAAACCATCATGTGCTGTCAGGTCATATATGTTCTGTAGTTCTGCTGTGGATAAGAGTCTCCCTCCTTTAATAAAGTGCCCACTTAAGTGTAGGTTCATTCTCTCTCATCTCCTGTAGCCATGATCTGTATGTGCAGGAGCAAAATGTTGGTGATAGGGTAGGGAGAAAACCAATGGTCTATAAACAGCCAATTGTTTAGAGTCCAGTATTGTTCTCTATATTCTTATTGTATTTGTTGTATATGGATTATTTGAAATCTCTTGGATGGGGGGAGGAAGGATATCATAGTAAAATCTTATTTAAATGTATTAGGTCCTCCTCCCTTACCTCCAGATCCCTCCATCTTGCCTGATAATGAGGTTGTAGCCAATATAAAGGGATGCAGAATTGGGCAGCTGTATAGTAAGCTTTGAAGTATGGTAAAGCTAGACCTTCGTTCCTCTTAGGTAACTGGAGTATTGTGAATGTAATTCTAGGTTTCTGGCCTCTCCATAGAAATCTAGAAATGTTCTTATTTATTACCCTGATCAGGCCTTTTGGGAGGGGAATGAGGAGAATCAGAAACATATAAAGAAGACGTGGGAAGAGATTCATCCTCCCTGCATCTATCCTTTGAATCAGGGGAAGGGGCAGAGATTTCCATCTGTCTAAACCTAATGTTATTTGTTCAATCAGGGATGTATAATTTATCTCTCCCAGATTAGAAGGATCCTCAATAAGGTACGCTCCCAAGTATTTAAGACAGGTCAGATTCCACTTGAAAGGAAACAATTGGGCTATTGAGAGAGAGGGATAGTAATTACATTTTAAGACTTCTGTCTTTGAGGTATTCACCCTGTATCCAGCAAGTTACCTGAACCTTTCAAGTAATGACCATAAAGGGGTAAGGTGAGTTCAGGTTCCAACAGGTAAATTAACAGATTGTCAGCATAGAGAACCAGTTTGTGATGGTCTTCTCCTGCTCTTAATCCCCTAATGTCCTGGGATTGCCTGATAGCTTGGGCTAGAGGCTCAAATTACAGGGCAAATAGGAGAAGGGAAAGGGGACATCCCTGCCTGATGCATCTTAAAAGAGGAATGGGTTCAGAAATGGATCTGTTAATTTTGATTTGGGCCATCAGTCTACTATATAATTATCTAATTATTCAGAGAAGTTCCTCAGAAAATCCCATCCTGCCCAGCGTGGCCTCTAAGAAGGACCTCGCTACCCAGTCAAAGCCTTCTCAGCATCTAGGCTCAAAACAAGGTAGGGAGAGTTCGACTGGGCGGTGTGGTACATTAGGTGTAAAGTCTTTTTAATATTATCTTGTGCCTGACTGGATGGAATAAAGCCACACTGATCCTCATTTATTAGATAGGGTAAAAAATTCTCTATTCTCTTGGTCAGTACTGTTGTAAATATATTGTAGTCGGTATTAAAGGATACCTAAACAATATTTTAACAACAAACTATTCAAAAATCTGACCTCAAACAGGACTAAAGGAAAGGCTGCTGAATTCATTAATGCTAAAACTACATTTATATATGTTACCTAAATGTGGTTCCAAAGCATTTGAAACATTTAAAATCAGCCCTCCAATTTCAAAAAACTGCCTTACCTGCTTCTTAAAATGACCGCCAAATGTGTTAAGTGATGACATCATCAGAGCCAAAGTCAGAGAGCTACATGGCTTTCTATAGTGCAAACTAGTTCTTTTTTCCCCTTTATATAGATTTGTTTCACCAAAATTGAAAAAAACGTGCATTATTTAGATCAATACGCATGTTAGGCTATGGTTCTTTTCATTTTGTTCACTTTAACATGTTGAAATTTTGTTTTAATCCAACCAACTTTCTCTTTGGCAAACCACAGTGCAGTATAAATCTTGAATAACCTGCTGGTCTAGTGGTTATGGCGGATCCAGGATGCTACAATGGGGAAGGGGAAGGGGTGCTGGGAGTGTGTGCATACTTGATATGCACTTGTTAACATTTTTATGAAGCCTTTATATTTTCTGCTATTATTCTTTACTAGTATGTTTTTTCATTGGAACTACAAATGTAATCCAGATTTTTGAATGTAAACATTTGTGCAATCAATAAATCAGACTTCTTCAACAAAGTGAAATGCAGCAGAAGCAAGTGAGTACTTTACAATGGGGGGGGGTTACAGCACCCTTCATCACCCCATAGATCCACCACTTGTTTGTAGCAAAGTTTCTCTGTAGTCCAATGCCAGAGTTTATACTTTCTTGGAAATCAAAACTATGTGTGTCTTGTCTTCTCTTCTTTATTCATGGGAAATATTAATAATAAGAATCAGTATTTTTATAGTGCTTTCATGTAGTGACTGAATGTGTAGTGGCAGCCAGTTCACACATTAATACCCACATACAGCCTTGGATAATTACA
Source organism: Neoceratodus forsteri (assembly GCA_016271365.2). NCBI lineage: Eukaryota > Metazoa > Chordata > Ceratodontiformes > Ceratodontidae > Neoceratodus > Neoceratodus forsteri. Next base: position 1,691,005,170 of record CM028130.1, on the reverse strand, counting down.
TGAACTGGTTTTTATGGGAAGGGGAATGTAGGCCAGGACAATAGGGTCAGGTAGTGATCATGGTGCTGGCAGCCCCACATCTTATTTCTCATGGGGATCTGCTCATATTTCTCCCCTTCTGTCTTCTGCCTTTCCTGAATATAATAGTACCTTGCAGGAGTGGCCTTCTCAGTCCTCCTCTGGTATTCTTTCTCACTACTTCTCCCCACACCAAAAACTGGTCAGCTCATCACCCTTGTACATCATGAATGTAGGAAGTACAGTCCTCAGGTTTTTTGACATATCAAAAATAAACAAATCTTTCCAGTAAGTCAGGCTGATAACAGCAGATTAACAAGGAAATTATAGGCTTTCCTAGCCTTAAAAGATCTAGGCTACCTTTGATTAGGTACTATTAAATTATGGATGTACACATCATTATGCATGCCATTTAATAGTGTCTAATCATAGGTGGATTAGATCTTATATGAGTAAGAATGCCTATGTTTCACATTGTGCCCTGCTGCAATCAGCCTGGCTTACCAGAAGATCGTGTTTATTATTAATATGTAAAAATGACATGGGCGACTGTACGAACTGCATTCATGATGCAGAAGGGTAGTGAGCTCACCAGTTTCTGGTGTGGGGAGCAGAAGAGAAGAATGCCAGAGAGGGACTGAAGAGGCCATTCCAGCAGGGAACAGCTATATTTGGGTTAGGGGAAGACAGGAAGGGGGATGTTTAGTAGATCATTGTGAGATCTGAAATGTAGGGCTGCCAGCACCATGATCACTACCTGACTGAGAATACAAGCAGCCAGCGATGACAAATACTCAGTAGCAGGACTGCACTTAGAGTGTTACTTGAATTCAGTGTAAGGAGATTACCCTCAGGTGGGGGGTGTTGACATTTTTTAGGACAGTATTGAGGGAGCTGTGTATAGATCATTGAAGATTTAGAAGGGTGGTAGCCAACCAGCTCATATTGTGGAGTAGGCTATTAAAATGTACTGGAGAAGATTTGCTGGGAACTGTCCTGCGGGGTTCTGCAGAGCACAGGTAAAGGAGTAACCTGACACTGGAAGTCGGGTGGATTCACTCAAGGCATCAGTATGCCTCTCCTGCTAATACTATTGTTATCCATAGTACATATAGCCCTTATAAGGGCATGAACAGTAGTTTTTCTGGTGAGTCCTGAGGCTTATTGTTTGGCCCTCCATGAAGACCCATTGTTGGTTAATGAGGTGGGACAAAAACACAACAGGGGAACTGTACATACTGTCCAGAGCCACAATGCTCCCCTGCTCTATTAAAAAAGGGACCTGGGAGTTATCATTAACGACAAATTAACCTTCACAGATCACTGAACTAGGGTATCCAAAACTTCAAATGCACTACTGACTCGAATCAAATGGACATTTGTTTCCAGGACCCCAGAATGCATCATCCCACTTTTTAGGACCCATATCCGGCCTCATTCTGACTATGGCTCTCCCTTCTGAATCCCATATCTCAAACAGTATATAGATAGAGTGGATAGAATCCAGAGGAGGGCAACTAAGTTAGTGCCTAGACTGTCCAACAGTAACTATAAAACTAGGTTGAAGGAAACTGGACTACATTCATTACAAACTAGACGTGTAAGAGGGGACTTATTATTATTGTACAAAATCTAAAATTCCCTGGATTCAATGAGTCATTGTCATCTAAATTATTCTAATAGAAGGAGTTCTCCAAGACTACATAATAAACAGACTGACATGGCTAAATCAAAAACAAATAAAATACTGCATTTCTTTACTATAAGAGCTCCAAGGCTATGGAATAGATTACCACAGTACCTAGTGGACAGTACCTCTATCCAGTCCTTTAAAAAAAGTTCTGGACCAATGGCTGGAGTCAAACAGTTATAGGGTTTGATTATCCCACCATAGTGGTGGGGGACAATCTCGATGGGTCGCGGCCTTCTTTTGTCCTTTACAACCAAGTAAACCAAGTATTACCAAGGGATAATTTAATTGAAATAATAGTCAACTGGCTAAATTCATTTGGAATTATAAAATTAACAGGACATCATACTATAGGCTAGTACACTCAAAAAGCAATGGAGGTTTGACAGTGTCTGACATGTACTTGTACTATTTAACTTGTAAGGCTGTTCATTTCGCTAAATGATTCACAGGTGACACTAGTGATACATATACAACTGAGTGGTTGGAAACTGAAGAAGACATACTTCAGATTCAGAAAATAAATATTAAGTCTCTTCTATTTGCTAAACCCATCAGGCTGACTAACAACAAGGTAATAACAGACACTCTGCAGCAAATAAGGCAGTGAACTAACTTATAAAAACTCAATTTAAGTAGATCTAAATTTCAGCCTATCTGGCGAAATCCAAACTTTATGAAGGATAAACAAACAATAATAAATAGAAACAGGGAAAAGAACAGAGTTAAACAATTAAAGGATATTGGTAAACTAGGTAACATCTTACAATTCATGGAATTGTCTAACAAATATAATATTCCAGTGGAGGATGAGGATTGGTATACACAACTTAAAAATTAAATTCTTAAAACTTGCAGTCCATTGGAACCCTCACACCAAACTAACACTATAACTAGTAATGTTCTCGGTCTTATGAAAATGTCTCGCAGGATATTAGCATTCTACAATTTACTTCTTGATGAAGTTGGGGGTAGTGCTAAACAAATGTCTGGATTGTAGTCTAATATTCTAAGTTCAGATACCTCTAGCTTGAATTGGATAAACATGTATGTTTTCCATTAAAGCATTTAGTGCAGTTAACTTGAAACTAATGCAGTTTAAGACTTTGCAGAACCTATACTATACTATACCCTATATCAGTTGCACAAAATGTGTACAAGAGTCACCCAAACTGTTCAAAATGTAATTATGAACAAGGCAATCTTATACATATGCTCTGGGGTTACCCATTAGTCATAGGGGACACAAATCAGGGATTTCTTAAAGGATATTCCATTTATACCCAACAATCTTAGTTTAGAACATGTATTATAGGACATTAGAAAATGGGCACCACAAGAGGCCCATTCTGATTGTCTGAAACACTCTTGCACCTGGGCTGTTATCTTTTAAAAATGCCCAGTAAAACAAGTACCAATTCAGGGTGCCCCATTACTTAGGTGATCCTAGAGCTACCCTGAATTTCAAAATGAGCCACCCATTTTTCCCTGCTCATTTAGCGGGTGAGTTGGCAGCCAGCCAAGCACTCCCTCTCTGTCAGGTTCATTTATTTAAAAAAACAGTACTGTTCAAGAGTAGGAAATCACCATCGACCACTGAGTAAGTCAATATTACATAACTGCCAGCATTTCTTAATGCTCAGTCACACACATCCCATTCCCCTGCAGCGATCAACCAGCAAACACAACAAACCAGCAAGCAAGGAACCCAAACACACAACAAACCTGCAAGGAACCCGCAAACATAGCTGTCTCCTTACCTTATATAATAATATAAAAGAAAAGGCATGGCTCACTTAAACATAAACAAATAATACATTAATGTACAGTGCTGCCATCTGGAATCATATTTCCCAGTCTCCACTTCCTGGATTAACGTGTCGGGTCACGCAAGGTCATGTGCCTGATAGCAGCCTCTTTGGATTACAAAAAAAAAAATAATAATAATATAGCAACTGCTTTAGCACCACAAGCAAGGATGGCAAAATGCTGCTACATGAACACTGTACAACCCACGGCAGTCTGCAAGTTGGGTAAATAGTATTGGTGGCGGGGAGAGGTAGTAAAACAGAATGACTGGGACCTCTGTGGGGTGGAGACAGCAGATGGAACAGCACACAAATGTAGGGACTACTTTACAAAAAAAGTGTTTTTTTAAAAGATTAAAGGTGATTTCCTCTGTTATCATATTATTTAATTTAAATGTACACATGTATCCTTTTTCTAAGCACAATAATACCCTCCAGGGTGGGTGTTATGGGATATAACGGACTCCAAGGGTTATAAGGCCCTCCACCTGCAGCTTCAGGCCTCATTACACCCCTGGGTGGTCTGTTATATCCCAATAACATCCACCCTGTTGGGTATTATTGCTTACTTTTGATAATTCACATTTATGGACACTAGAACAAAAATATTCTATTGTTATGGCTGATGAATCAATTAAGAGTGTGATCCTCAACTCATAAGTTTAATATAGATAATAAAACACCTACCATAAAAAGAATGAAGAAACAATTTTGATGGAGATTTTAAGGATAGAAAAATTTGTGTTGCACATGAGAGAACAAAGAGAAACATTGTTCAAAAGATGAGGTTCCTTAGACAAACTTCTCATCAAACAAGAGGCACATAGCAATCTACAAAATATACAGGTTAACAGTAATATCCAATAACATGCAACGACCTAATGAGTCCACTATTTACCAATATCACAATCACAAAATATCACATACATTAGAGATGCTTTGTATGGCTGTGGGCGGCGCCTACAGCCATTTTGATGAAGCTTAGCTGGAAAATGGCTTACTGTGGAACTCATGTTTTGGACTTTTCAGTGTATCCTTCCACTATGCAAATCACTATGGCATTTGAATTAAATAATACCTTCTTTGTCTTTAAAGATCATGTGCAACACTTTATTTTTTATTGCAAATGGTAGTGTTAATAAAGCAATGCATTTAAAGCAGTACCCCAGTTGTTTTTTACCCCTCTGCTTAATAAATACTGTAATTGTGTATGTTCATAGCTTTGTTTTCCTCTGACTGCTGTAATTTGTTCCAGATGCTCTGCTAAACTGGGCTGCCAGCAGTGTCTGCAGCATCATGATGTCAGTGGGTGGTCTTTGAGCATTGCCATTTGTCAGGGAGGCTGTTCCAACTTATTTCCTGGTCAGCAAAGGGCTACAGTCAGGGCGTTTTGGTTTGATTTAACACGCTTTCCTTTTCCTTATACCGAGTCCTTCGTAATTTATTTTAAATTGTCACATTTATGTGTCTAACAGTCTATCATTGCAGTGTTTGTCTGTAATCTGAGTACCGGAGTGGCTTGTGCCAGTGTTTGACCTACTCTCTAAATTTATTGTGTTTCTTGACAGTTTAAATAGTGCAGCTTAGTGTGGCTTTGCTGCAAACAGTGTGAGTTCTACTGTTCTATTTACCAATATAATCATTTTATTTCTCTGCTTTTATAATGATATCAACTTGTTAACAAAGTTTGTTACAGTATATTTTATTTTTAACTGACTTTAATGTCTGTCTGTGTTGTTACGTTTTGTTCAGTTTTATTGTTTCCTGTTTTAATTGATATGAAGCACTGCTGTGCCACTGGTTGTAAGACTAGGAAAGGATATGCACAGTTTCTATTACTTTCATAAAGATAACCATCGGTGCAAGCAGTGGGCACTTGGTGTTAAACGTGCCTGCTAGGAACCAACTGATCACAGTGTTTCATGTGCTGGCCACTTTACAGAAGCTCAATTTACAATTCCACAAACTATTTTAGATAATATTGGTTTTACTCTGTCAGTGTTGCTTGAAACCAGATTCATGTCCCACCATTTTATTTTCATTTAAGCAGGAATTTACTAAATGCCAGAGTAATGTCATTCAGAATAGGAAAAGGATTGAGGCAAGTGATAAATATGAGTAGCCATGTTACAACTATGATATCTGAATTGTTGCTGAATGCTAAGGTCGTGTCTGTAAAAGTGATTGAAAGAGACAGGTATTTATTTTACTGTTACTGACAATGTAGTGTCTGTGTTTATGGGTTCATGATAGTGTTACAAATGTGTGCATTGCTCTCTGCTTTTGCTGGTTAACACTACAAAGGTGTGTATGTGCATATATTTCTGTGACTGGTGTTCTTACATGTTTCTGTGTTGTTGCAGAGTACCTTTAGATCACTTTTCAAAGTCAGTGGCTCACTGCTCTTACGTCGGTGTGTATCAGTGAATGATATGGCAATATGGGTGCATGACAGTAATGCCTGGTTTATAATGCACTGTTCAGTAATATATTTTTGTGGATGAAGTATTCTATTATGGAGGTGTGTATGGGTGAAGGACAATAGTGCAAACATGTGTAAAGTTGCAGGACACTGTTATTTGCACCCATTTGTGTGTCCAACATTCTTGTGAATGTCTGCATGGGTGCACAGTACTATTCTAGAGGTGTGTATAGGTGCTGGGTAATGGTACAAATATGCATATGTGAGTAGGGCACTTATGTACTGTTATTTTAGTTCAGGTCATGGTCGCATATCTTTGTATTGATGCAAGGTACTGTTATGTGCGTGTCTATGGGTGGAAGGCAATGGTACTGATGTGTGAATGGGCACAGCACTCTTATGCCTGGTTACTGTAGTGCAGAACACAGTTACATACAGTAACTTTGTATGAATTTGGGTTACTGGTACATGACTGTGCATGGGTGAAAGGCTATGATATAAATCTGTGTATTTGTGCAGGACACTGCGATGTCTAGGGATTTGTTGAAGTACATTGATATGTATCTATATAAGTTTTTTTTGGTAATGTTGTGTTATTGTGCATGGCTGAGAGGAAATATAGAAACACAAAACTTGACTAAAGGGAGTCTGAATATCTATCTACTCTGCCCTTGCTATACTGACTCACTCCATTGGCCTACTGCACTGTTGTACTGTACCACATCCCCGACTACCACACCTCATATCCTTACTGCCCCTCTTGGGGACTATGATTCCTCATTCTTTGTCCCAGTCCCATTTTAACCCTTGAAGGGAACTGGCATCCCACCAACCTCCACTCATCCTACTAAAGACTTCATCCCTATTTTGTACAAATAGGACATAAGAATTTACCTTCTTTATATCACAGAGAAACTTACATGTTTCAGTCATGTACCCACACTCCCTTCTGGATTTCAGTGAATAGATGTTTAGACCCATAGTCTGTCTAGGTCTTTCCTCAGGTGAAGTCTCCAGAACTGCTCATAACACTCCAGGTGAAGTCTCCCTAGGGATGTATGCAGTGACAGAATCACCTTGCTTTGCCTACTGTGAAAACCATTCTCTATTAAACCCATCATCTTCAGTGCCTTTTTGTATGCTTTATTGCATTGGTTTGTTTGCTGCAGGGAGTCACTGACTATGGCCCATATATCTCTATCCTCTGTGGAAGTGGGAAGTCTAATTCCTACCATCAAGTATTCCGTGCATGGATTATGCCTACCAAAGTGCACTTATGCTCACACATGGGTAGTATGTACAGCAAATAATGGTCTGGAGGCCATTGGGTGGGAGTGACCACTGCACAGAGGGGTTCCAATTAGATATGGGAAGGAAAAGCATCCTGACTAAGACATCTTGGATTTTAGAAGGGTAGACTTCAGGAAAATGGGTGAAGTACTAAAGAGGCACCTTGCAGGCATCTGACCCAATATGGGGGTGGACCAAAGGTGGTTCATCATTAAGAAAGGAATACTGGCTGTCACAGAGCAGTGTGTTAGGCTCAGGGGTAAGAACACAAGGGTCAAAGTGCCCAGATGGTTCAGTTCTGGGGTTGCCCAGGTAGTAAGAGAAAAGAGGCTGGCCTATAGAAAATTCAGGAAGACCAAGAGAGAGGTAGATAGGGAAAATTACCTAAGGTTGGCTAGTGAGGCAAGTAAGGAAGTTCGATGAGCTAAAGCACAGAAGGAGCTGCAGACAGCTGAAGGAATTAAGAAGGGGAGAAGTCTTTCTTTCACTATGCAAGTGAAAAAAGAGACAAGAAGGAAGAGATTGTAAGGCTTAAGAAAGGGGAGGAGTGGGTGGAGGATAATGGGTGGACATAGTGCCAGTAACCGAGACTTGGGCATCACTACACCATGAATGAGACCTTGCGATCCCTGGATATAAACTATACAAAAGGGACAGGGTAGTCAGGAAGGGAGAGGGGTGGCAGTTTATATCAGGAGGGAATAACTTGCATGAGGGAGGAGTCAGGAGAAGGGGAGGTGGAGGCATTATGAGTTCAATTAAAGGAAGCTGTACAAGTAATAGAGACCCCATCCCCAAAACTCCCTGATTAGCTTTTCACAAGAAAAGCCTTACTTTTAAAGCTGCTACTACTTTATTTTAATTTTGAAAAGGTAAGGAGTCAGGAGGATGGCAGATGGTGCTCGGCTCCATTTAGTGTAAAAGTGCAGTGCTGCACCTCTTGCTGCAATACATCTGCATTGCAGTGAACAGTGTGACACCTTTACACTAAATGGAGCTGCATACTGTATGCCATCTTCCCGACTCCTGACCTTTTCAAAATTAAAATAAAGTAAGTAGCAGCTTCTAAAATGAAGGCTTTTCTTTGTGGAACGCGTAATCGTGGGGTAAGCCTTTGGGTGGGTGGGGGTCTCTATTATTTGGACTGCTTTCCTTTAAGGTCCAATAGATGGGGAAGGTGAGGTTGGTGGTGGTGTACAGATCACCCAACCAGGATGAGGAGAGGGAGAAAAAACTGAGTTCACAAATATTGGAAGCTGCGGGGAAGGAAAGGTGGTAATTGTGGGGAATTTTAACCTGCACAAGGTGGACTGGAGAATACCATCAATGACATGTGCTAGGAGCCAGGTGTTCCTGAAAGGACTGCAGAGTGGGTTCCTGACTCAGGGTGTCACAGAACCAACAAAAGCAGAGGCAATGCTTGATCTTGTGCTAACAAATAGGGAGCATGTACAGGAAATAACAGCCAGGGAGTCATTGGGTGGGAGTGACCACTGTACAGTGTGGTTCCAGTTAGATTTGGGAAAGGAAAGCATCCCAACCAAGATCAAAATTTTGGATTTTAGAAGGTTGGACTTCAGAATTATGGGTGAAGTACTAAGGAACCTCCTGGCAGGCATCAGAGCAGGTATAAGGGTGGACTACAGGTGGTTCATCAGTAAGGAAGGAATACTGGTTGCCACAGAGGAGTGTGTTAGGCTCTGGGGTAAGAACATAAGGGCCAACGCACCCAGCTGGTTCAGTTCTGGGGTTGCCCAGGCAGAAACAGAAAAGAGGCTGGCCTATAGAAAATTCAGGAAGACCAAGACAGAGGTGGATAGAGAAAATTACCTACGGTTGGCTAGTGAGGCAAGTAAGGAAGTCCTGCAAGCTAAAGCACAGAAGGAGCTGCAGATAGGTGAAGGAATTAAGAAGGGGGAGAAGTCATTATTTTGCTATATAGGTGAAAAAAGAGACAAGAAGGAAGGGATTGCCAGGGTTAAGGAAGGGGAAGAGTGGGTAGAGGATAATAGTGGAAAAGTAGAGGTACTAAATGAATACTTCTGTTCCATCTTCACCAGGGAGAAGGATGGACCAGTACCTTCATGAGAGAGAAGAGTAGCGGGGGAGAGGGAAACATAGATGTAGTGATACAAGAGGATACAGTGAGGGATGGGCTGCTAGCATCAAAGGTGGGCAAATCACCAGGTCCAGACAGAGTACATCCAAGGGTATTAAGGGAACTGGCCAAGGAGCTGGCAGGTCCACTGACAGACCTATTTAATAGTTCACTAGAGTCAGGTGTGGTACTGCAGGATTGGAGAACAGAAAATGTGGTGCCCCTTCACATAAGTGGTCCAAAGAATGACCCAGGGAATTACAGAGCAGTCAGTCTGATCTCAATTGTGGGCAAGCTCATGGAGATCATACTAAAGGAGAGGTTGGTGGAATATCTAGAGGACCATGGTCTCCAGGATTAGAAGCAGCATGGGTTCATGGGGAGATTGTATAAAACAAATCTGATTTACTTCTTTGACTGCATCACTAAGACATTAGACTGGGCCAAGCAGCAGACATCCTCTATCTGGATTTCAGAAAGGCCTTTGACTCTGTGCCCCACAAAAGGTTGATCAGGAAGTTGGTGGATCTTGCGGTTGGGGATAAGATGGCCAAACTGGTGGAAAACTGGCAGAGGGACAGAACCCAGAGGGTGGTTGTGGGGGGAGACTTATCTGGCAACAGAAAAGTCACCAGTAGGATACCGCAGGGTTTGATGCTGGGGCCGGTGTTGTTCAATGTCTTCGTCAATGAAATTGAGGATGGTATAAAGAGCAAAATGCACCTATTCACTGATGATGCCAAACTCTGTGGGAGAGCGGGTGAGTGAACACAGCTGAAGGGATACAAGACCAACATGATGACCTGGAAAAGCTGGAGAAGTGGTCCAGGATCTGGCTGCTTGGATTCAATGGCAAGAAATGCAAAGTTATGCATATTGGAACCAAAAATCCAAAGACAGAGAACTACCTGGGTAGAGTCCTGGTATCTACATCAGAGGAGGAGTAGAGGGACCTGGGGGTGATGATCACTAGTGACCTGAAGCACTCCACACAGTGCAAGAAAGCATCAGCAAGGGCAAACAAGATGCTGGAATGCATAACTAAAGGGGTCAGTAGTAGGAGAGGAGGTTATACTGCCCTTGTACAGGTCACTGGTAAGGACACATTTTCAGTGCAGAGTTCAGTACTGGCACCCACACCTAAAAAAAGGACATTAACCTACTGGTGAAGGTACAGAGGATGTCTACAAAGATGACAGTGGATCAGCAGGGCAAGGTATATCAGGACAGGTTGAGGGCACAGAACATGTACTCCATGGAGGACAGGAGAGAGAGAGAGGGGACATGATTTGAACTTGAATTACTTTAAAGGTGTAAATATAGTGGATATGGAGGGTCTCTTTAAATTGAATAGCAACCATAATACAAGGAGGCACAGTCTTAAGAAGGAGGGTGGTTGGTTTAAGAGGGTGGTCAGAAAGTGCTTCTTCACAGAGAGGGTGGTAGATACTTGGGATGCACTGCCAGAAAAGGTGATCTCATTGAACATAGTGGGAAGCTTCAAGAGAGGCTGATATAGGCACGGGAGGATGTAAGGATCATAGGTAGGGAGGATGGGAGGAGTGGGGAGAGGCAGGGACAGTAGCTCAAGCTCTGGACCCTGAAATATAAGCAGCATAGATAGACTAAATGGCCATCTTCTGCTGGCTTCTTAGTATGTTAGTATGACTCCTACTGGGCTTCCAAACAGCCTTATTGTTTTCTCTGAGCAAACGCATTAGGAGTAATGCCAAACAAATGTAAATATCTCAGAAAGTGCACAAATTACACATACACCACTAGCATGTGTGTTGTTCAGGACAAAAAGACCTTTCAAATGAGGGTAGTCAATAAACCTGAATTCATTATACATTTTTAAATATAGCCATCCAAAAGGTGAAAGTAATGAAGAAAAATGAAAATTCAGGTAATCAGATGGCCATATTTTAAAAAATATAATTAGTGCAGGTTAGTGAATAGGCTCATTTGACATTTATTTTTGTCCTGAACATCATTAATGCTAGTTGTGTATGTGTAACTTAAATACTTTCCAAGAAAGTTACATTTATTCTGCATGACTCCTACTGTGTTGGCTAAGAGAGAAAAAAGGTGGCTGTTTGGTAAAAAATTGGTTAGGGGATAGCAGGCAGTGGCTGGTAATAAATGGAGTTCACTCCAAAGAAGGGAAGGTGATGGGGGAGGGTGGTATCTCAGGGATCAGTGCTGGACCCAATCCTCTTTAATGTCTTTATAAGTGAAATTGCAAAGAAGCACAAAGGGAAGGTTTGACTCTGCATGATGATACCAAGATCTGCAGCAGGATGGAAAAGTATGAGCAGAGACCTTAGAAGACTTGAACAGCATTAAAGGGTATGGCAGCTAGGTTTCAACACAAAAATGTAAAATAATGTACTTGGGGCATAGAAATCCAGGGGCAGAGTACAAAATGGGTGAAGTGGTAATGACAACATCAAGAAAGCACACATTCACAAAAAACACAAGCTTTTACATACAGTAGATTACTGTTTAACAATATTATGCATCTATGGCTGCCACTGTACATCTGATGCAAACCCATAATCATGTTCCTCACTTGAAGCAAAACGTGTGTGTGTGTGGGGGGGGGTGGGGCCATAACTGACTCCTTGTATTAAAGAGATCAGATTTTTTACAACAAAAACTAGGAAAGGGGTAATTTCTAAAATGTGCATATGTGCATGGGTAACACTTTTATTCAGACAGTGCCACCACCGGCCACTACCACTTCAAGGCTGCTATTACCCCACCTACTACAATCAGGGGAAAACCAGAAGTAGTCTAACAGCACTGAGGTCAATATGGTTAAGACGCATTTACCAGAAATGACTGCTTATAGAAGAATGAGAACGTAACTGTGATGACAAGCAAGTCCCAGACCAGATCTCTAGTTTGTTAATAGTCTCCTCCTGAGTTCGATTTTTACAGCTACATGTGCCAAGCTCCACAGATGTTATGCCATCATTAGATTTGTATACGAGCACTTTAGAATCATGTGGCCAGCCCACTGTCTGATGTGCTGCCACAGTGTTCTGGCATAATTTCCAGTGATTCTGTTTATGCAACCCTTCCCCTCCAGGGACCGCATAAACAGTGGCGGCTGTACACCAGGGCCTGCCAGAGAACGTGCCCTGGTAAAAAAAATGCTGTGCTCCAGTTGGTGCCCCATATGGTGCAGAGTTTCCCCCATAATAACAATATATCAGTGCCCTGACTGCCATCTGTTGTGCCCCAGCTGTGCCCTGGTAACCATTTGTGGCTAGAGCCGCTACTGTGCATAAACACCCCCCTTCCCAGTGCACTACTTCTCCTTTTCACAACTGTGGAAGTGACAATCATAGTGGATAACATGGCGTCACTGACTTAAACTGTGCATGCACAAGTATCGTGCATAAATAGTCATGTCAGTGCCACCATATTGCACATGGCTGTCTCCTGGGCAACCTGTGCATCTGTGAGTATCATGCATGTGCAGTACTGTAATCACAGTAGTACTAGTTATGGCTGACTCCAGTGCAGTGAAAGCACCGCATATTCTTTTCAATGCTCTTGCCACTCTTAAAAGCTCTCCACAGCCGTATCAGCTCTGATCAGAGTGTGTTTAAGTGGCAGTGAAATTAGCATAGTAATTCTCATTTTGGAAGGGTTAGAATGTTTCTCTTTATAGATCTAAAATAACTAAAAGGAAATATGAAATATCTTCCTCTTCTCTACTTCTTTTTCTCCCTTCTTTTCTACTTCTGTTATATGGACTTGTCTCTTCATTCTGTAAAAGAAGGACAAAGTAAGAAAGAGGGGAAAATGACTTACTGAACCAAAAGAAAGAAAGGGAAACTTTAGACAACTATAGTAATCTGAGAAGAACTATACATAGTTATCAATTGTAAATCATATATTAACTAGTAAGTACTATAGAACAGAAATAAGTTACACTTGATTGTAATGGAAATATTTATTTTATTTCTGATGTGTTAAATGCATAATATTTAAAACACTTGTTATGAAAGTTTGTTATATTTTATCATTTAACAACCTTTCACTGAAAAAAGTCCCAGTCATAAGGCATGCAGTTATGGTGAGATAATTGCACTACTTAGAGGACCTACTAGCCAATCAGGTGGTCTCACTTGTCTTACCTATTTTATAAGAGAAGGTAAAATAATCAGAAGTAATGTGATATAGGCGAGCATAGGATGTTACAGACATTCACTAAAAATACCACCAACAGCTTAATCTGGTTCAAGGTCAGTTGGAATTCATCTGTATCCCCTTCCCCCGGGTCGTGCCTGAAAATAGGCAGGATTTGTCTAGTGCACTTACCCGGTCAACAAAAACTAAATAAATAAATAAAGAAGAGGCACTAAGCCTCCCTTGCGTGTCTGGCATTTCATAAACAAACATAGCTATCTATTTCTCCTTCTAGTAGACATTGAGCTAATCTATTTTTTAAAATGTTAAGTTTTCCACTGTCTACTACATTGTAAGGTAAACTGTTTCAAAAACTTTCAACCTTTTGGGAGAATCAACTTCTTCTTTTGGTTTTAAAATGTTGTCCTATCAGTTGATAGTTATTCCACCTGGTTGTTTTGTCTACAACTTAAAATTTAAATGTAAACATAATCTCACAGTCATCAGTGATTGATGTATATACTATGATTGGTCACTCCTATATCTCTCTTGCGATATCCCTAGAATGAGAATGCACTCTGACAGATCTTCAATGAGCCATGCCCTTCCTGTCCTTTGGAATAATCTCCCAAAAAAGTTGAAACTCTCAAATTTTGTTAAAATGGCCACCTTTAAAACTCTGCTCACATATTCTATTAAAGATACGTGTAACTGCTTTCCTTAACCACCTTCATGTCTTGAGCCACGTATGCTTGCACTCTACCCCCGTTCTCATCTAGTAAGACTTGTTGCTATTACCTTCCTCCTCCTCCTCTTCTTCCCTGCCAGCTACCTCTTCCATCTACCCCCTTATGCTCTTGTTGACCTGCTTCTGCCTCTCAAATTAATAGTAATCTTATTTCTTGCTTAAGTGTACTATATGGCATTGTTATATTGTGCTCTGTGAATTTTATATGATTCTATCCTGTGCTATAGCGCATTTCTGACTTATGCTCTCCTTGGCCCAAGTCCACATTATAAATGAGTTCTTTCAATGGTGATCTGCCTGGTAAAATAAAGGTTGACTTGACTGAATTAAATTTCACCTTAATCTCCCCATTTCTAGATTATACAGCCCTAATTTTTCTAGCCATTTTTTGTAATTTAAGCCTTTCATTCCCTTTATTATTTTAGTTTATAATGTACAATATAGATAATATGCAATGGGCTGAGTCAAAATATGCAATTTATCTTCAAGTGTGAGGGGCAGGACCATAACTCACAAGTGGCAGAGCCACGAGTGAGTTATGAAATTCCTGCCCACTCCCAAGTGATGATAAATTGCCTACATTGAGTCAGGGTATTGCATAGTCGACATATGTAACAGTAGTTTACAAGTTATAGTTTTTAAGTTTGGTTTTGTTTGAGGATTTTGCTGTTTTTCCTGGATTTGAACAGCTGGCTTCAGTGCTGCACTAGGCATAGTGATGTCATCAGCATTATGAATGCTGCTCTCTGATTGGTTCAGTACTCGACTGTGTTGACAGTAACCTTAAAAACATCCATTGTGACAACAGTAACAACATATTTTTGGTATGTTTCTGTTACTGATGTCACTAGCCAAGATCCATTTTTCATCTCATCTTTATTTTTTTCAGTTAAACATTTTTATTGATTTTCCAAATCCACATTGTACTGAACAACATGACCAGTAACCAGGTATACAAAGATACAAAAGCATGTACATGAGTAGCTTACAAAATAGCATAATACAATAATAGATAAATAATTGCATAAAGCGGGATTAATAAAAACATATTACCATTAAAGCGCAATAAGCAAGACAAATAAGTCACACTAGAAACACCTGGCTTACAGATAATGCAATGGTAGAAATATCAAAAATGGAAAAAATAAGTAGAAAACAGTAGAAATAAACAACTAGAGAAAGAAAGTCATAATAACCCAGAATAGTAATCAAAAGGGGAGAAAGCACTAACAGCATATTTAAAGAGCTCTTGACACAGTTGAGACAACTTTGAATAAATGTAATATTCAGGCATAACTGTATATACTTCATATTTTATTCTGTAATTCTCACCCTTATTTCTTTATTACTAAGGGTATTTGCATGAATACAGTATCTCTGCCCTTTTAGCTCTGGCTACCTGCCTACACCTGACATCATACCTCTGTTTATCACATCAAAATATCTTGCTGTGGAGATAATTATGATGTCATAAAGAGGGGATTGTGATATGTGTGTAGAGAAAGAGCGAGAGCAGATATAGTCTAAGGGACAGGGATCTTGTTTTCATGTAACTGTTTTCAGTAATAAAGAAAACGGAATGGAGTTGAATAAAAAAATCTTACTTTTTTCAAAGTTTTCCTAATACTGTCAGGGGCTCTTTAAAAAGGAGGGAACAAATCCAGTAAACAGTATGGCATAGCAGATAGGTAGGTAAAAGGAAATGAGCAGGCAGCACCATAGATGTGAACTTGGTTAAAAAAGCCTCCTGGAGTGCAAGGACCATAGCTTATTAAGTGGGCTGGGCATCTAAATGTGTATGGTAAGGGCCCCATACATGATCAAACAGGGAAAGCAATGGGGCCTGATGGGATTCATCCCAGAATTCTAAAAGAACTAAGGGTAGAACTAGTGACACCACTGACTACCCTTTTTAACAAATCATGGGAGGATGGGTTGGTACCCGAGGACTGGAGGAGGGCAGATATGATTCCTCTTCACAAAAGTGGGAGCAAGGCAGAAGCAGGAAACTACAGACCTGTTAGTTTAACCTCAGTGATAGGGAAATAATGGAATCACTTCTGAAGGAAAGAATTGTCGAGTATCTAGAGGCCAGAGGGGCACAGGACCCTAGGCAGCATGGATTCACAGAGGGAAGGTCATGCCAGATGAATCTGATAGATTTCTTTGACTGGGTGACCAAAGTAGTAGATCAGGGAGGGCTGTGGACATGGCCTACCTAGACTTTAGCAAGGCATTTGACACAGTCCCACACAAAGATTAATATATAAGTTAGCCAGCCTGGGAGTGGGTCCCAAGATGACAGCCTGGGAAAGAACTGGCTGGAGAATAGGACACAGAGAGTAATAGTAAATGGAGTCCACTCAGAAGAAAGGAGGGTTACTAGTGGGGTACCGCAGGGTTCAGTATTAGGACCGGTCCTCTTCAATGTCTTTATAAGCGACATTGCAGAAGGACTGGAAGATAAAGTATGTCTCTTTGCAGATGACATAAAGATCTGCAACAGAGTTGATGCACAGGGTGGGGTGGAAAGGATGAGAAGGGACTTGGCAAGGTTAGAGGAATGGTCAAATGTATGTCAGCTTAGATTCAATGCTAAGAAGTGCAAGGTAATGCACCTGGGAAACAAAAACCCAGGGGAAGAGCACACAATGGGGGGTGAGATACTAACAACAACACAAATGGAAAGGGACCTGAGGGTAGTCATATCAGATGACCTAAAGGTGGGCAAGCAATGTGAGAGGGCAGCAAGGAGGGCTGGGGGGATACTGGGATGCATAGGGAGAGGCATCACCAGTAGAAAACAGGAAGTTATTATCCCTCTGTACAGACAGCTGGTGAGATCCCATCTGGAGTACTGTGTGCAGTTCTGGAGACCTAATCTCTGCAAAGACATAGACAGGATGGAAGCTGTCCAGAGGAGGGCAACTAAAATGGTGCAGGGTCTGCACCGGAAGACATATGAAGAGAGACGAAAGGAGCTTAATATGTATAGCCTCGAGGAAAGGAGGGAGAGGGGGGACATGATAGAAACGTTCAAGTACCTCAAGGGAATCAACAAAGTCCAAGAGGGTAGCATCTTTCAAAAAAAGAGGTGTGCAAGAACAAGAGGGCACAATTTGAAGATAGAGGGGCGAGCTCAGAGGTAATTTAAGGAAGTATTTTTTACAGAGAGGGTTGTGGATGCATGGAACGGCCTTCCAGAGGAGGTTGTGGAGTCAAAATCAGTGGTGGAATTCAAGCATGCATGGGACAGTCATAAGGCAATTCTAGGGGTGGGGGTAGGAAGAAGTAGGCTGCTGGTTAACTAGGATCTGCAGCTTATCCAGTAGGTAGGGAAATGGGCAGACTGGGTGGGCCAAGCCGTCCTTATCTGCCGTCAAATTCTATGTTTCTATGTTTCTATGAAAGATTACCAACTGTAATATGGCTAAGTCACTCATTATGAGCCAATGTGGCCACCTAAATTCTCCATACATCAACTGAAGGGACCTCAATTGAGCACCACCTCTGAAGGAGAAGGTGATTTGCTTCAACTGCAGCTACAGTGAGTCCCGTCAGCTGGTTTGTAGTAAGGTGTCAGGCCGCAGAGGGCAAGGTCAAAATATAGTGACACATGTGGAGAAGGGTATATAAACTGTAAGGATAGCTTGACAAAGGGCATGCACCCCCTGCTAGAAGGACTGGATAAGGTCACAGAACCACAAAATATGGAGAAAGGAACTGTCTGCTGAATTGCATCTCCACCACTTTGTGGACCTAGAGAGACCCAGCTTGTGAAGAGCAAGTGGAGTGCAATACCAGTAATGAAACACTTTATTCTGAAGAAGACGACTCCACACATCCCTATGAGCTGTTTGTGCAATCAACCAGGTCTGGGACCAATCTTCAGGTGTGATGGGGAGGCCGAAGTCCCATTCCCAGTGCCATTTGGCAGATTGTGTTTGGTCAGGCATGGAGTCTCTAATTGCCTTATAGATAAGCCCAGCCCTGCTCCTAGAAGAACAAAGCCAGGAGTATATAGGGGACTCCTGCTGGGGGGGGCAGTTGCAGAACAGGCATGAAATACCTTATGCAGCAAGCTATGGAGTTGCAGATACTTCCAAAACTCTTGCCGAGGAATACCCACCTGCTTGGTAAGAAAATCAAATGCCTGAAGTTGGACAGAGTTGGGGAACAACAGGTCCTTAAAGAGCTACTGATGCCTCAAAGAAAACTTTAAAACACATAATAATTAGGTACAATTCTGCCTCCATTCCATTCATATTTTATATATTTTTCCTCCCCATTATTTTTTATTAAGGAAATTTGCATGAATATATGATATTTGTCCCTTGGAGTTCTTTTAGAGTCCATCTGCCTCTATAGCTTACTCCCTACTTCAAGTCATAACCATCTGTTGTGACATCACAGTCTGTTGCCATGGGAGTAAATGTGATACCAGAAGCAGTGCTCTATGACTTCAGGTAGGGAGAATGCAGCAGGAATAGATAAACTGTTCAGGAGCAAAGATCCTGTTTTCATACAAACAGCCTCAGTAATAAATAATGGGGAGCAGAAATACAGCACTAATGGGAAATACAAGCTGGGCCATGTCTAAATATTCTCCTGAACATTTCACCAGCTCTTTAACCCACAAAATCCTTTGCACCTTCCAAGAATCCCAAGAAAATGAGCAACCATTGATCTGGAAATGAGGATTATGCCATAAGGGCTTCAGCTCCAAGGGGAAAGGTCTGTGTGAATTTTCTTACTGAGTGCCCGCCAAACGGAGCAAGGTGCTGTGACTGTAGAGTATTGGTGGAATCACTGAGGGAGGTTAGAATAGGAAAGAGGCCCAACAGAAACCTCAGGGAAAAGCATGTACTCCATCAGAAGCCATACAGGGGCATGGTCACTCTCATACAAAAACTAGTGCAATGGTTGCGATGCCACAAAGGCTAAGTGATAGCCTTTAAACCAGGGGAGACCACACCCACAACAGACCAATAGGCTTGCAATTTAAGATGGCTGTATCTTGAAGGGCAACCTTTCCAAAGAAATGACCCAACCAGTGCATCAAGTTTTGAGAATCAAGAATCAGATATTGATATGGGAAGATGACCAAAAACATACAATAATTTAGCAACGGTTA
Organism: Neoceratodus forsteri; assembly: GCA_016271365.2. NCBI lineage: Eukaryota > Metazoa > Chordata > Ceratodontiformes > Ceratodontidae > Neoceratodus > Neoceratodus forsteri. The sequence continues at coordinate 1,690,985,819 of CM028130.1, read as the reverse complement.
CCTTCCAAATGTCCCCGATCTTGCCCACAAGGGAAAGGTTGAAGGCCCACTAATGATCACAGTCTACCCACAGAGACTGAAGCAAAGGGCCCAATTTGGCCTTTGGAATGGAAGGGATATCAGGTGTAGTTTGAATCCCCAAATATTTAAGCCCTGCAGGGGACCAAGAAAGGCCTGCTGATATGAAGGGTTGTGAGGGGCAGGTCAAGGTAATGGGGAGAACTCGCATCTTTGAGGCATGAATATAAAGACTAGACACATCCTAAAAGGATTGCAATGTTTGCCTGAAAGCATGGATGGAGGTGGCTGGAGAAAAGAGGAGCGTGAGAAGATTGTCAGCATAAAGTAATGTGGAAAACTCGCAGCTGTTCATATTGATACCAAGGATATTGAGTTGAGACCTGATCGCCAGCACTAAGCATTGGAGAGAGGGGACAGCCTTGATGGATACTGCACTGAAGGGGGAAGTAGGGGGACAGAAGGCCTTTGGTGGTCATTCTAGCAACTGGGTCAGTATATAATACTTGTAACCATTTCTGAAACGTCTCCCCACATCCAAACTATGACAGTACCCAAAAGAGGTAAGGCAAAAGGACAGAATCAAAGGCCTTCACAAAACTGACAGACAGTCGCTGCTGGGAGACGAGTGGCTTGTGCCAAGGACATGGCAGTGAAGTGGGAGTGTACATGATCCAAGCCTGCTCTCCCCTTCACAGAGCCAACTTTACACAGATAGATAAGCTGGGGATCACCACCTCCAGCCTAGATGCTCAGGGGTACCCAGTTAGAATAGTGCTACAGGAATAGCACCAGTCTACAGAGCATGAGTTTGTGTAGCGCTAGCATGGACAGTGAGAGGGGATATACAGTGCTTTCAGTAAGCGCTCCCCTAGTCACTGTCCATAGTGCTTACAGCACACTAGGGCACCAGGATCCAAGAGGCTGGCTGAGCTGTTCTAATGGTGTGGAGGGCTGGGGCATCGAGCAGCTCACCCAGCGGCATTGGGGGTTCTAATCCTGGTCTCCTTCCATTTTGGCACAATAGGGACTTGTATTTTTTTTACATGGGGCCGTGGAAACAATATTCCATGGCCCCATGAAGTTTTACTTTTCCTGTGATCCACTCCCCTTCAGAGTGGGAATCCTAATGTAGGGGGGGAAACAAAATGACGCTATTATTGTCACGAGATTCCTGACCCTGCTATTATTGTCAGTACCGTTCTGACCCAGTGCCAATGCCAGGACCTTCACCAAAACTTTACAATCCATATTATTATGGGAAAAAGGGTGGTAGTTGGTGCATGACTGCAGGTATTTATCTTTTTTAGGGATAATGGAAATAAGAGCCCCTCACAGAGAAGGAGGGAGAGCATCAACAGTATGGGCATGCTGAAACATATTCACCATCACTGGGACAACTAAGTCAGGAAAGAGTTGATATTCATCAGCAGGGATACTGTCATCACCATGGGCTGTAGAGGGGGAAAGGGCTTTAATGGCTTTGACTACTTCTACCATAATAGATTTTTCTGGGGAGCGCTGTTCATCCTCCAAGAGATGAGGAAGGGAGATAATTTAAAGAAAGGAGGAAATGCACAGTGTCAGGGGGATTTAGCAGCATAATATACATTTTGCTTAAAGAGACATATTACTTCATTATTGGCCTTATGATTGATTGATGTGTGTGACTCCGTTATCATTCTTGAGGGACAAAATATGCCTGCTAGACTGTTGAACCAGATGGCAGTGAGTGAGCAGTTTCCCCGCTCATTCCCCACCCTCCCAATACCAATGTTTAACATAAGTTTGGGCCAGCTCTGCCTGTCCAGACAGAAGAGTATTGGGGGAGTATTTCAGTTGGGTTATGTCAACTAAATTCTTAGCCGCAGTTCAGAGCCATTCTTATAGGCCTCTTCTCTTCGCTGTAACTCCCTTTCTTCATGCTGCTGCATCTTCCTCCGATGGGCTGCAAAACTAATAGTGGCCCCACGCAAGTAAGCCTTATAAGCTTCCCACAGAAACTCAGAAGAGAGATCAAATGACCCATTAGTAGCGAAATAAGCAGATGTCTCAGGAGCCACATGCTGCTTAAAGAGCGGGTCTGACAGGAGGAGAGAATCAATTTATTTATTTTACTTGTTTATTTTTATTTAGTTTTTCTTGACTGGGTAAGTGCTCTACACAAATTCTGCCTATTTTCAGGCACAACCTGGGGGAGGGGGATACAAATGAATGCCAATTCTGACTTTGAACCAGATTAAGCTGTTGTTGGCATTTTTAGTGAATGAGAGGAAATTTGGCCAGGACACCGGGGAAAGTCCCCTGCTCTCACTGACCAGCAGGGGGAAACGCTGACTGTCTGAGGATGGCCAATCTTGGTGTAACGTCAATTGAGAAGGATGTTCGGGAGGTTGGGGAGCAGGTCTCCTCCTCGGCCTCTAACCAGCAAGAGACCAAGAAAATGAGTGAGCTATCATATTCTCCTTTATTGGAAAACAGCCAGGAGATTCTTATCGTATGGTCAAGTGAATTGGATGTGTTACAAATGGAAGTGGAGACTGTGACTGAAACAACAGAGCCAGTGTTGATTCCGGAGACTCAGGAACATGAACGAAAAACTGAGGGAGCTGCAGACATGTTAATGTCTATGGAGGAGCCGATGTGCATCGAGGAAGGGGAGCAGGTTCATGATACGGAGCCAGTAGGAAAGAACGAAGGAGAGTTACAGTGGCAAGTACCGGTGGTAAGAAACATAGAAGGAGATGACACAAGTGAAGGTTTTATCCAGCAACTGCTTCAGCCTGCTGCACACAGAACGAGGAACACGCTGCAAGGACAGAAAAATTAGGTTGGACAGGGTGGTGAGAGAGAGGAGGGTGTAGAGCCATGCTGGGAGCATGTAAAAGGGCTACCCCAAAGGAAGCATTTGGGGATCAGTACTCGCAAGTCGGGACTGAAGTGTGGAGCTGAATTAAATTCTGAGGCAGAGAAAGAGTGATCGGCTGTGACAGCTTTGCACAATGTGGGATGGATAGCGGAGCAGGACAGATCTTAGAAGCCAGACACATCTGATCCAAAGGTAAAATTCTTTGAAGACAAGGAGATCAGCAAAACAGATAAAATCTTTACATCTCCCAAAGAAATTAACCAAGATGCAGACCAGCAAGAGAAAGGGGAGCATGGCAATTTACTGAGACAGACTGAAAGTGGACCTGATAGGGGAAATGTGGCAGCAGACAAATCCCAAGGAGGATGGAGGTGCAGAGGTCTTTAAACACAGCACAGTCTACTCATTCAAAGAGACTTGAAGCTTTAAGCAGTGACACTCAAAAGGATATATGTTCTGTAACTGGGGTATGCATGGGGGGACTTAATGAAGGGGCCCATACAAGTGAAAATGTACCAGGAAATCGTGAGGAAGTCCAGGCTCCTGATAAAACACTGACTATTGGATTAGAAGAACATAATTTATGAGACCAAACTAAATGCCAATATTTTAAGCCCTTGTTATGGATTTGTTTAAGAACAAAGAAGAACCTGCTGCTTGAAAAAATGCTATTCGCCTAATGTACAAAGGGGTTTAGAGAATCCCCCAGGCAGAGTATACACTGGAAGGACTCTACTAAAAAAATATTTAAAGTCCTATGCATCAGAGATTTTTGCCCTTATTCATACAGATAATTATAATTATGACATCAGTTTTAAGATAGTAGAAGCATTGGATCGCTTTGGAGGGAAATATAATGTGTCGAAAGATTCACCTTTATGGTCCCCTTTTCTGTCTATTCCCATCACAAAGCCTGCAGTTCAGACAATAACTATTCTCTTTAAAAATGAAGGGATGCAGATGGCAGACATCTTGTTTTGGCTGAAAAAGCATTGTGAAGTGTCGGAACAGCCTACGCCTATTATGGATTTGGAGCAAATATGGACAAGGGGTGGAGGGTGAAATGTAAGCTCATCATGTCAAACAATGGCATAAACCACCTCCCTAGCTGCTTTTATTTGGGAAGAGAAAGAGAGTCACTATTCTACCCTGAGCAGCCTAAGTCATGTCATAAGTGTGGTTCCAGACTCCATTTGAATAATGATACATAGATGCATAAACAGTGTCGACAGATAAGGGCCTATGGCCCACCCAGTCTGCCCATTTGAGCTCGCAAGTTCAGTTTATGTTTTCCTAGAAGTCTGTTGCCCCTTACCCCTGACCTCCAGAATTCCTTTATGTCTATCCCATGCATTCTTAAATCCCGTGATTGTTTCAGCCCCCACCACTTCCTCTGGCAGGGTGTTCCACTTGTCCACCACCCGTTCTGTGAAGAAATTCTTCCTCACATTTCCTCTGAATCATCCTCCCTCCAACTTCATCCTATGCCCTCTAGTCCTGGAACATCTTTTTCGCTTAAAAATAGTGTATTCCTGCACACTGTTCCTCCCTGTAAGATACTTGTATGTCTCTATCATATCCCCTCTCTCCCTCCTCTCCTCCAGGGAGTACATATTCAGTTCCTGCAACCTGTCCTCATAGGACTTGTGATGCAATCCATGTACCATCTTTGTTGCCCTCCTCTGAACCTTCTCTACCCTGTCTATGTCCTTACATAGGTAAGGTCTCCAGAACTGTACACTGTACTCCAGGTAGGGCCTCACTAGTGTCTTGTATGGTGGAATTATGACCTCCCTTTTCCTGCTGGTGATGCCCCTGCCTATGCATCCCAGCATCCTATTTCCTTTACCTGCTGCCTTGTCACACTGTTTCCCTACCTTGAGGTCATCAGAGATGATAACCCCAAGAACCCTTTCCTGCTTGGTGCATGCTATATCCTCACCCCCCAACTGATATATTGTGCCAGGGTTTTTATGCCCCATATGCATTATCTTGCACTTCTTTGCATTGAATTTCAACTGCCAAACCCCTGACCGTTATTCAAGTTTCTGCATGTCCCTTCTCATTCTGTCTACAACCTCTGGTGTATCTACTCTGTTACAGAGCTTTGTGTAATCAGCAAACAGTGAAATTCTGCCTTCTAGGCCCTGCACAATGTCACTGATGAAGATGTTGAATAGGACCGGTCCCAGCACTGATCCCTGTGGTACCCACTGGTCACTCTTCCCTCTGTGGAGTGACAGCCATTTACCACCACCCTCTGTGTCCTGCCGCCCAGCCAGTTACCTACCCACCACACTACTGTCCTGCCCACACCCATATTCCCCAGTTTGTGTAATAGTCTTCTATGTGGCACAGTGTCAAAGGCCTTGCTGAAGTCCAGATAGGCCATGTCCACTGCCCTCCCCTGATCCACCTCCCTAGTCACCCAGTCAAAAAATTCAATGAGGTGTGTCTGACATGATCTTCCCCTGGTGAAACCATACTTCCTTGGGTCCTGTAGTCCATTGACAACCAGATGTTCCACCAGTCTCTCTTTCAGTAGTGCTTCCATGATCTTCCCCACTACTGAGGTAAGGCTGACAGGTCTGTAGTTCCTCGCTTCCTCTTTGTTCCCACTTTTGTATAAGGGGACAACTTCTGCTGTCCTCCAGTCGTTGGGTACCTCCTCTGTTTCCAGTGATTGGCTAAACAGGATAGCCAGAGGTTCAGGACCACCTCTCTTAGTTCTTTAAGGAACCTGGGGTGCACCCCATCTGACCCCATTGCTTTATCAACTCTTATTACTTCCAGTTCCTTCAGGACTCTTTCTCATATAAAGGGACTTGTGTCCATTTCTGCAGCATTCTCACCCCTTGTACTCCCTTCAGACCCATTACCCTCCTCTTCCTCGGTAAAGACTGAGCAGAAATACCTGTTCAATATGTCAGCTTTACTGTTGTCATCCTCCACACGGCCCCCATCCTCCCCCTTCAGTCTCACTAACCTTCCCTTTGCCTTTCTTTTTTCACTTATGTACCTGTAAAAGGTTTTTGTCCCCTCTACCCACTGATTTTGCAATGTGTTCTTCTGTCTGAGCTTTTGCTTCCCTTACTGACCTCCCTGCCTCCCTTTGCTTCTCCTGGTACTTCTCCCTATCCCCTTCTGCCTGTGTCCTTTGGTATTGCCTGAATGCAATGTTTTTGGCTTTCACTTTCTTTGCTATCTTTTTGGAAAATCATAATGGTCTCCTCTTCCTTTCCTCTTGCTAACCTGCTTAATGCATAATTCTGTTGCTCTTGTAATCCCCATTTTAAATACTGCCCACTGTTCCTCAACCCGATTCCTGCTCCATTCCCCTTAATGCCTCTTTCAAGTATCTCCCCATTTTCCCAAAGTCTGCCCCCCTAAAATCCAGGATATGTGTTTTTGTGTGGTTTGGTTCTGCTCTTTCTGTGATTTCAAACCACAATGACTGGTGGTCACTGTCCCTGGTGCTCCCCACTGTTACCCCATCACACTGTCCCTGTTTGTGAGCACAAGGTCCAGTATTGCCTTCTGCCAAGTTGGTTCCATGACCAGTTGCTTGAGGAAGGCACTCTGAAGGAGTCGAGGATAAATCTGCTCTAGTTGATGCTGCTGCTGGAATGCTCCAGTCCACGCCTGGAATATTGAAGTCTCCAACCAGTACTACCTCACTTTGTCTGCCATCCTTGGATGGCTAGCATCAGCTCCCTATCTGTTTCTTCCTCCTGGGCTGGTGGTCTATAGACCACACCTGTGCGGATGGCTGGCCCCATTTTCCTTTCCACAGTATCTCTCCCCCATTTTGTTCCTCCTGGATCTCTGTGGCCTTTATGTAATTTTTCACATACAGTGCCACTCCTCCTCCCTTCCTACCTGCCCTGTCTCTTCTGAATATGTTATAGCCAGGTATGGCCATCTCCCAGTCGTGGTTATCATTACACCAGGTTTCAGTGATGGCCACAATGGCCAGGTCTGACTGCACCATGACAGCCTCCAGATCTTCCATTTTGTTGCTAAGGCTCCTGGCATTGGCACACATGGCTTTGCATGATTTGATCTCCCTAGACTGTTTCACTGTTCTACTCCAGCCCCTTCCTTGGTTGTCCTTTATCCCTGGTTCTCCTTGCTGTCTGCCCTTCTGCTGAATTTTGTCCCTTTTCTGCCTATCCACCTCTTGGGTGCTAATCTCCATCTTTTGCACACTGCTTTGTAGAGATAGAAACTCCTCCGGTTCACTGGTTCCACTGCTAGCTGTGGGGGGTGAGCAAGTAGGTACCCTTCTTGCTGGCCTGCCACCTCCCTTTGCAAGTTTAAATGCTTGTCAATGTAGCATTTAAACTTATCATTGAGTGCTTGGATTCCCCTCCAGGATGGATGGAGGCCGTCAGGCTTGAACAAACCTCCATCCCTCCAGGTGGGTCCCCAGTCATAGAAACATAGAAACATAGAATTTGACGGCAGATAAGGACCGCTTGGCCCACCCAGTCTGACCATTTCCCTACCTACTGGATAAGCTGCAGATCCTAGTTAACCAGCAGCCTACTTCTTCCTACCCCAACCCCCCAGAATTGCCTTATGACTATCCCATGCATGCTTGAATTCCACCACTGATTTTGACTCCACAACCTCCTCCGGAAGGCCATTCCATGCATCCACAACCTCTCTGTGAAAAAATACTTCCTAAATTACCTCTGAGCCGCCCCCATCTTCAAATTGTGCCCTCTTGTTCTTGCACACCTCTTTTTGAAAGATGCTACCTCTTGGACTTTGTTGATTCCTTGAGGTACTTGAAAGTTTCTATCATGTCCCCCTCTCCCTCCTTTCCTCGAGGCTATACATATTAAGCTCCTTAAGTCTCTCTTCATATGTCCTCCAGTGCAGACCCTGCACCATTTTAGTTGCCCTCCTCTGGACAGCTTCCATCCTGTCTATGTCTTTGTGGAGATTGGGTCTCCAGAACTGCACACAGTACTCCAGATGGGGTCTCACCAGCTCTCTGTACAGAGGGATAATAACTTCCTGTTTTCTACTGGTGATGCCTCTCCCTATGCATCCCAGTATCCCCCCAGCCCTCCTTGCTGCCCTCTCACATTGCTTGCCCACCTTTAGGTCATCTGATATGACTACCCCCAGGTCCCTTTCCATTTTTGTTGTTGTTAGTATCTCACCCCCCATTGTGTACTCTTCCCCTGGGTTTTTGTTTCCCAGGTGCATTACCTTGCACTTCTTAGCATTGAATCTAAGCTGCCATACATTTGACCATTCCTCTAACCTTGCCAAGTCCCTTCTCATCCTTTCCACCCCACCCTGTGCATCAACTCTGTTGCAGATCTTAGTGTCATCTGCAAAGAGACATATTTTTCCTTCCAGTCCTTCTGCAATGTTGCTTATAAAGACATTGAAGAGGACTGGTCCTAATACTGAACTCCCATGTACCCCGCTAGTAACCCTCCTTTCTTCTGAGTGGGCTCCATTTACTATTACCTCTGTGTCCTATTCTTCAGCCAATTCTTTTACCCAGGCTGTCATCTTGGGACCCACTCCCAGGCTGGCTAACTTATATATTAATCTTTTGTGTGGGACTGTGTCAAATGCCTTGCTAAAGTCTAGGTAGGCCATGTCCACAGCCCCTCCCTGATCTACTACTTTGGTCACCCAGTCAAAGAAATCTATCAGATTCGTCTGGCATGACCTTCCTGCTGTGAATCCATGCTGCCTAGGGTCCTGTGCCCTTCTGGCCTCTAGATACGCGACAATTCTTTCCTTTAGAAGTGATTCCATCATTTTCCCTATCACTGAGGTTAAAGGGACACTGTCAGCTTTAGCCACGGTTTTCTGAAGAACTCTGTATCTTTTAAACAAATAATGTTTCATTATGTTCACCACATCCCCTACCTTCACCTTTATTCTTTATGTTTGCTCGTTTCCTAATTTTCGTAATTTCAGCCCATTTGTATATTCACTCGGGACCCCTGTAAACCTGCCATTCACATAGTTACAGCCCCTACACAGTGTTGTCACGATGCTATGCTTTGAGTGACATATAAATTATTCTCACACCTGTCCCAAAACCTTTCCAGCTCCTTTAGGTTGCCGGTGTTCAAGCAATCACTTTACCTCTCGGTTCCTGCCTGCAAGCGTTGAAGGTGAGTTCCTACCAATCCTTTCATTTTTTTTCCCATTTTCTACCGGTAATCTACTAAGCAGTGAGTGGGAGCAAAAGTGAGCTGGTGGGTTTGCACACTGATAAGAACACTATTCTGACTTTTTTTTCGGATCTCATTGCATTGCCAACAACACTGACTACTGAGTATATCACAGCAAGGTAACGGTGAGAAGGTTTTTTTTTGAATTTACACACTGCCCTCTCGCCTCTTAAATTGTAAAAATACTGTATATTTCTTTACACAGTGCTGAGTATTGGCATGACTCACCCCTTTTTAAAGGTCCCAGAGTGAACATAATGCAAAAGTACTCCGGCCATTAATGGGTCTATACAGTGCTGTGGTTTGTGTTTTCTTCCATTTTGCCTAAACAGCACTGCAATGAGCACTAAAAGCAGACCATTTCTAAAGTATTGAAACCACTTACCAAATACTATTTGTAGTTACACCTTCTTGCAGACACAGTTCTCACATAATTCTTTATTTGTGGTCTGATGATGGAAAAGGAAAATGAGCGCAATAAAACAAAAAGCTTACAATCGGAGGCTAATCTACTTAGTACAGGTGCATCAATAAAAATCCAAAGGTAGAAGAGAGATAAACAAGTCAACAGAGAGTGCACATGTGTAGCAGACTTTTTTTTTGGGGGGTCTGCTTCCGATCCAAGTGGAGTCACACAAAGGGGTGTGGGTGTCTGACTAGCTTGCTACTGAGCAGTTTGGAGTCCCGGGATATCACTCCATTACATACAAACATTGGCCAAATGCAGATATCCTCGTTATTCAAATTCCCACACAATTCTATCAAACACATACTTCAGAACACGATCTCGGAGTCTCTGTTATAAAGTTCTGAATTTTCTGCTTCATCTATATAGTGGTGGCACTCCACATCGCGGTATTTAGCATTTTGATCAACTGCCTCCGGTGCATACAAAGTAGCATCAGTACACTAACAATGGAGAGATAGTATGCCATACAAAATTATGAATGAAGGGATGCCGGTTTAGATGCTTCACAGAAATTGGCACTTAGAGGAAGCAACAGATTTGACTCGGTCTTTGGTAGAAGAAGCAACTGTTTTTAGCGGGGCAAAAAGTATATGGGGACACCACTATTCTCTCTATCACGGCAGCCCCAACCTTAGTGCCCCTAGCATCCTAATGCTTAGATCGGTGAAAACTTGTTCCGCAAAACCAGGTAACAGGGTACCTTGTCAGACTCAGTGCACACTGAATGGGACTATTTTCCACACACACTCACACACACATTCCTGGAGGTCACAACACAAGGCTACTTGAGCAGCAGTGTCCCGGATACAGCACAAAGTGATACCAGAAGCTCTTGGCTCCATAGTAACATCAACGGTTTATAACTATCCGATTGTGCAATTCGTCATTTCTAAATATCCTGATTTTGCAATTTTGTCATTTTAGTCTTGATTTTGGTCAGGGACTGTTCTTCGTGATTTAGATAAAATTAAGGTTTCGGGCAAATGCTGGCGATGCAGATCAGTCACAAGTGGATGTGATTAGGCAATGCCATGTCACCGAGCCTAAAAAGGAAAAAAAATCAAAAAATCAAAAGATTTCCTTATGCAGACTGTTCGTTTGATTTCAGACTTCAACTCCAATTTTTTTGTAATATATGTGATACAAGCAAGATAAATATATATGCATACCAAATATATATTAAAAAAGCAATATATATATATACAGACACAAATATGTGCATTTCGAAGTCCCCGAAAGGAGGAAAGAAACAAAAGTAGGCGAAGGTATGGATGGGACGTATTCATTAGAAAATAGAGGTTGTAGTCGTTTTGAGGATTGCAGCATTATCTGAAATACTGGACAACATCGGCACAATATACAAATTTAATGTCTGAAGTCCTTATATGGACAGGTTACCTCCGACATTCTTGCTTTTTATCTTTGTGGGTGACAAACATTTTTGTACTATCAGTAATACACACACACCCACCCACACACTGCTGTAGCTGAAGGTAATCTTTCTGTACACACACTTCCATGCAATATATAACCCCACTCAGACGCAGCCACGCAATATGCCCCCCAAATCGGAGCAGTGAACCCTGTAGGTTTTGGCCAACACTGACTTGTGGGGTAAGGGGTCACAGTTGCCCACAAAATACGAGTGTGCAAAAATGCAGAAGGAGCTGCCGGGATAATGCCTTTGCTCATTTGGTGAGCAACAGTCCCTAACTAGCATTTGTTTTTTCTATTCCGCCCTCTCCTGCCCAAATATTCTTTTTTTTTCCAAAGTAAAAAATCATTTTTTTTCGTCTGCATTCTCACACACACACACACACAGTGTCATCTGTCCATACCCCTACCAGTATTATCAATTTATGGGGATGTTTTATCTGGGGGCAGTTATGCTCTTGTGGGGTAACAGTAAGGCACTCAATAAACAAACCTTTTTATAGGGTCTGTGGACAATACCTTCGCCCATTTACGTCTTGCCCTGTCTAGAAAAAATATTCGTTTTTAGTTTTCGTTAGCAGTCACACACACACACACACACACTCTTACACACTGTTCTGTATCTGAACACACAGTGTCCACTGCCCATACCCCTACGAGTATTGTTTGATCTTGGGGCATTTATGCTATTGGTAACATATAATTTAGAGACACTTCGGATGTTGGGTTCTATTAACACTTCCATTTGTGGGACCCCTTTTATATCGGGTACTGTTTATTATTATCTCATATGCCGCACTATAATTCCGGTATTAGGGACAAGTCAATTAGGGGGTCCGTTCTTTGGCCATAACCGCTTTCACAAAGCTTATTCTACATAAAAATAATACCCTCCAGTTACTAATGAGGGACAAAGAAAGTGTTTGTCAGGGAAAGGCTGCATCTGTACCTCCATGTTACTAAACTCTCTCCCTCTCAATTTCTAAGTGATGTCTTGGAACACAGAAGAAGGGTCATGTGCATCTTTCCGGTTAGCCATTTGTGGCACTTATTTTACAGCAGTTTACAAAATCCTAGACAGCCATAACCCCAGTCAGTGTATTGCATTTTAAAAACATTTCTCCAAAGTGTGCCTGTGTTTGTTTGTGTGGGACTCCGACCGATCGCAATCAACACATGATTTGATACTTATCTACTGCAGTTAATTAAAAAAAAAACACTAAAAAAATTATAATCAATGAGATTTACAGTACATAAACAGAAGAGTCAGATGTCGGAGTGGAATTAATTTTTAATAAATGGTGAAGTCCCGGATCCAGGAGATTCTAGTCCAGTTTTATTCTAAAAATTACAAATTATAAGCAAAATAACACTGACCTAATAGATCTGAACTGAACAACCTGTGGCAGATCTCTGAAGTCAAAAAATTATTCCCAGACTGTAAATCTCGGTCAAAAGTATGTTTTCTTTGTCATTTTTTCCGGCAGCCATCATATGCCAAGTCGGAAATAAAGCATAGCATTCATCAGAGATCCAAGTGACACTGTGACATAAAGCAATGGTTCAAACCAACAAGGATCAAACAAGTTTGTTTGGTGGTCCTCTGACATATTATCTATTTATTTCACGCGTGCCACAATACCGGAGGTTGCTATAGGAGCAAACAAATGATCACCTACTATAATGGGCAGCTTGAATCGTGTGTTTGTCTTGCTGTTCATACCAGCTTTTTCCAGTTCTTGTTATAAAAGCATGGATTTTAAAAAAAGCATGAAAATATTTTAAATGATTGTTATATCTGGGTTAGAGTTGATGAGTCAGATACTTTCTTTTATTTGTGAGCCTGAAGCAGCTCGTGTCTGTGACTATTCGGGGTAGGAGCTCATGAGGGTGGATTTGTTCATCATCTCTATTATTCCTAATGAGTCGGAGGCACTTGACTCTAGTTCGCTTGGGGGAGGGATCTGCAGAGGTGGGATGGGGTATTTTTGCAGGATTTCCACTGAATGTTGGGTGATAGTACTGCTGATCCTGCAATCCCCTGCAGAGGTTAACAGGGTCATTAGGTCAGCAGTTACTAACACCTGTGGAAGCCTGAACATCGCATCTAGCGAGTCTGAGCAGCTCAGCAGCTTTTTCAAACCAACGACACAACCGTCAGGTTAGGGTCCAGTTGTACATGGAGGGAGAGAGCCTGAACATGTGGGTCAAACGAAACTGCAGTTTAGTGTTCTTTGTGTGGTGGCTATAGCTACAGAGGGAGGAGTAGAGCAATTTGTATGAACAAGTTTGAGCACCATATTTCTGATCTGGACATGGCTGTGTAGTGTGTAGGATGCTGGTCAGTGTACAACGGAAGGGATGTTATTTATTATTATTGAAACAATGGTACCAGAGAATGTTCAATTCTAGTCTGGATGGAATGGGAGGGAGGGCAGCTTCTAGCCCATTCAAGTGAATCCGCTTGTGATTTAAGGCTGCACAAAATTTACAACAGTATATTCAATTAAAAACAAATGAATGTGAGGGAGGAAATTAATTACTATCAAGAATGGGACTTCGATAGTGATTATATGGGTTGAAGATGGGGTCCCTGTTGCGCTGCGTTGACAGGAATTGTATACAGCAGCATTGTAGAGACCAACGTTTTAGCTGTATTTGAACATATTTGAACCGACCTGAGGCAATGATGCAGCATGGTGTAGGCTCGTAGACCCTGAGTTTCTGGCTCAAATCCAACAACAGCATCAGCGCTCTGCACAGTGTGAGGAAAAAAGATGCTGTGTGGGTTAGTAATAAATAGAAGGCTAAAATATACCATTCAACCATATTTAGGAAAAAAATTACTGTATGACCTCTCAGTGCTTCACCAAAACACAGACCCAATATGGGGATACTGTATGGTTATACATTTTATTATTGTCCAGTTCCTATACAGCCACTTGATGTCGGTGGTTGTATTTGTTCTGAGCCTTTTTTGTTTAGCTTGAAATACTTCAATAAAATCTGATTTTTAAAATCGGACTTTCATCCCTTCTCTGCTCCTGGACAATAAACGGTAAAAATATCCCACAGTTCCCATAAAGTTGGTCTGTCGATGTATCTCTTTGTTTATATTTCATGTCGCTTGATTCCCAAATAGATGGGTGTGGTGCTTGATTCAAAGAATCCTTGAGTTATGCAACTTTGCCTTTCTATGCCACCCCCCCACACACACACACACACACTAGCTGTTACTCAAGAGCCACCGTCCCATTTTACAGGGAAGACATTTGGGACACTGTCCAAAGAACTACAATGGCCAGCCATGTTTGCTGTCGGTTTGAAAAACAATACATATATATATAGACTCAAATGTATGCGTATGGAATACATATTGGAAAAACAATTTTTAAACAGAATCCGATAGGTACATACCGAAGTCCCTGAAAGGTAGACAGAAAAAGGAGGAGAATATAAGGATCAGACTTACTGGGAGAAAAATAGCTTGTAGTTTGGTAGTTTGGAGAATGGCAGCATGTTCTCAAATAATGGAAAACATAGGCAGGCAATAAACAGACCTTTTATACCATCAGTAATGTGCTGTAGCTGAATTAAATATTTCTTGCTACACCCACAAACACTGCTGTCGGTGAAGGAAATCTTTGTGTACAGGCATACATTTCAAGGCAATATATACCCCCACACACTCGCACCCGCGCAATATGTACCCCACCAAACAAAAAATGCTGAACAGTCAACCTTATTCACATTCAATAAGAAATCTGTATCTTTTATGCACCCCTGACTTGTGCAATCAAGGGATGCCGTTGCCATCAAATTATCAGTTTGCAACAATATGAGTGCATATTTATAAGGGACATACCATGTATACTTCAGGGCAGTGCACAACAATGTATATGGGCACTTCATAAGTTCAAAGTCAGGGGACACTATGTTGTTACTGACCATTCACATAATGGTTGCAGGCATTTCCTAAGACCTTTTAGGGGCATTTCAATTCTTTTTAGGCTGCAGGTGGACACTTACGTTTTCAGGAACACTTACTTATGACTCCTAAGGGATATGGTGCAGACACTAGGAGTAGTGCCAGGTCATAAGAGATGCGGCAGCAAATGATCAGCTCCTATACTGGGCCACTGGAATGTTGTGTTTCGGCTAACTGTTCATACAAGTTTTTTTTTTTGGCCTTGATATAAAATCATGTATTTATAATAAGATTAAATCATGGAAACATTTTTCAATGATTGTCATATCTGCGATCGAGTGCCCTGCAGAGTAAGCCAACAGGGTCATTAGGTCAGCAGTTACAAATAGCTGTGGAAGCCTGAACATTTTTCAGAGATGCAACCTTGACTTCCATATTGTAATAACCTTGTACAGCTGTGTCAATTTCTATGCCACCCCCCCACTAGCTGTGACTCCAGTGCCACCATCCATGTTTCCAGTGAAGACATTTGGGCCACTGTCCTAGAGAACTACAAGGTCCAGCCATCTTTGCTATCTCTGACCCCCCTTTAATCTTACTGCTGTAGCCAATTGTAGGCAATGCTTATTCGGGCCCCAGGAACCTGGCATAGATCCAGGAGGCTGAATGGTGTGCTGGTTGACTTTCGTTATTCACCATTCAAAAGTCATGCCAATCACCTGTTGATTAACAGTCACACAACTCCCATGTTCTGTGACTGACACCTGGACTGCCTGGACTGCTGTCTGCTGGTGTTCAAGTTACAGGAACCAGGCTGTAGACAGTAGGCTTGTGGCATATCTGCTACCTAGCAGTGACAATGGTCCGGATTTTTTGGGCAAAAGCTCATTGGTTTTCCATACTGGTTTTGGCCAGTGAGTACTGTCAAGTTGAGGTCCAACATGAAGATCATCTGAATGATGCTTTCGTAGCCAAACAAGGACAGTTAACATTTTTCATTTTGCATTCTAGTGCCATATGGGTGTTGTGCATGACCTGCAAGCGGGAATTCATATCTTGTCTATCCAGCTGACAAAAGCGTGGACCAATGGGCATACAGCCATACTGTACACAGTCAGTATGCTGGTGGCTGGCTGGGCGGCTTGCGTGTGGGTAGCTGTGACCCTCCACTGACTGTGGGGGGAGCGTGGTTGGGGTGGCACAGTGGGCTTGGCGCAGGGGGGTACAGCTGGACCACAGGGATAAATCTAGATGTTTGATATGTACTAGAGCCCATGCTGGGGCTGGCAATGGTCCACTGGAGCACCATGGATATTAGACATTTCAATGTTATACCTGTGCCCATGATCGTGCATGGGGGGTGCTACCATGATGGATGGTGCAGTCGGAGCTTGAGTGGTAGCGGCCGTGTTGCACCCTGCAATACGGCAGCACACCAGAAGGTCAATTTAGTCAATTTTATAGAAGTGACTGAGCTACATGAGATGCTGTGCTAACACCTCACATTTCACCTCTAAACTCACGTCTTCAAGGAGTGGTGGGGTTAGCTGTACCTGAAATCTCTTTTATACCCCACCAAAGTACATTACATGTGCTGATTGGTCAGTTGCAAAACACACAATAACTGAAAGAGAACAGGCGAGCAAGTGTCTATGTGCATAAATTATTCAAATCAATTTTCAAAGAATCCGATCTTACTCCAGTTTGATTTAACAAAGCAAAAATGCTCAACACTTTTCATTTTGTATCATAACTTTTGACTCCAGCCTTTTGGCCTAAGTAACGTTTGCATTACTTGTTCCTCTTTACTGCAGAAACCGAGGCAAAAAAAAAATGGGGGACACTGGGATGCATATGGAGTGGCATCATTAGTAGTAAGCTGGTTGTTATCCCCTGTACAGATAGTTGTCGAACCCCATCTGGAGTACTGTGTTCAGTTCTGTAGACCCATCTCCACAGAGACATGACAGAGTGAGGCAGTCCAGAGGAGGGTAACCCAAATGGTGCAGTGTCTGCACCAGAAGACATATGACGAAAGACTAAAGCAGCTTAATGTGTATAGGTTCGAAAAAAGGAGGGAGAGAGGAGACATCATATAAACTTTCAAGGAACTCAAGAGAATCAACTTAGTCCAAGTGGGTTTCATCTTTCAGAACAAGTGATGTGCAAGAATAAGGGGGCATTATTTAAAGATAGAGGGGGAATGGCTCAGCGGTAATGTGTGGAAGTATTTTTCCACAGAGACAGTTGTGAATGCATGGAACCGCAACCCTGAGGTGGTCGTGGGGTCAAGCACAGTGGGCGAATTCATGAATGCATAGGAACGACATAAGTCAGTGCTAGTGGGGGGTAGGAGGAAGTAAGCTGTTGGCTAACTAGGATCGGCAGCTTATCTTTTTGGTATGAAAATGGGCAGCTTAGGTGGGTCAAGCGCTCCGTATCGGCCATTGAATTCTATGTTTATATTTTTTGATGTCATCTGCAAACAGACAAACCTTACCCTCCGGCCATCAGCAATCTCACCAATGAATATATTGAAGATAACTGGCACCAGGACTGACCCTGAGGCACCCAACTTCTGACTGTACACCATTTACCACCTCACTTGTTTTCTATCTGCAAACCTGTTTGCCACTCAGTTGACCAAGTTCTCACCTCCATTTTATCAGGGTTCAGTCACAATCCGCTAGATGCCATCCAGTCATTCATCTCAGCACGGCAGCTGTTTAGCTCATCCACCATGTTATATGTCCCTTGGGAAAATGATCAGTATAGCTGGGTGTTGTCAGCAGATAAATGAAAACCTAAGCCAATGCTTCCTAATGACTCCCCACAGGCAGCATATACACTGCGAATAACATTGTGGCCTGAACTGAACCCTTATGTACTCCACAGAAAAGGGGTGCTAGAGGTCATGGACAAATTCCCCTTAACAACCTGTTTTCTCCTGTTGTTTAAAAAGTAGTCGAACCAGCTGATGACAGTGCCAGTGAGTCCACAGAGTACCCTGAGATGGTCAAGCAACACACAATGGTCCACAGTGTCAAAAGCTGAAGAGGGATCAAGGAGGACAATGAAAAATCCTTTCTCCTCAATCTCTAGCCCTCACTAGATCATTCAGCACCTGAACAAGTGCGTTTTCTTTGCTATGCCTCTCCTGAAACCATGACTGGAAGTGTTTATTTGGCTCATGGGTCACGCGGTGCTGCTCCACCAGAAGCGCCACTACCTTCTCCACAACCATTTCCAAAAAGGGTGAGACTGTAGATATGTCATTAATTTTCATTGACCTCCAGGTCCAACACTGGTTTCTTTAGGACTGGTATCACCAGTGCATCCTTCAAGGCATCAGGAAACACCCCCTCAGATAGGGAACTTCAGACAATCAGAACAAATACAGGCCAATGATGTCAATGCATCTCATCATTAAATCCATAGGCACTCAATCCAGTTCGCAAAAGGTGTGCTTTACATTTTTTAACACCACGATAACCTGACTTTCATCCACTGGTTTAAAGTACCCCCCTCATCCAGGCAGAGTACACTTAGTACATCTATGGTGACCACTGCCAGCTATGGCATTGATGACTTGCAAAACTCCCTGCTGGTTACAGGACACTCTGTCTGAAAATAACAGCAAAAAATCTTCACATGCTTTATTTTAAACAAACCTTCTACAGCTGTACACCGGCATGATGCAGTAGCTGGTCCACACTATGAAAATGTATAGTTGGTCATTTCTTCCCGGCAATCATCATGGACAGGAACACTGCCTTCTTATTGTTGATAATGCGCAGTGCCAGTTTCTCCGCATCCAGGCTAGACTTTCTCCAGCTGCACTCTAACCTCTGACTATTTCTCTTCATCTCACAGAGGTCACCATCAAGCCAAGGTGAACTCATGTAGGACGATTTATGTCATACATGGACAGATGCAATGGAGTCAATGGCATCTGATCGAACTCAATTATTGGAGTCCAGCATCACACTGTTGCCTCCAACACATACATTTCCCACATCAGATAGATCGTCTGCCACCAGAAAACACTCCCGGGTCAATCCCCATGAAGTGCGACAGCTCATCATCTCTGTAGGGGTATGTCATTAGGTGTGAGGCCCAAACATGAACTGTGCTGTGCAATGATCGAATGAGGCCACCTGATCAATCAAAGTATTTATCTCAAGCCCCAGTGAGAACACCAGATCCAGTGTGTGTCCGCCCTGATGAGCAACAGCAAAAACAACTTATGACATGCCCAAAGATGACATAGTTTGGCGGAGGTTATGACCAAGCTGAGTGGATTCATCATCGGCCCAAACATTGAAATTCCCCCAACTAATACATCTTGCAGCTTCCAATGTTTGACTGGGGATGAATTTGGGAACCATCCTACAAGAAGTTCCCCGCATTACTACCAGCACGAAAAACAAGCAAAACCCATGCCTGGACCACCATGAACGGATGCATATTCAAAAGAACTCGTGTTTCCCAGTGGGTGCACTGTGAAGCCCAGGTTGGATCTGAAACAAATGGTTATGCCGCCACCCCTACATTCCTCTCTGGTGCAGTGCACTACGGTACCAAAAGATTTCCAGAAATCAATGTAGGTGACATCAACTGCACCCCCTTGGTCCACCACTCTGGTTACGCATTCAATGAAATCTATCAGATTATTTAGACATGTCCTTCCGGTTGTAAACCCATGCTGTCTTACATCCTGTGCTCCTATGTGTTCCAGGTGTCGCATGATCATTTCCTTAAGGACTGCTTCCATAATATTAGCCACTAGTGCGATAAGACTGACTTGTCTGTAGTACCCTGCCTCGTCCCTGCTACCACTCTTGTGGAGCGGTACCACATGATCAGTTCTCCAGTCTTCTGGGACCTTTACTGTGCTCAGAGACTCACAAAATAGTTCTGTCAATGGCTCTGCCACTTCCACCCTTAGCTTCTTTATTACGCTGGGATTAATGCCATCAGGTCCCATGGGGTTGTCCACCCTGCGCTTCACGTGCTTTTGTAGGACCCTTTATTTTGTGAATGGACTAGTTCACACCTCCTCCCCCTGTATCCATGGTGCTGCTTTGTGGGCCTTTCCTTACCTTCTCCTCAGTAAATACTGAGCTGAAGTTTCTATTGATTATATATTTCCTTTCCATGATCCTCCTCCACCCACTCTCCCTTATCCTCTTTGATCTTCGCAATCCCCCCTCTGGACTTTCTCCTTTCACTAATGTATCTATAGAAAGTCTTGTCCCCTTCTTTTACTGTTTGTGCTACTGTTTCATCTGTTTGTTCCTTTGCCTACCGTAATGCCTTTCCTGCTTCCAATGTTCCAATTGTTTAACCAGGAGTGACACACTAAGCTGACAGCTTTTTACAGGTGCAACCTGGGAGCACAGAAAAGTTAAGTGACTTGCTCAGTCTCCACAGAATATGCAATTGTGTGCTGTGGGATTCAAACCCAGGTCTACATATTTGCAGCTCAGAGCCTTAAACCACTGCCTATACTGCCTTCCAAGTAAAGTTTAGTATGCCTCCCTGTCTTCATCCGGCTGCATTTCATTATATTTCCTGAAGTCCATCCTTTTGGCTCTGAACTTTTCTGCTACTGTTTCTGAGAACCAAAGTAGTTTCCTCCTTCTTTTGCTCTTGCTTTTATCCCTAACACAATGTGATGTTGTTGCAGGTATTACATCCTTAATGCTTGCCCACTTTTCCTGTACCCACTCAGCTGTATATCTTCTTTCCATGTGACCTGCTACCAGGAGATCTGTGATCCTTTCCGTTAGTCAGTACTACATCTAGGATAGCACTGGCTCTTCTGGGTTGTTGTACCACTTGCTTGATGCCCTAGCCCTGCAGAGAATCCACTATGTGTCTAGTTCTGGCAGATGTTACTGCTGGTATTGAACAATCTGTATCTTGCATGTTGAAGTTTCCCATTGACATAACCTCCCCTTTTGCGATCATGTTTTATATATCTTATAACAGTAATGTGTCTATGTCTTCCCGCTGGTCTGGATTCCTGTAGAGGACACCACTTCATATGGCTGTCCCATTTACTGTATCCCGGATAACACACAGTTCTTCTGGCTCCTTATGTGTATTCTTCACTACTTCCACTACTTCCACGCTATTCAGAACCCTGGTGGTGGATTTGGAATGGAGTGACATTGGATGGGTTTGCCCCTTCTTCCTTTCTTTGTTAGAACTCTAACCTTGACGCTATCTGATTTGGTTGTTTAAATCGTGAACAGCTCAGATTTCAGAGTGCTGAACGGCCCTGCTTGAGTAAGGTTTTAGTAACTGGCTGTGTAACTTTGGTTCAGCCTCTGCTTGTCAATTGCCGTAGGTGTCTTGATTTGGAGCTTTGCTACGCTGCAGGGGTTTTGGGGTATTTTCTGAGTCAGGGAGCTGGCTGGGTACCCCACCCTTGAACCACAGTACTGCCACTTTTGTGGTACTCTCCGTGACTCTTTTTGTAAGGGTAGCTTTGGACTCCTTCAAGGATTACCTGTCTGGGAGAAACATGGGGGCCATGTCGAGCTGATTTTCCTGACCAAATTTTACAGATTCCTGAACTACCTCGTTGAAACTTTGGACTTCTTCAGCACCATACCCAACTGTTTCCTGCCTGATACGGACATATTAATTTTAATGAACTTGTTTTGGTTTGATTTATTTTATTTCTGAGTTTTGAAGTCTGATGATTATGGCTTTTGGACACTTGGGGTGAGAGGTCTTTGTGTCCTTTAGCTTTTTTAGTTTTGATTTATTTTATCTCCTTTTGCTAGGGAAGAACAAATAACATCTCCCCCCTTGTTGTGAGAGAACTTGAGAGGAGTTTTTGTTCTTGTCCCTCTGTTGCTATATCCCATAAGGGCTAGGCAGTGAGAGTGCCTTGTCCCTTTCCTTCCCGGTGGTGAGAGCAATCCGGGGTGGTGGGTAACAGCTTAGGTTTAGACTTTTTTCTTTTTTTACGGTTATATCTATGGTTTTTTGTTAAATTGACTGTTAATTAGTTTCGTTGTGGGTTTTGGTTTATTTTATTTAAGTCGCAACATGTGCTGGCCTCTAGCCCCCACGGTGGTGCACTATTCATCCTCCTCGCTTCACGCCCTCCGCTCCTTTGTCACTCCTCCTCTTCATTTTGATACCTACCAGTGCTGTAGAGCTCTGGGTATTGTTCGTAGGGGAGGTTGTCGAACAGGGGTTGATGAATGAGCGGGTCCATCGTATCGGGGTATTCAGGTCCAGGAGGCGCCCTGGGGCGAAATGGAATCCAGATTAAGGTTCTCCTGTCTGGTAGCCATACCCAAGGGCACCACAGAAATTAGTGGGCAGATAGGCTTGACAACCCCCGAAGTTTGTCCAACTCAGGCGGTGTTATGCAATGCCAGGTCTGTTAGGAATAAGACCGCTATTATTGCCGATCTTGTAGGTTCGGCTGACCTGGCTTGCATCACAGAGACCGGGCTGGATGAAAACTCTTGCCTACTATGGAGGCCATGATTCCGGCCTGGTACTCGGTGATACAATGCCCGAGATTGGACCGCAGGGGCGGGGGGGTTGTAGTCTGTTTTAAGATGGAATTGGGTCTCACGAATGTGGTAGTCGGTGAGACTGGATCTTTTGAGTGTACAGTCGTAGCAGGTGTAGGCGTTTGAATTGTCCTCATCTACCATCCACCCGGAGATGGGAGACGCTTCTTACAGGAAGTAGCAGACTTCCTCGTCGACATGTCATTTGAGTCACCCAGGTTGATGGTTCTGGGTGACTTCAGCACCTGGGTCGACGACAACTCTCAAACTGGTAATGACTTCCTCCAATTGATGTCTTCTTTGGGCCTTACACAGGTGGTTTCCACTGCTATGCACAAATCCGGACACTCTTTAGATCTAGTCTTCCTTCTAGGGATCAACGCATCCGACATGGGTGTGGAACCAGTCGCCTGGTCTGATCACCACATCGTGAGGTTCAATTTTTTACAACTCCCTGAGAAGACCAGCCCCTGTGGAGATGGTCAGGTACCGCCCATTATGGAACGTTACTCCACAAGGTCTAGCGGCGGTCCTTGACCTCTCATCCTTTGGTTCGGTGAGCAATGGCCCAGAAGCATTGGTGTTGGCCTATAATAAGGCCGTCACGACAGCTCTGGATTCTATTGCTCCTGTTCGTGAGCGCCCCTGATCCCTTCGCCCCGGAGCCCCATGGTTCGATGGGACCCTGATGGAGATGCGGAGACAGGGGCGAAGGTTAGAGCGTCGCTGGCGCAGGTCCGCCCTTGATGCCGACCACTCTAGATTGATGGAACATTATGTTAACTATCAATCTGCAATCACCCATAAGAAGGCAGAATTCCTGTCCAGGGAGATTGCAGTTGCTCAGAATCGACCGGCTCAGCTGTTCCGAACTGTAGACAGACTGTGCAACCCAGCCTGCCTGCATGTTCGGAAAGCTTTTTCGCAAGCAGAGTGCGATGAGCTCGCTCCGATACTTTGCAACTAAAGTGGCCAACATCAGGAAGAACCTGGGTCCGGTAAGCTCTATGGGTGAAGCTTTTGGACAGCATGAGATGACAGTGCCTCATTTCTCCTGGAGTTCCTTTCGACGACCTGAGTTTGTGGACATTATGAGGATCATCCACTCTAAGCGCCCCACAAGTTGTGGCTTGGATCCCGGTCCGACTCCCCTCATCTTGGGTTGTTTAGACACCATTGGTCCGGTCCTGGCGCAAATAGTCTGGTGCTCCTTGGAATTAGGTGAGTTTCCCTGCTCCTTGAAAGAGGCTGTGGTAACTCCTCTCTTGAAGACAGCTTCCTTGGACCCAGACTCTTTTTCTAGTTATCGACCTATCTCTAACCTCCCCTTTTTTGGGAAGGTTATTGAGAAGGTCGTAGCGGTTCAACTGGATGACCATTTAACCATCCATAATGTCTACGAATCCTTCAAGTCGGGCTTCCGTAAAAGACATAGCACTGAGACTGCGCTGGTTCGGGTGTTAAATGATCTTCTGATGGCGAGGGGATCAGAAGAGACATTCCATTCTTGTTCTTCTTGATCTCTCTGCAGCCTTTAACACAGTGGACCACATGGTGCTATTAGCTCACCTGGGGCAAATTTGTGGAATGTCTGGAACCGTTTTGCAATGGTTCACGTCATTCCTTACCGGGAGATCGCAGAGAGTTGTGTCAGGGATTTTTTCCTCTGACCCAATCCCTTTGTTGTGTGGAGTGCCCCAGGGATCCGTGCTGTCACCCATGTTGTTTGCAGTGTATATGCTGCCCCTCGGAAGTATCATTAGACGATATGGGCTGAGGTTTCACTGCTATGCGGATGATACCCAGCTCTATCTGTCTTTTGCACCCGACCAGGATGGAGCTGTCTTGGTGTTTAACAACTGTCTGCGGGAGATCCAAGACTGGATGGATTCTAGTTGGCTAAAGTTGAACTCGGAGAAAACAGAGGTGCTGGTAGTGGATCCTGGTGGTCGGGTGGTGAGGCCAGGTATCGGTGCTCCATCTGGAATTATTCTTGGTGGAGTATCTATGCTGTCCTCAGAACGGGTGCGTAGCCTTGGATTTATTCTTGACGAAAGGCTGACTCTCAAAGCTCAGGTGTCAGCCGTTGTCAAGACTTCCTTTTATCATCTTAGGAATATTGCCAGGGTTAGGCATCTTGTTCCGTTTGACTCCTCGCCTACTTTGGTTCACGCTTTGTATCTTCCGCTTAGACTATTGCAACGCCTGTACTTTGGGCTATCTGGGGTTGACATCCGTCGCCTACAGCTGGTGCAGAACGCTGCCGCCCGGGTTTTGACTGGGACAAGTCGGTTCTGTCATATCACTCCCGTGCTGCGCGAACTGCACTGGCTGCCTGTGCGGTGGCGGATCACCTTTAAAGTCATTTTGTTGACTTTTAAAGCCCTTCACGACCAGGGTCCAGCCTATCTGAAAGACCTCCTGGTGCCTTACTGCCCTGACCAATCACTCCGCTTTGCTGACATGGGGTTGTTAGAGATCCCAAGAGTGAGTTTACAATTTTCTGCCAGCAGAGCATTTAGACATGCTGCACCCACTCTTTGGAACTCTCTACCATGTCGGTTACGGCAGTGCACCTCCGTGGAACTTTTTAAAAAGGATTTGAAAAGTTACTTGTGGAGTATGGCTTTTTTAGACAATTAAGTTATTTATTAAAGCTTGGATTTTATTATCAAATATTTCATCTTGTTGTATGCTGATTTTATGTACATGTGTTGTTTTATGTATTGTTTGAATTGTTTTAAAGTTGTTCAGCACCTTGATATACTGAAAGGTGCTATGCAAATAAAATTATTATTATTATTATTATTATTATTATTATTATTATTATTATTATAATTCTGAACAAGTGCCCAGAAACCCACCATAACACTCGCAATCCACCAAGGCATCACCAGCAGAAGCAAGAACCAGCTTGTTAGTGGTGATCTGCCCCTTTTCTGGACAGTGGGAAGAATTCTGCGGTAGATGACATAGTGCATGGACAGACAGACAGGGTGACTCCTTCATCATGAGGTGAGGAACCTACAAAGCTACAGACACATACAGGTATGAAGTCCAACCCACCAGGACCTGATGAGTCAGCAGCATAATCATACAGGCACCAGATCATGTGTACCCAGGGCAAGATGCCACTAGCAAAACAGTGTTGCCAAATCCTATCTCAGAGCCAATAGAGCTGTGGGGTTAGACTGACCAGGAAAGGATTCCCCTCCAAACTACCCCAGTCAAATGTCAACAGTGGACTTGAGAAACTCCAGTCCATGAAAAGTGCATAGGGCTAACATTTTGCAACAAGAGTGCTTAATGGATGCTAATCTGTATGTCACCAGATTTCAATTGGATGAGAGTATGCATCTTAAAATAGGGATCGCTCAATGTACCTGTGTGGATGTGCCCATTTCGGTACCCATTTACCCTGCATCATTTGTTGCTTTACTTCCATCTGCAGTGTTCCCAGAGGGGATGTGTGCCACTCCACACAAAATCTACAAATTGCAACCATTTCCCCTGCAGCATTTGTCGCTTTACTGCCATCTGCAGTGTACTCGAGCGGTGATGTGGGCCACTCCACACTAAATCTACAAAATGCAAGCATCTTAGGTACCTCAGACCCTGGTTCAACATGGCTACCATCGTTGGTGGTTGTGCAAGGTAAATTTAGGCTCCAAAAAATTGGTATATAGCCAGGAGTGCCCAAGCGGTGCTGACAGCCGTCTGTATTTCACCTGTGAGAGTGAGGGCCTGTCATTCAAAGAGTAATACTTAGACTGGCCCCCGTCTGTGACTGAAACCTAGATTGACCTTGTAATGCTGTGTGCTGGTGTGGAGCTCCAGGAACTTTATTCTAACCATTCAGTCTGCGTGATGCTGAGTAACAGATGAATATACAGGCTTTTCAAAATGTAAGAAGAACAAAACAAGGCGTTGTTGTCAGTGTGTGGTCTGCAAACCGATCAAAATGGTAGTGTTAAATGCATGCTGCCAATAGAAAATCACGCTAGAATCAGTGTCTCAACAATAGGTCTTTTAGATAATTACTGAAGAAGACTTATGGTTGAGATGTTCACTCTAACTCTATGTTGCGGGTGAATGTAATACAAGAATTTAGAGAGAGACATGATTTGCTGCAGAAAAGTATTTAAAAGTGCATGCCTGTGCAGCATGGCGTGACAGACTGAATGCAGAAGTTGGACATGTTACTGAGGGTAAGCCACTCTGTGATCACTCTTCCGGGTGCTCAGAGCAACGTTTGCAGCATTGTCTTATTTTATGGCTTCATGGCGCAGCGGTGTATCTGTGCAGTTGCCGATACAATGCCACTGCCGGACAGTGGTTGTTTGAGTACACAACAGCTGGCTGTCAGAATGACAGTATGTGATGTGCTGTGCTGGACTGACATGAAAAGGCTCATAGGATGAATCTGTAGCTGTGGTTGGACGGGGAGAGAGAGACAGAGACAGAGAGAACATTTCGAGAGGAGGAGAGTTAAGACTGACCCTGTGCAGAGTAGTTTCACATACCAACCCAGAGGCCTGCAAGTGAGACAGAAGCCGAACCAGCCAGAAGAGAGAGACCCGGGACCACCAGAAGGACAGTTGAACTATGAACTACGCAGTTGATTAGGACAACCAGCAATGGTGGTTGCTGAAAAAACATTGCTGAGGGATGCTTTAGAATGTTTTTGTTACACCCTCCGCTCAAAGGCAACTCTTGTTTGACCGGAGAACTGTAATTCACGACCGTTTTCTAATGTGGCCTATCTGTCCATTGACATTGCAAGCTTTTCTAGCTACCTATCTTGACAACGAGTAGTTAAAGGCACAATGGTCTGCCATTTTTGCATCATATTATTTCTAGTTGAATACCCACATTTAATGATTACTTTACTTTTCTCAAATTCATTGGCATTGCTAGTTCTTTTCAAAGCTTTCCCATCTCTTCCGATCTGAAATGGATAGTTAAGGGTGTAGTTATACCGAGTCTTATTTTTGTTTCAAATCCTCAATGTACTCTGATTGCATACGTCCTAAACATTGTGGATGTCCCAAAACAGTACAGCCTCTCATTATACAACTGTCTCCTCTCCTTCCACTACATCACGAGTGTCTAGACTATGTTGGTAGTGTTCCCAAATTCAGGAAAGATGCATTGTGAGTTTCTCAATGGTTGTAAACAAGATTCATTTTTTGTGGAAACACCAGTATGTTGTTCAATCTTTTTTTCACTTTTCAAAATTAAAAAAAATCAGAATCAAACTACCAGCTACATTACCAATGTCCACAGAACATAAGGAATCATAATATGTATTTGCTACACTAGGGACAATTTCAGGCCTAAGGGAGTGATACTGTTCCTTCTATTTCTCGGCATTGGTGAGCGACACACCATCGAGTCTGGAGTTATAAATACCAACTTGTGGGATTTGTGGCAGATGTCCAGCAAAAAGTGACTAATGTCCCCTTCAGTCATATGCAGCTCTTTGGGCTCCATGTACAGGACATCATTAATGACTTACATGCCGCTGGTATGGCTATTACATCTGTCCATTGGCTCGACCACACCCATCCCAGTAGCAGAGAGTGCCCATCCGTTTTTAAAGGGTTATCCAAGTGCAGGCTCCTGTCCCCAGGGTAACAGTAACCACGGGGCTGCCTTGCCTACACCCGCCTCCTCAGGTCCTGGCATGAAACGACCCTGTGGTGATGGTTCGGCCCCAGTCGCAGGATCTGACTCTGCCTGACTCCTTGCCATACCAACCTCATTTGGTACTGACCAAGAGTTGGTGGTCGGAGGTTGGCTCTCCCTCCATCTCAGTCATTGTAGATACATAACTTAAGATGAATGGATTCTTCTCATAATAGAAAAGTGTCACTATGTGGAGCTTTTGGAACAGCCCCCAGAGACTCCCCTCGTATCCTCCACCTATTCTCCAGAGCATGCAGTGGTCCTTCGGATGAGTTACACTACATTCTGCGTAAAATGGTGCTCCAGCCACTTCCCCGGTGGCAGAAGAACAAAGGATCTTACTTCCGGATGAAGCTCTTTCAGCAGTTAACTCTTGAAGGACTGACCCCCACTTTGCGGCGCATCTCAGCAATAATTTTCTCTTGCAGTACCAATGTGTGACTGCCCGCCTGCCATCTGCTCCGCCCATGTCACTCTGTATAAAGGCATTCGGTGGTCCACACGTGCTCCAGTTCTTTCCCGCATCCACAGCACGTTAGTCAGCTATCCGCTGTCTGATGGTTCCTCCGCTTTAAGAACAGTTATTGTTCTATAATATCTCCACAACAGTTCGACACATCTCCTCTACTATGCACGGACATCATAACAAGTTCTCTTGTGGGAAGCAGAACCCTACCAAGCACAGACACCAGGACTGCCTTTTTTGCCTGAGCCCAGACCGTGACACATGCGCCTGTACCCAATTTCAGGCCTGCAACCTCCTAACAAGGATCCACAGACATAATTCTCTTCAGGCCTTTTTAGCTGAAATCTTGTTCCCCATCTCTCGACCCAGGAACCACCGAGAGTAGAAGCGCCATCACTGTGACAGGGATCACTCAACCGCCAGGCCAAGTTAATCCCATCTCCTAGTCCACTGGTCATTCACACTCCTGCCGGGTCATTAGATACGGCTTACCTCCCCAAGCCTACCCTGATCAGCTTCTCTCAGTAAGGTACCCTCCTTACAGCCAATCAATCTCAATTGCCCAGACTCCGGATCTGAAGGGTCTCGTAGTCCCTATGACTCTGGTTCCACAGCAAAAAGGCCCGGTGACTACAGGACCTCAGCCCACAAGAGTCCGTCTGATGCCAGCTCCACAGTGGCTAAAAGTAAGTCATCTTCCCGATCATCCTCTTTGTATCCCCAACAGGCCAAACAGGCTTCAGGGCACTCCACTTACAGGGCTTATTCTCTGCCACTGAAGTCCCAGCCCAACTGGCGTCAGTCTGTGGACTCTGAGAGATGCAACTCGTGCAAGCACCATAAGTCTTCTCATAGGCCCGGCACGGCCTCTTTGCCTTCCGACCTTCCCCACCCGTCTCCGGCCAATGGAACACCATCAGATGAGGCCTCTGGCATGACACCTGAGAAACCTTCTGTTCCTCCTCCTGCGCCATTTCAGACCACCATATCTCAGCCGTTGTTGTTCCCTTCGATGTCACCTGTCATCTGCACCTACACCTCTCCTCTGTGCCGTACGCCGTTCCAACTGACGCCAGAAACAGATGGCGGTACTACGGAGGCATTACCGATGTCACCCTTTCCACAGACACAGTACCCAACCAACAACAGTGTGGGAGCCGGCCTCCCGATGTCTCGTCCAAAACCAGAGTCCACCAAGCTTTGTATGTCTCAGGTGAAACATAGAAACATAGAATTTGATGGCAGATAAGGACCGCTTGGCCCACCCAGTCTGCCCATTTCCCTACCTACTGGATAAGCTGCAGATCCTAGTTAACCAGCAGCCTACTTCTTCCTACCACCACCCCACAGAACTGCCTTATGACTATCCCATGCATGCTTGAATTCCACCACTGATTTTGACTCCACAACCTCCTCCGGGATGCCTTTCCATGCATCCACAACCATCTCTGTGAAAAAATTCTTCCTTAAATTACCTCTGAGCCGCCCCCTCTATCTTCAAATTGTGCACTCTTGTTCTTGCACACCTCTTTTTTTGAAAGATGCTACCCTCTTGGACTTTGTTGATTCCCTTGAGGTACTTGAAAGTTTCTATCATGTCCCCCCTCTCCCTTCTTTCCTCGAGGCTATACATATTAAGCTCCTTAAGTCTCTTCATATGTCTTCCGTGCAGACCCTGCACCATTTTATTTGCCCTCCTCGACAGCTTCCATCTTGTCTATGTCTTTGAGGAGACTGGGTCTCCAGAACTGCACACAGTACTCCAGATGGGGTCTCACCAGCTGTCTGTACAGAGGGATAATAACTTCCTGTTTTCTACTGGTGATGCCTCTCCCTATGCATCCCAGTATCCCCCCAGCCCTCCTTGCTGCCCTCTCACATTGCTTGCCCGTCTTTAGGTCATCTGATATGACTACCCCCAGGTCCCTTTCCATTTTTGTTGTTGTTTGTATCTCACCCCCCGTTGTGTACTCTTCCCCTGGGTTTTTGTTTCCCAGGTGCATTACCTTGCACTTCTTAGCATTTAATCTAAGCTGCCATACATTTGACCATTCCTCTAACCTTGCCAAGTCCCTTCTCATCCTTTCCACCCCACCCTGTGCATCAACTCTGTTGCAGATCTTTGTGTCATCTGCCAAGAGACATACTTTTCTTCAAGTCCTTCTGCCATGTCGCTTATAAAGACATTGAAGTGGAACGTCCTAATACTGAACCCTGCGGTACCCCACTAGTAACCCTCCTTTCTTCTGAGTGGACTCCATTTACTATTACCTCTGTGTCCTATTCTCCAGCCAATTCTTTACCCAGGCTGTCATCTTGGGACCCACTCCAGGCTGGTGAACTTGTATATTAATCTTTGTGTGGGACTGTGTCAAATGCTCTTAAAAGTCTAGGTAGGCCATGTCCACAGTCCCTCCCTGATCTACTACTTTGGTCACCCAGTCAAAGAAATCTATCAGATTTGTCTGGCATGACCTTCCCGCTGTGAATCCATGCTGCCTAGGGTCCTGTGCCCCTCTGGGCCTCTAGATACTCCACAATTATTTCCTTTAGAAGTGATTCCATCATTTTCCCTATCACTGAGGTTAAACTAACAGGTCTATAGTTTCCTGCTTCTGTCTTGCTCCCACTTTTGTGAAGGGGAATCACATCTGCCCTCCTCCAGTCCTCGGGTACCACCCCATCCTCCCATGAATTGTTAAAAAGGGTAGTCAGTGGTGTCACTAGTTCTACCCTTAGTTCTTTTAGAATTCTGGGATGAATCCCATCAGGCCCCATTGCTTTGTCCACCTTCAGTTTTAAGAGTTCTTTCAGAACCCTATCTACTGTAAATGGGCTGGTATCAACTTCTGTATCCAGAGTGTTACTACTGTTTGTTTTATGTACCTCCCCCTCTTCCTTTGTAAATACTGAGCAAAAATATTTGTTTAGTATCTCTGCCTTTTCACAGTCTCCCTCTGCCCACCCTCCATCCCCTTTATTAAGCATCACTATCCCTCCCTTGGTCTTCCTTCACTCCCTGATGTACCTATAAAAGGTTTTATCCCCTGACTTAACTGAGTTGGATATCTTTTCCTTGGTTTGCGCCTTTGCTGTTCTGACTGCCTTCCCAGCCTCCTTTTGCTTTCACTGATACAGTTCTCTGTCCTGCTCCTTCTGCGATTCCTTGTACTTCCTGAATGCTTTCTTTTTCTCTTGAACCTTCACTGCCACTTCCTTTGAGAACCATAGTGGTTTCTTACATCATTTTGTTTTGTTTATTTGCTTCACACAAAGGCTCGTTACCTCTGTGATAGCAGTTTTTATTATTCCCCATTGTTCTTCCACCCCTCCTTCCTGCCCATTTGCTAGTGCGTTCCTTAGGCACTCACCCATTTTGGCAAAGTCAGCCCTCTTAAAGTCCAGCACTTTTGTCTTTGTATGGCTTGACTCTATTGCTGTGTTTATTGTGAACCATACTGTTCTATGGTCGCTAGTTCACAGATGGCTACCCACTTCTACATCTGTAATCCTCTCACCATCTCCATTTGAGAGAATCAAGTCTAATATTGCTCCCTCTCAAGTGGGCTCCAGTACTAGTTGTCTAATGCATGCCCCCTGTAGGGCATCTAGAATAACTGCACTCTTCGAAGTGGCAGCTGCAACTGCACTCCAGTTAACATCTGGCATATTCAGATCACCCATCAGCAATATCTCCCCTTTTTCTGCCATTCTAAGTATACTTTCTATCATTTCCCTGTCCATTTCCTCTCCCTGAGAAGGGGGTCTGTATACAACCCCTGTGTGTATTGTGGTGCCATTGCCTGACTCCAAATTTACCCACAGTGATTCTTCTACTCCCTGTGTACCTTGTTGTTCTGTTGCTTTTATTCCTTCCCTTATGTAAAGAACTCCTTCTCCTCCTCTTTTACCCTCCCTGTCCCTCCTGTAGACAGTGTATCCTGGTATGTTTATGTCCCAGTCATGGTTTTGTGTGTACCATGTTTCTGTGACTGCCACGATATCCAGATGTTCTTCCTCCATCAAGGCCACTAATTCAGGAGGCTTGTTACCATGACTACGGGCATTAGTACTCATGGCTCTCCATTTTTTGATTGCTTTACCTTCCAGTGCAGCATCCTCCACTGACCGTTCTACCTCTGTCTTGTTCTCATTTAGTACCCTGTTTTGTAGGGAGAGACTTGGATTTTCCTGCTGCTTGTCAGTGCTCTCCCTTTGACTAGTTTAAAAGCTTGCAAATGAAGCATTTAAACCGATTGCTCAAAAGACTTGTTCCTTCCTGGACAGATGCAGACCATCCTGCCAGTATAGGCTGGTGTCCTCCAGGTGGAACCCCAGTCCCCAATGAAGCCAAATCCTGTGCTCCACACCATTTTTTCAACCATTCATTAAACTGCATGGTGCCAATTACCCCGCCTCCACCGTGCTTTTGACAGGTAGCACCTCTGAGAAGGATACTGTGTGTGCTACTATCTTAGGTCCCTCACCAACTCTGCAATGTCCTCCTGCACTGCTCTAATCTCATGATGAGCCAAGTCATTTGTCCCTAGGTGGACAATTACGTCCAGCTCGGAATCCATTGCAGGTGTTCTCGTGATCCTGAGGATGCGCTTCCTGTCCCTCCCTGCCATGGCACCAGGCAGGCACCTTACTTCATTTTTCTCATCTCACCCAGTTCTATACCCCATAATTGAGTCCCCACCAGGAACTGCATCCTTCCCTTTGGTGTCCTCTGCCCTTCTCTGTGGGCCTCCTTGTGACAGTTATCATCAGTCTTCTCTGGTACACCCATAGGGGAGCTATGCTCCCCAGAATGGTTTATGGATGGTGGAGGGAACAATTGACTGGGTTTGCATCTTTCCACCCTCCTCACCCTCCCTGAGCCCACTGTGGTCCAACTGCTGTGCTTTCTTGCAACCTCTAAGGTAGTGGTGGTGGCGCTAGTGCTCCCTTGATGGGGGAGGTTCCTTTTTACTGTCCAGTGCGGCCTGAAGACGGGCAACTTCCTCCCTCAGGGCAGATAGTTGTCTGCAAATAGGGCAGCATCTCAGCCTCCAGAAAGACTCCCTAAGACTGCTGCCCCACAGCCATTACATTTCACTACTCCCCACATGTTTATCTAGTTTTTTTATTTTTATTGTATTTGTGTGTGTGCGTGTGCCTGTGTGATTTGATTATATAGAAATATATATATATTTATACAACGTGTATGCTTATATTATCAGTGCAGTGTGCTAGAGAGTATATGACAGTGAAATGCACCTT
Source organism: Neoceratodus forsteri (assembly GCA_016271365.2). Taxonomy (NCBI): domain Eukaryota; kingdom Metazoa; phylum Chordata; order Ceratodontiformes; family Ceratodontidae; genus Neoceratodus; species Neoceratodus forsteri. The sequence goes on along the minus strand of CM028130.1, from coordinate 1,690,951,926 downwards.
GCACTCGAGGAAATGATGTCAGAACCTCAGGTGTAAAGGAACTATTTCCAGGGGTGGGTGGGCTGAGGGGTGGGATGGGGTTGGGCCTAAACTGTGTCCTCACAAAACAATTGACTAAAAGCTCTCACCCACCGCTGCGATGAGAGCCTTCCTGTCAGTGAGATACCCTACACAACAATTTGACAGAGAAAGTACCCTGCTAATTACACAGAGAAAAATCCAGACATCCAAGTCAGACACAGGTAAAACCTCTCCAGCCCCAAAACAGCCTGGTGGTTTGTTAGCCAGAAAGGAAAATCAAATATGCAGTTATTTCAGCCCTTCTGAGGATGCTGACAAGATAAGCAGTTTTAAAAAACCCCTTTCGGAATTAAAAACTAAAACAAATACCAAGCTCTGCCACTTTAAAAGTGAGGAAAACTTCTCTCAGATGTAAGCAAGAGAGAGAGAGTTTATTTACAGAGATTTTGTCCAAAATAGTATATTCCACGCAGCTTCTCAGTTGTTCCCAAGCACTCCTGTACACAGCGTGGAAGAAGATGGACTTCTGGCTCACACAGGAGCTCACCACTAGTTTATAGTAATTGAATAATGCTGACAAATGGTCTAGCTAGACAAATGGCTATGATGCTGAGCTCTGACTTGTGAAGACAATTACCCCACCTCAGGCTATGTTTGCATCCAGTTACAACCTGCAGCTTTTGCTATTTTGAATCACACAACCCCACCAAAAATTTCAAAATATATTGATGCAGATTCTCACAGAATTCTAGTAATCAGTCCAGTTAGCCACAAAGGAAAATCAAATATGCAGAAGATAAGCAGTTTTAAAAAAAACCCTTTCTGAATTAATAACTAAAACAAATACCAAGCTCTGCCACTTTAACAGTGAGGAAAACTTCTCTCAGATGTAAGCAAGAGAGAGAGAGTTTAGTTACAGATAATTCGTCCAAAATAGTATATTCCACGCAGCTTCTCAGTTGTTCCCAAGCACTCCTGTACACAACTTAGAAGAAGATGGACTTCATCTCTTAACCTATTGGTGGAAAACCATCAAGCAAGACTTGGTCTCCCCTACTACTCATACTCCTCTGCCTCCTCCAGTCCCTGATCCAGATGTTCAGGTTACTCCTGTCACATCTTGGAATGAGGTGGATAATACTCCTGCTAGCTCCAAGGAGGACAAAGACAAGTGCAAGTGGACTAGATCTCCTTCCTCTTCCCACTCTCCTTCTCCCAGACAGTAACAGACACAAGAGGAGGAGATGACACTCCACCTCTTCCTCAGATGCTTCTGGGGAATCAGAGCCTTCCCTTCCCGATTCCAACCATGGGTCGCTTCCTGTGGACTCAGAGGAACATCCTAACGCTCCACCCTATGACCACAGCTTTATGGAGTTCATGTTACACATACATGAGAATATGGGATGGGATACAGAGGCCCTGGACCCCTAACTCTTTCATCCAGCTTAGTGTCTCTGTCAAAAATACCCCAAGCCAGTGGTTATCCCACCGTTATTGGATACCTTCCAAGACAACAACTTGGCCACTTGGAGGCATTCACACTCTTCCTCTGCGGTGTCCAAAAAGTCCAATCGCTTGTACCGGTATGCCAATGACCACTCCTACCTAGCCAAACATCCCACAGCTGATTCCATGGTTATATCGGCTCCACATGACCTTTCGCAGAGGTTCAAACACCTGAGTATCTAGCTGCTGGACATTGTTTCTAATTAGCTGGATTACTTAGGTCGCAGGGTTTCCTCATCTGCCTACTGCAGCATATGGAGCATCATTTTTTTTTCTGCACATGTACCAGTTCCGAAATGCACTTTGTGAGCAAGGACTGGACATCTAGCAAGGTGTGCCTTACGACCATCCAAAGGTTGAGCTTGCAAAGCTTTTACCAACTGGTGCCAATTTGAGTTACCATGCCCTCCGCGCAGCGTACGACTCTGTGGACACCACAGCAGGGGTGGCTCTAACAGGAATTTGCATAACTCAAAATGTTGTTGGACATCACATCCCTTGAAGTCTCTAATGATAGTTCCATTGCATTGGTATGTCCAACCGTAATAGTCAGCTTCGTGGTTATCTTGAAAGACAGAATAGAGCAGAACATGCATGCTCTTCATTTGACCTTGATAACTATTCACTTTGAATGGAAAGGTCAACTACTTTGCATCCATCATGTGAACTAACTTAAGCACGCACAAACGTACTGGTACAGTCTTGCTTACCCTGTTTTCCTTCCAACCATGTATACATCCTTAAGGTTTGATGCTCAACCATCTTTGATACTGCTGCATGTGCCACAACTGCATGTAGTTTCTATCTCAATGAATTGCACTGCTGTAACTGGCACTTAATTAGAACATTTCTTGGTTGGGCATATGGTGTTGAAATACTTGCAGTGGTGCTGTATCAGTCCAGACTCAATTATAAACACAACATCACATGAGTACAGCAGGGTACCACATTGTTTTCCATTACTGGAAAATGTAACTTTGTTTATGTACCACCGATAGTTACATAATTCCATACCTCACCGATTGTCATTCTGAATTGATTAACTGTCTTTTGTCTTATGAAGCAGGAAACTATATATTTCATTGCTGTCCTTATCTAGTGCCCCCATACTGTTATTTTAGCTGTATTGAAACTGACACAATTTTTTTCTCCTACAAACATTGCAGGAACTCACTTTGTGCACACGTAGAAGCAAATATCACCCAAATTATGAATACCAATAAATGCTCCAAGCGTGGTCGTCCAGTCAAGTTGACAGATTCAGCCCAAAAGCAGAAAAAGAACTGGATTCAAAACGATCAAAGACCCGATGTAATTGGTGCAGAAATGGTGCGTTGGTTACAGCTCAAGAATGAACTCATGTTCAGTACACATGCCCAGGTTGCATGCTTTTTGCTTGACATGTGAGTATATGTCACTTCATGAGAACTGTATTATTTATGTTTTCTTTAGTCTGTTGCCCGCGGTACTTAAAATATTAACTAGGTATATCTCACATAAGGTATCATCGAATCAACAATGAAACGAGACATGTCATGGCCAATGAACCGATGTTACATTCGACCCCACAACGAAGACTAACAACGGTGATGGTCTACTCTCCAGCAGATAACATAAAAGGCCCCACAAACGATCGTTCCTGTGACCTTAGTGATATTGCACCCAACAACATGTAAGCTTCGTCGAAGGTGTCATCATCTCACTTTAGAGCTTTTCTCATACTCTTCTGTGTTTCCATCTGTCTCTAACTCACTGTTTTTCACACACAGGTGTGATGATGATCACAATTCTCAAAGTCACATGGCCACCCCAGATGCACCAGAAACGTTAGCCACTTTCTACGGCTACACAGAGACACGCATCAACAACAATGATTTTCTACATGCCTACAAGCCAGTAAGTCATCACTGCATGCAAATTTGTGTCTATATACAATGTTATTTATTACACCTTTTCCGACATCAAGTTACCTAACATCAACTTTGCGGTACCACTTATGTCATTATCACTGACTGTACCGTGGTACTACCTCATTCCTCCTTTGTACATCTTGACGTATGTTACTACTGCCCGATTTTTCTACAACTACCAGTGTCTACACTCATATACAGACTTATATATCTGTACATATACATACACATATACATTTACATATACATACAGACATTTTGCTGTTCCTATCCTTGCTTGTAGATCAGAAATGCAGCTAACTAAAAGAAGCTACATTTTTATGTTTGCTTGCACGCATGTGCAAGAAAACTTAGTGCCATCATCGGCGATTTCAGCGGTCTTTCACTTCCTCCAATTCAGCCAGTGTGTTGGCAGGCGTGGCACCTGTAAGCCAACGCATGCTGGAGCTGTCTATTGCAAGCTCCAAAATGCGGTGACATACAGTTGAAAGGGGGAGCTATGCTTGAGTGATCAATGATAAGATATCGCCTGCTCATGCACAGCTCGCACCCACACACACACACACGCCCATCCGTGCGTACACGCCCACCACACGAACTGTTTAGCCAACGGTGGTGCCCAATCACCGTTGGCTGAGCTGCATTCCCCCACCCCCCAAAGGCTTCCGAAATGCTCACCCCAGCATGGCAATCAATCCTTATGCTGACGTGGGTGCCCAATCCGCGTTGGTTGAACGCCACCCCAACCGTCCTTGTGCCACGCTGTGAGCCCACCCCAGAATGGCAAACATCCTACGTGATCCGTTTTTCCTTTTTACCTGTACAGAAAAACGGTCCCACATAGTCTCCCTGTCCACCACCCCCAACCAGCACCCACCCACTGTGCATCCTGCCTCCCAACCCACAAACCCCCCCTCACCCCATACTTACCTCCAGAGCTCGGCGCGATGATCTTCAGTAGACCGGGAACACGTCGGCACTCTTCAAAGCCGACCAAAAACTCAGGAAATGCCAATAAGATGTATAATTGGCTCGATAGGGGGTTCTCAACTTTGTTGCATATATCCTGTTTTTTTTGCAAATTTTGCACTAAAATTTCAAGATGTGGTTTTTGGGAGCCCTTCTCATGTTTGATGTCACTGTCATGGTGTTATTCAGGCCAGAAGGCCGATTTTGCAGTCACTGTGTGAAATCACCCTTCGGTCCTGAATAAGGCCATGACAGTGACATCAAACATGAGAAGGGGTCCCAAAAACTCAATGTTCAAAATTGGGTGCCAAAATTCAAAAAAATAACTGTTTTACGAGCGTGCGTTGCACAGTTCCAACACACACACGTAAGGTTGCAAATTTTCTATAGTTTTCACTCAAGATTTTCAACATTTCCATTTTACCACACTTTCTTAAGAGTAGTACAGCTGCCATTTTTCACATGTCACCCAAAACGTGTTTCCGCCCATGTAGCACACAATGGCACAATTGGATGTGTGACATCAATGTACGGGACCAATTAAGAAAATTACAGTGACACTGTTTGTGAGCTTTGGTCTTGAAATGGCTATGTTGAAACTTTGTTTGAAAAAATTCAAAAAAATGAAAGTTTTACGAGCGTGCATAGTACAGTTCATATTCACGCTTATAAGATATGCGAATTTTCAATATTTTCACTCCCAATTTCCAACATTGCCATTTTTCCACACCTTCTTATGAGCAGTACAGCTGTCATTTTTCATATCTCCCTCAAAACGTGTTTCCGCACATGTACTGCACAATGGTGCAGTTTGTGTGCAAAATCAATGTGAAGGATAAATTATGAAAATCCCAGTGCCAGTCTCCATGATCAAAGGTCTTAAAATGGCTATAGTGAAAATTTGGTGAAAAAATATGCCAAAAATTACTGTTTTACGAGCGTGCTTTTTACAGTTCCTACGCACATTCATAAGTTTGTGATTTCTCAATTTTTTCACTCCCAATTTTCAACATTGCCATTGTACCACACCTTCTTATGAGTAGTACAGCTGTCATGTTTCACATCACACCAAAAATGTGTTTCCTCACATGTAGTGCACAATGGCGCAGTGGGTGTGCAAAATCAATGTACAGGGATACATTAAGAAAATCACAGTCACACTGTTCATGAGCCACGGTATTAAAATGTGTATGTTTAAAATTTGCTATGCAAAAGTCCATACAATGACTGTAAAACGAGTGAGCATTGCACAATTTCCACGAACCATTGTTAGTTCATGACTTTGTAATACTTTCAGTCCAGATGTTCACCAGTGACATTTTCATCACTTCTCTATGAACAGTACAGCTGTCATTTTCACAACATGGCTGAAGTGTGTTTCAAAGTTTCAGCGCAGAGATGCGTGGTCGGTGTGTGAAATCATTGTTTTGCACAGATGAAGAAAAACACATTGACACTGTTCATGATCGGAGGCACAAAAATGCCTGAGTTGACAATCAGCTGTAAAAATTCCACAAGCTAATTATATAAGTGCTGTGTGTTGCTCAGTTTCTATGTACGCTGGTGACTTTGACATTTTTTTAAATATTTTTAATACAGATTTGACACATTGCCATTTTTCACTCCTCCACATGAACAGTACAGCTGTCATTTTTTACATCCTGTGTGTAATGTTTTTGCATCTCTGGTGCTAAATGCCGTATTAACTGTGCATAAGCTGCTTTCGGCTGACTAACTGATATTCCACCTGTTCATGAGGTGGGGTCGCAAAACAAACATGTTGAAGATTTGGAGTGAAAATACCAATGAATGCCTGAGGTATTATGCATTCCGACTATAACGCACAACCCTGTAGAGAATGACAGGCATCAGGGTTGTGACTTTGGATTCTGCCTGTGATGCTCATACCATTCATCACCCTGCAGTCAGTGAGAGGCATCTAGGTATGCCTTGGACTCTTCCGCCCAAACTTAACCCCATTCTCCTATATTGCAACCATCTCACAATATTTCCTAATGAAATGTGGTGTGCATAAGGTCCAAAGACCCCAAGGAACACCGTGCCACTTGTCAGTGTCTGTAGGGTGGGTTGTGGTGCAAGGTCGTGTCCGTTATGCCTGACGACCAGAACGCACACCCCAATGCCTGTCACTCTCTGCAGGGTGGTGTTGGTGGTGGCTTCACTTCAATACTTCACTGACATTCCGATTACGCAGCTCTGTAACTTCTACACTACCACTGCCAATGCCAGCAAGCAAACATTCGGCATTGACATATACCTCAGCAGTAGTCAGTGTCTGTTGATATTAAGTATGCAGATGCTTTATTAGAAGTAGACGGGGTCTTATTTATGGTAAAAAAATAGGAAGGAAAGACAAGAACCAAAGTCAGTGTGTGTTCTATGCTGGAAGGTTACTGTATCTGCTGACGTTGCTAAACCAGTCGGAGGACACATCTTAATTGGCGGTGTGGCTTAGACACTATACAAGCAGGTGAGACAAATTACAACTTCCTGTTGCTAGCCTTTTTTATTAATAAATGACCTCCATCACACACCTACACCCACCCACCATAAGCCAGTTCTACTTTTATAGGCACTGGATTTTACTGTCAAAAGGAACTTCCTGTTTTGCAGTCGTAATGGAAAGATCATAGAGGTACATTGGTTTTGTCGACCCTAAAGGAAAACAGTAGTTCACTCTCCCCACCAGGTGCCGATGGTCTGCCATTGATCAACGAGGGAGCATGCTGCAGCAGAATATATGAAGTTGCTGTCCGAGATCACCCTGGAGACAGGATATGTCACGACAATCAACATAGGTGGTTGTATACAGACCACCATCTCGAGAGGACTGAATGGACAAGGAAATGATATAAGGCTTCAACTGAATGGCGAAACAATGGGATATATTGTTGATGGTGGACCTGCATGTGCCAGATGTTAACTGGAGCACCTTTGCTGCAGGCACATCCAAGAGCAGGGTCATTCTTGATGCCCTACAGGGGGCATGCCTCAGACAGTGAGTATTGGAACCCACTCTGGAGGGAGCAATCTTAGACCTGGTACTCTCAAATGGGGATGGAGAAAGAATCTCAGATTTAGAAGTGGCTAGCCATCTGTGAACAAGCGACCACCAAACAGTGTGGTTCACAATAAACACAGCCATACAACCAAGGCCAACAAAAGTAAGAGTATTGGACTTTAGGAGAGCAGATTTTGGGAAAGTGAGCGAGCGCTTCCGAAAAGCACTATCAAACATGCAAGAAGGAAGGGTGGGGTAACAATGTGGAGTTGTCAAAACATGCATCACAGAGGCAACAAGCCTTTGTGTAAAGCAAATCAAAAAAACACAACTAAGTCAAAACAACCCTGTGTTTGTCATAAAAAAGTGACGTGTAAGGTTAAGGAGAAATGATAGCATTCAGTAAATATAAGGAAACACAGAAGAAGCAGGACAGTGAAATTTATCAGTTAAAGCTGAAAGAGGCTGGGAAGACAGTCAGAATAGCAAGGTCCCAAACCAAAGAAAGGATAGCCAGTTCTGTTAAGAAGGGTCAAAAGATCTTTTATCGGTACATTAGTGAGCGAAGAAAGACAACACGAGGGATACTGAAGCGTAATCAAGGGGAGATAATTTCGATAGAGTCAGACATTGAAAAAGCAGTGATACTGAATGAATATTTCGGGACAGTTGTCAACAAGGAAGAGGAGTGGTAGCTGCCAAAATGAAACAAGAGAAACACTATGAAGATGGGGGTCGATAGCAGGACATTTACAGATGAAAGTGTTCAGAAATAAGTAATAAAATTGAAGGTGGCCAAAGCAATGGTGACTGATGGTATTCACCCTAGAATTCTCAACGAACTAAGTGACGAACTAGTGACACCGCTGACTACTCTCTTTAAAAAATCATGAGAAGATGGTGTGGTACCTGAGGACTGGAGGCGGGCACATGTGACTCCCATTCACAAAAGTGTGAGCAGGACCGAGGCAGGAAACTACAGACCACTTAGTTTGACCTCAGTGTTAGGGAAAATTAAGGAATCACTTCGGCAGGAAATAATTTTTGAGTACCGAGAGGCCAGATGCGGCACTGGACCCAAGGCAGCATGGATTCATGATGGGAAGGTCGTGTCAGATGAATCAGATAGATTTCTTTGACTGGGTGACCAAAGTAGTATACCAGGGAGGAGCTATGAACATGGTCTACCTATATTTTAGCAATGCATTTGATACAGTCCCACACAAAAGATTAATACACAAGTTAGCCAGCCTGGGAGTGTGTCGCAAGGTGGTAACCTGGATAAACAATTTTCTATACAACAGGCCGCAAAGGGTGGTAGTGAATGTAGTACACAGTGAAGAAATGAGGGTTATTAGTGGGGTACCGTATGGTTCGGTATTGGTACCGGTCATTTTTAATGTCTTTATAAGTGACATTGCAGAGGGACTGGAATGAAAAGTATGCCGCTTTGCAAATGACACAAAGATCTGCAACAGGGTTGATACACCATATTGAGTGGAAAGGATGAGAAGGGACTTTGCAATGTTGGATGAATGGTCAAATTATTGGCAGCTCACAGTCTATGCAAAGCTGTGCGAGGTAATGCCAATGGCAAAAAAAACCCAGGGGAAGCATACTCAATGGTGGGTGAGATACTGACAACAGTAAAAATGTAAAGTGACCTAGGAGTAATTAAGTACAATGACCTAAAGGTGGGCCAGCAATGTGCGACGGCAGTAAGGAAGGCTGGGTGGATACTGGAATGCACTGGTACGGTCATCAATATTACAAAATTGGAAGTTGTTATCCCGCTGTACAGACACTTGTTGAGACCACATCTCAAGCACTGTGTGCAGTTCTGGAGACCACATCTCCGCAAGGACAGAGACATAGTGGAGGCTGTCCAGCGGAGGGCAACAAAAATGGAGCATGGTCTGGACCAGAAGACTTATGAAGAAAGACTAAAGGAGCTTAATATGTATACCTCGATGCAAGGAGGATGTGAGGGGACATGATAGAAACTTTAAAGTACCTCAAGGGAATCAACCAAGACCACGAGGGATGCATATATTCAAAAAAGAGGTGTGCTAGAACAAGGGTGCACACTTTGCATATAGAAGTGGGATGGCTCAGAGGTAATGTGAGGAAGTATTTTTCCATGGAGAGGGTTCTGGATGCATGGAACAGCCTCCCTGCGGAGTTGGTGGAGTCCAGAACAGTGGGGCAATTCAAGAATGCATGGGACCGACATAAGGCATTCCTAGTGGGGTGTAAGACTAAGTAAGCTGTTGGTTAACTAGGATCTGCAGCTTATCTGTTCTGTAGTAAAATGGGCCGACTAGGTGGGCACAGCCGTCCTTATCTGCAGTCAATTACAATTTTTCTATGTTTCCATATACATACACAGACATTTACATTTACATACACATGGACATACATACACACGCACAGATGCACCTATAAAAGCGTTTATTTTATATTTTATAAAACATTTAATGTATTCTGTATTTTTTGCCGCAGGCTGAGCATTAGCTGGGACAGTGACACTACATTTGTTGCATGCAGCAATGTCAAGAGTGAAAATCAACGACACATGATACCGCCTGAACACAGTGTGAATGACCAGAGGTAACATTGTCCACGGTTCCTTTTGCTCCAACAAGTATATGTTGCAGTCATGTATTGCCACCATTATCACAAACATGATGTTAAACTGGCATGGTTGCCCCTTATTTTTTTTGCTTTGTTTTAGTTCTGATCTGCGGTTGGATACACATCAAGAGTCATCAATTGAGGAACACATCATTACACAGTGTGATGAGGAGATGGCCAGTTGTAACCACGACAATATGCAATGTGTAGACACTTCCACCACGGACTTGTCATTCACACAGTCTATTGTCAAAAAAACCCATGTTTATGGTGCATTTGGACAACATCCTTGAACTTGCACAGCGATGTCAAATAACATCATGCAAATCATGCAGCCATGGATTAACCATTAAGACACGAACTTCCGGAACATGCTTAACCTTGACTTGGGTTTGTGCATATGCATTTATAGATCTTTCTTCTCAATTTACCAGTGTAAGTGCGCAATTAACTCAAATTTTTTCTCATTTGCAGTTATGTCCTGCAGGGCACATAGCATACCAATGGCGGAGTCAGCAGCAACTGAGGAATGGAGTAAATGCAGGTGATTTGATCACTGCAAGCGCCATACTGATGTCAGGCAATAACTTTGGAAAAATTGCGCTCATGTATCATTTTATGAATCATGCATTTATCAGCACCTCTTCATTTTACCGTTATCAACGACTGTACACCGTGCCTGTGATTGAGAACTATTGGTGTCGAATGGAGAGGGAGCTCATGGAAGCAAGAAGAAACAAACCGGTGGCTATCATGGGTATTGTACACTTAATTTTTTTCATTACTGATCATCGTGCTTATAGTATCAATATACAATCAAAGCATGTCACCCTAGTAACAAATTGCTCTTTGCCAACAGGTGATGGACATGGATAGTCCGGGACATTGTGCAGTATTGCACATACACCACCATGGATGTAGACACCAACCAAATTCTTTCCATGGTAGTTGTGGACAAACGTGAAACAGCACTGAAATCCCCAAATATGGAGAAGTTGGCGTTCCAACGCACTATGGATGTTTTTCGACAGTGCGATGTTCCGGTCTCGGAAGTTGTCACAGATGCCCATGGTCCCATCTCATGTTTGATGCGTATGTATCTAACTCCGTTTTCATTTCATGGTGAAAACATGCAAGACAATCAGAACATTTTTTGTGAATGTTTTTGTTCCCTTTTGCTGCATGCACCATCCAATTCTCATCTTTCCACTCCAGAATCTTGATCTTTCCATAACAGTTAGGGACAATGTTCTCAGCATAGTATTCAGGAAGCAACCACTGGACGGAAGACTGCTCTTTTCTTCCTGCATTCTGTACATCGTAAACCAGAAATCAAATCATATGTTTATGCTTCATCTACACATTATTTCAACTTTTAGGTCTCTTACAGTGTTAACAGATAGCAGTCTAATAGGGGCTGGTGACAGTATGAACAATAAAGAACAATGGTTGGCTACTTAGTAAATGCAAATTAGTGAATATTTGCTCCCACTACCCTCTGTCTTCATTCGCTATCTTATTCTATACATCACAGTTGGGTATTGAACGCAGACATGGCCATATAATCCCTGAATGCACGCTGCTTGCTGGCTTGCAACGCCATTGTTAACTATGCAGTAATAGTGGCATGGGACCGCATGTTACCGCGAGAGATGTTGAAGCTCGAAGGAGCAAAGCATCACATACAAGGTGGATTTTCATAAAACAATTTGAGTGCATGGTCGCACACAGAATCGTCTGTTCACTTCCAGTCTGGAGGACAACAATCTGCAAGGATATGGTATGCGCCAGACAGAGAACGGCCGGATGAGTACATGTAGATGTGACATGTGAAGACTATCACAGTCGACAGTTTGAGGCAGGCCATCCGGTAGCTAAAGTCCACCGTGAAATGATGGGCAGAATTTGATGGTTCTGAAATAACTGTCCTATGACCTTGCAGATGCACTGGCTGCAATTTTCAAAATCTCTATCCAGACTTGATGACTTCCTCATGACTGGAGGGTGTCCCATGTGATGCGTATCCACAAATGGCTGTCTAGAGCATACATGGGTAATTACAGGCTTGAAAGCCTTATGTCTGTGGTAGGCAAGGTTCTGCTTGGCATTATCCAGGCGAAGCTTGTTGGCATGCTCTAAAGCGTGCATGTACTACCATCTGTATTCATTTCTTCTGCTATCATTACGGCATACCACCCTTCTAGAGTTTTCAGTGTCACTGACGGGGCGGCCTGTAATTTGTCTAGGATGGGTGACGTGCTATGCCTGGATAACAGCCTTAAATTTGATTGCTTCAGCAGCATTAGTGTTAGAGATAAGTGGCGGGAGATTGGGTCACTGGATAAGCTGGGTAGAAAAGTTTCTTGTCTGCTGTATACAAACAGTACTGTTTTGCCTCAGTGTCCTGTCCCATTAAGGGTTGGCAATGGGGTCAACCACAATTCTGTTCTGTCTTGATCTAAAGTTCGGTTCTTGTTGTACATGTCTGCACTTGAGTTCAGCCTTTCTGATGTCTGTGTTAAATACTTTTTTTCTCTTCTAGGAAATGAATACCCAGAAATAAGACATTCTTACGATGTATGGCATGGTGCCAAAAAATCTTGGTAAACGCATCATGGCAGTAAGTACTCCGTAGCCATATTGCTATAATAAGGTTCATAGCATGTGCCAGTGTCATTTTCATTGTGGTTTCCTTTCTTTGCCTTTTTCAAGGCTGGCCAGCAACGACAATGTAGGGTACTGTGGATTTGGTGTCGTGATATAGTCAATCACTTCTGGCACTGCTGCCAAGAATCTGACAACTACAATGACTTCATGGTAACTACACTTCACCTTCCGCAGCTGTCAGTGTATAGTATTTTTACATCATCTACCATGCACTTATTCACTCTTCTTAATTTACAGGGCCACTGGATCGGCATACTACATCACGTCACCAACATACATCGATGGAATTTTGGAAACGGAGTCGGGGCTGGAGAATGCAGTCATTCGGAGCTGGAATCGGTGCGTGAGAAGCCATGGCTTGAGGCAGGCTCAGTGCCACATAGCGAGCTAGTGAAAATTGTGATGGACAAGCGCTTACTAAATTCACTGAAATACTTCATTTCTTACCGGTACTTACATAACAATAGCTTTCGTGCTCCTGCAATTAACTGCCCACCACATATTCTGATGTCAGCTCAGCTGTGTGATTACTGATGTTTTCTTTTATGTCTCATTTCATCCACAGTAGCACCGCCAACCTGGAACAGTTTCAGCAACATATCCTCATGTACTGTGCAAAGCGTTATGCGTACACCTTTCCTGTGTACCGTGCGCGGAACTTTCTTGTGGCCCTAGACTACAACCATCATGTCTCCAGATCATGTCTTTTCAATGCCAAAGGAGAAAAAATGTAAGTATCACATGGCTCTATGATTTATAGAATAATGGGATCCATACTTATTGTTCTTTGCCGTTCTACGCTAACTCTTCTCTGTGTTTCAATCTATAATCTACCTTTTGTGGTGCAGCTGTAAGTTTATGGTGTACACGCCTGCCTTTAGTTTACAGTTCCAAGTGTCTCTTATCAAACTATTTGCATGTAATTGGCCCTTTTTTATGTGCTCAAGTGCTCAGGCCTACATGGTCTGTCTCAGTTGCACATGAAAGCTGGTTTTCATTACAGTGTGTGTATGCATCTGTCATTATTTCAAATACACAATACGACCATAATCAAATTGTTAGTCGAATAAATACCGGAACACAGAAGAAAAAAATATCATGGCTTTAATGTATTATTTGTGATAGACCATGATCTTGTACATTGCTACAAAGTTTGCCACAATTTCAATTCAGTATACTATTAGGTTCATTGTTAATGGCTTATTACCATAGTCATCGTTGGTCATGATACAACGTAACAGGTAATTTCAGTAATGAATGCATTGCATATTGTGACCAACACTGAGAATTTGCAATTGAAAAATTACATTGTTTGTGGTTGTCCACGCCTGACCGACAGTTATGGTGCCTTCATATTCTAGATTCTGCCACTGGACACTGAAATAACTGATTGCTTATAATGTCTTGTACTAAACATTCTAACAGAACTTTCTTTCTGTATTAGTTACCGACGCCTTTTTACAACAAGAAAGGCATGCGATGGACAGTGGTGCCAAGAAGGAAAAAGCACTATGGTTACATCCCATCAATGATGTCTGATGTGCTGCAGAGGAGAATGATGTGCACTGACGGTTGATACACGCATGACATTGTCTCTTGAAGACCCAAGGAGAATTCAGCCAAACATCTCTGCCATCCCACCTCCTCCAACACAGTTACTCATTGAACAGCACCAATCCCGATTCAGTCGACCGGGAGTAGCAGTTTTCGGGGACTCACAAGATAATCTGTCAATGACTAATTAACCTTGCTAGAGTTGAATTTTGCAAGCTTTTTGATGTATGTCAGGGAATTATTAAGCACTTCCGGACTTCACACACCAGCGGATTAAGACTGCAACATGATGCTATGCATTCCTACAAAGGTTTCATAACATAAGGGGGTTGTTGTAAATTAATTCATACAGTCAATGCACATCCATGAATATGTACAGTGATATCATTCAAAATCATAATCACAACTATAAATACATTACTGGGATGAATTGCTGGAGTACCTAAGGCACTTGTGGCATATATTGGTTCATTCGATGAGCATTCACTACCGGTGGTGTGATCCCCAAAACAAAAGGCGTTGTGGCTTCACATAATTGTCTGCTACCAGTGGCTAAAAGAGACATAACCATCCAGTCATTGGTGGCCCATGGCAATCTGTTGAAGGTAGAGCGTGGTATCATTCAGAGCAACAAATTTTTTGGACAGTGACTTATTGATAGTTTTGGTTTATGCATTTGATGCGGGCAACTAAGACCTTCGTGGGTTCACATAGGTGGCCCAGGCCACCGTGCAGGAAAGCTAACTAGAGTCACGCTACCAGCAACAAGTGATTAGGCAAGGACATTAGAGAATGCTTTCATCGACGTATCGAGGTTGTTTGAGTGTTCCAAGGCTTACATTCATGCTCAGTGAGAGGTCACAGGATGATGAATAGAGGAATTACTGTAGTATCATTACCAGATCCTATTGTGTATAACAATTCCTTTCAGAGCATTGTAAGCTGCACCGTGACTTGCTGATATCATAGTTGCATGTATATATTACTGGCCGCTCAAAAGAATTCCAGACCCATGTATATCGTGCTAACCTTAGTAACAGTTCAATATGCACGTGTGCAGGATTCAGTGAATGCTCAATGTTGATTATCCCTGCCATCAATGCTATGAATATTAATTGCACATGCTGATTTAGTATGTCGGTGTTGTCCACGTCTCAGTGGACGTCAGCTATGCATGTTGCCCCACAAGTCTTGCTTTTGTTTTCTTTGCGTTACTTTTGAGTGGCTAGTATCTATGCTATTTGCAGTACGATTGCTTTTTAAATGTACTCTTGAGTAATAGTCTTTAGATTTTCCCTTTCCCAGCATTCAGTTAGTGTCCAACGTTATTTTTTTCAAAACTTCAGACTCTGATAAAATCTGCCTGATAGTTCATGAGTCTTCACGGACTGTTTGCACACATTACATTGGCTACGATTACTTACCATAGTAATCTTGTTTCTTCCACAGTATTCGTCTGTATTCCGAACTCTCTGCTGTCAGCCTCCTAAGTAGAACTGCTCAGAGATAGAATGTTATGCAAATGATAAACCTATCATTGGCTCATGCCACTATTCAGACTTCTGCCCTTATCAGCTACAACGTTCCACCAACGTATCAGATATCTAAAGAGGCTGCAAGGCAATTTTAACTATACACCTATCTATCTATCTATCTACAACAAAACTATACTGTCTAGTAGAAACTAGTAATATTAACATAAACACCCCAAAAAAATGCCAGAATCACCTGGAAAACAGAATGGAAGCAAAAACTCCACTCATTAGACTTTAAACAATGTATGTCACTGTTTGGAACTCCATATTTAAAAGCTCAGTTAGGAGTGCAGAAGCTTTGGTTCTGGAAGGTGAGGCAGGATGGGAGGGTTAGAAATATAGAATAATACCCTGGAAGAAACTAGATTACTAGGACAAGTAATTTATTTTTCTCGGCAAGGGTATTCTTCTATATTCCTAACTCTCTGCAGACTTCTAAGCAGTACCTTTGGAGGTGGTCACAGAACCTACTTTTTTGGAATGGGGATTTGCATGATTGGTGTGACAAATGTGGCATCACTTCTGGATTAAGTATCTAGACTTTAGTTGTTAGTAAATGTGTGTACTGTCCTCCATGTCGCTGCTTTACAGATCTCCACAGATAAACATCTATGGTTGCTAACATGAGTTACCGATGTGCCCCTTGTGGAATGCGCCTCATTCCTGCTTGGGGCTCCCTGCCAACTTTCGATTAGCAAAACTTAATGCACTGGATTAACTAGTGAGAATTGGACCTCTTTGCATCTGGGTTACCTTTACCCACATCCACATAAGTCATGGAACAACTTTTTATTGGCGATGATCACTGGTGTTGGTAATTTAGTAACTTAATGCCCTCTTGACATCCAGACTATGGCCTGCGCTCACCTGAACTAGTATGTTCAGTTAAGAAGACTGGCATGGTAATGGAATGGTAATTAAAGTCAGAGACCACCACGGAGAGGAATTTTCATTTGTCTTGCCCAGTCTGTAGCTATCAAGATCATTCTTGCCGGTTGGCACCGGGTTTGATCGAAACTCTGAAATGAGCGGAACCAGAAAAGCATATTGCTCTTGTTCCTGATCAGTCCATTGTCAAAGCATCCAGTCTGAATTTGACACTTGGCAGGTGATCTTAGAGCAAAATTTGGAAGATGATGATTCGAGGATGCTAAGAGATCTATCTCTCGTGTGCCCCACCTCCGGAATACTGCTTCCAGTATCTGCTTCTTGAGGGAACACAGTTGTGGTTTGCCTCATTTATAGTTCTCAGGGCATCTGCTAGGGTATTTTCTTTCCCTGGTACATGAATGGCCTGTCGGGAGTCCTTCAGTGAGTAAGCCAAACTCTTGATCTTCACTGATTTTGTGTACATGGGCCTAACCTTGTCCCACCTTTCTTGTTCATGTTGTACACTGTTGTGGTGTTGTCAGTCCTGACCTGCAACACTTTTCCTTGTAGTAGTGGTGGTGCACATGCCTTCAATGCCAGGAACACTGACCTCAGCTCCAACTCATTTATATGGTGGATTGAATCTGCATTGGACCAGGTTACATGAGTGTATTGTTCACCAAGTGGGCACTCCCACCCTAACAGGAAGCTTTGGTGGCTAATCGGCAATGGGATTTTCATTGAAAGAATACCCACATCCCTGAGGTTGTCTGCGTCCTTTCACCACTGAAGGGCTTACAGCAATGTTCTTGTTACTGTAATTGGCTTTGAAAGAGTTCTTTCCTTGAAACCAATGTGCATCAAGGTGAAACTGTATGTCTCTATTTGAACCTGGCAACCAAAAACTGTGCCTGTTGTTCACAGTGTGCACTAGAAGCTGCATCAATTGTCTTGCTGGCTTTGGCTAGTTCAGCCATATAGAAGTTTCTGTTTGCCAGCTGCTTTTAATTATGTCCTGAGGGAAGAATTTTTCCTCTAAGGTGTTTACTTCAGCTCCAATGAATTACAGAACCTGTACTGGAGTGCTGAACTGATTTACCAGGCACTCTAGTGAGTCTAACAGATTTGGTGTTACGAGCAGGTGATCTTGCGCATGCCTGGGTGAAATTCCACCACCAGCCCATTATCGAGATAGGTGAAGACTGATCCACCTAACCTTCTTAGGTGTGCCACCACCACTGCCAGATGCTGTGCAAATACCTTGGGGCTGAGGGAGACTGAAAAGCAGGTTTGGACAACTGATAATGTCCAGCTGGAAGTCTGAATCTGAGATCTTTTCTGTTAGATTCTCTTATGGGAATGTGGAAATAGCATCGTTCAGATTCATAGATGCAAGCAAATCTCTCTCTGAATGACTGGCAGAATAACTGCCAATGTGAAGATCTTGAACTTTGGCTTACTAAGTACTGTTCAGTAGACTGAGGTGGGGAATAGGTGTCCACTCACCATTTGTCTTTTGTTGAGAAAGTATCTTCAGTAGAAACACCTTCCATTATGCTGAGGCGGAACATGTTCTACTGCTTTTAACAGCAGGAGACTTTGAACCTCCGTCTATAACAATGAACCGAGAACCGAACAACTTGAACCGGGTTAGCGGTTCACTAAACCGGCTTGGCAGCTAACCAAAGCAAGATTTGATTTAAAATAAAATACTGAAAATAACTAAACTGAACATGAGCGAAGGAACTAAAAGCTCTGGGAAGGGATGTAAGTCTTGTTTCCCGAAATGTTATACTGAACCGTGACGAACCGAGAAAATTAAACCTAAAGCAATAAAATAATCAGTAAACTAACAGTAGTAATTAAAACAGATTTAAAGGCAGCATGAATAATTAAAGTACGTATTTTCAGTAAATAATAACACAAGGAACGACTGAGAGGGTAGTCTCCAAGGCATCTTGACTTGTCAGGCAGATAAACAAGTCTGATATGTTAGTGTAACGTTGCAGCTGATAAGGGCTGTAGTTTGAATCAGTGGCATAACCAAATTAATAACTTTAGGGTGACGCTGGCACCTGTGTAAACAGGCAGCACTGCTCACATGCCTTCCAGTTTAACCAATAAAATTAAATGGAATGGAAAAATGAAAATGAAACTAAAGGTGATCAGTCTTTCACTCAGTGCTGATGTATGGAGACAGATTAATATGTGAGTCTGTGATATGTTTTTTGAGGAAAACCAGGTATGTGACCCAATCAGTACTGAAAGTGGCAATACCTTAGATGAGGTAATGGATCCATGTACTTGACATTCTAAATAAAAACTAAATACAATAGCTTGGATACAGAAGAGATGAAAACCACACAAAACAGATCATTTAAGTATTTATTTGTTTAAACATTCTGTGTTTACATATGCTGTCATTACAACTGTTCAGAAACTTATAGCAGCACTCTGACACATTGCACTACCCACTGAATGAATGTGTTATATATTTCGTCCCATTTTACTGACAGGTGGAACCATGTTAGTAGAAGTTGCAATGTGACATTATTCAGTGTGACACTAGAGGATTATTTCTGGGATGATACTGAAAGGACCTTCAAGCTTGGACAGACTTTGTATTTATTTATTTTATTAAAAAACTTACTAATCAACTGATTTTTTAAACTATATATATAAGCTTGACCCAAGGAACAATCACATTGATCAGGTGGGAAAATAAACTTAGAGGCATGGGCTTCTTCAAAAGAACAGGCCAGTGCAATTTTGTTGCTATACCTGTCTGCAACACTGCAGACTAGGGGTTACCACTTGTCTGATATTCATAGGACAACTGATTTGGGTAGCTGTGTCCTGTAAAATCACATGAAAAATATTACATGTCCTGAATGTTCAGTAGAAAAATATTTTCTATCTTTTCAAAAATTGTAGAAAACAATACCTTAACTAAAATATCTGAAAATATAATATTCATAGAAACAATTAAAACTACAACATTTAGTCTTGATTCTGATTAGTGGAGAAAGTGTCTGCACTGGTTGAGGATACAGATTGTCCATGGAAAATCATGTTTCGCAAGAAATGCCCCACTTGGGTTTTTGAAAGGTGATAACCCTATTACCAATACACATTAAAGGTAGATCATTCTTCATTTACTGCAGTTTTCTTTTTAAAACCTGCTCCAGTTTGAACTTTAGAAAATGGGAAGCTCACCGCTTGTCTTGCTTGTGTTGTGGCATGGGGGGGAAGAATTGGTGATGTGTACAAAGTGGAAACAAATCTTTACAGGATATTGTTTTTTGTTACATCTGCAGTATAACTTGGACATAAAGCTGCAAATAGTACTTAAAAGGGAAAGCCTACAGCAGTTTTCTTTTACTAGGCTGTCAATATAATCTGTATTATATTGTGATGTTGTGAGGTGATTTTTTGGGGTAAGAAATTCATCTGGCCAGTTTGTTTATATTTATGTTGGGTGTCTGCTTACTTTGGCTATTATTCTTGAATGCTGGCCATAGTGCAAACATCATTTATCTGGTGTCTTCCAGCATTTTCTGCCTGCATATTGACAGGATCTAATGGGCAAGGAATTTTATGAGATTATTTCCTGGCCTACCACATCCAGTTGCAGGCAAGTTTTCCAGAACAAGACAGACAGTTCTATGAGGTGTTAGAGGTTGCACCACCCGTGGTGATGCTCATGGTGGTGATGGTTGGGGTGACATGCATGCGTGATTCACTGTAGTTGGTGGTACAGCTGATTTGGACATGGATACACGGACTGATTTTGGGTGGGGCAGCCAGATTATTACGCTGGTGGTGTGGGTTTTCTATGCTTGGAGGGGAGCTGGCTGAATGGTGTTGGATCTTATGTAGTGTGCTAGTAAGGAGCACTTTGCTAATTGAGGGTGTGGACTGGATATGTGGTCAGTAAGGTGGTCCTGTGGTGTTATGTCCATATTTGAAGGAGAGGCTAGCCAGATGTGTGGTTAGATGTTGTTCATGAAGTGACCATGTAGTGACTGGGCAAGCACATGTATGGGAAAAGGGCAGTGTAATGTGGGTGAGAAGGAGCTGGCCATGTGGTTGAAGGCTGTGAAGTCATGAAAGGGAGTCATTGTTGGGAGGAGACTGGGGTTAAGTGGAAGCTGCCTGTTAGCTTTATTTGGAGGAGATGAGCCACCATTCCTGGTAGGATGCCAACTACTCATGTTGGTACTTATGGAAGAGTCTGTTTTTGCTTGGGTGTGGTGGGGAATAGAATGCCCAAGTATTGTTGAAAGCAGTGGGGAAGCTGGCTCTTTGTAATTTTTTTTCTGGTGGTGATAGAGTTCAAAAATACATGGATCTGGCGCCACATGATGAGGTCTGACAAGACTATGCACTGTCGCATTTGTGGGCCGGCATGAAAATTTTGGGTAAATACAGCTGCCTGCATGAAGCCACAGTCAGAGCAGGCCCTGCACCATGAAGAAGTGCCATACTGCCACTCAGCCACATAGCTACATCATCCACCATCCCAGACTAAATTTGGACCTTGATCGTCTAACTTCCTCTGTGGAAGACAGAGGGGAAGGTCATGCCCTCTGATTAGCTAAGGCAACCCATCCCAAGATGCTTAGCGGGTTTGGCAGTCTAGTAGCCCCGTTGGATGCAAGAAGGATAGCAGCTGGTGTCTTCATCCTGGCTGTGTCAGTTGCTGATTGCTGGAGTACAATGGGCCCCAACCGTAGAAGAGAAAATCTCAGTTCTAGGGCACTGACTTCCTCCTGCATGATGAACCTGACTGAGTGGACCATTCTAAAACCCAGTTTGATGGTGAGGTACCAGTCTGTATCTTCTCCCCAACACACAACCCACTTTATTTTAAGCATTATAAGTCTTTCCCAACTGATCCCGCTGATCGGTATTTTATTCTTCATATTGACCCATTTTCCTTATTTGTCCACAGATCTGACACAGGATGCTGACTGGGTGAAGAGGACACATGTATCAGATATGTATTGCTTTTTTGTTTATCCTACATTGTTTGTCATTAGTCTACAAAGAGCTGCATCCTTTGTGACCCCATTGCTGTTTTTTGTTTGCTGAAAGAACTGATAGTCTCTGAGACCCCATTATCCCAGGCTCTACAGGAACCCGGTAAGAGATCTCTCATCTGTGCTAGGATAACCTGTAATGGTGCTAAATGTAAACTTTCACTTGCTAGGTGGTTGGTGATGAGTCGATATCTCTAAACTGCTCTTTACTATTCCACCATCATGAAAGGAGGGAAATTTATTGGAGTTCACTGGTGGCTGGAGAGTACCAGGCTCTACCCTGCCTTACAGTGCACCCAGGCATGCACAAAGAGCAGGTCTTTACTTTTAGCAGTGCTATTGTCCCTCATCCCTGATTGTCCTTACCTAACTGGAACTGAGGTCTGATATTTGGCATGTGGCCCCTAAATTGGCCAAAGTCATATCCCCTTAGATTCTGAATCATACGGTGCCGTGAAAACGACTTCTGGTTAGAAGAATGCCTCTGACTGCTGACGCAGCACTGTTTTGTGATGTCACAATTGAAGGCTTGTGGAGCGCATTAGTTTTATTACTGACATTTTCTATATAGTTAGACCTTTAGTGTTGGGATTTTCATGTCAAAGCATTGCATCTAATTTCTGTGATCCCTATTAGTCGATCCGATTGCTTTGATATGAAAAAATCCCAACACTAAAGGGTTTAAGCATATTAGAAAATACTGTTCTAGAACTGAATGTAAGACTTTCAGCAGCCTTCGTTTTGTGACATGACAAAACAATGCTGTGGGTTTATATGGGGCTGTTTGTCTAACTGGGAAGTCGGTCTTTTTGGCACCATTGAGATTTCCAAAATTTTAAGGGTTATAACTCTGAGAATTGATAGAGTTTTTAAGCCAAACGTTGGGTAAGGAATTGAACGGGCTGGGGCAGGCAGCTACTAGGAAGCTGCTCTTTAATGCCCCAATTCTCCATTGTGGGCAAGCTCATGAAGACCATACTAAAAGAAGAGTCTGTGGAATATCTAGAGGAATATGGTCTCCAGGATGAGAGGCAGCATGGGTTCATAGGTGGGGAGATCGTGTCAAACAAATCTGATTGACTTCTTTGACTGTGCCACTAAGACAGTAGACAGGGGCCAAGCGGTAGACATCCTCAATCTTGATTTCAGGTTGATCAGGAAGTTGGTGGATCTTGTAGTTGGGGAAACAATGGCTAGATGGGTGGAAAACTTGCTGAAGGACAGAACCCAGAGGGTGGTTGTGGGGGGGGAGTTATATGGCACTAGAGAGGTAACCAGTGGGGTCCCACAGGGCTCAGTGCTGGAGCCGTTGTTGTTCAATGTCTTCATCAGTGACATTGGGGATAGCATTAAGGGAAAAATGTGCCAATTTGCAGGTGACACCAAGCTCTGTGGGACAGTGGACACAGCTGAAGGGATCTCCGGACCTCCAGGAAGATCTGGAAAAGCTGAGAAGGTGGTTCAGGATCTGGCAGCTTGGCATTAATGCCAATAAATGCAAAGTTATGCATATTGGAGCCAAGAATCCCAGAACAGAGTGCTACCTTGATGGAGCCTGAGTATCTGCATCCGAGGAGGAGAAGGACCTGGGAATAATGATCACTAGTGACCTGATGCACTCCACACAGTGCAAGAAAGCAGCAGCAAAGGCAAACGATGCTGGGATGCATAGCTAGGGGGATTGGTGGTAGGAGTGAGGAGGTTGTACTGTCCTTGTACAGGTCACTGGTAAGGTCGCATCTAGAGTATGGAGTTCAGTACTGGTGCCCACACCTCAAAAAGGACATTAACCTGTTGGAGAAGGTCCAGAGGAGGGCTACAAAGATGATAGCTGGTCAGTAGGGCAAGGCATACAAGGAGGGGTTAAGGGTACTGAACATGTATGCCCTGGAAGACAGGAGGGGGGGGGACATGACTGGGACCTTCAGGTGCTTGAAAGGGATAAACAAGGTTGATGAGGAGAATTTCTTTAATTGGAGTGGCAACCATAACACGAGCTGGCACAGCTTAAGCTGGAGGATGGGAGGGTTAGAAGGAGGTCAGGAAGCACTTCTTCACAGAGAGGGTGGTGGACACTTGAAATGCATTGCTGGAAGAAGTCATCTGGTTGAAGACAGTAGGCAGCTTTAAGAGATGCTGGGATAGGCATAGGGGGAAGGTAAGAATCATGGGTAGGGAGAATGGGAAGAATGGGGAGGGAAGGTAGGGCCATTAGCTCAAGCTGTGGACCCTGCAATACAAGCAGACTTGACAGACCAAATGGCTTTCTTCTGCTGGCTTCTTTTTATGTTCATATGTAATTCACCCACAGTCTGTTGTGGATTATTACTTACTTTAAGTTTGGCTATTTCCTATTGGCTGCTGCTTTTCAACTCAATGAAATTGTAAAGGAGAGCATGGGAACCCTAAAAAAATACTGGAATTTTTTTTACCTTTTAAATAGCAGCTGATGCCTTCAGTAGAACTTAAAAAAAAAAACAATATTTACACACAGTTCAGATTGTATTTCACCGTAATTCTGTATTTTTCATCCTCATTATCTATTACTGAGGTCAGCTGCATGACAACAGGATCTTTGCTCCTGAATCATTTATTCCTGCTGCTTTCTCCCTACCCGAGGTCATAATGTACTGATTTGACATCACAGTTTCTCCCACGACAACAGTTTGTTATGCCACAGCAGAGGATTATGAGTTGAAGTAGGGAGTCGGCTGTAGAGGTAGATGAACTCTAAGAAATAAAGATCATGTATTCATGCAAATGTTCTCAGTAATAAACAATGGACAGGAGAACTCTATAGAATATATACAGAATGCCAGCTGAATTGCACCCACACAATATGTTTTTCAAAATTTTGAGGCGTCAGCATTTCTTTAAGCTCCCCTCCCCCCAAAGCTTTGTTTACATTTGCAGTGCTGTTGGTGGTGGGGAACTGTTGTCTGGGCAGCTGAGGTCACAAAATGCAGCGGGGCACTTCCTTAGAAAGATACTTTGGCCCCATCTCATTGTGAGCTCTCAGCTACCCAATGACATCATTTCCCCTCTGGTACTTGCACTGCAGTTGTAAACTACACTGCAGGTGAGGGAACATTTAAAAGATAATAAAAAAATTAAAATTGCAGCATATATTAAGAATGGTTCACAGACTTTCTTTTCAATTTCTTTGAATTGGAAAGCAATACCCAATAGGATATAGTGGCCCAGATATTCGAAAGGGTTGTTGCGCCATGTGCAACCCACTGATGCGCCCCGGCCCGATATTCAAAAAGGAAAAGTGTGCGGCACAAATTCCGATGCGCCGGAGCATATCAGTAATGTACGCAGGCGCAGGTGGGGAGCATGCCCATGCATACTCTGCACAGCCCATTATTCAGCCCAGAGTATGCGGAGCCATGCATGCGCAACCCCACTTGCGCCAGCACAAAGTTGATCCGAAAAAAAAAAAAAGGAACAATGGATGGCCACCCGCAGGTGAGCTGCCACATTGCGGGCGCAAACACGGCAGCTGCCACCTGTGGGTGGCCACCGAGGCCCGCTGCACTCTCCATGGTGGTGCCCACGTGCCCCCATGCCCGATCACGGGCATTAGTGAAACAGAGAAAGAAATCCCATATCCTTGGTGGTCCAGTGGACCGCTGCCCACCTGATTGTGGGCTTCAATAAAAAATAGAGGTTTAATCTATCCCTGGTGGTCCAGTGGACCACTGCCCGACTGATCGCGG
The DNA here is from genome assembly GCA_016271365.2 of Neoceratodus forsteri. Taxonomy (NCBI): domain Eukaryota; kingdom Metazoa; phylum Chordata; order Ceratodontiformes; family Ceratodontidae; genus Neoceratodus; species Neoceratodus forsteri. Next base: position 1,690,926,471 of record CM028130.1, on the reverse strand, counting down.
GCTAAGTAAACATGATTACTCCTATATCCCTTGTGGTCCAGTGGACCGCTGTCTGCCCGATCACAGGCTAAGTAAACATGATTACTCCTATATCCCTGGTGGTCCAGTGAACCGCTGTCTACCTGATCGTGGGCTAAGTAAACATGATTACTCCTATATCCCTGGTGGTCCAGTGGACCGCTGACAGCCCGATCGCTGGATGGATCCATTCACATATCTGGAATGTCTAGTATGGTACGGGCTGCACGCCATTGGCTCACGCTGTGGACCAGTGGGAGTTCAGCCCTACCGATGGTTTCAACCGGCGGGCAGCGGGGCGGCAGGCGGGTGGGGTGCTGCTGCCCACCACTGACTGGGGGGAGCTGGCCGGTGGGGATCAGTGGGCAGGTGGGGAGGGTGATCCACTGGACCACCAGGGATATGGATTTCTTTATCTTTTACTTCGGGCTGTCAGCAGTTCACTGGACCACCAGGGAAATAAGTTGATTTCCTTTACTTCAGGCCATGATCGGGCTGTCAGTGGTCCACTGGACCACCAGGGATATAGGACTAATCATGTTTACTTAGCCCGCATTCGGGCAGACAGCTGCCCACTGTACCACCCTGGATATAGGAGTATTCTTAGTTTTTACTTAGCCCGCGATCGGGTGGACAGCGGTCCACTGGACCACCAGGGATATAGGAGTATTCTTAGTTTTTACTTAGCCTGCGATCGGGTGGACAGCGGTCCTCTGGACCACCAGGGATATAGAAGTATTCTTAGTTTTTACTTAGCCCACGATCAGGCGGGCAGCGGTCCACTGGACCACCAGGGTTTTAGGAGTATTCTATTTTTTACTGCAGCCCGCGATCGGGCTGTGGGGCACATTGCTGTGCTGCATGGGGGTGTTGGTCCCCGATGGCTGCTGCCTGGCAGGGCGCCAGGCGCAAGTCATATGGGATCGGCGCACCTGCATGCAAACGGGGCCATAATGACATGCAAATGGCCCGATGTGTCCCTTGTATACATTATGGCCCCATTTGCATGTCAACTTTTGAATATTGTGGTTGCTGCACCTTGCGCAATGGAACTTGCGCTAGCGCATCCCCATGCTCCACTCTGACCGCTGGCGCGGCCAGGGTGCGATATTCAACAATGCTGAGCTATGGCACAGCTCCATTGAATATCGCCCGGTCAACGTCCCTGCGCAGCCAAGTTGCGCTGCGCCCAGGCTTGCGCCACAGCCTGGCGCAGTTTGAATATCTGGGCTAGTCAGTTCTTTAGAAATATTGGGCAGGCCATGCATTTATGGGGGACAGGATTGGGGAGTTGTGCAACTCTGAAGTTTAAGACAAAAGGCCAAAGGCAAAGTGCTTTCAGCAACCAAAAAGGTTAAATAATCCTCATTGTATACCTAGAGCATTGGACTGAATGTCTTAGTGCACTACCTGGCTACGCAAGAAGACAACTTCACAGAAGGAGTCTGCTAATGTAAACAAATAGTCTAAGCATGCACTCCAGCCACTCGCACTGTTTAAAATGCACCAAAAGGTGAGTTTCCAAAAATTCTTACAATAGCAGTATTACCCTCTGAAGTGTAGGGCATCTTCTGGAGTTATTGACATTGGAAAAGGGTAGGGCCTGTGCTTCACCTTGTGTCCTTTGACAGCTTCCAAGTCAATAACAGACCAGGAGAAGCTCACTTCATGAGGTAATATTATTTAAATTAGGCACTTTCTAGAGTTTCAAAGATGTAACTGTACTCCTTGTACTTAGCTATAAAATATTGCCATGTTGTATACCCACAATAACTAGTAAGCAAAGTTATGTGAATTACAGTTAACTTATTTAAATAACAAAATGACAGATTAAGACATTTTATCTGAGTGAGAATTTTCTTAAAGGGACACTCCTATACAGCACCAAGTGCAGCAGCTGCTGTAGAAATGCCGATTAAGGTTTTAGCATAAAACAAATTATTTTATTTACCTGCTGTGTGGTGGTTTTAATTAGAAAGACCCACTACGTCTGTAATGGCTGCAGAGCTCTTGGTGGAAATTTCACACACCCGGATGGCTTCCACCACAAAGGTTATGCTAATGAGGACTACCAACAAATGTCAGAGTTGGCAGCTCTCGTTAGCATAACCTTCATGGTAGAAGCCACCAGGAGTGTGCGAGATGTCCACCTGGAGCTCTGCAGCCATTATAAATAAGGCAGGTCTTTCTAATTTCATAGGAGTTTCCCTTTGAGTCTTTTACACAGATGCATGCTAGTTGGTATTTATCTTGTGTTAGGCACGTACTTTTAATTATTGTACATTTTAAAGCAGCAGTACTACCTAACCAGAAAGTGATCCGTTACGACCGTTATAGCGTCACAGAAAATATGGCGGCTGCTATCTAGTACTACCGCTGTCAGTGCAGCAGGCAGCAGAAATGTAAATAAAACATAGGATAACTGAACAAATTACAGGGTGATAGTACAATGCTGGCAGGAAAGAGTACCAGCAGAGCACAGAGAATAAACTGTCAAAAAGTGCATTTTTTAACATTGTACTACTGTTTTAAATTCAAAGAATCATCATAAATGCAAATTTTAGTTTTTATTTTCTTTATTGAAAGGTATTATATGCATCATATACAAATTCAGGAAACCAAAATCCTAAATGTCACAAGAAAGGGGAAAAAGTGTTTGGGGGGGCTTTGCCCCCTGCACCCCTCTGAATATAGATTATCAACTCCAGTGGGATGCATGTCAGGCAGGGGGCAAAATTCCATATCGCACAAAATTTAAGTGCCACAGGCAGCAGTGGAGTTTCTGCACACCTGGTCCAGAACCCTGCACCTGCTGCACCAGAGTTATCCACTCACATCACCACACCACAAGGCTGTCTTGTTGGCAGCAGGCACACCCGTCCTTCAAAACCCCTTCATTGTCCCTCCACTTCCCCTCACTATCCCCCTCCTCCTGACACCGTCCACTACCCTCACATCTGTGTACAGTTGCTACCCTTGCAGGATAGCCCAAGAGTATAGCACCCAATATGAGTCACTGTTTTTACCTGTTGCCCATATTCTGTTGCTGTACTTATGGTATACCCTCCTTTCCTCCAGTGAGTACATATTGAGATCTCTTAGTCTCTCCTTATATGTTTTGTGATGCTAGCCATGCACCATCTTTGTCACCCGTATCTGGATAGCCTCCATCTTGTTAATGTCCTTGCGCATATGTGGTCTGCAGTACTGCATGCAGTTCTCCAGGTGAGGCCTTACCAGTGTTTTATAAAAATGGCATCACCCCATCTCTTACTAGTAATACCTCCTGCCTATGCACCCCAGCATGTCACTGGTCCTCCTTGCAGCTTTTGTACACTGCTTTGGTACCTTAAGGGCATTAAATATGATATCCCCTAGGTCCCTTTCCTCTTTGGCTACAACACCTCCCCCCATCCTGTAGCTTTCCCTAGGGTTCCCCCTACCCAGGTGCATTATCTTGCACTTTTTTGCACTGAACCTCAGTTACCACACCTCCAACCATCTTTCAAGCTTCTTCAGGTCCCTCTTCATTTTCTGAACTTTTTCTGGAGTATCCACCCTGTTGCAGATCTTGGTGTCATCCGCAGATAGGCAGACCTTTCCTTCCAGACCCCCTGCAATGTAACTAATGAAGACATTGAACATAGCTGGTCCCAAAATTGATCCTTGTGGTAGCCTGCTGGTCACCCCTCTCCCCAGATTGGATCTGATTTACCACCACCCTCTGCCTTCTGTTTGTCAGTCAGTTTCTACCCAGTGTATCACCTATGCCCCATGCCCAGACTACTCATCTTGTTAACCAACTTTCTGTGTGGGACGGTATTGCAGGCTAAAATCTAGGTAGGTGATGTCTATGGCCTCTCCCTGATTCAATTTCTTAGTCACCCAATAAATAAAATCTATCAGATTCATTTGACAAGACCTTCTTGATGTGAATCCATGTTGCCTTAGATTCTAGGCATCAATGGATTCCAGATGTGCTACTGTTCTTTCTTTCAGCAGTGCCTCCATGATCTTCCCCACCACTGAAGTGAGGCTGACTCACCTGTAGTTCTCTGCTTCCACCCACCTGCCACTTTCGTGCAGTGAGACTACATGCACCCTTCTCCAGTCCTCTGGAACCTCACCTGTGTTGAGTGACTCTGTGAAGAGTGGCCAGAGGCACTGCTAGTTCCCTGTGCAGCTCCCATAATATCTTCAGGTGTATGTCATCTGACCCCATGGTTTTATCCACCTTCAGCTTTGTGAGTTCCTCCATAACTCTCTCCACTGTGAATGGACTGGTATCCACTTCTCCCCCCAATTGCCACTGCTCCCCAACTGTGGACCTTGACCCTCTCCTCCTCAGTGAATACTGAACAGAAGTATTTGGTCAGTATTTCTGCCTTGTCTAAATCCTCCCTCTTACACTCTTCCTCCTCCCCTTTGAGCCTCACAATCTCCCCTCATTTTGCTTATGTGCCTGTAGAATGTCTTGTTCACCCTTTTTCACAGTCTCTGCTATACCCTCCTCTGTCTGTGCCTTGGCTTTTTTACAGCCTTCCCTGCTTCTCCTCCATTTGGATTCTCTTATGGTTCCTGAAACTTCCTCTTTTAGACCTGACTTAGTCTCCCACCTCTTTAGAGAACCATAATGGTTTTGTTCTTCTTTTTCCTTTGGCCACTATTCTAATGCATTGGTTAGTCACCTCCATAATGACTCCTTTTAGTCTCCACCACTGTTTCAACACCCCCTCTATTACTAGGGCTGCTCTTAAATATCTACACATTTCATTGAAAGATGCCCTCCTGATATCTAATACTTTTGCCCTTGTGTGGCTTAACTGAGTCCCTGTCTCCATGCCAGACCATTCCACAGTCTATAGATCTCCATACACAATGAAGCTCCACCATGCACTATAGTGTATATCATAGAGATGGAGGTTGGGGCCACCGGACACCAGAGAATGGCACAATATTGGGAAAGGCAGACAAATGCCACTAGACAACATAAAACTTTGCATGGGGTGGTAAGAAGATGCCATTAGAAACCAGGGAGTGGTCCATATAGGATTAATGCAAAGAGGGTGCCACAGTACAGCAGGGAATGCCTGTTGCAGGATGCAGCGGAGGAGGCATCAGTCTTGTGCAGGGAAAGACTGCCCAAACTGAGGGGGCGGGCGGGCGGGGGGGTGTTTGTGGTGCTGGCCATGCCAGAATTCCACAACAAAGCTCTTCCCTGCTTGCTAGTGTTTTGAAAATGATGCCCAAAATGAAACAGGCATATTGATACGCAATCAAAACTGGGTAACTCAGCATATAGAAAATACTGAATGGGTAACTATGCACAGTCAGTGTGGTCTGCCACAGAGGGCATGTGATTCTCTCTGACCTTGAGGATGAAGCTCGAGTGTTCCATGGGAATCAGAACCCCGAGGTGGCACAACACACTGGTTATACATAAAAGTTGCTCATCCTGTGTTTTTATAGTGTCTATTATTATGTGAAATATGTGCATTGTTGTTTTTATATTTACTGGTTAGTGGTTATAAACTACTGCCAGTGAGTGCCCAACAGCTTCATAAACCACATGTGTTGTTTATGGAGCTCCATAAACCATGGGCAGAACAGTATCGCAGCACCACCTGAAAAACCACTGAACAAGCTGTCCTCGTGCTGGACATTCACAAGCGCTGCACAATCTGTCACTCAGCGTGAGACAAGCTTGTCGGCAGTAACAGTTACCCTCGCAAAGCATCAAAAACAATTTAAACCAAAAAACAGTAAACAGAAAAAAAAAACATGGAGAAGGGTGGTTCTATGGGGATTTTATGCACCATTTCAGTGTGTGTGAGATGCCCATATAAACCCCTCAGGCTTCATGGGGCATCACACACCTCAGGGTGCATAAAATCCCGATAAACCAAACTTCTCCATGCATTATTTTATATTCCTCTTTCACAGTGAATTTAACTTGTGCATGTCTCTACAGGGTTTAGAATGCTGTTTTACTACAGGAGTATATAATCTTTCATTCCATGGTATTTGAAATGTGGTACAACAGCATTTTGAAAATTATGGATTTCTGTGTAGAACAGTACTTTACTATGCACTGTATCACTGCTGCTGTATGCTTAGCCTTGCTCTTAATCCACCTGTGACCAGGCCTGTTGAACCCTATATGGTATCCAACCAAGCAGCTGCTTCTATTGCAGCTTCATCTACATGTTCCAGCTTGCTATTTTCCACATGGAAATGGAAGGGTCTGCATTTTTAGGAGCAACTGACACTAGTTCCAGGCAGGCAACCCATAACATGATGGTGCCTACCGCAGAAGCTATTTTAACCATATATCACATTTTTTGGCTTGCATAAACAGTTTAGTTCATAAAGCCTGGCTTATAATTTCCTTGTGCGAGTCAAGTGGCCACCGATCACTGCAGCCCTAGCCCTAAAACAGCATAATGATTATGCTAAGCAACTAGCCCCATACATGTATACCTGCCAGCAAAAATGATCCAAGTATATTTAGGTATCCCCTCTCCCCAATCCCACTGCAATGCCACAGAGTGCCTGCAGCCCTGTCCCCTACCAAAAGTCATCATTATGGTGTTTTTAGGGGTCATTTAATGACCGAGAGGGTTCTTGGGCAATAACTACCAGTTTACAGAAATGCACCAGATTAGATCTGGGGCTGCAGCAGTGAGTAGGGAAATGGGCAGACTAAATGGGCAGTATGGCACTTGTCTGCTGACAGATTATGTGTTTACTAGTGCAGAAATAGCCACAAAAAAATAAGATGACAGGACTTACGACTACACATGTGGATGTGCAAACCAATTACATTTCACAGATCTTAGATTTTTGCAGGCCCACCATTGCAGTGATGGTGCTGTACTTGCAGTGATGAAGACCCACGTTTCAAGTGTTATCTTGGGAGTTGGAGGCTCAGCAAGAAGGAAGAAGACTGAGTTCCTGCTGGATTGCTCATCTCAGGGTGGGGAGGAGCAGAGTTTGGTGTTTGCCAGATACTATCAGTGGCTGAGGATAAGTAGGCTGAAACCACCAGAGTTGGGAAGAGGAGAGGCAGATGTCAGGTGTACAGTGCATGGGGACATGCTGCACTTTAGGGGGGAGTACTAGGAAAATCTGTGCACCAGCTGCAGGATGACTCCAGCTGCCTACATGCCCTGTACCTGACGACACAGACCGTGCTACCCATGCCTCTCAATTGTCCCTGATTTTCAGGGATGTCCCTGATTTTGCCTCAGAAATTTCTTCTGTCCCTCCTAAATTTGGCATTTCTGTCACTGGCGAGTAGGGATTTGAATCACAAAATAATGCCAGCCATTGGTGTTACAGTCTAGTTCTCATTAATGAACGCTATTCACACTAAGAAGCATGTTGTACATAACTTCTGGAAAAATATTACTATTTTTCAGATGTGTCCCTGATTTTGGTCATTTGTCCTGATCATTTTAAGCCTTGTCCCTGATTTGTGATGATGGAGGTTGAGAGGTATGCTATCTCTGAGGGATAGCAAATCCTGGGAGGTGTTGGCTGGGGTGGCCAGTATAATGGAGGCTGCCAGTGCATGGAGGAAAATAAGGCTAACTGGAAAAAAAAATGTTGTTTACAGTAAAATTATTTTTTAAAGTTTTGTTGTTTGACCATCACATACACATTTTGGTATACAGTTAGTATTAAATGGACACTTGTCAATCCTTTTTGCATTATATTATTTATAATTGAAATAATATGTTTAATGATTGCTTACCTTCTCTTCAATTCATTCAAGTTGTTGGTTGTTTTAACCGCTGTGCTTTTTTTTTTTTTTTATAGCTCAACTGAAATGCATGCAAATAGTGTATTTATTATCAACATTTTGTTTCAAATCCTTGATCTACTCTTGTTGCATGCTTCTTGAACATTAGGAACACCCCCAAAGAGTGCATTTACTCATGATGCAATAGTCTCCTCTACTCCCACTGCACCATGAGTGTCTATGCTGTATTGGGGGTATTCAAAATTTCTAGAAAGACGCAAAGAGAGTTGAGGACGGTGTCCGTTGAATTTCATGATAGAAAAATGTGGTCCAGTATGGGCTTCAATTGCATTTCTAAACAGTGTATATGACCTTTATCTTTCTTTACTGAACACATTCAGGATTTAACTCCCAAGAAATTATGAAAAATCATTTAATATTTGAGAAAGATGAAAACTTCACTCTGTTTAATTCAATGAGCAGAAATGACAGTACACCAGCAGCCCCCTGAAGAAAGCCCCACCACCAGTAAGTAAATGCCCTAAGATATGGAAGAGGGGGGTGTAGTGTTGAATTGTGGTTAGTTGGATCATCTTTCCATCATAATATTGTCTCTGAAACTGTGAAGCAGGATATCTCGTGCTCAAGCCCAGCTACAGCCTCTGACATACTGTGTTCCCTGAGAAGTGATCTTGATCTCCATTGAGCTTCTGCTCCAAGTTGTAAAATTATGTGAAGATGGACCCCACTGAAATGTTACATCTCTAGGGTTTTCTTTGGTCATTGTGATAAAACACTATTTGACACCATGCTGCTGACTGGGGGTCAGCTTAAAAGGAATCTGAATAATGAGTAGTGAATAGCAGAGTATCTGAGGTGCAAAAGTATTTGCCAGTGAAAATTTGAAAAAGGTACTTGTACACCCCCATGTGATAGCTTCCAGGACTCCCTAACCCTCTTTTAGAAAAATAAAATGCATACCCCATCCCCTTTCTTAGTCCTGCTCTGCTTGTACATTTGTGTGGCTAGTCAGGTCAGAGGCTGAGACACTGACATGAGGGCAACAGCATGTTCTGAGTACCTGATTTGCCTAGTTCAGTTCTCTGGGAGGGTACTGAAGCTACACATGGATGGGCCCACCACCCAATCGTGGCACACGGGTTCTTCTAGAAGTTTTAATTTTAATAGTTTTAATTGTGCCCTAACTGTGAGAATATTTTACACTGAAAGATTGAAGTTTACTCAAGAAGGTACTTAAATTGCATATTAGGTGCATTTGCAGAGTACAGGCACTTTGGAAACATTTTTGGAACACACTCTAAAGTTGCTTTCCTGGAGTAATGCAGGTGTGTCCCAACTGAGAAGGTACTCCATTGGAGGTGTATCAGGAATAACTATAAGGCTCTTCATTAGCATTTCTGCAATACACTCCCAGTTTGTTCAGCACTTATCAGTCAATTGCTTGATAGTTACCATAAAGTTGCTTGAATTTTTAGTGGCATATTTGGAGCATGTACCCAGCCTATGTGCTAGTAGGTGACTACAAAATTACGAACAAGTGACTCCAGTTGGGAAAGGGAGTCTTTTTGTGCATAAATGCAGTTTATTTCAAATAGTCTTTTGAGTCTTAACTCTGCCTCCTGTTTAACACTCAGGCCAGTCCCCAGGGCTGTACCGGCGGGATGGAACCTACCCCAGACAGAGACTAGTTTCTGGCTTTGGAGGGAGGTGGAGGGGTGCCTCAGTGTGCTTCAGTAAGATGTGTGGCACCTTCACTGAGGAGTGGATGTGCTACTGCAGCTTACCTGGACTCCCAGCTGGGTGGTTTCTAGAAGCACTGCGCAAATGAGCTGGTTAAGAATGACTTATTCTTAACTAATAGATATGCTACTTACCTACCAGCAAATGCTCAACAAGTTGAGTATTAATCGTAAATTATTTATTACATAAGCTCAACTAGTAATTAATGAATGCCAAACTAATACTCAGTTCATGGGGATTAGTTTATTCTTAATTAGGAAATAGGTCAATGACTAACTGCTGAAACTGTTAAGAATTAGTTAGCAGTAAGTTAAGCCAGGAGGAGTTAGCCACTAACTCATTTGCATGTGAAAAAAAAATCAACCAAAGCAAAACTAAGGAATAATTAAACATTAACAAATTATTAGTGATTTGAGGCAGTTGAGCGTTTGGCCTATTTTTTGTATAATGAATGCCAAACTAATACTCAATTCATGGGGATTAGTTCATTCTTAATTAGGAAATAGGTCAATGACTAACTGCTGCAACTGTTAAGAATTAGTTAGCAGTAGGTTGAGCCAGGAGGAGTTATCCACTAACTCATTTGCATGTGAAAAAATCAACCAAAGCAAAACTGAGGAATAATTAACCATTAACTAATTATTAGTGATTTGAGGCAGTTGAGCATTAGGCCTATTTTTTTGTTATCGAGAAGTGCTGGATGGTGATGATATCTCTGTGAGAGCTTTACATGTCGGGGGCTTGGTACAGTGTTGTGAAGTAGCAGTTGGGGCTCCTTGGGAGTGTGACAAGCAGGGTGTGTGAAAATAAAATGAAATAACTATAATCAGACACCTCTGTCGGTCTCTCCATCCAGTGTAGGTTAAGCAGATATTTTCTTATATCTAAAGGCTGAAGAATAACAAGTTGAGAAGCTTAGTCTGTAACAGTTTATTCAGTATCATTCAGTGCCAGCAACCTTTAAAATACTTTTAAACTGATATTTTAGCTTGCCTTCTGTACTTCTTCTGTGGCTAAAATATCCTTTTTGCACAAGCAGATCATTATTTCCACTGACAGAGTAATTGTTCCAATAAACTCCAATCCTCCCTGTAGTAGCTGCTATCCTTCTCTAGTGGATAACTGAACAACAGCTGCAGTATCTTTAACTAATGGTGACCATCAGATTACAGGCACTGTGAGTGGTGGCAGCATTCGTTCAGTAATCTGCACAGCATTGGTCTGGGCGTAATGTTTGATGGTGAACTAAGAATATGTGTTGCAAAATACATTCTGGCATATTTACAGTAACTCATATTTTTTTCCATAGAGTCTTTTTCCTCACATCATTTGTCCTCAGAGCTATAACATGGTCCCAGGAATAAACCCTGATCAGGCTCTACTACCTTGGCTCCTCCCTGGACTAGTGCCTCTCTCCAGTTGTCTTCTCCCATGGCTTCCCTCCACGGCAGCATCTTTGGGAGCAGAGCCATCCTCCTCATGGCAGTCTTGGACTGAGAGCCAGTGTCAGCAGGTACTGGGACCTAGGAGAATCCAGGGACCCAGGCTGTCACAGAGACCAACAGGGGATTTTCTTCCTGTTTTTGCTCCTCCCCTGATGTGAGTGCAGCCTTCTTCATGGCCTCTCAATCACACAGTACACCCCTGTGTAGGAATAAGCTCCCTGGCCCAGTAGCAGTTTTTTTTGTGACAGTGGAATGTCACGGCTCCCCTCCCGCCAAAGGTACTGTGGCCTGGCCTGCCTCTCGGAATGGTGACCAGAGTCCACTCAGACACCCAAGTTGCCTGCAAAAATATGTGATGTGCTGCCATTCGCTCATTGGGGTGGCATTCTGTGAGTGACTCATATTAACAATTTTAGAAAAAGGTGCAAAGATTGTATGTCACCATCTAAATTACAGGGGACTTTATTTAAGAGGCGTTTGCCCCTTCACTGCTTATTTTATTAGATTTTGGATACATAGATACATAGACAGTGTCAGCAGATAAGGGCCTATGGCCCACCTAGTCTGCCCATTTGAGCTTGTAAATTCAGTTTATGTTTTCCTAGAAGTCTGTTGCCCTACCCCTGACCTCCAGAATTCCTTTACGCTATCCCATGTATTTTTAAATCTTGTGATTGTTTCAGCCCCCACCACTTCCTCTGGCAGGGTGTTCCACTTGTCCACCACCCATTCTATGAAGAAATTCTTCCTCACGCTTCCTCTGAATCATCCTCCTCCAACTTCATCCCATGCCATGTAGTCCTGGAACATCTTTTCACTTAAAAATAGTGTATTCCTGCACCCTGTTCCTCCCTGTAAGATACTTTGTAAGTCTCTATCATATCCCCTCTCTCCCTCCTCTCCTCCAGGGAGTACATGTTCAGTTCCTTCAACCTGTCCTCATAGGACTTGTGATGCAATCCATGTACCATCTTTGTTGCCCTCCTCTGAACCTTCTCTACCCTGTCTATGTCCTTACGTAGGTAAAGTCTCCAGAACTGTACACTGTACTCCAGGTGGGGCCTCACTAGTGTCTTGTATAGTGGAATTATGACCTCCTTTTTCCTGCTAGTGATGCCCCTGCCTATGCATCCCAGCATCCTATTTGCTTTACCTGCTGCCTTGTCACACTGTTTCCCTACCTTGAAGTCATCAGAGATGATAACCCCAACATCCCTTTCCTGCTTGGTGCATGCTATATCCTCACCCCCCAACTGATATGTTCTGCCAGGGTTTTTGTGCTCCATATGCATTATCTTGCACTTCTTTGCATTGAATTTCAACTGTCAAACCCCTGACCATTCTTCAAGTTTCTGCATGTCCCTTCTCATTCTATCTACACCCTCTGGTGTGTCTATTCTGTTGCAGAGCTTTGTGTCGTCAGCGAACAGTGAAATTCTGCCTTCTAGGTCCTGCGCAATGTCACTGATGAAGATGTTCAATAGGACCAGTCCCAGCACTGATCCCTGTGGTACCTCACTGGTCACTCTTCCCTCTGTGGAGTGACAGCCATTTACCACCACCCTCTGTGTCCTGCTGCCCAGCCAGTTACCTACCCACCACTCTACTGTCCTGCCCATACCCATATTTCCCAGTTTGTGTAATAGTCTTCTATGTGGCACAGTGTCAAAGGCCTTGCTGAAGTCCAGATAGGCCATGTCCACTGCCCTCCCCAATCCACCTCACTAGTCACCCAGTCAAAAAATTCAATGATGTTGGTCTGACATGACCTCCTCCTGGTGAAACCATGCTGCCTTGGGTCCTGTAGTCCATTGACAACCAGATGTTCCACCAATCTCTCCTTTAGTAGTGCTTCCATGATCTTCCCCACTACTGAGATGAGGCTGACTGGTCTGTAGTTCCCCGCTTCCTCTTTGTTCCCACTTTTGTATAAGGGACTACATCTGCTATCCTCCAGTCTTTGGGTACCTCCCTGTTTCCAGTGATCGCTAAATAGGACAGCCAGAGGTTCAGCTAGCACTTTCTTAGTTCTTTATGATTCTGGGGTACACCCCATCTGGCCCCATTGCTTTATCAACTCTTATTACTTCCAGTTCCTTCAGGACCCTTTCTCGTATAAAGGGACTTGTGTCCATTTCTGCACCATTCTCACCCCTTGTACTCCTTCAGACCCATTACCTCCTCTTCCTCAGTAAAGACTGAGCAGAAATACCTGTTCAATATGTCAGCTTCTGTTGTCATCCTCCACGTGGCCCCCATCCTCCCCTTCAGTCTCACTATCCCTCCCTTTGCCTTTTTACTTCTGTACCTGTAAAAGTTTTGTCCCTCTACCCACTGATTTTGCAATGTGTTCTTCTGTCTGAGCTTTGGCTTCCTTACTGACCTCCCTGCCTCCCTTTGCTTCTCATGGTACTTCTCCCTATCCCCTTCTGCCTGTGTCTTTTGTATTGCCTGAATGCAATCTTTTGGCTTTCACTTTCTTTGCTACCTCTTTGAAAACCATAATGGTCTCCTCTTCCTTTTCCTCTTGCTAACCTACTTAATACATAATTCTGTTGCTCTTGTAATCCCCATTTTAAATACTGCCCACTGTTCCTCAACCCTGATTCCTGCTCCATTCCCTTAATGCCTCTTTCAAGTATCTCCCCATTTTCCCAAAGTCTGCCCCCTAAAATCCAGGATACATCTTTTGTGTGGTTTGGTTCTGCTCTTTCTGTGATTTCAAACCACAATGACTGGTGGTCACTGTTCCCAGGTGCTCCCCACTGTTACCCCATCACACTGTCCCTGTTTGTGAGCACAAGGTCCAGTATTGCCTTCTGCCGAGTTGGTTCCATGACCAGTTGCTTGAGGAAGGCACCCTGAAGGAGTCCAGGATAAATCTGCTCCTAGTTGATGCTGCTGGGATGCTCCAGTCCACATCTGGAATATTAAAGTCCCCAACCAGTACTATCTCACTCTTGTCTGCCATCCCTTGGATGGCTAGCACCAGCTCCCATCTGTTTCTTCCTCCTGGGCTGGTGGTCTATAGACCACACCTGTGTGGATGGCTGACCCCATTTTCCTGTCCAGCTTAACCCACAGTATCTCTCCCTATTTTGTTCTTCCTGGATCTCTGTGGCCCTTATTTCATTTTTTCACATACAGTGCCACTCCTCCCTTCCTACCTGCCCTGTCTCTTCTGAATATGTTGTAGCCAGGTATGGCCATCTCCCAGTCGTGGTTATCATTACACCAGGTTTCAGTGATGGCCACAATGGCCACAATGTCCAGGTCTGACTGCACCGTGACAGCCTCCAGATCTTCCATCTTGTTGCTAAGGCTCCTGGCATTGGCACACATGGCTTTCCATGATTTGACCTCCCTAGACTGTTTCTCTGTTCTACTCCAGCCCCTTCCTTGGTTGTCCTTTATCCCTGGTTCTCCTTGCTGTCTTCCCTTCAGCTGAATTTTGCCCCTTTTTCTGCCTATCCACCTCTTGGGTGCTATTCTCCATCTTTTGCACACTGCTTTGTAGAGATAGCCATTCCTCCAGTTCACTGGTTCCACTGCTAGCTGTGGGGAGTGAGCAAGTAGGTGCCCTCCTTGCTGGCCTGCCACCCGCCCTTTGCTAGTTTAAATGCTTGTCAATGTAGCACTTAAACTTATCATTGAGTGCTTGGATTCCCCTCCAGGATGGATGCAGGCTGTCAGGCTTGAACCAACCTCCATCCCTCCAGGTGGGTCCCCAGTCACCAATGAATCCAAACCCTTCCTCACAGTACCAGTTCTTCAACCATGAGTTAAAGTTCCTGGTGCATGCACCCCTATGCTCTCCCTTGCCTCTCTCAGGTAGTACTTGAGAAAGTGACAGAAGTAGCTACTTGCTTGAGACCCCTCCCAACTTCCTAAACTCTTCCTGAACTTCCTTTGGCTCCCCATTTGCCAGGTCATTAGCACCTAGGTGGATAATGACATCCAGCTCACCCTCCCATCTTGCCTTCCCCAGGATCTTCTTTCCATCCCTTCATGCCGTGGCACCTGGTAGGCACCTTACCTCCCTGTCCTCCCCCTTCTGTGTTCCTAGCTGGATCCCTCTTATGATGGAGTCCCCTACCAGGATTAGCTTCCTCCTCCTCCTCCTCTGGGGTTCACTGCTCTCCCCGCTGAGGTCACCTCCTTGGCTAACCTCCACATCCTTTCCTTCCACTTCTCTGGGTACCTCTGTTTGGTTGCCCCATTTGCCAGTGTGGCATATGAGTTCTTGAGTGGAAAAGGATCTGGGATGTGCCTCTGCCTGACCACTCTAACCCTCCTTGAGCCCACTGTCGTTCAAGTGCTCCTCGTTCTCGGCATCCTTTGAGGCAGTTGCATTGGACTGGATGGTCTCTGAATAGGGGTGATGGTACTCCTGACCTAGTTTACTTCCGCTCTGAGTCTGGCAACCTCATCCCACAGTCCAGAGAGAGATGCATGCAGATAGGGCAGCACCTCAGTTTCCAGAAGGTCTGCCTGAATATGGCTGCCCCTCAGCCACTGCATTGCACCAATCCCCACATTATACAGTTATTCCACTACTTGTCTGCTACTGAAGTTCTCCTAGTTCCCTTTTTATTAATTTACTGTCCTAAAAATCCTGGATAAATCTTTGAGCCAGAAGCTTGTTTACAGAGGTTCCACATCATAATACATTGTAGAAAAATCTAGAAAATGAATACATTTAGGAAAGACTGCAGACATTTAGTACAGAGAAAAGTTAATGCAAAAGTCAAATTAATACACTAGTCAGAGAGGTAAGTATCAATGAAGCAGCAGAGGGGAGATGTATGAAATATAACAGCGTACATGTTCTACATGACAGCATACAATTACTATATAACAGCATACAATTTTTACGTTGAGGTACACACATGGTTTATAGTTGTTCTGGTTGCACGGTATGGGATAAGTCAGCACATGTAATAACAAGCAGTTCTTTCGTCTAAGTGCAAGACAGTTAGGACTCCTAAGTCCCTAAAGGAGGTGAGGAGGAAAGTACAAGGCAGTGTAAGTTGTTAGAGACAATAGGGGGTGGATAGGCCGTGAGTAGGGCGAGTGGGGAGATGCAGCTGGGGAGGAGAACAAGAAACAAGCAAGGGCGGGGGTTAGGTAGATTGTAGAGTTACAGGCAGGTCAGGGAAGGCTGGGATGTGGAGGGAGAGCTGACATAGTCATCAGAAAGGGGTGCCAGGGGAGAGCAAGGGGTGCTAGGGAACATTGAATTAGGTTAACGAGGTATAAAGAGGGTAGGAAGGATGCCTAGGTCCAGCAGTCACAACCACTGGTGGCTGCCAGTAGGGTACAAAGTTTAGATTTAAAACAAACCAAGCCTAACTTCTTTTCTGTAAGTCTGCACCGAGAGAGTTGAACCAGGAGGGTGCACAGATATTCAAAGGATCTCTGGCCTTGCATGGTACAGCAGAAGGGAATTTTGAGAGAGTGGTTACTTATGCTCCTAGTGCTTCTAGCAGAGTCAGGCCAGTTGAGGAGGTTCTTGACCTCTACCGGGTAAGTCCAAGGGTAGATTTCTTTGTCAGAAGGCAGACATACCATATCCTGCATCCAAGTTTACCCAACCAGTCTGAGTATATAGATTGCACGTTGCATCAACTGATTTGCATCCAGAACAAGCCTACAGCCCTTATTAAGTGAAGTCTTTACTCGCCTAAGGGATGGGGTTGCAGAACCATAGACTACAAGGCCATAGTCTATGACCTAATGGCACTGAGCTAGTCACTGCAGTTTGCAGGGCTTCGTTGGTTAAGCATTGTTTGTTTCTATAGAGCGGCCCTCATCTAGCATTTGCTGTCTTTGCAACTTGGTCGTTGTGCTGAGAGTAAGGAGTCCAGTGTTACTCCAAGATATTTAAAAGAGTGTACCATTTCAAGGGGGGATTAAGCTTGTTACAGATTTTTAGCTGGAAGGATTTTTGTCTGCTATGAGGTGATGCAAATATCATGGTTTTCATCTTTTTGTACTTTAACAGTAGCCGGGAATTTAGGAATCATTGCTCTGCTGCTGTGATGCTGGATTGCATTTGACTTTCTAGTAAACTAGGGTCGCTGTGACTTGAAAAAAGTACCGTGTCATCTGTGTACAGCAGTATGTTACCCTTAACAGTCAGTGGGAGGTGGCTGAGGAACAAACTAAATAGAAGAAGGCCAAGGATGGGGTCATGGGGCACCCCTGTTAGAACCGGCCTGCTGTTGGAGAGGATAGTTTGGATTTTGACTCTTTGCTCTCTTCCAGAAAGGTAGCCCTGAACCAGGCAACAGAGACAGAAGAGAGACCAATATGGGCTAATTGTTTCAGTAACAGTTTGAGGCTAACAGTATCAATGGCCTTGGTGAGGTCAATATAAGTTGCCCCCATCAAGAGCCCTCTGTCTAAGGCATTCTGAATGAAGCCTGTGAACTCAGCTAAAGCAGTAGCGGTATTGTGCTGCTTGCGAAAACTGTGTTGCTGTTGACACTGCAGTTGGGAGGTGTCAAGATATTCTGTCAATTGATCTGCAACAATGTACTCGAGCGCTTTAGAGAGTAGGGGAAGGATTGAAATGGGTTTATAGTTAGAGTGGTTTGTTTGATCCCCACTTTTGTGAATAGATGTGACCACCAGTTTTCCAGAGTTGGGGACATTTCCCTGTGGTCAGGGATAGGTTTATTATTTTGGTAAGTGAAACGAGGAGAATGTCATGGGCAAGTCCAACAAGTTTTAAGTCAAGTCAGTCACTGCTTGCCCTTCATTTGCCTAGTGCTTTCACCAGGTATTTGTTCGCCTTGGGCAGGGTGATGACTTTCAGATAGAAAAGGAGTGAAGATCTCATGTTGGTCCTCGGTCCTCTCAGAAGGGGTTCATCCTTCAGTGGTTCAAGGAAGTTTGTGGGCAATACATTGCATAGATCTGTGAATGTCTTGTTAAACTTATCTGCAATGGTCTTGGGGTTCCATCAATGTTAAGAGAATGGCAGAGAAGGTCTTATTTGGTTTACCTGTTAGCTGTTTGATGCTGTCCTAGAATCTTTGGAGTTTCCCCACGAATTGGTTAGCTCAGTTCTGAAGTGGTGGCCTTTGGTCTTCCGAATCGCCCAGACACAATAGTTCTTGGCTGTTCTATAATTCTGTAGATTGGAAAGTCAGCCAGAGTTCTTAGCCTTTTCCCACAATTCATCCCTGTTTTTCATTAACTGCAGGAGCTGTGGTGTGATCCAGGTGTTATTGAAGGCCCTGATTTTATGGTTTGTGATGGGGAAAGATGTCACAGGATTTGTTAAACTTATGAATCAATCCATCAAGTGCTATGTCAACATCATTAGTAGTGTCTAGAAAGATCCAGTCTTGATGTTTTAGGTGTTCTTTAAAGGCCTCCAATTTCCCTTTTTTCAGTAATCTGTTTGTGACAGATTTAGGTGGAAATTTTGGGGACTTATTGGTCCAGCAGCAGAGTACTGTTGCATGGCCACTGATGGAGTCCAGGAGAACTGTTGTGCCCACAGTCCTTTGTAGCTGATTAGTGATGAGTCAGTCAATAATTGAGTCTGTTCCGGTAAGGTAGTTTAGCTGAGTGGGGAAGAAAACTAACTGCAACATATGTAATCTTTGATTGGGCCTATCTCAGGGTATGTCCAGTTTATGTTGAAATCACTCATCTAAGTTCGGTGCTCTGCCAATGATCAAATAGGAAGTCGTGGATAGTTTTAAAATCGCTTAGTTGGTCCTTAGGGGGAGTATAGATGGATGCCACAGTTAAAGTTTTTCCATTTGTGTCTAGCATAACTGTTATTGCTAGTAGTCGTGTGTTACAGGTGGAGGCGACATTAGGTAGCATTTGTGCCTGGAGGTGCTCCTTTAGGTAGAGAGCACACCCACCCCCTCACTTATGAATCCTGTATAGCCTGGTAGTCGAATGACCACATCAGTAATCCTAGGATTGAGCCAGGTCTCCATAACTAAGAGGATATCTGGCTGGTGCTGGGTGACCCAGGCCTGTGGGGAGTCTAGCTTGCTAACAGGCTGCAAATATTTATGGAGGCTAGGGTGAGCCCGCCATGTTTTTTTGTATAGGTGAAGGGCCTGCCAAAGGGCTAGGGTTTGGATGTATATTTCCAGAGAGGAGCAGAAGTAGCCAAGCTACATGGATAGCTTGCCACTTGAGGTTTGCTAATATTTGGGAACGTTTGTACATTTTGGCTGCATGATGTTTGTCTGGGGTGCTGGGGAATATCTTTTTACAAAGTGGTAGGGGAAGGGATATTTACAGCGAGCATGATTCAAACACATAGAAGGATGCATGTGAGTTTTCAAGGGGGTTTCTAGCCCCTGTGTCAAGGTAGATTGCTGGATTCATAAATAACCGCTGCTGCAGTTATCAACTTCTAAAGCCCAGCGTCCTGTTTTCTTACTTTTCATGTCTGACTTTACTATTCTGTTACATAATTTGACCATTCCTCACAGGAGTTCAGTAATATAGCCCATCTGTGGGCTTCCCAAGCTGCTCCTGTGGCCTTGGCTCTCTCCGAGCAGGCCACAGCTAACAGACCACCCGACTGACCCCCGGACAGATTCAGACAGCCCATCTGTGGGCTTTCCTAGCTGCTCCTGTGGCCTTGGCTCTCTCCGAGCAGGCCACAGCTAACAGACCACCCGACTGACCCCTGGACAGATTCAGACAGCCCATCTGTGGGCTTCCCAAGCTGCTCCTGTGGCCTTGGCTCTCTCCGAGCAGGCCACAGCTAACAGACCACCCGACTGACCCCGGACAGATTCAGACAGCCCATCTGTGGGCTTTCCTAGTTGCTCCTGTGGCCTTGGCCTCCCGAGCAGGCCACAGCTAACAGACCACCCACTGACCCCTGGACAGATTCAGACAGCCCATCTGTGGGCTTTCCTGTTGCCCTGTGGCCTTGGCTCTCCGAGCAGGCCACAGCTAACAGACCACCCGACTGACCCCGGACAGATTCAGACAGCCCATCTGTGGGCTTTCCTAGTTGCTCCTGTGGCCTTGGCCTTCCCGAGCAGGCCACAGCTAACAGACCACCCGACTGACCCTGGACAGATTCAGACAGCCCATCTGTGGGCTTCCAGTTGCTCCTGTGGCCTTGGCTCTCTCCGCAGGCCACAGCTAACAGACCACCCGACTGACCCCCGGACAGATTCAGACAGCCCATCTGTGGGCTTCCCAAGCTGCTCCTGTGGCCTTGGCCCTCTCCAAGCAGGCCACAGCTAACAGACCACCCGAATGACCCCCGGACAGATTCAGCCAAGGAACTGCCACCCAGGCTCCCAGCTCCTAAGCCACGGGATTCTCGGCTACTGGGTGGTCGGAGCCCATCTAGCCGACGCTCTAGACTGCAGACACAGACCCAAGGTCCTATAAGGTACGGCAACTGCTGCAACCAACTGGATTGCGAGCACCCTCTCAGACCACACTCTGATTGGTCTCTGGCAGAAGCCGGCTTCTGCTCTTTGATTTTAAACCCTAAAAATGTTTATGTTGGGACAAATGTTAAAAAGCCGAAGTGTTAACCCAGTCTGTAATTAAAAGGCTTGATTTGTGGTTTGTGAAAGAAATCTAGTGTTTACAGCCCTTTCCCTGCATACGTGCACTGGCTCTAAACACTTTTGGATGCCAAAGTAATACACATCCTTTTGTTCTGCAAATTTTGCACTCCCCGCTGTTCTGTCTAACCCTTTATGTGAATGCCCTTTATTAACCCTCACTCTCCTACTCTCCCTCAGCCGAGGAACTGTCGCCCAGGCTCCCAGCTCCTAAGCCACGGGATTCCCGGCTACCGTGCGGTCGGCGCCCCTCTAGCCAACGCTTGAGACCACAGACACAGGGCCCTACAAGGTACGGCAGCTGCCGCAACTTTTTCGCCCGCCCCCCCCTCCACTGATTATTAAATACAGTAGCTCCTGCCAAAATATTAGTCCACGCCCCTGGCGCAGTGCCCCACCAATAGAGACTTAGCTTGTGATCCCTCTTCTGTCCAGCCTACGGGATCCAACTCTCAGTGCTTCACCTTACTAAAATGCATAGGCTCTCCTTAGCTGTGCCTTCACCACTAAATATTTTAATGCTATCCAATTTGGCCTACCTGGATTGGAAAGCTGCTGATAAGCTGCATTAATCCAGCAACCCCACCGGCCCTGGGCTAATTGAGTTGCTCCTTTTGAGGTACCATCATGTTGGGCCCTATAAGGCTCCTTATACTGCCCTTCTTCTGCTGATACCAGCTGCCCAGCATTGGACACCTGAACTACCATCATGTTTGGTCTACAATGGCACCTTGTGCTGCATACCACATGGCAACTTATCCTTTAATTGCCTCCGTGATTCCAAGTACCAATACCTCAACCCTGCTCTTGGACCACATATACCAGTAGTACTTATAACACTCCCACCACAAGGCCCGCCTCCCACCACGCAGACTTCTATCTCCTCCTGCCTATTGTGGTAGAGGTACTAGTTTGCACAACAGATCAGCTCTTCTATGGTGGCTACTTCTCAAGCCCCATAAAATATCAGATCTACTAGACGGGAGAAAGGCAGGAATTACAAGCTTATAATTAGTGCTCTTAGAAAAATCCTGCTTATCCTCCTGCTATGTTCAGGCAACATAGAACTCAACCCTGGCCCCCAGTAGCTATTGCTTTTACCAGCAGAACTAGCAAATTTAAAAGGAATAAGCTTTTGCATATTAACGTATGTAGCCTCCTAAAAAGATAACCTTAATACAAACCTGGGTAAATCATACCTCCTGACATACTTGTGATTTCTGAACTTGGCTTAGACCCAGCACCACTGATAGAGAAGTAAACATACCCAACTATGCCTTGTTCAGAGCTGATAGGCATGCCAGAGGAGGAGGGGTAGCTATTCACGTTAAAGACAAATTTTCTGCCTTCTGCTTATCCTCGGCATCTGTTGCCAGTGAATTCAATGCCCAATTCTCAAAGTGGAAATTACAGAGACTACTGCACTCATGTAATAGGATGCTACAGGCCACTGTCTGCTGGACTACAGCTTGTTTCATATCTAAGTGACAAGTTGGGGCAGGGCTGCCAGAAACTATTATTTTAGGGACCTCAACTTTGACTGGATCTCTAACACAGCTGCCCTCTTGCATCCTTCTGTGATGAACATGGGCTGATGTAACTTATTACTGAACCAACATGCCCAAACGGAAGAACCCCAGTAAAAGTACACTTTGGATGTGCTAATGGTGAGCAAACCTCATCTCTTCCCCACGCTGATGTCTTCTTCTCAGACGCCAGTGACCATTGTTTTATTGTGGGAGTAAGATCCACCAACAACCCAGCACCCATCAGCAAGTTCTCTATGAAGAGATCCAGGCGCAACTTCAATGAACATGCCTACCTAAACGAGCTTAAGTACTCCCCTGAGTGGCAAGATTTCTACCTGGCCAAAACGATTATGTTGGCTTACAATATCTTCCACAACATTCTATCAAGGGCCCTTAATAAGTATGCTCCCCTGATTAAGGTTCGAACTAGGACCAAAACCTGGAAATGGTTCACCCCTCAGATCAAGTCCTTGCTTCTAGAAAGAGATAAGCTCTGGAAAAAAGCACACAGGCTGAACACTGTGGAAGATTGGAACCAGTTCAGGAGACTACGAAATTTATGTACCAAAACAATCGGAGAATCAAAGGCCACCTTCTTCAAATCCGAACTCGACTCTGCCACAAAGAGCCCAATCAAGTTCTGGAACACAATCAATGATCTGCTAGGCCACTCCCCAGGAAATTCACTCCTGACCAAGATTACCTCTGGCAACTTGACTATAACCGAAAAGATAGATATACTTGACGCATTCAATAACCACTTTGCTACTGCAGGCATGGCATTTGATAACTCCCCTGCAAACATACTTCACTCCCAGACTGCCAGCCAACTGCCTGAAACTCCGATAGCTTCGCCGCCATTCTTGCTTCAACCTGCCCCACTGAAAGAGGTAGAGGACCTCTTGCTTCAGTTGGATACTAGAAAAAGTGCTGGGGTCGACACCCTTGACCCTTACTTCCTAAAAATTGCTCACCACGTACTAGCAATACCCGTCACCCATCTTTTTAACTTATCCCTGTCTCAGGGCACCTTACCACCTATATGAAAGACAGCACATGTCATACCACTATTCAAATCAGGTGACCTGACGATCTCCAATAACTACAGGCCATTTCTCTCCTTCCGGTCCTGTCCATGCTCCTAGAGAAAATTGTAAATGCACAGCTGAGGACTCACCTTGAGTCTAGGAACTGCTAAATCATATGCAGTCCAGATTCAGAGCTAAACATAGCACTATCTCAGCCCTTGCCAAAGTTACTAATGACTGGCAGCGTAATCTTGAGAGCAAAAACTTTATTTGTGCTGTTTTCCTTGATCTAAGCAAGGCTTTTGACACCGTCAACCATAGTAGTGCCCTCTCCTCCCTTCAAACCATAGTGTGGACCCTCCTCTCTGCTTGGTTTACTGACTATCTTACAGGGCCCTTCAAAGTTAAAGCCAAGGAGGCCTGTCCTCTTAAAAACTCTGCAAAGAGGGGTACCTCAAGGTTCTATATTAGGCCCTTACTTTTGAAATCTGCATTAATAACATTGACTACTGTATAAAAGAAGCTAACATCCATCTGTTTGCAGATGATACAGTTCTCTATGTGTCGCCCAACACCTGAAGCTGCCTGCAATGACCTACAGTCAGAATTCAACCTTTGCAAAGCCAAATCCTCCAAAAAAGCTACTCCTTAATGCCAAAAAATCTAAAGCGATGGTCCTGTCCCTTTTATCCGCATAGCTAACCCTGTGTCCAGTGGGACAGTTCCCCAAATTACCACAGTTCTAGGTGAAAACTAGAATTTGTTACAGAATTCAAGTATCTGGAGTTTGATAGATCAAAGACTCTCCTCCATTGAACATATCGAGGACTTGCTAAAAGACTTGGCAAAGGCTTGGACTGTTTTTAGAATCAACCAATTTCTCACCAGAGATGCCAAGAAACAACTGGTCCAATCCATTTTCCTATCATTGGTTGATTACGTGACTTCCTCTACAGCCAATGCCCCAACTCTTACATGGCTTATCTGGACACTCTACCATCGAGCACTGAGGTTTATAACGGACTCCTTCGACATGCATCACTGCACCCTATAGTGCAGTGGGATGGACATCACTAAAGTTCAGATGCCACAGAAACGCCACTTCTGGACCTATAGAGCCATCTCTAATAAGCTGCCTTACTATATCTCCTGCTGTCTTCCCTGAGTATAATTGGGAAATATGTTAAGTTACTCCATTACACTTAAAGTACCCAAAGCAAAATCCCGCTTCAGCAGGGCAGCCATAAGCTTCGTGCTACCTACCTTATGGAATGATCTACAAAAAACCCTCAAATTAAGCACTCTAATCAGTATAAATGCCTTCAAGATGCTTTATTTCCATACAATCAGAGAAGTATGTAACTGCTTCACCCACTGAGACCCAGTACTGGTGTCTGCACTGGTATATAGCCACGCCTAGACCCAGTTTTAAGTACTGACCCCCCAGCTTGCTCCTCACCAGCCTAATTGCTCTATCTCTCTCTCTCTTATCCCCCTGTCTTATCAACACTAGGCCCGTCCATCCCCTTATTCTTCCTTTCCCAACCTCGGATAGGAGCTCACTACCCTGGGTTGTGACATCCTACCATGCCCCATACTTGATAGTATTCAATCCCGGGGCTCACACATACTCCTTTTCTCCATCCACCTTCTCTACATCCCATTTTACCAACTCCTCTCTGTGCACCGTGCCCTCCTAGCCTTTCTCCCTACCTCCCTCCCTTCCCCCCTACCTTCACCTCTACCTGGTGTATATTTTTTTTTCTTCCGTTGCTTCCTCCTGCAACCTTAGATAATTTGCTTTATCTTCCTATAGACACTTCTATGTATGTAAATACCGTGTAATCTGTACAATATCTGTATAATTCTATGTACATATGAACTTCTTTTTCTTCCTCTCTGTAAAGAGTATTATCTGTATTGCCTTGTAAATACCTGTGTTGACCTGTATATACAATTGTTCATGCTCCACCCAGGTCCATCTTGCAAATGAGCTTCTGCTCAACGATGAACGCCTGGTTAAATAAAGACTTGATTGATTGATTGATTGATTGATATAGTTATAATAAAACTGTGTGACTGGGGTATCATTGGGGCTGCAACCATGACTGGGCTGCTGTGCTAGTTCAAGCAAGGAATTTAAAGAGACACCCTGAATTACATGACCAAAATGTTAGAACACAAGTCAGTGATATGGCCTCACTCAAACTTTCATTCTTTCTGATACTGCTCTCTGGGAAGTAGATTTGAAAATGCTGAAAGATGGATCTTTGCCAATGATTATGAAATACACAAACTAAAAAGAAATCATACAGTAACAGGAGTGCACAAATATATCTCGTACTGAAGGGCTTAGGCATAGGAAAACTACGGAAGAAGAAATAGTATTAGAATTATTGGGATTTCTGAAGGGACAGAGGTTCTTAATATGATATCCTTTCTTGAAGATCTAATGATAGCTGGCCCATCAGCACAGCAATAGAGATACTGCTCAGGACGCTGGGGACCCGGATTTTGAAATGAGTCAGGTTGTTGGAGGACAAGCCGGGGGAAGAGGGCTCAAGCTTCCCAGTGGATGTTCTCCCTTTCTAGGCAAGGGTGACTGTCTGAACCATCATATTAGCACCTTCTGCGGTAGCATGGCTAGCAACATAAGCAGCCAGCAAGTGAGTAAGGGAGTTCACTGGCTTTAAGTTGACAGCTTTCAAGTGATATGGGGATTATAACTGCTTAACCTTTTCTTGTATTACAGAGCTCTTCATGGTAGTAAATATCTGTTGTGGGGCCAAGATGAGGGTCAGTTGCAGGGAAAAGTTTATTTCCCCCTTTGGCTCCAAATAGGGTTGGATCTTTGCTGTGCAGAGGGTTATTGCTTCACAATTTATTTTATATTACACCCTCTCAATTATACCCTCTCATTCCTTGGTCGAAGGATGGAGAGAGGATGGCGGAGGTCCGCCTGGATGCTGACACGCTTTAGGTTGATGGAACATTATGAGGTCTATCAATCAGAAATCATCCATAAGAAGGCAGAATTCCTGTCCAGGGGATTTCTGCTGCACAGAATTGACCAGCTCAGCTCTTCCATACTATTGACAAATTGTGCAATCCAATCTGTCTTTAGCCTGGAGGAGCCTTTTCTCAGGCTAAATGTGAGGAGTTTGCTTGATTCTTCGCAGATAAGGTTGCCAGCATCACGTCTGGCATTGACCCGGCTCCCCCATGAGGGATTGCGGAGGTCGGCAGGAGATGTGAGCAATCGATCTGTCTGGATGGACTTTAGCTGGATGGAATTTATGGATATTGTAAAGATTGTTCTGACTCTGTGCCCAGATGGTTATAGTTTGGATCCGGGCCCTACACCCCTATTAGTGAGTTGCGTAGATGTTATATACTCGATTCCAGATGAAATTGTCTGGAGTTCCTTGGAGGGGGGTGGGCTTTCCTGATCCCCTCAAGGAGGTGGTCGTATGACCACTCCTTAAAACCCTCCTGGCTACAGACTGTCTAGCTAACTACCAGTCTGTCTCTAACCCGCCGCTTGTGGGTAAGGTTATTGAGAAGGTGGTTGCGTTGCAACTGGATGATCACCTGTGACTCACAATGTCTATGATGCTGTCTAGTCCAGATTTAGGAAGTGGCACAGCACTGAGACTGCACTTGTAAGAGTATTGAATAATCTCCTAATAGTGAGAGATCGAAAGTCTCGTACTGTCTTGGTCCTTCTTGATCTCACTCTCTGCATCATTTGACACTGTGGACCATGGTGTGCTTTTGGAGTACAGTCCTCAAGTGGTTTCAATCATTCCTCATGGACAGGTCTCAGAGGGTGGTCACTGGAAGTTATTCCTCTGGCATCCTGTCCCTTCCCAGCAGGATGCCACAGGGCTCCATACTAGCACGCATGTTATTCGCAGTGTATATGCTGCCATTGGGAGATATCATCAGGAGATACAGTTTG
The DNA here is from genome assembly GCA_016271365.2 of Neoceratodus forsteri. NCBI lineage: Eukaryota > Metazoa > Chordata > Ceratodontiformes > Ceratodontidae > Neoceratodus > Neoceratodus forsteri. The sequence goes on along the minus strand of CM028130.1, from coordinate 1,690,899,410 downwards.
AGTTTTCACTCCTATGCAGATGATACTCAACTATGTATGTCCTTTCTGCCCGGACAGTTTGATGCAGTCTCTGTGCTACACAACTGTCTCACCAAGATCAGGGACTGGATGAGTACCAGCTGGCTGAGACTGAATCCAGACAAGACTGAAGTGTTGGTAATGGACCCAGGTCATCTGAGGATAGGTTTGGAGGCCGGACAGGTATCAGACCTGTGGCTTGATAGTATTTGTCTCACTACCTCAGACTGGGTGCATAACCTGGGTGTTATTTTTGATGACGGCTTGACCCTGAAATCTCAGGTGTCATCCGTGATTAAATCATCATTTTACCATTTGAGGAATATCACCCAGATGAAACACCTGGTTCCTCCGGATGACCTTTCAACATTGGTCCATGCCTTCATCACCACCCATCTTGACTATTGCAATGCCCTCTACCTAGGGCTTCCTGGGGTTGATATCCACCGCTTGCACCTAGTGCAGAATGCTGCAACCAGGCTTCTGACTGGTACATCAAGGGCCAGTCACATTATGCCTGTGCTGTGTGAATTGCACTGGCTGCCTGTCCAGTGGCGGATCACATTCAAGGTTGGCTTGCTAGCCCTTAAAGCCCTACACAAACAGGGACCTGGCTATCTGCAAGATCTCCTGACTCTCTACTGTCCCTCCTGTCCTCTCCGATCCACATGGGAGATTGCTAGAGATTCCCAAGGTTCATTAAAAACATCTGGTGCCCATGCTTTTTCATTTATGGTACTATCCTGTGGAATTTCTACCTTGTCAGTTAAGAGAATGCCTGACTGTTGATAGATTCAAAATTGATCTAAAAACATATTTGTTCAATTTAGCCTTCCCAGATGAAATTTAATCTAGTTTATTGATATATTTATTGTTTTAGACTAACTTTGTATGCTATATACTGCATTTTATCTGTGCTGCCCCTTGTTTTTTTTGAAAGGCGCTATATAAATAAAGATTGATTTGATTTGATTTAAACGATTGAAACAAATGCCACTATATTGGTCTATTAAAGCTCATGTACAGTTAAAAGCATATCTTAGCCTTCATTTAGCAAAAGACATTTCTCAGCCTGTATTGGGGTAATCCTAATTTTTTGATTAACCATCGCCCCATACCTGTTTCATATTGGCCGCAGGCAGAGTCCTTATTGGTGGATTCTTTTGTAACAGGACAATCTTTTTTGCCTTTCTGTGCCTTGCAAGAGTGTTACCACTTTCCCTCAAGTTTTAGGCTTAGGTATTTGCAACTAACCCATATATTTAAAGCTTATTTTGGTCCTAGGCCCTGGACTCAGTAGTCTGGTACTACTTTTGATATTCTCATCAAAACAGCTATGCAGCCCCATTCTGTCTCATGCCTTTATGAAGTTTTTCAGATTTTAGACTCTAATACTCCGTCAGGCGTTTGTTATTGCTGGCAACAGGCCCTTGGGGTATCTTGGACACCAAATACATGGCATTTGGTGGGCAGTATAGCGCAGTGGTCTAAAGGCTCTGAGCTGCAAATCTGGTGACATCCAGCAGACCAGACCTGGGTTTGAATCCCACAGCTTCCACTTGCATACTGTGTGACCCTGAGCAAGTCACTTAACCTCCTTGTGCTCCCAGGTTGCTCCTGTAAAAAAGCTTTCAGCTTAGTGTGCTATACCTGGTTAAAAAAAAACAACATGGCATATTATTTGGCAACTTTTATACAAACATATAAAACAGGATAAATATAGACTTGTTCAGTATAAACTTCTTCATAATCTTTACTATACTCTTCAAAAGTTGTACAGGATGGGGAAATAATCTACCTCCCTTTGTCATAGATGTGGTTTAGTTGAAGGTATACTGAAACATATATTATGGGATTGTGTCAAAGTAGTCCCTTTTGGGGAGGCGATGAAGAACTCTTTGGACCCGCTACTCAGCCTTGATGATTTTTTTACACCTGAAATTTGTTTGATTGGGTTTTATTCTTCACATGTTGATGGTCTGCATTCCTCCTGTTCTAGAAGGAAGAGGGGCATTTCAATTTTATTTCACAAGCATCTTCTATGGTAAATTCGAGACCATAAATCCAATACTCAAGATAGCTGGGTCTTGGCTCAAGTGAAACCCCATCAATGACATTTCTCCTGGGGATATTTTGGACTCAGTGAAACTGATCTGCAATTTTCATGAACTAGCCCAGAATCTGGCAGACTTCAACCCTCTTAAACTTTCCATTCTGTTGGGGGGTACTTTAATTTGCCCTTGGACATGGTTTTGGACAGATGTTTCCCAGCTGTAGGGCCCCCAGCCTGGCCTTACAAGTGCTCCAGCTTTTGATGCAGGAACACTCCCTGATTGATGGCTGGTGCCTATTAAATCCTATAGTCAGAAATTATTCTTTCTTCTCACCCATTCAGAAATCTTACAGTCGCATTGATTATTGGCTGATATCACAACACTTTGTGCCAGCGTTGACTTCTGCCTCCATTAGTAATATTGTTCTCTCTGATCATGCTATGGTTTATTTATCCCTCTGATTATAACCTACCTGGTCTCTTTCCTCTAACTGGTACCTCCCCACACCTGGCACTTGGGTTGAATCTCAATACTGACACTGTAGTGCAGCATGAGGGGGTGCTGCACTCCTTCAGATGAGATGTTAAACTGAGGTCCCATCTGCCTGTTCTGGTGGTAGTTCAGGTGGATGTTAAAGATCCCATAGCACTTCTCGAAAAGAGTAGGGGAATTTTTTCTTTCACAGAATAAAACAAATGCTTTACAAATGTAGTATATCCATAGTCTTACTTTGACTTTCAGTTTACTGTCAACAGAGGGAAACACAAATAAAAAAAATAGTTTCAACACTTTCATTACAGAGGATATTCATTTCACAACATGCAAACCATCACATAACAAATTTTTCCATTGCCATATCACGTCACTGGAATATCATTATCCATAACCCGAGGCATTCTCTTCCACAGTTCCAACAACACATTCCTATCCAATTTATTTTTTTCATCCTTATATATAGTTTGTAAGTCCTGCATAATTTTATTATATAACTCCAAATGGTTTCCGTCTTTTTGTTGCAATGTAAACCCACATCTCATTAGCCATATGTTCCATTTAAAATCACCATAATTACTTGCAAAGTATTTATGTTCTGTTTCCCCAGTTCCTGTCAAATACCCTGTAGATTATATTTTCATAAATTATTAATATGCTAAATATAGGTTCTCCCCACTGATCTGCTACATATTGCCAGAAGCCTTGAATAAATGAACATATAAAAACAGATGTACTATAGTGTCTTCCTCCTGTATACAGTTAATTCTATTGCATATCTTTTCCTGCAGTTTCTTGTGTTTTTGGTTTGCTTTCACATTAATTTTTTCATGGCATGCTAGCCAGTGTATATCTCACATTCGTTCAAGAATTATTTTATTATTTAACATAGTTATTACATTTTCTCTGACTGTATCAGGACATTTACAAAAAACTTCGTCCTCCCTACACAGTTTTTCTAATAGCACAAAATATAAGTTCTTCTTTTGTATTGTCATAATCTAGTGTGTCATTACCTGCCATTATTTTAACCTTAGAAAAGTACATCTGACATATTCCGGAATCATCACAGATCTTTTAAAAGTTCTCAAGGTCTGAGTCTCCCATTGTGGTAAAAATTGTTGACATTTTTCCCTTAACAGCAACTCCCAACCAAACCCTTAATTTGTCAGTAACGGTTTTGAATTACTGTAAAAAAGAAAGTTTTGAAGAAAATGATCGGATTAATTGCCCTGATTGGTAGATATAAAATATTCCTTTTTAAGGGATTCAATCGACTCCCCCAGCATGCCTGAAAAAAATACTTAAAAGAGCCATTACCATTATTTTATTTAGTTTTTGTTGACCAGGTAAGTGCACTAGACAAATCCTGCCTATTTTCAGGCACGACCCGGGGGAAGGGGATACAGATGAATGCCACCTGACCTTGAACCAGATTAAGCTGTTGGTGGTATTTTTAGTGAATGAGGGAAATTTGGCCAGAACACCGGGGAAATTCCCCTACTCTTTCGAGAAGTGCCATGGGATCTTTAACATCTACCTGAACTACCACCAATCCAGGCAGATGGGACCTCGGTTTAACGTCTCATCCGAAAGACAGGATTACTTTTGAGAGGTAAAATATAACTAACATATAGGAAAATAGGAATAAGAACAGTTTTAATAAGATATACCTTCTTTTTTTTTACTAAATTTCCACTTATTCCATTGTGTTACTTCCAGTTTTCCCACTTCTAACTTCTTTTCCCAATTGAACTCATTGCAGTTCCCTGAACCATATGTAATACCTAAAATATCTATAGGATCTGGCGTTATTGAGATCTGCTCCACTCACAGCAGCTTCAGCAATTTGCCGAGGAGGTCAAAAAGGCCTGAACTGGTCACCCTCCCCCCACCCCTGAAACCATCAGCAACTTCAGCACTGCAGAGGAGGTCATGAGGGCCTGGACTGGTCACCTCCCTCACCCCCGGCCACCAGCAGCATCAGTGGTTCACCAAGGAGGTCACGAGGGCCTGGACTGTTCATCCACCTCGTAGCCATCAATAGCTTCAGCGGGTTTGCCAAGGAGGTCGTGAGGTCCTGGACTGGTTTCCTCCCCGAGCCATCAACAGCTTCAGTGGTTTGCCAAGGAGGTCATGAGGGCCTGGACTGGTTGCCCTCCTCCCCCCCCCAAAGCCATCAGCAGCTTCAGTGGTTCATCGAGGAGATCATACGGGTCTGGACTGGTCTCCCTTACCCCACCCTCAAGCCATCAGCATCTTCAGTGGTTCGTAGAGGAGGTCATGAGGGTCTGGACTGGTCGCCTCCCCCACCCCCAAAGCCATCAACAGCTTCAGTGGTTCACCGAGAAGGTCATGAGGGCCTGGACTGGTCACCCACCCCCCAAAGCCATCAGGTTCAACTCTGGAGCCAACGCCACATGGAAAAGCTCCATCTTGCCTCAAATTAGACTGTCTGTGTTGTGTTGTTTTGGCACCATCCCAAGCTTTAAATTTATTGCCGGCGTACAAGTGGAGATAGTCGATTCACTGAAAAAAAACCTGCTTAACTGGACTATCTGTGCCTGATTGTTATTGTTGGAATGTACCTTTTAATGCAGTATAAGATCCTTTATTAGCAATTTGTGTTGCCTAGGGTTTGTGTAGCCGACAGGGCTTAAGGTACCTCTCCTGATAACAGTACTGCTGCAAGGGTCTGATTTCCCCATTATTTAAGTTTATAAAAAAAAAAAAGAAGGCTTTCTTTAAATCGGGCAGGCCCCGTCTTAGAAAGTAAAATAAAATCAGCTTTTCAGCTCCACGAGGGCTTAGAATCTAATTTTACATGGGTTATTTAAGTTTAAAAACAAAACAAAAAAAAAAGAGGGCTTTCATTAAATCGGGCAGGCCCCATCTTAGAAAGTAAAATAAAATCAACTTTTCAGCTACACAAGGGCTAAGAATCTAATTTTGCACATCAGCCCGAAAGATTAACCTTTCAGCTCTCATTAAATCGGGCAGGTCCCATCTTAGAAAGTAAAATAAAATCAGCTTTTCAGCTCCACGAGGGCTTAGAATCTAATTTTACACGGGTTATTTAAGTTTAAAAACAAAACAAAAAAACAGGGGTTTCATTAAATTGAGCAAGCCCCATCTTAGAAAGTAAAATAAAATCAGCTTTTCAGCTCCACGAGGGCTAAGAATCTAATTTTGCACATCAGCCCGAAAGATTAACTTTTCAGCTCTGGTATACGTTCTCCTACCAGCCCTACAGTTTGCTCCACTTAATTCAAAGCAGTCCTCCCATCCAGTCAGCTTAAATTCTTACCTGTTGTTCTTCTCCCTCCACAGCAGCTTCGGTGGTTCGCTGACGAGTTCATGAGGACCTGGACTGGCTGCCCTTCCCCACCCCCTGAAGCCATCAGGTACAACTTTGAGCCAACGCCATGTGGAAAGCTCCATCTTGCCTCAAATTAGAATGTCTGTTTTGTGGCCCTGCTGACACTAAAGCGTTGGTCTCACCACCACCCTTGGTGTACTCTCCCTTTATAGGTGTTGAGATATGTGGCTGAACCAATCAGCCCATTTCACCATTGGCAGCCTATATCCTCTTGCCATTAGAGGGTGTTGAGCCATCCTTAGCAAGTTCCTGCTTGTCCTTTGGTCCTCTCCATCTCATGACATATTTGAGCATGCTTCTCTTAACCCTCTCTGTTCCTCCTGTACTGCACCTACCTATGACACTGACTACCACTTAGCTGCCTGTCAGCTACCCACTATTGTCACTCCGCCTTCCTCCATACAATCACTCCTAACGTCCACCGCCCTAGTTGCACCACCATATGTGCTCACTACTGCCACTTTAAACATCACAACCAAATACACCTGCCACAGGCACTCCACTGCACAGATCAGACCCTTCTCCTGGCTACCACCATTCTGCTTAACCTCCCCATTCCTACATTCTTAACCTCAAAGGGCCATCTTGCCTGCAAATCCCACCGACTCAAAAAGTTTAACTGGCACCCTGTCCTCAGGTGCCTCCTCCTCCTCCTTCTCATGTCTGGTAACATACACCCACACCCTGGGCCACTTGCACTCACTACTCCAACACGCTCCCCTCCTAGTGGACTGCACATTACCTCCCTAAATGTCTGCAGCCTATTAAAAAAGTGGGACTCTTTCCAGGGCTGGGTCCGTCAATATCAGCCCGATGTCATAGTCGTGGGTGAAACCTGGCTCTCTCCCATGATTCCAGATTCGTCAGTTATCCTCCCCGACTACAACGTTCACCGAGCTGACCATAAGGGGAAATGCGGGGGGTGGCTGCACCATTTACACTAAGGCCACCCTACACGGCGAGCTTCTTCCACCTCCTCAACTGGAACCAGGACCCCAGGCCCTCATACTAAAACTCTCCCTGGAATGCTCACAAACCTCCCTTCTCATCACTGTTTATACATACCTCCCAGGGATCAGAAGGCAGCCTTCCACTCAGTTATGTCTTTCCTGGCCACCCTCCCATCCCATATAGAAAAGATCATACTTGGGGACTTCTATATTAATTGGCTAGGTAAAACTGCTGCACCTTTCATCGATGCGGCCACTGCCCATGATCTAATGCAAATAGTCACATCCCCCACCCGACTGAACCAGAACACAGGGTCTTCCTCACTGCTGGACCTGGTCTTCACCAGCCAACCTCACAAAGTCACTAGCACGTCCATCCTCCCAAATGCCCTAAGTGACCACTCCCCAGTGCTCTGCACCTGGACCAGCAAAGCACCTAAATCGTCCAACAATAATACATCTACACCAACTTCGCCCTGGCAAGCTGGCACTCCTTAAAGTGCATCTCAGTAATATGGACTGGTCCTTCGTAATGAATACCGTTGACCCTGACAGAGCCCTTGACCTCTTCATTTATTCCTTTAATACTATATGTGATAAGTTTGCCCCATTCACCAAAAGAAAAGTCAAAGGGAACCCCACGCCTTGGATCTAGAACCACCTCCTGGCACTGATGAGGACTAGAGACTCTCTCTCTGGCACCTCTCCAATGAGTCCCACCTGTCGACCGACAGACAGAAGTACAGGGAGGCCCAAAATAAATGCACGTGGGCTTTGCAAAGAGCAAAATCCGAGTATTTTAAATCCTCCCTTACCTCCAGCTGGGGCTCAGGGCAGAATTTCTGGAACAACATTAAGAATATCTGTGGCAAAGTCCCGAACACTGTTCTTAACCAGATCTTAGTTGATTGGTGTCTGACCACTGATATTACACGTATAGCTACAGCCTTCAATGGCACTTTCACAAACTTCAGCCAGGTCCTACCTTCTAATTTCTGTGACCCTCCCTCAACTAGCCCCCCTTTTCCCCCCACAGAAGCTCCCCCTTCCATCTATGGTGCATTACTCCAAAGTCTGCAGAGCCATACCTCAGAAAAGCCCTCAGCCACTCCCGCTATAGCAGTGACTCCTTAGATCTGAAACTCCTCTGACTCACCTTACAGGAAGTACTCAACCCCCTCACACATATTCTAAATCGCTCCTTGTGGCAGGGTAAATTCCCTCCCAGTGGAAATCTGCTTCCATTACACCGGTATTTTAAAGTGGGACCATACCAGCACCAACAACTATCACCCCATCTCCATCCTCCCTCCCTCCCTCTCCAAGGCCCTAGAATGGATTGTCTCCGATCAGCTCACCAACCACCTCAGTAAATACAACCTTATCTGCAAACTGCAACATGGCTTCTGCAAGGGCACAGTACCACTACTGCCCTCCTGGAGTTCACTGCCCATATTCACTCCACCTAGACAGGGCCATATCACTGGTGCTGTCTTCATTGATCTCGTAAGGTGCTTGACACCATCAACCACTCTCTCTTACTAACCACACTTTCCAACTTCAAGTTTTTCCCAGGACATCCTCTGCTGGTTCATTGACCATCTCTCACACCGATTCCAGCAAGTCAAAATAGGTCACACCTTATCCAGTAGACTGCCCATTCTCTCTGGCATCCCTCAGGGGACCATTCTCGGTCCACTGCTGTTCAGCCTCTTCCTTACCTCCCTCCCCATGCACTGCACAGACAACCTTCTACTTTACACAGATGATGCTGTCCTATACTCTTCCAACTCTGACCCCATTCAGCTCCATCACTCCCTTCAAACCTCCTTTAGTGATGCTGAACACTAGTTCTCCTCACAGCGCCTCAGCCTGAACTATAAGAAGATGAAAGTTATGATCTTTGCCCACCCACAGAACTCCCAGAGGGGCAGTGGCCCCCCCCTACGAACTTTTAATCATTCTCCTCTCAAACTGGTGGACTCCTTTAAATACCTGGGCATTACCTTAGACCCAGCGCTAAACTTCCACCAGCATATACACCTCCTATCCACCACCCTCAGCATCCATCTTGGGATACTGTATCGCTTCAAACTCTGTCTCACTCAAGATGCCCATAGGCTCACTGTCTCCTCTTCGGTCCTCTCCCTACTTGACTACAGCTTACTTATCTATAGTGCAGTGAGCACCTCAGCCCTGTCCAGACTACGCCTTGCCCTTAATAAAGTCTACCGCCTTACCCTGGATTGTGACCATCTCACCCACATCTGCTCACTATACATTACCACCAACTGGCTCAACCTCAAAAAACAGAATCGGGTACCATGCTTGCCTCATGGCAAAAAAGGTTACCTTTGGCCTCGCCCCCCCAGGCTCACCCCTCTAATCCACTTGGCCCCAGCACTAAAGCACACCTGAAGCTCCATTAACCTGCTCCTCACAGTACTTCACTGCCGTACCTCCCAATTCCAAAGGTTCTTTAGCTACAGAGCCCCCTCTTTGGATGAATGGCCTACC